>CM066031.1:1199407742-1200666467 GCA_033557465.1 Ichthyophis bannanicus | reverse complement strand
GCCATATAAGGAGTGGGCGGATCAGGTGCCAAAAAGAAAAAAAACCGGGATGTAAGCAATTGTCCCGCCGGACGTGTGCGCGTCACGGTAATGCCTGCCGGGGTCGGAACATCTGCGCGCCAAAAGGCAAAGTGGCGCGCGTGCCGGGTATAGGAAAAGCACCCGAGACGGTTGAGTACAACGGTTGAAGACACTGAACAATAGGGCAGGGGCCAGGGATTCAATCCCACGCCATTGGTGATGCAAACAAAAGACAAAGCGCCAGGGAAAGGCTGAGACAGCACTGTAAATGTTAAATTATTTTAGGATGGCTAAATAAATTTTTGAACGGCATAAGGCCGGTGCACAGTTTCTCTTTCAAACAGCGGCAAAAGGAAGCGACACAGTTCTTTTTGGGCGGGCGACAGCGGGGTGCGAAAGGCGGCGCACAGGTACTCTTTGTGCGGCACGACAGGAAGGCGGCGCACCGGTCATCTTGGGTGCGGCAGAAGGCGTCGCGCTGATAGGCACAAAAGCAGGGGCGCCGATAGGCACAAGCACAGGAACGGCGACACATCCCATTGGTTTTAAAAACAAGGACCACGTGCTGGGAGCAGGGGTTCAATCCCCCCACCCCCACGTTGTCCACTGAAGGCAGTTGTCGGTGTTGTTGTTTTCTATTGGAGAGTCAACCAGAAAGAATAATTATGGCCGCCAGAGGTGCGTGCGCTGCTGTACGTAAAGCAGCGCACTAATGGTTATTGGAGAGCCTCTGCATCGACTGGGAGGCATAAGTCCGCGCAATGATGGGAAAGCAGAGGAACCGAGCAACAGCATGATGGTCAGAACACTGACCAATGGTGTAAGGAGCAAGGCTGTGAACACCCGCAGTGCCACACTAAAGACAGCTGGCTGAGGCCTAGGGGGCTGGTGTGCTGGTCAGAAAGGGTGTGTGGCAATGTTTTATGAGGAATAATAATTTGGGAGAGGTAAATGGTGTTGTGCTTATTTGCAGTAGCACCCAAACACCATCAGTGTACAATGGTGCAGGGATCAGGGGTGCAATCCCACACAATGGCAAATGAACATGTCTGCAGAGACAGCACCTGTAAGGGGTAGATAGCCCCATTAGGGTGTTATCGCATATCTGTGGAATAAGTGGTTTCCAGCAAATGTACTCCCAGAGCACTGTAACATAACGTGCCCTTGAAGTCACCCCACAGGACACATCTCCAAATGCCAGTGTCCACCACGCCACCCAACAATGTTGGTGAAATAGTGGCCGAGGGGGCGCCACATAGGGTGCCCTATGAGGCGGGGAAAGGTCACAGCACTCTTTCTGCTGTTATAACTGTGCATTTTAACGTATTGAAAACATAAGTAGTTGTGCTTACACAGTTCGTGCATATGTGATTAATCAGTGAGGGACAGCAGACAGCACCTGGTGTATGATATCCACAGGGTGTCAGAGTTAATCTCATATTGCAATCCTCAGCCTGGGCCTGTCTGCAGCCCTTTGCTCCGAGATCAGCAATGGCAGACCTGGGTCAGTCATTAGTTACACACCAAGGAGGGGCTGCAGACAGTCCCAAGTGACGCATATCAACACAGAATCAAAGTCAATATCATCCATTAAACTGCCCCATTACCTCTGGAGATGGAAATCCACAGAGTAACACAGCTCCATGACAGCCAAGGTCTGATGAAAAAACACACACGCCTATGTCATGTATGTAGAAAACGGGTGAATACAGCAATGATGTTGCAGGGGTCTTGGTCTGATCCAGTTAATTAATAAGGGTGGGTGAGGTATGTTCCCACTCTGTGATCAAGTTTACAGCAGCCACTCCTGGCATAGTGAGACAATTACACCCTTTTGCCATATATTATTGCACCTTTTATCGTGCAGCAGATGTAACATCACAAACATACCATGTCAGCAAAGGTGAACTGTAATCTATGTCCATAGGCCATGTTGAAAGGCTGTCCACTCCCAGGCCACTAGCGTAGGTACATCATAAGCTGAGTCAATCAAAGGTGGGCCAGAAGATGCCATAAGGACGTATAGGTAAAAGCAGAAAGCTGAGCCAATAACAGTAACATCCCCCAAGCTGAATGCAAACAGAGGAATGTGCTAAACACACACATAACACAAAACACTGCACAGAGCAGAGAAGACAGACAATATCAAATTAAATGAAGGACCTACATAAGTTGATGGGCTGCCGAAAGCAGGCTGCAGGCCATGTGACACCCATAAAATGTGGAAAACATATCATGGGCAGCTATATCCATGCACAGATTGATGGTAAATGAACCCTGCTACACTGACAGTGTGAGACAGAGGATGTGCAGATGTGTGTAGTAGGGGAGTCTGAAATGGAAGAATATGTGAAATATCAGGATGACGGTGGAGTACAAGTGCTAGGCAGAGCACACACAGGAGAGGCAAGCAGGTTGAGATGCAATGCACGAATGTGTGTTAGTCGATGACGTGGTTTAGCAGCATGCACATCAGGGTAGGATGGCACATAGCTGGCAGAGAAAGGATGGATGGAAGGATGTCGCACAACTCAGTTAATGGTACAATGTGGGCATGCCACTGACGTACACACATATGACTATCACACTAATGAAAAGCACATATGCAGGACAAGCAATAACATACAACACTGCAGACAGGAACCACACAAACGACCAGTACTACAAATGTAGACGCCTAAATGGTAACACACACCGCCCATGTGAGGCACAACAAAGTCTACATAACCAAAATAACGCATGCCAGTACACAAAACGCCTGCTGGCTGCCATGACAAACAAACACAAAAACAACTAATCTGTAGTAAATGCACATGCAGATACACCATGTACAGAAAGAATTTGCACTCTGTATCTTGCAACAACAACACCTGCACAAACACAATGAAATGTCCTGCACTGAATACAGCATGCAAAACAGGGATATAATTAAACACAACGCCATCAGAGGATGTTCCTGGATCAGGTGAATAATCAGGAGAAGAACAGGAGACAGCTCAACATGCAATAAGGTGTAGCACACCAAACACCTGAATCTCATCAAAAAGAAAGGGCCACATGCAACAGGATGTAAAGACCCTAAAGTGTGAGGTCGTTATTACACAACAAATGTCATGGCTAGGCAACACACAGGATGCACCCTTTTCTACAGTGAAGACAGTAAAGGGTGTGTGTAGAGCTGAGGAACCTGTTGGTACCTCATGGCCGAGTGAGGCCATTAGAGATGTTAAAAACAAAACATGTGCGGAAAAAACATGCATACAGCACACGTCAAACACATGACCATAGCCAATAACAAAAAGCAATCAATGAGCACACTCTAACACAAAGATCCCAAAGGGCGTGTGTGGATGTCAAGCGTACATAGACAGTGATGTGCCATGTGGCTGTCACTAACACAGCTGGCACTGTACAAGGATGTGAGCATAGGTGACCCATGTACATGTCCAGCAAACAAACACATAAAGGGGATGTATGTGCAAATACCGGAGGACTAACATAGTGAAGTGAAACATGGCTTGCACACCAAACAAACAGTGAACAAGTCACAGAAGCACCCCATGTGGCCCATGGCAGGTCATGTAACCCACCATCACCTAGCAACAACAAAAACATCATCTACACCCTGTGACATTGAAAGGAAAATGATGGATCCATGGGCTCACAAGGAGTCATGACTGATACAAAGTCACACATTGAGCATGATGACAGACCTGAAATGCAAACACCACACGAAACACATATTGGGTAAATACAGAACTTTATTTGGTTTGCACATCACAAATAGTGTAGACAGTGCCATCATAATATCAGGGCTGGCCGCATCACCTCGGAAAGTGCTCAAAACCTTTAGCATGTCACAAAGCCACCTCCTACAGAAAGGTAACTTGGTTGACAACAAATTATCCACACCAGATATAATGTGCATCAGGTGCATACTCTGCACCTGACACCAGACCCCAAGCGCCCCCTTGCTGCTGCATGTCGCAAATGTGTCACCCACATATGAGTGCATGTACAGATGAGATGATGCATGCTGAAGACCCAATACACCTCATCTGTCCCTCAGAAAATACCCAACTGTCAAAACAGGGGTCAGACTAACTCCAAAAAGATATTTGGTGCAAAGGACATTAATGTTAAAAAACATGACAGAAAAGTAATGATGATACTCACATCCCAATGCCCGATATGGGAGTACAAGCTACACCACTATGGACACAAACAATCATGTAAATCACAATAAGCATCTGCTAACAAATACCACATGCACATGACCACAGACATAATACCAACTCAACAACCAGCAGAAATATGCACATATTACACCATCAAGGAGGTCAACATGCAGTGTTGGTGTGGGGAAACAGTGCATCGTCACATATACCAGGATACATGGAATTTCCCAGTAAACAAGTAGTATTGACACCCACACTGCCACACTGCAAACATAATGTGGCAATGTGAGTGTCGCTAACACAAGCCATAGTCATGACCGTGAAGACGGGAAATGCAAGGTGTGTACAGACATGCAGACTGTCATGTATGCACAGTACGCAAACACACGAAGCAGCATATAAATAAGGAAATAATGGACAAACATATCACCTAAATCCACACAGAAGCCATAGGTCCACATGTGGTGTCACAGAAACATAGTCAGTGAGATGCACAAGCACCAGCCACATGGCAACATGATACAGTGATGCCACACATGCATGTAAACACCCATGGGTCACTGAAAACATCATCCCAAGATGGTCTTGTGTTTGAAAACATTGTGGAGTTTAAATGGGGATCATGTCCAGGTGGCAAATAGGTTGACGTAGACAATAGGAGCACTCCATCGTTGGCCACATGACAAATACATGGGCTGTATGCTTGTGTTGTAAGAAAAACATTAGAATATCATCGGTGCCATGTCACAGCCATGGTACAAAACATGAGACACCCAACTGTGACAAAATGTAACACCTACAATGTCCATGTCAGTTGCTGCTGCACAAGGGGGGATCATCGTAAAACGTCAGAATTGTATCTAAAATCCAAACACTCATGTTAAAAGTGTCTTTGAGGCTCAAGACATGCATAGTCAGGGGTCTGTGATCAATATACCATAGTCCTTCGAAGTCCATGTGTGTCCCCCACAATGAGGAGCACGTCCTGCCAATCAATTGCATCAGCAGTGCTATCGACACCTCTGTCAGGGTGAAAGCAGTAGTCAAAAATCAATAATGTCTATCCCAGTCATGTGTTGCACTCTCAGAGGTAAAACATCCAATGGCAAAATGTCATAGCAAAGAGTTGCATGGTGGTCTGTCCTCAAACAGGTGGGTGTTGTTGACAACAGTTGCAGTGTAAGAGATGTGCCCGGTATGTCCACTGTCCTGTGTCAGGAGAGGAGAGGTATGTAATCGTCAGACACCTTTGAAAAGAAACACAAATGTCATAACGTCACAGCTGTGCAAATGCTGAAGAAAGGAATGCAAAGTCAAACAGGACATGATAGCAATATGAAACATAACCATGTGGCCAACATCATTATGCCTCAACACAGACATGGTTGTCACATGGATATGTTAATGTCCATGCGCCTGTCACACAGGTGTGTTGCAGCTACACACCATATGCAGCTGTTCATGTGAGTCTAGAGAAAATGTTACATGCCCATCAGAACAACATTATATCATCAACAGTGAAAGACAGATGTAATGAACCCCAAAAGAAACCAATACACATACCGTGTGTGTGCATCAGGTGTAGCTCATCAATCGCTTGAGCCACTACACAACAATATCAGGAACACCTGAAGGTAGACAATGTCAGCAAAAGCTCGAGATTCACCATGGCAAGCCAACGTTGATGACGGTCCAGATTATGTGCATATCTGTAAACACAAATGAAAACAGACCAGTGCTTAATGACAACAAAAGAAACATGTTTTCTCAATGCACACAACACATGTCCATAATGTTGACAACGTTTACACCACTATGTAAGAGGTAGCATAGTCACAACAGACACCCAGAGGCACACACCCCTAACAGCACATGATAATGTATGATGTCGGAGCAATGCAACATCACACAGGCAAACGACAAATACACACACCCACAGTATGGAAATGTCTAATTGACATCTGTAACACATGGCCTGCATGTGCACAGGTGTAGATCTGTAGATATAACGGCCCAGTGACCATGCAATGATATCATGGTGTTGTCTGAGAGTACATTGTTTGGGGACAGAAAACGTGCAGCCAAACATCACAATACAACAACCTACACACACATGCAGGTCTGTTTCACATGTCACAGTGAAAGTGTGGTAGAGGACATGCTTAACCAAGACACAAGGGAATATGAGTGACACCAGCAAGAGATGGTTTACTGATGCTAAACGTAGAATATTGGAAAACAAATCATCTGTGCAATATGACAGATCAATAGGAACATATGATTTCAATTAGTGCGGTCACACACAATGTCTATGTACAACCACCTACCAAAACAAAATGATTAATTGCTGATGTAGAGACACATGGCAAAGCACCAGACCAACACCATCCAAACCACGTATGTCCTCTGCACATGGAGACACAAGATAAGCAAACAAATGTCATGTTATAGCCATGAATCACACACTGCACCGTCATGTCCCCAGCTATCACACCCCACAAGAGCCCTCAATTAATGACTGCTCCCTATCACAATGTACAGATCACATACATGTCAGAGGCATCACGGAGATGTCTAACGAGATCCTGAGGTGTGTGTAGTGTGTCCGACCCCTCCCTTACCTCGCTGTCCGTGTACACACAGAGCAATTCAGGGGTATGCGCACACCATTCTGTTGTCTCAGTCGCAGAGTGCACTATAAACCTTTTATCACCATATTGTGACAAAAGACTCCTCTACCTGTTTAATGTTGTGCCAAAGTTGTATGTTAATCCACTTACAATAGGGAAAAGCATTGGATATCTGCGCTCCCACCTCATGTATTCCCGTATCATAAACATATCCTGGTTTGTACATCTCATACCGTCTGTAATATTAACAGTTATGTTCTGATGATGTGCACAAATAACATGCATAATGTGTTGCATGTGTTAAAATGGACCACCCCATGTCTGCATGTGACAAACCCCTGAGGGCTGCATGCCATCCCAATGTGTGTTAGTCTGAACGTTGAAACATGCATACCCTACATGTGCACCTCTGATAAATAGCTGGCACCTATGTCTGTGTATGTAAGTCAACATAATCATGCCTTGCTTGTGTCTGCAAGATATTTGCTCATATGGTCTGTGTTCACGTGACCTACACACATACACAGCCTGTAGCTAACGCATGATGGATGATGTTGCAAGAGCATCAGCAAGATATGCCATCCAATCCATTAAATACCTGCTATAACACAAGCAACACCCACATGCTGTGATCCAACTGGCTATTGTAAAACACCCTTTGCTGTATCTGGCTGATACATCTCACCATGTGTGTAGATACCCATCACTGCAGTGAAGGTAGACTCACCAAGTTAAAAGTGTTTTATCACAACCCCCTGGCTGCACAATGCAGAAGGTCCCCATCCCTAACCACATCCATGTCATGGCTACCTGATCAACAATACATTTTGACACACGTCATGTTTGACATCCACATACCACCCAAACTGTTAATATCATCTCCCCATACTAGCATCAACTATGTTTATTGTGCTTTATGTGACATGTTGCTACACACATGAAGAGCACACAAACATAGGTATGTCACAGGAGCCTAATACCAACATAAACATCACAAATGTGTCTAATCGTAGCGCTCCACAATGGACAACAGTCAACAAACAGGGAGTGACCGTCCAACATGAACATATCAACATATGGCTGACACTGTGTGGCACACATATCATGTAAGATAACACCTTCTGGTCTGACAACAGCTGTTTATATCAGAAGCATACACTACCTGTGAATTGCACCCTCCAAACAAACCACACAGATACCAACAAACCCCCACATCATCTGCCACCAACTGCTGTTGTGCAAATCCCACATTATTTGTGGCACACCCATGGACATATGTGATGTTGGCATTCAGAGTCAACTGGTACTGCAGTGTGTCATCCAGATTCCATGTTAACATTAACACATAACACAATAAACATTACACACATTGTATAGCACATGTGTGTCGTAAGCGACTTAATACGTACATGTGAACAGCTCTGCAATCAACCTCCGCCTGAACGCTGAGCCCTCCCGTGTGTCACCACTGGCACGTACAGGGGGGCACAATGGATCCTCCTCAAGATCCTCATTAATTTCTGCAGGGATATCGTGCCTGAGAGCAATGTTGTGCAGGATGCAACAGGCTATGATTATCTCGGCAACAGTGCGTGGCTCATATTGTAAGGCCCCGCCTGTCCTATCCAGACACCTGAAGCGACTCTTCAAAACGCCAAAGGTGCGCTCTATGACAGAGCGGCTGGAGGCATGGGCCTCATTGTACCTCTGCTCTGCACGTGTCCGTGGCTGACGAACAGGAGTCAGCAGCCAGGGGCGACAACCATATCCTGCATCACCTGCAGAAAGAAATGTTGCATGTAAATGTAGGGGTCCATGTGACACAGTCCTGACAGCTGTGTCGACATGAGAAAGAAACCAACAAGACAGTGTGACAACAATATACAGCTGCAAACTATGCAGCTCTATCAGATATACATATGATGACATACAAGCTAAACATGGCTTATCCAGCCCGTAAACACATATCAAATATCACAAACGACCATAGTCACCCTTAAATAATGTGTGTGTGTGTGTGTGCTACATGCATATGGTGATGCAGTTACTGTCCACATCTGCAAACCCACAATGGTGACACCACAATAGCAATCCAATGCTCCCATAATCACAGGGTATGTCTCATCAATAACCAAGGGAAAACACACAGCCATTTGCGTGTGGCACACATACACACCATGTATGCCATGGTGGTAGGTAAGAATGAAAAGCATATCACCTGTAGACATCCTGTTTATGAATGGCAACATATGATGTTTATTTTGTCAGGCAAAATAAACTGTGTATTGTTGCGCGCCAATGCCTGTCATAGCCATAGTCTTCCCAGTCCCCATCCTGTACACATCCCTCTGAAGGTGCGGTCGTCCAACATGCACACTGTGCCCGTCATTAGTTTGCCCCCAAAACATATGCATAGGCACATAACCGTCCGCTGTAGCTGGTTCCCATACCGCTGTGTATGCACCCACGTAGTCCCCTTGCTGTAACTGTACATTTTACACAATGTGATGTGAAATGAGAATGGCCAGACAAGATGGCACAAACGTACCCTCAACTACAGTGTCAGAGGCTACTGTAAGCACTACATATTGTTGCAAGTCTGCTGTGACATAGGCAATATGTCTGGCCAAATATATGCACACGTGTTTTCCCTGCTGGAAACCTCAACATCATCTATCAGATATTAATATACACCTACTCATGTCAGATATTGAGCCCTGGGTGACAACTCCATCACAGAGTGCGTGTGTCAAACTGACACGCACATGACATGTGTGTACTATTAGGGTTATCCAGAACCAGACATGTTAAATGACGGAGAAGAAACATTATCCAGCAATTAAACATCATCACAGGTGTATGTTGTGGACAAAACCACCCCACCAACCTACCCAGGTTTGCAAATGCTACCAACATGCACTATGAGGTCATCATCAACAACATAGATGTCTGCACTGAGGTGGCAGCACATGTACAACATGTGCATATAACGGTCATAGACTGTGAGGATAATCATGATGTAGGGTTAATGTTTCTAGTCGTACCAGACGTACAAAAACATGTAATAATGTATACCAACACCAGTCCTGTGACTAACATCAATCATATGCAAAGTGCATGTGTCAAACTATATAAAACCTCTACTGTGATCACAAATAGAAACATGTATAATGACATACAGAAATAAAAGACCCTGACATACTCACCCAGCAAGATACATTCGCCAAAACGTCCCTCCTCAAATTGTGTGAATATTGCCGAGTGATGCAGGATATAGGAGTCATGGGTGGACCCTGCAAACCTAGGGACCACATTCAGAATATGCTGATTTGCATCACATACAACCTGAACATTCAGGGAATGGTAGTGTTTGCGGTTGCGGTACGCTACCTCCCTGTCTCTAGGCGGGACCAGGGCAACATGTGTGCAATCAATAGCTCCCATCACGTGTGGTATCCCGGCTAATGCCTCAAAGGCCTGGTTCAGGGTCCACCATTGTTGCCTAGTGTGGGGTATGGCTATGTAATCCCCCATCCGGCTGACCATGGCACGCAGTACCTGGTGGAGACATCGTGAGAAGGTGGGCCGGCTCATGCCACCCACTGCGGCCACAGATGTCTGAAAACAGCCGGAGGCAAAGAAATGTAAGGCAGCAAGGAGCTTGACTAAACCAGGTATGGCATTGGACCGATCAGTCAGGGGCTCGAGGTCAGGTCTAAGATCCTCATAGAGACCCCTAATAGCCCTTGTGCTCAGTCGGTAAAGGGAGATGACCTGGTCCTCTCGCATGTCATAGAGCTGGGGACGGGGCCTGTAGAGGCGTGGCTGCCGAGCCTGCACCTCGGCACACCTCCTGCGCCGTGCACGAACAACACAGGCTTGGACCGCCACCACAGCTGCAGGTCTGAGTTGCTGCGGGACTATACCCATGCCCTGTGCCCCAGCCCCATCGACACCATCTCCCGTGTTCGGCAACCCAAGCATCTGCCCACTGCACAGGACACATGCAGCAGCATAGACATGCGCCATAAACTCCTCCCACCAAACTAAGAAACAAATAACTATGTCACACACAATAAACTATCTAAGCACTGTACAAACTACAAGACACACCAGACCATACACACACAAGACAATACAATCCTCAATACAAACACCAGCCAAACAATCTACACATACACCTGTTCGGACTCCCTTACTGTCTCTCACCAAACACACTTCTACTCTTCTCCGCCTACAACCCTCAACGTCGACAAGCTGTTCTCCCTCACCTATATTTCCTTTTCCTTGCCGTGACGTCCAATGCGCATGCGCATCTGCTCACAGACGAAGGTCTAGAGTCACGCGCATGCGCGACTCTACGCATGGGTGTCGGCATGTGCGTGGTGACACGCAGATGCGCATCGCCTTGCGCATGCGGAAAAAGCACCCAGACGCCCATGCGGGACTCCACGTAATGCGTATGCGTGACCATACACATACGTAGCACTATTTCCCTCGGCGCATGTGTGTGTTGACGCCTGCAAACGCCCATGCGTATGACGTCACACTCACGGCGCACGAGCGCGACGCACGAGCGTGTCCCACCAAATACACGCCTGCACAAATGCGCATGTGCAGAAATCAAACGTGCAAATACCGTATAAATAGGCCTCAACACGTGGCACACGGTGAGGGATGTTAGAGGAGTTTCACAAACAGACACAGAGGTAAAGAGTGAGCCAGAGCCAGAGGATAGGTTAGAGGTAGTCCAGAGGAAGGTGTGAGACATAAAGGTACAGTGTGCAATAGGGAGTGAGGCTGTGGTGGCAAGACGTCAGAGGAAGGCGGGATATAGAGATTGAAGCAGAGTCTGAGAGAGAGAGGCTGAGGTAGGGGTACGGCACAGGATAGAGGGAGAGGATAAATTAAAAAATCACTGTAGTATCTGTGTACATGTGCTCATTTACTTGACACAGCACCTGTGTTACAGTGTACTGTATTGTGTCCTCTATTGTAGTGTTATTGTTATCTGTTGTGTGTGCTGTGTCCTGCTGTGTGTTGGTGAACGGGGGTTGTTTGAGAGGTGCCTGTGTTCAAGGTGTAGATGGAGAGGGACAGTGACAGAGAGGGCCAGTGTGAGGAGGCGGAGGATGTGGGGCAGCCAGTTGGTGATGAGTCACACAGGGCACAGACTGCACAGCCTAGCCACGAACAGGCAGGGCCATCTGCTGAGCGACAGCCGTCACATTACAGCCAAATGGCCAAAAGAAAAAGGGTCCCTGTGCCAGCAACACAAAGGAGGAGAGCTGTAAAGTTCAGTGACAGTGAAAACCATATATTACTCTCCCATGTCCTTGACAACTACGATGTATTATTTGGCAGAATGAGCACACGCACATCTGTTGCAAACAGAATGGCAGTGTGGGAGGATCTGCGTACTGCACTGTGTGGGGCAGGGGGCCCCACACGTGATGTAGACAGCTTAAAAAAGAGGTTTTCTGACATCAAGAGAGGTGTCCGTCAGCACATGGTTGCTGTAAGACAACATGCTATGGGCACAGGTGGCGGACCCCCCCTCACACCCACACTCTCGCCCCTGGAACAAGAACTTGCAGCACGGCTGGGAGACATCTACCTTCGTGGACTGCCAGAGGCCCTGGATAGCGCACATCCACATGCAGGTATGTACACTAACTAATCATTTCTTTCTCATGTACAATCTCCATATTCCGTACAGGGCGGTCCTATGCAAATACACTCCCATATGTGTCCACAAACCCCACATCATGTTGCCATCCTGTTGTGATATGTGTGTGCAATATCCTTACCTCACCATTTCTGTTGACATGTCTGGGGTTCACATCCAAACCTACCTCCTCAACCCATCCCACGAGAATATGGCATAATGAAGCACACACACACATGAGTCACCAGACACAAAACAACTGTGATTTCCATACAATGCATGACTGTGTTGGTCATTTCAAAGGCATGTTTGTATGACATGACAGCAATACAGTGCTGCATGTGCACCCCAGTGGGCCAAAGGTGATGCCTAGTTGCCATACGCTGCACTATGGGTCACTGCGAGTCACATGTAGCACTGAGACAATCATATCACATACAAATATGACCCATACTCACAAACCAACACACACATGCAGTGATTTGCATAAAGCAGGTGTTAGGGTGGGGGCAGTAACACGCATGTGCGGAAATATGTTACATAACAGAGGAATGGGATGCTATGGGCAAACATGTGCAATGTGACCATGAACAGGAGAAGGGGCGATCTGCCACCTGTGCATGGGCACAGCACACACATGTGTCCCTTACCCAGACACATGGTGGTGACACACACGTATGGGAGTGTGTCCGGTGTCTGGTATGCAGCACACATGAACGGATGCAAAACATCCTGTCTGTGTGTTATGTATCACACATGTATACATATGTGGTTTGCTGAAACATATGTGTGCTCTCTCTGATTCCTCCCAATGCAGGTGACTACAGTCAAATGGGTGCGGAGGAAGAGGAGGAGGAGGGGCAGAGGAGGAGCAGGAGCAGGATGAGGCGGTGGTGGAAGAGGAGGAGGGGGAGGTCTACATTGCAGCCCCTATGAGTCTGATGGAGGCAGAGGCTGCTGTCTCTGGGGGCAGCACAAGTGCTGGCGATGAGTCCCTGGAGCCACACGTGCGCGCCATGACACCATTGCGTGAAGCAGCAATAGAGACCAGCCAACCACCCATGCCAGCAGAACCAACACCTACACCTCTCCCGGAGTTGATGATGGCAGAGATGAGGGCCTATGGTGCATCATCACACCGTGATGCTGAAGGTGGGTGACAATAGACTGTCACAACCACAACACACACACCAGTAGTCCACAGTTGGTGTGTGTGTGGTGGCTGTTCAAACATTACCTCCACACGTTACATGTTCTGGTTGATTACCTTAGATGTGTGATACCCAAAGGTTGTAGGGTACCTGAAATGATAGCATTCTACCCCCAATAGAATAGTGTATGTTCAGGTTGATACACATGGATGCAGACATATGAGGAATGTGTCTGACGGCCCAGCACTCTATGACAACATAAATTGATACAGACATTGGGAAAGCTACATCCTGCCGCTCTGCAGATACCCAAATGTCTTGTACACAGCAGGATGACAACTTAGCCATAGTCTGCTGTGTTAATGAGCATATGTTAAGCTATATGACCATTCCTCAATGTCTGCATTTGCGGGTAGCGGGAAACATAGCCATGTCTTTGTAGAGCTCTGATGTCCCCCCCTGGTGCTTCCCCTGCTGTGTCCAAACAGAAAAGCGTGTAAATGTACTACACAAAGGGCAATTTGCTTATCGGCCCCACTTATATGGAACTCTCTCCCTCCCGATGTGCGATCCCTGGATGATTTAAAGGAGTTCAGAAAACAACTGACATTTGTACTCTTCACTGAGTACTATGGCACAGACATCTAACAGTCTCTATTATTATAGCCTGCATGTAACGTGTTTTACTGTAACAGTTCCTTGATGTTGTGTCACCCAATTTTACCTTCACTGTTACGTTTAGTCAGTGTATGCCCCCCTGTCTCTGTTCTCCCATCTTGTGTCTTGGTAACCGCTGTGATTAAAGGAAACGGCGGTATAGAAAACATGTAAAATACATAAATAACTATATAACTACACATTTGTTACATGGCCTACATTATCTGGACCAAGGACCCTCCTCTGTGTTACAGTGAGGGTGCACATGTATCACTCAGGAGTCACATATGTGCAGCAGAGGTGCACATGTACAGGTAAGGTGTGTCATCCCTGTGCCTACCAGACATCCCATTGCTTCATTAACATACACATGTCCCTGTCAGAGAATGTATTTTTCCCTCCACATGTGTCATCAATTGTGATGTCATATCTCGACCTTCCTGTGTTCATCTCCGTTGGTGTCCAGCTGATGTAGTTGTGGCTCGTGCATGCGCAAGCTCCCCTACACGATGGTTATGTGAGAGCTGTCATTGGCCAATCCTGTTGCCACAGCTGTAGTATATGGGTGTTTCACCACAGCCTGTAAATCGTTGTGAGGGCATACCACATCTACGTCGTGTGATGTGCCCTGTGGGTTTGTCTGCCTGCCATATACTACTGTGGACATTATGTATATTGGCCCTCTCCATCTCTGTGATTGAGTCTGCCCTATCACATCACCAATCGTGTGGCATGTACATTAAATGTTTGTGTATGGCGTTGGAGTAGTGGAGATGTATGGAATATAACACGCTGTATCCCATGCACAGGCAGTCGACGTGTTCTGGAGCGGATACGCCTTGCAGTGGAGCAAAACACAAGGCAGGTGTGTGGTGAGATCCATCAATTACATGAGGCGGTCCAAAACATGCCCGTCACCCGGATATGTGAGGCCCTTGAGGGCATGCTGGATGTCATGCGCCGACTTGCTCCTGCACCACCACCAGCACGGGTTCGAGAAGAGGGTCGTGGCCGGGGGAGGGGGGAGGGTGCCCGACGTGTCAGGCGTGGCCGACCACGTCGCCAACAATGAAACATGATATATGCAATAACATGGTATAATCCTAGTTTTTGTTGATCTTACAATGCTCAGTTAGAGCAATTATGTATCCAGTACAACATGTTTTTGAGGTGTTTGTTATGTGTGTCATGTCAATAGCTTACATATGCAGATCATATGTTGTGTGGGTGTCAGGTAACACTTTAATTTGTAACGCACACACATTAGAATATCCATGTGTATATGGAAAGCTAATTATGAGACTTACTCTGTGACAATAAACAGCTGTATTACTATACATACAGTGTGTGTGTCCAATGAGTGTCCATGTTGTCCCATGTGTATCAGGGAGGCGGGGGGTGTTTGTGAAAACCCTAAATGAGCTGCGCCCAGGTCATCTAGTGATGGGTACAGTAGATGACCCACACACAGGTTCCCTGCTGCAAATACCTCAACAGAGTCAGCTACGATTGTCATGCTGCACAGACATGTGATGTGTCACGTGCACCTTGTTTCCCAACATCCTTGGGGATGCAGCGGCACAGTGTGCACAGACATCCATGTGGTCACAGGGGGACTATGTTCCCAATGGCGTGTTTACGTCACATACTCATCGCCGTGTGAAACCCATCATAGAACACTCATTGGTGGCATATATGTGGCTTTTTCCCTTGACCACATCAATAATCTCCTGCCTCCCAACACACCATAGGTACGTCTGTGAGAGAGGCAGATATGGGTGGTCTGCCTATGTTTGGGACTCAGATATGTGAAGACCTTTGTTCCACATAGGACCATTCCTGTGCCATGTACATCAGTGAGACAGCTGCTACGTTGCAATGGTTACTGTAGACCCCTAATTATGAACATCTACACCTTATTTGGGGGGTGCTGTTGGTTTCACACACATGTTTGCACCACAGAAACATATGTGCACCCACACATATCACATGCTGACATCCGCACACTTTGCCTAGGTCAAACACGTGAGCAATACAGGTTTTTACAAAACTATATTTTATGATGGAAAACAGAACTGGGATAAACTTTACAGACGTGGGAAGGGGGAAAATACCATCACCCTCCCCCCTCCCCAAACATCCTCCCCTCCCCGCAAACGCCCACACGCAAATATAAAACACACACACACATAAAACAGACACACAGGTGACACCCACCCTCCCCCAGCATGCCCACTGATGGAAGACAGGGCAGCACAGGGCACATGTGGTGACGTCACTAGCACAATCACTGACGCCAGTGACGCCATTGAGGGGGTGCTTGCCGACATGGCAGACGTACCACCTCGGCAACCACCCTCTCAATCACTCCCGCCAGCCACTGCTGAGAGTGACACATCTCATGTATGCGTTGCTCCATCCCATCCAAGGCCACAGACAGGTGGTCCACGCATATGCCACCACACACACACATTGTCAATGCTGTCTGTGTGGTGGCATCTGCATAGGGCCTGTCTGTGGCCCTGGATGGTGGAGGCAACTGCAGTGGCTGGGGGGAGGCCACAGTGCCCTGTGATGCCCTGTCTTCAACATCACTTTCCCAAACCCCTTCTGGGAAATCCTCCACCCCTGATCCCTCCCGAACATCCCCCCCTCCACATCCCCGGCAGCAACCCTCAACCCTGCCTCCCCCACAGACACCCCTTCAGAATGTCCTTCTTGGCCCTCCTGTGTCCTTTCTTCAGGTGCTGCAGGTGTTTGCGCCTCCACCACCTCCACCTCATCATCCTCGTCCACCTCCTCCTCCTCCTCCTCCTCCCCCTCTGTGGTGTCCAGGACCACCACCTCTGCATCATGTGGTGTTGGTGTCCTTCTGAAGAGGTGTGCAGAGGTGGTGGCCTCATCCTCGGTGCCATCACCATCTGTGGAACATGACAGCCATCAGCACGTTTCTCTGTCAGAAATATAGCACATCTACATAGGCAGGTAACACAAAGGCATCTCTGATAATGGGACATAAGTTACAAATACGTGACATTCTCATTATTATACATCATCACCCTTTTGTGAGTTCTCACCCTGGAGGCGCTGAAGGTATGCAGCATGGTGGAGGCGCAGCTCCCTGCCCTTCTTCCGGAGATCCTCGATCTGTGGATATGCAAAGGAAAGGTGAGGGCATTAGTGACTGGTCACCTTCTGCTGGTTTGCCCACACACACACACACACACACACATCACTGTGCACAGGGTCTTGCTGCTTCAGCGACAGTGCTGTGTGTGTGTGTCATGTACTGCATAGTTTGTCACCTGTCAGCAGGCAGTTCCATGGGCAACACGCATATGTCATGCCATGGGTTCTCCGCTGGTGACAAGGGAGCCTGTGTGTCACAGCTGACCCTCATCCCTTGTGACGGTGTGTGTCAGCATCCCACAGTGTGAATGCACTTCCCCTCCCCTGTCCAACATGTCTCTCTCAGGTGAGGTATACAGCTTACACAGGGATCAACATTGAGAAAAACGTGTGAGAGTGACACGGACATGGATTGGGCCCCCCCCCCCGGGGATTGGGGGGGCTGTTATGTCCTCATGCTGCTGTTACGCCAGGTAAACTCTGACAGGGGTTTGGCTATGCTGTCACCAGATACACACATAACATGGTCTATCACCTGGCTGCAAAGTATATGTACATGCTAGTTTGTTTTCACAGGTGTGCTGATGGACTGTGGCTGCCTTCTTATTCCCCACCTCTTTCTATAGCATCCTGTGTGAGTGTCAGATAAAAGTGGGTGACATCATTTGGGTGTGGCCCAGGGCAGTCAGCCCAACCGGCCATGCCTGGAAGGGCCTTCAGGGAAGCTTACATGGTTCGTGGGGGGTGGCCAGCAAGGCGTCTTAAGTATTCATATTTCATTACGGCCTATTGGCAAACGGGGGGAAACCTACAAAGTGACATACTCCTGTTATCTCATGGCTCACGTGTGTGTGGGGGGTTATGGAACCTCCATTTGTGTACATTGTGACATATAGGTCAGATGACACACAAACTAAACATACACTGCCACACGTGTTTCACTACAATAACTAGTGTCATGCAATGACAGACACAGTGACCTGCTTGATGTTTGGCAATCCATGACCTAGGAAGAGCCATATTGCACGGCCAACATCACAACACACATACACATTAGTTTGCTTATGATGTCATTGAAAATGGACACTGGGGTGTGTGCTCATGCATCCTGGGGTTTCATCAATATAGATACACATGGAAGGCCTACCTCCTGTTGTGCACAGAACATTCGGGGGTCACAGTACCACCTGCATTAGTTGCTTTGTCTGTGCACATGTGTGCAGTGACACCTGTGGCCAGTGTACATGGCTCCCTCAGCACATCCTGTACATACCCTATCGCACCCTTGCATGACCTTGTAGCAACATTGCACAGTTTGGTGCCAATGATGTTGTCCATGCTAGTCACAGTTACACTGCATGTGCTGTGTTACACACATCTATGTTGAGATTCTCTTTAGACATCCTGGTACTCAACCCCACTGGCAAACTGATATGCAACCAATCATTGGCGGAGTGTGGTGAGAGGAGTCATTGTGTGGGTGGCCCTATTGACTGTGACAGGGGACACTAACATAAACATTCACCTTTGACAGGGCCAACAATATCAATGCTTGCACCACTGGCTGCATTGTGGGAGGTGTGTCATATGGGCAAGCTGCTGGCTATGTGCAACCTACGTTGCACACAGTTGATGTCAGCGTAATGTAGGGGTAGGGGTGGGTATTGTTCCTGTATGGCCTAGGTTATGTTGTTATGTTCATATTCACTGGTTCAGCTGGGCTGACAGAAGGTGTTTTGTGGAAGCAATATCGACAGGGGCCAAACCAACATAACGGCTCTTTGCACCAGTGCTCATGTGTGGGTTTATGTATGTGTTATCCAGCAACATCAGTTGCATGTGTCACTGAAACACCATCAGTGATGTCCATGTGTCTGATGTTGTTGGATTTATCTTAGGTGTTAAGGTTTTGGACCACATTCTGCATGGTGGTATGGGGACATGTCTCTGCTACAGGTTTCTGATAACACATATAATGGCTAAGGGGGATGGGGTGCTGTTACACACATTAACCTCTGCAGCTAGCATATCATCTGGAGACATCACAGACATGTGTGATGAGATATTCACTTCACAAACTATGGTATAGGTCCAACCTACCTGCCATGAACATACACATAATCTTACTGACATACCCACCATAGCTATTGCTGATCTGTCCCCCTGTGGGCTGGTTGTCCTACCACAATTCATCAGCTGCACACACATTAGCAAAAGGGTGACTAACACGACGCATTGCGCAGCTCACAGGAATCCTGGGGATAGGGAGAATGCATATAACCTGTTAGGCACACACAAGCATATCCCCATGGTGCCAGATTAGACACTGGGATGGTCTTCCTGGCCTCCAGGGGATAGGGAGCATAGAGCAAAACTGTTAGAGCACACACAAGCATATCTCCATGGTGCCAGATGAGCCACTGTAGTGGCATACCTGGCCTCCAGGGCATAGGGAGCATAGAGCAAAACTGTTAGTGCACACACAACCATATCTCCATGGTGCCAGATGAGCCACTGTAGTGGCATACCTGGCCTCCAGGGGATAGGGAGCATACAGCAAAACTGTTAGAGCACACACAACCATATCTCCATGGTGCCAGATGAGCCACTGTAGTGGCATACCTGGCCTCCAGGGCATAGGGAGCATAGAGCAAAACTGTTAGTGCACACACAACCATATCTCCATGGTGCCAGATGAGCCACTGTAGTGGCATACCTGGCCTCCAGGGGATAGGGAGCATACAGCAAAACTGTTAGAGCACACACAAGCATATCTCCATGGTGCCAGATGAGCCACTGTAGTGGCATACCTGGCCTCCAGGGCATAGGGAGCATAGAGCAAAACTGTTAGTGCACACACAACCATATCTCCATGGTGCCAGATGAGCCACTGTAGTGGCATACCTGGCCTCCAGGGGATAGGGAGCATACAGCACAACTGTTAGTGCACACACAACCATATCTCCATGGTGCCAGATGAGCCACTGTAGTGGCATACCTGGCCTCCAGGGGATAGGGAGCATACAGCACAACTGTTAGAGCACACACAAGCATATCTCCATGGTGCCAGATGAGCCCTTGCGATTGTCCACATGGAATCCAGGGGATAGGGTGTATGTGTTAACCTGCCCATGCACAGACAAGCATATTCCATGGGTTTCTTAGAGCCTACTGGGATGAGCTCTATGGACCTCTGCAGTTAGGGGAAGTGTTTGGGGCTCTGACAGCACACAGACCAATATCACAGGGCTGACAGCAAACACACTGTGATGGGCTCTCTGTCCTCCTTGTGATAGGGGGGATGCCTGAAATTGGATGGGCACGCACACGCATTTCTCCAGGGTGATTGCTAGCCCACTGTGATGGGCGCTGTGGACCCATGCAGATAGGCGTGTGTATTGAACAACATGGCCAACACTGCCCATCTCATCTGGGTGTGTGACATACCATCAATGCTACGTTTCACTTATCCTTGTGCTTGTCCCAGGGTGCTTTGTTACAGGTACTGATCCCACCATATCCATATGTTGTTGTTTCTATTTACATCTGCTGATCTAGGGTCTAGCATAATTACAGTATGTTGTGGCACAGCCATGGCAGCAGCTGACATGCCACAAGGGTAGCATGGACACCTCTATGACCATGTCCATCACCACCTGGGTGCAGGTCACCACACTCACAAATGACACAGATACATTTCGCTATGTCTTCTCATCTTGTGCACATTACTGACTCACAGTAACTCATGACAACAGCATGGATATTTGCAATTAGCACAGGCTACAGATCTCATTTTGAGGTACAGGCGCCATACACTTACCTCACGTGGGTAGTCTGCTTCACTATTGAAGCGTCTTTGCAGACGTTGCCACGCCCTTAGGACCCTGGAGCTGTCCCTGTGCCCGGTGGCCCCTGGGAAGAGCTTGTGCTGGCGTGGTGCGATCAGCCGGGACAGGTGCCTGAGCTCTCGGAGGTTGAAGGAGGGCTTCCTTACTCTGGGCGCCATTTTCAGATATTATCACCTGATTGGACGCAGCGTGCATCACGCCCATGCGTAGGGCACCTGACGCGCAAATTTACGTGCACCTGCGCCACGCATATGGCGCAGTTCAGGAACGTATGGCGTCCATGTGCGCACCGAACGCAGTACGTGCATGTGGCCTACGCAGCTGGCGCATGTTTGCAATATATCACGTGCAACTGCGTCACGCAAATGCGCACAGAAAAGTTTATCGCTAGAACCTGCGCGACACACATTACATATACACTGTTGTGTGTCATTTATCTTATGGAACTGAACACCATTTGCGAATGTTGATGTGTATACACATTTGGGTCTTGAACCTATCAACACATACACAATGGTTCTTTGGCTTCTGTATGATGTGATGTGCTATAGCTTTCACATTGCAATGACTGCCAATATTAAGGGCGATGTTAATTAAAGTAGGTTGCTGTGTGGGTACCCGTTAGTGTACTGGTGCCATATACGGAGTGGCCGTTTCAGGGCGGACATGGACAGACACCAGAGCAAACCTGTGCGTGTCGCAGTAATGTGCGGGGCCCACATTGGCGCGTGGGAAGGCTACGTGGGCCGCTGCTGCATAAACATACAGCAGAGCCGTAGTACAATGGTGATGACACTGACCCATGGTGCAGGGGCCATGGGTTCAACACCCCATTGTGCTCAATGGAAGAGGCCAGCTGCGGCATCAAATGTAGTGGGAAAAAGTGTTGTGGGAGGTATAGTAATTTTGGGCGGCAGAGAGCGGCGCACGGTTTATTTTTAACGGCATGAGTCGGCGCACCGTTCATTGGGGGCGGCAGGGGGCGGCGCACTGTTAGGTTTGGGGGGCAGAGGGCGGCGCGCTGATGTATGAGGGGGCAGTCCGATAGTGGGCGGCATAGGTGGCGCACTGATGTGCACAGCAAACAGTAACAGAGCCTTAGCACAATGGTTGGGATACTGACCAATGGTGCAGAGGTCAGGGGTTCAACCCCTCACAGTGCCCAGTGAGCAAGGTTGGCTGGGGCAGTAAGTATTATGGTGAGGTGTGCTGTAGGAGGCCTTATAGTTTATTTTTATTACCCACTACCAGTATACCCGCTCTAACAGCGTGTTAATATATGGAGGCCCGTAAGGCACATGTTACAGTGCACAGTCCGCAAAGGCACCCTAGCAAGTCCCCTATAGGGCACCATGTATGCTGCGCCACAGGATAATGTATAGTGCACGCAATATGGATGGCAACCATAAGGTGGCCTATAGGGCGCCCTATAATGCACCCTCAGAGGCACCCTTATGGGTACAGTATGGCAAGGGTGTGTTTGATGCCATAAACATATGTCCAGTAAAATGTACAATGCTCTGGACAACCCTATCACAGAACCCCTCTGTGGACTTGAACCCATGACCTCCTGCTATAAAGGCAGTGACGGAACCATTGGGCTACGGCACTATAGCTTTGAGTAAGCGCCTGTGTGGCTGCAGAGAGCCTGCACGTCACCCCACAGACAGTCTGCTGCTGTAGACAGGACGGGGTAGGCCACCCGTACCCATGATGCAATGCACATGCAAATCAGCTGCCCACAGATGCACACAAGATGGGGACTGCACCCCAAAAGCTACACGGCATGGTAGGGGGAACTGTCCGTGTCCACCCACACAGAGCCTCGGCCTGGTGGGGGGCCTGAGCGTGAGGACTGCCGGCGAGGGGTAGCTACACACCGTCACATTGTGCAGGTAATGTGCTCACCCTGAGGGTGGGTGGTGGTGCCCAGGACCAGGTCCACATCAACGGCCATGCCAGAGCTCAACATCAGTATTAACCTGTGTGATAAGAAGGTGTTGCAAACTCATCATGGATACCTCTTCTGTCTTAGTTGGTGGTTCTCCCCCCCCCCCATAGGTGGGCAACATACCTACCCCCCCCCATGACAAACAGGGTCTCCCATCAACACATCCCCATCCTTTCCCCCCCCCCTTGCACTAATGGCAGTAGAGTGGGCCATCAACCCCTGTCCTGCTGGGGGACAGACACCCTACAGGGCAGTCCAAGCAGCTCCACACACATCCAAAACACACTATCAGACAGACAGTAGGCCTGGATATTCAGGGGTGCACCCCAGCACTATCTGATATTCTCCTGCAGCAGGCCATCAGCTGCTGCACCCTGCAAGGAGCTCCATCAGGACACATACCAGCTGTGCAGAGTCTGCTGGATAGTCCTGATAGGATTGCATGCACCCCAAACTGGGGTGGCAGCACACACAGGGAGATCAGTCCATGAAGAGGCCCCAACAGGACACCCATATATATCACAGGAGAGAAATGCTATACAGCACTATGGGGGTGCCTAGCCATGCTGTCATCACTGCACGCTCAGGGTGAGAGTGATCCACCAGCAGCAGATACAGAGGTCAGCCTGTCTGTGTAGGTGGTGGCTGGGCATTACAATGTCCCAGCCAGTGCCCCATGCCCTGTGCAGATGCATCCTGGCCAGCACACCCTGTCTGAGCTATACCCATGGTACCTTGCTGCTCATTATGCACATTGTCAGGCCAATACTGGCAACAGTGCTGGCAGTGTGGCCTGTGGAGGGTGTTTGTAGCCAACACACACTGTATAGACAGACACCCCCCCCCCTCACCTATGCCAGCATTGTGCTACTATTGGGGGAGTCATTCGACGTGCCCACCACACCAGTCCTGGGAAGGGTACAGGCATGGATATGGTACACTGTACTGCTGCATGTCACTCCCCAGGGTGGTAAATACTGTCAGGGGCCAGACCTGGGGCACGCACCACAGACAGCCGACAGCTTGTTCTGCTGCAGCACAAGGAGCAAACAGTGCTGAGTGTAGGACTGTCTACCTGCCAGTACCCACATCAAACGTTTGTGGTCTGTGTACCGTGTACCCAGGTATAGGGTGGCATTGCTAGGGTACGCAGGAGCTAGATCTGGGAGATGCCCCCCCAGGGGGCTTTTCCAATGTGGCCTGTGGGTGTGGGTGCGTCTGGACCTTTGCCTCTTGCTTTACGGCAGAGTGTCCCTACTCCAGTCCTGGTGTTCCAGACACTGTTCGGGCCTTCATGCTGTCCCCTATGAATATGCATGGGCTACAGTTGCATAGCATGGGGGTGGTGCAGACATCTGCAGCACAGGCATCTGTCTTAGGGGAAGCATGGAACCTGAATGGTGTTTGGCCCTCCAGGACTGCATTTGGGAGACTCTGCTGGAGATAATGTGCCTGTTTATGGTGTCTGTGTTTGGTGTGGTAAAAGATAGGCGTATTGACCATGCCTATGTTCTCAGCAATAAAGGTTTGTCCTTACTACCACGGTGTAGCTGTGGGGTGAATATGTGGACAGGGTTGGCGGTAGCTGAAGCTGGGCTCAGAACCTGTGACCCTCTGTTCTTGCACACACTGTCTGTGTGCACTGCACCACCGTGTAGCCACTGATTGGCTGCAATCCCTGGGTGGTCCATGACTGTACATCCGACAGGGCCTGTCTGTTGCAGTGGACGGTGCCAGCCTGCACATGGCCTGGCCACTGTCCTCTGTGGCTAGCAGCCACTGCCCCCTCCACCATCTGAACCCTTCCGCCAACATGCTGGCATGTCCTTATCCTTGCAAAGGGATATGACCTGATTGCGTAGTGTAACCCCAGGACTGTATTTGGCTCACATGGTATAGCGGTCTAGCTGTTGTTCTTTAGCAAGGTTTTTGTGGAACGTGGGCCACCCATTACGTGATCATGACCAGGGACACACTTGGCCCTTGGCACGTGGGGTGAAGGCATGTACAGGCACATCTGTCGTACATAACCTCTACCTACTTAACCTCTACCTACGTGTCCTTGGCCCCTACAGTTGTGGCACTACAGGACTGCATTTGGGGGACGCGGCTGTTGGTGATGCACATTGTGCTGGTGTGTGTGTGGTGTAGGGTAAAATATGGGTGTTTGCAACATGCTTTTGTTCTGTGCAATAAAGGGGTGTCTCTGCTATCTGTGTTTAGTGGTGGGTTAAATATTGGGATTGTGCTGGCATGTGCCTTAGCTGGGATTTGAACGTGTGACCCTCTGGTCCTAGAGGTACCGGCTCTGTCCACTGCACCACACTGTGGCCACAGAGACAGTGCAGTCCCTGGAGATAGTAGACCTGGCAGGGTGGGGTTCCAAGACCTGCTCTGCACATTATTACTGTGAGCTCCTTCACCCTGTCTGGTGACAAACGTGCAAATATAACACGGGTATGACGTCCGAACAGAGGGGGATAGCATATTCCCATGCTGGGCAACAGTGCTATTGATGGTCAACCATAAGTAACACTCCCAGGAGGGGTCCAATACACGGAGACGTTTTTGGAGGTGTCTCCGCTCCGTGCCCCTTTCCAAACAACTGTTATTTTATTGTTTAGGAGCTCTGCTGGGTGTGGTTTTAACTTTTGCGCATTACTATACCTGTTCCCCAGCTGATTTACTATTTTAATGCTTTTGTTGTGGTCATTTCCTCTTTTTCATTGCAGTTTTGTGCTGTGCACATGTATCACACTGCTGACGTTTTGCATGTTTCCCCGGTTTTGCTGTACATTGCTGACGGAAATGGTTTCTCTTCCCTTTATATGCCCTCTACCGCGAGTGTTTCACTCGCGCTATTTTTTACATGTAGATTCGGGCCCGATACCGTGCGGGGAGACTCTCCCCTCCCACTCTCCACCCATTGACCCCGTCCCTCCGCCCCTCCGGAGCCTTCCTCCGCCCTCCTTTAGCCGTTCCACGCCTCTATCGGACATTTGCGGGCCCGCACTTGTACGGGGCCCGTTACTGAACCGCGTACCTGTGCGGGGGTGACACGCACGTGTGCGGGGCGTTTAAACGTGTTTCTGCGCGTTTCAATGCCGCGTTACCGTGCGCTATTTTGCGCCGCGCAGATTTGCGGACTTTAGTAAACATGCCCCTTAGTCAAAACTACAGCAAGGTTAGAACAAAAATACATTTTCTTGTTAAATTCCATGGTTCCACATGGACTTAACATGGATGAAGATTTATCGGTGTTTTTGTAGTTGGACCTCTTTCCCCTTGAGGTTTTATAAAAAATTTTTATATATATATATATATAAAAAAATATATTATAAAAAGTTTTTTTATGTGCTGTGGTTCATGGTCCGTCCTACATCCAATTGCAATTTGGGTTTCAATTAAATTCTTTTTTCTTTCCCCTTTTTTCTTTAATTCTTTTTTTCTTTCTTTCTTTATTATTATTTTTTAAAAAAATTTTTTAAAAATATTAATACATTGTTACTAATATGACTTTCAAAATTTGAATTATTAACTATTTATTGATTATTTATTTATTTATTCATTTTTAGATATGTTTCTATTTTGTTTTTTGATAGGTTTTATACTTTGATTATTTGTTCTAGTTCCGTATTTCCTTTAAGGGTCCCCAACATCATTATTCACATCGTGTCTACATATCATCCCCGATTTTAAATAAGTATTTTTTTATAAATGTAAAATTCCTTTGGGCAGTATAAATCTTTTAAACAATAAAGAGTTGCCAGTTTGAATATTTTAAAGTTTTTCCCGCCAAAATGGCGGTTTTAAAAGAAGCACGCATGTGCATGGACTGCTATGCTATGATTAGTGCGAGGTGCCTGGTTTCATGAAGGTTACGAGTCGACTTCTGGTTTGGATATCCCTTCACATACAGTAAGGTTTTTTGGGGTTTATAGGGGTGTTTTATACTTGTTGAAGTTTGATTCTGCCCCCTAAAACTAACGTGTACACAAGCCTAGTGTGCTATTTGTAGCAGCGTTAGTCTTGGCAGCACTTTCAATACAGCTACTGTCTCAAGATTGAATGCTTTTTCCCGCCCAAAACGGCGTTTTAAAAGAAGCAGATAAGTGCAGTCCACAGCGATATCAGCACACGTTATCTGGTTCAGTGTTTTTCCTAGGTGTAATAATCTATCAAATACGGCGGTTTTCTAAGTGACAGGGGCTATTCAAGATTATTATTTGGATGATTTCAGTTTCCCCACAACAACGGGTGTATAGGGCAAACACACGGTGTGTCACATTTCCAGTTATTCTATCAGTTGATGGCGACCAGTCGCTCCTATTTCTGGTATATAAGTTTTTTATTTTTATTCATATCTTTTCCCTTTATGTTTTCATCCGGTTATGGGAACAAATGATTTCACTGGATAAAGCAGGTTTCATGGTGTTTCTTTGCTTCAGCATTTGAGCGATGTTTGAGAGCAATGTACTCCGTTGTTGTTACAGTCCCTATTTTCCACAGTAGAAGTCAATTTATAGCACGTAATTTTATCAGTAGCATCCTTTGGGGCCAATAAGATGACTTTAGGGTAGCTTGTAAAATAGAACACAAGGTGCATGTAGTATTCTCCTCTTCTCGTTTTTTGAAATCTTTTTGAATCTTTATAGCACTGGCTACTCATCTATAGCAGTCAGTACGTGTGAAGCAAGTAAATTTGGCAAAATTACAAACATACCTTTTACTTCAGACCTAGAAAACTAATAACATCATTACATTAGGATACTTTTCATGTTTTTTGCCCCATATTCATAGTCCTTTTAAGTATAATAGAACACGGCGTTTTTGTATCAAAGCACCCAATGAGTTGCATAGAATCCAGTTTAGTTGCACACTGGGCTCTCCCTATTTTATGATGATCTTTAAGTTATTTATCATATATATTTTTTTGAATGATAATTCTCATCTTATATTGTCATTGCCAATGTTTCCATGTTCTCTTACATATTTGTTTATTTGTCTATTTTACACACAGTCATAATTGCATCGTGCACTAGAGGCCGGTGGTATCCGTGCCTCTGCTCAGCAAAAAGGTTTCTTTGAATTTAGCTTGGTGCAGTGGTAGGTTTTTTATATATTTTTTATATTTTTGATTTATTCATTTATTTATTTATTGATTTATTTATTCACATATTTATTATCTTTTTATGGATATGGGTTATTATAATTAATAAATTTTGTGTTTTATGTTTTTTATTGCATATATTTAATTTATGTTTTTATAGTACAATATTATATATATATGTGCAAAATTTATATTTTTAATTTATATTTATATTTATTATATTATATTTTTTTTTAATTTATTATTTATTTTTTACTTATTCATCATTCATTATTATTATTATTATTATTATCATTATATTTATTATTAATATTATTATTATTATTTTTATTATTTATTTTTTAAAAAATTTTACAAATTTGTATTCAGTTTTTATTTTGAACATTGGCATTAACAATTTATATGTTTTTTAAGCCCACCTCCTCCTTTTCTCCGGTTTCTCCTTCTCCTTTCATGGTTTTCGTTTTTGTGGTTATAATTTAAAAGATAATCTACGAACATATATACATAGGTAACACATTTCTCTTTTTTTAAAGTTTTGTATTATTTTGTTTTATTATTATTATTATTATTACATAAAACCCTAATATAACGTTTTTTTATCAAGTGAGTTATTGCATCATGAATATTTATATGGTTAATTTTTAATATTTGTTTTTAATATTTATTCATTATTTTTTATTTATTATTTTTATATTTATTTATTACTTATTTGTTTGTTATTATTAAAGTGTTTTAGCTGTACACATGTTATAATTAGCTTGTTTTAATGTTTTTAATGTTTTATTTTAATGGATTAACATCATTTGTCTTTTATTCATGTTTACACAACCATTTCTGTTTGCTGTTGGTTTTACATGTATGTATATTTTGTAGTGAGCCTATAACCCCTGAAGAAGTGGTACACGAAACACGGCCTGTGTTGGGTTTGGCGCACCTTATCCGTGGAATAATAAGGGTCAATTTGAACCTCCTGCCACGGTCTCTGACTGGTTCCTGTTGCCTACGTGGCAGTTGCTGTTTCTTGGTGGGCCATCGACAAGTGCCAGCGCGACCACTCCCAACCAAGCACATGGTAGGTCGGGGGGTGAAAAGGGGGCGCCAGAGCTATCAACATCATCGTCGGATGGGGCAGTTCAGACAGTGAGAGGGACATAGAATGGGCAGATGTGATGCGCTACGCTTTTAAAAAAGTTAAAAGGAAGAAGAGCGAAAAACAATCCAAGTCCCTCAGGCAGGCTTGGTCGGGGCATAGTCAGCAGGGCGAGGACCGTACGTGCGCAACAACGGGAGCGACCCAACGAACGCAGATGGATTGGCTTGACGCCAGCCGCGACCCACGCTGCGGGGTGAGCTCCCTGGCCGTGTCGGTGCCCAAAAAAGTCAAGAAGAGGATCTGGAGGAGGGAGTATATCGACATATTCTCCCTCCTGCTCAAGGACCAAGACGAGGAGTCCAACAATGGGAAAGATAGGGACAAAAGAAGCGAGAGGGAGCGGAAACCAAAAATTCCCAAATCTATTAATAATTGGGTGGCAGCATTCCACATCTTCATGAGCGTGGTGATGGAAAAAGAACCTGAAGCAGGGCCATACTTGACCCGGTACCTGGACACGATTACCAGGGCACACAAACAATATGGGGGATGGGCTTGGCTGAACTATGACGTGCAGTTCAGAGCGGCCATGGCCGATGATCCCACCTTGGCATGGCATCACAGGATCCTGGACATGTGGACTGACGAAATGGCGCCCAACAGGCCCTTGTGTCTGGAGGGGCTGCGCCAGCAACAGTGGAGCACACAATGGCAGCAGCCCTTTCAGAACACGCAATGGCGGCAGGCCAATCAGTTCACGGGAAAACGGCCATGCCGGCAGTTCAACTCAGGGAGTTGTACATGGCAGCCGTGTAAATTCAAGCACTCCTGTACCGTATGCGGAAACGGACACCCCGCCTTCACATGCAGGGTCTCACGAGAGGCCAAGCCATTCAGAGCAATACAGCAACGTTCCAACGAGGGGTCTGGCACCCACACCCATCAGGCTTGAGTCGATGAGGCCTTGGCTTCGAGCATACCCCAGGAGGGAGATAGCTATCAATATAGAGGATGGCTTTGCTCGAGGTTTCCGCATCCCATCCCTGATCTTAAAAAACAGAGCACAAACAAGCCTACTGACTAACCCACCATCGGTACAGAAGCACAATGAGATCGCCCGTGCCAAGATAGCCAAAGAACTTGGTATGGGGAGAGTGGCGGGGCCTTTCCAGTCACTCCCCCTCAAGGACATGGTAGTCTCCCCACTAGGGGTCATACCCAAAAAGGAGCCGGGCCAATTCCGGTTAATCCATAACCTATCATACCCGGAGGGGCAGTCAGTCAATGATTATATCGATCCGGCACTATGCTCGGTCAGATACGCAACCATGGATCAGGCAATCAGCCTCATACGCTGCAAGGGGCCACAAGCACAATTAGCGAAGGCGGACATTGAGTCGGCCTTCCGGTTATTGCCGGTGCACCCGGACTCGTTCCCAATGCTGGGATTCACGTTTAACGGCGAATTCTACTATGACAGATGTTTGCCCATGGGCTGCGCAATATCATGCGCGTATTTCGAACAATTTAGTTCGTTCGTACACTGGGTAGTAGAAGACCTAGCAGGCCCCAATACCGTCGTACATTACCTGGACGATTTCCTATTCATTGGAAAGGATCGCGACGACTGCAAAAGGATATTGGATATCTTTGAACAGACGGCGCGAGCGTTTGGGATCCCGCTGGCAAAGGGGAAGACAGAGGGCCCAACAGGGATCATCATGTTCCTGGGTATACAATTAGATGTGCCGGCACGCAGATCACGCCTGCCTCCCGAAAATGTGCTGAAGTTGAAAACCGACATGCGAGTAATGCATAGCCGGCGAAAAGCGACACTTCAACAATTTCAGTCAATGCTGGGCCTGCTATGCTTTGCATGCAGGGTGATACCCATGGGTAGGGTGTTCTGCCGTCACATGACATGGGCAACAAAGGGTATCACAAAAAGATACCATCGCATCAGGGTCACCTAAGCAATACGGGAAGACCTAATGGTCTGGCTTCAATTCCTGCACACCTTCAACGGCCTTGCCTTCTGGCAAGCGCCCCCCGTATACAATGCCGAACTCGAATTCTTCACCGATGCATCGGGGGGGATTGGTTCTGGCATATACTATAAAGGAGCATGGTGCTCTGAGATCTGGCCCAGGGAGTGGCATGCAGAAGGAACCACCAAGGATATCACCTTCCTGGAGCTTTTCCCGCTGATGGTAGCTCTCAGTATCTGGGCCCCGGAGCTCGCCAATAAGGCGATCATCTTCCATATCGATAACCTAGCGGTAGTGTGGGCGGTGAACAAGATAAGAGCTAAGACGCCCAGGGTGGTGACACTATTGAGGCGAATTGTATTGCTGTGCATGGAGCATAACATCTCCATTAGAGCGGAGCACATCGAGGGCGAGAATAATAACATTGCCGATGCTCTTTCCCGTTCTAAAATCTGCCTTTTTCACCAGCTAGCGCCCGAGGCCGACATGGACAAGACAGCAGTGCCCGATCAGGTCTGGGAGTATGGTCCACGGAAATATGGGAGCTCCTGTTAGGCGCCCTAGCAGATAACACCCGGCGCAGATACCTGGCGGCATGGGAAGACTACCAAACATTCTGCAGAGAGAATGTCATACGACAGGAAGACAGATTCAAAGTAACAACCATTCTGAAGTGGATTATACATTGCAAAAGCAGGGGCTGCACAAAAGCGGCAGTACAAGCCCGTCTAGCGGCCGTCTCCTTTTTTGCGAAGGCTATGGGAAAGAAAAGCCCCAAGGCCGAGTTCATAGTAAAGAAGGTGATGCGAGGCTGGGCCTTAGGCCAACCCCGGCAAATAGACAAGCGCCGCCCGATTAGGCACCAGGTGCTACAACAACTCATGGTAACGATTAGCCAAGTTTGTTACGATGACTACGAGGCGCGCCTCTTCCGATGCGCATACTCCTGGGCCTTTTATGGAGCCTTTCGGGTAGGGGAGCTAGTAGCATCCTCGGCATCGGAGCGAGGGTTGGCCCGCGGAGGTATGGAAAAATGCGACGTGTGTATACGCACTAGGGCAATAGTGCTGCAGTTGCGCAGGTCCAAAACCGATGTGGAGGGAAAAGGGGCGCAGGTGGTGCTGTCGGCAATGCCCGACGACCCTTCATGCCCGCTAAAAAATGCTGTAGCTTACCAACAAGTACGGGCGCACTCAGAAAACCACTGGTTCGTACATGCGAATGGTGCCCCCTTATCGCGCTTCCAATTTATCAGAGTACTCAAGCTAGTAATTGAGCGAACAGGATGGGATGCAAGCTTATACGGCTCGCACTCCTTTCGCATTGGAGCTGCTTCAACGGCAGCCAGCATCGGGATGTCCCGAGAACAGATAATGAACATAGGCCGATGGCGTTCGGATAGACACAAACTGTATATACGTCCAACGCAGGAGGCCAGCGGGCAATGACGAGGAACGGGAGGCAGGATAAGGAGAATGTAAAAAAACGTATGTTGGATATGGGCTGCTGTAATAATATTCTCTGATTGTGCTCCACGCAAGGACGTGCTACCACCTGGGGCCGCGTGAAGCATGGATATGCGGCCATTCATTTGTTCACTGGGCAAAAAAGAGGACGCGGTCTAGACCGCAGGGGTTAAATCTAGGGCTACCAAGCACGGAGGTTGCAGTGGTATGGCAGGGTCGACGGGGTATGGTGTGGGACCAGCTGATGCCGTCCTTGCTCCTAAAGAAGCGATCCACCGGGAACCCAGCGATGATTGTGATCCACTTGGGGGGCAACGACCTGGCATCCACACGCAGCGTCGAGCTCACCAAGAGGATGCAGGGCGACCTCTTAACGCTGGCAAACACCTTTCCCGGGACGCTATTAGCATGGTCACACATCATACCGCGGCGAGTGTGGAGAGGCGAGAACTCACATAGGGCGGTGGAGAGGACCAGACGCAAAGTGAACAGATGGATGGCCCGCTTCATGGGGGCCATAGGGGGATGCAGCATTGTGCACGACCTCATCGAAGAAAGATGTCTGGGACTATATCGCGCAGATGGAGTGCACCTGTCAGACATTGGAATGGACATTTTCCTCTGCGATATACAAGATGCGGTTGAGCGACTATGGAGGAAGCAAGTGTTGGCCACAGCGGCGCCTTGATTGGTAGGGCCCCGTCAACAAGCGAGGAGTCGCTGTTGGCGGGGTTGGCGGGAGAAACGCACCCAGTGAGAGAGAACACAGCCTAGGCCTTAAGTAAAGGGGGAGAGGTACTGGAGAGATACCCGGACCTCCCCCCAGAGAGAAAGAGATGGCGACAAGAACACCGCTCAGAGAGCCCCCCCCGGCCTTGCTTCGACGGCGGGCAACGGGGGGGGGTAAGGAAGAAAGGTTGCCAAGTCTGCTCGAACGGCAGGTGTAACAGCCTTGCGACTGAAGGATACGAGAGACTAAGGGACTGAGAAAAGCTTTCACGGCAAAGAGTTCCCTCCTGCTATGTACAAAGTATGTAGGCTATTAGGCTGTGTCTCTCGAGGGGCAAAAGAAAAGAGGGGATACAAGGAAACTGTAGATTGTGTTTGTTGATAGGAGCGTGCATGCTGTGGCCAACAGTTTGTTGTACTGTTAATAACCATTATTGTCAAATAAAGCAAATAGTTTGTGAAAGAAACTGCACGGCGTAATGTAGTGAATCATTGGAAGGAAAGGAAGGGGGGGAGGAAGGGAAAAAGGGGTGGGAGGTAGGGGTCACGGGTAAGGGGAAAGGGACCCGAGGCGGTCATGCCAGTTGCGTGGCTGAGACCCGCCCGCGAATCAACGCGGCGGGGCACAGGCACGCGGTGGCAAGCTGCGGGCCGGGGGGAGGGGTGGGGGGGACGGCGGAGGCGGGGGGGTGGGCAAAGAGCCGCAGTAAAAGAGCGCGTCAGGGGCGGGCGCGGCCTCTTTGCCGCTCACCCCCCCTGCCTGGAGGAAGCCGGACACCCGCCCAACCCACCCAATTAACAAACGGGGGGGGGGAAGCGTCGCAGCATGCAAGACGGCGGGAGAAACGCACCCAGTGAGAGAGAACACAGCCTAGGCCTTAAGTAAAGGGGGAGAGGTACTGGAGAGATACACGGACCTCCCCCCAGAGAGAAAGAGATGGCGACAAGAACACCGCTCAGAGAGCCCCCCCGGCCTTGCTTCGACGGCGGGCAACGGGGGGGGGGGGTAAGGAAGAAAGGTTGCCAAGTCTGCTCGAACGGCAGGTGTAACAGCCTTGTGACTGAAGGATACGAGAGACTAAGGGACTGAGAAAAGCTTTCACGGCAAAGAGTTCCCTCCTGCTATGTACAAAGTATGTAGGCTATTAGGCTGTGTCTCTCGAGGGGCAAAAGAAAAGAGGGGATACAAGGAAATTGTAGATTGTGTTTGTTGATAGGAGCGTGCATGCTGTGGCCAACAGTTTGTTGTACTGTTAATAACCATTATTGTCAAATAAAGCAAATAGTTTGTGAAAGAAACTGCACGGCGTAATGTAGTGAATCATTGGAAGGAAAGGAAGGGGGGGAGGAAGGGAAAAAGGGGTGGGGGGTAGGGGTCACGGGTAAGGGGAAAGGGACCCGAGGCGGTCATGCCAGTTGCGTGGCTGAGTTAATTGCAAGGGATGGGGTAATAGGGATTATACGTTATGCAAGACATTTTTAAAAACAACAGTTTTCCATGCTTCTATCAGCCTTGGAGAAAAAGCTGATCCAGAAAATTTTGTGTCTCTTTGGAACTCACAAAGACTGCATTATATATTGGAAGACACTAGATTTGAGGCTTCTTCTGTGGCTCTTTCCACAAATATCCAGCTCTATACACCTCAAGTTCAGCACAAACTAAAAACTAAAGACGCAAGAGCAGTGATAGAAACGGGCACTTCTGATGTGAAACTTACAGCAACAGAATAAATTCTGAAAATGAATCTGGTCTGCAGTGTTTAGTGGAGACCATGCGGCTTAAGAAGAAAACTAAGCAATTATATCAGTGAGAAAGACAGCAGAGAAACAGCTAGTCTCCTGTGGTTCTGTAAATAAATTTATAAACTTAGCCTGTTCTCTCAGCCAGGTTATCTGTGCTCTCCAGCAACCCCATTAAGGCCTAGCTAGCCTTTATCAAACTTCTTTTGCTCAGTCAATGACCTTGTTGCCATGGCAGGCTAACACAAGGTGTCACTGATGATGACTTGATTTCCTTTCACATTTGAAGTGGAAAGGGGGAAGACAGATTAAATGAAATTCCATCCATCTTAATGAAATACAATTATATTCTTCTTATTAATCATTTAAAAATCAATACTTCTCTTCTTGGTGAACCTCGCCAGAATTTGTCATTCTGTGCCAAGCCTCAATACATCTTGTCTTGTAATGATTTTTATAAGTTCAGTCACCTGTGTTTCTGGGTAAATAACACTGTTTCTTACACTGTGGTGGAATGGTAAGAAACAGCAATGAATAAAGTGTTCATTTGGCAGTTTTAACTAGATGAAAACTTCCCACGTTTTAATCATTTAAGAAAGCATAGTATTAAAACAGCAAGGTGTAAAAGGGGTAAAGAAGGGAAAGCGCTGTTCATTTGATATATTCATCAAGAACATCTTGGGTATTAAATAATGCCAATAATAAGCAAAAACACAATACTTGGGCACTGCATGTACTTAATTTCAAACAAGATGAAATTTGCACATGTATCGTGTAACAAAACTGTGTGTTTCGCCTTCCTACATTTCCAAGCTCATACATGTCTGGGGGGTGGGCAGGGAGAGTTTGAAGAGATATGATAAAGTGCATCTTGTTATGGTAGCAGCAGATATATAAGACATCTTTAGACAAGTTACAACTTCAACTAGTGAGTGTGTGTGTGTGTGTGTGTGTGTGTGTGTGTGTGTGATGCAACAGTGGTGTGCCTGTCGGTGTATGGGATGCTGTGGTGGGTGTGGGGCTACGTGTGTGCTGCAGAGTTGGGGAGTCTCTGTATGTTTGGTGCAGAGGTGGGATGTGTGTGTGAGAGAGTGTGTGTGAATGTGACTGTAAATGTTTGTGGGGCGGAGATAGGGTACCTGTGAGAGCGTGTGTGTGTGGTGTGAGGCAGGATGCCTGTGTGTGTTCTGGGTGGGAGGATGCACTTTGACATAGACACATTGTGACTTTTTGTTTCCATGCATTTATCCATTTAACCCCAACCCTTGCACTCTTCCCTCTCTCTCCAATGACTCTCCTACTGCCCCCCTCCCCCGCACTCCGTGGTCGCTTTCCAGACCCTACCTCAACTTAAAGTGTACTAATGAACCAAATGCGTGCTGATAAATGCACATATCTACCATTGTGCTTTCATAGCATAACATTTATTCATGCAGTTACCTAACACTAAAGCATTATATCATGAAAAAATCAAATAATACTTAAATATCTTCAAAATCAAAACAAAAACATAAAAAAATAACAAAATGAGTGTCCAGCCAATATATGATAAATCAATATAAACAGAAATAATGTATAAGGGGCCCTTTTACTAAAGTGCGCTAAGTGGCTATCATGGGAATTAGAGCGTGGTAACTGTTACTGCAGATAAGTGCTGGCATGACAGTTACCATATACTAATTCCAGTGTTCAATGCACATCGTATGACAGGGAGGTGACTGGGCAGATTAGGAGTGGAGAGTTAGCTTGGACTACACAATGCAGTTAACTTGGGGGTTTATTATCAATGGTAATGCCACCTCAGCGGGTAGCCTTAAGTGCACCATCATCAATAATTGTGAATGCCTCTGTCCTGCATTAGGGAGCATACTGGTCACAATCCCAACAGTGCATGATTTTTGCACTTACAGCATATTAATTTTTCTTCAAAACAAATAGTAAGTGCAGAGAGACAGAGGGTTCCAATAAAGACAAAAGTAACCCAAATGCCCTTGAGTACAGACCAGACAGAGCTTAAAGATTGCAAATTACCCCTGCCTACCGATAGCCAGATCAATATGAATAAAATACAGTCTCTAAAATGCTTGTATGCAAATGCTAGAAGTCTAAAAAATAAAATGGGAGAGTTAGAATATCTAGCACTAAATGAAAGGTTAGATATGATTGGTATCTCAGAGATATGGTGCAAGGAGGACAACCAGTGGGACACTTTGATACCTGGGTACAAACTATATCATAATGATAGAGCAGATCAAATTGGTGGAGGGGTTGCGCTCTATGTTAGAAAGGGCATTGAGTCACAAAGGATTAAAGTATTGCAGGAAACAGAATTCACTGTAGACAGGGGCGGCTCAAGGGGGGTGCGGGGCCATGTGCGGAGACTCGGTGCGGGGCCTCATTTGCATAAGGGGCATCATTTGCATAAATATTTGCATAATGTTACCATATACTAACTTTTTGTAAACATGCCTCTTAATGAGTGTATGAATAAAGAAAGACTAAAAGATTTCTACATTACTATAATCCAGTGCCAACCGCCAGACACATTAGGAACTACTACAAACACTGCCCATTTAGAACCCATAGCAAACCCGCCATATCCTAACAGCACTACCAGGACTCACAAAGCACCAGACCCTACCTATCAAAAGGCAACACTGCAAATATTAAACCAATACATTTCAGAGAATAACAATACATGACCTACTGGGGAAAGAGAACAAGTGGCAATGTCAAATAGGAATTATATAAACAGAATACCTCAGCTCAATTACCCATGCTGAGCATAGACCATCACCAAACAAGGAATCACAATTTAGAAACAGGAAGACAATAATTAAACTGGGAATCCCAAAAGCAAAACTTGGAATGTACAACACTGTAGAAATAAAACTATACATTAATTTGCTCTTGTACTAAACAAAGCGCAGACGTTAATGATGCACATTTACCAGAGCTGACATATTCCAATTAATAAATTCAAAATAAAGAGGTATTTTTCTACCTTTTGTGCATTTTTTTTCAGCTGCAATTGCTCCAGCCACTTTCTTCTGGTTTCTTCGTGTCTTCTGCTAACTCTCCATCGTCTGCTGTCCATTTGTCCTTTCTTCTCTCTTCTAGTTTTTTTTCCATTCTCTCTCTACATCTGCTTAAACATACTAATCTTTCTCCTTTTGCTCTTTCCTCATTCCTATTTCATCCACTCAAATTTTACCCCTCCATCCTCAATCCCCACTTACTCTCCCAATACCCGGACAATTGTAGATTTTTCATCCCTCCCACACAAAATATTTTTCCCTTCTCCATTTTACTCTCCCAGCCCCATCTCATTCTAATCCTCCCCTAACATCAGCTCCCTTCTAGTTCCAGCCTCACCCAGCATCCATTCCCTTCTAGTCCCTGCATCAGCCCATTTCCAGTCCTAGCCCCCCATCAGCCCATTTCCAGTCCTAACCTCCCATCACCCCATTTTCAGTTTAAGCCCCCCCTATAACCCATTACCAGTCCTAACCCCCCATCAGCCCATTTCCAGTCAGCCCTCCATAGCCCATTGCCAGTCCTAACCCCCCCATCAGCCCACAGCCCATTACCAGTCCTAACCCCATCAGCCCACCTCAAGTCCTAACTCCTCCCCATCAGCACATTTCCTGTCCTAGCTCCCCCCATAGCCCATTATCAGTCCTAACCCCCCCATAGCCCATTACCAGACAGCCCCCATCAGCCCAAAGCCCATTACCAGTCTTAAGCCCCCCATAGCCCATTACCAGTTCTAACCCCCCCAACAGCCCACAGCCCATTACCAGTCCTAACCCCATCAGCCCACCTCAAGTCCTAACCCCTCCCCATCAGCCCATTTCCTGTCCTAGCCCCCCATAGCCCATTATCAGTCCTAACCCCCCCCATAGCCCATTACCAGACAGCCCCCATCAGCCCACAGCCCATTACCAGTCCTACCCCCCCAACAGCCCACAGCCCATTACCAGTCCTAACCCCATCAGCCCACCTCCAGTCTTAACCCCCCCAGCCCATTTCCAGTCCTAGCCCCCCCATAGCCCATTACCAGTCCTAACCCCCCCATCAACCCACAGCCCACCTCAAGTCAAGTCCTAACCCCATCCATAGCCCATTACCAGTCCTAACCCCCCCCCTCATCGGTTCAAGGAACATTAAAAAAAAAAAAGCTGGCTGCTACTGCTGCCGCTGCTGCTACCGCCGCGGCAGCGGCAGAATGGAGTGTCCCGCGGGGCCCCCTCTGCCTGGCTGAGTCCCTCCCTCCCTCTCTCTGCGATGGCTGAGCCCCTCTGTGCCGGCTTTCAGATACGCGAAGGGAGAGTGTCTCCCTCGCATCTCTGTTAAGCCCTCAGGGGCTGATGGGAAATTTCCCATCTGCCCCTGCAGGCTTAACAGAGACGCGAGGGAGACACTCTCCCTTCGCTTATCTGAAAGCCGGCACAGAGGGGCTCAGCCATCGCAGAGGGAGAGCTCAGCCGGGCAGAGGGTGCCCCGCGGGACACTCCATTCTGCTGCTGCCGCGGCGGCAGCGGTAGCAGCCAGCTTTTTTTTTTAACTTAATTTTGAAAAAAAGCAGAATGTTCTTTGCACGGGGCCCCCTGAAACGCCGGGCCCTGTGCAAAAAACACTCTTGCTCAATGGACGGGCCGGCCCTGACTGTAGAATCTCTATGGATTGAAATTCTATAAGAACATAAGATATGCCATACTGGGTCAGACCAAGGTCCATCAAGCCCAGTATTCTGTTTCCAACAGTGGCCAATCTAGGTCATATGTACCTAGCAGTTTCCCCAAGAGACACAAGTTCCACAATGCTTGTACTGGGTCAAGCATTGATATCTTCGGTCACTTCTTAATAATGGTTTATGGACCTTTCCTCCAGGAACTTGTCCAAACCTTTTTTAAACCCAGCTACACTAACAGCCTTTACTACATCCTCCAGTAACAAATTCCAGAGTTTGATTACACGTTGAGTGAAAAAATATTTTATTTTATTAGTCTTAAATAGTTTACCCTGTAGCTTCATTGCATGTCCCCTAGTCTTTCTATATTCTGATAACGTAAACAATCGATCTACGTTTACCCGTTCCACTCCGTTCATTAATTTATAGACTTCTATCATATCTCCCCTCAGCCGTCTCTTTTCCAGGTTAAAGAGCCCTAACCTTTTTAGCCTTTCTTCATAGGAGTATCCTTCCATCCCCTTTACCATTTTGGTGGCTCTATGCAAAAAGTAGAAGGGGAAGGCGATGGCAGTAGGGTGTACTATCAACCGCCTGGCCAGAATAAACAAATGGATGATGAAATGCTTAAAGAAATCAAGGAAGCTAACAAACGTTACAGCACAGTAATAATAATGGTGATTTCAATTACCCCGGTATCGATTGATTCAGTGTCACGGCAGGACATGCTAGGGTGATAAAGTTTCTAGATGAAATAAATGACTACTTCTTGGAGCAGCTGGTTCATGAACTGCCAAGAGGGGAAGCCATTTTGTACCTAGTCCTTAACGGAATACAAGATCTGGTGCAAGAGATAAGGGTGTTGGGGCCAATTGGCAATAGTGATCATAGCATGATCTCGTTTGATTTAATAAATTGAGGAAGGACGGTAAGGAAATCCACAGTACTACCTTTTAACTTTCAAAAGGGAAACTATGATAAAATTAGGAAAACAGTTAAGAAAAAAACTAAAAGGAACAGTTGCAAAGGTCAAAGATTTACATCAAGCATGGGTGTGATTTAAAAAACTATCTTGCAGACTTCCGGTGACGTCGGAGAGCAAATGGCTGCAGTTTAGCCTAGCTCCGTACTAATCCCACTGTATTTGCTATCAGACGCCTGTTCCCGGCAGAGTTGGTGGTCCGGGGAGCGATAAAAGTGGAGGTGATGTCCGTCTGAAAAAAGTTGGCGAGTTTCCAGTCCACAAAGAGGAAGGTGATCGGCGGAACTCCGATGAGGTGGAGGAGAATGAGGGCCATGAGAGCGTGGACGAGGAGGAGGAAGGAGGAGGGATGCACCTCGATGGAGCGGAGCTTAAAGCATGGCTCCGGGAGTTTAAAAAGGAGATGAAGGAGGAGTTGTTAGCCATGAGAGGGGATCTGAAAGAGACTCTTAATTCCATGCGACAAGATCTGTGCAGTATGGGTCAGCGGATCGAGGACGTGGAGGAGCAGGTGGAGGGCCAGGCCAGTGAGCTCCGGGACCTCATGGCGGCGCAGAATAAGCTGGTGCAAGGGCAGGAGGAGCTGCAGGAGAAAATCAAAGAAATAGAGGACCGGGCTCGGCGAAACAATCTTCGGATTCGAGGGATCACAGCAATGGAAAAATTTAAGGACTGCTGCCAGGTGATTAAGGGGCTCTGCGCGCATATACTGAAGCTGGCCGGGAGGGCAGAGGAGAGGCCAGAGGGGATCGGCGTGGAGAGAGCGCACCAGAGTCTCGGCCCCAGGAGAGAAAAAGAGGGCAGAGACATTATAGCGTGCTTGAGCCATTTTCCCACCAAAGAAAAGGTGCTGGCAGCTGCCCGGAAGTATGGGCGGATAGCGTGGGAGAACTGTGAGGTCAAAGTGTACAATGATTTGCCCCGCGGTACACTGGACAGACGTAGAAGCATGAGGGAAGTGACAGCGTTTCTGCGGGAAAAGAGCTACAGGTACCGGTGGATGTTCCCCTTTGGGCTGCTCCTGACCGTGGGGGGTGCCTCGAAGAAGGTGAAGACGCAGAGGAGGTGTGGCGGGCGCTGGAGGAGATGGGCTGTGAACAGGTGCCGAAGCCGGTGGAGCAGGGCCACAGACAGGCCAGCAAGGATATGGGGAGTAAGAGCCGGTCGGGCTCTAAGTGGCAAAGAGTGACGGATCAGGGGAAGTGGCTGAAGTGATTGTCCCAGGAACATCGGAGTTCGCAAGAGAAGGAGGGAGAGTGAAGGGCTCCAGCTGCATTGGCGGTGGCGGAAGACCAGTGGAGAACGGGTCATGCTTTTTGGTGGACATTATTTGGTAGATTTGTATGCGAATTATATAAATAAGGTTGTACAAATATGAGGTTAAGGGATAAGGGGTGATGTGGTTAGGGGGATAATAGCTGGGAGAGGGAGGTGGGATAAGTACTTGACGCACATGGAAGGGTTGGTGACGGAGGGTAGGGGGAGAGGGGTGGGGGGGGTTTGGGTAGGGGGGGTTGCGGTGGCATGGGTTAGCTCGAGGCAAGGGGGTGTGGCGGGAGGGTTGGTTTTATCATGGTGCGGATTGGATCCTTGAATGTTAAGGGATTAAATACACCCCTTAAGCGCCGGCAGCTCTATAGAGAACTTCAGCAGAGGGAATGGGAGGTGGTGCTACTTCAGGAAACGCATTTAAGATGGGGAGATATTGGGAGGCTTAAGCATGGGAGGTTTCAGGATCAGTTCTACTCTTGCACTAAAGGGGGGGGGGTAAAAAAGGGGGGTTGCTATTCTGGTGAAGGTGAGGTGTGGGTTGCAGGTCCAAGGAAGTTTTCGGGATCGAGAGGGTAGGGTGGTGGGGATATGGGGGAAGTTGGGGGATGAGGAGTTTACCATTGTTTCAGTATACGGACCGAATGGAAACCAAGGGAGCTTCTGGAAGGAAGTGGCCCTGCTGATTGTGGAGAAGGTCAAGGGGATGCTGGTAGTTGGGGGGGATTTTAATGTGGTGTTGCACCCCGGGTTGGACAGGAAGTCGGGATGGGTGGATGGGGGGGGGGGGGACAAACAGGAAAGGCTTAAAATGGATGATGAAGCACTTTCATATAGTGGAAGGAGTTGGGGGTTGGCTCGCCGGCGATGAAGGTGGTGGCGGGGGTCTGGGATGGGATGAGGGTGGCAGTGCGGAGAGAGAGGGGGACAGATTTCTCCTTGGCGGTTCCATGGAGGGGTTGGAAGGAGTTTCGCCCTGGGTGGGCAGGTGGTAGTTTTGACAGGTGGACGGATAGAGGGTTCGAGTGTTTTTTTCAGTTAAGGGAGGATGGGGAGACAATGTGTTTTGAGAGGCTCCAGGAAGTGTATGAGCTGGAGGAAGTTGATTGATTTGCCTATCTGCAGGCCAGTCATTATCTGCGGGATATGCAACGGCAAGGAGGGTTTGAGGAGGGGTTGTCCAGGTTGGAGGTGATGTGGGTGGTGCACGAAGGGGAATGATTTCAGGGTTATACAAAGGTGTGCGAGAAGTACGGGGTAGGAAGCTTAAATATTTGTCGGATTGGGAGAAAGACTTAGGGACGCCCCTGGAAGCTAAAGACTGGAACATGGTTTAGGCCCAGGTGAAAAAAGCCCCAATGGCCAGCAGCATCCAGGAGAACTGCTATAAGATCTTGATGAGATGGTATTATACACCGGACAGGGTGCATAAAATGTACCCTGGGGTGGGAGCGGAGTGTTGGAGGGAATGTGGGGAGATTGGTTCTTTCTGGCATATCTGGTGGGGGTGTACTAAAATACAGGAGTATTGGAGGAGGGTCCAGCAATGGATCAGTAGGGTGGTGGGAGTAGAGGTAGGACTGGAACCGGGTATTTTCCTGCTTTCGTGGTGGGGGGAGGAGAGGCAGCAGGAGGGGCGGATGGTGATGGCCAGTTTGTGTGCAGCGCGCTGCGAAGTGGCAGCAGCGTGGAAGCAGAGGGAAGCGCCAGACATGGATAGTTTTGAGCGGCGAATGAGGCATGTTGTATTTATGTAAAAGTTGATGGCGGCTAGGCGTTGGTGGGTTGATAAGTTTGAGGCGAATTGGGGGGAGCTATGGAGGTGTTTACGCGGGGGGGTGTGGGGGGAAAGGAAGGATTAAGGAGGGAGAGGGGGGTGGGGTAAATTGAGTATGGGGTAGAGTTCTACTAGTACGAGGGAGTGGAGGAAGGGGTCGGTTGGGAGGTATGGGGTTCTTGGGATGGGGGGGAGAGTTTATATGTTGGTGGTTAATTTGGGGGACGGGTGTGTTGGTTAGTGCCTGTAGGTGGTGGTTGATGAGTGCTGGTTGTAATTGTCATTTAAAGAAGGGAGGGAGGTGGGGATCAGGGGGAGGGGTAGGTAGGGCAAAGCAGAAACGAAGGAATGTATTGACAATGTGGTGTGATGTTCCATTGTGTACTGTTGTACGTTGTTTTTGCTTTGGTGATGTAAAGTTTTGCTTATTCCTTCAATAAAAAATTTTAAACAAAAAAAAAATATATCTTGGAAGCCCAGACCAGCTGTATTCCATGCTTTAAGAAAAGTGGAAGGAAGTTCAAAAAACTGCTAGCATGGTTTAAAAGTGAAGTCAGAGAGACTATTGTAGCCAAAAAAAGCATCTTTCAGGAAATGAAAAAAGGAGCCAAATGACGAAAACTGGAAACAACATTAAGCACTGGCAAGTTAGATGCAAGGCATTGATAAGGTAGGCAGAGAGAGAATTTGAGAAGAAGCTTGCTGTGGAAGCAAAAACATATAATAAAGACTTTTTCAAGTACATTCATAGCAAAATACCTGTGACTTAGTTGGACCATTAGATGATAGAGGGGTAAAAGTGGCACTAAGCGAAGACAAGGCTATACGTAGAGAGACTGAATGAATTCTTTGCTTTGGTCTTTACTGAGGAAGATGTAGGAATGTTACCCATGACTGAAATGGTATTTAAAGGTGATGCCGCAGAAGACTTGAAAGAAATATTAATACACCGGGAAGATGTATTACAACTATTGGATAAACTGAAGAGTAGCAAATCACCTAGATGGGATACATCCAAGGGTGTTGAAAGAACTGAAATATGAGATTACAGACCTATTATTAGTAATCTGTGAACTATCATTAAAATCATCTGTAATACCTCAAGATTGGAGGATGTCCAATGTTAATGCCTATTTTTAAAAAGGTTTCCGGAAGTGATCCAGGAAACTACAGACCGATGAGCCTGACCTCAATACTGGGAAAAATGGTAGAAACCATTATAAAGAACAAAATTACTGAACATGTAGATAGTCATGGCTTAATGGGAGACAGCCAACATGGCTTTAGCCAAGAAAGATCTTGTCTTACTAATCTGTTATGTTTTTATGAAGGTGTGAATAAACAGGTAGACAAAGGTGAGACAATTGAAATAGTGTATCTGGATTTTCAGAAAGCCTTTGACAAGGTTTCTCATGTGAGGCTCTTGGCGATATTAAAAAGTCATGGGATAGGAGGCAGTGTACTATTGTGGATCAGGAACTGGTTACAAGATAGAAAGCAGAGAGTAGGGCTAAATTGACAATTTTACCAGTGGAGAAAGGTGAAAAATAGTGTACCCCAGGAATTTGTTCTGGGTCTGCTGCTTTTTAACATAGTTGTAAATGACCTGTAAATGGGAATAATGAGTAAGGTAATCAAGTTTGCAGATGACACAAAATTATTCAAAGTTATTAAAACCCATGAGGATTGTGAAAAATTGCAAGAGGACCTTGATAGACTGGAGGACTGGGCATCCAAATGGCAGATGGAATTTAATGTGGGCAAGTGCAAAGTTATGCACCTAGGAAGGAACAACCCAAACAATGGTTACACGATGCAAGGTTCCACATTAGGAACCACCACCCTGGAAAACGATTTAGGCCTCATCATGAATAACATCTTGAAACCACCACCAAGTGTGCAGCGGCAGCCAAGAGAGCAAATAGAATGCTAGATATCATAAGGAAAGGAATGGAGAATTAAGCAAAGGATATTATAATGCCTCTATCATTCCATGGTGCGACCGCACCTTGAATATTGTCTGCAATTCTGGTTGCTGTATCTTAAAAAGTATATAGCGTTATTAGGAAAGGTACAGAGAAGAGCCACCAAAATGGTGAAGGGGATGGAAGGATACCCCTATGAAGAGAGGCTAAAAAGGTTAGTGCTCTTCAGCCTGGAAAAGACACAGCTGAGGGAAGATATGATAAAGGTCTATAAATTAATGAATGGAGTGGAACGGGTAAACGTAGATAGATTGTTTACGCCATCAAAATATAGAAAGACTAGGGGACATGCAATAAAGCTACTGGGTAACCTATTTAAGACTAATAAGAGAAAATATTTTTTCACTCAATGTGTAATCAAACTCTGGAATTCATTACCGGAGGATGTAGTAAAAGCTGTTAGTGTAGCCGAGTTTAAAAAAGGTTTGGACAAGTTCCTGGAGGAAAGGTCCATAAACCATTATTAAAGGGGACCCAGGATATCCACTGCTTGCCCCGATACAAGCATTATGGAACCTGTGTCTTTTGGGGAAACTGCTAGGTACTTGTGACCTAGATTTGCCATTGTTGAAAACAGGATACTGGGCTTGATCAACCTTGGTCTGACCCAGTATGGCATATCTTATGTTCTTACCTTAGTAAAAAGAGCCCTTATAGCTTCTAAAACAAAGCTAAAATCAGTAAATAAAATATACTGCAAGATAATTTTCTGCAATTCACAAGAAAAATGATGCATCTTTTTTTGTAATGCTTAGGGGTACTTTTACTAGAGGCCAGTAAGGGTGCAAAGGTGCCATGTGTGTGCGTTATCAGTGCCCGGTAGCATTTACTGCTGCAGGAAGCACCAATAACGTGGGCTTACCAGCCAGTAAAATGTTATCAGGTTTTAAGTTGCAAAGGGGTGGAGAAGGGGTGTTAACTGGACAGAGCATAAGCAGAAACAGTGTCTATTCTCCTAACGGCCGTCCCACTACTGTGCGTTACAGGCACAGCCGCTGGGAACCGTAAAGCTAGCTGAAAACTGCCATTAAGGGCTGTTTTGTAAGACAGAGTCATTTACGCCCGTTAAACACCACACAAAGAGACTACTCACATGCAGGCAGTGTGCAGCAACCAGACTGGAGCCCTGAAATTAGTGATGGTAGTGGTCTATTGGCAGGAACAGCATGGTGCCCTTTCACTAAAGGTGCCAGAGTAGTAAAGGTGGTGCCATGTGAATGACTAAGTGGGTCTGATTAGTCTGCTACATGGACAAGATGGCCACCTAGGGTATACATCCGTGATGTCTGTTGTGACTCTGCTGAGTTTTTAACTATTTTATGTATGGTATGGAGAGTGGAGGAGACTTGTCACATATTTTTACCATGTATTTTTATTACAGAACATTTGAGCAGTATTTTCATTATGATCCCCTGAGGAAACCGATGACGGTGAAACGCCTCAGCGGTGCCCTGTAAGAGCATCGGGATCAGGGCTGGAATGCTCTGAAGACACAGCGTCTCGTTTTTTGAAGTTAAGTGCCTGAAAGAGTTTTTTACCTTAACGCTTGATTCATGAAGCATTCTTTGTTCTGTTTTGCACAATACTTGCTGTGGAAAAAACTGCACTACCGATTTCCTATCTGAAGGTCATTGATGCGATATGAGCAATTTCTAGTCAGGCTTGCCTGCTAGTTTGCGATTGATGGGTCTGAGACCTTGGAAATCAGCTGTTGTGGTTTATTTTAAATGTGAAGTCTAGAGAATGATATATTAGGAAACCACCAGTTATGCTGTTGAGATTGAATGCATCCTTTAAGTATTTTGATTTATACGTTCAGTAAGAGACCTAATACCAGCTAGTAGCTCTGCTGAGACAGGGGCATGGCAAGCATGTTATTGGCAGATAAACCTGAGCTCATGATGATTCCCCCCTTCCGTGGTGGTGAGGCTTAAGGCAGAAGCCTGCATGCTCATGGCATGCCACTTCTGCCCCTCTCTGACACTTCCTGTCAGAGTCCAAACTACTCAGTGTGGCCTTTCATTCATGGGATTATTCCAGGACTGACTCACAAGCACATCCTATGAAATGGTTACATTGGTCACTCTGCTAGGTCACCCAATGTCTTGCATGTATGTGTTCATGTATCATGTCCTGTCCCTCTGGCAGGACAGATCTCATATGTAAGACATGAACATCAGTTTTATCAGCAACTTATCAATGCAGTTCTACATATTAACTTAACAAGATGTCCCTCTCCCCCAGCAGCCTGACATACCTTGTCAGAATAGTATGGCAAAGAGCCTGCAGAGAGCTACGCATACATAAGCATACCCCAGCACATGCCCTCATGTATCCTGACAGTGACCACATATAGTATACACACATGAACTGGTGCACCCACACTCCCACATGGCTTCTCTGTGGCACCAAACACATGGCCACTGTGTGTGAGAGAAGGGTCAAGGGCCCAGGACCAGCCTATGGATCAGGAATGATAAGCTCTGGTGTGTTAGCTTTATCCTACATTTTCAGAGCTGTATGAGCATGTGCAACCCTCCCTCACACTCTGCTGCCACACTGAGAAGCTGTACCAACATGGGCTGGATGGCAGAGCAGGCTACAAGCACTCAAGCACTGTGCAGGTGTTACTAGTGTGCATACACACGGTGCGGGCATTGACAATGTCCAAACATTAAAGGAGGCCTAAGGGTCATGTAAGAATGCCAACTGACACCTATTTTGGACAGTGGGGTCGCGCGTGTGTGTGTCCAGAGGACAGTGAGTTGTAGCAATGTACTGTATATGTATGTGATACCCAGGCTTTATGGTTCTGTATACAACATGCTGCATGGTCACTTAGCCAACAACTCCACAAACTGGGTGAGACACCATTTATGGGCAGAGGATAATTTTTCAGGAAGTAGTTAAAATCTGTTGGAGTCACTGGCTGACTAGATGTGCCTGTGCACATGTTGTCCACAAAGCTGTGACACTCAAATGCATTTCCAGTTACACCATCCTCAAGGCCCATCCCCACAGTATGCCCCTACACATACCTCGTAACATGACACTGCTGTACAGCTTCCAAATCGCCTGCTGGTTTGACTGGAGTAAGCTGGGGGGACACAGTCTCACCAGGGAGAGCTCCATCACATGTGTGTATGCAGCAACTCATCTCTGACTCATAGGCCTCAGGACATATTTGTCTGCACAGGTGAGAGGCCTGATGCCAACTGCCATAATAGCTATATCCACAGCAACAATGTCAGCCCCCTTGGTACAGCTGCAGCCTATTGGGAGTTAGTCTCACGTGGAGGGCTGGCTTCTGTGAATGTCCAATGGAGTCACTGAGTTGTTGAGACAATAAAGAATCCGTGTTCTTGTCCTAAGCTGCAGTCACAGAGTGAAATCTGGGGTCTCTTAGCTCCATGCACAGTATGCACATATAAGCATGTCCATCTCAGGCACATCTGCACACAATATACACTATCTCAGCACTGTCTACTTGAACATGGCATTATATATTACTCCAGAACAACAACCAGCCTTATGTTTACAGAAACAACATGTTTTGATTTGACTGATTGTGAATATGGGACACTGACCTTTGAATGGTCCCTGCACAACTTCAGCTGGAGGAATGTGCCACTGGATGTTGTGTTGGTCTCTGCATCGCCTGCTACCATGTGGGAAGGCAGAGCCTGGAGGTGAATGTTGGGGTGGAGGCAGGGCCGGCCCGTCCATTGAGCGAGAATGTTTTTTGCACAGGGCCCCGCGTTTCAGGGGGCCCCGCGCAAAAAACATTCTGATCTAAAAGTAAAATTTTAAAATTAAAAAAAAGCTGTCTGCTGCCGCTTCCGGGGCCGCCGCGGCAGAATCGAGTGTGCCGCGGGGCCCCCCCTGTGCCCGGCAGAGCCCGCCCTCCCCGGTATCAGCTCTCTCCAGCTGCAGTCACACGCGAGAGATGGGAACTTCCCATCAGCCCCCGCGGGCTTAATAGAACAGCGAAAGGGAAACTAATCCCTTCGCGCTCTGAAAGCCGGCGCGTGTGACTGAAGCTTGTTTTTGGGGGTAATTTTAGATTCTTCTTTGTTGTCACAGGTAGCTGCTGTGTAAGGAAGCCTCGTTGCAGCTTAAATTGGTGCACCAGTTACACCATGTTTAGAGCTCCCAGGGTTTTAGGGCAGTGATGCAGGTTGTGGTTTTCACTAGCAGACAGCTTTTTTTGTAAAAAGAATTTCGGTGGGCTGGGGGTCGGCTGGGGGTTAGGAGTGGTGAAGGGCTGGGGGGGGTTAGGAGTGGTGAAGGGCTGGGGGGGGTTAGGAGTGGTGATGGGCTGGGGGGGCTATGGGCTATGGGGGAGCTAAGTCTATATGGGCTGATGGGATTAGGACTGGAAGTGGGCTATGGGGGTTTAGGACTGGTAATGGGCTATGGGGGGGGCTTAAACTAAAAATTGGGTGATGGGGGATTAGGACTGGAAATGGGCTGGTGGGATTAGGACTGGGAGTGGGCTATGGGGGGCTAGGACTGGTAATGGGTTGGGGGGGTTGCTAGGACTGGAAATGGGCTGGGGGGATTAAGACTGGAGGTGGGCTGATGGGGTTAGGACTGGTAATGGGCTGTGGGCTGTTGGGGGGGTTAGGACTGGTAATGGGCTATGGGGGGCTAGGACAGGAAATGGGCTGATGGGGAGGGGTTAGGACTTGAGGTGGGCTGTTGGGTGGGGTTAGGACTGGTAATGGGCTATGGGGGGCTAGGACAGGAAATGGGCTGATGGGGAGGGGTTAGGACTTGAGGTGGGCTGATGGGGTTAGGACTGGCAATGGGCTATGGGAGGGTTAAGACTGGTAATGGGCTGTTGGCTGATGGGGGCTGTCTGGTAATGGGCTATGGGGGTTAGGACTGATAATGGGCTATGGGGGGGGGGGTAGGACAGGAAATGGGCTGATGGGGAGGGGTTAGGACTTGAGGTGGGCTGATGGGGTTAGGACTGGTAATGGACTGTGGGCTGATGGGGGGGTTAGGACTGGCAATGGGCTATGGGGGGCTGACTGGAAATGGGTTGATGGGGGTTAGGACTGGAAGTGGGCTGTTGGGGGGTTAGGACTGGAAGTGGGCTGATGGGATAGGACTGGTAATGGGTTATAGCGGGGCTTAAACTGAAAATGGGGTGATGGGGGGTTAGGACTGGAAGTGGGTTGATGGAGGCTAGGACTGGTATTGGGTTGGGGAGTTGCTAGGACTGGAAATGGGCTGATGCAGGGACTAGAAGGGAATGGATGCTGGGTGAGGCTGGAACTAGAAAGGGAGCTGGTGTTGGGGGAGGATTAGAATGGGATGGGGCTGGGAGAGTAAAATGGAGAGGGGAAAAATATTTTGTGTGGGAGGGATAAAAAATCTACAATTGGCCGGGTATTGGGAGAGTAAGTGGGGATTGAGGATGGAGGGGTAAATTTTGAGTAAATGAAATAGGAATGAGGAAAGAGAAAAAGGAGAAAGATTAGTATGTTAAAGCAGAGAGAATGGAAAAAAAACTAGAAGAGAGAAGAAAGGACAAATGGACAGCAGACAATGGAGAGTTAGCAGAAGACACGAAGAAACCAGAAGAAAGTGGCTGGAGCAATTGCAGCTGAAAAAAATGCACAAAAGGTAGAAAAATATCTCTTTATTTTGAATTTATTAATTGGAATATGTCAGCTCTGGTAAATGTGCATCATTAACGTCTGTGCTTTGTTTAGTACAAGAGCAAATTAATGTATAGTTTTATTTCTACAGTGTTGTACATTCCAAGTTTGGCTTTTGGGATTCCCAGTTTAATTATTGTCTTCCTGTTTCTAAATTGTGATTCCTTGTTTGGTGATGGTCTATGTTCTGCATGTGTAACTGAGCTGAGGTATTCTGTTTATGTAATTCCTATTTGACATTGCCACTTGTTCTCTTTCCCCAGTAGGTCATGTATTGTTGTTCTCTGAAATGTATTGGTTTAATATTTGCAGCGTTTCCTTTTGATAGTTAGGGTATGTTGCTTTATGAGTCCTGGTAGTGCTGTTAGGATACGGCGGCTTTGCTATGGGTTCTAAATGGGCAGTGTTTGTAGTAGTTCCTAATGTGTCTGGCGGTTGGCACTGGATTATAGTAATGTAGAAGTCTTTTAGTCTTTCTTTATTCATACACTCATTAAGAGGCATGTTTCCTAAAGGTTATTGTATGGTAACATTATGCAAATATTTATGCAAATGATGCCCCTTATGCAAATGAGGCCCCGCACCGAGTCTCCGCACATGGCCCCGCACCCCCCTTGGGCCGCCCCTGGGTGGAGGTGGGGGAGAACAGTCCCATACATGTTTTAAATGTGGCTGTGGTAGGTGGCATTGCCGGCCAGAGGCTCTGTTCAGATGTGCTAAGCTCTGAGGGCCTACTCAGTCTCTGCATCTTTCACATCAGAGGCCCTGCATGACAGCCTCATCCACTCTCCATGGGCACTGAGTGTGACAGCCACAAGGACATTGTTATAGTACAAAGAGGCAGGAGATGGTGGCGTATGTGTAGCCAGCAACTGTACCAACATCTAACCCCATGGGGGGAGGGGGAGGGACTGCATCCAAAATATAACCATGGCCATTTCTACAGTGTTCATGGCCATGGACATGGCATTATATGGGAGTACGAGCATAGCACTGTGTTCGATGCTCACTGCCAAAATCTTTGTAGGAGGACACAGTCTTCTGGTATGTGACAGACGTAGGCCACTGGGGGCCAACATGCACTCGCAGACGGTCTCTGGGTCTGTTTCAGTGTTCTTTGTATGGCATTAGCTATCCCTAAGTTCAAACTAGAAGGGTACACAAAGGAGAAGCTGAGGATTCTTGGTATTGTCTAACACAGAGCAGTTTGCATAGGATGTATGAGTCAGAGGTTTGGCAAATGAATGAGCCATCTTAACATGGGTCTGGCATGAGCATGGCCTGACTGCACACATCTGCTCATGCTGAGAGGCCACTCTCACTCTGACCAAGCTGTGACCATGTCACAGCTATGTATCCACATAGTTTTATATAGGTTCAATCTGCAGTGACATGGGCACTGTTTCTTTATGGCAGTTCAATTACTAGCCACCCTGCTGGCTGTTCATGCTATTTGTAAGGATCCATCATCTTAATGGTAGCTATGTATATTGTGCCGTTGGCTGTATCCGCATAGTGTGGGGGTGGGTGACACAGCCATGTATCTCACAGGTCAACTGTAAGTTAGATGCCATCACATAGATGCCTATGAGCAAAGGGTATGGGTCACCTGTTAGAGGGGGGGCCATTAGGGGGGTTATGGTAAAAACATGACTGTATGGATCTGTCTGGCTCTCACACCACCCCCACCAACCCCATGCCACATGCCTCCCTCAGAATGGGTAACCGCCTAAAGATGTGCCACTCAGGTAGGTATTAGGTCAGGGTGTAGGGTACTGCATTCAGGAAGTTGGCAGCATGTAGTGGCAGGGGCAGGCAAATACACACACAGACACACACATCAATTTAAATACCAATCCAGGTTAACTACCATCCACTGATGACGATCTGCACTGGATTGGACTTGCTTTTTCCATGCAGAATAAAGGAAGGGAGAGGAGAACCTGCAAAGCACCAATGGGAAGGTAAGCTCCTCCCACTGTGCTGTACATCACTGCGCTGCATTCTCTCTCCCCTTCCTGATATAAACCAGCACACTCAAGGCGCAAAGCACACCCGCACACACCAGGAACACTTGGGGACTCACAGGCCCATCCACCAACAACAATCTGCACCGGACAGCTTGGACTGGACTTGCTTTTTCCCTGCAGAACAAAGGAAGGGAGAGGAGAACCACAGAGCACTGGTGGGAAGGTAAGTTCCTCCCACTGTGCTGTATATCACTGCTCTGCATCCTCTCTCCCCTTCTCGATATAAACCGGCACACTCAAGGCCCACCCATACCTGAGGGCCTTGCCAGAAGGCGCTTTGGCATGGCCCTTAGGCGTGGACCGCATCTTTAATAGCAACAACACTCCCAAATCCTTCTCAGGCAGACCACAAACAGCTCGTCCCAAATGAAAGACTCCTCCAGACTGCACACCCTCCAAGTACAGCCCCAAAGCCAAGATGCACTAACAGACTGGAGCAACACCGACAGGAGCAAGTATTACCAACCTTCAAGTCTCTTATCTGGAATACAGGAACTGGACTCGAGAATGCATGCCCATGAATACATTTATGTATTTCTACTTCTCCTCTGCATCTCCATACCTCAAACCTGCTCCTCCCCTACTCCTGTTACCACCACCCCTTCACTCTCTACCCTTACTCTACCCACAACCGTCCGAACACATAGCAAACTGGAAATTTCATAGACGACCTCCCATGCTCATACAACTCAACTCCAGCCTCCACACACACACTCACCAGACCTCCCACACCACTACAAGCATGGAACTCATCAATACCTGATCTGTAAGGAAGAAAACAAATACAATAATAGACAACCTACAACTCCATCAGACTGATATACTCTGCATTACTGAGACCTGGCTGACAAATACTGATCAAGTAATCCTAAACTAGCTAACACCACCCTCCTATGCAGCATTTAAACTGTCTAGAACATAAAAAAGAGGCGGAGGGGTACTAATCCTTGCCAGAACCCACCTCAGATTCAAAACAACTGCAACACAAACCACACGACTCTGCAACACCATCATAATACAGAACAAACATCTGGCTATCTGCCTCACTTACAGGGCCTCCAATGGCCCTGTTGATGATCTCTCCTCCACTCTAGAAGTAGTATGCACCACAAACTCCCCCCACAAACCACTACTCGTACTGGGAGACTTCAACCTTAAATACATATCAGACAGAGAAGCAGAATCATTCCTCAGTGCTATGGAGATGCTAGACCACTCAAATAATCACCACATCCACTCACCAACTGGGTTCCACCCCTGACTTTATCTTCGCCTCAAACAAAATATTAAACAGTAACACCATAACCACTCCCCTGATCACACCGATACCCTGGTTGGATCACCATACTATACAAATTAGTATGGTGATCCAACCACCAACACACCAACCCTGCAATGTCCACAACACCCAGGGAGGAGATTTAAATCATTTGATAAGGAGTAATTCCTACAAGAAATACTCTAAGCCCTAGAATAAGATGCAATTGACATAGACACTGCCATAATTCACTGGAATACCACTATATCGGCAGCAGCAAGAGCCCCAGCAAAAGAACAAAACATTTGCACCGGACTGAAAAGGCAATCAGCACCTTGGTACTCGAACACCATAAGAGAAGCCAAAAGAGCTCTCAGAAAACTTGAGCGAGCATGGAGAAAAAACAAGACACAAGCTACCCAGAAGCTCTATCAAGAAAAACAGGAAGAGTACAACAACCTAATTAATCAACAAAAACAAGAACACCACACCAACCTCATCCTTCAGGCAAAAAACAAACCTAGAGAACTTTTTCAGCATAGTCTGCATGCTCACAAAGGACTCAAACAACACTGGAGACATTAAAATCCACCCCAAAACCTTTGTGCAACATCTAGCCATCAAACATACCCTCCCACAGACACAACAGACACAAGATATGGACCTAACACCTACAATCACAATCTCCAACCATCCATGGGACAAATTCCACATACCCTCAAAAGAAGAAATCACTCATACCATATCTATCCTCAACACTAGCACAACACCCAAGGACCCTTGCCCAGTCCCATGGATTAAATCCACAAAAGAAGAACTTGCAGGCCACATTCACAAGATTGTTCATGCCTCACTAACCCAGGGTTACATGCCCCTCTCCCTCAAACTTGCCACTATATGTCCTGTTTCCAAATTCCCCACTCCTTCCCCTATTGACCCAGCAACATATCACCCAATATCTAGTCTCCACTTCTTAGCCAAGATTCTTAAAAATATGGTATATCTACAACTCCAAGACCATGATGACACTCTTGCGCCCCTGGACCCTTACCAGTTTGGATTTCAACCTCTTCACAGTGTAGAATCTCTGCTTGCATTGCTCCTAGACAAACTTATCAGAGGAATAAACAACATTAAGATGGGCTTCCTCCTCATCTTTGTCAATATAACAGCAGCATTTGACACTGTCTCTCACCTTATCCTCCTCAAAAGACTAGAGGCTATCGGACTATGCAATACCACCCTCAAGTTGTTCTGTTCATATCTTAGTGGAAGACAACAGCAAGTCAAGATTGGTTCAACTACATCATCCCCGTTCCCATCAACACAAGGAGTACCCCAAGGATCATCATTGTCCGCCCTACACTTTAACCTATACATTCTGTAACGTCATCAACAACACGGCATTCAATATGCATTATATGCAGATGATATCATGGTCTACACCCAGATTAACTTAGAGAAGCCAGACTACACACCAATAACCAACTGCCTCCATGATACATCCCGATGACTATTCAGCAACAACCTCAAAATCAATTTCAAAAAGACTGAAACTCTATTTGTCTCACGCAATAGCTCCTTCTCCTCCCCCCCCCCCAACAAATCAATCTACCGAATGCAACCATTCCAGTCAAGAAGAAATAAAGTATCTGGGAGTAACTCTGGATAGGAACCTAAACTTCCACTCCCACATCGCCAGGACCACTAAGAATGCATATCCCAAGTTGGCTATCATAAGAAGGCTTAAGCCCTCCTAAACCAAAGCCACTTCAGGACAATCTGCTAAGCAATAGTAACACCCATACTGGATTACTGCAACACCATATTCCTTGGCCTACCTAATTCAAAACTTTGACCCCTACAGATGGTACAGAATACATCCACCCTCATCCTTACAGGAACCTCAAAACACCAACACATCACTCCAGTCCTGAGCCATTTACACTGGCTCCCGATTACCTCAAGAATCAAATTTAAAACAGCCCTCATCCTTTACAAAATTCAGCACAACCTTGCCCCCAACACTTTCAAAGATTTAATCAACACTAAAACCAACACAAGATCCAAACAAGGACCTACAATGGACACCATCCAGATCCCAACCACTTAACCTCAAAACCACTAATTCAACCTCAAGTAGAGCACTGTATCTGGAACTTTCTCCCTCCCTCAAGACCTCAGAGTCACTACTGACGCCAAAGACTTCAAGACAAAACTAAAAACCTTTCTATTCATCGAGCACTATGGCGCCATCACCTTATAAGCAACCCTCTCCCTTCCTCCCAATTTCCAATTAATGAACTCTGAATCAAAGCCCTTTAACTAACATGCACAAACTGATACTCCATGCTCACCCATCTCATTGTAAATAGTAACCCTAGACTGCCCTCATCTCTGCATGCCCCCTCCTCCATCCAAGTTCTAACATTAGTGTCTGACGTAATACAAGTGTTTGATGTAATATTTTAGTTTCATCGTAAACCGCTTTGATTAAAAGATAAGGCAGTATATAAAACCTGTTAACTAACTAACTACCTACCTGAAGTGGCTCACAGTGCAGGAAATGTGTGCATTGGCCACTGAATACAGCCTTCACAAAGTGGCCCTGTGGCTTGCAATTCCTTGTCTGTATTTGAGCAGGGGCTGATGTACATCATAACGTTTGGACATCCCATACAACCATTCACTGTACTTACTTCCCTACTGGTAGCAGGTGATCCTGCTTGCAATTCCTTGTCTGTATTTGAGCAGGGGCTGATGTACATCATAACTTTTGTACATCCCATATAACCATTCACTGTACTTACTTCCCTACTGGTAGCAGGTGATCCTGCTTGCATAGGACAGTGGTTCAGATAGGATGTGCTGCTTCTATACTCCCTCTTAGCTTGCCTCCTGCCCGAGTAATGTCTGCCTATCTTGCAGCTCTATAAAGCCATTAAATGTGGAAGCACTACCACACCACAATCATTGGTGGGAGCCATGTGTGCATATATCAGTTGTGTGAGGGTGGACAGAGTTTTAGTGGGATTCAAGCCATCATCCCTTTGATAACTGTACCACATCCCAGACCATGTGGCTACTATGGTTATACATATTGTGGTGGGTCCTGCCAGCCAACATGTTATTGTCTGAGCGTTGTTGTGGCCTATACTTGCTGCCATGAACCGCAGTGCCAAGGTGCTCACCCAGCCATTGCAAGTCAAGCCTGCACTTTCTATCATGGCCTACTACATCTGTCAGGCCTGAATTAATGACTTTCTTTTCTGTGATCATGACAATGGGATTACCGTGACATTCTGCATTTCTCCTTCCTGCTGAGAGTCAGAGCACATACTTCAGACCTGAATGTCACAGACCTGACTAATGCATGCTTGTTTAGTCACAATGACATGACCTATGATTTCAGTGTGATGCTTACCTAACCAAAAACACAAAACATCAGGCAGAGTTGAGGTCACTTGCGCTTTATTAATTAAGTGCAAGTGACCTCAACTCTGCCTGCTGTTTTGTGTTTTTGAGTCTTCTCTGCAAGCAGGAGCTCTTGTTTGTGTTCGGATGCTTACCTAACCATACATGAATGATATTGATTTGTCCCCTCAAATGTCACTATGCACAATATTGGGGGAATATTTTCAGCAGGGGTGCTTTGGGTTGGCAAACCCATGCAACACTCTTGCACCTACATGCATCATTCTCCACATCCATGCATCGTTCTCCACATAGGCTTTGTGATCACTCATGTATTCTCATGGCAGCTTGAACACCCAGGCCCACGCAATAGCTCTATGCTCCCTAGGATATATCATACATACATCACCTGTAGAGGATGTGTAGGTCACCACTTATGCTCTCACTGCAACTCCTCACCGGTCCATGCATCCCCACTTTTCTGCCACCTCCTGACATCACCCCAAATGAGCAGAGCACCCCTCAATGATAACATCCACCTGCTTCCCAGATTATCCTCACACTCTCTATCTAACACATAAGGGACATATGGCTGTGACATGTCCATCAACTATTACCTTTGCTTCTATCCTGCACCTGAAATGTGATTTACAGTAAGGCTCCCTCGTCCCTTGTTAAGATAACCAGCCTTATCTGGTGTTAACTTGCACACTTGGCACCCTCACCCTCCAATGACCTGTTAACGCCTGCTTACCGGCCACTAGCACCCTTACCGCTGGAATGCCTACTCCCCACCCCGGCCTTAATGAAGGGACCTTAATGATGCCATTTAGCGCTTGCAACTGCTGTGCCCTTACCAGACTTTAGTAAAAGTGCCCCTTAGTGCATGCTAAAGGGCATTAGCATGGTACCTACAGGAAAATATACACCATGCTCAGCACACTGAGAAAATGGAACTGCTGAGATGGTCCCTTGCCCTCCAGGAATATCACATTAAACTCTAGGAGAGACAGCCTGTGGCCTGCAGCAATCTCGATGATGCCATCATACAGATGAATGGGTCCCTGTGGCAATACATGGCCACACAAGCTATAATCCTCCCTTCCACTTTGGTGACCACCAAAGTAGCATCTGTGGCCACATCAGCAAGGGCCCCAAAGAAGAAGATATCTATACTGCCTGTCAACATGGCCACCACTAGCTCCAGCACTGCTATCCCACTATCACCATCTGCTCAGCCATCACCCACATCTGCCAGCATATGAGGACCTGTGCCTTATGGAACGGGATAACCCTTTTGCTTTCCCCCCTTCCCTGAGGATTACAATTGGGCTAAACTATAGCCACATACAGTCACACATGCTTGGGAGATGATGTGGTTGAAGTACATCATATGTGCATATTTTAGAAGCTCTGCTAGTACTTCATGACTCCACTTGTGGTCTGCAAAAACTACAACCTCAAACATGCCTACATCTAGGTCATATAAAGGTTTGCTCCTTTCTGTCACATGGCGTAATTTTATAAGTCATTTTATGCATGCATACAAGCACATACATGTGAAAAAAACTTTATAAAATGTCTCCTTAAAAGCTTCTGCAATTTTTTCACCTGCTTTTTGGGCAGACAATGGAGGAAGCACAATAGCGCACATACATTTGAAGCCTCAAGGGGGTAATATTATAGAGCATTTGTCATATACAGTATAAGGCTTATTTTAAACACAGAAAATGTCTTACAAAATCGCATGACAGTATACACATGTAAAAAGTACAGTATATGCGCTGCAAACTTCCAACTAGTTTAATGTGCTCTGTTAGGCAGAACAGGAGTGGGGTTTCAATATACATTATATTCTATAAAACATATACGGACCAATATTCAGAGTAATTAACACAGTTAGGGGTATGTTTACTAAACTGTCTTAAAGTTATCGGCGCTAGCTGCAACGTGAACGTGAAGAATTCCATATAAGGAAGTGGGCGTTCCGGCGTCAAAGCAACAATAGCTGGTCATCGTGCGATAGAGAGCGCCTTGCCGTCATCGCGCGATAGTGTGCATGCCGTGGCTCGTTAGCACGCAGTAACCGTAATTACGTAGCAGCACCGCAAAAACAGCTAAAGAGTTGTAGCCCACTGGATACTACAATGCCTGTGGAGGCAGAGGTCATAAGTTCAACCTTACAGTGGTGTTCTTTAATAAGGCTGTCTGAGGGATTTCCTTTTAATTTAAATCAGTGCTGCCAGCAAAAACACCCTCACAGTGCCATAACCTAAGGTGCCTCATAAGGCGCCCCATAGGGCACATTATAAAGTCCTCTGTCCGCCAAGACCCCCTATAATGTGCCCTATAGGGCGCGTTATAGGGCACCCTATAGGGCGCCTTATGAGGCACCTTAGGTTACGGCACTGTGAGGGTGTTTGTGTTGGCAGCACTGATTTAAATAAAAGCAAATCCCTCAGACAGCCTTATTAAAGAACACCACTACAGAACTGAACTCATGACCACTGCCTCCACAGTGTTGGCTGGCTACAGAAGGACTGCAGGTCACCGCACAAACTGTCTGCTGTGGCTACCAGGATAGGGTAAACCCACCCGTACCCAGGATGCACTGCACATGCAGATCAGCAGTCTACATCTGCTCACAAGATGGGGTATGCGCCTCTATGGCACCCTAGCCTGGTAGGGGGAACTGACCATGTGTGTTACTGGCACAGAGTAGCTAAAGACCGTGACATTGTGCAGTTCCTGTGTTCACCCTGAGGGTGAGGTGGGGCGCCCAGCACCAGGTCCGCAGCACCTGGCTTGGCTGAGATAGGCTATGCTGCAGGTCCTCATCAGTGCCAGTATAGGACAGATAGTCCTTACTGATGCACCTAGGCTACACCTGTGTTCATCTGTATTTCCCAGCTATGTTTAGCCCTTGTGGACTCTGATGCACCCAGAATAGTGTATATTCTGTGTGGTTGCCATGGTCACTTGTTATAGGAGAGGGGTAGTGTTTGGACCCAAAAGCAGATTGTGTAGCACCACCCAACCCTGTCCACGCTGGGTCAGGGTGGGGGAACAGGATCTCCCACCAACATATCCTCACTCTACATTGGAGGCAGAAGAGGAGACCACCATCCCAGTCCTGCTGGGGAATAGGCACCCTCTAGGGCAGTCAATGCAGATCTGTACTTATCACATAGGGCACTGGCAGAAAGGCAGTAGGCCTGGTAAAGCTCAGCTACCCCCCACCACAATCTGACAGTCACCTGCAGAGGGCACATTCAGTCTTCACCTCCTGCACGGTGTTCCAGCCATACACATGCTAACAGCAGACAGTCTGCTAGCTAGTACATAGTGCATATTCCTGGAGGAACTGTGTGCACCCAAAAGTGGGATGTAAGCAAACACACCAAGCAAGTATGTCAGTCATTGGGTCCCAGAAAAAAACCCTCATAGGTATCACTTAAAATAAACACTGTATAGCACTATGTGGGAACCTAGCCATGCCATGGTCACTGCTCAGTCAGGGTGAGAGTGACCTCCCAGCATGACATGCTGTGGCCACCCTGTGCGTGCAGGTAGTGGTCAGGCACTACAATGTCCCAGCCATTGTCCTATACCCTGTGCAGATGCATCCTGCCCAGACCGCTGTATTCGGGCCATACCCCCAATACCTTGCTCCTCATTATGTACATTGGCAGGCTAACACTGGAGACAGTGCAAGCATTGGGGGCTCAGTAAGGTGTAGGCAGCCATAAAACACTGGATAGACATACACATACTTCCTCACCTATTTCAGCACTGAGAAAAGATAGAGGTGGTTGGCAGCCCTGGCACCAGTCCTGGGCACAGTACAGACATTGCTAGGGTATGCAGGTGGTGGTAGTGGTGGCTGCTGCTCCGTGCAGGGCCCAAAAGCCTGGCTTTCAATGAGTATATGGATAGTGGGCCTGTGGGCGTCTGTGCCCCTGTTGGCCGCTGCTCTAGGGTGTGTACATGTTTATGGTGTATGTGTTCTATAGGGTAAAATGTAGGGACAAGGTCTGCAGAGGCCACAGCTGGGACTTGAACTTGTGACCTTCTGCCCCTGAACACAATGGCTGTGTGTACTGCACCACACTGTTGCCACAGAGGTGAATTGTTCCCGGGGGATACCATGACTGTTCGTCAGACAGACGTCTGTTGCACTGCATGCTGCCCACCTAAACAGGGCTTGGCCTTGGTCTTCTGTGGGCAGCTGCCACTGCCCCCTCCACCACCAGCACCCCTCCGCCACCATGCTGACCTGCCCTTATGCCGGTGGTGCTGGTGGTGCGCAGTCCCAGGCCATCCAGTGTGCCAGTAGGTGGCTGCCTATAGTGTGAGATCTGGGGTAGGGGTGCCTACACAGACATCCGTGCTTCCCCCCGGCACCACCTGTCAGTGTTATGTGCCCTTTGGGGTACCTGCTGGGTACTGTCCCTTGGGACACTGTGGGACACACACTCATGGGCATGTTTGACCTTGGCCAGTTGCTGGCTTGCTGATTTAGTTTCTGAGTTCCTATGTGCCACCTAGGTGTCTGCCTAGTCCACACTGCCCCAACTTCCCCACTGCATGTCCCACCTGCAGCCCCCTGTAACCCATTTGCAGCCTCACCGTAGTGCCCTTTCATACTTGGACACTATGCTGTTGCTGCACATGTATCACTACTATCACTTTTCTTGGTTTCCCTGCCTTTGCTGTACATTGCTGACTAAACTGGTTTCTCTCTCCTGCAAATGTGCCTCTAGCGCGAGGTTTTTACTGGCCGCTAATTTTCAGACCTTCATTTCACAGCATTAGTGTGCATGGAGCCTCTACCCACCCACTCTGCACTCATTGACCCCTTCTCTCCACCCTCTAGGGAGCCTTACTCCACCCTCTGTGTGCCTTAACGCCGCAGGAGACATGTTCGCGTGAAACCTCACGCTATCGTGCAATAATGTTACTTTATCGTGCACTAACGTTATGTATCGCGCGATGATGTTACGTATCGCACGCAAACAGCATCGCTGCAACGTTATCGCTGTTTAGTAAACGTGCCCCTTAGTGTCATTGAATATCCGTGGGCACTGCATGCCCTGATGTTAGCTAGCTAGCATCGGTCTATTACAGGGGTGGAGTGGGGGTGGCACCTGTTGATTACCAAGCAGCGGCAATATTGCCTGGTTATCGCTAAGCAATGAAAGTTAGGAACTTTTAAGGCTGGCCTAACTTTTGCCGCAGAACCTAACCAGGCAGAATCTGAATATCGTCGTGACCCGGTTAGCTTCATCACTATCTATCAATCCAGATATTCAATGCTAGTGGATGGATATGGCACCAGCATTGAATATAAGTGTCTAAAGTTCTGCTGTAGCAGCTAGTTGCTTTAGTTGGTGTAAATGTGTGAGAGAATTTGTACAGTATTAAGTCCTTGGAAATATCCCTATTTTATAAAATCACACAGGCAATTATATTGCCTTTATAAAAGTCATAAATAGGCACCGGCTTTGGAAATTTTACATAGATACTCTGTTATAAAATTACCTCTCATATGACTTTGAAACTTGCCTTGTTATTTCCCAAGGCAAGATGATGGACATAGCCTGCAACTGAGTGTCACGGCTATGGGATCTTTTTATTTCCTCACTGGATTTTCCTATTATTGCTTGGCCTATGCGGAAGAAATACAAGGAAAAGCAGAAATGCACAGCCAAAACATTGTTGACAGTGCGCAGAGCGATGGCTACTTTCCTTCAGCCAGGCAAAGCTTTGCAGACTCTGGACTGTTCACTAGGAGATACCGGGATGAAAGAAGGCTCTGTGGAGGTCCCTGAACTGGATGTGCCTTAAGCACGGAGGACAGGAAACCTCTGGCGAAACTTGCCAAGAGTTGGGAGGGGAAAGCAATGATGCTGATGGTTCAGGAAAGTGTCTTGGTACCTACACAGGAAGCTGGAGATGTGGCAGCTCATGATTCTGGGATGAGCGGGTCTCTCTCTGAATCATCTCTCCTGATTTCAGTGTTCAAAACTCAGCTGCATGGCTAATCTTCCACCAGTGTTGCTATACTCATGTAACTTCTCTTCTCAAGTCACTTGATTAGCTCCCTTTCCATTTCCACATCCAGTTCAAACTTCTCCTACTGACCTATAAGTGCATTCATTCTGCTGCTCCTCACTACCTTTCCTCTGTTATCTCTCCCTATATCCCTCCTCAGGTACTCTGCTCTTCTGGCAGATCCCTTCTATCTATGCCTAGGGCCAAGGGCTAGCAGTAGGAGAACTAGGCATTTGTCATTCTGGCCAGTGCTGCCCCTTTCGGGCCCTGTGGAGAGGCAATGGCTGCAAATAGCCCCAAGGTGCTTACCTTAAAACGTCTGTGCATGGAGCTTTTTACTTTTGCCCCCTGGAGTCGTCCAATGCCAACTTCCTCTTTGCAAACAAGAAGTTGTCATCAGGCATCAGAGGGGAAGAAAGAAAACAGCCCTGTTGTGTCAGTGTTTTAACGTAAATGCCATGGGACTGTTTGCGGCCATTGCTGCCACTGAGAGGGCTGGCAGCAGCAGCAATGAGTGCTGCAGGGGGGGCATGGGGGCATAAGAGATGAGGTTCAGCTGGCATGACCCTGCATTTTCAAGCATTAAATCTCTACTGCTAAATTCTAGACCATTCTTCAAGCTTAGCTAGATCCCTCCTCATGTTATCTACTCCTGGGTGTCTACTCTATTGAAGAGTTTGGTATCATCCGCAAACAGACAAATCTTACCCAACAGCCCTACCGCAATATCACTAACAAAGATGTTAAAAGAATTGGATCAAGGACAGAGCTCTCTGGCACATCACTGGTAACCAACTTCTCCATTTACCTGTACCCTTTGCTGCCTTCCACTCAACCAGGTTCTAATCAAACCAGTAGCTTTAGGGTCCATCTCTAGGGTGCGCAGTTTATTTATAAGTTGCCTGTGTGGAATATTGTCAAAGGCTTTACTGAAATCCAACTATGCCACATCTAGGGCTCTCCCTTGGTCCAACTCTCTGATCATCCAGTGAAAGAAATCAATCAGATTTATCTGACAAGACCTACCTCTGGTAAACCCATGCTGCTTTGGATCCTGCAGTCCACTGGACTCCAGAAAACTCACTATCCTCTGTTTTAGCAGCATTTCCATTAATTTACTCACAACAGAGGTCAGACTAACTGGCCTGTAGTCCTCAACCTCATCCTTACTTCTGCTTTTGTTTAACGCGACCACATGTACCTTTCCTCCAGTCCTGTGGGACCACTTCCAACTCCAAAGAAGCATTGAAGAGGTCAGCCTGTGGAGCTGCTAGAACATCCCAAAGTTCCTTCAGTATTTTTAGATGCATCCCATTGCATTATCTACTTTTAGGGGTATGTTTACTAAAGGCTCCTACAGCGTTGAGGGCGCTGTAGGAGGAGATTGGGCGTTAACAGCATGTGCTCCCTTAACGCCTGTCACGCAATGTGTTTAAAAGCTCTTTAACACTGGGAACTCTAATGCCAAGTAAAGTCTTGCAGAAAGGGTGTATTTAGAGGGGGGGGGGAGAGCCTATTTAAATATCTGCAATGTGAAACACTGACAGGTGAGCCCTAGTAGTGATAGTAGTGCTCCATTAGCAGCAACAGCATGATGCCCAAGTATGAAAGGTCACTATGTTGATGGTGCAAATGAGGCAAAGGAGGTGGCAGGTGAGTCATGCAGTAGGGATTGCTGGAGCAGACGGTGGACCGGGCAGCTGCTCAGGTAGCACATAAGATTGATTTGATATGAATTTATTTATTTAATTATAAGTCTATTTAATTAATTATTTATTTATTTAATTATTAAATTGTTTAATTATTTTTCTATACCTCCCCTTCCAAAGATCAGGGGCAGTTTACAGATAACAGAACATTTTACATAGATCATAAGATATGCCATACTGGGTCAGACCAAGGTCCATCAAGCCCAGTATCCTGTGTCCAACAGTGGCCACTCTAGGTCACAGGTACCTAGCAGTGTCCCCAAAAGTCACGCAATGCCTGTATTGGGACATGCAGTGAATTTGCTGGGTCCCCTTGAATAATGGTTTATGGACCTTTCCTCTAGGAACCTATCCGAACCTTTTTTAAACCCAGCAACACAAAAAGATTTTACTGGTAAAACCATGTTGCATGATCCAAGGCAACATGGTTTTACCAAAGGACGATCTTGCCAAACAAATCTGATTGAGGTCTTTGACTGGGTGACCAGAGAACTAGATCAAGGGCATGCGGTTCAGAGAAAGGCAACCAAAATGGGGGTCACAGGTTCAAGTCCTGGCTGTGGACCATGTGGCTAAACTTTAGCTTACAGTGAGAGTACAGCATCAGCCTGTGCAATCCCCAGTGAATCGGCCAGCAAAGGCACAGACTATCATCAGCCACACAGATAGGCTCCACTAGGACAGGGTACTGTGTCGCAGCCCTCTTTTAATAAGGGTTATTTCCCTCCCTCTCTCCCCAACACCCACTACCCCTGGGATAATCATAGCTTTATAGGTACTTACACATCTTAAAGGAAAGAAGGTGCTTTCAGGTGATGCTCGTTATCCAAATCAGTCATACACTAAGGGCCTTAGATTAATTAAGCTTCAGGTGAAGAAGGTGTATTAAACGTATTAGGTACAGTTTTATTAGTATACATATCCATAGCAACCCTTAGAACTTAGATCTAAACACAAGCTTAAAACTAAGATGCAGACAGCAGTCCAGCAACAATATGGGGGCTTTCCAGTCTTTTGCATTGAGTGTCACATGTATGATTTTCTCCCAGTTGCTGAGAGGTCTTAGCTCTCAGGGAACGAGTCCATTCTCTAGAGGCTAGAGTAGCAGATTTGGAAAACATAAGAAAGACAGAGAGGTACATAGACGAGACCTACAGGGATATAGTCCTGAAGTCCCACCTCCAGTCTGGCAGCATCCCTGTTGCCATGAGGGAGAGAGGTCATGTGACAGGAGAGCATCACTCTGGTGTTTCAGGAAATGATCCTGTAACTAGGACCTGTCCTCCAGGTGATGTAAAACCCTCTCGCACTGAGGAAGTTTCTCCAGGGCCATGTGCCCATGAGGGAAGGGTTAGGACAGCCGTTAGAGTTGGTGATTCGATCATTAGGCATGTAGATAGCTGGGTGGCTGGTGGACGTGAGGATCGCCTGGTAACATGCCTGCCTGGTGCAAAGGTAGCGGACCTCACATGCCACCTAGATAAGGTCTTAGATAGTGCTGGGGAGGAGTCTGCTGTCTTGGTACATGTCGGTACCAATGACATAGGAAAATGTGGTAAGGAGGTTTTGGAGGCTAAATTTAGGCTTTCAGGTAGGAAGTTGAAATCCAGAATACCAGGGTAGTGTTCTCCGAAATGCTTCCTGTTCCACCCGCAGGACCCAAAAGGCAGGCAGAGCTCCAGAGTCTCAATGTGTGGATGAGACAATGGTGCAGAGATAAGGGTTTTAGATTTGTTAGGAACTGGGGAACATTCTGGGGAAAGGAGGGGCTCTTCCGAAGGGATGGGCTTCACCTTAACTGGGATGGAACCAGGCTGCTGGCATTAACCTTTAAAAAGGAGATAGAGCAGCTTTTAAACTAGATAATAGGGGAAAGCTGACAGTCGCCCAAGAGCACATGGTTCGGAAGAATGTATCCTTGAAGGATACTACCAAAAACAGAGAGGTTCCAAAAAAGAGTAAAGTAGCCCAAATGCCCTCGAGTATGGAGCAGACAGAGCTTAAAGATCCCAAATTACCCATGTCTACCAATAGCCAGATTAATATGAATAAAATACAGTCTCTAAAATGCTTGTATGCAAATGCTAGAAGTCTAAAAAATAAGATGGGAGAGTTAGAATATATAGCACTAAATGAGAGGTTAGATATGATTGGAATCACTGTTCCCTCTAAGCTGTGCGCATGTGCGCGCGCACACACCTCGCCAAGCGAGCGCACATACTTTACAACAGAGCGCACAAACATTTTGGTTCTGATTCTGATAGAAAACAACACAGATGTCTTAAAATTTAAAAGTTGTTGTGTATTTATGGTTTTCACAAGTTCTACAATATTTTCTAGTGCAATCAATGTGGTATACATACTGTATTCTGACGTGTAGTCAAATTTTAAAGTATATAACTCCGAATGTCATTATGTGGCGCACAAAAATTTAACCTTCCTTCAAAAGCTGCACAGCTGATATTTTATGCGCACACAGCCTACAGAAAATTAGAGGGAACATTGATTGGAATATCAGACACATGGTGGAAGGAGGACAACCAGTGGGACACTGTGATACCTGGGTACAAACTTAAGAACATAAGAACATAATATATGCCATACTGGGTCAGACCAAGGTCCATCAAGCCCAGTATTCTGTTTCCAACAGTGGTCAATCTAGGTCATATGTACCTAGCAGTTTCCCCAAAAGACACAGGTTCCGCAATGCTTGTACTGGGTCAAGCATTGATATCCTGTGTCCCTTCTTAATAATGGTTTATGGACCTTTCCTCCAGGAACTTGTCCAAACCTTTTTTAAACCCAGCTACACTAACAGCCTTTACTACATCCTCCGGTAACAAATTCCAGAGTTGGATTACACGTTGAGTGAAAAAATATTTTCTTTTATTAGTTTTAAATAGTTTACCCTGTAGCTTCATTGCATGTCCCCTAGTCTTTCTATATTCTGATAACATAAACAATCGATCTACGTTTACCCGTTCCACTCCGTTCATTAATTTATAGACTTCTATCATATCTCCCCTCAGCCGTCTCTTTTCCAGGTTAAAGAGCCCTAACCTTTTTAGCCTTTCTTCATAGGAGTATCCTTCCATCCCCTTTACCATTTTGGTGGCTCTTCTCTGAACCTTTTCTAAAATCGCTATATCCTTTTTAAGATACGGCGACCAGAATTGCACATAATATTCAAGGTGCGGTCTCACCATGGAACGATATAGAGGCATTATAATATCTTTTGTTTTATTTTCCATTCCTTTCCTTATCATACCTAGCATTCTATTTGCTCTCTTGGCCGCCGCTGCACACTGGGCCGAGGGTTTTAACATGGTATCCACAATGACGCCTAAATCTTTTTCCTGAGTTTTGGTTCCTAATGTGGTACCTTGCATCGTGTAACCATAGTTTGGGTTGTTCTTCCCTAGGTGCATAACCTTGCACTTGTCCACATTAAATTTCATCTGCCATTTTGATGCCCAGTCTTCCAATTTATCAAGATCCTCTTGCAATTTTTCACAATCCTCTTGGGTTTTAACAACTTTTGTGTCATCTGCAAATTTGATAACCTCACTCGTTATTCCACTTTCCAGGTCATTTATGAATATGTCAAAAAGCAGCGGACCCAGCACAGATCCCTGGGGTATACCACTATTCACCTTTCTCCATTGGGAAAATTGGCCATTTAGCCCTACCCTCTGCTTTCTATCTTTTTATTTATTTATTTATAACCATTTAACATTATAAATCAAGAAAGTTCACAGAACAATCTTGAAAGAAAAAGTACAGATACAATCAGGAACAATCATAACAGATTAATTATAACAAGAAAAGTTTTAAAAAATCAATGCATCTGTTCACCCTAGCCCACAATATAAGAGGGGAGAATTCCAAAATTCCAAATATACAATATACTAACAAAGTAGAAAGGAAAAGGCAGCTAACTAACTCCAGTACTATTTTATGAGAGCACAGGTGAGGCTCCAATAGAAGTCTCCAAGCGCCTGGCAGCAATAAAGGCCGTTAACTGGGAAGGTTCATAAAAAATATAAGAAATAGCTCTATATTTCACCAAGCATTTGCATGGGTGTTTGAGAAAAAAGAGCCCTCCCAGTTGAAGAACCCCAGGGCGTAACAGGAGAAAATCCTTGCGACGCCTCTGTGTTTCTTTAGCTAAGTCTGGAAAAATGCGTACCATTAAACCCTTAAACAATAAATTTATTTTCTTAAAGAATAGCCTAAGAAGCCACTCTCTATCTGACAATAATGCAAAAGTAACAAGCAGCGTAGATGGAACCAGATTCTCACATTCAGAGGTTTCCAATAAATCTGTAACATTCAGAACATTAACTTGATCTTTTACCCCCTCCGAATCAGCCCCTTTTTCAACCCCATTTTCAACAATTTTTGCCTTAGGAAGATAATAAATTCTCACCAAAGGAGGCATTAATTCAGAGGCCACCCCCAACGTCTCCATTAAATTCTGCTTAAACATTTCTCTAGGAGATACAGAGATTAACTTAGGAAAATTAATTAAACGGAGATTATGAGATCTTGAAACATTATCTAAACGCTCTAACTTAACTTGAATATTGGAAAGGTCCTTTTGAAACGCATCCGCACGTTCTTCCAAAGTTGTTACTGTTCTCCGAGATTCATCCACGTCTATTTGCAATGCCAACACCTTCTGATCCAGCTCTTCTACGGCCGTCACAGAATTCTGTAACTTCCGTTCCAACAATGCGATCTGGGGCACCAACACTTCCCCCAGTGAAAGAATGGCCTGCCAAATAGATTCCAACGTGAAATTCTCCGGTCGCTGTAACACAAAACTTGTCCTAATCAAGATGGTGGCAGCAAACGGTCCGTGCTGAGCGCGCTTTTCTTTATGGGTAGGAAGCGAAAAGGGAAGGGTGGGTCTGTGCCCTCTCAGCCCACCCAGACTTCTACGCCGTTTTCTGCGGGACCCCTGGATGCCTTTGTGGTGCACGCCGACCGGACTCCAGTGAATAATAGGGGTGAATGCCGAGCTGCAGTTTGTTTGGAGTCGGGTGGCTCAGCTTCTGCTTCGGCTGTATCTCTTTCCCCTGAGAGTCCCGCGCCAAAGGCTCTTAAAGGTCAGTCCTTGCCTGAAGGGTTCCTGGTGCTGGGCTCCTCACCTGAGTTGCGAGAAGACGCCGGTTCGAGGGGGCCAGGAACGGAAGGGCTGTGGAGCCAGGCGAGAGCGGTTATTGATCTGCGCTCTCCAGGTCTATCTTTGGCGACGGTGGAGGAAGTGACCGCAGGATTGGTGCTTTCTGTGACGAATAGAGCCCAAGTGACAGGGATAGCAATGGCGGCTGCTGCATCGGAAGTGGACTCTGGAAAAAGTTTTGCTTTCTATCTTTTAACCAGTTCCTGATCCACAATAGTACACTGCCTCCTATCCCATGACTCTTTAGTTTTGCCAAAAGTCTCTGATGAGGGACCTTGTCAAAGGCTTTCTGAAAGTCCAGATACACAATATCAACCGACTGACCTTTGTCTACCTTCAAAAAAACATGACAGATTAGTAAGACAAGATCTTCCTTGTCTAAAGCCATCTTGGCTGTCTCCCATTAGGTTGTGACTATCTACATGCTGAGTAATTTTATTCTTTATGATGGTTTCTACCATTTTTCCCGGTACTGACGTCAGGCTCAACGGTCTGTAATTTCCCGGATCACCCCTAGAACCCTTTTTAAAAATTGGTGTTACATTGGCGATCCTCCAATCTTCAGGTATTAGAGATGATTTTAATGATAGTTCACAGATTACTAATAGCAGGTCTGCAATCTCATATTTCAGTTCTTTCAACACCCTTGGATATATACCATCCGGCCCAGGGGATTTGCTACTCTTCAGTTTATCTAATAGTTGTAAGACATCTTCCCGATGTATCGATATTTCCTTCAATTCTTCCGCATCTTTAAATACCACTTCAGTCATGGGTAACATCCCTACATCTTCCTCAGTAAAGACCGAAGCAAAGAATTCATTCAGTCTCTTCGCTATCGCCTTGTCGCCTCTTAGTGCTCCTTTAACCCCTTTATCATCTAATGGACCAACTGACTCTCTCACAGGTTTTTTGCTACGAATGTACTTGAAAAGGTCTTTATTTCGCGTTTTTGATTCCGCAGCAAGCTTCTTCTCAAATTCTCTCTTTGCCTGCCTTATCAATGCCTTGCATTTGACTTGCCAGTGCTTGTGCTGTTTCCAGGTTTCGTTGTTTGGCTCTTTTTTCCATTTCCTGAAAGATGCTTTTTTGGCAACAACAGCCTCTCTGACCTCACCTTTAAACCATGCTGGCAGTTTTTTGGACTTCCTTCCACTTTTCTTAAAGCGCGGAATACAGCTGGTCTGGGCTTCCAAGATAGTATTTTTCAACAACATCCAAGCTTGATGTACATCTTTAACCTTTGCAACTGCTCCTTTTAGTTTTTTCTTAACTGTTTTCCTCATTTTATCATAGTCTCCCTTTTGAAAGTTAAAAGGTAGTACTGTGGATTTCCTTACTATCCCTCCTCCACTAATTAAATCAAAGGTGATCATGCTATGATCACTATTGCCAAGTGGCCCCAACACCCTTATCTCTTGCACTAGATCTGGTGTTCCACTAAGGACTAGGTCTAATATGGCTTCCCCTCTGGTCAGTTCATCAACCAGCTGCTCCAAGAAGCAGTCATTTATTTCATCTAGGAACTTTATCTCCCTAGCATGTCCTGATGTGATACTGACCCAGTCGATACCGGGGTAATTGAAATCACCCATTATTATTACTGCGCTGTAACTTTTGTTAGCTTCCTTAATTTCTTTGAGCATTTCATCATCCATTTGGTCATTCTGGCCAGGTGCTCGATAGTACACCCCCACTGCCATTGCCTTCCCCCTTTTATATGGAATTTTAATCCATATAGATTCTACAGCAGATTTTGTTTCCTGCAAAACTTTAATCCTTTCTGAGTCAATGCCCTCTCTAACATAGAGCGCAACCCCTCCACCAATTTGATCAGCTCTATCATTACGATATAGTTTGTACCCAGGTATCACAGTGTCCCCCTGGTTGTCCTCCTTCCACCATGTCTCTGATATTCCAATCATATCTAACCTTTCATTTAGTGCTATATATTCTAACTCTCCCATCTTATTCTTTAGACTTCTAGCATTTGCATACAAGCATTTTTGAGAATGTTTTTTATTCATGTTAATTTGGCTATTGTTAGACATGGGTAAATTGGGATCTTTAAGCTCTGTCTGCTCCATACTTGAGGGCATTTGGGCTACTTTACTCTTTTGTGGAACCTCTCTGCTTTTGGTAGTATTCTTCAAGGATACATTCTTCCGAACCATCCGCTCTTGGGCGACTGTCGGCTTTCCCCTAATATCTAGTTTAAAAGCTGCTCTATCTCCTTTTTAAAGGTTAATGCCAGCAGCCTGGTTCCATCCCGGTTAAGGTGAAGCCCATCCCTTCGGAAGAGCCCCTCCTTTCCCCAGAATGTTCCCCAGTTCCGAACAAATCCAAAACCCTCATCTCTGCACCATTGTCTCATCCACGCATTGAGACTCCGGAGCTCTGCCTGCCTTTTGGGTCCTGTGCGTGGAACAGGAAGCATTTCGGAGAATGCTACCATGGAAGTTCTGGATTTCAACTTCCTACCTAAAAGCCTAAATTTAGCCTCCAGAACCTCCCTACTACATTTTCCTATGTCATTGGTACCGACATGTACCAAGACAGCAGACTCCTCCCCAGCACTATCTAAGACCTTATCTAGGTGGTGCGTGAGGTCCGCTACCTTCGCACCAGGCAGGCATGTTACCAGGCGATCCTCACGTCCACCAGCCACCAAGCTATCTACATGCCTAATGATCGAATCACCAACTATAACGGCTGTCCTAACCCTTCCCTCATGGGCACATGGCCCTGGAGAAACTTCCTCGGTGCGAGAGGGTTTTACATCACCTGGAGGACAGGTCCTAGTTACAGGATCACTTCCTGCCACACCAGGGTGATGCTCTCCTGTCACGTGACCTCTCTCCTCCATGGCAACAGGGGTGCTGCCAGACTGGAGGTGGGACTTCAGGACTATATCCCTGTAGGTCTCGTCTATGTACCTCTCTGTCTGTCTTATGTTTTCCAAGTCTGCTACTTTAGCCTCTAGAGAACGGACTTGTTCCCTGAGAGCAAAGAGCTCCTTGCACCTAGTGCACATGTAAGACCTCTCACCAACTGGGAGAAAATCATACATGTGACACTCAATGCAAAAGACTGGAAAGCCCCCATCCCGCTGCTGGACTGCTGTCTGCATCTTAGTTTTAAGTTTGTGTCTAGATCTTTAATTTCTTACTTACTAGGGGTTGCTATGGGTATTTATACTAATACAACTGTACCTAATACGTTTAATATACCTTGTTCACCTGAAGCTTAATTAATCTCAGGTCCTTAGTGTATGACTGATTTGGGTAATGAGCTTCACCTGAAAGCACCTCCTGTCTTTTAAGATGTGTAAGTACCTATAAAGCTATGATTATCCCAGGGGAGGGAGGGAAATAACACTTATTAAAAGAGGGCTGCTACACAGTACCCTGTCTTGTGCTGCTGAGGTAAGCTAAATTCTGATTTGATTTAAATTATAGCTCTTAGCTGCTGCTAGGCTCTATCTTCTTATGAAATTTAAACTACAAGCTCTCTGCTGGGTTCTAAATTTAATCAGAAAGCTCTCTTCTGTGTTTTAAAACTAAAAGTACTTTTCTGATGCTAGGCCCTGAGTGACTATTAAATATACACTACAAGCTCTCTGCTGGGTTCTAAATGTAACCAGAAAGCTCTCTTCTGTGTGTTAAATTTAAACTAAAAGTACTTTGCTGTTACTTGGCCCTGAGTGACTATTACATTTAAACTACAAGCTCTCTGCTGGGTATGAAATGTAACCAGAAAGTTCTCCTCTGTGTTTTAAATTCAAACTTTAATTGCTGCTACTAGGCCCTAACTGATCCAACAAAAAACAGTGGGTTCACAGATTAAGTAGCTTTAATACAAAGAATTCTTTTTAGAAAATTACCAGAAGTATATACAGTCAAACCTCGGTTTTCATTTGCCCCGGTTTTCATACGCTTCGGTTTTCAACGTCTTTTCTGACTGAGATTTTGTCCCGGTTTTCATGCATTGCTTCGGTTTTCAACGTCTTTTGACTGAGATTTTGTCCCGGTAGCAGGGAAGAAAAGCTGTCAACGTAAGCAGGAGATGTTGCATGAATGTGGGAGGCAGTTCTTTCTCTTGCAGGGTACGTCTGAAGCTATATCATTAAGATTTTCTGCCATTCTGAAGCATTGAGCAGATAATGTAAAGGTATTTTAATGGACTGAATTCAATGTGATTCCGAAGAGAGCTGGGCACAGCAGCTTGTCAGGGGTGGCTAAGGCCAGATGTTAACATACTGTACTGTACAGTACTGTACTTAGCTTGCTTTCAGTGATGTTAAATGTTCATTTATCCATTTCATTAGTCATTTATATTTATTTCTCATTGTTTTCTGTATGTAAAAATATAGTTATTCTCTATAAAATGTATTTTTTGTGAATATTTTGGGTGTCTGGAATGGATTAATTGGATTTACATTATTTCTTATGGGAAATATTGCTTCAGTTTTCATACGTTTCGGTTTTAGTCAGACTTTTTCGAACGGATTAATCATGAAAACCGAGGTTTGACTGTACTCACAGTTGCAGATTTCTCTCCAGAAGTAACAGTCCTCCTTTCTAGTCCTTCAAAACTATATCGTAATGATAGACCTGATCAAATTGGTGGAGGGGATGTGCTCTATGTTAGAGAGGGCATTGAGTCAGAAAGGATTCACGTTTTGCAGGAAACAAAATTTGCTGTAGAATCTCTATTGATTGAAATTTCATGTAAAAAGGGGAAGACGATGGCAATTGGGGTGTACTATCGACCGCCTGGCCAGAATGAACACATGGATGATGAAATGCTCAAAGAAATCAAGGAAGCTAACAAAAGTTACAGCGCAGTAATAATAATGGGTGATTTCAATTACCCCGGTATCGACTGGGTCAGTTTCACGGCAGGACATGCAAGGGAGATAAAGTTCCTAGATTAAATAAATGACTGCTTCTTGGAGCAGCTGGTTCATGAACCGACCAGAGGGGAAGCCATATTAGACCTAGTCCTTAGTGGAACACCAGATCTTGTGCAAGAGATAAGGGTGTTGGGGCCACTTGGCAATAGTGATCATAGCATGATCGCGTTTGATTTAATTAGTGGAGGAGGGATAACATAAGAACATAAGAACATAAGATATGCCATACTGGGTCAGACAAAGGTCCATCAAGCCCAGTATTCTGTTTCCAACAGTGGCCAATCTAGGTCATATGTACCTAGCAGTTTCCCCAAGGGATAGTAAGGAAATTGACAGTACTACCTTTTAACTGGAGTGGAGGAGTGGCCTAGTGGTTGGGGTAAGGTACTTCGGGCCGGAAGATCGGGGGTTCAAATCCCACTAGAGGACAGCAACCTTGGGCCGGAAGGACTGGGGTTTCTAGTCCCACAGATGCTCCTTGTGGTCTTGGGCAAGCCACTTAACCCTCCATAGCCCATGTTCCCTGTAAAATAGTTCTCTGTGTGCTGTGCTTTCCTGTCTAATCAATGTGTTTATACCTCAAAAATTTCCTGTCATGATTTGACAATTTCCAATCTGTAATCAAACCGCTGCTGATCGCTGGAAGTAGCGGTATACAAATGTATACTAAATAAATAAACTTTCGAAAGGGAGACTGATAAAATGAGGAAAATAGTTTAGAAAAAACTAAAAGAAGCAGTTGCAAAGGTTAAAGACTTACATCAAGCTTGGGTGTTGTTGAAAACTACTATCTTGGAAGCCTAGACCAGCTGTATTCCACGCTTTAAGAAAAGTGGAAGGAAGTCCAAAAAACTGCTAGCATGGTTTAAAGGTGAGGTCAGAGAGGCTGTTGTTGCCCAAAAAGCATCTTTCAGGAAATGGAAAAAAGAGCCAAACAACGAAACCTGGAAACAGCACAAGCACTGGCAAGTCAAATGTAAGGCATTGATAAGGCAGGCAAAGGGAGAATTTGAGAAGAAGCTTGCTGCGGAAGTAGAAACGTGAAATAAAGACTTTTTCAAGTACATTCATAGCAAAAAACCTGTGAGAGAGTCAGTTGGTCCATTAGATGATAGAGGGGTTAAAGGGGCACTAAGAGGCAACAAGGCGATAGCGGAGAGACTGAATGAATTCTTTACTTCTGTCTTTACTGAGGAAGATGTAGGGATGTTACCCATGACTGGAGTGGTATTTAAAGGTGTGGAAGAATTGAAGGAAATATCGATATATCGGGAAGATGTATTACAACTATTAGATAAACTGAAGAGTAGCAAATCACCTGGGCCGGATGGTATACATCCAAGGGTGTTGAAAGAACTGAAATATGAGATTATAGACCTACTATTAGTAATCTGTGAATTTTCATTAAAATCATCTGTAAAAACTGAAGATTGGAGGATCGCCAATGTAACGCCAATTTTTAAAAAGGGTTCCAGGGGTGATCCAGGAAACTACAGACCGGTGAGCCTGACGTTAGTACCAGGAAAAATGGTAGAAACCATCATAAAGAACAAAATTACTCGGCATGTAGATAGTCATGGCCTAATGGGAGACAGCCAACATGGCTTTAGACAAGGAAGATCTTGTCTTACTAATCTGTTATGTTTTTTTGAAGGTGTGAATAAACAGGTGGACAAAGGTGAGTCAGTTGATATAGTGTATCTGGACTTTCAGAAAGCCTTTGACAAGGTCCCTCATCAGAGACCTTTTGGCAAAACTAAAGAGTCATGGGATAGGAGGCAGTGTACTACTGTGGATCAAGAACTGGTTAAAAGATAGAAAGCAGAGGGTTGGGCTAAATGGCCAATTTTCCCAATGGAGAAAAGTGAATAGTGGTGTACCCCAGGGATCTGTGCTGGGTCCGCTGCTTTTTGAAATATTCATAAATGACCTGTAAAAGGGAATAACGAGTGAGGTTATCAAATTTGCAGATGACACAAAACTATTTAAAGTTGTTAAAACCCAAGAGGATTGTGAAAAATTGCAAGAGGATCTTGATAAATTGGAAGACTGGGCATCAAAATGGCAGATGAAATTTAATGTGGACAAGTGCAAAGTTATGCACCTAGTGAAGAACAACCCAAACTATGGTTACAAGATGCAAGGTTCCACATTAGGAACCACCACCCAGGAAAAAGATTTAGGCGTCATTGTGGATAACATGCAGCGGCGGCCAAGAGAGCAAATAGAATGCTAGGTATCATAAGGAAAGGAATGGAAAATAAAACAAAAGATATTATAATGCCTCTATATCGTTCCATGGTGAGACCACACCTTGAATATTGTGTGCAATTCTGGTCGCCGTATCTTAAAAAGGATATAGCGTTATTAGAATAGGTTCAGAGAAGAGCCACCAAAATGGTAAAGGGGATGGAAGGATACTCCTATGAAGAAAGGCTAAAAAGGTTAGGGCTCTTTAACCTGGAAAAGAGACAGCCCAGGGGAGATATGATAGAAGTCTATATATTAATGAACGGAGTGGAACGGGTAAACGTAGATCGATTGTTTACGTTATCAGAATATAGAAAGACTAGGGGACATGCAATGAAGCTACAAGGTAAACTATTTAAGACTAATAAAAGAAAATATTTTTTCACTCAATGTGTAATCAAACTCTGGAATTTGTTACCGGAGGATGTAGTAAAGGCTGTTAGTGTAGCTGGGTTTAAAAAGGTTTTGTTCAAGTTGCTGGAGGAAAGGTCCATAAACCATTATTAAGAAGGGACCCAGGATATCAATGCTTGACCCAGTACAAACATTGTGGAACCTGTGTCTACTGGGGAAAATGCTAGGTACTGTAACAGGGTAGACCCTGTACAGACAGAAGAAATGCAGGCCAGCACAAGTGAAAACAGAAAAAGTGACAGGGTAAACAAGAAAGTGTCAGATAGTTACCCTGAGCAACGCAGGAACACGTGCAAAAGCTCAATCAGGACACACCCAGCTAGCACAGGAAAGGAATTCACTTCACCTGACAGGGTTCAGCTAACTAAGGGTGGAGCAAGCGAACGCTGGTTTAAAACAAGCTCTCAGACATTCAGAGACAGTTTAGGATTCGGATCAGGATCAGGATTAAGGCAAAGCCAGGAGCTGGTGCCGGAGCTGAGAGAGAGAGAGAGAGAGAAGCCGTGGCAGCCAAGGACACACTTGGAGAAAATACAGAGAGGGCAGCTAAAGCCCCGGGAAGTATGGCACAGGTATGAGAATGCAAGAGAGAGTGATAAAGAAACTCTGGAGCAATTAGAGTGCCCATATGAAGGTCAGAGGGAACCCGAGGACCTGAATAAATCAGAGAGATATCCACAGCCAAATAGTGTGTATGAGCAAGAGAAAAGCTTTTACTTACCAGCTAAAGCTGAAGAGTTTTGTAATTGTAAGTTCACAGCTCCGTCTGAAACTCTGTCACGAGCACTCCGATTCAGCTCAGCTGGGTTACAAAAGGGAAACCTGGATAGGTTGGAAAGTTCCCTTAATTATCCCACGAGCAGAGCAAGTAAGGGGCTAAGCTCTACTCAAAAGTACCAGCAGGGGCAGTGCCTGGGAAATCTCTATTCCAATATATATGGTAATACCCAGAGAGGCTCTAGCCCGGTGAAAGAAAAGAACTTCCTGGTTGACGTGCTTAGGCAGCAAGTCTCTCATAGTACTCCTAAAGTACAGAATGAATATACCAGTCAACCAGAGATGATGGAATACCAGAACGCTGAGGAGAATGATACACAGGAATTAATGGATTGTTCTTTATCATTAATTGAACCTGAATTCTCCCTGAGATAAGGAAAGTAATTTGGTATTTTAACTTCAGTAATACAGCAACAAGCCTGTAACTCTCTCTCTCGAGGCAGAACAGAGGTATGCTCTACTCTCAGCTACCAGGGAGAGAACCTTACAGCAATATTTAAGCTTTTGTTCTTTTGTTGATTTATCCTTTAAAAGCTGAAGAAAGCAAGTTATGTTTACATTTGTTATTGTACATGAGATGTCCAAGCAAAGCATATAATTTATGTTCCTTGAAGATAAAATACCCTCAATGGGACGGGGAATAAAAACCCTTTGATTTGAAGAAAGAAGTGTTTGCGTTTATATTCATAAAGGCACAACTACCACCCTCCAGGGGCCTTGCAATACAGGAGGCTACCGCTTGGCCAGAGGAGGTGTGACATAATTGGCGTAAAGAAGAGGATAAAATTTTCGGGGGGCATAATAAAAAGGATTTGCCTGAAAGGACATTGCTGAAAAGCAAAAGAAGTGTTTAAAGCACGGCTCAAGGAGGATTCGGCTGGCAGAGCGGCCAGCGGTGGAAAAGACCCTTCTCACATGCTGATATCACCAGGAGACTAAGGTATTGGTAGCCTGGGTAAACCGGTATAAGGATACCGTGAGAAAGGGGGAGCTAAAAGAAAGAAAAAACAACTTTTGTGTGTGTGCCGCACTTGGTGGGTCTCTTCTCTGTTTTTTTCAGGTGCAGAAAAAGAAGATGGATCCCCAAGATGTACTCGCGTGGATGAATGAGCATCAGGAGAAGCAGGCCAAGGTGCTCCAACACCTGCAAGGACAGTATATGGCTACGCTGAAGGAACAACAGAAACCATTACTGGAAGCAATGGCAGCGCTACTGGAAAAGGCTCGAGAGGACAAAGCTACAATACCGCAAGTAGAAATGAATACGGGACTTGTATGCAAACATTTAGGGCGGGCAGATAACCCCGACGATTTCATTGAGGCCTTTGAACGCATTGCTGAGAACTCAAAATGGCCTGTGGAACAATGGGCCATGCGTTTCGCAATGACTTTGAGTGGGGAGGCCTTGTCTGCGTTCAAAACTATGCCTGCTAGTTTAGCCAATAATTATCTGGAAATTAAAAAGGCCGTGAAAGACCGCCTTGGTCTCACGCCGAGACATTACAGGCGATTATTTAGAGAGGCTGTGATAGGTGAAAATGAGACTCCAAAAGCCTTATGCCAGAGGCTCAAGAACCTAGCCTATAAATGGTTGGATCCTGATGGCAAAACGCTTGAGTCAATTCTTGATGAAATTGTTCTGGAACAGTTTTTAATGTCAATACCAGGCGAAATGAAAACGTTTTTGACCCTGCAGAATTGTGCGAACACTGGTGAAGCAGCCCAGATGGCTGAAGTGTTCAGGGAGGCAGCACATGCTAGTACTTTTAAGTTGAACCTTTTAAAGGGTGCAAGTGTGACTGAAAGGTATGAATGTGGAAAGTACGCACGGGATGGAATGGCTGCATATAACCCTAGCAGGGGGGGCAGAGATAGGAACACTAGAAAGTGTTATAGATGTAACAAACCAGGTCACATGATAAAGGATTGCCGAGTTAAAAACTGCCCTTATGACAGGGTCAGAGGAGATAGTGGCAGAGGGATTCATAAGAGAAATATGGATAGAAGGAATACACGCTTTGGCTCTACTGGATTCGGGGGCGGACCAAAGCATGGTCTCACAGGACTTGTGGGAAATCATAGATAAAAACCGCTCATCTCCCCCGGACCCAGTAGAGGGACAAATCCGCATAAGATGCGTGCATGGGGAAGCTTCTCATTACCCATTACATGAGGTAACCATACAAGGGTTAGGATCTACACGGAAGATATCAATTGCTGTAGTACCAAAACTTCCGTACGCAGTAGTTCTAGGCCATGATTGGGTCCCTTTCTCCCAAAAATTGGAGGAAGACCTCCAAGAGATAGTGCCCACTACTCCAGTGAAAACCCCGGTGATAGAGGAGGAAAAAGTTGAAGCCATAGCCACGGCCATCCCCAGTCCTTTATTCGAGAGAACACCCAAAAAGGGATCTCCCTCTAAGGGACCACCAGTTACAGCGAAACAAAAGTTTACCTTGCAATTTTGCAAGACCACACCTCAGGCAAAAGGTCCAACAAGGGCTTCTGAAATGGCTGCAGGTTACGACCTTTTTAGCATGGAAAATGTGGTAGTAGTGAAAGGGGGAAAAGCTCTAGTGGATACGGGCATTCGTATTAAAATACCTGAGGGGTGCTACGGGCGAATAGCGCCGAGGTCAGGGCTAGCAGTACAACATTTTATAGATATTGGCGCAGGAGTCATTGATCCTGACTACCGGGGGCCCGTAAAGGTCTTGGTGTTTAATTTTGGGGCAAAGGACTTCCAAATACAACAAGGGGATAGAATAGCACAGTTAATCTGTGAGAGGGTAGGGTTTCCCGCGGTAGAGGAAGTGTCCACGCTACCCTCCACGGAAAGAGGAGAAAGCGGGTTTGGTGCTACTGGGACAAGGGAGGTGAAGAGCTTAACAGCCCTTGGAGAGGAAAAAACTGAGGAGGATCTTGGGCCTCAAGTGGGGGATTGGGCAAGACAACCTTCCCCAAAAATAGGCTCAGAGTTGAACCCACAGCAGCAGAAAGAATTAGCGCGACTTTTAACAAAGTTCGCAGACGTCCTGACCACCTTGCCTGGCGAGACGCACCTTGTGGCGCATGAAATAATCACGCCACCAGGAAGGGTCATAAGACAGCGGCCATATAGGATGCCCGAAACAAAAAAACAAGAGGTGATTGCCCAAGTGAAGGAGATGCTGGCCATGGGCATTATAGAGGAGTCTAGAAGCCCATGGTCTAGCCCAATAGTTTTGGTCCCTAAACCGAACGGAACCTTAAGGTTTTGCATCGATTTTAGGCAAATCAATGACATATCGCAATTCGATGCTTATCCTATGCCACGCATAGATGATTTGTTGGACCAATTAGGACAAGCAAAATACCTAACTACATTAGACCTCAGCAAAGGGTATTGGCAAGTACCTCTAACAAAGAGTTCAAAGGCCAAAACAGCTTTTTCCACACCCATAGGGCTATATCAATTTAGGAGAATGCCATTCGGTTTACATGGGGCCGCGGCGACGTGTCAGCATCTCGTGGACCAAGTGTTGAGACCCCATTACGAATATGCTAGTGCCTATATGGATGATATAGTGATACACAGTACAACTTGGGTGGAACACCTCACAAGAGTAGAGGCGGTTCTTAGAGCGCTGAGAAGGGCTGGCCTCACATTAAATCCAGAAAAATGTTTATTTGCTACGAGGGAAGCGAAGTATTTGGGGCACCTAATAGGGAGAGGCTTAGTAAAACCCCTAGCCAGTAAGGTGGAGAGTATTCGAGAATTCCCAAGACCTGCAACAAAGAAACAAATGCGCAGTTTCTTGGGGTTAATCGGGTACTACCGCCGCTTCGTTCCCCGTTTCGCAGAAGAGAGCCTTCTCCTCACAGAGATGTTGCGAAAGAACGCACCAAACCAGGTCCGTTGGACCCCAGAAGCCGAAAAGGCTTTCGAAACCCTTAAAGGGAAGCTATGTAGTGCTCCCGTATTGCGGGGTATAGATTTTAATTTACCCTTTATCATCCAAACGGATGCGTCGGACACAGGGTTGGGGGCGGTAATGTCCCAAGTATTTGAAGGAAATGAACACCCAGTGGCATATTTAAGCCGAAAACTCTCGCCTGCGGAGAGAAACTATGCCACAATAGAGCGGGAGTGTTTAGCGATAAAATGGGCCGTAGAAACCCTTCGTTTCTACCTTACAGGGAGGAAGTTCTTATTAATAACGGACCACGCTCCTTTGAAATGGCTTCATTTAATGAGGAACAACAATGCCCGATTAACCCGCTGGCATCTGGCCCTCCAGGCCTTTAATTTTACAGTTCAGCACCGTGCAGGGAAAATGCATGAAAACGCTGATGCACTCTCAAGAATTACTTGCTGTCCGTTAAAAAATACGGCAACAAGTAATATTTTAAGGAGGGGAATATGTAACAGGGTAGACCCTGTACAGACAGAAGAAATGCAGGCCAGCACAAGTGAAAACAGAAAAAGTGACAGGGTAAACAAGAAAGTGTCAGATAGTTACCCTGAGCAACGCAGGAACATGTGCAAAAGCTCAATCAGGACACACCCAGCTAGCACAGGAAAGGAATTCACTTCACCTGACAGGGTTCAGCTAACTAAGGGTGGAGCAAGTGAACGCTGGTTTAAAACAAGCTCTCAGACATTCAGAGACAGTTTAGGATTCGGATCAGGATCAGGATTAAGGCAAAGCCAGGAGCTGGTGCCGGAGCTGAGAGAGAGAGAGAGAGAGAGAGAAGCCGTGGCAGCCAAGGACACACTTGGAGAAAATACAGAGAGGGCAGCTAAAGCCCCGGGAAGTATGGCACAGGTATGAGAATGCAAGAGAGAGTGATAAAGAAACTCTGGAGCAATTAGAGTGCCCATATGAAGGTCAGAGGGAACCCGAGGACCTGAATAAATCAGAGAGATATCCACAGCCAAATAGTGTGTATGAGCAAGAGAAAAGCTTTTACTTACCAGCTAAAGCTGAAGAGTTTTGTAATTGTAAGTTCACAGCTCCGTCTGAAACTCCGTCACGAGCACTCCGATTCAGCTCAGCTGGGTTACAAAAGGGAAACCTGGATAGGTTGGAAAGTTCCCTTAATTATCCCACGAGCAGAGCAAGTAAGGGGCTAAGCTCTACTCAAAAGTACCAGCAGGGGCAGTGCCTGGGAAATCTCTATTCCAATATATATGGTAATACACAGAGAGGCTCTAGCCCGGTGAAAGAAAAGAACTTCCTGGTTGACGTGCTTAGGCAGCAAGTCTCTCATAGTACTCCTAAAGTACAGAATGAATATACCAGTCAACCAGAGATGATGGAATACCAGAACGCTGAGGAGAATGATACACAGGAATTAATGGATTGTTCTTTATCATTAATTGAACCTGAATTCTCCCTGAGATAAGGAAAGTAACTTGGTGTTTTAACTTCAGTAATACAGCAACAAGCCTGTAACTCTCTCTCTCGAGGCAGAACAGAGGTATGCTCTACTCTCAGCTACCAGGGAGAGAACCTTACAGCAATATTTAAGCTTTTGTTCTTTTGTTGATTTATCCTTTAAAAGCTGAAGAAAGCAAGTTATGTTTACATTTGTTATTGTACATGAGATGTCCAAGCAAAGCATATAATTTATGTTCCTTGAAGATAAAATACCCTCAATGGGACGGGGAATAAAAACCCTTTGATTTAAAGAAAGAAGTGTTTGCGTTTATATTCATAAAGGCACAACTACCACCCTCCAGGGGCCTTGCAATACAGGAGGCTACCGCTTGGCCAGAGGAGGTGTGACAGTACGTATGACCTAGATTGGCCACTGTCGGAAACAGGATACTGGGCTTGATGGACCTTGGTCTGACCCAGTATGGCATATCTTATTTATTTATTTATTTATTTATTTAACAGTATTTCTAAACCGCCTTATCTTAATAATCAAGGTGGTATCACAGCAAGCAATCAGGTAAAGTGTGTGTGTTGTACATGCAGTGAGGATAAAACTTAGTTGTGTGAGGGATGTGTTGGGTGCTTGATTTGTTTGAGCTATATACAGGGTGGGCTATTTACAGTGGTGCTAGAATCATATTTATATATATTCAGTTGTTTGGGAAGATTGGAGTGCTGTTATCCATTCTCTTAGGTTATGTGATGTGACCATAGTGCTCTATGAACAGCATGGTTTTCAGTTGTTTTCTGAAGTCTTTGAGGTCTGGAGTTGCCCTTAGATCGTCCGGTAGATTGTTCCATATTGTTGGAGCAGCCATGGAGAGAGCTCTGTCTGTTGTGTCCTTGCGTGTGTGCTTGTACTCATTTGGGGTGCTGACTCGGTTGCATGTTTGACTTCTTCTGGGACGTGCGCTGGTTTCCGGTTGTATGAGCAGGTGGAGGCTGTTGGCTGATGTGTGTTCTTTTATCTTAAATAGGTTTATGATAGTCTTGTATCTGATGCGAGCAATGATTGGGAGCCAGTGTAAGTCCTTTAGTGTAGGTGTGATGTGCTCCTGCCTTGCGGCTCCGGATATGATTCGAGCTGCAGTGTTTTGTGCCAGCTGTAGTGGTTTGAGAGCTTGTTTTGGTAGTCCGAGGTATATCGGATTGCAGAAGTCCAGTATTGGGGTTATCAGTGCTTGACAGACTGTACGGAAGTGTTCTGGAGCGAGGAGTGGTTTCAGTCTCCTGATGATTCGCATCCTGTAATATGCTTTTTGGATTGTTTTGTCTATGTGTGGTTTGAGGTTGAGTTTACTGTCCAGAGTAACCCCAAGGTATCTCACCTCCGATCTTATCGGTATCGTTGTGCTTTGTATCTTTATGTTTGGTGGGTGTGTGAAGCTTTGGTTTCGAGTGATGATTAAAGCTTCAGTCTTGTTGTAGTTTATAGCTAGATTGTTGTTTTGGCACCACTTCGCCATTTGGGTAAGGCAGTCTGCTATCTTAGAGAAGTCCGGGTTTTCGATTGATATCGGGGAGTATACCATTATATCGTCTGCGTATATTGTGTATTGGATGTTGTTCTCTTTCATAATGTTGCATATTGGTTGGATGTAGATGTTAAAAAGGAGTGCTGAGAGTGCGGATCCTTGTGGTACTCCTTGTTGGACGTTTATGGGCCGGGAGGTGTCCTGTCCCACCTTGACCTGTAGCTGTCTTTCTGTTAGGTACGAGTGGAACCATTTTAGAGTGGTACCGTGTATACCAGTGTTCTTCAGTCTCTCCAGGAGTATATTGTGATCAACTGTGTCGAACGCTGAGGAGATGTCGATGAAGATCATTATAATTCCATTCCTGATGTCGTCAATTATTCTTATGATGCTGTCGAAGAGGTAGATCAGGAGAGTTTCGACTCCATGGTTGGGACGAAATCCGTGTTGGTTGTCGTCGAGAGTTCCGTGTTCGTCAATGTGTTCCTGAAGTTGTAGTTGAACCGTCTTTTCGATTATTTTTGCGAGGAAGGGTATGCTGGAGATTGGTCGGTATGCTGCTGGGTCCTTTTTGTCGAGAGAGGTTTTCTTTGTGATTGGTCTTACTGAGGCAAGCTTTAATTGCTGTGGCATGAGTCCTTGAGTGAGTGAGTTGTGTACCATTTTATGAATGTTTGGTATGAGGCTTGCTTTGGTGGCTTTGACCCATGACACTGGGCAAGGGTCTGTAGGAGCAGTGCTTGTGTTGATTGTGGAGATGATGTCTGATATCTGCTCTTTTGAGGGTGAGTGGAATGTGCCCCAGGTTTTGGGGTGGACGTTCGTTCTGTTGGTTCTACTGGGTGTTGTGCGCTCTGTGGAGTGAAATTTGTCTTTGATGTGGTCGGCGAATATCTGTGGATCCACTTGTATTTCTCTTTCTGCTGCTTGCTCTTTTGTCAGGGTTTTTACTATTTCGAAAAGTTCTCTGGGTTTGTTGATGGAAGAATTTATCAGGTTTGTGTGGAATTCTCTCTTTGATTGGTTGATGTGTTCATTGTATTGTTTTTGCTTTGTTAGGTAAAGATGTTGGTCGGAAGTAGTTTTGTTTTTTCTCCATCTCCGTTCAATTTTCCTGAGCTCCCTCTTTTCCTGTCGTATTTTTGCTGAGTACCATGGTTTGTTTTGTCTCTTGTTGTGGTGTTGTTTCTTGGTCCTGTCAATGGATGGTTTGGCGGCGTTAGCTAGGACATTGTTCCAGTTGGAAACTTGTTCCTCCAGGTCCTCTGAGTCAATGTTCAAGTGTTGTATTGTGTCCTGGATGAATTCGTCCTTGTCAAAGGACTTGAATCGTCTTTGTGTGTGTGGGAAGTTCGCTCTTTCGCTTGTCCAGTTTTCTTGTGATTGCAGATTTGTCTCGATTAAGTAATGGTCAGACCATGGTACTGGGGTGATGGTGGGTGTAGAGATTAGGTCTCTTGAAGTTAGGTAGTTTGATGCGAAGGTGAGGTCTGGGGATGATCCTAGTCTGTGTGTTGGTGCATTGACTATCTGTGTGAATTGAAGTGATGACATTGCCTGAAGGAAGGCCTCTGCATCTTTTGTATTGGCGGACTTGAGGTTGAAGTCTCCGATTAGTAGTGCTGGTTTGTTGTTTGACGTTATGGCACAGGCTTCTTCGAGTATGAAGGCTAGTTCGTCGGGTGGAGCACGGGGTGCTCTGTAGGTTAGGCAGATTGCAATATTCTTGTTCTTGATGCTAATTGTGTTACACTGCTTTGTATCTGTGAGATTCAGTGTCTTGAACTTGAGTTCTGTTTTTGCTATTATTAGGACTCCTCCTCCACGCTTGTGGATGCGTGGGCAGTTGTATGCTGAGTAGTTGTTCGGTACTAGTTGGTTGAGTAGTACACTGTCGGTAGGGTTGAGCCATGTCTCTGTGATGCATATTATGTCTGGCTGTCGCTCTTCAATGTGGTCTACCAGAGTGTGTATCTTGTTGCAGATGGATCTGGCGTTTATGAGCTCAATTGATGTTTTCTTTGTGGAAGAGGTTGTTGCGACGTGTGCTTCCTTAGGGCCGGTGTTGGGGTTTGATTTGTGTCTGTTTTGTCTCTTTGTTTGGGAGGTTGCGAGTGTTTCTTTGTGTGTGTGTTGTGGACCGAGATATGGCAGTGCAGTTGGTGGGTACCATGGTGTGTTTATTTGGGGGTAGTGGGGGTGTGTAGTTGGTGGGAGGAGTTGTGTGACTAGTAGGTATAGTGGGAGGAAGTATGTGGTGTGCATGTTGATAGCTTGTGATGTTCTGATAGGGCGACGCCTGTGTCCTTAGGTTTTCGTCTGTTGTTTGCTTTTTTGAGGAGAGCTGTACTTGTTGCAGGGGCTTGTCCTGGGGATGTGAAGTTGTATCTGTTGTGGTGCGGGAGCCTGTCCCGTGGAGGGAGCCTGTCCCTTGGATGTGAAGCTGTATCTGTTGCGGTGCGGGAGCCTGTCCCGTGGAGGGAGCCTGTCCCTTGGATGTGGAGCTGGATCTGATGCGGTGCGGGAGCCTGTCCCGTGGAGGGAGCCTGTCCCGTGGATGTGGAGCTGGATCTGTGGCGGACGCCTTGGTGCGGGAGCCTGTCCCGTGGAGGGAGCCTGTCCCGTGTGTGTGGAGCTGGATCTGTGTTGGTCGCCTTGGTGCGGGGGCCTGTCCCGTGGATGTGGAGCTGGGTCTGTCGCGGTGCGGGAGCCTGTCCCGTGGATGTGGAGCTGGATCTGTGGCGGTCGTCTTGGTGCGGGGGCCTGTCCCGTGGATGTGACGCTGGATCTGTCGCGGTGTGGGAGCCTGTCCCGTGGAGGGAGCCTGTCCCGTGGAGGTGGAGCCGGATCTGTGGTGGTCGCCCTGTTGCGGGGGTCTGTCCCGTGGATGTGGAGCTGGGTTTGTCGTGGTGCGGGAGCCTGTCCCGTGGAGGGAGCCTGTTTCGTGTATGTGCAGCTGGATCTGTTGATGAACTCTTGGTCTGACCCACTATGGTACATCCCAAGTCCCTATGTTCTTATCTAGCTAAAGATGACATTGCTCTAACATAGCATCAGCACTGGCATATCTCTGGGTTTAAGGTATCAATCTGGACAAACATGGTAATACCAAATATGGCCTATAAACGATGGTAGTTAACAACACTGGCATATCCCTGGGTTTACAGTATCGATCTGGACAAACATGGTAATACCTAATATGGCCTGTAAACGCTGGAAGCTAACAACAGTATCCAGAGGGAACTAGTCACTAGAGTGCCCAACACTGATCTTGGATTCTAGTCCCAAACATGAATTTCTACCCTTTAAATTAGTATTTTTATGAGAGGCAGGAGGATAATCCTAGCTGTAGAGAGTGGTGCTGCTGCAATCAGATGATTTAAACAGAACTATACATTCAATTATTGTTAGGAGTGCAGTTAATTCATATAAGTAATGAAGCAGTGTTGATAGTTTAAAAATCACTCAAATGAGTGTGACTTACGTGCCCCAGAGTTTCAGCTCTTTAGGCAGTTCGGCGTCTTCGGAGTTGGTATTCTGCGTTTCCACTGTGAGTTGGTGGATTGTCAGTTCCTTGATTGTACGCGAGCTCGACCCCGAGGGAGCTCAGCTGTACCAAGAGGGAGGTGTAGTCTCAGCGTCGTTTTTTCTGTTATGTTTCTGTGACGATCTTGGGGGTGCCTTTGCCTAAGGGCCGTGCCAAAGGACCCTCTTGCGCGGCCCTCAGGCGCGAGCCCGCAAGGCGCGGGTGCGCCTGTGGCGTTCTCCTTTTAAATGGAGAGCTGTGCCCCGATTGGGTAGAGATGCTCTGAGACACGCTGCTGGAGGGGTGGAGCCAAAAAGCAGCTTCCCCCGAAGAGCTCTTTTGTGTGCAGCAAGGTCTTTTGTAGCTGGCTTGCTCTTTTCTTGCCGCCGATCTTCTGGAGCAGGGCAGGCTCCCTTCGATGAGGCTTCGACTCAGGTAGATGGCTCAGCTCCTCCTGGAGCTAAGCAGAGCAAGAGAGGATCCTGTGCCTGTGGCGTTCTCCTTTTAAATGGAGAGCTGTGCCCCGATTGGGTAGAGATGCTCTGAGACACGCTGCTGGAGGGGTGGAGCCAAAAAGCAGCTTCCCCCGAAGAGCTCTTTTGTGTGCAGCAAGGTCTTTTGTAGCTGGCTTGCTCTTTTCTTGCCGCCGATCTTCTGGAGCAGGGCAGGCTCCCTTCGATGAGGCTTCGACTCGGGTAGATGGCTCAGCTCCTCCTGGAGCTAAGCAGAGCAAGAGAGGATCCTGTGCCTGTGGCGTTCTCCTGTGTCGTTCTTATGTTCTTATGTTCTTATATCCACAGCTGGATGGAGAGGCAGGCTGATAACACCCGCACACTGAGTGGGTGCTAACAATGGATGTTAATGTCAGAGGGTGCTAGTATGCAAATATGCATGATGAGGAACAGTGGGTATGGCCTGAAATAGAGCGGGATGGCCAGGATGTGTCTGCTTTGATGGTTAGGTCAATGGCTGAGACATCGTAGTGGTCATCTGCCACATGCATGGCCTGGGTGGCCACAGCATGTTATGCTGAGAGGACACTTTCACTCTGACCGAGCAGTATCATGGTACATCTATGTATCCACATAGTGCTATTATAATGTCTGGCTCCAGTGATGTGGGTGTAGTCTTTGTCTGGGGAGCCCAATCATTGAGACAAATGCTGAGTGTCTATGCTGTTTATTCCAAGCCAGGGTGCACATGGTCACTCTGTGCACATGCACTGGGTGCTGACCAGCAGTTGTTCTTGTCCCTACTCACTATGTTCATAGTAGGACAGTAGCAGCAGCATCATGCAAGTTTAGAAGCCCACACTGCATATGATGTCCATAGTATCAGCTTTTTAACACTAGGCACTGACATCCACTGTTATAAGGAGGCTCCCTGTCCAACAGGAGCAGAACACAGCTGTGACTAGCACCTGCAGCATGCTATAATTCTGCAGGAAACAAAGTGACTAGCATAACATACTGTAGACAATACCTGCAGTACAACTGGAAGAGAGCATCTTTAGCAGTGCAAGTTCTGGAGACCAGATGCTAGGCACCCATCCTTACCCTCAGGGTGACTGCTAAAACTGCCCAGTAGCATGGTTTGTAGCTGTTATGCATGTAATGCATATTGTCAGTGCGTCTTACTGAGCTGATGTGATGGATCAGTGCATTCTCCATTGGTGATTAGCTGCAGACTTCTGTTTCACATGTGCAGTGCCTCATGGGTGCTGGAGGGGCTAACCTATACTGGCACGTATAACAGACAGTTTAGGCAGAGACCTGCAGGCTCTTTGAATCCAGCTATTGCAATGTGTAGAGTTGTAGCATACTGGTTAATACACTGTCCCCATGAGCAAGGGGTCAAGGGTTTAATTCCCACTTGTTTTTTTTTGCGCCTGTGTGCTACTCAGGTCATTTCCCCGCTTGTAACCGTCCTGGCTCTGCTGTGACTTGCAGACACTCATCCTACATTTTTATGCATTCTGAACACACTTTGGGTCAGCAAACATGCTATTCCCCATCATGACCTTCTGAAAGCATGTCTTTATTGGCTCTGCTGCAGCCCATTGCAGGGGGTCAGACATGTTCACCCTGCAGATGTCAGGCCCCTGCTTCGAGGCATGGTGTGATGGTCATGGTAATGGCTTGGAGGCCAAGATACCACAGTTTGAGACCCTCTATCACACTTTATGTGACATTTTGGAATGTGTTATTGTCACATTTTATGTCTGCCACAACCTTCATGGACTGATAACACCTCCTTATGACCTTCAGCAGATCACTTAACCCAACAATGGCTCAGCTGACTGCAGGTCCGTACAGTCCCTGGTTATCATCAGACATTGCCGGTTGACGGCAAGATGTACCCCAATGTGACTGCACTACTACAGTGGTATACTAACAGGCAGTTACATGCATATAGCTATAACCTACTTGGCCAACATGAGCCATGTGTGACATCATATACTGTAACTGTACAGCTTTGGCTCCATTACATCTATGCATGACATATGGCTACATCCTACCCTCAGATAGCCACCTACAGATACTACCTCATGTCCGTATGTGCCCATTTGCCCAGTTTGGATGACACCTGTGCAGTTGTTATCCGCATATTTGTCTGAGGTGTTGTATGGTGGCTGTGTGGCTAGGACAGGTGTGAGTCCCACATGTCTGATATCAGGCTTTCTAAGTGGCACTGGCACACATTTTCATGCACTGTACATATATGTTGGAGATGGCACCTACAGCACATTGGTGCTGCCAGCCCATTCCACCCTCTTCTCAGCTGCCATCCTTCCTTCAGCACATCCATCTGCCTCTGTCGGCAGTAAGCAGTCATGTCTTCATGTGTAAGCTGCTACACCATGGCCTACACTAGTACTCTTTTCCGCATTTTGGCCCTTCACGCATGCCTCTCCTGTGCCTGATCTGCATGTCACCGCTCCTACTCTGTCCTCCTGTCGCTGCACACATCCTGCCACACCTGACTCCGCTGGGAGACATCCTGCCACACACCGACATTGCACCATAGCTGTTATATAGGCTTTCCATACTGTATTTAATTAGGTTTTAGGGGGTCATTTTAAAAGTGTGTCATGATGTGGATTTCTGAAGACATGCATGTCCAAATCACCAAGAGGTCTCCTATGTCATTTAACAAAAGGCCCCACTCTGGTGACCTCCAAGTAGGCAGGGGTATGCTGAAGGCATATCTGGGGCCATACAATGGACTTATACATCCCTGTTCAATCTCAGAAATGTTTGCAGGCATGTCCACATTGATACCTGCTCCAGGCATGAATAGGCATCAGGAAACTGCTCGTTTTGGCCTTAACTCTCCATCTTCTTTGCACTCTCTGGATGTTTTTAAGTGACTCGCCTAATATCACAGAGGCCCAGACTGAGATTTGGACCTTAATTACCCTGTCCTTAACCCATTACTCTAATCATTATGTTATTAGATATCCTGTTCTGAAATGTTTCTGGGGACATCTATGTAGATGTCTCCATAGACATCCCTATGTGCAAATCTACGCTTCTAAAATCGGGCCAGAACTTGCACGTGCCTGCTTTTTTTTTCAAATGTTCTGGCTTTGACGTTCCAGATTGCACGGACATCCTTTGTAAAATGTGTCTTCACATCAACAAATTTCTTAGCATGTTTAGTTGCATTGCTTTGGCCGCCCCTTTAATTTGGAACTCTCTCCCTCCTGATTTACGCTCACTGGATGATTTAAAAGACTTTCGTAAACAATTGAAAACTACACTTTTCATTGAACAATATGGATCAACAATTGACTAAATATATTATATTTATTTTAATTATTTTAACTAATTTGCCTTATTGTTAACCCTTGTTATTTTTCCTATATTACCATTGTACTGTTATGTTTATACTGTGTTTGTTTCCCTTGCCTATAACCTTTGTATTTCTTGTGACCGCTTTGATTGAAGGAAAAGGCGGTATAGAAAACTTGTTAAATAAATAAATAAATAAATTTGAAAGGGAATTCTTTTGGTGGTGTTTAGCTCAGGGATGTTTTTTTGGGTATGTGCATTTTTTACCTTTCTAGACTGCCTGAATAAACAAGCAGGCATGAATTATGCAGGAGGCATATCACGCATGCTTTGTTGACTGTTCAAAGGGAAAGCACCCATGTGACTTTCCTTTGAAAATTTGGGTAAAATATATGTGGTAAAAACCATCTGCATAATTTGCACCTACACAGATTGTTTGAAAATTACCCCAATGTTTTTCACAACTCCAAACTTCACAGAATCCTGAAAGGCTCCTTAAAATACATCTATGGCAAAACTCCATAATGTTGTGGTGATGCCCATTGTCCGATAATAATAATTTTCCTAATTGTTGAGATGGCACTACGACATTTTCTCTGCTCTGGAATTGCCCTTTTATTTCTCTTTCTGTTAATTCTCTTTTCCCATTTCCTTGCTTCCATTTCGTTATACAATTCTGCATGTGTTCCAAATCAAGTAAAATTCTCTTCTAACATTAAAAAAAAAAATCTAAACAGTTTAAGCTCCACATAAGAATTCACTACATATGCCAATGAATAAAGTGGGGTTACTGTACTTTGATGTTAACAATGCCTTTTGTAGTTCCTGTTTGTTTTAATCTTTCATCGTCAACAACGTGCCAGATTTTACAGACACACACCAGATGTTGTTCACTATGAAAAAGTGGTTCTGAGTGTAGTATTTAAAAAAGAAATTGTTGAGCAAATTATGATATAGGTGTAATAATTTGACTTAGTCATTTCCGCTATTTGTGTAGGTCACAGATATGAGTATGGTATTTAGAATTAAAGGTGGTAAGTTCTCACGTAAGTTCTCTAAGGTTTTATGTAGTAACATGGAATATTACATTGCCAAACTGAACTTTGCAAGAAAATCAGCAAAAAATGCCTTGAAACATACAAAAAGTCACATTTCACGCATTTGTGCTACATTTTCATGTGAAATATACTTTCCGGAAGTCATTTATCAAAAGTACACTTTGCAGTAATAAACTTTCATGTGAAGTCCACTTTGTGCAAAGTTTATTTAAATTTGCAATTAATAAGCTGAAGTGATGCAAATTTATGGAAAGCAGCTCATTAATGACAAATCTTGAACATGAGCATGCAAAAAAGGCTGTGTGGAATAATTTTCACAAGAAAAATAACTATACCATTTATCTGGCAGGCCTCCAAAAGAGATCATGAGAGCCCTTTAAAATGTGCAGCCACACATGAAATGGGTAATTAAAAAAAAAAAAAAAAAAGATTTTGTGGGTGTTGCCAAAGCCAAGAATGCGCGTGACGCCACATTTTAGATAGGACATAGAGATCAGAACTGAGCTGTCAAAGTCAGGATGTGCCCAATTCTGATAGTATTTTAGGAACTACTCTGCCAAATATGGCGCTGTTTTTCAAAATGCACATCCAAGTGCACTGGGAGGAGTCACTTCAGAAATATATGCATGGGGACATCAATGGGGGAAACCTGGCAGCTTACAAATATAAGTATCGGCTTTTCACACATGTATCCAGCTATTGCAAAACCATCATGCAAATGCACTTAATTAAAGTAGAAATGATTATCTTTTACCCCTATTTTAGTTCAGTGGGGAAAATAAACATTGCGGGATTAAGGGGGATATCCCCTTTAATTCCTCCTGTGAAAGGAAAGCCAAAAGGAGCACTGGAAAGCAGGCATAAATCCAGACGTGGACAATTTTAGATACTGTATATGAAATGGGGAATACATGTGTAGATTATTTTCCCACCCAGGGCATGCCCTAAGATTCAACCCCCCCCCCCCCCCCAGCATGCCTTTATCTACTTTCATTGTGGTGCAGTCAGCCATGTGCAAATTTTACACATGACAATTTACACATGCATATAGCTGCTTAAACATGTTTCAATTGTGAATAGAGCTTTTAAAATAGCACCCTTATTTTCTAACCATAGAACATGTGAAAACTTACCAGTTAAATTTACGTACAGAGACAGATAAGCCAGGAGCTCATTTGCATCTCCAGGTTAAATTTCGCAAAAATAGGCACATTTTCGCAAGTTAGTACATAAGGCTTTTAGTGTGGTAACAATAACAAAAGTGGTGGATCAGGGAGGCAAGGCAGATGTTGCTTATCTGAACTCAATTAAATCTTTGACACTGCTCAATACAGAAGACTGTTAAGTGAACTGAACGGAATGAGAGTAGGACAGAAAGTTATAGAGTGGGTGAAGAAAGCACAGTTACTTACCTGTATCAGGTGATCTCTGGGAACAGCAGGAATAAGTCTTCACATATAGGTACGTCAGTACCGATGGTGCCTGCGCGGGAACGCTCCCCAGCGTCCAATCAGAACGCTTTTGGGAGCATCCCAACACGCCTGCGTGCTGCCTTCCCACCTTTCCCAACTGCCTCTCCTCAGTTAAGTTTTAAAGCTGAGACCAAGAGAGAGAGAGTGAGAGAAAGGGAAAGATATACAGAAATGCAACTCCTAGGGGAGGTGGGTGGGTTGTGAAGACTTATTCCTGCTGTTTCCAGAGATCACCTGTTACAGGTAAGTAACTGTGATATCTCCAGGAACAAGCAGGAATGAGTCTTCACATATGGGGACTCCCCAAGCTAAGATTCCCGGAGGGAGTCCTAGCATGTTACGAATCTAGAATGAGCCATGCTACTCCTCAGAACCTCAGGCATTCTGTGGATGGAGGGTAGGAGTTGAATTACAGAAAGGTGCTGTGGAACAGCTGGACTAGAACAGGGCTGTGGAACAGCTGGATTAGAACAGGACTTTTATAGAGGAAGACCCTGTATAGATGGCATTTAGTAGTAAAAATATTGAGTGCAATATTCTAATATGGACCTCCCTTGGTGGTATTGTAAAAAGTCTATTGAGGTTCATATGGATCTGTTAGAAGAGCCAGTAGAAGATCCTCAAGGAGTACCTCACTGTGAAGTAGAGGTAATAAACTGTAGGAAAAACAAGTGGAGGTCAGAACCCTTCAGGGTGAGAAATAGCCCCAGGGGAAACTGGGTAGTACAATGAGGTAGGGCTTCAGCGGGAAACGCAGAAGGTACTATTAGAGAAAGCTTAAGCTCTTTTGGCCGAAGAACAGTACAATCCTAGGACCAAAAGGAAAAATAAGTCTGACCAATTTGGACTGACAATAGAAATAGTCCATGTAGGAGAGAAGGAGTATGGAGACCCCTGTATCCGATAACAAAGTAAGGACAGACTTATGAAGCGTTACAGCTTTAGATTAACTGAAGATCCGTAATGTCTTTTCTAAATGAGGTCAATTAGGAAAGAAAAAGGTACACGGAGAGCTTCAGAGGTACCTAACCTTGAAAGGTTATGGTAAGAAAAACAAAAAATTTGCTAATTACCACAGGGAGTGGTTGTAGTGTAGAACCCGAAGCATGCTGGCACAGCATTGATAGGGGTAGTGCCCATCTGTCAGAGTCATATAGGAATATATGGATATATGAACTTAAACAGACAGATAGATAAGTACGTAGATACATATCTACCTAAAAGATATATCTCGACAGATATATATATATATTTATAAATATATATATATATATATATATATACAGAGATATACATGGGCAGAAGATACACAGATATATATAAATATGTAGACATATAGACACATGTCTCCACGTATGTAGATGGAGACATGGCTATATAACTAGATCCCCATAGGAATATGGGGAGAGAGAAAGATTCATCTAATAGCAAGAAGGGTAATACCTACTTGAATAGATGCATAGAGAATCTTCTTTCCCTGGTTATGATTGACAGAGTCATAGGAATGGTCTCCCTGACAAGGAGGAGTCTAGATTCCTTTAAGAATTTGAGCTCTTGAATAACCAGGATGGCCTACGTGAAAAATGCAGAGGACAACTTCAGTCTGCAGGCATCAAGTCCAGATCTCTCCAGTATGGTAAATGGATAGAGGACGCCAATGGAATAAGATACCATATTGACCCGCCTATGAGGGCAAGATGGGTATCATGCATCCTTCAGTTGAACATGAGCGTCCCCTGAGTATTGGGAAGGAAGCATATAAGGACGAGCTGCAACGAAAAGAAAACTATCCCTGGTAAGAAGTCCAAGAAGATGTGGACCAAGCCAGGGAATTGGCCATTCTTTAGGTTTTCACATGTGTCTGTGTCTTTTGTTTCGAAAAGAGATTTTAGATGAGATGGTAAGGGTAGGGAACACCTACCAGTCATGGGAGCATGACTGGGTGAACCCCTCCTAACCATCTGGGATTATCTGCTAGACAAGATGCTAATGCTCTCTAGCAAGGGCCCATAGTGCAAAGCTACTCTGTAGAGTTGCAGAGAGCATGTTGCAGGTTGGTTAGAAGAAAAAACTGGCTGCTTAAAGCCAGTAGGTAACAAACTATTCTGCCAAAAACAAGGGAATTGGAGATGGCGAAGAACAGAAGTCAAACCAACAAGCCTGTGATAATAGGGTTTCCAAAAAAGGTTGATAACCTGTTTTGGGTTTACTACCCAGGCCGGAAAGATTGCTAGTGAAGGACAAACCCTGGTTGTGTGGTGAACAGAACCAGTGGTTTAACCACTAGGAACTGCTGCATTTGCAGCAATTACCAGGGCAGCGGAAAAAAATCTCTTTTTCTCTTTTTTTTTTTTTTAAATTGGAAAAAGAAACAACAGACATAAGCAGGAGTGGTAAGACTTCCTGACTTTCTGATAAGCTGCCCTAAAGTAAGAATGTGAAAGGGGGAGACAACTCTGGAAAGGAAACCCCTACCTGGAATAGGTAGAGAACCATAGGGGCTTACCAGTGTAATAGAACCACTCTTACAAACCGAATGTTATAGTAAGAGGGCAGGTAAGACAGAGTTGAAGGAGACTGACGATGTAGTAAGTCTCTGAAAGGTAAGATGATACATGCTAGTACAGGGAAAACTGTCTTATTGATAGTTGTTACACCTCTTTTTCCCAGTAGGAGGAAGAGAAACCTGTTAACTATAGGCATGATCATCATAAAAACTCTTAGAGCAAAAAGAAAGGATGTCTCGTGAAAAGAGATCCATGAGAATTTAGGATGAAATTAGTGTAGATGCTTCAAGTGAAAAGAAGCAGACTACAAACTCTAACCCCCAAACAGGAGATGTAATGATAATCTATCAGAAACCCTGCGACTGCTGGGTTTGCTGAACCTGTTGAGGTTGTGGTTTCTTTAGCCCGGTTCAATGTTTCCCCTGTCTGGGAACATCTGTATGATGGGTAGAAGATGGATAAAACTTTTTCCCCTTAGGGGAACAAAGTTTGTTAGGAAATTTCCTACCAACTGGGAAAGAGGAAGGCATAGACAAGCCTCTGAAAACAGCAATGTCAGTGGTTAACTGAGCAGCTTGGAGTAAAGACTCCTTGTTAAAGAGATTTTCTCCAGTGCAAGGAGTATTTCCCAGTCTTTCTTGTACCCATTTGTCCAAGTCTGAAACTTGGAGCCAGGCTTTACGTCATGCCCCTATAGCTATAGCAGAAGTTCTGCTAACAGACTCAAAGGAGTCTAGGGAAGCACGAGTAAGGAACCTAGAGATATTTTGAGCATGACTAACCAATAAGGAATAGTCTGCTTTTTTGGGCTCTTGAAGAAAAGGGGTCAAAAGTAGTAATTTCTTTGTGACTTCTTCAAGAGATAATCCCATATAGAAAATATATGAGAGAATTCTTGCTGAAAGCATGGATGCCTGGAAGGTTTGGCGTCCAAAGGCATTCAAAGTCTTAGACTCATGACCTGGCGGATAGGAAGAGTGCTTTTTAGTACTCTTAACATGCCTCATTGCTGATTCTACAACAATGGAATGATGAAGAAGTTGAGTCTTTTGAAAACCTGGAGAAGGGGGCACCTTGTATAGAAGATCAGTTGCCCTAGAAGGTGGGGATACCGTTAAAGGAGTTTCCCACATTCGAAAGAGCAGATCCTGCAAGGTTTGATGCAAAGGAAGCATGATGTCCTCCTTTGGACTCCAGGGAATATACAGAGATTCTGTGTTCCCTGGTGCAGGATCCTGACCAGGTATAGAAATGGCAAGTGACTTTGCCATATCAAGCAGGAATGCTTGAAAAGAAAAATCCCCAGAGGGAAGTCCTCTAGAAAGAGGAGTACAGGCTAGATCTGTTGAAGAACTAGCATTGGCACCCAGGGATCTATCCAAATTCATTGGAATAGAAGACCCTAAGGGGTGGAGCATCGGACTGTCCTTACAGGATGGTCACCGGTACCGCAGGAGGTCGGGACCACAAGCAGTCGGTAGTGCATCGTCCATGCTAGGGATCAATTCCAAACTCGGTACCGAGGGAAGCGAGCCTGTTGAAACAAGCATGGAAGGTACCAACAGCGATGCTAATGCGGATTACGGTACCGACTCCGGTACTGTATCCGATACCGATGCATGAAGACCAGTCGGTGACAGCTCTAACGGTACCGAAGAAACCGAGAGTGCCCGACATGGATTATCGGAACCGTGCCTTCGGTACCGTCTGGTGTCGGTACCAAGGCGAGTCGGTACCCAGTCATCCAGACTGGAGATCGATTCCAGACTCGGCATCAAAGGAAGCGAGTCTATCGATGCACATCTGGAGGGTACCGACGTCGGTACCAGTACCGGTACCGGGATCGATACCGATACTGGAAGATCGGTCTGCAGCGTCTCTAATGGGCCCGAAGGAACCGAGGACGCCAGACTGCGATCTTCGGTGAGGAATGTTTCATCCAACACCATTGCCGATGCCAGAGTATGGGTACCGCTCTAAGCAGATGCCACCACCGAGCATGGCTCAGGTATGTTCGGAGAGGGGTGAACCTCAGGAACAACCTGAAACCCCATTAAGGATTTGGAGGCCGAAGACTCCCACCGGGGTTTTAAAGCCAGTGTGTCCTCGAGGGTAAGGCCAGAGGCATCTCTATGCTGTGCATGAGATCTACCACTCGAGGACTGGCTAGTCTTAACAGACTGTTTTTGGGTTACCTGATCGTGCGAAGAAGAAACGGTGGTCGGTGCCCTGAAGTTGAATGGGGACCGCGTATCGAGGTGAACTCGATGCTGAAGACTTCTTCCGACTATACTGTTGCAGGAGGGACACTCCAGCGGATAGTGGTCAGGACCCAAGCAGGGTTGACACCAATTATGAGTGTCTAAAATCAATTTTGTACCGCCACAGTTTGAACATTTCTTAGGGATAGTGGCTGGCGCTTCCATGAAGGAAAGTGAGTAGGCCTAGCATGCCGAAAAAACCGTCAGGCACTAACAAGGAAAAAAGTATTCCTTAAAAAGGAAAATTTACAAGAAAAAAAGAAAAGAAACACCGGCGGTACCAGTGGCGTCGGGGAAGGCAGACGCGACCACAAGAAAACCAAAAAATAAAAGAAGAATTTTCTGCGGTGACAGGAGGACATCCTGCCGGCTCCGCGGAAAAACAAAAACTGAGGAGAGGCAGTTGGGAAAGGCGGGAAGACAGCACACAGGCATGTTGGGATGCTCCCAAAAGCGTTCTGATTGGACGCTGGGGAGCGTTCCCGCACAGACTCCGTCTGTACCGACATACCTTATATGTGAAGACTCATTCCTGCTTGTTCCTGGAGATCTGACAAAACACAGAAAGCAGAAGTAAACAGAGCCCTTTCTGATGAAAGTAAAATGACCAGTGGGATACCATAGTTCATGATACTAGGAATTGTTTTTTTTCAATATCTTTATAAATAACTTTGCTGAGGATCTTGAGAGATAATGGGACCGAATTTGAGCTGAGCAGTGCTATGTGCCGCATCAGCACATAGCCTGCCCACCTCCTGCCTAACCCGGATTTTCCATGCTGGGGTCATATGCGGCCCTGGCATTGAAAATCTGGGGGTTGCTGCACAGACACGAAGCCGCAGGAGCTACCCATGTAGCACCAAATTTTGATGCTACAGGGTTAGCCCCAGCGCCTTAAAGATAGGTACGTTTTTTCCCATGCTTATCTTTAAGATGCAGAGCGCTAACCGTGTAGCATCGAAAATCGGTGCTACATAAGTAGCACCATGGCCTGCCTCTGCTCCGCCCCAGAACGCCCCCAGCACACCTCGATGCTATGCGGATAGCATCTTGGCATGTTAGGGACATATCTGGGAGTTTTGAAAGGCACTACCCATGTAGTAGCCCTTCGAAAATCCCAGAAAAGGCCTTTACATGGGTAATTAGGAAAGTTACCTGTGAAAAGTCCTTCAAAAACTAGGCCCAATATGCTTTTCTACAAATGATACAAAAAACTGTAACTAAGTAAATATACTAAAAAAGATGAATAATATAAAAAAGGACTTAAAAAAGAGTTTAGAAAATAACTCTTCAGACCTAAAAAGTGAAAAATCTTGCAATGGGGATGCAAAAATCCACTGGTCATACATCATGTAGATTGTAGAAGGACAAGAACTTGAACTCAGTAAGAAGGAGATCTAGTAGTAATCATCTCAGATGATACTCAAAGTAATACAGAAATTAGGAAAGCTAACAGAACGTTTGATTGCATAAGAAGTGGTACCATCTCCAGAAAGGAAGAAACTAATTGCATTTAGAATTAATAGTGAGAACCATTGTGGATATTGTGCTCAGTACCTTCTAAAGAACATTGAGTGGATGTAAAAAGTTCAGAAAAGACCTGCTAAAATGGTAATAGGTCTACAACACAAACTCTTAAGCCATTCAAAATATACTTGCTCAGGGAAAGATGGAAAAGGAAGTTACAGGAACTTTCAAATATTTGATAAGCTTCAGTACATATGGGCAGGTGAACTGTTCTATAAAAAAAAGAAAATTCATGTATAAAGAGTTGAGAAACCATTTCTTACTGAGAGGGTGATAGATGCCTGGCATAGTCTACTGGCCAAGGTAGAAGAAAACAAAACTAACAACATTCAAAAAGAGTTAGAACAGATCTAGAAGGCAGTTGCATCTTAAACCTGATTATGTCACCAGTTTATTTTTGATACAGTGTTCTGGCCTGCCCTGTTTCTCCCTTCAGTTTGTTTAATTTTGTCTTTTGTATTGGTCTGTCTCCATTGTGGCTTTTTTTATTGGATTGCTCTTTCTTAATCTTTTGTTTTTTTGTTTAGTCTCACTATTTTGTGTTGCCAGCTGGCCTTCAGCTTGGCTGAAAAATTGCTGGTGGCTATGATCAGATTCTTTTTTTCTTTTTTTTTTTTAAATTATTTATTTATGCAATTTTACATTATATACCAAGCAAAGCTTGTACAGAAAACTTAACTGTGCAGAAAAAATACAATAGGAAATAAAACAAACAAAGATAAATACACAGTACAGTATAGCCCAGATGGGTATTAGTTTCGATAGACAATCCTCCTTAGGAATTGCATTTGCTAACTGTTGAAAAGCCTCCTGAGTGTCCGATATAACCCTATGAGACTTCAACCTCTTTAAAGACACCATGCTATGAAGGAGTTTTAAGGGGAAAGGAGCACTTAATCTCTCTTCTAGGTCAAGCCATACTGAACGTATACCTACGGCCCCCTCCACCTATCGTGAACCTTGTTTTAACAAAAAAGCACAATGATAGGCCTGAAAGTCAGGGAAATTCACCCCCCCCCCCCCCGCCCCCTCTTCTTTTTTAGATTTAAGTTTCCTAAGAGCAATTCTAGGCAGTTTATTTTTCCATAGAAACTGAATCAGAATCCTTTCAATTTGACAATAAATTTTACTTTTAAGAAAGACTGGTAGCATTTCTAACACATAATTCACTTTAGGAGTGATAGTCATTTTTATAGCTTCAAGACGACCCCACCAAGAGAGATAGACCGGCGACCACTTTGCTGTTATATTATGAACTGTAGATAGGATCTCCCCTTCATTGTACTGTAGGGTTTCATTAAGTGGGTAGCAATAGTGAACTCCCAAATACTTCACCATCTTAAGCTCCCACACAAAAGGAAAATCCTCCAGATTCGTCCTACACACTCTTGAGTTTAAGGGAAATGCGACAGATTTTGACCAATTAATTTTATAGCCAGACAATCCTGAGTATTTATCTATCAATTCTAAAATAACCGGTGTAGTGCTAGGCGTGGTGAATAGCCGTAAATCATCAGCATATGCAGATAGTTTAATTTCCATGCCAGCAATAGAGATGCCCTTAACCGCAAGGCTTTGCCTTATCAATAGGGCCAAAGGTTCCAAGGCCAGATTGAAAAGAATGGGAGAAAGAGGACAACCCGGATGGGTACCACTCCCTAGAAGAAATTCTCTAAACTGAATTGCATTCACAGAAATTTTCGTACTTGGTCTCGCATACATAAGTTTGATTAGGTTGCAAAAACCCTCACCAAATCCAAACCACTTCAGAACAGCAAATAGGAAAGGCCACTCCAGCCAATCAAACGCTTTCTCTGCGTCTAGCGAGAATCCCACAAGAGGGCCCTCTGTTCCCTCTGTGCCTTCCAAAATGTGACAAAGCAGTCTGGCATTATCGGCTGTGGAGCGTCCCATAGTAAAGCCACATTGGTCCGGATGAATCAAAGAAGGGATCAATTTGGAGAGACGACCTGCTAAGATGGCTGCAAAGATTTTATAATCTGAGTTTATCATCGAAATTGGCCGATAGTTACTGACTGAGGGTCTCTCCCAGGTTTTTCAAGAACAACAATGTTTGCAGAGGCGAACACTCCAGTTTGTGCCTCATTGTCCAAAAGAGTCTATAATATTGTTGAAGGTATGGCCCTAAGGTTTTGGAAAAGGTTTTATAGAATTCAACTGGAAGGTTGTCCGGTCTGGTATCCTTGCCAACTTGCATAGTCAATAGCCTGGATAATTTCCACGACTGTGATCTACTTATCTAGTCCCGCAGCAGTTTCTTGATCTAACACCGGTTTCTGAATATTAGTCAGTAGTCTATGAAGCTCCTCAGAGAAATCTATCTCTGGGGAGTATAACTGAGTTTAAAATTGACAAAAGGTTTCTGCAATGTCAGGGTCCTTGACAATAAAATGTTGCACCTGAGGATCTCTTAAAGCTGTAATGCGAGAAGCTTCCTTACTACCCTTTAACGAGTTAGCTAACAACTGTCCAGCTCTGTTACCTTCCAAGTAGTATCGCCCTTTCTGCCATTGAATATTCTGTGAAACCTCAGTGGTCAAAATTGAATTATATCTAAATCTAAGGTACTGTAATCGTATCAGAATATTAGGATCAGTTTTCTGGCCTAAAATGCATTCTCCCGCTTTAATCTGCTTGTCTAGCACACCAAGTTCTGCTTTACGCTGTTTGGCCTGATGTATAGCAAAACTGGTAATGGTGGCCCACATGCTAGTTTTAAAGCCTTCCCACCACACCCACCCCGAGGAGTCTTGAGGTAAATTAAATTGAAAATATTCCTCTATAGCCACCAGGATGGTCTCGCGGAATTTCTGACTGCCAAGAAAAGTCCTATCAAATTGCCAACGTGAGTGAGATTGATAGCTCGTTAAGTCAAATAGGGTGAGTGAGATTGCGGAATGATTAGAGATGTGAGCCGCATGGATATTGGACTCACTGATTCTAGAACAGAGTCCCTTGGAGACTAGAAAAAAGTCTATACGTGATAACGAATTATCAGGAGGGGAAAATTCAGACCCAATTCCTGCATTAAAGATACAAGAACCAGGTGAGCCTTGGGAACCCTAATGGTTCTCACTGGACTCCTATCTCCCAAGGGGTCTAGCATGAGATTGAAGTCTCCCCCCACAATAGTCGGATATCTGGACACCTCCTGCGTCAAGGCTGCAATGGAGCAAAAGAAAGTAGGGCAATCAATATTAGGAGCATAAATATTAATTAAGGCCATTTCAGTGGATCCAGTTTTGATGACAGCCATTGTCCACCGCCCATCAGTATCAGACCTAGTTTGTATAATCATGGGAGATAGAGCTTTCCTCACTAAAATGGCTACCCCATTTTTCTTATGATTGGCAGCTGAGAAAGCCACTAGAGAAAAGGGTTTTATATCTAGTTTTAACAACTCCTTCACGTTCAAGTGTGTCTCCTGTAACAGTAAGATGTTAGCACTTTCTTTACGACCATACAGAAGAATCTTTTTCCTCTTAATGGTATTGTTGCACTTAACATTCAGTGAAACTATCTTAAAGGAAGACATACTGACAATATAGCACAGATTGACAGTCAAATGTTGCAAAAACATACCAAATTGTAACATGTAGTTTTACATTGTAGAACAACACATTAAATGCCTTCAGAGTGGTAGCTGCACCTACAGCCCAGAAAAGAAAGCCTAAAAAAAAGAGCCACAATTTAGCCCTAGCCCCTGCACATGATCGCTCACAGTAAGAACACATAATTCTGAAAAACAAACCACCAAAACCACTAAACCCAGGGAGGCTATAAAACACACAAAAATTAGCGGGTGAGCTCACCAGGACAAGACAGACCCGGAGGGCAAAATGAACTATTACATTCCCACTTCTTTGTCACTTAAAGTATCGCATCTTGCCCACCCGCAACAAGAGTAGAGGCAGTGTCCCCAAAACCCAAAACGTCATAACTGTATGGCAGGGCCACCCCCGTCGAAACAGTTTATACCCTTGAAGACCCCAACTTAGTAATTAAGGGCCATCCCACTCTTTCAAGCCCCGTCACTCTCTCAACCACCATAAACATCACAGACAACATAAAACACAAAAGAAGAAAGAGAGAAACAGCAGGAGAAACATCTTGACCAGGATAATACCCTGGAGCTCTTTCAAAAGAGACAAAATAAATGTCACAGTGTATAGCAATACTGCATGATTGAATGTCGCTTCTGCATAGATAAGTCGCCACTACATGACCTCAGACCAGTCAAACACCCATGATAGCAAGCTCCGTAGAACTTTTGCAAACAGAAACTGCTAGGTAAATTTCACAGCATCACCGCTGACTCCTTATCTTCCAAAAATGCATACAACTCCTCTGGATCATCAAAGGTCTTGGTCTAGTTATGCAGCGTGACTCTCATGTGAGCAGGATAAAGCAGCTCAAAATGGGCCTTCATCTGCAGCACCAGAAAACTCTTCCTCCGATCCACCATCGCCTTCGCGAAGTCCGGGAAGAACAGGAGTTTGTGTTCCTGATATTCCAAAGTTGAAAGTGCTCTGGCTGCTCCCATTATTTGCGACACTTGTTGAAAATGCAAGACTTTCAAGATGATTGGGCGTGGACGCTTGTCCGCATCCACGGACTGAGTAGGTACTCGATGGGCGCACTCAATCTCGAATGGCATGGCAAACCTCACCTTTAACACACCCAGAATCATGGCCTGCAAAAAGGACACCATATCAGAGCCCTCTGCTCCCTCAGGAACTCCCAGTATTCTTATGTTGTTCCTCCGAGAGCGGTTATTACCATCTTCCAACCCTCTTTGCAGTGAACGAATCAACTTAGCCTGCTTCCCAACGGCCTTGAGCCGCTCCCCATGCAATGCCACCACATTCTCTACCTTCTACAAACGAGCCATAATTAACTCCAAAGAAGCTTTCAAGGCGTTGATATCTTCCTGTATTGAGCACAGCGTGTCTCCATTAGATTTGACCAAGTCTTTGACTGCCCGAATCTCAGCCAGAAGTTCCTGCAAAGCCTCAGGACAATCTTGTGAGGAGAGAGAGGTTCCGTTTTGGTTCTCTTTGCGCTGGCGTTTTGAGATACTTGGTAATCCAGCCATGTCGGCTTGGGGCCTGATATATCTGCGATCGAATGATATCAAAGTAGGTAGGAACTATTTGGTTCTTGACCATTGCCCTCTGGAGCACAGCTCTTACACGTCCATCTTGACCAAAAGCCAGGCTCCGCCCCCCCTCCCCCCGGCAATGATCACGTTCTATAACGAATCCTGATGACCATATTTTGCTGAACTCTACTAAGACAAAAAAAAATGTTGTCAGACTATTTGCTTTAGACTAACTCAGACACAACCAGTCACCACTTTAGTCCATTTTAGTATTTCATTTATACTCATTTAAAATATTTTTCAAAAAGATTCCCAGTCTACTAAGACACCAAACACATTTTTTTGGATCTTGATAAATTGGAAGACTGGGCATCAAAATGGCAGATGAAATTTAATGTGGACAAGTGCAAAGTTATGCACCTAGCGAAGAACAACCCAAACTATGGTTACACGATGCAAGGTTCCACATTAGGAACCACCACCTAGAAAAAAGATTTAGGCGTCATTGTGGAAAACATGTTAAAACCCTCAGCCCAGTGTGCAGCGGCAGCCAAGAGAGCAAATAGAATGCTAGGTATCATAAGGAAAGGAATGGAAAATAAAACAAAAGATATTATAATGCCTCTATACCGTTCCATGGTGAGACCGCACCTTGAATATTGTGTGCAATTCTGGTCGCCATATCTTAAAAAGGATATAGCGTTATTAGAAAAGGTTCAGACAAGAGCCACCAAAATGTTAAAGGAGATGGAATGATACTCCTATGAAGAAAGGCTAAAAAGGTTAGGGCTCTTTAACCTGGAAAAGAGACGGCTGAAGGGAGATATGATAGAAGTCTATAAAATAATGAACGGAGTAGAACGGGTAAACGTAGATTGATTGTTTACATTATCAGAATATAGAAAGACTAGGGGACATGCAATGAAGCTACAGGGTAAACTATTTAAGACTAATAAAAGAAAATATTTTTTCACTCAACGTGTAATCAAATTCTGGAATTTGTTACCGGAAGATGTAGTAAAGGCTGTTAGTGTAGCTGGGTTTAAAAAAGGTTTGGACAAGTTGCTGGAGGAAAGGTCCATAAACCATTATTAAGAAGGGACCCAGGATATCAATGCTTGAACCAATACAAGCATTGTGGAACCTGTGTCCCTTGGGGAAACTGCTAGGTACATATGACCTAGATTGGCCACTGTTGGAAACAGAATACTGGGCTTGATGGACCTTGATCTGACCCAGTATGGCATATCTTATGTTCTTATGTTCTTATGTTCATGCTACTTACCTCCAGAGATAAGATGGAGCTTTCCCCAGGTCTACCTTTATAACAGTTTTCTCCACAAATTTGTCCAAACTATTTTATAAACCCAGCTATGCTAAATGCTTTTACCACATCATTGAGCAACGAGTTCCAGCGTCTAATTATGTAATGAAAGAAAAAATATGTTCTCCTATTTGTTTTTAATGTACTTAATAATTCATGGAGTGTCCCTTTTGTCCTTTCTGAATGTGTAAACAGTGAATTCAATTACCCATTCCAGTACACTCACTATTTTATAGACCTCTATCACATCTCTCCTCAGCTGTCTTTTCCCGAAGCTGAAGAGCTCTAACCTCTTTATGTTGTTATTTACTACTACTTCCTCCCTGTGGAACTCCTTACCCCCACCTTTATGGTGCATCCAATCCCATCAAGCCTTCAGAAAGAACCTGAAGACACATCGCTTTCTTGAATATTTTGGCGCAGATCAAACAATGGACTTACAGCAGGATAACCCCCACCCAGCACATATCAACCCCTGCCCCCCACCATAAGATATTACATCACCCAATTGCACCCCCGTTTTCTACATGAATACTAGACTTGTTGATGTTATAATGTAACCCACCCACACTACCTTTGTCACACCACCATTGCACCTTGTTCAATGTATACTGTTTTGACCGGTAGAAAAACAGTATAACAAATCCAGATAAATTTATATAGTGTTACAAGGCATACACAGTGCTGTACAGATACATATAATCAGACCTTACAATCTAATCAAGACAGATAATACAATAGATGAGAATAAGAGTACAAATAGGGAAGGGTAAAGAGACACAAGGAAAAGAAGGGGTCACGATCCAAAAGCAATCACAAAGAGGCAAGTCTTTAGCATGGATTTAAAAGGGGACAAGAGAGAGCCTGATATGCAGACATGGATAGTTTATTCCAGGCATAAGGAGCAGCAAGGTGAAAGGATCGAAGTCTGGAGTTGGGAGTGGAAGAAAAGAGCATAGAGAGAAGCAGGCCAGTGGAGGAGCAGAGTTCACAAGAACGGGTGTAGGGGGAGAGGAGAGAGAAAAGATAGTGAGGAGCAGTAGAGTGAATGCATTTATAGGTCAGAAGGAGAAGTTTGAATTGGATACAGTAATGGAAGGGGAGCCAATGAAGCGACTTGAGAAGAGAGGTTAAATGGGTTTATCGGGACTGGCAGAAGATTAGCCATGCAGCAGAGTTCTGGACAGACTGAAGGGGAGAGAGGTGGCTCAGAGGGAGATCAGCAAGGAGGAGGTTGTAGTAGTGAAGACAGGAGGTGACTAAAGAGTGGATAAGTGTTTTAGTAGTGTGTTCAGAAAGGAAGGAGCAAATTTTGTTAATGTTATAGAGAAAGAAACGGGGTATGTGTGGAGAAGGAGAGGAGTCACAGACGATCCCAAGGTTGCATGCTGAGGAAATGGGAAGAAGAATTGAAGGAAATATCGATACATCGGGAAGATGTATTACAACTATTAGATAAACTGAAGAGTAGCAAATCACCTGGGCTGGATGGTATACATCCAAGGGTGTTGAAAGAACTGAAATATGAGATTGCAGACCTGCTATTAGTAATCTGTGAATTTTCATTAAAATCATCTGTAATACCTGAAGATTGGAGGATCGCCAATATAACGCCAATTTTTAAAAAGGGTTCCAGGGGTGATCCGGGAAACTACAGACCGGTAAGCCTCACGTCAGTACCGGGAAAAATGGTAGAAACCATCATAAAGAATAAAATTACTCAGCATGTAGATAGTCATGGCCTAATGGGAGACAGCCAACATGGTTTTAGACAAGGAAGATCTTGTCTTACTAATCTATTATGTTTTTTTGAAAGTGTGAATAAACAGGTGGACAAAGGTGAGTCGGTTGATATAGTGTATCTGGACTTTCAGAAAGCCTTTGACAAGGTCCCTCATCAGAGAATTTTGACAAAACTAAAGAGTCATGGGATAGGAGGCAGTGTACTACTGTGGATCAAAAACTGGTTAAAAGATAGAAAGCAGAGGGTTGGGCTAAATGGCCAATTTTCCCAATGGAGAAAAGTGAATAGTGGTGTACCCCAGGGATCTGTGCTGGGTCCGCTGCTTTTTGACATATTCATAAATGACCTGGAAAGTGGAATAACGAGTGAGGTTATCAAATTTGCAGATGACACAAAACTATTTAAAGTTGTTAAAACCCAAGAGGATTGTGGAAAATTGCAAGAGGATCTTGATAAATTGGAAGACTGGGCATCAAAATGGCAGATGAAATTTAATGTGGACAAGTGCAAAGTTATGCACCTAGGGAAGAACAACCCAAACTACGGTTACACGATGCAAGGTTCCACATTAGGAACCACCACCCAGGAAAAAGATTTAGGCGTCATTGTGGATAGCATGTTAAAACCCTCGGCCCAGTGTGCAGCGGTGGCCAAGAGAGCAAATAGAATGCTAGTTATCATAAGGAAAGGAATGGAAAATAAAACAAAAGATATTATAATGCCTCTATATCGTTCCATGGTGAGACCGCACCTTGAATATTGTGTGCAATTCTGGTCGCCGTATCTTAAAAAGGATATAGCGTTATTAGAAAATGTTCAGAGAAGAGCCACCAAAATGGTAAAGGGGATGGAAGGAGACTCCTATGAAGAAAGGCTAAAAAGGTTAGGGCTCTTTAACCTGGAAAAGAGACGGCTGAGGGGAGATATGATAGAAGTCTATAAATTAATGAACGGAGTGGAACGGGTAAACGTAGATCGATTGTTTACATTATCAGAATATAGAAAGACTAGGGGACATGCAATGAAGCTACAGGGTAAACTATTTAAAACTAATAAAAGAAAATATTTCTTCACTCAACGTGTAATCAAACTCTGGAATTTGTTACCGGAGGATGTAGTAAAGGCTGTTAGTGTAGCTGGGTTTAAAAAAGGTTTGGACAAGTTCCTGGAGGAAAGTTCCATAAACCATTATTAAGAAGGGACCCAGGATATCAATGCTTGACCCAGTACAAGCATTGCGGAACCTGTGTCTTTTGGGGAAACTGCTAGGTACGTATGACCTAGATTGGCCACTGTTGGAAGCAGGATACTGGGCTTGATGGACCTTGGTCTGACCCAGTATGGCATATCTTATGTTCTTATGTTCTTAAGAAGAACATTATCTACAGAGATAAAGAAAGGAGGATTGGGGGATGAGGGTTTAGGGGGAAAAACAAAAAGTTCATTTTTGGCCATGTTCAATTTCAAACGGATGTCCAGATATACCATTTCTGTGATTCCATTTTCTATGTCCAGCTCTTGCAAAATAGCCCCCATAACTTTAAGCTTCTAAATTAAGTTCAATTTTCAGTTGAAAACTTAGGCTCCTAAATTTGATTGAAAATAGAGAACAACTTTATGAGGCTAAATTTAGGTGGGCAGTTCTTATTTAATATTGAGTCCAGAATCTTTTATTCTGATTTGCTGTTTGTCATTTAAGCATGATTCTCAACCAACCACTTTGCTACTTATGGCAATCTGAGACAATTATCTTAATAACAGTCTAATGAGACTGTCGAAGGATGACTGCAAGCCACACATGACAGAATCATTAGAGATACTATGAATGGTTCAGGACTATGAGTAGATCTGAAGTTGTGCTACCTCTTATCCAGGTTTGAATGTCTCTTAGCATAATTATCTAGATGGGCTTGCACTACTTGTTCAATTATTTAACTCAAAAAAGGAAAGCTAAAGATTGGGTGAAAGTTTTTTAGGTAACTATTTGGGCATGGGCACTCTTAACTCAACAGGCATTACCCCATCTTTAAGAGAATCGCTAGTCAAGACATGTAAAAAATTTGTCAGTGCTTCATCACTATGTTTTATATTAAGCATTGTAATTAAAAGGGAGGGCGCGGGCAGGGTCCCGGCGAGCGATTTTAACCGGGTGCTCGGCCTGGCACGGGACCCTGCGCATGCGCATGCAAGTAGAGGGGGGTGAGTGGGGAATGATGCAGAACGTCGGCAGCGACGTCGTGCATCTTTTGAAATGATTGGCTCCGCGCGCGCGCCTTGTGCGTGGGAGCCAATCAGGGGCCTGGGACGGCATGTGCTCGGTTAGCGTGGTTGCTGGCCGAGCACATGCGACGGAGCCTGGAGCGTTGCGAGGTGCGGCGGTGCGGCGGCGGTCTCGGTGTAGTTGTCTGGGCCTTGAACGAGTGAGGAGCGGCGGTGCTGAAGAGGTCTCAGGGCCGTTGTTGTTTTTTCCGGGAGGAGTCCAAGTGCGGCGGCTCAGGAAAGAAGACCGGGTTGGTTTGCTGCAGCAGTGTCGGAGCGACGCAGACGGAGTTGGAAGAGAGCTGTTGCATCGCATTGGGGAGCAAGTAGCAGGCGAGTGATCGGGTGGGAGGACCTTGTGGCAGCTGGAGGCTTGAGGGTGCAAGTTCATTTAAAAAATAAAATAAAATAAGGAATAAAATATAATAATAATAATAACACCCTGTAGTCCTGCAGCTGTGATCGCAATCAGCAGACATGCCTCCTAAGAGGGCCAACAAGGCCACAGGCAGAGGGAGCAGGGATCCGGGGGGGAAAAGACCAGCACGAGGAAATGGTGTGCGAAGGGTTTTAAGAGGGGGCCCGAGGGGTCAGCGAAGTAATGCTCCTTCCTGTGTTGCCCCCGGAGGGGGTAGAGAGGCGGCTAGGCCGGCCCGGGGTCGAAGTGTGTCTCCTGTAGCGACCGTACGGGGTAGGGGAGAGAGGGGGCGTGGGTCTCGTCCTTCAGCCAGGCGTGGTGCAGCGCAGGAATATATGGCGGGCATGGGGGTAACTGGTCAGGATGGATCGGCATTATCAACCACGGGAGGTGAAGGTGGTGCGGAAGCGGGGTGGGGAGTTGGGGTCAGGCCCGGCTTCAGAGCAGGTGGTGGGTTTTTGAGAGAGTTTGACATGTCGGGGCTTAGGGGCAGGAGTGAAGGGGCTTTCATACCACCCGGGGGCTATGGGCTAGCTGGATATCAGATGCCAGCTGAGCACTGGGCGAGTGGGGGTCAGGGGTCATCGAGGGCTGCTTGGGTAGGGGCTTGGCAACCTGCCTGGGCCTCTGGGTTTGCGCCTCCTGGCTTTCCATTTGTCTCTTCACAGGTCCCGGTGTTGTCATTGCCCGGATTTCTGCCTGGTGTTGAGGATTCAGTCAGGACGCTGTCGAGGGACGCGGCTAGTGGGACGGCGCAGAGAGGCACACCACAGAGGAGCGAGGATCCGCAACAGGGTATGCTTCACCAGTCAGCTATGAGCGCAGCTGATGGAGCCGATTCAGGTGAGTTATTGGTGGAGGGGGAGGTGGCTCAGGAAGAAGGTAGCACCCGAAAGGAGCGTTTGGAAAAGGCAAAGAAGAAGAAGAGGCATGTTTGTTGTCGCAGGCATAGTTCCGGATCTTTGTCGTCCTCGTCTTCAGGCTCATCGGGAGAGTCTTCGGAGGCAGGAAGTGCCACGTTAAGCACACGAGGTTTTACAGGAGACATGAGATCGGGTGGTACTAGCGGCACTTCGGCAAGGTTATCGGAATTGTGGGAAGGTGTGCCGAGGAAGTTACAGCGTAAGATTAGAAAGCGCAAGTACATTGATATTTTCCGCTTGCTTGAGGGGCGGAAGAGGTCGGGAGAGAGTAAGAAAAAACGCAAAGAAGATGAAAAGGCGGGTAGGATCAGAAAAGTATCGCGATCGGTGGTGAATTGGGCAAGGGCTTTCTTGCGTTTGGCAAGCGTTTGGGGCCATTATCGGCCGGACCACTATGACATCTTGTTGGCATATGCGGACTCTATTCTTGAAGCCTCTCAGACCCATGATGAGTGGTCTTGGCTCAATTATGATGAAACATTTCGGGACAAAATGGAAGAGAGCAAAGGATTAACGTGGGGTATGCAAGATATAAATTTATGGCTGACACAGATGTCTGCTAGATCGGGGCGGGGAATGGGACAGGTGGAAAGGTGGGGTCGGGGATTACAGTTGGAGCGAGTCGTTCCTTTCGGGGTGGCGGCGCCTCGTTGCAGATTAAGCCACCAGGAAATGGAGGAGGGGACGTGTGTTGGCACTTTAATAAATCCGTGTGTCCCTTCCCTGACTGTAAATTCCGACATGTCTGTTCCAACTGCGTGGGAACTCACTCGGCAGCGAAATGTCTTAAGAAAGCAGTCGGGATCGCTTCCGGGGCAGCACCCAAGTAACGAGTCGGGATTCTGTTTGGCTCCCTCTCCTATCAGAGTTGAGGTGCTCAAGAATTGGCTTTGGCAATACCCGAAGGGTACGGATAGGGCAGTGTTGCAGATTGTTTTTCAGTTTGGTTTTGTTATTCCGGTTCGGGGTACGGTTGTTGGTGGGACAGCGCAGAACTCGGCATCGGTGCGGCGCTGTGCGCCGATAGCACAGGAAAAGTTGGCAGTGGAGCTGCGGTTAGGCAGAATTGCGGGTCCGTTTCGGCAACTGCCTTGTTTGAATTTTGTTGTTTCTCCGCTGGGGTTATTCCCAAGAAGGAGGCCGGAAAATTTCGTTTAATTCATAATTTGTCAAGTCCGGATGGGGCTTCGGTGAACGATTTCATTCCGAGAGAGTGGTGTACTGTGAAGTACGCCTCTTTTGATAAGGCCATTGCGTTGCTTCGTGCATCGGGTCGGGGAGCCTTGATGGTGAAAGTAGATATTGAATCGGCATTTCGTTTGCTCCCGGTCCATCCTTCGTCGTTTCATTTGTTAGGGTTTCAGTTCGATGGGGAGTTTTATTTTGATAAGTGCATGCTGATGGGTTGTGCTGTGGCGTGCGCTTATTTTGAGAAGTTTAGTTCTTTTTTACATTGGATGGTGGTACGGAAGGTGGGGCGGCCTGAGGTGGTACATTATCTTGATGATTTTCTGTTTGTGGGGGCAGCGCAGTCGTTTGGCTGTAGTGAACTTTTGGCAGGATTCATTGAGATGGCAGGAGAATTAGGGGTCCCTCTGGCTGATAATAAGACGGTGGGGCCCGTTAACAGGCTTACCTTCCTGGGGATTGAGCTTGATTCTGAAGAAATGGTGGTGCGGCTGCCGGAAGAAAAGGTAGTCTCATTGAGGGTCTTGGTGGCGAATGCGATGGCTTCCTCGAAATTGACGTTGAGAGAGATGCAGGCCCTAGTTGGATCTCTGAATTTTGCGTGCAGGGTGCTCCCAATGGGGCGCGTGTTTCTTCGGCGTTTGTCGGCAGCTATGGTGGGAGTTCTCAAACCCCATCACCACATAAGAGTTACTAGGGTGATGCGTGAGGATTTGCGTATCTGGGATGACTTTTTACGGGGTTTCAACGGAATTTTGGTTTGGATGGAACCCGAAATTTCCACTGAAGATTTGCAGCTTTACTCTGATGCGGCTGGGGGGGTGGGACTGGGGATCTACTTCACGGGAACTTGGTGCACTGACAGATGGCCGCTCGAGTGGAGTGAGTCCGGTTTGCTGCGTAACATTACCTTTCTTGAGCTTTTCCCCATATTGGTAGCTTTGGAGCTATGGCCGGAGCGCTTGCGGAATAAGAAGATCCTGTGGTGGTGTGACAACGAGTCTGTTGTCAGTGTGGTAAATCATTATTCACCGCGCTGTCTGCAGGTGGCGTCGCTAATGCGCGCTGTGGTGCTGGCATGTCTCCGTTTGAATGTTATGTTGCGGGCACGACATATCCCGGGTCATACTAATGGAATTGCCGATGCTCTTTCTCGTTTGCAGATGGAGCGTTTTCGGAAGTTGGCACCGGAGGCGGACCTGGTCGGATGCGAGGTCCCGTGGAGCTTGTGGATCTCTGGCCTCCAGATATGAAGGACCTCCTGCGGAAGTCAGTGGCGGACCGAACTTGGGCGGCTTATCGCCATGGAGGAATTAGAGTGGCGGAGTTTTTGCTGGCTCATGGTTGGCAAGGGGGTGCGGCGGCGGACCACCTCCTTGGGCGATACGTTATCCATGCGAAAGAGAATGGGGTAACGAGATCCGCGGTGCACAGTCATTTGGCGGGTTTTGCCTTTTTTGCGAGGGCGGTGGGGTGGGGTTCGGTCGGGAGTGGTTTCCTGCCACGACGGTTGCTGCAGGGGTGGGAACGTATCTGTCCGACACCGCCAGATCGGCGACGCCCGATCACGCACCGGTTATTGGTCGGTTTGTGTGAGGCATTGCCGCAAGTGGCCGAGTCGTGGTATGAGGCCATTCTTTTTCGGGCAGTGTTCTGCTTGGCTTTCTTCGGAGCTTTCAGAATGAGTGAGATGGTCGCGGACTCCGAGAAGGCGGGTGCGGACAATAGCTTGAAGTGGCGGCATGTGCAGGTGCGCGAGGATCTGTTGCGAGTGTTCTTGGCAAAGTCCAAGACGGATCAGCGGGGTAAGGGGCAGTGGGTGATCCTGAAAGGGATCGGGGGCCCCACGTGTCCAGTGGCACTGATGGCGGCGTACTTTGGCATTCGGCCGGAGGGGGAGGGGGGTGCTTCATTCACCGGGATGCGCGGGTGGTGACACGTTTTCAAGTATCAGCGGTCTTGCGGTTGGCATTACAGAGCATTGATGTTGGACCCTTCTCTTTTTTCAGCTCATTCCTTTCGGATTGGGGTGGCGACTAGCGCTGCTGAGGTAGGGTTGTCTGGGAGACAGATACAACACATTGGTAGGTGGCAATCTAGGGCTTTTAAGGGCTATGTTCGCTTGTAGGGGGTGACGTTAAAGGAGTGGAGAACTAATACAATATTTTTCTTTTGCAGATGGGGGGCAGAGTGTGTGGAAGTGTTGGCTGCTGGGCCATTCCTTTGTGTTCTGGGCTGGCGAACGGGCGGCTGTGCAGCCTTTTGGACTGAATCTGGGGCTGGATCCTGACTTGGTGTCGTTATTATGGCTGGGAGAGCGTGGGCTGCGATGGACCCAGATGCTGCCTTTGCTGCGGCACCACCAGTGCGTAAGAGGACAGCCGAAGATCATCCTGCTGCACCTGGGGGGAATGACTTAATTATCTGGACGTGCAAGCAATTGATTAGAGCGGCATGCAGGGATTTGGCTTGTGTGTTACGAATGTTTGGGGGGATAGTGCTCATCTGGTCGGATATTATTCCCCGGCCCGCATGCGGTGCGCAGCGTCGTTGGTCCCGGGGGTTAACAAAAATCAATAGACAGATCGGGAGATGGGTCTGTGAACAAGGGGGGTACCAAGTGCAGCATGGTTGGGCAGAGGTAAATTGTGGCGGGTTGTACAGGTGTGATGGGGTGCATTTGTCTCCAGTGGGGGTAGACCTCCTCCTGAATGATTGGCAGGAGGCGTTTGAAAGAGTGGTCCAGGACAAGGGGAACTGGTCGCAGCTTGGGAGTTGGGGGGGGCGGCTCGGGTGTCGAGGAGAACCCGAGCCGGTGGCGGGATCCCAGAGGTGTCCGGGGTCCGGAGCCTTAGGCATTTGGGGCGTGGGCGGGGTGCCCACGGCCCGGACAACCCCTGATAGACTTTTGCTAGTGATATGGCGAAGTCGGACAGGGGTGGTAGTTATTTGGCCGGTGGTGGTGAACGCGGCCGGTGAGGAGGTGAGGGCACTTTGCTATTAGCATGGCTGGTGCCTCATCGCCCTGCTGGGGGGAGGGGGTGTTACTAGGTTGTTGATTACTATGGTTTGTTAAGTTGTATGTTAATTGGTAAATAAAGCTGCGACCAGTTTGTACCCATGATAAATTGTCTGTTGCCTTTGTGGAGGGGGTATATGTATATATAGGGGGGGTGGGGGTTGCGGGTGCAGGTAGAGTGAGGGCTGGGTCTGACTACCCGGTTATGTAATGGACAGGAAACAGATCTTATATTATCAATGATGGAGATCGCAGCTGTAACATCAACTTGTTCAAATGTGGCCCATTGTGCAAGACCCTTTATGAGGGACTGTACTAACTTTTTCTCCCTCATTTCTGTTTCTAATGAAGACCCCTTTGAAGTCTTAATTTGATGAAAATCAACTGATTTATTTATAGATAAGAGCAACAGCCTGGTACCCAAGAGATTTGGGTTCAATTCCCACTGGTACTCTTTGTGACCTTGGGCAAGTCACTTTACCCTCCATTGCCTTGGAAGAAAAAGCCTGGCAATCTATTTCCGGTCATGCCTTGCCAAGAAAACCCAGGGGCTGCTGGGTCGCCAGGAGTCATCTTTGACATGATGGCACTTAAAAATAAAAGGTGCAGGTTTATTGTATGCTAAGACATGAGCAGTAGTAAATTATTTCACAGTTCTTGAAAGGGTGGTTTGTATTCTAGCACTAAATTACTAAAGAATTTCATTTTTTCACTACTCAGATTCTCTTTATAATCTGAAATGTTGTGATAGTACTCATGCTTAGCCTCATCAGAACTGCTCTTACACCATTTTCTTTCTGATCTTCTATGTATCATGGAGCAGTATGTGTTCTTCTGGATTGTCTATTCTGATAAGTTAGAGTGCAATGGACATATTTAGGCATCTCAGTGTCTGAGATGTGGACCATTTTATTTAAATAAAGGCCATTAGGAAAAAGTCATAATTAATCAAGTAGGGCTTTATTTAAATCTAATTGTTGATCTGCCGCTTGAGTGAACCTTTACTTAGCACTATGGAATTAGTCATTGCTAATGTGAAAATTTTCAATTGGTGATTTATCCATGGAAAATCCATAGATAATAGAAGCTTACAACTTATTTACTTTCAATAAAATGGGGAACAAATAACAAATCAATATGTCCTCTGTTATGCATGACACAACTCTCCTATTGATGGAAACCGAGCACATCCATTGAATCAACAAAACCCCTAACTGAACTAGAAATTGCATATTCATCTCTATGAGTATTTAAGGTACCCATAATTGTTAAGGTTGAAAGATTCATTTCAGATGCAGCCAGCCATTCCACAAAAGCTCCAGTTTCCTTCCACTTTGTCTGAAAGAATTAATCCATTTTGATATATGTACTTTTAGGGGGCTAGATTAGAAGCCTTATTCGGGATTTACATGTGTAAATACCAAGACTTACACATGTCAATTGCATTCACGTGCAAAGGGCTGAATTTGCATGAGGATATTCTTACTACATGTTAATTGCAAGAATGCATATCAGGAGTGTGGTTAGGGCATGGTCAGGGTGGATCAAAAATCTCCGAAAATCCCACAATGGGATTTACACCTGCTCCCTGGCATGTTTAGGTTTTTAAGAAGTGTCATTTTGGACAGCCCTTTACAGGGGAGATCAACTAGTGGCATCTGAGGCTTGCAAAATGACTCACACACACGTGTAAGTGAATGGCACCTACACATGTAAGTTGCAAAATATCACCCTTCACGTGTAAGTGCTGATATTTGCACACGTATGTAGCCTAGGATTGCCAACCGGCCGGTTTTCAGCCGGCCTGGCCGGTTTTTCCATGGCCAGGCCGGCTGCCAGCGCAGAGGTAAAACCGGCCCTTGAAAAGCTGGTTTTTTGCTCTGGCCGCAAGATCGGAAGCAGCCAGAGCAAAAAACCGGCTTTTCTTCCGATCTGAAGAAGTCCGCGGAGTTAAAAAAAAAAACAGCCCGCACACCGGAAGGCTTCAGAGGGAGCCGGGGAAGCCCGCGCGAGGCCCCGGCTCCCTCTGTACAACTGCCAGCGTGAAGATCCTTTTCCTTCACGCTGGCGGCTGTTTCTGTGAAGCCGCGATTGCTGGGAAAGGTTACAGGCAATGCCCTTTAACCTTTCCCAGCATTTGCGGCTTCACAGAAACAACCGCCAGCGTGAAGGAAAAGGATCGTCACGCTGGCAGTTGTACAGAGGGAGCCGGGGCCTCGCGCGGACTTCTCCGGCTCCCTCTGAAGCCCCTCAGACATCCGCGGTGCTGGTTGGGGGGGGGGGAGAGGCCAAGGACTGCAAGGGCTGTGATGGGGGGGCTAGGACTACAAATGGGCTGGGGGGGGAGACCTGGACTGGAAAGGGCTATGGGGGGGGGGAACTTGGACTGGAAAAGGGCTATGGGGGGGGGGACTTGGACTGGAAATGTTGCTGTGATGGGTGGGGGGGGGGGGCCTGGAAAGGAAAGGGGCACGGAGGGGGGGGGAACGTAGACTGGAAAAGGGCTATGGGGGGGGGACTTGGACTGGAAATGTTGCTGTGATGGGGGGGTAGACCTGGACTGGAAATGGGCTGTGAGGAGGGGAACTTGGACTGGAAAAGGGCTATGGGGGGGGGACTTGGACTGGAAATGTTGTTGTGATGGGGGGGGGGACCTGGACTGGAAATGGGCTATGGTGGAGGGAGGGGGAACTTGGACTTGAAATAGGCTGTGATTAGGGGGGCTAGGACTGCAAATGGGCTGTGATGGTGCGGGGGGGGGGACTAGGACTGCAAATGGGCTGTGATGGTGGGGGGGGCCTAGGACTGGAAATAGGCTGTGATGGGGGAGCTAGGGCTAGAAAGAGGCTGTGATGGGGGACTTGGACTGGAAATGGGCTGTGATTGGGGGGGGGGGCTAGGACTGGAAATGGCCTGTGATGTGAGGGCTAGCACTGGAAATGGGCTGATGAAGAGCTGGAATAGGACTGGAAATGGGCTGATGGGGGCTACAATAGGACTGGAAATGGGCTGATGTGGGGCATGGGAGAATGGGACTAGAAGGGAGTGGATGCTGGGTGGGTCTAGAACTATAAGGGAACTGATTTTGGGGGAGGACTAGAATGGATGGGGAATGAGAATGGAAGGGGAAAAGATATTTTGTGTGGAAGAAAAGTCTATGATGGGCCGGGTATTGGGAGAGTAAGAGGGGCTTGAAAATGAAAGGGTGAAATTTAAATGGATGATAAAGGAATAAGGAAAGAATTGGGGGAAAGAGCAAAAGGGAAACAATCAGTATGTTAAAGCAGAAATAGAGAGAGAATGGAAAAACATCTAAAAGAGAAAAAAGGACAAATGGATAGCTCGCAGAAGACACGAAGAAACCAGAAGAAAGTGACTGGAGCAATTGCAACTGAAAAATAAAATGCCCAAACAGAAGGTAGAAAAATACTTTTTATTTTGAATTTATTAGCTGGAATATGTTTGGTCTGGGAAGTGTGTATTGCTAACATCTTTGCGTTTTTGTTTAGTGCAAGAGGAAATTACTTTATAGTTTTATTTCTCCAGTGTTGTACATTTCATGTTTGGCTTTTGGGGTTCCCAGTTTAATTATTATCTGACCAAGGAAGTTAGCCTACACGTATCCTCGGTAATTTTTGTGGGTGGGGCCAGGGGCGGGACGGGGCAGGGCAGGGGTGGGACTAGGGGCGGAGAATGGGTGGAGCATGGCGAGCCACAGGTGTCAGGTTTTTCTCGGTGAAAAAGTTGGCAACCCTAATGTAGTCCTGTCTTCCCAGTTGTTTGAACCACGTGAAGGCTTGTAAAATGGAAACATATCCATGTGCATGCCGGCACTTTCTTCTAGGTATTTTAGAAACAGCTTCATGTTTAGCAGAACCCATTCTAAAATACCTCCAGAACTGTAAATGTTGCAACCTCAATGTCTCCATTCCAATCTTCACATCTTTTCTAAAATGTGCCTTTTAAGGTCAGACACTTCTGAGCATCAGTTTCGATCAAATGGGAATAAACAAATATATGCTAACTTATATTCAAAAAGAAAGGAGCTCATCACTCCTCTGTTTTTTACTTAAAACAATTTTTAAATTTATTACTATGAGAAATCTACATTTTTGATTAATTCACCACTTTAATTCTGAATTAATATAAACAAGGCTAGAACTTCAAGAAATGCCATCTGGTGAAATCTTGACTTAAAAAAAATGGAAACTTGAATCCTTGAGGTATTATCCAATAGTATTAAGAATACTGGACATATTATTTAGGGTTAGTCATGAAGAAATTGCCAAAGAAAGCTCTGTCTATATCACACAGGTCTAGGAGATTAGTTCGAAGGAGAACTGCGGTAGTTTTGGTTTAGGAATAATTCAATAAAAGAATGTTGTGTGATAGTTTAATATGGAAGGGTGGAATTTGAAAACAGCCTCTGTTTTAACAATCATTCGCTTTCTTTTTGTTTCTTTATGATGGTTTACTACAATAGTGAAGTTTGGTTTCTCATTTTAATGCTTTGACATCACTGCCCCACAGGATAGGCAGCTTCTGTCTTGTGATGGCATTAGAAATTCAGATTAGTTTGCCTTATTGTAAAACTAGTGGAATCAATTATAGTTTCCACATTAAAAACATAAAAAAGACTCATTTTTAGAACATTCAGTTTTCATAATTGCATCTGCCTAAGGAATATGCTCACCATAATCATTTATAATTATATCTTTAATTTAAAAAATGCACAACAGACTTCATTAGGCTTACTACCACTGTGATCTGGAGGCTTTTTTAAAATTACATAGACTGTAAAGTCTTCTTGGGGCTGATATTTGAACCCTTATTCAGAAGACCAATAGGAGGCTATCCAGATAAAGGTACTGGGCAATATATTCAGTGACACTATCCGGATAGTACTGTTGCTTATCTCCACAGACCAATCCGATGCTATCCAGGGGAGGTCTGTGGGCGGAGCAAAGACAGAACTATCCAGCAAGTGCTGGCATTTCCTAGGAGAGCACGATAATTGGCCAGCACGTATCCAGACAACTTTGACTGCATGAAAAGCAGACCTAAGTTGCTATCCAGATAAATGCCGGCTGAAAATTGCATTCTTTGGCTAACTGCCAGCAGTTATCTCGACAGCACCTCTCAGCTCAGATATTCACCAGCAGCTTCTGTCCGGACACTGTTGCTGCATATCTCGCCAATATGCTGTTTGAATATCAGCCCTTTGGAAAATTTGGCCCCTAATACTCTATCACAGTTCACAGTTGCAGAGAGATGCTCCTATATGAGTGGAGGAGTGGTCTAGTGGTTAGGGCAGCTGACACTCCTTGTGACCTTGTGCAAGCCACTTAACCCTCCATTTCCTCAGGTACTATATAATCTTGGATTGTATGCCCTCTGGGGACAGGGAAATAACTACCGTATCTGAATGTAACTCGCCTTGAATGTCTACTGGAAAGGTGGGAGCTAAATACAAATAAGTAAGTTCAATATATTCTGCAGAGGGTTTAAAAAAATATATATATATTTTAACCAGAATTCAGAATTTTTGGAACATGAAAAAAATATCCTTCGCAGAAAGCCCTCTGTATCCCTTATTGTTTAGGTGTAAAAGAAAAACAGTGTACAAACCATGGACTGATGGTTTAAATCATGTATATCCTAGATTACATCCTAGAATTAATACTGTTGCTGCTTGAAAGAAATAAAACAAAATGGATATTAAACTGCTAAGGATATACAATATGACCAGAATAGCGAGGTAATATTCTTCTTTTCTTCCATGCTGTTTACGTTCTTTCTTCCTCTGATCTTTTCTTGCAGAGTAAATATTGGCAGTGCTGTTTGTGAAGGACGGACATGGAAGCCTGTTACCATGAGAGCAGTCAACAATGCATTGGCTATTGATTACTCACGGAACTGAGTTGCTTCATGTGCACCACTGCCTTCACTGCTAGCTGCAGTTTCTAGCTCAGGCCAGTGGGGTGTCTAGGATGTCCACCAAGAAGATGCAAGAGATAGATCTGCACATGCTTCCTTTATTCTGTGCAACTCTATCTTATGCATATTCATTTCAATGGATAATCTGGAAGCTAGACTGAGTGGGTGTGTCCCAGGACTGGGTTAAACTCCCTCTGGACACTCAGTGGCTAGTTTGCCATTTTTCAAAGATCTTGAGGTGCTAATTCAGACCCTCTCAGCAGGTGTTTATTGATTCCATACACCATGAAAAGCTCAAATTACACCCAATAGGTATTCCAGATCTGTCCTTATAATCTAGGTTCATAGGCTATGCAAATTAATCTCCATGACGAGAAGCTCAGGCTGACAGGAAAGTTTTAAAAATACAGCCACTATTTTTATATTTAACCCTTTCAAAATTGCAAGCCACTGATGCCAAATGTGCTGTAAAGAAACTCAGATTCAAATATATGTGCATCGTCTGCAAGAAATCTACTCGGGATGCAGCTCTAATATTATTCTTTTCCACTGAGGATGCCCAGTGTCTAGATAATGAGCGTGACAGAGTGATAATAGGGTGATTAACCTACTGCTGCCGTGGTCGCAGGGGCCACTGCTGAATCCTTTACAGTTTTTACTGTCTCAGTCCAGTGTTGCTGGGGTGGACAAGAAAGACCCATAAAGATGATATGTTTGCTCTCCTGTTCCCTGATGAGGCTTCAATGTGTTACCTGGATCTAATTATCTCATCTTCAGTTGACAGAGAGGTTTCCAGGAAATGCTTTCCATCATTGGGAACCTCACCCAGGCTTCCAGTGTTTTAAATTGTTTAAAAACACCAGGGAGATTATACTGTGCAACCTATATCCTGGGCTGTCTAATGGCTTGATATATTTTTGAACTTCCTGCTCATTGGATGACCAAGCTAGAGCAAATCATGTATTGACCTCAAAGCATTTATAAACTGTAGAACATTATATTCTCATCAGAGCCATAGGGGCAGTAAACTATAGTTTCTCTGGTGTGAAACATTGGTTTTGTTATGCACTGTGTTACTGGTGTTGTACCTAAACCATAATATATCATTTCTGGCACATGTCGCCTTCTTTATTGAAAGGCAAAACAAAGAATTGAGGACAAAAATCATTACTTCTTTAGCAATTTTTCACAAAATGCTTTTGTTTTGTACTTGACACACAGAAGGGACATTGCACTGCAATGGAAATGATGTATAGCAGTGTGACAAATTTAATTTCCTTTATAAAACAAGAACCAGAAGGGTGAACGAATTTCACCAAGTTGTCTTACATTTTCCTTTTCTGAAATTTGACTCTAAAGCAAATGTCCTGTGGGAGTTTGTGAAAAAAAAAATGTTTAACCACATTCATTTACTGGGCAAATATTGATTAAGATGCTTATATCCTAAAATGCAGAACAGGAAACTGGCTTGTGCTCTTGTTTTAGATGCTGGAAATAACAATAAACACATAAAGGGGTAATGGTTAACCCGCTTCCATGTTATTCAATGACATCTAGTTGCAGGTAGCCTGGGTTAACCGCTAGCCCAGTTTAGTAAACATACCCCTAAGTCTGTTTCTCTCAAGTTCACTTTGAACAGTGGACAGTATATAGAAGGAATATTTCTGGGCTTAAGAAATAGCAATTATGTGCAAAGTAGATATTCAAAAGAAATTTGACAAATTTGCAAATGGAAAATAATAATTTATGGAGTGCATTAGGGGGAGCTGCATTAAACAAAGGGTGAGGTAGAGACTGGTCAGGCTTTCAGGATCTCTAAGAGATACTGTAGATTTCAGGATGTACATCAGGTGGATTACATGTTTATTCCCTCAGCTCTATGCATATCTATCTCATGTATATTCATTAAAGATATCCTGGAAGGGGGAGGAGCTTATCCAAGATGGCGGCGGTTGTGATTCTGTGAACCTCATGCCTAAGAGGAAGGGGAAGCTGAGGGTTGCTCCCTCTGCACCTCAGCTGCCTAGTTCTGGTCCTATGGATCGTTTTGTAAAAGTGCCTCCGGAGAAAGTGCAGGAGATTCGAGCCGGCTTGGTCGCGTCGGTTGCAGAGGACTCGTCGCTTCCGTCGGATGTGGAGACGTCTCTCTCTCCTGCGGTGAGGAAACCACCACCATGCCCCACTGCTTTGGAGTCTGCCTCAGTTTGTGTGATGCCGAAGTCTCCCGAGGTGGGGGCATCGGCTGAAGAGAGGGCACACGCTGTGCGTTTGATCTCCTTGACTCCTGATAGTCTTGGTGAGACGTCGGGTAGCAGTTTGGAGCCTGATATTCCGGCGGGGAGTCTACCCTTGCAACAAGATTTATCTCTCCCTGTGGAGTTACCTACTTTGACTCGTCCTAAGGTATTTACTTTGGAAACTATTTAGGACACAATTGCAAATCTTTCATCCTCAATACACTCCCAATCTGCATTATTGTCTTCCCGGATCTGGGAGAATGCTGTTAGCATACAGAAGAATGTTGAAAGTGTTCAATCTCTTGTGTCTACTTGTGAACAGATTAAGGTGAAGAATTTAACTCTTAGTGCTCAGCTGGATACTGTTTCTGACATGTCCTCCTCCCTGGTAAAAGAGAATGCTTTGCTGAAGTATAAAGTGGAGGTGTTGGAAAACGCTTCCAGAGCAGTTAACCTTTGGGTTTTGAATTTCCCGCGACTACCAGAGGTGTCGGCTTTGGACATGTTTAAAATATATATCATGGAGATTTTGAAAGTTCCTTCTGAATTGATTCCACCTCTCAACAAGGTTTATTATCTGCCTTCTCGGAAAAAAGCTGAGGCTTCTGTGTCTGTATCTACTGTGAAACTTGATGTTCTTGATGTTACTGGTTTTCATGAGGGTACTGGGACTGAAGTTTCATCTCCTATTCCTTCAACTCTTTTGGTTCAGTGTGCTTTAGTCACTGATAAAGACTGGTTGTTGAAAATGTTTTTTAAGAAAAGATTGGATACCTTTTTAGGTCTTAGAATCTCGATGTTTCCAGATCTTGTCAGAGAAACTCAAAAGAGGAGAAAACAATTTCTTTTGTATAAACCTGGGGTGTTAAGTATTGGGGGTACCTTTTTTTCTTCGTTTCCCCTGTAGATGTTTGATGATTCTTGAGGGGGTTAAATATATTTTTTCCGATCCTAGTGATTTGAATAATTTTGTTAATGCTAGACGTCCCGTAGTGTTACCAACCGAGTAAATAGTGATGTTAAGTTCATCTTTATCCTCCATGTATGTATTTCGGGGGCCCGCTGTTTATCTTGTTTTTTTTTCTTTATCATTAATGATTTTTAATTATGATCTACCTTGATTATGGTCTACCTACCATGTCTCTGCCTTGGTATGGTAGCTTCTTCTCCTCCTCCTTCTCATTGTGGACTATAACAGCGTCTGATTATACTATATATAAATTTTTCTTTTATTTTCTTTATTAATGTTATCTATCAGATTTGCTGTATTCACTGTAAGGAATGTATTTTCTTGCTGTTTTTGGTTAAAAATGATAAATTAAAAAAAAAAAGATATCCTGGAAACTTGACTAGTCTTTGGCCACTCAGAGCCAGAATTTCCCTACCTCTTAAGAGATGATCCATTAATGCCCTTTATTCCTTGCATACTTCTGCCTTCAAACACTTAGTTCCCCCCTACTTCCATGCCATTTGTTTGCCTTCCACAGCCTACAAATAAATGGGGCAGATAACTTTAGTCTGAACAACTCAATGCCTAGCCAAAAGTTAGCCAGTTAAAAGGCAGCGGAGCTGGAGGCACACTGTTAACAGTTAACTACAGGCTGCTTATCTAAAACTCGCTAAGGGTTTGCCATTATCACGCCGATCTCATGCATGTTAATGGCGAAGGCCACGCATTAGTTGTCGGGGGCATTTTCAGTATGTTCCTGGCTGCTAGTGTGGGAAAGAATGCCCTAACATGCACTCTGCTATCTTGGATTCACTTAATGACTCCTACAGAGGAGTCGTTATGTGAACTCATGCAGAGCCGCATTGCACAGAGCACACAGCAGTTGCCCTGGCACTAGCGGAATGCGCTCTCCACGCCTACTCTCAATCCATTCCCAGACTCGCCTCGCTGTCACCGATTAACAAGCGTGTTAGCATGTGAAGGCAGACACCGTCACACATCAGTGTTCTGACCGCCTGTAGCCACGCGTGAAAACGCCCCTTAACCAGCTATCAGTCTTCAGTAAAAGAGGCCCTAAATCTGTTAAAACTCTTCTGGATAACTTTATCAGATTAACTCTAACCTGGTGGGTCTAAAATTGGAGACTTAACTGCTTATCTTTTTGAATATCCTGGTTACAGTTAACAGATAAGTTAATTTTAACACAATACATACCACTGAATATCAGCTCCAATTATGCTTAACCCCATTTCAAGTAGGAATAATTCAGGAACAGAGCACTGTTGCAGTCAAATGACCTGGCCCCTATTTCTTCCAGTAAAAGTGATTTGGCCATTATTTAAACTTTTCTTATATAGTTAAATAAATTGAGAAACATCATGTTATCTTATAACGATCTTATTTTACACTAATATACAATAGATGTAGCTGTAGTTATGCATCACTAAACCACTGCTTGCTTGAAGGCTGCGATCAGCTGGCTGAGATTAAATAAATTTAGTTTGAACACAATGAAGTCAGAAGCACTCTGGATCATTAAAATAGTGATCCAGTCAGAGGACTGGAAAATTATAATTGATGGTATGTCTCAGGTTTGGAAAGAATAGGCCTATAGTTTATTATAGGCTGAATTCTAAACTTTAACCCCTACATACAAGTGGCAGTAAAATGCTGTTTTATAAAGATATATATTGGAAATCACTGTAGAAAGCCCAAGTAGTATTTGCCTAGCAAATATATAATTATGTTTATGTTTACTTGTATTTACTATACCACCCTTCTTTTCCATTTCAGAGATGCTGACAAACAATAAAATAACAGATAAATAGGAGAGAGAAATAAGAATCTAAACATTACAATTTTCAATAGAGAGTAGAGTCCTGAAAACATAGGATAGAGTTTTAAAAAGTCTGCTCTGAAAAGAAAGTCTTCTATGCTACTTTGAATTTAGAATAGGATAGCTCCAATTTGATATCATGGGGTAATGATTCCACAGTGGGACATAAGGTATTAATAGGTCAGAGAGATAAAGAGGGAACCCTACATAAATCGCTATATGCACTAGGATCAAGATCTTACATTTTACCCGATAGTAAATGGGTAACCAATGATTGTCCTTCAACTCAGTCAAACTTCCTAGAGTACATCAGTAACTTGATGGCCATTGATTGAATAAATTTGCAGTCATTTTAGTGAAGATTGTAGCAACCTACAATATAGTTAATTTCAGTAGTTGAAGCAACTAATTACAGGTGCATGTATGAAAATAAGCATTGCTGGTTTATTTACGTATGAGCAAATGGATCAAATTCTTCATGGGGCTAGGAAACATGGTTTGGAAACTACTGTAAGAATTCAGATTGTAGCCAAGAAGTTTCAAAGTGCATACTAAGGGTACCTGATGTCCTTGAATGATAGAGGCTATGGGGATCATTCTGTCCCGCTATTCGCCCCTCCTGCCAGCCCCAGTAAAAGCCTCCCTGTACGAACAACCCATTTCTACAGGGAGGCTTACATGGGAGTGGGAAGGGGCATTCTGGAGGTGGAGCAGAGGGTGGTGCATGGGCGATCTGTGACCCCAGACATACAGGACCAATTCTGAGGTCGGCCCTGTATGTCTGGGTCCATGAACTTAGACGGGGGATTAATTCCACTGCAGAGGTGGAATAAGACCCCCTGGACATTGGAGGATCCTGTTGCCGGGTTGCAATGGAAAGGTAAGAGGTGCAGGAAGTTCCCCGCAGCTGGAACATGGCCATGGGAGGCCAGATCAAGGGTCCAGCTGCAGGAATGAAGAAAATCTGCGGCGGCTGGCATTCACAATGCCATGGTGACAGGAAGCCATGGCACTGAGGCTCCATTCAGGAGCCTGACTGAGGTAGCCGGGCAAGTGACTGTGCGTGCATTGGAATACGCCTCTATGTTAACAACCTGAGACTAATTCATGATCCACATTGCTTGGGATATAGTAAAGTTCAATTAAAGTGACTTTTCCGTTAACCAGGCAGATAAAGATGAAAGACAAAACCTATTAAATGCAATTACATCAGGGTTTGACAGATTTGTATAAATAGTAATTGAACGTTATCAGTAAAGTAGTAACTGCTGATACCTAGAGATCTGTAGGGATTATAAGGATATGTTCCTGGTTCATAATCGCTCTATGGCCTTTATTCTGCTCTAATAAAAATATACATCAACCAGTCTGTCATTACAGTGGACAAAGGAAGAAACAGGCCAGCATAAAGAACCATATAAGGAAATATCATATATTATAAGCCTTAGCAAAGTGTATGCTTGGATTAAAGGATCCATGAAGAGACTTTTTGCAGAAGGCACATATACAGGAAACCATGCAAACAGCATAAGCTGAGCCGTTAGCCCTGAAGACAGTAGACGGTTTTTGACAGTTGGTGAGTATTGGCAAGACAGAGGCCTTAGGGATGTTGAAACAGGAACAGAGGGGTCAGAGAGGTCAGCAGCAGGAAACGAAGGGAGGGGGGAGAAAAGACACAGAGAGGCCTCACAGAGGGATGAATGTGGAGACTGCATACACGGAAGCAAAAAATGTATATATGTAACACGACTATTGTACTCAGTGGGAGGAGGGATTCTGATGTCTGATGACTGACAGAAATTCTCCTCTCCTGCCTGTATTGTTCATCAGTAATCTAATAAATAGAGATTCTGATTGCACCTGTACTGACTTTTGGATCTGGATTATACAGGAAATTAGTGATAATTAGTAATCGGTCTCTTGTAAGTAACAGGGCCTTACAATTTGTGCCGAAACCCGGGATTGGGCTACGGGTGGGTATTTATGACCAAGATACAAATTTAAAGATTTGGATTCCCCTCAAGAAAAAAGAGGGAGGTACGTTCCCGTTGCGTAGTAGAGACCGGAGGAGAAGAAGTGAGTGACGGATTCCCTAGGAAGATGGCGGCTGTAACGACGGCGTCGTGAGTATAAGTATTTTTAACCAAGCTTGGTAAGTGTTGTTTAATTTTTGTTTTTGTTATATAAATAAAGTGTAAGAATAATTTGCTGTTCTAAACTGGGACTGAGTGATAAGTGATTGAGACAGTACGTGTCGTCTGACATGAAGCATGTGTGTGTTCTTGCTCACGGTTCCATACCTCCGCGAGGAGATTGGCTGGGCTTGAATGAAGCGAATTCTTGTTTGAAAGGTGTCCTGGACATTTTGTGCACTTACTTCCTCTGTAAAAAAAGAGGGTGGGTATTGAGACCCTTAAATAAAAGGTTGCACGTAGGAATCATGTCTCTGTTTAGGAGAGAGAAAGATGGCAATCAGGACATAATGGTAAATCAAGTTTCCCCAGTGACTCCGGTCGAACGGATGATGAGAGATAATCCCTTATTAGGAAAGGAAATAGAGAAAGTTTTGTCTATTTTCACCCCCACACAGTGAAAACACCAGATTTACTGATTATAGGCTGAGGGACAGTGAAGGAGAATAAAAGATTGTTTTCTTTTTTTGTTTGTTTTAGAACAATGGAAGAAATCTCCTTATCTGGGATGCTCACAGACCAAAGAGGGCGACAATTAGATCAATTGAAAAGAACTAGTCTAGTTACATAACAATGTAAACAGTGTACACATCAATTGTAATTATGGAGTTCTGAACTTTGAGGTTTGTTCTTTGAACATTGCCAGTCACCTGGCCAATGCCTGGCTGTGTTTAATAAATAATTGCTCCTATATGTCGCCTGATGAAAGATAGCTAATTGTCTGCAGCAGGATAAGATGGTTGCCTGTTTTCAGCTAGAGAGAGGGAGAAAGGCTGCTAAGGGATTTGTTCTGGGAATGGACGCATTACCTAGAGGAAACTCTCGATTGAGCAGTCTTTCTTGTTTGTTTAAATAAAGGATTTATTCAGTCGAAACAGGAGATGAAGTTCAGAACTCTTTTGGTGAAGTATTTTTTCCTCTGTAATTAGCTTGCTAGCTTTCTAGGTACAGAAATGACGCTGAGAGAAAAAGAAAAAAAAACTGTTTAGCCATTCTATGTGTGATGTATTTTTAGTTATAAATTGTTATGAATGAATGAATGAATGAATGGGAAGATCTTCCATGCTTTGATATATGATTATTGTTTTGTGGTAATAGATATTCTGGAAACAAAATTGGTAATAGAGGAACAATAACAGCTATGATACCTGCAGAGTGTGATTCAAAAAGTTACTTTGCTTTTGAAGCAAAAATTACCAGTGCAGCCGTTTCCCTTCTCCGTTTCCCTTCTGGAAGTGCCTGGTTTAGTATAACACTCACGCAATCAATGCTTTCTTAATTAGATTTTATGATCTCTGAAATTGAACTGCTTAGAATTCTTTGCTACTGATACAACAGGGGAAAAAACTGTTTCCGTTTTTCCGTTGTCCTTCAAAGTAGAGGTTAAGATCCCTGCAGGATAATGTGGTATTCGGAGCAGATTGCAACTTGAGAATGATTTAAATACTGAGTGAATAAGAAGTTAATCATGTTTGGATTTTGTTCTGATTGTATATGCTATTAAGCAAAATTAAAAGTTAAACAGGGATTTTATATATTATGGCAAGCATCTCATGGAGGTCGAGGTTAGCTGTAACTCTCAGTGATTGAAATAACTTAAAAAGGGAAGTGTTTGCATTCTAGATGTCCACCAGTCTTTTCATGAAAAAAGTATCAGTTTTAAATGTCTGCTTCCCCGAACTGTAAGATTCAGGGTAAATTACTGTGTGTGTTGTTACAGGCCAGTGCCATCATGGGCGTTCCCTCATCTTCCCAGTTTTTATTTGCTACAATATTGGATTTTAGGATAAATTCACCTGTTTTTAAAGTTATGTGTTAGTGTCCAGAGCAAAAGTGTACTTTGTACTTTTTTGAAAGTCTTTTAAATTTCAGTTCCAGGAGTCCTGTCTTTAGTTGCTGTTTAGAATGAGCACATATATTGTCAGACGGCTGCCTGGGTGAGAATGTTCACAGTCTTGGCAAGATTTTGGCAATTTTGCTGTATAAGGAAAGTGTGCAAATCTTTAGGCACCGCAGACATAAATTGTTCAAGCATAATAATGTCTAATAACATTTCTACCGTCTTTTGCTTAGGCTCCAATCATTTTACAGCTAATCCTCTGATTCTCTGACTCAGAGCCCTGGGTGTTTCACTCACTCTCAATGTAGTAGCTCTAAACATTCGCCTATACTCTGAAATAGACAACCCTAGGCGATCTCTAATAGCAGCCTTTACATCCTTATAATTCAAAGCCTGGGCTGCTGGCATTGCTCTATAAGCTGCAAGCGCCTCTCCAGTTAATGAGGCTGCCAGCCTTATTGCCCACTGGGTCTCTGGCCATGCTAATGCTTGTGCCACTCTTTCAAAAGACTCTAGAAAATCATCAACATTATCATCTGGAGTTAGCTTCCCAAAACTAAATGCCCCAATTCCCTGATTGAGTCCCACACTGTCCACATGTGGTGTACCAGTATTTACTGCTGGTCTTGCATCCGGTCCACTTTGGTTCTGCAGTTTAACTAGGGCTTGCACCAGATCAAGCACTGGCCTCTGCTGGTCCATTAAGGCTTTCATAGCAGTGTCCTGAGCCTGCTGTGCTAGCTCCTGTTGCCTGCTAAACTGGGCTGCCATCCACTGAGGTAGTTCCCTTGGATCCATCTTGATCCCTGCAAGAAAACACAAAAAAACCCCCCACAGTGCACCACCTTCCAAACAGGTGTTCTTTCTACTTTTTTTTTTCAATTACCCCTGTGCCTTACTCCCATCCACCACTAGACATGCCCAGGTATTTGTTACCTTATGCCAGTGATGAATCCAGCTCTGCACAGGTTCATTTCTTCCTGGAATAGCTACCTGAAACAGCCACCTCTCCTCCAAAGTGCAGTTGAGGGAAAATCTTTCCTTTCAGCTTTTAAGCTTGAACTGTCTTTTCCTTCAGACTTGAGTTGTAATCCTTAGCAAGTAAATCCCCTTTTGCGCAAAAGCAATCCGAAAAACTACGCCATTTGTCAGACGGCTGCCTGGGTGAGAATGTTCAAAGTCTTGGCAAGTGCATATATCAATATGATTTGCAAGGGATTGTGGGAAATGCAGTCCATTCACACCAGACACAGCCACTCACAATAATTAGTTGTGCTTGAGTGTAAAGCCAATAAGATATTTATTTATGGGGTTATTTCTCCCAACACAGATATGCTTGGTAGCACATAAAACAGGATACTTGCTTTCAGTGTTAAACTTGGAAAAACAAAATCAGGAAAACAACAGTTGAACTTGTCAGGCAATCAAAGCAAAAGAATAAAGACCTGGTTGGTAACAAACTGGTCTTTTATGTAGGCTTTAGCTAATATTTTCTTAGCAGTGTTTCAAACAACAAGCAAAACCCACAAAGCAGGGAAAAACTGTTCTTTTCAGGTTAACTTCTTATACCTTCACACATAGATTCAGAAGTGATTCCCTCAGAGCTCACAAGCAATTAGGTAAGGCTCAATTGCTAGCAGTTACCCAGCTGAAACCCCTTAGCTGGCTTGCTTTCTACTGCGTGGCTCAAATCCTACTTTAGGAGCTTTTCTGAGTAGATTAAAGAACAAGTTTGTATTTCTTTGTGATGGTTGTTGTACTTTGTAACAGAAAATTTACCAAAGGAGTTTAGACAGAGAGCAATCCATATATTCACAGCCTGTATCTAAGACCGCTCCCCCTTCTTCAATAATCATGGGTTCAATATCATGGATTGGCACAGAGGAATTTCTCAATGTAGCACTCTCAGGAGAATACTTGTTTCCCTGCTGTCTTTCAAGGTTATAGCTAGGGCATAGATCAGTGTTCATACCTGAGCTTCCATTGCTGTTAGAGTTCCTCTCTAAATAGCCTGGCCAGTATGTAGTCCAGTTCTTATGTCCAGCCTTCCAATCCAGATCCCTGGACACTGGATCTCTCTTCACATACCTTCTGGCACGGGTCTTAGGGTCCCTTCCAAGTGCAGCCGTCTCCCTCACAGGTACCGTCTGGAGATTCCTAGCTCTGCAGCACCACTCCTCTGGTTTTCCCCAGTCCAATGGTGTATGCTGGCCTTTTGAATGTCTCCCAGTATACGTACTGCTCTGTACTCCTTTAGACCTCCCAAATGCTTTTCTCTTCTTTCTTCCAAAGGGTTTCTTGCCCTCTCTGTCCGTCCGCTCTGGCTTCTGCTTCTGATGATCCTCCAGATGATGAAGATGTCCAAGCTGAGGATATCCAAGCTGATTCTGAGGATGATGACCAAGATGAATCTGAGGATGAGGATCTCCCAGATGAAACTGAGGATAATTCTCTGTAGAATAAACTCTACCTTTATTCAGCTTAGATGAGTGCTCCACCCTAGCACAGCGCAGCTGTGCTGAATCAGGCCCTGCCCTTTGAGATGAGTGCTTGGGGATTACCTCATAGCCCTCTTGATTGAACACACATTTTCCCACTTCAGCTCCTCTAATGGCTGTAGGAAACCTGGTGCATTCTGGGACTGGTAGTCTTTTATGGGAAAATTCTGTTTTCTTATTTCTACCAGAACTGACAGGTTGCTTGTTCAGAGTCACTTCACCTTTTCTATAGCTCCTTCCTGAGCTATGATAAGCTTCCTTATCACAATATCCATTCAAAACTACACCAATTAAGTTAGTGGGACTGGGACATTGTTTAAGAATCTAAATTTATATTTTTTGCCTCCCATTTGTTTGACTTTTAACAATTGTTTTAGAAGCAGGATTAGCTGTTGTGTGTGAGCAGCAATCCCAGAACACAATCCAAGAAGAAGAAGGGGAGAGGGAAATAGCATTCTTTTGTTTGTGCTTGTAGATTTCAGGCAACTGAATTGGTGGAGCGAGTGAAAGACATTCTGATAAGAAGTTATTTCAGATCTGATGCAGCACACTTGTGGACAACAGCGACCCCTACTGCAACTACATAATGCTGACTTTTGTGTGACCTTTTGAACTGGTTCAAGCTTGTTTGCAATTTATATAGAATGGTATAATGGTATAAACAGTATTGTGTGTTCTCTCCTTCTGCTCTCTCTGGAGAGTGACAAGTGTCTGCTGCATTATGTTTTAAATGCTGTCATGTATCCAAGAATATCAGGGTTTCAGTGCTGTTGTACTTAATCCTTTTTATCGGGTGGCTACTACACAGTCTGTATCCAGCCCACCATTGTCACCGTTGCTTCCCCCTTTGCTGCCCACTTGAATGATACTGACACTGGGACTCATGTCAGTCAGTTGAAGGTTTCTCCAACGGTCAGCTCTGTTTGATCTACTTCCTTCCTGTATGAACTGTTGCTGACCAAGATAATTGCTGCCAAACCTGCTCCTTGGGACACCATCTGTTTCCTTCATCCTGATGAACAATTAGTTTTACTTCTGCGTGTTCACAGTACAACCCACATCTCCAAAGAAGTTCTCAATCAAACCCTGCCTTGAACTGAATTCTTATTGGAACATTCTGCTGAACTTTTAGATACCCTTGTGTTCTCCATTGCTATTACACGTAGGTTAGATGCTGGACTTCCTTGATACCTTTCCAGACCCCTGCCATAACTGCTGAACTTGGTATGGCTATACGCCGTCTGCAATGCTTACTGTATGTTCAAATGAAAGCTGTTATTGATTCTATTAGTAAGTTGTCAGAGTCATTAGAGAAAAATACACAAATGACTCTACAAAATAGACAAGTGCTAGATTTGCTCCTTGCATCTGAAGGAGGCCTTTTGATCTTTTACCAATGCCACTATTTGTTGTATAGTCATAGCGAATCATTCAGTGTTTGTGCTTAATGCTATGGATAAAATATGCCACCTGTCAGATTTACATATTGATGACTTTAAGGGAGGACTGAATGTAGGTAAATGGTTTTCATCCCTTACCTCCTGGTTTCACTCGCTAGGTGCTGGCCTAAAAGGCCTTTTAATTTCTGCTGGCATCTTTTTAATTTTTGCCTTGTCCTTTTGTTGTATTGTTTCTATTGTCATCTCCTGTTGTAAGAAACAGTGTACCAAAGTGTCCACTTCCCTTATGCCTGTTCAAACATGCCATACACATGTGAATGTTTCCTATGCTGTGATCCCCACTTCTGAACTCTCTGACTTGGTCTTATCTCCTCCACAATAAAAAAAAAAAATGGGAGAATTGTAGGGATTATAAGGATATGTTCCTGGTTCATAATCGCTCTATGGCCTTTATTCTGCTCTAATAAAAATATACATCAACCAGTCTGTCATTACAGTGGACAAAGGAAGAAACAGGCCAGCATAAAGAACCATATAAGGAAATATCATATATTATAAGCCTTAGCAAAGTGTATGCTTGGATTGAAGGATCCATGCAGAGACTTTTTGCAGAAGGCACATACACAGGAAACCATGCAAACAGCATAAGCTGAGCCGTTAGCCCTGAAGACAGTAGACGGTTTTTGACAGTTGGTGAGTATTGGCAAGACAGAGGCCTTAGGGATGTTGAAACAGGAACAGAGGGGTCAGAGAGGTCAGCAGCAGGAAACGAAGGGAGGGGGAGAAAAGACACAGAGAGGCCTCACAGAGGGATGAATGTGGAGACTGCATACACGGAAGCAAAAAACGTATATATGTAACATGACTATTGTACTCAGTGGGAGGAGGGATTCTGATGTCTGATGACTGACAGAAATTCTCCTCTCCTGCCTGTATTGTTCATCAGTAATCTAATAAACAGAGATTCTGGTTGCACCTGTACTGACTTTTGGATCTGGACTATACAGGAAATTAGTGATAATTAGTAATCGGTCTCTTGTAAGTAACAGGGCCTTACAGATCAAAAACACTAATGGATAGATGTACAAATTAAAAAGAGTGTGGGATAGAATAAATCCCTAGGAGTCATCACAAGTCAGGGGGTATTCCCTGGATTTAAGAAAAAGTGATCTTGAAGGAACGCCTCTCGCCTTGCTCATCCAACAAACTGGAATTTCTGTTTATATCTATGCCGACGACATTCTTCTGGTCCACCACACCTCCATTTCTGCACCTAATCTCTCTCCACTCAACGACTGCCTTGATCTCGTTGCCTCCTGGTTCACGCAAAACTTTCTTCACATTAATCCATCCAAGTCCTCTGCGATCTGGTTTGCCTTTTGTAACTCCCCTCCTGATCTGTCACCCACTATGTCCGGCCAACCCATTCCTCTTGTCTCTACCCTACACTACTTGGGGGTCACTCTGGATTCCTCTCTCTCTTTCCACCAACATATTTCCTCTGTGGTGCGTTCCTGCTTCTTCCATCTTCGTAGAATTAGATCCATCCGGCCTTTTCTTTCCTCTACTGCTGTCATTACTCTCATTATGTCTCTTGTGATCACTCGCCTGGTTTTCTGTAACTCTATCTTTGCCGGTCTCCCCTGCCACCAACTACGTTGTCTCCAGCTAGTCCAGAATGCTGCTGCCCACTTGATTACATCCTCTCCCATTACCACCCATATTACTCCCTCTCTCTTCTCTCTACACTGGCTTCTAATCACGGTTCGTTTTATCTATAAACTTCTCACTATTACCCATAAAGTCCTACATACCAGTACCCCACAATACCTGGCCGATACTAACTACCTCCAGCCTGTCCCACGTTCTCTCCGCTCTGCACACGGTAACCGTCTCTTTCTTCCCTCTCCCTCTCAGGCCCACCTCAAGCTTACCCGACACTCCGCATTCTTCTTCCTCAGTCCTGCCCTATGGAACTCACTCCCGCACTCTCTTCGTATCGAATCGTCCTTCCTACACTTTAAATCACTTCTCAAGACACACCTTTTCTGTCAGGCATTTGACCTTCCCCCTCCCGTTGATGACTCTGGCCATCCCCAGTCCGACCCCCCTCCATAGATAACTCAGACGTCACCGATCACAACTATTTCCCCCCGTCCTGTTCTCCAGACCCTCTTACCTCTTCTCTATCTATCCTATTCTACGACACTCTTTTTCTCTTTCCTTTCCTGTCTGATATTGGCGTTCTTTTTCCTTTTCTGATATTTTCCTGCAGCCACCACTTTGTTTTATTGTACACCGCCCTGATGCTTCGGCAAGGGCGATTTATCAAGTCTTGCTAATAAAGAATAAAGAATAACGATTAAAACCATTTAAAGACAGTACCTGTGATTCCTAAGTCTGCCAATTGCTGAAGTAAAATCGGATGGCCAACTACATCAAATGTTGTTAAATTGAGAGACAAAAGAAGCGTAACTTTGTCCTTGTTAAGGGCCTCCCTAATTTCACTTATCATTGTTACCAGAATGGTTGTGTAATGAGATGCTGGTGAAAGCCAGATTAATGGGCTGAGAATATTTCTATTCTCGATAAAATTTCATAATCGGGAAAATACTGATTTCTTTATTTAAGTTAGAAAAGTTACGTTTCATACTGGTCGAAAGCTATCAAAACTCGAGCAAAAGGCAGATAATGGACCACTTACATGCTATGGGCAAAGTTCCCGATTTCATACTATTGAGTACTATGGCCAGAATAAATGGATGAAGTTCATGAAGATTCTTTACAAGCCATCAAACAGTACTGGGTCTAGCGCAGAAGTGGATGGATTCAGAAATGAGAGAGTTTCGGCTAAAGAAATCGAATATACTGAAAAGAATGCTATCCTGAGGCACACTCCTCATTAATGTCCTCCAAACTCTTAGATATGGGATGTATTTGATGTGAAGACATCATAGAAATATGTAAACGCCAACGTTTAGAATAGAAAAATGCAGCAAGATCATCTGCTGCTAAAGTAGAGCAATTTACTGCAACTTCCTCCCTATGTTTGTCTCCAGTAAGCTGTTCCATATTGTAAAAGAGAAATAGGACTGTTTAGTGGCCTTTACATGCTGCTGATAGTCCATCTTTTTCTTTGTAGACCATAAACCCATGTGAAGTTTTGTTTTTCCTGCATAATCATTGGGCTCTATGTGCATGCCTTTTTAGATGATCTAAGCACTTGTGGAACCAAGAGTTAAGTTTGACTTTGTGTACAGTTTCCAAAGGAGTCACTTACTCCAGTGCAGATATGAATGTAAAATTCCATTCTTGTATTTGTTCATTAATTGTTACGTTTATACATGAACATGGGCTATGGAGGGTTAAGTGGCTTGCCCAAGACCACAAGGAGCACCTGTTGGACTAGAAACCCCAGTCCTTCTGGCCCAAGGTTGCTGTCCTCTAGTGGGATTTGAACCACCGACCTTCCGGCCTGTGGTACCTTGCCCCAACCACTAGGCCACTCCTCCCTCTAAATCTCTTTATCTCTTGTTGACGATGATCAGCCAATCATAAATGATGGCGGAGAAAGTTTTGCAGCCTATTGGTTGCCAAGATCGTCGGACGTGTATATAAGCGTGAGACGAATATCTGCAGTCAGTATATCCAATTCTTTATATCACGCACATGGACTCGCTTGTTTCAATCCGTGGAAAAAGGAAGCTGGTTCACGAGAACTACGTTTATGTCTTTTCAATTTTATACGTACACATTTTACAGTCCATGCACCTATATGTTTCGCACAGTAGTTTCAAAACATGCATATTAAGAAAGCTCAAAGGTTTAATTTTTAAGTCTGTCATAAATTCGTTCATTAAAATGGCGTTACACTGTGCAGAGATCGTCAGACGTGTGCACTTCATATTTCTCAAAAGTCGAGTTTATTAGGGCAAAAAATGTAAATGAAAGATGTACATCGCTGTATACACACTCAGCTGATTTTCTGAACCTTCCTCATTAATGACCAAAAATTACTTGTTTCCTTAATTTCAGTGACACGTAGCACATAAGCATTCGGTTTGCATGACTACGAAATTGCTCAACTGGTTGCAGGAAACCCAAACAATACGAGAAACAAAAAATATCCGTCAATTTCTGTTAGAGTTCGACGTATTGTTCAAGATTTTGACAACAGGAACTTGATTGTTTACTTACAAGGCATTTCGTATAATTTTGAATTTTAAACGGTAATTTTCTTTCAGTGGTGGATCCAGGATAATGCTGTGCAACAAAAAAAATTCAGTATTTGCACAACGTACAAACATAAATTTTGTGCAAAAATTGAAAAACATGAAAAATTAGCCAATTAGGCATGTGTGCAAATTGGATTGTGTTGGGCGCCAACGTCCTTCAGTTAGCGCCTTCGCAAATGAAGGTGGTGCTAAAACATGAACTATGGTAATATTCTGAATAAGTTTGTCTACTTCGGGGGCAAAATTTCCCGGGGGCGAAATGTGTGGGGACGAATTTTCCCGGGGGCGAGATGTGCAGGGGCGAAATGTGAGGGGCGATGTTTTCTCGGGGGCGAAATGTGGGGGGGGGGGGCGAAAAGTGAGGGGCGAAATGTGGGGGGTGAAATGTTGGGGGCGAAGTTTCTGTAAACCGAAAAAACATGCAGGTATTTCAGAAGATATGCCCTGGCCACTGACATTTATAGCTGTTCTGAGTCATGCGTTTCAGCTAACTCTTGTTTAGACCTGGGATTTGAAGGAGTGATTGCTGGAGCAATTGTGCATACTTCTCTTATGTTTAAAACCACATGAAAAAGAGAAAAGTTGATGTATGGTTGCTTTGCCTCTTCATTGTCTCCTCTTGAGCACCCAGCTTTGTAAAATCTGGCTCTTATGTTATCTGAATAAGTTGCAAAATCCATCGCCTGAATGATGCTGTACTTTTTTTGAAACTTATTTTTTCTGACATGCCCGTTCCCTCTCTACATGCCATCCAATAAATGTGGAGGAGTAGCTAGTAATTAGAGCAGCGGTCTGGTAACCAAAGTGTCCAAATCCCACAGGTACTCCTTGTGCCTTGGGTAAGTCATTTAACCCTCCATTGTCTTAGGTACAGACTTAGATTGTAAGCCTTCCAAGGACAGGGAAATACCTATTGTACCTGATTGTAACTCGCCTTGAACAACTACTAGAAAGGCATGAACTAAATGTAGGTATTTTACAAAAGGCTCCATGTTCAGTGGGCCTTTGTAAAATATCTTGCATATTTTGAATGTCCCCACATGGACGTCCTGGTAACTGTTAGCATGCACCCCCTTATTTGGCAGCTTGACCCCTAACTGTAGTAACATAAGACTACTGTTAGGGGTCTGAGGTGTCATTTTGAATCAAGGCACTCATTAGTAACGTAGTAATATAATAAATGAAGGCAAATAAAGGTCAGAATGGTCCACCTAGTCTGCCTAGCAAGATTGTCAAGTTGGAGCAAAGGTGACTAGGCATTGCTCCTGCTTCCCACTAGACACCAGAGACCTCCCAGTAAGAACTAGGCATGTGTTTTCTTTTATACGGATGGTAGGAGGGTTTGGGGATGGTAGGGGTTTTATAAAGATGTCAGTGTGCCAGGAAGGGGTTTCATAACGATGTTGGGAGATCTATGAGGTGGGGATATGTCATTGCTGCACTGGAGCCTTAGTGTATTTCTGATAGCACAGTGCAATCTCACTTCTGGCAATGTATTTAATGAGTGCGGTAAAGGGTTGCCCTCTGCAGTAATTACATAGGCAGATGCTGGCCACACCCCAAACAGTTGACACAAATTTTGCAGTTACCGAGCATTCATTTTTGCAACTGATGCATGGACTTGCATTTATAGAGGGACATTCCATTCTGTACGTCCCTGCCTCTGTGCGTCCGGTCTGAACCGTATGCACAGAGGTAAACATGATTCTGATCCTGCACGGCACGTCTAGCTCCCGCGGGATCAGAATCATGTCTAGGCCTGTACGTACAGGCCAGGACCCGATTCCCATTGGCCTGCATGTACAGGCCTCTGCCCGGCTAATTCAGTCAGGCTCCTAAATGGAACTGCGATCCCCGGCCGCCAACAACTTTTTCCTTTCCCCCAGCCTGACCCCTTATCTGGCCTCCCATGGCTAGGGTCGGGCTGCAGGGAATCTCCTGCACTCCCTCAGCTCTTCGCTGCTAGCCGGGCCTGCTGTCTCCTGACATCTAGGGGGACCTCCGAGGTGGAATAAGTCCCCCGTCCAATCTGCCGGCCCCGGACGTGCAGGGAAGACTTCAGAATCGGCCTTGTATGTCCAGGGCATGGACTGCCCACTGCCCGCCCTAACTCCACCTCCACACCGCCCCTTCCCGCCCTGTCTAAGCCTCCCTGTACAAAATCCTTGTTTGTATGGGAAGGTTTAGTCAGGAACAGCAAGGGGGACAAATAAACAAGCTCCTAAGATTTCAAATAATTCAAAAGTCTTTTTTCAGACTGAAAAAGGGATATTTTCTCTGAAATGTATAAAGTGGGCCTTCACACTCCCCCCCCTCTAACAACATAGAAACATAGTAAGTGACGGCAAATAAAGACCAGCATGGTCCATCTAGTCTGTCCAGTAAGGTGGCTAGAGTTGTAAAGTGGTTCATGCCGCTCCAGGCAGGTTAGCCCTCTCCATTTAGAAGATGTTTATGTTTGCTTTGGTTCCATTCTCTTGATATGCAGTGATCCTCTATGTCTGTCCTATGCCTTTTTGAATTCTGTCACTGTTTTTGCTCCCACCACCGCTTTCGAGAGAGCATCCCAGGCATCCACCACCCTTTCTGTAAAAAAACTATTTCCTGATGTTGCTTTTAAGTTTATCTCCTTGCAGCTTCATTTCATGTCCTCTAGTTCTACTGTACAGTTTCCCCCATCTTTGAAAAAGGTTTCTTTGTTCATTAACTCCATTTAAATGTCTGTACTGTATCTTATGCCCCCTGTTTCTCCTCTTTTCTCACATTCCTTTTGGCACAGGCCACAAATCATCTCAGTTGCCTTCCCCTGCATCATTTCAAGTCTTTTTATATCCTTTGTAAGGTACAGTCTCCAAAACTGAACACAATATTCTTTAAGTGAGGCTTCATCAATAACCTGTACAGGGGCACTACCTCCTTTTTTATGCTGGTTATTCCTCTGTATACAGCCTAACATCCTTCTGGCTTTGGCCACCACATTATACAAATTAATTGGCAAAATAGAGCCGCAGCTTTATTAACCACTATCTTCAATTAACAATGACAGAAAACATCAATATAGCAAATTACAATTGTCCCATGCTAGTCTTACTCCTGATGCAGAAGGACCTCTAGCATGGGAAAGTTTTGAACAAAACCACTGTACTAAAGGATATCCAGTAGGCATGCAAACGGCCTGCAAACAATTGAATATAAAATTGCACCTGATGTAAAAATATGTTCTGAAACAGAGCATTTTTTACTCTTCCTCTTGCGCTGAAACCTTACGCCTTTTCAGGGCTGGCATAAAGATGCAGCCAAGAGCAAAAGTGTCATCTGAGATGAAATGTGACACTTCAGCTCAGATGACCTAAGTGGGCCCAGATCCCCAATACTCCCCAACATTCCTCACTGAACTCCCAAAATCCCCCCCTTCTCTAAGCACTGAATACCCCCCCCCCTTGACTCTCTGTTCCCTATCCTTAGCTCCAAAACTGCTCATTGGTGGTCTAAGTGGCCTCTAAGCTCCAGCTTCCTGACCCCCACCCCCTGACTCCCTCAAAAATATCATTGATAGCCCGTGAAACCTCCATACCCTCAACCTACTATACCTCCAGTGTTGGGAGGCAGGAGCAATGCCATCTTGAAAAATGCTGACACTTGAACCCCTATGGTTTATCAGGATAAATCGTGTGGGTCAATCTACCAGATAAGGGAATTATTGCCTTATTTGGAAGACTGACCATGTTCGGTGCATGCCAATACAGCATATGGGGTCAGATGCAACCATTTTTCAAGATGATGGTGTAGAGACAGGAGCTTATTATGGTCATTGCTCCTGCCTCCCAATATTGGAGGTACAGAGCATCAGGGGGTACAGGGAGATAAGGGGAGGGGGGCTGCCATGAGCCCTCAGTGAGGTTTTTGGGTGAAATCAGAAGAGTTGGGGGAGAGGATCAGGAATATCAGGGGAGGATTTGGGTAGAAGAGCATCAGGACAGTGGGGACCTGCATGGAGGTTGGTTCAGTGTGTGGAAGTTGACTCTTATTAATATTTCAAGGAAGGATTGGCAGGTGTGATCTACAGAGCAACAAGAGCATGCTTGGACTCTGCTATTTACTTCTATTTCAGATGAGTTAGCTCCTCATATTATGGTTGTTTTCATTCAGATTTATGTTTACTGAAGTTACAGATGGTGGATGCTCAAGTTAAATTTAGAGAACCTTATTGATTCAGGCAAAAAAAAAAAAAAAGGACCGGGATGCAAATTGATTAATAGAACCAGGTAATAGGGCAAGGATATTATTTGAAATTCCAAATGATTTGGGCAGACCAGTGTGAGGTCCCTATATAAGGAAATGTCTCTATTTTAATTTGTCTTTTTTTGTTTTTAGGAAAAGATTGTAAAATGTCAGGATTCTCTTTTAATAAGGGATATGGTGTTATCACTAGCCTATTCACAAATGCTGTCTAAAATGATGGATGAAATAAGGTCAGGCATATTGGATTTTTGAGGGTGTTTACACCAACCACAGTTCATGAGGTGCTGGAGTTCTTAGTGGATGTCTGTTCTTATTTATAGTGGTTCTCAAACTGGATTGGTGTGATTGAGATGGGAAATTTGAATTTTGGTGGGAAAATTTGTTGGAGATGAGGTGGAAAAGTACAATTTTTGCCATTCCAGTACTACTATCCCTGTACAAGGTGCTCGATAAATAATTAAGAACCCTACTGTTGGGACCAATAAACTCTTCACCACTAATCCTACACACCCAGTGATAACTAATTCTTCTTCCATATCCAAAGCCGAATTGTACCTAAATAAAAGCTTCACCCCCTCCTCTCTTATCTTTCCTTGATGCACCTATCTCTTCCTATGACTTTCAGTACCATCTTTATGCTGATGACTCCCAGATCTACCTCTCTACACCTGAAATCTCTCCAGCAATCCAAGCCCGGATCTCTGTCTGCCTTTCTGACATTGCTGCTTGGATGTCTGACTGCCCACTTGAAAATGAACATGGCCAAAACTGAGCTGTTTATTTTTCCCCCTAAACCCTCCTCTCCCCTTCCTCCTTTCTCAGTCTCTGTGATTAGCTCTCTACTACTCCCTGTCTCCTCAGCCTCCAACCTTGGGGTTGTCTTTGACTCCTTTCTCTCCTTCTCCACACACATCCCTTGTTTTACCCTTGTTTTCAGTCCCAAGTTACCTATCCTGTTACAATGTAAGCATAAGATCACTTGTTCTGATGCAAAAGTTTTTGTTATTTGTAAACCGCACTGATACTGAAAAGCGCGGTATATAAGAGCCTGTAAATAAATAAATAAACATTTGATAGCTAAAACCTGCCATTTGTTTCTCTACAACATCAACAAAATTCTCCCATTCCTTTCTGAACACACTACTAAGACACTTATCCACTCATGAGTCACCTCCCGTCTAGACTATTGCAACCTACTCCTTGCTGGTCTCCCTCTGAATCATCTCTCTCTGCTTCAATCTGTTCAACACTCTGCAGCGCGGCTAATCTTCTGCCAGCCTTGTCATGTTCATATTACCCCTCTTCTCAAGTCACTTCATTGTCTCCCTATCCATTTCCGCATCCAGTTCAAACTTCTTCTGCTGACCTATAAGTACAGTCATTTTGAAGCTCCTCAATTTCTTTCATCTCTTATCTCTCCCCACACCCCTCCTCTGGAACTCTGCTGTTCTGGCAAATTGCTTCTATCTATGCCCTTCTCTTCTATTGCTAATTCCAGACTTCGCTCCTTTCACCTTGCTGCTCCTTATGCTTAGAACAGACTACCAGATTCTGTATGTAAGGTGCCGTCTCTGACCCTTTTCAAATCTAGGCTGAAAATTCACCTCTTCACTGTTGCTTTTGGATTTTGACTCACCTGATCTCCTTTTTGTTTCCTTATCATTCCTCCTAGATGTATCCCATGTCTACAGCTACTGTGTTGTCTGTCTTGACTAGATTGTGAGCTCTGATGAGCAGGGACTATCTTTTACATGTGCCTGTGCAGAGTGGCATATGTCGTGTAGTGCTATACAAATGTTCAGTAGTACTAGTAGTAGTAGTAACAGTAGTAGTAGTGGTAGGGACCTGAAAAAAATCCATGGGGACAGGCTTGATTTAATGAGACCATATCTCCCTCCCCAATCCAAAGTTTAGTCAAACATAAAATAGCCAAACATTTCTCCTCAATCAAATCAGCAATAAGAACCCCTTAGACCCAAGAGACCTTTCATTTAGTAATGCAGTATTCAATTGGTTACCACTTTCCTTTGTTGATATAATGAAATCGACACAAGTTCTTAAATATAACTCCAAATTCTCAAGCTCCCTTTGAAAACCCCTTCCTTGCTCTCCTTCTGTATATTTTCCTCATCTTATGTAAATCTCAATATAACCCCCTCCTTCTATTCAATCCCTTTTCAAACCTCCACCTAAACATGTCAATCCTAACTACAAAACCTAACCCTTAACTCTTCCAATTAACAGTCACATCCCCCAACTTACTAAATATTCCATAAACATACTGTGAGACCTAAAAACAAAGGCCCAATATTCAAGAGGATTAACACAGTCAGCAGATCTGCTAAATGCATTAATCCCCCTGGCCAGGATATTCAGTGGCACTAACATGGTGGATGGTGTCGTTGCGTACTCAGATGCTAATCGGTTCGCATCAGGGCATTCCAGGTTGGAGCAAGAGCAGCACGCAACAATATAGAGCTGCTGCCGGTTATCGCAACACAGTGAAAGTCATGTGCATTAAAAGCTGGCCTATCTTTCACTGCAGAAGCTAACCGGATAGCGGCTAACTATCACCACTGCCTAGTTAGCTTCATCACAATCCAGGCAACCCGGATATGGACCCGGCATTGAATATCTGGGTTTAAAGCTGAACGGCGGCGGCTAGCTGCTTTAGCAGTGCTAGCTGCCGCCGCTGAATATCAGGCCCAAATCTTCCTTCAAAAATTAGTACCTAAAGTTACCCACAAAGAGATGCACAAAGGGATACACACCTTTGTTGTGCCCCTTCATCGGTGCACCTGAGGCAGGGTGCTGCAAATGCAGTCTTCTTTTACAGAGAGCCAGCAACTGCTGATGATGTCAGATAGGGGTATGGGGGCTTACTGTTCCCTAGTTGGAGGAAAGTGCAATGTATTTTAAAAGATAATTTACTTAAATTGCAGTGATGATGCTTTGCCTCTTTTTTGGTGCCTTAAGGATGTGACGTAAGTGTTCCTGCTGCTTTGTCCCTATATTGGTGCATTATGGAGTGTTTTCATCCACTAGTATTGCTGTTTTGAGCCTCACTCCAGGCATCATGAGAACGGCAAAACAACATGAACAGTGGCATGAACTTAATGGCCAAATATAACTGATTAGTGGAGATAGATTTTCAAACAGGGAGATTTGTTTTCTCCTAATTTTATTTATTTATCTAGATTTAGCTCATGCCTTTCCAGTAGTAGTTCAAGGTAACTTACATTCAGATATATTAGGTATTTCTCTGTCCCCCAGAGGGCTTAAGATTTAAGTTTGTACCGATTCTGCTTTTAGCTAGCTGCATCTATTGAAAAGCAACCCAGAGATTTACTGTGCGATATTTAATTGCAATAAATAGCACCGGTTCAATTGTTCATGCTCAGTACAAAAATAAATCAGTTTCTAGTATACTCCTTCTCTTGAAATGTATAAATTTGGAGCAAATTTTTAGTGCAGTTGCTGTATACTTAGGTCATTGGAAAAATTTGGAGGATTTTGCCATCCCATAGAGAGATATACAGTCAGACCTCGGATATTCGCGAGGTTAGGTTCCAGAACCTGTCACAAATGAGGAGGATTCGCGGATGTTTGATAGAGTCACTAGAAATGGTAATATATGCAAAATAATAAATTCACTATTTTCTAATATTTATGTAACCATTAGCGTTCCAAAGGGAATAAACTTTGCGAATGGGATTCGCATCTTGTAAAGGTACAGTACAGTATGTATTTAAAAAGGAACGTTTCCATAAGAAAGTTACGTTTTTTTAAGGAATTTTTTAACTGATTTATATTGTATGTCTTGAACCTTCCCCCAAAACACAGTAGAATCTTCATTAACTAAAATGTTCTTACCAATTTTACACTTAAAAGCATGAAAACTTATAAATTACTACGAAAATTAAACATAAACACTTCTGTAGGGATTTTCGAGGATTTCGCGGATGTGCAAAAAAATCGGGATGCAAATAAGTTCAGTTCCAATGAAATTTTTGCGGATCTGTGAATTCGCGAATCACAAAGCGCGAATGTACGAGGGCATACTGTATTGTGATTGTAGATTGCCGTCCTTTGTCTTTTCCTCCCTTTGCTTCCATCCCTTTGCTCTATTTTCTATCTTCAGTGTCTCTGAGAGTGAAACTAGAGTTGCCAACTTTTTGGAAAGAAAAAAAGCGTCACCTGCGGCTACTTGTGCCCCACCTTCTGCTCCACCCCTGTCCTGCCTCTGTCCCACCCCCAACATATAACTGCAGAGAGGGTAGTGGTGCAGGCTTTAGTATCTACAGGCCATATCGAAATGGGGAAGGGAGTACAAGAGGTTGCATTCTTCACAGTCACAGACTCCCAATAAACACATGCTCACCTATATGGTATTAAATCCAAATATATATTCTGCATCCACAAACTCCCCCCTCCCACCCATAGGTTACTTCTCCATACTGCTAACCATATAAAACAAAGATATCAGTAAAAGCAATACAAACCCTCCGAGTACCAGGCCTTTTGGAAATGAATACAAAACAAATCCTTCAGAGCCAAGAGCAAATCTACCATGCCAGCACTAACTTCCAAAACTCTCCCAAGGACTCTATAAGGAAAAGGCAGCACTGTAAATATTGCACTGGGCCCTCGAACATCAGTTAATCTATTCGGAAAGCTAAACAAGCCAGATCACTACACATTCTTAAATAGAAATTACATGCTAACAGAATACCAGAGTTACCAAATTACTCGGTTCCAGGAGTGAGATTTTAAGCCAGTCATGGATTTCTGACCATCTCATTCTGGTGCATTATGGGATCTGCAGCACTGATTTCAATAGGTAAAATTAGGGACTACAAATACCATACTGCATTTCAAGGCAAATTTAAATCCAGAACTGGCCAAAAATTTCACTCCTGGAACTGGGTAACTTGGCAACTCCAGAATAACCAGTCTTAGTCGCACATGCAGAACACAGATGGACTTTCACCAAATAAAAAAAACATTACCAAAAAGTGAAAAAATAAATATGTACACAAAAGTGAAATTGGAACTTCAAAAAGCCAGACCCTGCATGCAATGCAACAGCAGAGAAATAGAAAGAGATGCATTCCCCCTCTACTGTACAAAAAAAGCAGATCTCAGGACTGGCATTAGGAGGAATGTAACTAGGGCAATTGCTCTCGACCCCCAAGACAGATAATGCCCCCAAAGAAGTTTAATTGCTGAAGAAGGAACAGCTTGCTAGAAAGGTTTAGGATCCCTTCCCAATTTTTGTCTAGACTGGGCCCCAGTCATGTCTTACATCAGTCCTGGCAGTTGTAAATTCCAAAAACGGACATATTCCAGTTACTATATTTAGCTGCAGCTTTCCATCTTTTCCCTCACCCCAACCCTCCCATTCCCCCTCTCTCCTTCCCCAGCCTTCTCCCGCCATGTCCAGCATTTCCCCTCTATGGTTCTATCTTTCCCCTGCCAAAATATCCCCTCTGTGTCCCTATCCCCTCCCCATGTTCAGCATCTCTCCTTAGTGTGCCCCTTACCAGCACCCCCTTGTCCAGCATCTTCTCTCTATGCCCAGCATCTTTTCTCTATCTCCTATCCCCCCACACCCAACATCTGCCCTTTCTCCTCATATCCCCCCATGTCCTGCATCTGCCCTTTCACCCCATCTCTACATGCCCAGCATTTGCTCTTTCTCCCCTATCCACCTCCATCATGCCCAGTATCTGCCCTTTATCCCTATATCCCCCATCTGCCCTGTTACTCCATTACTCCATGCCCAGCATTTGCCTTCCATGCCCCCATGTCCTCTATCTGCCTTTTCTGTCCTATGCCTCCCATCATGCCCAGTATCTGTCCTTTACTTCTATGTCTCCCCGCCATCTGCCCCTTTTCCCCTATCCCCCCTATGCCTAGCATCTCTTATCCATCCTTCCTCTAGCAACCTTCAGCCCACTGCCCCCTCATCCCATGGCCGGCATCTGTCCTTTGCCTCCTCCCTGCGGCCATCATCTGCCCTTCTTCCCCCCTGGACAGCATCTTGTACCCTTGTACCACCCCCATGTCCAGCATCTTTTCTCTGGCCGCGGTATCCAGCATATCTCTCCCTGCCTCCCCTTATCCAGCATCTTTCCCCCTCCCCCCCACCCTTGTGCAGTATCTGTCCCCCTGCCCCCTGTGTCCAACATATATTCCTCCACTTCTGGCCTCCCTCCCCTGCTGATGCCCAACGTGGCTGCTCTCCTATGCTCCAAACTGCCGCCATAAACAAAATGGTGTGGTCCCGATTCTAGCATGTTTGACTCTGCCAGTCCCACCCCCTTCTGATGCAGAAGTATTCGTCAGAAGGGGGCCGGACTGGCAGAGACAAGGGCGCTGGAATCGGGACCCCGCGCTTTTGCTTGGGATTTTAAAATGTGCTCTTTTAAGCCGCTGCTGCCAGTGGTGGCTTAAAAAAGGACATTTTTAAAAACCTAAGCAAAAGCTTGGGGTTCTGATTCCAGCGCGCTTCTCTGCCAGTCCTGCCCCCTTCTGATTAATACGTCCTCATCAGAAGGGCTCGGGACTGGCAGAGATAAGTATGCTGGAATCGGGACCCTGCACTTTGTTTGTTTGTTTTTTTCTTTAAGCTGCCGCCTTTACTGATGCTGCTGTGATCCAGGGGAGGAGGAGGAGGCCAGGGGATTATTGATGCCACCGTGCCACAGATTCAGAAAAAGCGGCGGTGGCAGTGATGGCAGCAGGGTTCCCTCAAAATAAAAACGACTTTGGGATGGCTGGTTTAAACTCTCTGCCAGCAGCCGGCCTGGCCATTTAAAAACCAGCTAGGCCAACTGAAAACCGGCCAGTTGGCAACCCTAAGTGACACTAGTACTGTTAGTCTTAACATTGTGTAGACTGTAGGTTTTTGTTCCTATTCCTTGTGTAGCTGAGTAGCACGAATGAAGAGTAAAGGTATGGAAGAATGGCTGGGTGGGAGAAGAATGAGAGTGAGAAGAACAGGACTGAAAGGAGAGGAGGAGGAGACTCCCCAAGTCCCCCACCGGCTGGATCCCAGTTACCCCAGGCAAAAGCTTGCATTCGCAATATAAAGCTTTCACGTAATAAGATGCAAATGTTTGCCCAGAATGCCCAAAAGATTAATTTACTTCAGGAAGACAGCGTGGAAGAAGAATCATCATCAATATATATACTGTATATACACACACACACACACACACAGTTGTGATCAACATTATTGGCAACCCTGCAGTTTGACCCCTTAATGTCCAATATCTCCTAAAAATAAAAGTGGCCAGTGAAATGGCTTTGGACTATAAAACAAGACCAATTAAAAAAGAAAATGATATAAAATCTGGGCTAAGTATGGGCCGAAAGTCATGGCTTCTCCATCAGGACAATGACCCAAAACATACATCCAAAAGTATAAAAGAATGGTTAAATAGGAAAAAATGGACTGTTTTAAAATGACCAGCAATGAGTCCTGATCGCAATTCAATCAAAAACCATTGGAAAGAGTTGAAAAAGGAATTCTGGAAACCTTCATGAGCTGGAACAAATCATAGCTGAAGAGTGGGAGAAACTACTAGCAGACAGTTGTACAAAACTTATAGATGGCTACAAGAAACGTTAGGAGGCTGTCATCACTGCGAAGGGTTGTGCCACCAAATATTAGTGAAGGGTGCATTAATCCTGTCCAGGTCATATTTTGTTTTTTTCTCAGAAATTACTATGTCTAAGTTGCACAGACATCTTTTTTTTGTGTTGTATATATTTCCAATTATTTCTCAAGATATTGTACACAACATACCTAAAATACAAGGGTGCCAATAATGTTGACCATAACTGTGTGTGTGTATATATATATATATATATATAATATATATATATATATAGTATCACACTAGGATCTGGGGGGCACTATGATGGGGGCATCATCACTGGGGTGTTGCATTAGCCTGAGAGCTCCTGCTGCTATGCTTGGAATCAATGTCCGCACCACTGTAGATTACCAGCTTATTTATTTCCAACTGCTGGTTTCAAAAGTCTTTAAGCTAGCTGGGCATGTCCCACCCATGTGTCTTCCAAATAGGTGCAAATATAAATCGAAACAACAATAAATAGAATAACCAAAAACCCCTTACAGTAAGTGTTGCCTCTGGTTAAAGCTCGCAAACTGCAATGTGAGTTTATCTGGGTTTTCGCAGTAAACCAGCCGGCTGCTCTCCCCCTTGGAGCAAAATGAGGGCTGCTCAGCCCTCTTTAGTCCATCCGTTTTGAAAGGGTTTCTTTTTTACACATTTTCCACCAATAGTAATTCTCAATACTGAAAATAGTTCATTGCAACAATTCAATCGATTCCACTTTCCACATTTGGGAAGCCTTTCCACCCACACCTCCTCTAGGTATTCCCTATTGCCCAGTCCATGTTAAACAAAAAGGCAAGGATGTCCACTCACATGCTTGATGAATTCCAAGTTCCTGTTATTCTGTCTCATCAGATATGCCGTACAAGGTTTCTGTTTCTCCCAGTTCCATGGGTTCAGGTACTTCAGGAATCGTGGGAAGCTCACAAGGGGGATGATGACTCCAGGCAGGAGCCCTTCTGATATACTCCTCATCCTGCTATGGAGGTATGTCGGCCTCACCCTTTTCCCCAGGTCCACAGGAAACCACCCAGTCCCTGGCCCACCCCTTTGACCTAGAGTCTTGTGCAGGGAGATTTCTCAATCCATGCCTGGATACTGCTCTGCTCTCTCTCTATGGTTTACCATGGACTTGCCCTCCTTTCTGCACGGCTGTCCCTGACTCTGGTATAATCTTGGGGCTGGGGACTGGTGGGTTTTCTACTTCCCTGAAGACAGAAGCAGGCCATCTCTGCCATAAAAGAGACAGATAAAAAGATATGAGCTAAATATGCATACATACATACATATATATATATTTAGCCCCTCCCCCCTGCCCAAGTCAGGCAGGCTTCATTTGTAGTTCTGCTCAAATTCAGGTTAAAAACTCACCTCTTTAAGACTGCTTTTGGATCCTGCTCCCCATGGAGCCCGATGTTGAACGGGACCCGTCTGGCCCGTCCGGACATCCAAAATTTGGACGGATCGGATCTGCACCCGATTCTGCACCCACAGGAGCAGAATTGGGTGCAGAAGGCCTGGATGGGCAGGACATTCCCCAATTCAGGCCTGCTGCACATTTCATTCCCTCCCCATCAAAGCTCCCCAAACCCTCTGCATGGAGCCCGGAGCCATGGCATCCCATCACCATGGCACCAGGATGCCATGTAAGAGTCCCAGTTGCCTGCAAGTTGTTCAAGTTCCTATTTCTTCACCACCTGATCCCTGAAAGGGCCTGCCAAAGCTGAAGTTGGGCTGTGGGGAACCCCTGCATGCTCCTCACCTTGGGAGTCCGCTGGTGCTAATTCCCATCCTTGGGGGGGCTTATTCTACCTCTGAAGTGGAATAAGTCCCCCGTCCATTCCTGTAGCCCAGATATACAGGGCCATGACCAGAATTGGCCCTGTACGTCCAGGGTCAAGATGCTGCCTCTGCCCCGCCCACTCTCCTTCCTGTCACCGCCCCCCTCATAAGAACATAAGGTATGCCATACTGGGTCAGACCAAGGTCCATCAACCCAGTATCCTGTTTCCAGTAGTGGCCAATCTAGGTCACAAGTACCTAGCAGTTTCCCCAAAAGACACAGGTTCCACAATGCTTGTATGGGGGCAAGCAGTGGATATTCTGGGTCCACTTTAATAATGATTTATGAACCTTTCCTCCAGGAACCTGTCCAAATCTTTTTTAAACACGGCTACACTGACAGCTTTTACTACATCCTCCGGTAGCAAATTCCAGAGTTTGATTACATGTTGAGTGAAAAAATATTTTCTCTTATTAGTGTTAAATAGGTTACCCTGTAGCTTCATTGGATGCCTCCTAGTCTTTCTATATTTTGATGGTGTAAGCAATCAATCTACGTTTACCCATTCCACTCCATTCATTAATTTATAGACCTCTATCATATCTCCCTTCAGCCGTCTCTTTTCAAAGTTCAAGAGCCCTAACCTTTTTAGCCTCTCTTCATAGGGGTATCCTTCCGCCCCCTTTACTATTTTGGTGGCTCTTCTCTGTACCTTTTCTATTAACGCTATATCGTTTTTAAGATACAGTGCCCAGAATTGCACACAATATTCAAGGTGCAGTTGCACCATGAAATGATACAGAGGCATTATAATATCCTTTGTTTATTCTCCTTTCCTTTCGTTATGATACTTAGCATTCTAGTTGCTCTTTTGGCTGCCGCTGCACACTGGGCAAGGGTTTTATCATGTTACCCACGATGGCACCTAAATCTTTTTCCTGGGTGGTGGCTCCTAATATGGAACCTTGCATCGTGTAACCATAGTTTGTGTTTTTCTTTCCTAGGTGCATAACTTTGCACTTGTCCACATTAAATTTCACCTGCCATTCGGAAGCCCAGTATTCCAATTTATGAAGATCCTCTTGCAATTTTCCAAAATCCTAATGGGTTTTAACAACTTTGAATAGTTTTGTACCATCTGCAAATTTGATAACCTCACTCGTTATTCACATTTCCAGGTCATTTATGAATATGTTAAAAAGCAGCGGACCCAGCACAGATCCCTGGGGTACTCCACTATTCACCTTTCTCCATTGGGAAATTTGGCCATTTAGCCCTACCCTCCGTTTTCTATCCTTTAACCAGTTCCTGATACCGTAATATTACACTGCCTCCTATCCTACTACTTTTTAATTTTGCCTAGAGTCTCTGATGACATATCTTGTCAAAGGCTTTTTGAAAATCCAGATACACTATACCAGCTGACTCACTTTTGTCTACCTGTTTATTCACATCTTCAAGAAAACATAACAGATTAGTAAGACAAGATCTTCCTTGGCTAAAGCCATGTTGGCTGTCTCCCATTAGGCCTTACTTTCAACATGTTCAGTAATTTTGTTCTCTATGATGGGTTCCACCATTTTTCCCGGTACTGACGTCAGGCTCACTGGTCTGTAGTTTCCCAGATCACCCCTGGAACCCTTTTTAAAAATTGGCGTTGGCGATCCTCCAATCTTCAGGTATTACAGATGATTTTGATGATAGTTCAAAGATTACTAATAGTAGGTCTGCAATCTTATATTTCAGTTCTTTCAACACCCTTGGATGTATACCATTCAGTCCAGTTGATTTGCTACTCTTCAGTTTATCAAATAGTTGCAATACAGCTTCCCGATGTATCGATATTTCTTTCAATTCTTCTGTAGCATCTCCTTTAAATACCATTTCAGTCATGGGTAACATTCCTACATTTTTCTCAGTAAAGACCAAAGCAAAAATTTCTTTAAGTCTCTCTGCTATGGCCTTGTCCCTTCTTAGTGCCCCTTTTACTCCTCTATCATCATAGCATGATCGCTTTTGATTTAATAAAATGTACAAATGTACTTGAAAAAGTCTTTATTATGCGTTTTTGCTTTCACTGTAAGCTTCTTCTCAAATTCTCTCTTTGCCTGCCTTATCAGTGCCTTGCATCGAACTTGCCAGTGCTTGTGTTGATTCCATTTTTCGTCATTTGGCTCCTTTTTCCAATTCCTGAAAGATGCTTTTTTGGCAACAACAGCCTCTCTGACCTCACTTTTAAACCATGCTGGCAATTTTTTGGACTTCCTTCCACTTTTCTTAAAGCATGGAATACAGCTGATCTGGGCTTCCAAGATAGTATTTTTAAACAACACCCAAGCTTGATGTAACTCTTTAACCTTTGCAACTGCTCCTTTTAGTTTTTTCTTAACTATTTTCATCATTTTATCATAGTCTCCCTTTTGAAAATTAAAAGATAGTATTGTGGATTTCCTTACCATCCTTCCTTCATTTATTAAATCAAAAGCGATCATGCTATGATCACTATTGCCAAGTGGCCCCAAACCCCTTTTCTTTTGCACCAGATCTTGTGTTCCACTAAGGACTAGGTCCAAAATGGCTTCCCCTCTGGTCGGTTCATGAACCAGATGCTCCAAGAAGCAGTCATTTATTTCATCTAGAAACTTTATCTCCCTAGCATGTCCTGCCGTGACACTAACCCAGTCGATACCAGGGTAATTGAAATCACCCATTATTATTACTGTGTTGTAACTTTTGTTAGCTTCCCTGATTTTTTTGAGCATTTCATCATCCATTTATTCATTCTGGCCAGGCGGTCGATAGTACACTCCCTCCTCGTGAACTCTGCTCTTCTGGTGGATTTCTACTGTCTATGCCCTTGTCTTCCACTGCCATCTCCAGACTTCGATCTTTTCACCTTGCTGCTCCTTATGCCTCGAACATTCTACCTGAGTTTGTACATCAGGCTTCATCCCTGTCCATTTTCAAATCCATGCTAAAAGCTTACCTCTTTGAGACTGCTTTTGGATCCTGATCCGCTTAGTCTCCTGTGTGTTCTCCTTCCCTTCCCTAGTTGTTTCCTTGTCCTTAGTCCTTAGCTGTTATATTGTCTGTCTTGATTAGACTAAGCTGTGACGAGCAGGGTCCATCCTTACAAGTGTCTACACAGTGCTCCATATGCCTTGTAGCACTATATAAATGATCAGTAATAGTAGTAGTAGTAGTAGTTTGCTCACTCAAATGCAGTACAAAGTTATCAGTGAATTCACCTTCCTCTTCTTTGCAGCTGCCAAACATGTTTCTTTCATATATTACATTTTTGGTGGGTTTGAAATAGGCTTCTAATCAGGGAAGGCCCAACCACCAGGCAAAGGAGGAGGTTGCCTAGGGCAGCAGCTTCTGGATAGGAAACAAAGAACAGTTACAGTAAAAGCAAAGCAATGCGTTCTGGCAGCCAGGCAAATTCAGAGTCCTCAATGCATATATTTATCTTCAAGAAGAATGGGTAATATGCAAAGAGCCCATCTCCCTCATTATGTATATATTTACACAATCAAGTTTAATATTTAAATGTATCATGTCCAAATACACATTTTTATAGGATTATTCTGAAAGTAATGATGTTGAGATGATTAAAATTTAGTTTAATAATTGAAATCCTGGGGGGATGGGAAGTGCTAGGGGTCTAAAAGCTAATTGCAAGGGGCACAATACTGAAGTTTTGCATAGAGTATCTAATACCCTTACACCAGCCTTACTTCTAATGCCTCAAGAATAACTTTGGTATCCTTCCTCTGCTCCTCTGTAAGACTCAAATTGTGCTTATAAATATTACGGCATTCATCAGGCATCACCATGCTCTATGTAGCTGCCTGCACATCAGCTAACTTCTTATGTAAGCCTATTGCCATACAGTAGTCCGCAAACTCTGCACTGAAATTATCCCACTTGCCACTTAAGTTATCACCAACCTTCATGCCCTATGAGGGTGGAATGCTGTTAACAGTTGCCATGTTTTAGTGCTTTTGTGACAAGGGAGAGCAAATACAATCTTAGGCTGATCAATATCACTATAGGCCTTGCTGTGTACTCACAGTTCTGCAGCCCATCACACTCTGGAAATTCTCCATCACAGGCAAAACAGTGTACGTTCAGAATCTTCTGACACCATGTTTTAGAGCTAGAAATACAGTTGTGGTCAACATTATTGGTACCCTTGCATTTTAGTATGTTGTGTGAAATATCTTGAGAAATAATTGGAAATATTCCAACTGTATGTCATCATAATATTTCAATAGTATGTTCAAAGGTATACAATCAAAAATAAGATGTCTGTGCAACTTAGACAATTTCTGAGAGAAAACAAATTATGATCTGGTCAGGATTAATGGCACCCTTCACTAACATTTTTTTGTGCAACCCTTGGCAGTGATGGCAGCCTCCAAACATTTCTTGTAGCCATCTATAACTTTCATACACCTGTCTGATGGTAGTTTCTCCCACTCTTCAACCGCGATTTGTTCCAGCTCATGAATGTTTCCAGGATTCCTTTTGCCAATGGCAGATTTCAGCTCTTTCCAAAGGTTCTTGAATGAATTGAGAACAGGACTCATTGTTGGCCAGTTTAAAACCGTCCATTTGTTCCTTTTTAACCATTCTTTTGTACATTTGGATGTATGTTTTGGGTCATTGTCCTGCTGGAGGACCCATGACCTTTGACTCAGACCCAGCTTTCTAACACCAAGTTGCACATTTAGCTCCAAAATAGCTTGGTAGTCCTCTGACTCCATGATTCCTTTAATACATTTAAGGCCTCCAGTTCCTGAGGCAGCAAAACAGCCCCACAAGATAATGGAACCTCCATCATATTTAACGGTAGGAAGAGTGTTTTTATCCTTATAAGCTTCATTTTCTTGCCTGTAAGGCACACGTTTGCTTACATCTGTCCACGGAACATTTTCCCAAAAGGCTTGTGGCTTCTCAAGGTGGGTTTGGGCAAAGATCAGATGTGCCTTTATATGTCTGTCTTTAAGCAGTGGGGGTCCTTCTTGGCCTTCACCCATGAAGTCCTCCCTTATTTAGTATATTGCATATGATGCAGGTTGAAACCACCACTCCAGATTGCTCCAGGTCAGCCTTACGCTGTTTGGATGTTGTAAGTGGTGCTTTTCCTACAGTTTGCACTAACTTTCAAAGGCTTCTTGGATTAATTTTCCTCTTCCCACCATGTTCTGGAAGGTTCTTGACAATTCCATGAGCAGAAAACATCTTAATAACATTCTAAAATGTAGACACAGGAATCCTAAGTTCCTTGGAGATTGCCTTGTACCCCTTTGAAGTTTGATGTTTGGTTATTATGGCTTTTCTGATGGTCTCAGGCAACTCTCTTATCTTCACCATTGTGAAAATGGAAAAGTGAGTGAATGTGAGCATTTTAAACATTACAGCTATCATTCGTTGGTAGATTCAAGTCATGTGAGTACTGACAATTGATCACAGGTTCGTCTAAATTTACTGCAGTGAGAATGTGGTTCTTCTGATCAAACTGATTTGAATTGTTTATAAGGGTGCCAAAAACATGTCCTGGGAATATCCCAGTTTTTATATTGATGTTGTTGTTAAGTGCCGTCGAGTCGGTGTCGACTCATGCCGACCCTCTGGATAATTGTCCTAAATTGTGTTCGGTCTTCAGTCAGGGGCTCATTGTTGACAGACTGGTATCCGTAGCTGCTGTTATTGTATCGATCCATCTCATTGCTGGCCTTCCTCTTTTGCGTTGACCTTCTATCTTGCCAAGCATGATGTCTTTCTCTATTGATCTCTATCTTCGCATGATGTGTCCAAAGCAATTTTTATACTATCTCCTGCTATTTCCTGAATACAGCTGGAGCATAGGAACCATTCTATATTACATCAGAAGGTCAAAGGTGACAACAAGGAAATAGGAAAACAGAGTGATATAACAATGAACCACCAGATAGTATCAGTAAAAGTTAACATCTGTAACACACAAGACTCTGGCTACATAACAATGTGTGCTAGTACCATTAATGCATGTTATCTACTACAGGACCAATAGGAATAAAATGGATCTTAAAGGGACATATATGGTAACAGTGCTTGTAAATAAAAAGGGTCGACTAATTTTGCACATGTTCCAGGGTGCACATCTTGCACGTATTTTATAAAATAGAGTTGCAAGTTATAAGATACACATGCCAAACTTAGGCGTAAGTACTTATGTTAGCCATAGACTTGGTGTAAATGCATGTGCCTAGATTTTTAAAGAATACTCTGCGTGAGCCCTGCCCCTATCCACACGCACTCCAAAAGTATGCGCCCGAACCTGTCATGCAGAATTCTAGAATAGCGGCTGCAGAAAGTATGCGCCTTAACTGCTCATCTGTGTGCATAAGTTACTGAAAATACATGACTTACACATGTGGATGGTGTGTGACTTTATGAGATGCCATACAAAATTACCTCCAAATTGGGTTTTAAAGGAACATATACGGTAGCATATATGGAACACATGCTGCTAATAAATGAATAGGAAAAGATTCAGCACTCTTCAGTGATTGCGGGCAAGGATACTTGAGAAACTGATGGAAAAATGATAAACATTGTACAGATAATTACATGGTTCTTTATAGAAAGATTCCTCTGGGGTCAGCAGTCACAAAAGAAAGGAGGAAGAACCCTCAAAGACTAACCTGATACAGGTTACAAGCTAATTAGGTAACCCTTGCGGTCCAGCCCTTCCCATTCAGGGTCAGGAGGCACAGCTGGGGAATGTCAATCTCTTTGTGTCCGGCATGGAGGATGAGCTTCTGCTATCAGTACTCCAACACTCGCAATGTAGCCAAATGTATGTGTGTGATAGAGCCCCCCACATATTTCTACCAACTGAGTGAAAGTAATTTACCAAGGGAAATCGCTTTGAAACTGTCCTCTCCATTTGCAGGAGTTTTCATATCAACTAAGGAGTAAACAGGCAGACTACTGGCCCTGGAGATTCATTTGTGGGTGGGTAGAGTGGGGGGGAGGGAGGTGCAAAAAGGGGGAAATACTGTATATGTATTGGAAATTTCTGTGATCCTAATAAACAGCAAAGAAAACGTTTTGATGTTCTATTTCAGATAACCACTTTCATGACCACAATTGCCCCACAGGTTGAAAATGAGGCATCAGGCCTACCCTGTGATAGGGAATCTAGTACTTGCACAGTATTGTCAGGCTTACTGAGGAACACTGGGATGGAGTGGTGAATGCATCCAGTTGACACAATTCCTATTCACCCACATGGCCTGCAAAGCCCTTAGGCTTAGGTGATGTCTAGTGACAAAGCTTGCACTGTTGACCACACTGTGTAGTCAGCCCATGCTCCTATACATTTGATTACCTGTACCTCTCAGCTGACAACACAACACTCCAGAGTCTGGTCTTTAAATAAGCGTTTCATGGAAGATATATCATTCGGTTCCGAATTGGACAGCTCACTAAAAGCATATCTGGAATTTAATGATAATGGTCAAGTGTCTATACAGACACTCTGGGGTGCATTTAAGGCAGCAGTTAGGGGAAAGCTATCTCTTTTAATGACAGCTTCTAAAAGCCTGTGAGAGTGGCAAAGTCACTATAGTGATAGTCGTGTTAGGCCAACCAGAGGTGCTGTAGGCATTCCTCCAGATTTGTTAGCCTCTCCTGGAAATAGGGGGAAGATACTATTGAGGGGTTAATAAAAGGAAAAAAATTATCTTAAAATATGAGCCATAGATTGTTTGTATTCATACTTGGTTTTAGATTTTTCAGGTAACAGATAAATATGTTTTTGCCAGAAAGAACTTTATTACCTGCACCCCCCCCCCCCCCCCCAAAAAAAAAAAAAAAATCTATCAGGTCACATAGTATGATGAATGAAGCATCAAGAATAATTAGACAAAGTTAGTTGATAACCCCTGGCAGTTATCATCTGCTCTGAAGAATTACTATCAGCAACCGTGTAGAGGGAGGAATCAGCATCCCATATGGCTTCTAACTAGGCAGATACAAATGCCTCACTACAATCTTGTTGCTTCTTATCTGACTGTCCTTAAGAACAAACTGTTTTGACTGCTGACCTACACAGCTGTATCAAAGGCGTCAATGAAGTTTGACTTTAAATATACTACTTTTGGAGCAGAAGATAAGGTAGCAGGGATACGGTACTCACAGTGCGACTCACTGAAGGGGAAATAATGATCTTTAGGTAATATAGACCAACAGAGCAATAAAACTGCAGAGCTGGAAGGGGAGGAGGGAAGTGGGCACAAGCTAAAATCTCTGCCATAACACTTTGGCAAAAACCTGACATAGTATTTATATCACAGCGGTGTAATGTGATTAAAATTGCAGTTACTCTTTCTATTGATTCTTTCTGCCCTGGGGAAGCTGTTGGTACACAACAAAATGTTGGCTAATAAAATACCTGTAGTCCCGGCAATAAAATCAACTCTTTTTGAAGGCAGGGAGAAGAAATATATGTTCTAATGGAAATGTAGGGAGGACAGCATAAAGATGTGAAAATTCAATGGATAACCTCATTGACACTAGAAAGGTGTCAGCGCTTTATCCCAGAGCTTGTGTCTATGTGTTTTGCAGGTAGATTTTCATTACAAATCTCTCACTATGGTCATTGTCTCAGCTGTATCAAAGGTACAAAGAGACTGTGATGCTCTGAAGGAAGATTTTCATGCTTTTAAGTTTAGAGGTTGGCTGAGCTATGCATAGGGAAGGTAATTGTCACAGTAAAGCATCCTTTACAAAACTGCTCGTCCCATATGTGGGTAAACTTACATACAGTCTGTATATGCATGCCGTTACCAGTAGCAAGCAGAGGCTTTTCAGAGACAGAGTTGGGGAGAGGTTTACATTTGCATGACTTTATGCTTTTGCTTTGGACATCCAGGAAAGTCCATATCATAGAAAGTGCACTTCACAAATAAAGGTAATTATAAACTTATCCCCAAAGGGGACAATTTTCAAGCTACCTGCATCTACTGTAAAACCCCTGTGGGTATTTTTACTTGTATATTTTGCACTAACTTTTAAAGAAAAGTACAGTCACACTTTCACTTTGAAAATTGCTTATGAAAAAATTACCTACATATACTTTTGAAAATTTGATAAACTCAAGCTAGGGCTATGTTTCATTTCCGGGATCTGGATTACATACATAGATATGGTTTCAAAACATTTCTAGAACAAGAACATGACAGAAGAAAAACCTTTGCTGTAGGTGGTGGAGTAGTCTAATATTTAGAGCACTGGCTTGGGAACCAAAAAAACAGTATTTGATTCCCACTAGCACTCCTTGTGGCCTTGGGCAAGTCACATAACCCTCCATTGCCTCAGAAAAATCCAAGTTATCAGTCTCCCTGTTTAACCCTGGGAGTACCAATGGGGTCAAAAGTGACCCCATTGCAAGCTTTACAACGCGTATCTTGGAAACTAGTTGTTCAAGAATACAATCTTTTTATGACTTTTCACATGTCAATATTCTCTTTATATTGCATCATGAGAGGAATAATTTTCATCCGCTAGGTGACGCTAGTGATGAATTGCAGCACAGAGTACCAGTGGGGTCATTTTTGACCCCAGTTGCTTACGTCCGGTTTGGATCGTGATACAATTTTCAGTTTTGTGAATTTTTTGATCTGACAAAGGTATTTATCATTAATTATGTATCATTTATTTTTTGTACTCTTATTTTATGAAAATTACACATTTTCTATAATTGGTATCATACGTTCTCTCATTATTTCCGATGAAATCTAAAGGCTTTCAGCTCGTTCATCACGATTATTGTACACCTATAGTAAAACTGCTTTGCATTTTATTCAACTTTATCTTTGTCTATTTATTTTAGGTTATTGTTTATTATGTCAAAACAAAAGCATTCAGCTGGCCAAGTAAGAGAAATATTGCAACGAGATGCTGACAGTGATGGCTCTGAGTCGTCTGATGATGCAGCATATTCAGCAAGCGAAGAAGCATATCAGCCAAGTTCGGGCAATAAATCTGATGATGACAGTCATGATTCAGATGGCGACAGCAGTTGGTCGCCAAGTGAATGTGAGACTGATGTTGAGCTGGTAACATCACCTGTAGCAAAGAGTCAAGTTACAGGTCGAGGCAAAGGTCGAGGCTGTGCTGGACAGGGAAGAAGGCAGGAGTCCTCGGTGTCAGTATCATCTGTGAGAAATCTTAGTTGTGGTTGTAGAGGAGCTAAGAGGTCATCAACTATAAGCACAAATGTTGCCATTGAAGCCTATGTATCTAAGGATGCCACATCATAGAACAGGAAACCTATAAAGCAAGCTGCTGGAAGATACGCCAGAGCTAATGTCATGCCCGTACAACAAGGTCCTACAAGGTATGCTGTACGAAATGTTGATGGCCCTCTCGTAGCATTCCACTTGTTCATGAGGAAGAACTTATTGAATGAAATCATGATGTGGATGAACAAACAAGGAAGACACATTTATGATGACACCTTTACCGGACCGGATCCCACAGCAATTCATCTTGGATCTTCTAGCTCTGGTATTAACAAAGAATTTTTTTGTCTATCAGCGACAGTATTATCTCCAAATTTTTGGCATTGCTATGGGGGCCACGGTAGCCCCTTCCATAGCAACTATATATATGGGATGGTTTGAGGAGCAATTCATCTACTCTCATCCCCTGTATACCTATATTCCTTTTTGGCGTCGTTTTTTAGACGACATTTTTTTCATCTGGACTGGCACACGACAGATGCTTGAAGATTTTCTCCAGGCTTTGAATTTGTTTAAAGATAACATACAATTTACAGCGCAAGTTGAAACTCGAAGCATCCAATTTTTAGATCTTACAGTTATGCTCACCAATGATGGATTTGAGACAACGCTCTATCGGAAGGCTGTTCAACGGAACACCCTTTTGCGTTTTGACAGCTTCCATCCCCCTTCTTTGAGACGCGGCTTACCATTTGGCCAGTTTCTGCGTCTTCGCCGGAACTGTACCCATCTAGCTGAATATAAGAAACATGCTGATGATTTAAGCCTGCGATTGAGAGACAGAGGCTACCCATCCCACATTATCAGGAAGGCTTACAAGAGAGCTCGCTATGTCCATAGAGAATGGCTTTTGGAAGGTTCTTCTTCCTCCGAGTCTAATAATGTCACGGCGGTATTTCCCTACATGAGAGGTTCATCCAAAGTAGTAGGAATCCTGCATCGGTATTGGCCTATTTTAGGTCTGCATCCTTGTTTCAGGAAAAAACTACAGATCGCATATTCTCGGCAATCTAACCTGCGTGACATGATAGTACAAACTTCAGGAGATTTGGATCGCCCAGTCCGCTTTCATGAGAATGCAGGACATTTCCCCTGTGGTAACTGTGTTTACTGTTCCAATACCCTTTCGGGTTTATCTTGGTTGGATGTTCACACTCACACTACCTACCAGACCCGATGGAATACATGCTGCACCACTTCTTTTGTGGTCTATCTTATTATATGTCCCTGCACCTTATATTACATAGGACGTACCTCTCGGCCATTTAAAATCCGCCTGGGAGAGCACGCTTCCAGAATACGTACAGGGACACTTTCGGCACCTCTGGTTGAACACTGCCTTCAGAATTCTCATTCTTTTGACAAACTTACTTGGAGAGTCTTGGATCATATTCCTCATAATCCACGAGGGGGGAATAGACTGCAAGCCTTACAATATCGCGAACAGAGATGGATTTACCGTCTAAACTCGGTTTCGCCACATGGACTTAATCAACAACAAGACTGGTATACGATCCTATAGTTTCTGTAATTGGCCATCTTGAGCACTAGGGGTTTGGTCTGAGCATAGTGACCTCCTCCCTGTTCAGCTCTGATTGGCTTCCCCAGTGATTCCTACTACCAGCTGATATTAAACAGCTGGGTTTACGTTGTTCAACGTCATGATTTAAACCGGCTTTTGAAGCAGAATCATACATCATTTCAAGCTACCGAGCAATGTCTTGTACCTGAAGCAGGGGCTTGACTACTACGGCCCCGAAACGTGCCACGTCGTGCCTATTACATTGCTGACTGGATGAGATGGACTGTTAACAATTCAGTTAAGTGCATACTGAATTTTAAAATATGTTAATTTATTAAAAAGGGAAATTGCCACAGCGGTACGAGGTTTCCTTCCTCTTTACTGGGCTGGCTATCCCGACAAAAAAAGTTAGTGCTTCTACCCTGGTGATTTTTGACCTGGTTTTGTTTATATGGTATTCTATTTTTTCCGGGTTGGGTATTATATATTTTGACCTGGAAAGATTTGACAGACAGAGAATTTCAACGTTTTCTTTGACTTCTGATCCTCTCAGGCGTGTACAAGTCACGAAATGAATCCATAGTTCAGTTGTGGAACCTTGAAGATGGTCATTCTGTTTTTGGCAAAAATATGGCCGTAACCGTTTTCAGCAAATTTCTTGTGCTGTCAGATTTGATGATGCAACCAACAGACGTCAACAACGAGGCGTGGATAAGCTTGCTCCAATCAGACATGTTTTTGATACCTGGGAAGCAACTCTAAGTGACGCTTTTGTTCCTGGTGAAAATGTTACTGTGGATGAGCAACTGCTTACATTTCGTGGCCGTGTTCCGTTCAGACAATATATTCCCAGCAAACCTGGGAAATATGGCATAAAGCTATGGATGTTATGTGACAGTGCAATGTCATATGTTCTGCGTCTTCAAGTATATACAGGAATGGAACTCCGACAAAACAGGGAACAGAATCAGGGTGAAAGGGTTGTACTGCAACTCACTGAAGGATTGACGCGATCTGGCAGAAAAGTTACTGTTGACAATTTCTTCTACAGTTTATCCCTGTCATGGAAATTGCTAGAAAAACAAATGACACTTTTGGGGACAATTCAAAAGAACAGAAAAGAATTACCTCCAGAATTTGTAACAGCAAAGGGCCGAGAGGTATTCACTTCACTGTTTGCCTTTCGCGATGATGCCACTCTGGTTTCCTGTTGCCCGAAGGAAGTAAAAGTGGTTGTTCTTCTGAGCAGTTTGCATGATCAAGAAGTAGATAACATACGTCCAGACAAAAAAACCACGCATGATCTTGGACTATAATTCTAGTAAAGGTGGAGTAGATACGGCAGATCAAATGTTGCGCACGTATACCACAAAACAAATGACAAGACGCTGGCCAGTGACAATCTTCTAAAACATGTTGGACATCAATGCTTTGAACACCTTCATTGTTTGGATGTCACTAAATCTAGAATGGCAGTCCAAGTCAAAGCACAGACATCATCTATTCCTCTTGGAATTAGGAAAGCAGCTGCTTCAGCGTAATTGCAGCGAGACTTCTTCTAGCATTGAAGAAGCCATTGATGCTGTTTGCAATGTCGGGATCCCAAAGAAAAGGGCAAGGTGTCACTGCTGTTCCAGAGAAAAAGACAAGAAAAGCAAGATAGTTTGCACGTCCTGCAAGCGCAATGTTTCCAAAGAACATTCAGAAATTTTCTGTGTCTCATGCAAATGACTGTAGTACTTTACTGTGTTCATCAAATGCATGCAAAAACTGCTTTCATGGCATCTCTTCTTCATGTAATTTTATGATAAAGCATTAAATTTCAAAACATTTACCCTTCATATAATAAATAATTAATTCAGAATAATATTTTGTCTGTTTAGTTTAAATTTTTCATGGTTAACAATTAAAATTTGTTGTGGGGTCATTTATGACCCCAACGGTATTCAGTGTGTGCAAAAAATCTCGGTAATTCCAGGGTTTATATACATTACCATGTTTAAGTTATAATGTAAACTGCTTTGACTGAAATAATAAACAGTTAAAAAAATGAGTCCCTAGAGCAGGAGCACAGATCACCAGTAATACAAGATACAGTTAGAGAGCAGGTTGACTACAGCCAGCCCTCATGGATATATAGAAACATGACATCAGAAAAAGGCAATATGGCCTATCTAGTCTGCCCTTCTATATCGACTACTATTTTTTTTTAGAGATCTGTGTTTGTTCCAATCTTTCTTGAATTCAGATACCATCTTCGTCTCTACTAACTCCACTAGGAGAGTATTCCATGCATCTAGCACTCTTTCTGTAAAGAAATATTCCTGGGTCTATCCCCTTTCACACTCATCTTATGTCCCCTTGTTGCAGAGCTTACTTTCAGTCAAAAGAGGCTCTCTTCTTCTGCATTTATGCCACAGAGCTATTTAAAAGTCTGTATCACATCTCCTCAATCCCGCCTTTTCTCTAACATATACATATTAAGATCTTTAAATCTGTCCCCATATGGTTTATAATGAAGGCCATTGACTATTTTAGTAGCCACCTTCTACACCGACTCTATCCTGTTTATATCCTTTTGAAGGTGTGTTCTCCAAATGCAAATGTTCTCCAGAATTACAAATGAGGTCGCACCAGCTTTTCCTACAAAATGCCTGCCTTCTAACTCAGTGGTTACTAGTTTGAAGACAGCCTGCCTGTAACAACACTGGGGTGGAAAATAAAATGCACATCGCTAGTGTTTATTTTCCTAGAGCACTACAAGAGACAATGGGAGAGAATGGTGAACTGCTATTAGCCATAGCCACAAATTAGTGAATACATGGTGTCCATTATACCTCGCTTGGTGTGAAAGATTAGAGGCGGTCAAGATGGTAATCATACACAAATTAAATAACAAATTTAGTATGTCCCATCTAACCTTCCAAGAACATATATATACTGCAAAAAGCTGGAACTGACCCTGTTTAAATTCTATTGGATAAACAACCTCTGCCCCCCTCCATATAGCCTTGAGTAAGTTAAAATTGTCCAATTCTCCTGATTTCCAGTTGTATCATAAGGCTTTTATTCTTACTGGGAGCACATTCTGTTTTGGTTTAAGTAACTTTGAAGAAAAGTCTGCTTGGTAGAGTCTGGAGGAGGAATTATCTGCTCCTATCCCTCTTGAACTTTCTCCTGGTATCTTGGGCTCTCTTAGGCAGGGGCAAATAGTTGCAATGGATATAGCTAATTCTGTTTTCATGACTTTAGACAGTGTGTTTGTGGAAGAAGGAGAACCATATCCTACCAAAGCACTGATTTGGAATAACCCCAAATTTGCCATTACCATTACTGGTAAAATGATTAGTTGGCAATTCTGCCAATCAAAAGAAATCTGAAGCTTGACTCAACTTGTCACTGACTCCTATCTAAAGATATTTTCAGAGATGTAGCATGAATATGGTTTACCCCCTAGGCAGTGTTTATCTTGGTATCAGTTAAGACAATCTGTTTTAAGCAGCAGACGTTATGTCCTCCAAGACCCTGCTTGGTCTTTAGTGGAGGTGTCCCTCCAAATTGCAACTCAGCAGAAATCAGCATCCCACTTTTATCATTTATTGCTTTCTCCATTGGAGAACTGTAATATAAGCACCCAAAGGGTTTGGAAGGCTGAATTCAGTGTTGTTCTATCAGAAGAACAACGGGAACAATTTTGGGGACAGTTAGTATATATTTCTTTGTAGGCATCCTTAACCCAATCATTGTCTTTTCTTGTCCATAGGGTGGTATTAACTCAGGTTAAGATCACCAAATCTGCTGAGTATGCTCTATGAATGTCCAAATCTGCAAGGATGTTGGGCGACTGTTTGAGTCAGACTAATTGAGATAAGACCTTTTAATGATCAACTTTCCTTTTGTGTTTTAATATGAAAGTCTTTATCTGTCTACTCTGCATTATGAAAAGAGGATGCACACCTTTTTCATTTTTTATTATTGTTAGCTGTTCACCTGGTTGTCCAGTTTTGAAAAAGTAATGCATCATTAGATGTAAATCACTAGTGGAAAGTCGTTTGAGTGACTCATAACTATGAGTATGTGATTGCTGAAAAGTGAAACTGCCTGCTTGTAGTTAGACAGAAATGGAAAAGGTTAGATCAATATATATCCAAACAGGATTCAAATATGGAGGGGGAGGGGAAGGAGCAAGTCTACTACCATTACTATTATTTAACATTCTATAGTGTTAGAAGGTATACACAGCACTGTATGTATCCACATAAGAGACAGTTTCTGCCCATGAGATCTTACAACCTATTCAAGACAAAGAAAATAAACAGGGGACCATGGTAAAATTAAGGAGAAATGGTTTTAACATACAAGGGCGGTAAACAGGAGAATGAGGGGTCAGGATCCAAAGGCATCCTTGAAGAGATGGGTTTTTAGTCTGAACTTAAATAGGATCAGAGATGGAGACTGGCATACTGATTCAGGTAGTCCATTCCAGGCATATGGTGCAGCAAGATAGAATGAATGGAGTCTGGAATTGGCAGTGAAAGAGAAGGGCACAAATAAAAGTGATTTACCTGATAAGCAAAGTTCCCGAGAAGGGGTATAGAGAGAGAAGAGAGATGAGAGGTAATGAAGAGCTGTAGAGTGAATGCACTTGTAGGTCAGGAGGAAAAGTTTGAATTGTATGCGGAAGCATAGGGAGTCAGTGAGGTAACTTTCGAGGAGGGGTTATGTGGGCATAGCGACACTGGTGGAAGATTATCTACTGTATGTAGCTGTGTTTCAAATGGCTTGAAAAGGAAAGAAATGATTCAGTGGGTGACCAGTGAAGAGCAGGTTGCAATTGTCTAGGAAATGACAAGAGCAGGGCTCGACAAACCCCAGGTGCCAGGTGACTAAAAAAAATCTGACCTGGCACCTGGGGCTCAGATCACATGGGCAGCAGAAGTGCTGGAAGAGGCCACCGTTACAGTCCAGAACTTCTGTGTCAGCCTGCAGGGATCCCAATCCCCACAGGCAGAAGTACTCAAGAGGTTGTGATCATAGCCGGAAGCCTCAGTGTCTGCCTGCAGGGATCCCAACCTCAGTGAGCAGAAGTGCCAGAAGAGGCCATGGCTGGAGCGAGGATCCCAACCCCTGAGAGCAGAAGTCCCCGAAAAGTCTATCATCGTGGTCTGGAGCTTCTGTGTCTGCCCATGGGAATCCCAACTCCCATGGGCAGAATTCCCCAAGAGGCCTGGCTGGAGCTTCAATGCCTGCAAACCTATGGCTGAAAAGGTTTAAAGGGACAGTAGGTATTAATAAGGAATGGCGGGTGGGGGTGGAGAATGGAGGACAAGGGGGGTGGTTGAAGAGGAGAGAGTATGGGAAGGGAAACAGAGTTGGGGTAGGGGAGGAACAGCAGGAGAGAGGTTGGAGTGTGTGGGAGTTAAGAGTGCAAGGGGATGGAGAGTGAAGAGAAGAATGCATGAGAAGTAAAGGGCATAATGTTTGCAAAAGGTGCACCCCTCTCTCACCACACATGCATCCCATACACGACACAGGCACCCACCTCTGCTTCTCACATGCACCCACATGTACCTCATCTCTGCAGCACATACATGAAGGCAACCCACCTTGGCACCACAAACCACATACACTCAGGCATTCCACTTCTATGCCACACCAAGCACACACAGGCACCCCACACATACATAAAATCTCTGCATCACACACACACGCACACACATACTCACACACAGGTGGGAGTAGTAGGAGAGGAAGGAGAAGGAGTGGGGCCATTGCCTTCTGTTGGCACTGTGCAGTGACTCATTCAGAGCCTGATTTATTAAGCTTTTTCCCATAGAAAATGGGAAAACAGTCTTAGTAAATCTGGCCCTAAAAATGTAACTAGGAGTAGCCTAGTGGTTGGGGCAAGGTACTTCAGGCCGGAAGGTCAGGGGTTCAAATCCCACTAGAGGACAGCAACCTTGGGCTGGAAGGACTGGGGTTTCTAGTCCCACAGATGCTCCTTGTGGTCTTGGGCAAGCCACTTAACCCTCCATTGCCCATGTTCCCTGTAAGTATTAGTGTATGTGTCTCATATCCCCACGTGTTAAATATATCCCCCAATTGTGTTGTGACCGCTTTGATCGGATAAGGCGGTATACAAAACTGTCTAAATAAATAAATAAACTATGATATACCTTTTTGGAGGGTGGGAAGGAGGTTTGCACTGAGACCTAGGTTTCAGTGGCTGGCTCCTAGATTTTTAAGGCTGGCTTCTAGATTCCAAGAAAAATTGTCAAGGCCTGAACTAGAGTGAATAAGGGTTGAAAGGAAGGGACAGATTTTGCTGATGTTATAGAGGTTTTATCTATCTGTTGGATGTATGCAGAGAGAGAGGAGTCAAAGGTGAATCCAAGGTTGCGAGCTGAGGAAACAGGGAGGATGATAGTGTTATCCACAGAAAGTAAGAAAGCAGGAAGGAGGGAGGTGGGTTTAGGGAGAAAGATAAGGATCTCTGTCTTGGCCATGTTCAGTTTCAGATGATGGCGTGATATCCAAGCAGAAATGTCTGACAAGCAGGCTGAGATACAGGCCTGGATTCCTGAAGAGATTTCTGGTGTGGAAAGGTAAATTTGAGAGTTATCAGCATAAAGAAGGTACTGTAAACCATGGGAGGAAATCAGGGCTCCAAGGGAGTGAGTTTAGAGAGAGAGAAAAGAAGAGGTACCATGACAGAGCCCTGGGGTACACCTACTGAGAGTGGGATAGCAATGGAGAAAAATCCAACAGAACACCCAATAAAAGAGTGATGGGAGAGATAAGAAGAAAACCAGGAAAGAGCATAGCCCCTAAAGCCAAGTGAAAACAGGGTATCAAGTAGAAGGTGATGAACAACTGTGTCAAAAGCAGCAGATAGGTCCAGAAGGATGAGTATTGAGTAAAGGCCATTGGATTTAGCCAAGAACAGGTCACTGGAGACTTTGGCAAGGGCTGTTTCTGTAGAACATAAAGGATATAAGCCAGATTGCAGTGGATCCAGAATGGCTGGAGATGAAAGTAAGTCAAGACAGTGGGAGTAAACTGTACGTTCAAATAGTTTGGATTAGAAAAGGAGGAAGGAGATGAGCCAACAGCTGAAAGGGCAGCTAGGGTATGATGACTTTTATAAACAAACCATCAAACAGATCCTCTCTTCTAAAGATTGTAATAGGAAGAGACGAAATAATAAGAAAAAGTCCTAGTGATCCTTGAGTTGAATCCAAAGAGATGGTCTGCAATAGCTCGAAGAGCTTCCACAGAGGAGTAACCACCACAACCACAGATTTCCAAGGAGGATTCTTCTGGTCTAGTAGGGCTCAAAGAAAGGTTAGAGAATAGGTTAGAGAAAATTGCTTATTCCTTATCATCCTTCTAGACTAGTACAGATGTGCGGAAAGTGTCTCTCTCAAAAACACCTGCCTCAAAGAAGCCTAAATTTGGCCTCGAGAACCTCCCTCTCACATTTTCCTATGTCATTGGTTCCAACATATACCAAAAAAAGGCTCTTCCCCAGCACTATCTTAAACCTTATCTAGGTGGTGCATGCAGTCCACCATCTTCACATGAGGTTGACAAGTTACCAGATGATCCTTACATCCACCAGCCACCCAGCTATCTACATGCCTAATGATTAAAGACCTTCCTAACCCTTCCCTATAGGCACATGGCCCTGGAAACACCTCCTTGGTGCGAGATGGTATTACATCATCTGGAAGAGAAATCCTAGCTACAGTATCACTTCCTACCACACCAAGGTGATGCTCTTCTTTTACGTGACCTCTCTCCTCCATGACATTAGAAAGACTGCCAACCTGGAGGTTGGATTTCTCTATTATGTCCCCGAAGGTCTCGTCTATATAACTCTCTCTGCCTCAACTCCTCCAAGTCTGCTATTGTAGCCTTCAGATACTGGACTTATTCCCTGAGAGCAAGGAGCTTTTTGCATCTAGTGCATACATATGACATCTCACCAACTGCGAGATAGTGATACATGCGACAGTGTAAAAGACTTAATAGCCCCCATCTCACTGCTGGACTGCTGTCTGCATCTTAGTTTTAATGATTTCTCTAGCTATTTAAAGCTGTTCAGTTATTTAAAGTTGCTAGGGGAATATTCAAGATGAACTGCAAGGATCTATTTAATCTATTCTTAAGGCCTAATAACTTGCTGATGAAGATAACTGGTTAAACCTAAAAGTGCCTACAGTCTTTGTCTTCCTCTCAGTGGTACATCCACCCCATAGCAGGCAAGCCCCAAATCCTGGGAGCAAAGAAGCAGTCCTTTACCATAAGCAATATGCTTTACAGTTCTGCTCTCTTCGTTCTCCCTGAGTAGAAAGACCCTGCACTGCTCTGATTTTCCTTTCTTGTACGACTGTATACTGCTCTTCCTCCTAATTCCACCCTCTTTAGTTGCATGGTAGCATTCTCCCTTTCCCATTGCCTATGAAGGTTGTGGTTTCCTCCTTGTTCTTTTCCCCGACTTTACTCTGAAGCTGTGGTAATGGGATACACATATCATAACATACCTCGCTCTTTTTTTGGGAGAGGTTTGTTATGATACTATCTCTTCCCTCTCAGAACAATAAATCAGTTTTTGTGTGGTCTTTTCCTGATCTATGAATGACTGATAAATTATAGGCCTGGAAAGCTAAATAAGGCCTTATTAATCTAGGGTTACTATTTTTATTAGCTCTAGCCAATTGAGTAGAACATAGCCCATGAAAATTGTGCTACTTTCTGACACTTTGGGCATGCTTGGCAGAAGTTTCATAGATCTTGATATACCCTGGGCCAATAAAACCTCTGTAAAACTCAAGCGGCAGCTCCTTGTTCCCCAAGGTAACCCACTACTGAGTATGCTAGGCCTAGGGTTAACAGGCTTTTATGGAATATTTTGGGTACTCTGTTATCTTTATTTATTAGTATTTAGGTCACACCTTCCAATGGTAGTTAAAAGCAAGTTACATTCAGATATGTAGATATTTCTCTGTCTAAGTTTGTACCTGAGGCAGTGAAGGGTTAAGTGACTTGTCCATGGTCACAAGGAACACCAGTGGGAATCTCTAAAGGATTTCTAAAGGAAAAGAGGGGACTGTTGTAGTTGTTGATATGGAAGGACAGACTAGATAGGCCATGTGATCTTTTTCTGTCATCATTTTTCTATGTTTCTATGTTTCATATCTTGGGTACTATGCTGTTGCTCTAACCACTAGGCTACTCCTTCACTCTTATGTGCTTTGTAACTCCCTCTGTATTCAACTTAGTAAAGTAAGTTATTCACGTTCTCAAACTGAGGGCACAATCTTATTTCTTTTTTATTTGCTTTTAACAGTACTGTTCCCCAGCTTTCCCTTAGTGAAGGGCCCTCAATTTGGGTAACTGAGGAAATCTATGCAAGAATCTATGCAAGACAAACCCGCCTGTGGCCATGGAAAGTAAACCCTTCATCTCTTCTGGCAGCTTTCTTATTTTGAGTTCAATAATTTTTATAGAAATATATCTAAAAAAGAAACACAGATATAATTAACAAGAAAATAATATGAGTGTCAAAGATGCCAACGGTCAATCTGGTGAACCAATTTACATATCTGGATTGAACCAAAGGCAGTATAAGGCATAAGGTCATAGAACGTCTATTACACATCATCTAACTCCCCCACCCCATAAGGCAGGAAAAAGAAAAAAAAAGTCCTATCCCACCATTAATTTTTCCACTGGGGTCCATTACTGCCAAAATTCAAAGTGTTCTTCTGTTCTTCTTCCTTATCACTATGGCTTCATTCTTATAGGTGACACTTAAAAAGGCTAAGCCACTACATCACATCCAGGGGCAATGAACTCTTCCAATTTTGCAAAATTACCTTTATTCCAAGAGTTAACAAAATATCTAATAACCAACTTTATATTTCAATAAGAATTTTCCCTTTAATTTCACATGATCGTAACATAATTAGGACATTAAAAAACTGACATAGTTAAAAGAAGCATACTACACAGTTTAGGCCAGAGGTTCCCAACTCCAGTCCTGGAGGGCCAAATACCATTCAGGTTTTCAGGCTGTCCCTAATAAATATGCACGAGATGCATTTGCATGCACTGCCCCCATTGTATTCAAATGTATCTCATGCATATTCATTAGGGACAGACTGAAAACTTGAATTGTGTTTGGCCCTCCATGACTGGAGTTGGGAACCTCTGGTTTAGACCATACACCAACCCAGAAGGATAATACCAAGGGGCAGGTATACAGCATGTGCTCATAGATTCCCAATGCATAAATCAGAGATACTACTGGTAAACTTGGCAACTTGAACAAAGGTACAATATACTCGATGAGCACAAAAAGCACTGATTGTAAAGTGATAGCAGATAAAAAGGCTTGCTTCACTTTAGACCAAATGAAGGGCCAATTTACATTTAGATCTCTTACCCCAAGATCCTCGCTCAAAGGTTTTGCAAATTCTGGAAACCACATTCTTTCTCCTTTTGCAGAGAATAGATCCAGAATGCTTCATCTCATCGAAAGCATCACAAAATCTTACTAAATCCTGGAAAATTAGAGTCAAGGTCTGCAAGTGGCCTCCATGTCTTAATTGTGTGCTTTAGGTGAATGTACTTGAACTGTGCAATGGTTGATACATTATATATAGATTTAAGTTAATTGAAAAAAGGAAAGTAACTAGGGTTTACCAAATAATTATCACATTGAATACCTCTGGATGCCCAATATTCCCAAACTATCTGATTCTGATATATGTGTATGTTATGATTATACCACAATAGCAAACAGAGATTACATGCCCAGGGGTTTTTCCCTAGCTGCTCCAGCTTTTGAAAAGCCTTATAAATAGCAAAGATTACTTGGTAAGTTCTAAGTCTTTTAACAGCACTCATTGCTGGCATAAAGCGCAAATCCAAAGGTGTCCATAGATCAATTTCCAACAGCAGCCAGATTGAGCTCTTATCAGACATTGGTTGGAGTCAATGTTACAAAGGCAGTATGATAATCCTGGAAATTGAGCAAATTTACCCCACCCTTCTCTTTGGGGGATTGTAGCTTACTTCGAGCAGTCCTGGACAGCTTATCTTTCCACAAAAAATCCCCCCCTCCCAAAAAAAAAAAGCTCTATTTGCTTAAAAAACAATTTTGAAAAGACAAAGGAAGAATACTTAACATATAATTTACTAAAGGACTCAACATCATTTTCATTATGTCCAATCTGCCCCACTGTCTTCAAGGGAGACCATCAGAATATCTTATCCTTCAAGAATTATATTAACCTGGACAAAGGCCTCCCAAGTCTCAGCAAGTGTAGGCATAGAGAGAATTCCCAGGTATTTAGACATCCACTGAAAAGGCACCCCACCCGAATCAGTACCATACAGTACCTGGCCCTATTCACCGGTATGCATTCTGGCTTATTCCAGTTTATACAATATCCAGAAAATGTAGACAACTTGTCAATAATGTCCAACAACTTAGGTAGGGAGGAAGTTGGTTTAGCGATGAACAGCAGTATATCATCTGTACAGTATATAAGCAGAGTTTATATTTCTATTGTCTGTAAGCAATCCCACAAATTAGTGAATCTTTCCAGATCATCATGGCTGGAGGCTCCAAGGCCAAGATGAACAATAAAGAGTATAGAGGGCATCCCTGCCTTGTTCCCCTATATAACTGAAATGGTTGTGAAATTGTTTTATTAATAAGAAGTCAGGCAATTGGGGTAAATATAAAATATGAACCACAGAGGAAAATTTATCACCAAACCCCTTAGCGTTAAGTACTTGAAACCTATATTCCCATTCTATATAATCAAAATCCTTCTTGGCATCTAAGGAAGCAATAATCACTGGATAAGCAGCATAAGATACTAATTCTAACAAATGACATAATATGCGTGTATGATCTGCCAAGAACCTCCCTTTCAAAAACCCACTTGATTGAGGTGAATTAAGTGATGCATGACTTTTTCCAATCGCACTACTAATATTCTCACATATATTTTTGTGTCACAATTGATCAATGAAATGGGCCTATATCTAACAAATCCCAAATGACCTACACATACAATTCTTCATAGCTGATACTGTACTTTGAATAACGCTTAAGTCCCACATAATGTGTATTTGTACATAATGTATATAGTTTACACTGTTCTATACTGTTCTGTATTAACACTGGTTGTTTATCTTATTGTTTTTGGTCACATGATGTTATATGTAAAACAAACTCCGATTTGTTAACTGTTGTTTATTGTGAACCGCAACTGAACTATGGAAGATGCGGTATATAAATCACTGTTAAATAAATAAATAAATAAATAAATATAATTTTTGGCATAGCAAGGGATCCCTAGCAGGTTTTCCAAGATAGCCTTAGCCTTCCCTTTTAGCTGCGGACCACTAACCGGGTAGAGGTGCAATATCCCTGTACATAGCTCTCAGGGAAAGCCATGTTGCTATAGCCGCACAACGACTTCCCGCCCACATGGTATATAGTTTGTATATAGCCTGTATATGCTTTCCCCTGTTATCAATCCAAGTTGTATTACCTGTTCAATGTAAGTGCAAAGCAGGCTCTTCCTACTCTGCACAAAATGTTATCTGTAAACCGCACTGATTTTAACAAGCGCGGTATATAAAAGCATTAAATAAATAAAATAAATAAATAAAATATCGCTACTACCTTGTTAGCAGTGGTCTCCACCTCCACTCTGCCTCAGAATGCCCCCAACATGCCCCGATGCTAACCAGATAGCATCAGGGCTCGTAAGGGAGTTAGGAGAGGATATTCCACGGCACTATGTAAGTGTCGTTGAATATCCCCAGTTAAGGCATTTGCATGGTTTACTGAGCTGCCATGTAAATGCTTTTTGAATATCGGGACCTACATGTTTTAGGTCAAGCTGTTTCTGCAAAATACGATCTTCTATATCTCTCTCTCTAGGCTGCTAGTGAATTCCAAGCTGCCAGGCTTTAGGCTGTTCTCATTTTCCATATTAACTCTTTTAGAGGGCCCTGTTACCCCACTTTAAGTCCCTGCCAACAGTCCCCCCTCTGATTCTGGACAGAATCACTACAATAAATGGTAGCTCAAACAAGTCCAAGTCCAAAATAAGTCTTCTGCCATAGTGAGGAATGCCTTTTGCTTCACTTTGCTTCAGAGTTCTAGGCATATCTGGTCCATAGGTGAACTTCAATCTTGCTGGTTGGAAAAAGTCTTTATAAGTCTTTATACAATATAGAAAAAAAGATTACAATCATCCTGTAAATTATCCAAAGCTATATGACACTATTTGCCCCTGCTATTTGCTGGCAATGGCCAACTGCTCTTCATAGATCTTTCAGTAGTTCAGAGATTTGCACACACATTCACATCATGATATCAGTCACAACTCCAAATTCTTCAGCATTATCTTTTCCCTATGGGCTGGGCTATGCACATCTTGGACTGAGTTTCAGTGACTATCCACCCAGGCTTCATGGCTGCATATGTATCTTTCAGCAGTCTAGCTGGAATCGCTGATTTTTGCTACTATACAGTTTTCAGTAGCATTGCAGACTTCATTTCATTCTTGGCCCATAGGATTCAGTGCATGCAATATATAATTTGCAGAACCAAAACTCACTACAACACTCATCTGATTCCTTACAATACCAAATAAGCAGCATTGCTAATGGCAATATAGAATTGTTGAACAGACTTATCTAATGCTAATTAATTGCAATACATCTACTACTGTTGTTGTTGTTCTTAAGTGCCGTCAAGTCGGAGTCGACTCATGGTGACCCTCTGGATAGCTATCCTAAATTGTGTTCGGTCTTGAGTCAAGCGGCTCATTGTTGACAGACTGGAACCCGTAGCTGCTGTTATTGTATCGATCCTTCTCATTGCTGGCCTTCCTCTTTTGCGTTGACCTTCTATCTTGCCAAGCATGATGTCTTTCTCTAATGATCTCTCTCTTCGCATGATGCAGCTGTTACCGTACTTACAAGGATCTGCCAAGAAATATGGAAGACAACATCATGGCCAACTGACTGGAAAAGATCTGTGTTTATACCAATACTAAAGAAAGGTGATCTAACTGACTGCGGAAATTATCGCACAATCGCTCTGATCCCACATGCCAGCAAAATTCTACTGAAGATTATTCAAAAGAGACTACAACCATACCTGGAACAAGAACTCCCTGAAGTGCAAGCAGGGTTCAGGAAAGGGCGAAGAATGAGAGACATCATTGCGGATGTGAGATGGATCCTTGAAAAGACTAAAGAATACCAAAAGGATATATATTTGTGCTTTATCGACTATAGCAAGACTTTTGACTGTGTAAACCATGAGAAACTCTGGGCCACATTAAGAAGCATGGGTATACCAGAACACCTGATAGTACTCTTGCACAATCTGTACATTGATCAAGAAGCAACAGTTCAAACGGAACAAGGAGAAACAGAATGGTTTAAAATAAGCAAAGGTGTAAGACAAGGCTGCATACTTTCCCCCTACCTGTTTAATTTATATGCAGAACAAATCATCAGAGAAGCAGGATTGTATGAAAACAACAGAGGTGTGAAGATTGGTGGAAGACTCATCAACAACCTTCGCTATGCTGATGATACCACATTACTGGCTGAAAGTGAAGATGATCTGAAACATTTGCTTCTCACAATCAAAGAGCATAGTCTCAAAATGGGTCTGCACCTTAATGTAAAGAAGACAAAGATCATGACAACTGGCATAATCAACAGGTTCATCGTTGAAGGAGAAGAAATTGAAATCGTGAACAACTTTAACCTACTTGGATCAACTATCAATAAAGAAGCAACAAGCAGTCAAGAAATCAGACGACGCATTGCTCTTGGCAGAATGGCTATGAAAGACCTAGATAAGATTCTCAAGAGCAGAGATGTCTCTCTCCATACAAAGATTCGACTTGTTCAAGCCATGGTATTTTCAATAACATCATATGGATGTGAAAGCTGGACAGTGAAAAAGATAGACAGGAAGAAAATTGATGCCTTTAAATTATGGTGCTGGCGGCGAATACTGTGTATACCATGGACTGCCCGAAGAACAAACCAGTCGGTACTAGAGGAGATCAAACCTAAGCTTTCTTTAGAAGCTCAGATGACATCTACTGCTAGCACTAAATTATTACAAATTTATTTGAATATACATAGACCAAGCTAGTTTAAAGCATACTTCTATTCTGTATCTACATTCCTTAAGTTATTCTTTTATCTACCAAATTAAATGCTAATAGACACACCTCTCTTATCAGGTGCAGAATTGTACATATCACTAATTATGTTTGTGATTTACTCTCCAACTGTGGAAATTTACAAGGTCTAGTTAATTTTATTACTTAAGGGGTAACAAAAATTAAAACATAACTAACAGGTTATGACAAATAAATTAAACTCATTTCAATTGTTTACCAAAAATTCTCAGGAAGGCTCTCTTATCTTAGGTAATAGCTTAACTCACATTACTTTGAATATTGTCATAATATAACTATCTGATTAACACAGACATCTCAGCTCACAAAGGAAGGAAATCAGAATGCAAATCAAAAGCGGGTACATAAGCATCATAACATAAACACAAACCTTTTAAAAATAGAGGGCCCGATATTCAGTTGGGCAGGTTATGTGCTGCTGCGATGCATAGGGTCCTGCTGACCCTTAACCCCGGATATTTAATGCCAGGGTCATATGACGCCTTGGCATTGAATATCCAGGGATCGTCGCACATGCCGGAAGTCACAGTAGCTAACTAGGCAGCAATAATATTGCATGCTGCCCAGTTAGCTCCTGCACCTAAAAGATATGCAAGGCTTTTCCTCGCCTATTTTTTAGGCGCAGGCCGCTGAACGGGGAGCATGCAATATCACTGCTGCCTGGTTACTGGTCTCTGCCTGCCTGGTCTCTGCCTCCACCCCTCCCCGGAACATCCCCGACACGCCCCAATGCTAAGCGGTTAGCATTAGGACGCGTAAGAGCCATAATCAGGGATATTCAGTGGCACTAAACATGTTGGTGCCGTTGAAAATCCCTCTCATTGGCAGTTACATGGTTTACAGGACTGTAAATCCTGTAACTTCCCTTTGAATCCAGAGCCCATAGAATTTAAAGCAATTAAAATATCAATTGTCATGACTTAATTCTTTTTGTTACACTGTTTTCAGCACAAAACAACATAATAATAAAGGATCAATTATTCTTTTGCACAAGGTAAATTTATTTACATCTTGAGTCTACCTCAGTCAGTGATAATAGATCAGTTAATCTTGGTGTTTGTGATATTAGGAAGCAGGGGTCCATAATAACAACTGAAGCTTTCAGTATGAGAATTTAAGATTACTCCTCCAATAAACTCTTACAAGCAGCTTAAAACAGGCTTTTGCAATGTAACCATATTTACACACATACCATAAGACAAACTGCCTCTCTTAAATACTAAAGCCCTGTCTTAGACTGAGTCTGTCTGTACTTAATACTCACAGTCCTCCATATATCCTTTCCTTGAATGCAGAGAAAAGGAGATCCATCCAAGTCACGGCACAAACTGAAAGAATCTCTTTGCATGACCTATTCTTGACTGGGCATCAACAGGTTGCAAAATCCAAACTCGGCTCTTTGGCTCCAATTCTCCAAATTCAATTAAGGAATGATATCATATATACACAAAATTATATCAGTGACAGCACTACTTAAGATTAAGCAGAGGAATTTGGGCCTACAAACTTGAGCAGTTCTCCCATAATTCCTACTACAGCTAGGACATAGTACTTCTTTTATTAGGAAAAAAGTGCTATATGGTACAGATTTATCTTATCATCATATGTCATGCTTTGCACAAATTTTTTGTTTATCTATGTGTTACAAGTCAAGCTAAACACTGTGGGCCTGATACTGAGTTATGCCGGCTATGTGCTGCTATGTCACATAGCCGTGTGCACGGTCACTTACCCCAAATATTTGATGCTGGAGTCAAATGTGGTCCTGGCACTGAATATTCAGGCTTGCATGCTGCCCGATTAGCTGCTGTGGCTAAAAGATAGGCAAACTTTTGAATTGCCTATCTTTTAGCTGCAGGTCACTAACCGGGCAGCATGCAATATTGCCGTTGCCCAGTTATTGATGGTTGCCGTCTCCAGTCCTTCCCAGAATGCCCAAGACACAGTCCAGTGCTAAGCAGTTAGCATCAGGGCATGTAGGGAAGAAGATCGGCGATTTTCAGCGGCACTAACCATGTTAGTGTCATTGAATATCCCAGTTAGAGGTATTTACATGGCTTATAGGGCAGCAAACTGTGTAAATGCCTTTTGACTATCAGGCCCTACATGTTTTAGGTCAAGCTGCTTCTGCAAAATGCGACCTTGGCTTCTATACACATAGCACTCTCCAGGTTGCTAGTGAATTCCAAGCTGACAGACTTCAGGCTGTTCTCATTTTCCATATTAACTCTTTCAGAGGGCCCTGGCACCCCACTTCAAGTCCCTGTCAACAGAAAAAGCCCAAGGTTGTCTCAGGATGTTGTGGTCTTTTTACTCCTTTTCCCCTTTGAATCACTAAGCACTTCTTTGGGACTGGCATATCCTTTCTTTCCTTCCAACCCTCCTCTGCTCCAAAAATATTTGGGCAAATTTGATCGCCTCCATAAAGCCAATAGCCCCTGTCAGGTTAATCAAACTTTCAGGGATGGGGAAAGAATATGCAACTATTGTTCAAACATCATGAACTTGGTTGTCCAGTGGAGACTGCTTCACTTGATTGTAGTCATGACACAATCCTCCAAAGTTGGACACATAACCATGTACAACCATCCCGATACTCACAATGCACCTAAATGTATATAGTTCTGTCATGCACTAATGACCTGTACATAGTTAATCCTGTTACCTCCCTTCTCCCCTCCCCTGTTCGAGTATTCTTGCATATTGTTTATTTGTTCTATGTACAATGTTGAGTTTCAACTTAAACCACTCTGAGTGAAGGATAGAGCGGTATAAAAAATGGTTAAATAAATAAATAAAATTAGTAACTAAAATAACTAGCGAGAAGCCATGTTCAGTAGTTGCTGATCTACTGACCTTGGTCTATCTGTTCTCCAAATAATGTTGGCCCTAAATTTTCATCTGTAGTTTTCTCTAAAAAGTCTCAATCTATCCTGAATGGCTGCTTTAATCTTTTCATAATTCAGGGCTCTTGTAGCAATCAGGACCTGATATTCAGCCTGGGCCTCCTCCATCAAGTATGGGCTGTCTTGACGCCTCTACAAACCACTCAAATGTCACTAGAAATGAACTGGTATCATTGTCCAGACTTAACTTAGTGAGGGTAAATCCCTGAGCTCAGTCCAACTGGGTACTGTGCTGGATTTCTGGAGCAAATCCCATCTCACTCTCTCTGCACCTTCTCATAATGGCATCTAACTACAAGATTCTGGATCTCCTTGTAATTTACCTCCAGGAGCTGGAGCATGACTGTTACTACAGAGCCTGCTGTTCTAAGGTCCAGCAGAACAGATGTCCCATCACCTCCTGCTAACTCGGCATTTTCTCCATGACTTACTGAATGAAGGCTTCCAAGGTTATTATCCTGGGGGAAAGGAACAGACCAACCCAAGCGTGGATCAAAATGGCTGAATCAGTTGGACCATTAGATGATAGAGGACTAAAAGGGGCACTAAGAGGGGACGAGGCCATAGCAGAGAAACTGAATGAATTCTTTCCTTCGGTCTTTATTGAAGAAGGTGTAGGGAAGTTACCTATGACTGAAATAGCATTTAAAGGTGATGCATCGGAAGAACTGAAAGAAATATCGATAAACCGGGAAGATGTATTACAACTTTTTGATAAACTAAAGAGTAGCAAATCACCTGGTATACATCCGAGGGTGTTGAAAGAACTAAAATATGATATTGCAGACCTACCATTAGTAATCTGTGAACTATCATTAAAATCATCTATAATACTTGAAGACAGGAGGATGGCCAATGTAACGCCAATTTTTCAAAAGGGTTCCAGGGGTGATAGGGAAAGCTACAGACCAGTGATGTCAGTACTGATGTCAGTAACAGGCAAAATGGTAGAAACCATTATAAAGAACAAAATTACTGAACATGTGGATAGTCATGGTTTAATGTGCTTTAGCCAAGCAAAGTCTTGTCTAACTAATTTGTTATATTTTTTTGAAGGTGTGAATAAACAGGTAGACAAAGATGAGCCGGTCTATATAGTGTATCTGAATTTTGGACAGCCTTTGACAAGGTCCCTCATGAGAGACTCTTGGCAAAATTGAAAAGTCGTGGGATAGGAGCAGTGTACTATTGTGGATCAGCAACTGGTTAAAAGATAGAAAGCAGAGGGTAGGGCTAAAATGCCAATTTTTCCAATGGTGAATAGTGGAGTACCGCAGGGATCTGTGCTGGGTGCTGCTTTTTAACATATTCTTAAATGACCTGGAAATGTGAATAACGAGTGAGATAATCAAATTTGCAGATGACACAAAATTATTCAAAGTTGTTAAAACCCAACAGAATTGTGAAAAATTACAAGAGAACCTTGATAAATTGGAAGACTGGACGTTCAAATGGCAGATGAAATTTAATGTGGACAAGTACAAAGTTATGCACCTAGGAAAGAACAACCCAAACCATAGTTACATGATGCAAGGTTCCACATTAGGAACCACCCAGGAAAAAGATTTCAGTGCCATAGTGGATAACACGTCAAAATCTTCTGCCCAGTGTGCAGCGGCAGGCAAAAAGGCAAACAAAATGCTAGGAATCATAAGGAAAGGAATGAAGAGTAAAACAAAGGATGCTATAATGCCTCTGTATCATTCCATGCTGTGACCACACCTTGAATACTGTGTGCAATTCTGGTCACCGTATCTTAAAAAGGATATAGTGGAATTAGAAAAGGTATATAGAAGAGCCACCAAAATAGTAAAGGGGATGGAAGGATACCCCTATGAGGAGAGGCTTAAAAGGTTAGAGCTCTTCAACCTGGAAAAGAGACATCTGAGGCGAGATATGATAGAGGTCTATAAATTAATTAATGGAGTGCAATGGGTAAACATAGATCGAAAATATAGAAGTACTAGGAGACATGCAATTAAGCTATAGTTTAAGACTAATAAGAGAAAATATTTTTTCACTCAACGTGTAATTATACTCTGGAATTTGTTACTGGAGGATGTAGTAAAGGCTGTTATGTAGCTGGGTTTAAAAAAGGTTTGGACAAGTTCGTAAAGGAAAGGTCCATAAACCATTATGAAAGAGGACCTGGGAAATCCACTGCTTGCCCCAATACAAGATTTGTGAAACCTGCATGTCTTTTTGGGAAACTGCCATGTACTTGTGACCTGGATTGGCCACTGTTGGAAACAGGATACTGGGCTTGATGAACCTTTGTCTGATCCAGTATGGCTAGGGTTGCCAACTGGCTCCAGATGCGCCCGACAGGCTTGATCCGGTCCTGGGTTTACCCCATTGCATGCAGGGACTTGTAGTTTTCCATTTCCTATGGCGTGGAATGGAGAAAGTAGAACTAAATGTTCCTGCATGCAGTGGGGTAAACCCAGGACTGGATCAAGCCTGTCGGGCGCATCTGGAGCCAGTTGGCAACCCTAAGTATGGCATATCTTATGTTTTTATGTAATCCTCTTTTCCTTTCAAATTGCCCCCTCTCTGAGAAACTATTACCTCCACCCAACAATTTACAGTCTGTTTCTAATGGAACTCCCACTGCTAGACACTTCTGGTGCTCACTCACCTACTGGCTAAGATACTGTTATCCTGTTTTCTTTGGCCAGAGAGCCTTCCCAGAGGGCCACGTTTTCTTCACTCCTCTTGATTCAAATAGGTGAGTTCTGCCTGTATGCAGATTCAAATCCCACTCTTGAGATCATTTTTTGGTTTGAGGGTTGTTACGGTAATGCCAGATGTCTCACTCTCTGACAAAAATGCTGGCGGTCTTCTCTTGCTCTCTTTATCTGTCTGGCAGGTTCTCAGGGTGTGTTAGTGCACCTTAAAGAGGGTTAATCGTATGCTCATAGCATTAGGTCCTGAGACAATCATTCTCCATCCTCCCTCAGTCCTCTGTTTTGCAAGCTCTTTCTTCTTTTTATGCAATTCCTCGAGCACACACTCTTCAGAGGCCATACAAATACCCCAAACCAAAAGGCAGAGTTTCATCTTACTGTTCGTTTTTCCAGAACTTATAGTCCAAAGTGGTCAGGCTATCAAGTAGCCTGCCTGTCTGTCTCCACCCTCAAAGCCAGGATCAGTGAAAGTTTATTTGGCACCCTAGGCAATCCTTCAACCATACCCCCCCCCCCCCCAACATTGATTTTTAAAACTTAACATTGAGCATTAGTATAAATACCTCCAAAACCAATGTTTTGGGGCTTTCCCTGAAAATAAATGCCCATCTTTGCCTCCTGTAGCTACTGCTGCCTGCTCTGCTCTCCACCGGAGGCTCTTGGATGCTGGGATGCTACCGGCCTGAAGCTGCAGATGGCTGTTGCTGTCAAGGAGAGGAGGCCCCTGTTCTGTGGGTGAGTGGCTTTTGGGGCTGGAATTTAGTGTCGGTAATGAACACTCAGCAGCACCACAGAACAGTGTAAGGGGGAAGAGAAAAGCCATGGTTTGCGGCCAGTTTAGCAGCTAGAAGCATAGAAAGAGACTGGGCTTGGGCAAATGAAAGCCTGCAGGCTGCTGTAGCTCCTGTAAAACCGGGCCACCAACTGGCCATGCTTTCACGTGACTCACAGGCTCCTTCGGTTGCTCCGCCTCCTATATGATTATGCTGCACAGCAGCAGGAGCCGAGGATGCAGAGCAGATGCAATTACACTAGAGAAGGGGACAGAGTGCTGGAGCTCAAAGCGAGCCCGTGTGTCTCCTGCTACCGCTAGGCTTAAGGTTGCTTAAGGTTGCTGGGATAAATCCAGCTTGTCCATGCACAGAAGAAGAAGGTTGAAATGTAGCAGAAATGGATAGGGAGCCAATGAAGGAATTTGAGAAGACGGGTCATATGAGCGCAGTGACACTGGCAGCTGAGTTTTGAATGGATTGAAGGGAAGAGAAATGATTCAATGGAAGATCAGTGAGGAGCAGGTTATAATATTTTATTTATTTAGCATTGCTTATATACCGCTTTTCACTGGGTCAAAGTGGTTTATATTGAACAAGGTTAGATATTATTACATTGGAACGATTTTAACTTATGTACATATAACTTTAAACTTATATACAATAGTTGTTGAGTTTCCTCAAGTTCAAAATGTATGTACAATATATACAGTGGAACCTGTTTTGTTGGTTGTTATAGGTAGGTTAGATGTGGTTGAGCATCCTTATTCTGGTGGGGGGGGGAGGATTAGGTGGAAATACCAAAGTATTCAGTGAATAGGTGGGTCTTTAGGTGTTTATAGAAGGTAGGCAAGTCCGTGATGTTTCTTATGGTATCTGGGAGTGTGTTCCATGTGGATGGGCTGTATAGTTCAAATAAACGTATGCATGCTTGTTGCATAGATTTTGTTCTTGCGTGGGGGATGATAAGGATTTTCCTGCTGGTTTGTCTTCTCATTCTGTGGTGTTGTGTTTTTTGGAATAGGATGTGCAGCTGTGTTGCAGGGGCAGAATTGATTGCTTTATGGGTTAGGAGAAGAGTCTTGTATTTGATTCAGCTGGTTAGAGGTAGCCAGTTTAGGTGTTTAAGTGTGGGTATAATATGGTCATATTTTGTTGCTCCTGTTAAGGTATTAGCTGCAGTGTTCAGAGCTGTGCATAGGGGAAGCAAGGTGGATTGTGGGAGGCCTTGGTAAATGGCATTGCAATAGTCAATACGTGGGAGGATTATAGCTTGGAATGCAGATCGGAGGTCTGTTGGTTCTAGGAGGGGCGTTGGCATTGCAGTGTTCGGGCTTTAAAATAGATTGCTTTGGCGGTCTTCTGTACTTGTGGTTTGAAGGAGAGATAAGAACATAAGATATGCCATACTGGGTCAGACCAAGGTCCATCAAGCCCAGTATCCTATTTCCCAACAGTGGCCAATCTAGGTCATAAGTAACTAGCAGTCTCCCCAAAAGACACAGGTTCCTCAATGCTTGTATTTGGTCAAGCAGTGATATCCTGGGTCCCTTTTAATAATGGTTTATGGACCTTTCCTCCAGGAACTTGTCCAAACCTTTTTTAAACTCAGCTACACCAGCAGCTTTTATTACATCCTCCGGTAACAAATTCCAGAGTTTGATTACACGTTGAATGAAAAAGTATTTTCTCTTATTAGTCTTAAATAGGTTACCCTGTAGCTTCATTGCATGTCCCCTAGTCTTTTTATATTCTGACGACATAAACAATCGATCTATGTTTATCCGTTCAACTCCATTCATCAATTTAAAGACCTCTATTATATCTTCCCTCAGCTGTCTCTTTTCCAGGTTGAAGAGCCCCAACCTTCTTAGCCTTTCTTCATAGGAGTGTCCTTCCATCCCCTTTACCATTTTGGTGGCTCTTCTCTGCACCTTTTCTAATAACACTATATCGTTTTTAAGATACGGCGACCAGAATTGCACAATATTCAAGGTCCGGTCATACCATGGAGCGATACACAGGAATTATAATATCCTTTGTTTTATTTTCCATTCCTTTCCTTATGATACTTAGCATTTTATTTGCTCTCTTTGCCGCCGCTGCACACTGGGCGGAGGGTTTCAACATGTTATCCATAATGAAGCCTAAGGGGTATGTTTACTAAACTGCGGTAAACGTGAATAACATGCGTTGTACGACGTTAAGGATCGTTAGCGCGCTATAGCGCATTAACGATCGTAAACGCGCTATAGCGCGTGCTATCACGCGCTAACGAGCGTAATGCTCTGCGGCGCGGTAAAACACCGCAGAAGGTGGAGAGAGGGCGGAGAGAAGGGGTCAATGGGCGGAGAGTGGGCGGGGAGAGGCTCCCTTCACACCAATGCGCTGTATTTCAGAGCTGAATTCCAACACGAATGAAAACCTACCTGTAAAAGCACTTTAAAGGGGAGAGAAACCATTTATGTGTCAGCAATGTACAGCCTAAGCAGGGAAACCAAAAAAGGTGATAGATGTGATACATGTGCACAGAACAAAAGGGCACAGAAACACCGAAAATGACCCCAACAAACTGGAAAAAAACAACAACCAAGCTGGCCAATAGTGGTAGCAATGAGAAACATCAACCCCCCCCCCTCAGAGTAAGCTCCATAGAACAGATATAATTCGTGGAAGGGTCCTTACTCCGTCCCCATACAAGGTGCATGGGCCCACAGTGAAATAGTGCTGCTCAGGGACTTCCCCACCATCGGACAGGGTTCCTATGGCGTGCACATGTCCCGCAACATCAGGGCGGGCATGTTGGAACGGGCAACCGGGCAGATGCTGGAAAAGGGGATACAGAGGGCTACAGGCGACACATGCTGTGGTGCAGCTGGGCCACAGTGGGGACTAGGGTGATGCCTAGCTGGCCCATAGGAATGCTGAAACAGTAGAGCAGCCAGACAGCAACTGATGAGGGCCCAACATGGGCAAGAGTGTGCTTCCCACAGTGTCACAGGGAATAGTACCCAGCAGGTACCCCCAATGGCACGGAACATTGGCAAGTGGTGCTGGGGGAAAGCATGGACAGCTATGCAGGCACCCCTACCCCAGAACACACACCATAGGCAGCCGCCTACCTGCACACTGGATGGCCTGGGACTGCGCACCACCAGCTCCACCAGCAGAAGGGCATGTCAGCATGGTGGCTGAGGGATACTGGTGGTGGAGGGGGCAATGGCAGCTGCCTACAGCAGACCGTGGCCTAGCCCTGTGTAGGTGGGTGCCGTGCACTGCAGCAGACAGGCCCTGTCTGACCAACAGTCATGGTAGCACCAGGGAATGCACCATCTCTGTGAGAACATGGTGGTGCAGTGCACAGAACCAGTGTATTCAGAAGCAGAAGGTCACAGGTTCAAGTCCCAGCTGTGGTTTCCGCCAACCCAGTCCTCATATTTTACCCACTACTATAATGTGCTAATACAGACAGAACCGTTCTTGCAGATGACGTAAACATGCCCAAAACACCCACATTTTACCCTACAGAGCACAGACACCATAAACATGCACATTACCTAGAGCAGAGCCTCCCAAATGCAGTCCTGGAGAGCCAAACACCATTCCGGTTCCATGCTGCCTCTGATGAAGATGCCTGTGCTGCATTTCTATGCACCACCCCCATTGTATGCAGATGTATCTCATGCATATTCATGAGGGACAGCATGAAAACCCGAACAGTGTTTGGCACTGCAGGAATGGAGTTGGGAACCTCTGCCGTAAAGCAGCAGCCAACAGGGGCAGACACAACCACACCCACAGGCCCCATTATCCACAGCCTCCTGGAGAGGGAGGACTTTGGGCTCTGCATGCATCTCCCAATACTAGCACATGCATACCGTAGTAATGCCACCCTAAACCTGGGAATATGGTACACATCTATCAAAAGGTTGCTATGATTACTGGCAGATAGCAATTCCTAGGTTAAGTACAATGTCCTGAGTGAGCTGCATCATAGCAACCTTTCTGATGTCTGTGGAGTGTGCTACAGGTCCTGTCTCTGACAGTGTTTACCAACCTGGGGAGTGACTCCTACTGTATTGCATACCATAGCCATGCCTGCACTGTGCCCAAGACTGGTGTGGTGGCCTGGGCTGCCCAACACCTCTATAGTTGCACAATGCTGGCATAGGTGTGGGGAGTGTGTGTCTGTCTATCCAGTGTGTGGTGGCTTCCAACACCCTCCACAGCCCACACTGCTAGCACTGTTCCCAGTATTCGCCTGCCAATGTGCATAATGAGGAGCAAGGTACTGTGGGAATAGCCTGGATAGGGTGGCCTGGCCTTGCCGCATCTGCGCAGGGCATAGGGCAATAGCTCGGACATTGTAGTGCCCGGTACCATCTGCACGGACAGAGTGGCCACAGCATGTCCTGCTGGGAGGTCACTCTCACCCTGACTGAGCAGTGACCACGGCATGGCTAGGTTCCCCCATAGTGCTATATAGCATTTTTTTCATGTGATATATATGGGTTTCCTTTTGTGGCCCAATCACTGATGTATCTGCTTGGTGTGTATGCTGACATCCCCAGTCAGGGTACATGCATCTCCTCCAGGACCATGCACTATGGACTAGCTGGCGGACTGTCTGCAGCTAGTATGCTGTCTTGCTGGAACACCTTGCAGGGTGCAGCGGCTGGAGGCTTGCTGCTGGAGAATGTCAGATAATGGTGGGGGGCAGCTGAGCATTTCGAGGCCTACCGTCTGTCTGCTATTGCGTTATGGATGTGTGCCGCTCTGTTTGTTCCCCAGCAGGATTGCTGGTCCCCTCTACTGCTGCCCTTGCAGGGAGGTAGACTGTGGATCTATTGGTGGGTGACCCTATGAGCCCCAGAGGGTGGGTTGTGTGGTGGTACATAATCTGCCTATGGGTCCATACACCACCCCCCTTCACCTACAGCAGGTAACGATGGCACCAACACAGGATATGCACTGGTCTGGGTGCAACAGCGCCCATAGGGACTGGACATGACCGGGGCATACAGCAGGACACAGCTGTATCCTAAGTGTGTCTAACGGACCTACCTATCACACACTGATGGGGTCCTGCAGCATGGCGTATTTCAGCCATGAAAGGTGCTGTGGACCTGGTGCTGGGCGCCCCACCTCAACCTCAGGGTGGGCACTGTACCCGCACAATGTGACTGTCTGTGGCTACTCTGTGGCAGTGCCACACATGGTCTGTTCCCCCTACAAGGCCGAGGTGCTGTGGGGGTGCATACCCGATCTTGTGCCCATCTCTCGACTGCTGATTTGCATGTGCAGTGCATCATGGGTACGGGTGGGTTACCCCTATCCTGGTAACCACAGCAGAATGTGGGTGTGTTGCCGTGCAGTCCTCCTGTAGCCAGCCAGTTTGTTAGCAGCTCTAGCCCACTGGTTACTTCACTGCCTGTGGAGCCAGAGGACATGGGTTCAGAACCCACACTGGGGTTCATCAATAGGGCTGTCTTAGGCATTGTCTATTTTTATTGTATATTAGTTCTGCCAGCAGGACCACCCTCAGGGTACTGTCCCCTTAGGGTGGCTCATAGGGCGCCCTATAGGGCGCTTTATACGGCACCCTATAAAGCGCCTTATAAGGTGCCTTATATGGTATCCTATAGGGGACATTATAGGGTGCCTTTGCAGACAGCGCACTTTATACTGTGCCCTATGGAGTGCCCTCTAGGGTGCCTTATGTGGCACCTTAGGTTACGCCACTGTGAGGGTGTGTTTGCTGGCAGCACTATTCAGGTACAACTAAACTTCCACACAGCCCACTACTTAACCCTTTCCAGACCAAGCCCAGTACTTTCGGGATCTCATCTTCTGCCTATATATTCCTATCAAATGTTATATAATACATGACCATGCCAGAGAGAACGTCACCATTGGAACATATTGGGTACGACGGGTACAATTTTCCTGACATGTGCAAACATTAACCCGGCTGCAGAATGTGGATTAAAATATTATAGTCGGCCTTCAAAGGGTTACACATGATGCCTCAGCCAGCCTTATTCATTAGGCACATTGGGAAATCAAACCCATGACCCTTGTACCATCAGTCTGTGTAGTAACCATTGTGCTACAGCTCTGTTTCTGTATTCGGGTGTCTGCCCACTGTCTTAAGCTTGCGCACAGTAGCGCGCGCGCTGTAGCGATCGTTGCTGTGCGGCGCGCAATACCGCGCGCAACTGCGCATTATCGGTTACGATGTACCGCCCATGTCCTTTTTTGGCTTTCCTTCCACTAACGCGGCTCCTAACGCGAATTGCACTAACGCAGTTTAGTAAACATACCCCTAAATCTTTTTCCTAGGTAGTGGTTCCCATTGTGGAACCTTGCAACGTGTAACCATAGTTTGGGTTGTTCTTTCCTAGGTGCATAAGTTTGCACTTGTCCACATTAAATTTCATCTGCCATTTGGATGCCCAGTCTTCCAATTTATCAAGATCCTCTTGCAATTTTCCACAATCCTCTTGTGTTTTAACAATTTTAAATAGTTTTGTGTCATCTGCAAATATGATAACCTCACTCGTTATTCCCTTTTCCAGGTCAATTAAGAATATGTCAAAAAGCAGCAGACCCAGACCAGATCCTTGGGATACTCCACTATTCACCTTTTTCCATTGGGAAAACTGGCCATTTAGCCTTACCCTCTGCTTTCTATCTTTTAACCAGTTCCTGATCCATAATAGTACACTGCCTCCTGTCCCATGACTTTTTAGTTTTGCCACAAGTCTCTGATGAGGGACCTTGTCAAAGGCTTTCTGAAAGTCCAGATACACTATGGGGTATGTTTACTAAAAGCCCGGTAAAGTGCGTGCCGCGGTAGAGTGCGTGTGCCGTATAAGGAGTGGGCGTTCCATCCTGAAGAAGAAAAGCCGTGATTGACAGATGCGCTAAGGTGCGCGGCGCCCGTGTGTGCCCTGCACCTTACCGCAACTGAGAGCTGAACGGGAGGCATATGTGTCGCGCTGATCTGCAAACAGAAGAACAGAGCCACAGCACAATGGTTAAAGCACTAACCAATGGTGTGGGGATCAGGGGTTCACCCCCACTCAATGGCTTGCTGAGGTGTTAGTTTATGAGGCAGAGAAATACTGGGCCGAATAAAGCAGCATGCTGTTTATTTTTGGCGGCACATCAATACTGGACGGCATAAGGCGGCGCGCTGATGTTTTTATGCGGCATATTAATACTGGGCGGCATAAAGCGGCGCGCTAATGTTTCTGGCGGCATATTACTACTGGGCGGCATAAGGCGGCGTGCCAGTTTCGGCGGCAATCGCATACTGGAAGGTATAAGTGGGGCGCTGATGTGCAAGCAGAAACACAGAGCCACAGCACAATGGTTAAGGCACTTGCCAATGGTGCAGGGATCAAGGGTTTGATCCCCCACTGTGCTCAATGAACAGGGCTTGGTGAGGTGATATTTTAGGAGGCATACAAATAATGGGCGGCATAAGGCGGCGCGCAGATGGGCATTAGGCTATTGCTTAAGGAGGCTATTTAATAATAGGAGGCATAAGGCGGCGCGCTGATGTACAAGCACAGGAATAGAACCACAGCACAATGGTTATGACACTGACCAATGGTGCAGGGAGCAAGGGTTCAATTTCTCACAGTGCCCAATTAACAGGGCTAGCTGAAGCATTACATATTATGGGGAAGGTTGCTTTAGGAGTCAATTTATGTTTATTTTAATTTACAGTACTAGCAAACGCACCCTTAAAGCGTGTGAACATAATGCGCCCCATAAGGCACATTGTAAAGTGCACTGTCTGCCACGGCACCCTAGAATGTTGCTCACAGGGCGCTGTAGAGGGTGTCGTATGAGGTACCGCAAGGTCAGAGTACTGTTTTCGATGGCAGCACTGTGCAGTTTAAGGAATGAAAAGCATAGGTAGGTGCGTTGACATGCAAGGGAAAGCAGCAGTGGAGCACAATGGTTAAGGCACTGACTGCTGATACAGGGGTCATGGGGGCGGGGGCGCGCAGCCCCCATGGGGGGGGCCCCAGCCCCCCCCAGGCCAAGGGTGGCCAACATGGTCTCCCATCAATAGATCCACACTCTACCTCCCTGCAAAGGTGGCAGTAGAGGGCAACATCAACCCCAGTCCTGCTGAGGAACACACACCCCACAGGGCAGTCAGTGCAGCTCTATACACAGCCATACCACAATAGCAGACAGACATAAGACCAGGATATGGTAAGCTGCACCCCCCCCACCATCTGATATACCCCTGCAGCAAGGCAACAGCCACTGTACCCTGCAAGCCACTCCAGCAAAACACATACCAGCTACAAACAGTCTGCTAGTTAGTCCATAGTGCATGTTCCCAGTGGAGATGCATGCACCCAGAACTGGGCTGTCAGCATACACAGCAAGCAGATAAATCAGTGACTAGGCCCCAAATGGAAACCCATATCTATCACATGAGAGAAATACTATGTAGCACTATGGTGGTGCCTAGCCATGCTGTGGGCACTGCACAGTCAGGGTGAGAGTGATCTCTCAGCAGGACATACTGAGGTCACCCTGTCTGTGTCGGTGGTGGCCGAGCACTACAATGTCCCAGTCAGTGCCCTATGCCCTGTGCAGATGCACCCTGGCCAGGCCACCCTGTCCGGCCTATACCCATGGTACCTTGCTCCTCATTATGCACATTGCCAGCCCAATACTGGCAACATTGCTGGCAGTGTGGGCTGTAGAAGGTGTTTGCAGCCACCACACACTGGATAGACAGACAGCCACCCCCACACCTATGCCAGCATTGTGCTACTATAGAGGGGTTCAGCAGCCATACCCACCACACCAGTCCTGGACACAGTACATGCATGGATATGGTACGCATTACTGTTGGGGGTCACATCCCAGGGTGGTAAACACTGTCAGAGACCAGACCTGCAGCACACACCGCAGACATCTGTTTGAGTGTTATGATGGAGCTGAATGAGCAAACTGTGCTTTATGTAGGACTGGAGATCTGCCAGTTATAATGGGAAACGCTTGATAGCTGTGTACCGTATACCCAGGTGTAGGGTGGCAGTGCTGAGGTATGCAACTGTTAGTATTGGGAGATACAGGCAGGGCCCAATGTCCTGCCTCTCCAGGATGCATTGGCCAATGGGGCCTGTGTGTGTGTGGGGGGGGGGGGGGTGTCTGGCCCTGTTGGCTGCTGCTTTACGGCAGAGTTCCCCAAATCCAGTCCTGGTGTTCCACACACTGTTCTGGTTTTCATGCTATCTCTCATAAATATGCATGAGCTACATCTGCATACCATGGGTGTGGTGCATAGCTATGCAGCACAGGCATCTTTGTTAGAGGCAGCATGGAACCTGAATGGTGTGGGGCCCTCCAGGACTGCATTTGGGAGACTCTGCTCCAGGTAATGCGCCTGTTTATGGTGTCTGTGAGTGCTGTGGTAAAATATAGGCGTATTAATCATGCATATGTTCCTAGCTATACAGTTTTGTCCGTACTATCACGGTTTAGTTGTAGGAAAAATATGTGGACTGGATTGGCAGTAGCCCCAGCTGGGCTTTGAACCTCTGACCATCTGTTCCTGCACACACTTTCTGTGTGCACTGCACCACCGTGTTGCCACAGATATGTTGTGTTCCCTGGGGAGTACATGACTGTACATCCGACAGAGCCTGTCTGTTGCGGTGGAAGGTGCCAGCCTGCACAGGTCTAGGCCACTGTCTGCTGTGGTTTGCAGCCACTGCCCCCCTCCGCCACCTGTACCCTTCCGCAAACATGCAGACATGTTCCTATCTGGGAAAAACATATGACCTGAGTGAGTTGTAGCACTCCAGGACTGACTTTGGGGGACTCGGCTGTAGGCAATGCCCATTGTTATGGTTTGTGTGCGGTGTAGGGTAAAATATAGGTGTTGGGACCATGCTTATGTTCTCTGCAATAAAAGAGTGTCTGTATTCTCACTGTTTGGTGGTGGGTAACATGATGGGGACTGGGTTGGCAGGAGCCCCAGCTGGGTTTTGAGCCTGTGACTCTCTGGTCCTACAAGTACTGGCTGTGTCCACTGCACCACACTGTGGCCACAGAAACAGTGCAGTCTCTGGAGATGTGATACCTGGCCGCACGAGTCAGACACCCTGCTCTTCACAATTTTACTGTGGGCTCGTTGACCTTGTATGGGGACAAAGGTGCAAATAAACCTCACAAATGCCCTCCAAAAAAGGGGAAGAAAACCATAACCAAGCTGCGCAACAGTGATATCAATGGGCAACCTGGAAAACACTCCCAGGGATGCTCCATTAAAATGCAGTGCTTTTGAATGAGTCTACGGAGCGTAGACCCTTCCAAAAATCATTTCTTTTTTTTGGAGCTTTCCTGGGAGTGTTTTGTATGGTTTCCCATTAATATCACTGTTGCCCTGCTGGATTATAATTTTCTTAGAATGTGTTGTGGTCATTTTCATATCATATTTGCTATTTTGTTCTGTGCACATGTATCACACTGCTCACGTTTTTTAGGTTTCCCCGATTTTGCTGTACATTGCTGACGGAAATGGTTTCTCTTCCCTTTAAATGCGCTCTACCGCGAGTGTTTCACTCGCTGTATTTTTTCCTTGTAAATTCGGGCACGCTCCTGTGCGGGGAGTCTCTCCCCTCCCACATTCCACCCATTGACCCCGTCTCTCCGCCCCTCGGGGGGTCTTCCTCCGCCCTCATTTCGCCTTTCCACGCCTCTATCGCACATGAGCACCCCGCAAACGTGCGCGTTTTCGGCGCACGCGTGCGGGGCCTGTTAATGTGACGCGCACGCGTATGGGGTGCTTAAGAGCACTTAAATGCATCATTTTAGGGCGCTCAAGTGCGCCCCGCACAAGTGCGCCGTTTAGTAAACATACCCCTATATCAACCATCTCACCTTTGTCTACCTGTTTATTCACACCTTCAAAAAACCATAACAGATTAGTAAGACAAGATCTTTCTTGTATAAAGCCATGTTGGCTGTCTCCCATTAAGTCATGATTATCTACATGATGAGTAATTTTGTTCTTTATAATGGTTTCTACCATTTTCTCGGTACTGACATCAGGCTCACTGGTCTGTAGTTTCCCAGATCACCTCTGGAACCCTTTTTAAAAATTGGCGTTACATTGGCGATCCTCCAATCTTCAAAGAAGGGGGGCCAGACTCAACACAGGCCGTGTTTCATGAATACTTCGTCAGGGGTGAGGCACACCATAAACTACAAAATATAATAAAATCATAAAAAGCGCATTGTAATAATAAAAATAATAATAAATACGTTTTATGTTAATATTGGTTATTATTCTTGTTTTCACTCTTTTTAACTCATGGTTATTATGTTTTGTTTCTATTATGTTTTTTTAAATTATTTTATTATATGTATTTATGATTATAGGTTATTATTATTATTTTTATTATTACAATGCTTTTTTATGATTTTATTAAATTTTTTAGTTTATGGTGTGCCTCACCCCTGACAAAGTATTCACGAAACACGGCCTGTGTTGGTTCTGGCCCCCCCTTCTTTTAACAAATAAGGACCAATAAAAGTTTCATATACTGCTTACGTTTTTGTCTTGGTTGCTCTCACTTTTTTTGGGCCACCCTGTAGATCTAAGAGAACTCTCCAAAGACTCGATTTGCTTGTGATCCAGGAAACTATCCTTGATATCCAGTGTGTCCATAGATTGCTATCCATCCATCTTATGAAGCCTCTGGGATACATCAATAGTCTTTAAATCTAATTCATGACATTTTTTTACAACTTCCTCAGAAAATTTCACAGTCTGATCCATGAACCCATGTAATAAAGAATTAGTCTCAGACACTACCTTCCAGATGTCCAGCAAAGTTATCCCGGGAGCAGAAGCCATGACGTCAACAAAGAAACATGAGACCCATACACTCGAAGAGGATCAAACACAATTTCTTGCAATGGGACTTGCAATGGGCCCACAGCTGAGGCCTCTTCTTGCGTCCCACTAGGGCCCATTAGGGGAGTGAAAACACCCCCTACATGTCATCCAATATTACCCCTAGGTTAGGGGGTGGGGTCCTGACTATCAGACTAAGGGATGCCCCTGGGTGCTGGGATGAAGAAGAATCCAGCGGTGATGTCGCCGACACCCTTTTTATCTCAGACTTCATGAGTACATGTTGATCCATGGGTCCGATGACCGCCTTGGGGGTAGAGGACACAACCACTGTTTTCTTCTTTTCCTTGATCTTCCACTTGCCAGCACCTTTGGGTATCTCATGTGGCAAAAATTCAGGGTGAGGGCTCCAAAGGGACATACCTCTTTGGTCACGTGCCCCTTTGGACATGAGGCCATGGCCAGTGGAGCAGCTAAAAGGTTTTTAATTCAGTCCAGGTCACCTCCAGATGACATGGGTGGACAGAGCAACACCTTCTCCGACCAGAGCATACAGTCCCGCAGCAGCAAGAGGGACTAGGCACACACGGGGCAGCCAAATCTCCAGACTGCCAGAATTACCTGCTCCCAATTCTAGCGGTCAAGGATTTTAAATTCAGTCCCAGGTTGCCTCCAGATGATGTGGATGGAAGGAACAACATTTCCTCCAACCGGAGCACACACTCCAGCAGCAGCCAAGAGGGACAAGGCACACACAGGCAATCAGAGCTCCAGACCTGCTCACCTGCTTTCTTTTTTGAAGTATGTGCAATAAATACCATGAGGTCCAAAGAACATTTATTTAAAATTGGATACCAAGGGTCCGATATTCAAAAGGCATTTACATGGTTTACAGCTCAGTAAACCACGTAAATGCCTTACCCAGGAATGTTCAATGGCACTTATATGGTTAGTGCCATTGAATATTTCCGACTATGTCCTCTATGTGCCCCGATGCTATCCAGGTAGCATCGAGGTGTATTGGGGGCATTCCAGGGAGGAACTGAGGCAGGGAGTCCCAATAACCGGGTAGCGGGGATATTGGACCGCTACTCGGTTAACCCTACACAGTTAAAATTAGGCGAGTTTTTGGCTTTTGGTTTGCCTAGTTTTAGCCATGGCTGCCAACTGGGTAATGGTCCAATATTGCTGGTAACCGGTTAGTCTCTGCGGCTGACTCCACATGGCGCCTAATCCAGAAATTCAATGCCGTCACTGCAGCTTTGAATATCCGGGTTTAGAGGTCAGCAGGCAGGGCACATAGCCCGCCAAACAGAATATTGGGCCCCATATTTCTAAAAACTCTTTATCCTCACAAAATATTTTTGGTTCTTTGGCAATCCTCAGGCCTCTAGGAATACGTTGTGCTTGGCAATAATGTAGAAGGCTGGCACAATGTAGTTTGTTCCGTTGGACGGCCTTCTTAGTCCTTGGTCAGCATAGGTATGTGGTTGCTCTTTTTCTTCTTCAAAAGAAGGCGGATCCTGCAACAGGTGGTTGAGATGCTCCTCAGTATAATTGAACATGTTATCCCATTGTGTGAAGACTATTGTCATTCTTCAAAATAATCAAAGTCAATCAGAAATAGGAGAAGGAGATCTCCAAAAGACAAACCTACATGAGGCAAACGTATCAATAATGTATGAAATGCCCAAAGGGGAGCATTTGGTCATAGTCAACTAGGTGCTCATTAAATTATTTTATGTTATTTTATTATTATTTTTGCCTCAGCTAAGTCGAGTCCTCTAATAAAGTTAGTGTGTTGAACAATCATCTCTGAGTGGCTGTTGTCTACCTCCATTCATTTTGTTTTCCCATAATTTTTAATGAGGCAATTTTATGAGGGGACCTATATAAAAGTGACAAAGAGGTGCTTTAATTATCATCTAAAGGCAATAGAAGTGCCTATGTATCATAAAAACATAGAAACTTAGAAAATGACAGCAGAAAACGACCACATGGCCTATCTAGTCTGCCCTTCCATATCCATTACAATAGTCCCCTTTTATCCTTTAGAGATTTTCTGTTCTTGTCCCATGCTTTTTTGAATTCAGATACCTTCCTTGTTTCCACTACCTACACTGGGAGACTAGTCCATGCATCTACCACTCTTTCCATAAAGAAATATTTCCGCATATTACTCCTGAGCTTATCCCCTTTCATCTTCATCCTATGTTCCCTCGTAGCAGAGTTTGCTTTCAATCAAAAGAAGCTCTCCTCTTGGGCATTTATTCCATGGAGGTATTTAAACTTTTCTATCATATCTCCTCTATCCCACCTTTCCTCAGAAGTATACATATTAAGATCTTTAAGTCTGTCCCCGTATGCTTTATAATGAAGACCAATAAACATCTTAGTAGTCATCCTCTGCACTGACTTCATCCTACTTATATCCTTTTGAAGGTGTGGTCTCCAGAACTGCACACAATACTCCAAATGTGGTCGCACCAGAGACTTGGACAGAGGCACTATCAACTCCTTTTTTCTGCTGGCCATTTCTCTCCCTATGTACCCAAGCATCCTTCTGGCTTTTGCCATCATCTTTTCTACATGTTTAGCCACTTTCAGATCATCAGAAACAGTCGCACCTATGTCCCACTCTTCTTGCGTGGACAGAAGTACTTCGCCCCTACACTGTACCGCTCCCTTGGATTTTTGCAGCCCAAATGCATGAGCCTGCATTTTTTAACATTAAATCTCAACTGCCAAATTATCAACCATTTTTCAAGCTTAGTTAGATCCCTCCTCATGCTATCTACTTCTTCCTGGGTGTCTACTCTATTGCAGATTTTGTTATCATCTGCAAACAGGCAAACCTTACCCAACAGCCCTTCCACTATATCAGTAACAAAGATGTTAGAAAGAATCGGACCAAGGATAGATCCCTGGGGTACACCACTGGTAACTTCCTTCTCCTCAGAGTAACCACCATTTACTTGTACCCTTTGTCACCTTCCACTAAACCAATTTCTAACCCAGTCACTTTGTTTATAAGTCGCCTGTGTGGAACGATGTCAAAGGCTTTGCTGATATCTAATTATACCACATCTAGGGCTCTCCCTCAGTCCATCACCCTGGTCACCCCATCAAAGAAATTAATCAGATTTGTTTGAAAAGATCTGCCTCTGGTAAACCCATGGAATCTTTATATAAACTAGTACCAATAGTGCACATATTAAATGTCTATACTCTATCATGGTAGTTTTATAAAGATCTTTCCATGTATATCGCTGGTTTTATGTGCTGAAAAGGCTTTTTGTAAAATGTATGGCTGTTTACATATATATTAGTACAAGGACCACAAGATTATTCATTCCTGAGGGCGTAGTTTGGGCAGAGCTTTGAAAGAGCTACAAGGTATACATATTAAGCCCGATTCCTGAAGGCATTCCCGCGGGATCCACAATTGGGCTCGAGGACAGCCCGGTGTGCCCCCTCTTCCCGCGGGAATGTCCTCCCTGCAGGCACCCCAGACAACTGCATGTCCGGCCCCCAATATCCCTGCCACCCAACCTACGACTGGCCTCCTGTGGTCTGGATCAGGCAGCAGGGACCCTCCCCCTGCATCTGGCACCTGGCCCCTGGCCCCAAGCCCCAAGCCCCAATCTCTCTGAGGTGGTATGAGCTGTACGGCCCCACAGGCCCTGTATGTGCTGTTGGGTGGCCCACCCCCAATCCCGCCCCTCCTGATCCCTGCCGGTGTGGGAATAGGGATTAGGTGGATTGCAGGGATCAGGAAGGGCGTACAGCCCTGCAATCTGCAGTCGTGAATGAGGGCCATTTTATTTTAATTAATGTTGTGCCCTTCTCGGGGCAGGCCATCCTTTACCTAGATTCTTAGGCTTACCTGGCCCTTCTAACAGGAAGGAAAAACTTGACACACAGAAAATCAGTTAAATTAGATTCTAGAGCTCTAGAAGGAAGGTCGTCAGGGGGTCCAAATCAGGACTCCTCCTCCAACCACCTTTGAAAATCTTCCGTTAGAGATCTGCCTTTTATTAAGAAGGTTCAGCTGACATAGTTAATTTTTAATTAACATCGGATGATAATCATGTTACAAAATTACAGGTCTGGAATAAAATCTGCTTACAGGATCATTTTTCTGCAGATGTTTTTCAAAAGTCATATAAAAGCGGAAGTTACAAGGCCATGATTATAATCACAAAGCGACAGCAGGTGTCGCTACAATTCTTTCATCAAACAAGAGTTGATTAGTTACACTTATAATTTCTTTCTAAATTCTGCTGATTTCTCAAGCTTTTATTTGATTTCCAATTACATGTTGACCTAAGGTCTCTGATTCCCAGAAAGTTCATGCAATAGTGCTGACATTAGTTGTTATCTAAAATTTGACCCATCATTTACCACAAGAAGGGCGGAGGGATGTCTGTATTACAGAAAGTCCCCAAAATTTGCAGAAGCTAACCTTTGGTAATAGTAGCTGTGTAGACAATTTGTTAGTTAATCTCTTTTTCAATAACTGTCAGCAGTTTTTACAGGGACTGAAGCTTCTATCTAAAATGTATGTTTCGCAGTTCAGCCTTGCATTACAATAAGCATCTATTTCTACCTGATTAAAGGTATATGGCTATAGCCTCCTTCACAGCCCTGTTTCTCCATCATTATCTGTGCCTTTATTACTGTCTGTATCTATATCAAGAGTACCATAAATAGGATCATCACTATCCATATCAAGATCAAGATTGCCATAGATAGGATGATCTATACTAGTGTAAGTTACCTTATCACACAAAAGCTCATCAGTCTCTGCTATAGTCTCTAACTTTGTTTGGGGGCCTTGGCCATTCCTTCCTTTCTCACAATTAATATGCCTTTTAGCGTGTGTCCTGGATTGAGTGGTCCCTGCTGCTTGTGGTCCTTTCGTCCTCTGTCTTATCCAACATCGTAGTTCCTTGCTATCCCCTCTCAGTTTTTATGTCTTCTATTTTTTGTAAACTGCTCTGTACATCCCACAAAGGGCGATAAATCGAATCAGAATAAAACATAAACATATTTTATCAAATGTGCAGGTATGTGCATAGAGTGCACACACACACACCACAGTTACACCACCTTCACAGCAGGTGTAAATTTGTGCTTTTCAGTTAGCACGCTCTTGGAACTGATTGTAAGAGCCTACTTTATGAAGGTACATAGCCCCCCCCCCCCCCCAAGCATGATTTTTGTTTTTGGACTCTCATGAAGGGAGGATGGTGAGGACAGCACCTGCGGTGGCAGTAGGAAAGGGGGAGATGCTGGGCACCTTCTGGGGGGGAGGGAAGAGGAGATTGATGCTGGAGATGTTGGGGGGTTGGGAAGGGAAAGGGAGATTCTTGACTGTGGGTAGGGTGGGCGAGGGGAGAGGGGAGAGATGCTGAACACCTTGTGGGAAAAGGGAAGGAGAAAGATGCTGGAGACCTGGGGAGGGGGGCATGAGAAGGGGAGATGCTGGACTACGGGTGAGGTTAAGTGGAGTGGGGTCGGGCAGAGATGCATGGCTGATGATTTACCTTGGGCATCAGATACCCTTGACCAGTCCTGGTGTGGGTAATTTATGTGCGCATTTTATCAAATACATACATATTTGTGTAAAGTACATGTTAACATTTGCACTTGCTCTTGAATAGGTATAATATTCACACCTTTATTCTAGATGCAAATTCTGCAGGATTTGTGCTACTGTGTTGCCTATGTGCCTTTATCAAATAGGCTTAAGATATGTGTCATCTCCACCTTCAAACCTAGGCACCCTATTATATAATTACCCTCCATCTATATATATTGCAATTTAAAATTAATGCAGATTTTTAAAGTGGTGCACAGATTTCTTCTGCAGAAAATACATGTAACTTTAAATGGTCAGTTATGCATTGCAAATTTAAATGGTGGCTGTGCTGCTAAATATTGGTGCCAATTGGGGGGGGGGATCTTTTACAAAAGTGTTGTAGTTTTGAACTTACTGCGCAATGATAGCCATAGTGACCTTGTGGTAACTAGAAAGTCTCTGCGTTAATCATTGGGGATGTTCCCAGTATCGCTCGTGCAGTTAATGCAGAGAAAATATACTTAGCATGTGCTAACTGCACTGTAAGTAATGCATATGGCTCTTAATGACACCTACTGAGGCAACACTGAGCGCTCTGCATGATCTGCCGCACCGTACAGTACGTGAAATGTAAGATGCTGTCCCTGCCCAGTTCCACTGCCACATTCTGCATGCTGCAATTAATGCCTCTGCATTAACCATTCATGTGTGTGTGCACTGGTACGTAATGTATGCCAACTTCCATGTTAACTGCGTAACACAATTCCCAGTTTTAAGAAAAAAGCTCAAAAGGCGAACACTAGTCTTTTTGCTGTGACACCTGGCTTGTTTCCTGTTTGATATTTTCAGAGGGATACGTGTGTTATGTCTTTTGATATGTAAAGGGAAAAAAAACTGAAGAAAAAGGAAAAAAAAAAGTGTTCTCTTTCAAATAATGAGCATGTGCACCTTTCTCCCTCAGGCCTTCACACACAATTTAGCTAGAGAGCCAGGGCTGATCATGATTTAGCTTTTGACATCTTCTGCCTTCAGGCCAAGGGAGACTAATACAGATTTCTGACTCTCAGCTCACCATGAGAAAAAAAAGTGAGAGAGGCCTTTTATTGACTAAATGATAAAGAGGTTTGTAATGATAAATAACAGTCATTTTATTGTGGAATTCCCAGAAAAGATACATTTGGTCATGTCCAAAGGAGTCTAAAAGCTGGGGCCAGCTCCCTGTGGATGTGATCCTGTTAAACTCCAACCATCCTGGGCAGACAAAAAAAAGACAGGCTGCAAATTAGGTGGTGTCACGCTAACAAAACTGCATAAATATGGCATCTCATCATCTTGGTGTGCTGGCTGGCCAGCACTAACACAATTAGCTGAAAGACTGCTTGCAGGTTGGATTCGCAAAGCCACTCCTGAGCACTTGCACCAGGGCTGTTCAAGGGATCTCTGCTAGCTTTGATCAATAGTTTAATTGTAAACTTTGGGAGCAATAATGGATAATTTGACTTGAACCGTCCATTATGAACACCGATGCCTAGAAAAAGAGGCTTCAAAATTGAACAAGCATGGGCAACATTATTACATCTGTATTACTCACCCACGCTTAAATAAATGATGTTTACACATGCTGACCTGACAGTGAACGGAGTTCAGTTAACATAAGCCCAGATGAATTGAAAAAGACTGAGGGAAAGAGAATAAGAGATGTTTAATTGCCATTTGCTATGTGAGCCCTATTTGACATTTCGTAGTTATACACATCGGGATGAGCAGACTATCTAGTCACACAGAAAGTGTGTCTGTTTTCCATTGATTCACACAGAAGTGACTGGTCTAAAGATTTCTTCATACAATTTCATTTAAATATACTATTGCATTCTCTTAGAAAGAGAAAACATAATTCAATCTTCTTGTAAGAAAGCACAAAAGCAATCTTAGTTCCTACTTAAAATGTGTGGCATATAGTTAGCAGAGCATTAAGTCTAGAATGATGAACTGTAGCTTCCTACACATGGAAGCTCACTTGTCCAGGTACCTCAGGAATAGTAGAATAAAGTATTCTAGAATAAATTCACCAATATCCTGAAACATATTTACTTTCAGAAGTAAATTTTCAAAAGGACACTTAACCAGTATATATTCTTGGGCAGGTTGGTGCGACCCCCAATAGGGGAACTACTGTAGGTGGTTTCCTAGAGCATCAATGTTTCCAGGGCACCCATGGCCACCAATGCCACCCCTCTCTGGAACCTGCAATGGCGGCATTGGCGTTTAAATGGCAACACAGCACTCTCCAGCGCTGTGTTGCTCTTCCTGTTCTCTGTGACCTGTCACTTCCGCCCCCTCCCATGCAGATTTCCTATTTGCATGGGAGCTTTTAGTTTTGTCTATTCATTTATTTTTGTCTCATAGTGCTATTATTCATGTGAGTGTGCACTATTGAGCAATAGTGTGTACTCTAGTGAAAGAGTGTGCACCCTTGCAAAAGAGTGCACATTATTGCTCAATAGTGTGCATTCTTACAAAAGAGTGTGCACTATCGATGGTAACCAGGAAATTTATGTTGTCATTTCCTGTTTCACGGAGATCCCAGTTTTTGCTTCAAATGAAAGCATATACCTATTAGCTCTGTCGTTTATTTCTGGTATTATTAGTTCTTGTTTTCTGATTGGCTCAAAGATTGGTCTTAAGCTCCATGGAATTTTTGCCTTGTGAATCTATTGGCTCCTGCTCTAGAGTTTTCTTGTACCATGTTCTTCTAAAAGAAATGGTTTCACATAATTTCTCCAGGATCTGGAGTAAGCTTGAATAGTATAATCAGCAACTGGGAATTTTACACTATCAGCCCTTCCAAGTTGTCTATTTCCAAGAGAGAGATTTTAGGCCATTCTTGGATTTCTGACATCTTATTATGGAGCATTAAGAGACCTGTAACACTGACTCTATGGGGGATGTTTACTAAAGTGCGTTAAACGTGACTAACGCGCATTATACAACGTTAACGACCGTAAGTGCCGTATAACACGCATACCGACGCGCTAACGACCGTTAACGTCATACTACGCGCGTTAACCGTAGTTAACGATCGTAAACCTCCGCGGCGCGTTAAAACAGCGCAGAAGGTGGAGAGTGGGCGGAGAGAAGGGGGTCAATGGGCGGAGAGTGGGCGGGGAGAGGCTCCCCTCATACTAACGTGCTGTATTTCAGAGCTCAATTCCAACGCGAATGAAAACCTGTCGTTAAAGGCATTTAAAGGGAAGAGAAACCATTTCCGTCAGCAATGTACAGAAAACCGGGGAAACCCACAAAACGTGAGCAGTGTGATACATGTGCACAGAACAAAATTTCACATAAAACGTTAAAAATGACCACAAGAAACATTTTAAAAAGCAGAATTCAGCTGGGCAACAGTGATAGCAATGGGCAACAAGGAAAAAAACTCCCTGGAAAGCACCAAAATAAAAGGAAATGATGTGTGGAAGGGTCTACGCTCCGCAGACCCTTTCAAAGAGCATTACATTGTAATGGAGCTGTCCTGGGCGTGTGGTGTAATGTTTCCCAATGATATCATTGTTGCCCAGCTTGGTTATGGGTGTGTGCCCCTTTTGTGAGGTCTTTTCTGAGGTTTATGTGCACCTTTGTCTGCATACAAGGTAAATGAGGCCACAGTAAACCTGTTGCAGAGCAGGGATTCCGGACTCGTCAGGCCGGTTTAACTAACTCCAGGGACTGCACTATCTCTGTGGCCACAGTGTGGTGCAACAGACACAGCCAGTGCCTGTAAGACTAGAAAATCATAGGTTCAAATCCCAGCTGGGGCTCCTGCCAACCCAGTCCCCATAGTTTTACCCACCACTAAACAGTGATAGTAAAGACACTCCTTTAGTGCAGAGAACATACGCAAGGCCTATATTTTACCACACCAAACACAGACACCAGAAACAGGCACATTACCTAAAGCAGAGTCCCGCAAATGCAGTCCTAGAGAGCCCCACACCATTCCGGTGTCATGCTGCCTCTAATAAAGATGCCTGTGCTGCATAGCTATGCACCACCCCCATGGTATGCAGATGTAGCTCATGCATATTGATGAGGGACAGCATGAAAACCCGAACAGTGTTTGGAACACCAGGACTGGAGTTGGGGAACTCTGCCGTAAAGCAGCAGCCAACAGGGCCACACACACACACACCCACAGGCCCCATTGGCCAATGCCAGCTGGAGAGGCAAGACATTGGGCCCTGCCTGTATCTGCCAATAATAGCAGTTGCATACCTTAGCAATGCCACCCTACACCTGGGTATATGGTACACAGCTATCAAACGTTTCCTCTGATAACTGGCAGATATCAATTCCTACGTTAAGCACATTTTGCTCATTGAGCTCCACCATAACAATCATTCTGATGTCTGCGGTGTGTGCTGCAGGTCTGGTCTCTGACAGTGTTCACCACCCTGGGGAGTGACCCCCCAACAGTCTTGTGTACCATATCCATGCCTGTACTATGCCCAGGACTGGTGTGGTGGGTATGGCTGCTGACCACCTCTATAGTAGCACAATGCTGGCATAGGTGTGAGGGTGGCTGTCTGTCTATCCAGTGTGTTGTGGCTGCAAACACCTTCAACAGCCCACACTGCCAGCACTGTTGCCAGTATTGGGCTGCCAATGTGCATAATGAGGAGCAAGGTACCATGGGTATAGGCCTGGCCAGGGTGCATCTGCACAGGGCATAGGGCAGTGACAGGCACATTGTAGTGCCCGGTCACCACCTACACAGACAGGGTGACCTCAGTATATCCTGCTGAGAGATCACTCTCACCCTGACTGTGCAGTGACCACAGCATGGCTAGGCACTCCCATAGTGCTATCCAGTATTTCTCTCATGTGATAAATATGGGTTTCCTTTTGGGGCCCAGTCACTGATGTATCTGCTTGCTGTGTATGCTGACATCCCAGTTCTGGGTGCAGGCATCTCCACTGGGCACTAGCAGACTGTTTGCAGCTAGTAGGTGTTGTGATGGAGTGGCTTGCACCAGGGGAATATCAGATAGTGGTGGGGTGCAGTATACCATATCCAGGCCTAATGTCTGTCTGCTATTGTGTTATGGCTGTGTACAGAGCTGCATTGACTGCCCTGTGGGGTGTCTGTTCCCCAGCAGGACTAGGGTTCATGTTCCCCTCTACTAGCCACCGTTGCAGGGAGGTAGACTGTGGATCTTTTGATAGGAGACCCTGTTTGCCACCCTCAGCCCTGGGGGAGGGGTGTGGTGGTGCATGGGGGCTACACCTGACTGAAACAGACAGAGCTGGCCAAGGTGTTCCTGCAGAAACTACCTAACACTTCTTTGGACCTGCGCCATGGTCTCCTTCCGCCATGGACGGTGCTGTGGACCTAGTGCTGGGCGCCTCACTACACCCTCAGGGTGAGCACAGTACCCGCACAATGTGACGGTGTGTAGCTACTCTGTGCCAGTACAACACACAGTCGGTACCCCCTATCAGTCCGAGGTGCTGTGGGGGTGCATTCCCCATGGTGTGTATCTGTGGACAGCTGATTTGCATGTGCAGTGCATCATGGGTGTGACTGGCCCAATCCAACCCTGTGAAACACCAGCACCTGCTCACAGGCTCTGCTAAACCATAGGCTATCACACGTACATCTGTTAGCATAATGCATAGGTGCAGGACACCCTACAAAGTCTGTAATATAAGATGCCCACACTGGTAAAAACACAAGTACCCACGCACGTAAACAAACACGTACCCATGCACGAATGTACGCGCGCAGCTACGCACGTACCAATGCACGCACCAACGTACGTGGCTAGGCACACTCCGAGGGTGTTTTTCTGACACCAATACTCAGCGTAACAAAAAACATGCCTCCTCTTTCCTTCTGTAATGTACAGGATGATGCCTGAGACAGCCTTTTGCGTTAGGCACACTGGGGGCTCGAACCCATGCTGCCTGTAACAGCAGTCAGTACCGTAACCATTGTGCTACAGCTCTGTTTCAGTGCTTTGTGTCTGTACGTCTTCTTACGATTAACGCGCAGTAATGCGGCACGGCGCCCGGTAACGCTCGTTAATTTTTCTAACGCGCAGTAGTGGTAACGATGTACCGCCCATGTCCTTATTTGGGGTTTCTTTCACTACCGCGGCTCCTAACGCGAATTGCACTAACGCAGTTTAGTAAACATACCCCTATGGGTTGAATCAGGGGCTAGAAATATCACACTGCTTTAGGATATAAATTTAAAACCAGCACCAGTCAAAGGTTTCCCTCCTGGAACTGGGTAACTAGGTAGCTCTGCCTAAGGATTCAATATAGGAAGTCCAAGAAAGAAAAACATTTTAACAGGGTTTCCAGAATACTTTCCCCATAACTTATAGGACTAGGAACATAGCACTAGAAATGTTTTTGGAATTGCTTCTATCTGTGCCTTTCTCTTCTATTGCTAACTCCAGACTTTGCAAGTTTCACTTTGCTGCTCCTTATGCCTGGAACAAATTACCTGAGTCTGTACGTCAGATGCCTTCTGTGACCCTTTTCAAATCCAGGCTGAAAACTCACCTCTTCGCTGCCGCTTTTGGATCTTGAATCTCCTTTGTGTTTACTTAACATTCTCCCTAGATGTTTCCCATGTTCACAGCTATGGTGTTGTCTGTCTTGAATAGATTTAAAGCTCTGATGAGCAGAGACTGTCTTTTACATGTGTGTGTGCAGTGCTGCATACGTCTTGTAGCGCTATACAAATGCTCAGTAGTAGTAGTAGTAGTAGTCGTCGAGTAAGGGGTTCTTTTAGTAACAGGGAAGTAATGCACCTAGGGAAGAACAACCCAAACTATGGTTACACGATGCAAGGTTCCACATTAGGAACCACCACCCAGGAAAAAGATTTAGGCGTCATTGTGGATACTATGTTAAATCCCTCGGCCCAGTGTGCAGCGGCAGCCAAGAGAGCAAATAGAATGCTAGGTATCATAAGGAAAGGAATGGAAAATAAAACAAAAGATATTATAATGCCTCTATACCGTTCCATGGTGAGATCGCACCTTGAATATTGTGTGCAATTCTGGTCGCCGTATCTTAAAAAGGATATAGCGTTATTAGAAAAGGTTCAGAGAAGAGCCACCAAAATGGTAAAGGCGATGGAAGGATACTCCTATGAAGAAAGGCTAAAAAGGTTAGGGCTCTTTAACCTGGAAAAGAGACTGCTGAGGGGAGATATGATAGAAGTCTATAAATTAATGAACGGAGTGGAACGGGTAAACGTAGATCGATTGTTTACGTTATCAGAATATAGAAAAACTAGGGGACATGCAATGAAGCTACAGGGTAAACTATTTAAGACTAATAAAAGAAAATATTTTTTCACTCAACATGTAATCAAACTCTGGAATTTGTTACCGGAGGATGTAGTAAAGGCTGTTAATGTAGCTGGGTTTAAAAAAGGTTTGGACAAGTTCCTGGAGGAAAGGTCCATAAACCATTATTAAGAAGGGACCCAGGATATCACTGCTTGACCCAATACAAGCATTGTGGAACCTGTGTCTTTTGGGGAAACTGCTAGGTACGTATGACCTAGATTGGCCACTGTTGGAAACAGGATACTGGGCTTGATGGACCTTGGTCTGACCCAGTATGGCGTATCTTATGTTCTTATGTTCATCTGGCAGCGCATGTTCTAGTGTGCACTAAAGGTGTGCTGGGACATGCCTTGCCAATTAGCACAGGGCCATGACAGTGCCGGATGATTCTCATGCTAAATGTGCAACTCATGTTAACGGTGCGAGTGGGTGCGGCAGAGGCAGAGTGGGTGTGGTGATCTCAGTATAGTTAGCGCTGTGTTCACACCATGTGCCAACTGCATTAGCATGGGTTCACCTCACGCCACCCAATAGGTGTACCCATGCTAATGCAGCACGCACTATGGGTCCTCATTATTTGGCAAAGAAATGCTTTCTACAGCCCCATGGTTTCGATGCTATTGGTGTTGTTAGGTGCAAAAACCTTAGGGCCCATTAGTAAAAGACCCCCTAAGTCTCTAGAGCAGGAGTCAATAGATTCTCAAGGCAAAATATTCAGGCAGGTTTTTCCAAAGAGCTCAAGACCAACTTAGGGACAATCAGGAAACAGGAACTAATAATACCAGAAATGCAAAACATACAGTAGCTAAATATAGCTTGACTAGAGCCAAACCCCTTTCTACTGGCCCATATCCAAGAAAGAAACCAATACGAGTTGTGGATTGCAATGGAAGGAAGTGTTTATTGAAAATAAATTAAAACAGCCAAGGCCTGACACAGGCCGTGTTTCGTAACGCCTTCCTCAGGGGCTAAAATAGGCTGAGACATAATAGTAAACACTGTATATTAACAACTCCATAAAAGCATAAAAACATAAAGACATAAAACCATATGAACAGGATTGAGAACAAACATTAATGTGTCAATGCAAATACATAAAAAACATAATTATACACACATCAAAAGTAAATTAAAAAAATAATAATAGTAATAAAGAACTATATGTATGAAAAACGAACATGATTATAATGAAATCAAAACAAAAGGAAAATCTATCAAAACACATATATGTATGTGTAAAGCAAAAAACAGTTAAAGCACAATCAGAAATAAAGGAGTCTTAGCGAAACTAAGACCTACTGGAGTGTGACAACAAATTTATGTAGGAAGCTGTAAGGCTTGCTATATAATAACTAAGGGGTATGTTTACTAAAACCCCGTTAGGGTGCGCGCCGCGCTAGTGTGTGGATGCCACATAAGGAGTGGGCATTTCAGTCAGAAAAAAGCAAAACCGGGATTAATCATGCGCTAATGTGCGCCCCGCACATTAGCGCATGAGAAAGTTGCGCAGGAAGCATAAGTGGCACGCTGATGCGCCAGCACAGTAACAAAGCCCCAGTACAATGGTTAAGACACTGACCAATGGTGCAAGGATCATCAGTTCAATCCCCCACTGTGCCCAGTGAAGAAGGCTGGCTGAGGCATTACCTATTATGGGGAAGATTGCTTTATTTATTTATTTTATTTATTTATTTACATTCTCTTATATACCGCGCTATTCTGCATCAGTGTGGTTTACATTGAACAAACTGAAATTACATTGAACAGGGTATTATAACTTGGAGATAACTAATTTACAGGGAACATGGGCTATGGAGGGTTAAGTGGCTTGCCCAAGACCACAAGGAGCACCTGTGGGACTAGAAACCCCAGTCCTTCCGGCCCAAGGTTGCTGTCCTCTAGTGGGATTTGAACCCCCAATCTTCCGGCCTGAAGTACCTTGCCCCAACCACTAGGCTACTCCTCCTTTAGGAGGCATTTTATTTTTATTTTAATTATCTCTACTAGCAAACGCACTCTCAAAGCATGTTAACATAAGGCGCCCCATAAGGCACATTTTAAAGTGCATTGTCCGCCAAGGCACCCTAGAATGTTGCTTATAGGGCGCTTTATAGGGTGCCGTATGAGGTACCGCAAGATCACAGCACTGTTTTTGATGGCAGCACTGTGCAGTTTAAGGAATGAAAATCATAAGTAGGTGCGCTGACATGCAAGTAGGAGCAGCAGTGTAGCACAATGGTTAAGACACTGACCAATGATGCAGGAGTCATGGGTTCAATCCCCCACTGTGTCTAATGAAGAAGGCTGGCTGAGGTATTACCTGTTATAGGTAATATTGCTGTAGGGGACATTTTATTTTTATTTTAATTAGTGCTGCCAGCAAACACACCCTCAAGGTATTGTAACATAAGGTGCTGCATAAGGCGCCTCATAGGGTACCCCAGAGGGCACATTTTAAAGTGCACTGTCCGCCATGGCACCCTACAATGTTGCTGAAAGTGTGGCCTATAGGGCGCCATATAGTGTTCCCTATGAGGCACAGCAAGGTCATAGCACTGTGTTTGATGGCAGCACTGTGCATTTAAATGCATGGAAATCTGAAGTAGGTGCGCTAACATGCAAGGAGGAACAGCAGTGTAGCACAATGGTTAAGGCACTGACTGATGATAGAGGGGTCATGAGTTTGCTCCCCAGTGTGCCTAATGCATAAGGCTGGCTGAGGCATCAGCTTTGCAATGTACATATTGTTTCCTGCAGCACTTCATTTGTATTTTATTAATTGCTGCCAGCAAACACACCCTCACGTGCCGTAATTGAAGGTGCCGCATAAGGCACCCTATAAGGCACTCCATAGGGCACATTATAAAGTGCACTGTCCGCCACGGCACCCTAAAATGTCCCCTATAGGGCACCCTATAAGTCGCTCCACAGGATAACGTATAGTGCACCTCATATGGACGGTAGCCATAAGGTGCCCTATAAAGCGCCCTCAGAGGCACCTTATGGGTACAGTACGCTGAGAGTGTTTTTGCTGGCAGCAATAATGTACATGAAAAAGAGATAATGCTTTGGCCAGCCCTATCAAATAACCCCACTGAGGGTTTGAATCAACAACCTCTGGCTCCACAGGCAGTGAAGCACTGCACCCTGCAAGGCACTCCATCAAGACACATACCAGCTGCAAACAGTCTACTAGCTAGTCCATGCTCCTGTTGGAAATGCAGGCACCCAGAACTGGGATGTTAGCATACACAACAAGCAGATAAGTCAGTGACTGGGCCCCAAAAGGAAACCCATAAATATCACATGAAAATAATACTATATAGCACTATGGGGGTGCCTAGCCATGCTGTGGTCACTGCATAGTCAGGGTGAGAGTGATCTCCCAGCAGGACATGCTGAGGCCACCCTGTCTGTGTAGGTGGTGGCCGGGCACTATAATGTCCCAGCCAGTGCCCTATGCCCTGTGCAGATGCATCCTGGCCAGGCCACCCTGTCCGGGCTATACCCATGGTACCTTGCTCCTCATTATGCACATTGGCAGGCCAATACTGGCAACAGTGCTGGCAGTGTGGGCTGTGGAGGGTGTTTGCAGCCACCACACACTGGATAGACAGACACACACCCCCACACCTATGCCAGCATTGTGCTACTATAGAGTTTAGCAGCCCTGGCCACCACATCAGTCCTGGGCACAGTACAGGCATGGATATGGTACGCAATACTGTTGGGGGTCACTCCCCAGGGTGGTAAACACTGTCAGAGACCAGACCTGAAGCACACACCACAGACATCAGAAAGGTTGTTATGATGGAACTCAATGAGCAAAACTGTATTTAACGTAGGAATTGCTATCTGGCAGTAATCATAGCAAACGTTTGATAGCTGTGTACCGTATACCCAGGTGTAGGGTGGCATTGCTAAGGTATGCAAGTGCTAGTATTGGGAGATGCACGCAGGGCCCAATGTCCTGCCTCTCCAGGAGGCATTGGCCAATGGGGCCTGTGGGTGTGGGTGTGTCTGCCCCTGTTGGCTGCTGTTTTACGGCAGAGGTTCCCTACTCCAGTCCTGGTGTGCCAAACACTGCTCGGTTTTTCATGCTGTCCCTCATGAATATTCATGAGATACATCTGCATACCATGGGGTGGTGCATAGATATGCAGCACAGGCATCTTTATTAGAGGCAGCATAGAACCGGAATGGTGTTTGGCCCTCCAGGACTGCATTTGGGAGACTCTGCTCTAGGTAATGCGGCTGTTTATGGTGTCTGTGCTTGGTGGGGTAAAATATAGGCATATTAACCATGCGTATGTTCTCTGCAATAAAGGTTTGTCCTTACTATCACGGTTTAGTTGTGGGAAAAAATATGTGGACTGGATTGGCAGTAGCCCCAGCTGGGCTTTGAACCTGTGACTTTCTGTTCTTGCACACACTGTCTGTGTGCACTGCACCACCATGTTGCTACAGATGTGCTGCCCTGGGGAGTCCATGACTGTACATCCGACAGGGCCTGTTTGTTGCAGTGCATGGCACCCACCTGGACAGGGCTAGGCCATGGTCTGCTGTTGCCACCAGCTGCTGCCACCTCCACCACCAGTACTGCTCCATCCTTAGATTGGAGACAGCATAAACCCTGAAGGATTTGTGGCCCTCCAGGACTGCATTTGGTGGAATCTGCTCTAGGTAATGTGCACGTTTCTGGTGTCTGTGCTCTGTAGGGTAAAATAGAGGTGTTTGAGCCATGCTTATGTTCTCTGCAATAAAGGTTCGTCTTTACTATCACGATATAGTTGTGGGTAAAATATGGGGACTGGATTGGCAGGAGCCCCAGTTGGGGTTTGAACCTGTGACCTTCTGTCTCCAAACACACTGGCTGTGTGCACTGCACCACTGTGTTGCCACAGAGACAGTGTAGTCCCTGATGATACCATAACTGTTTGTCCGGCAGGGCCTGTCTGTTGCAGTGCATTGCACCCACCTGGACAGGGCTAGGCCATGGTCTGCTCTGGGCAGCTGCAACTGCCCCCCTCCACCTCCAGTACCCCTGTGCCACCATGCTGACATGCCCTTCTGCTGGTGCCTGCATATCTGTCCGCATGTCCCCCAATCACCGCCTGCCACTGTTCTGTGTCCTTGGAGGTACCTGCTGGGTACTATCCCCTGTGACACTGTGATAGACATGCTCATGCCCATGTTGGGCCCTCATCAGTTGCTGTCTGGCTGCTGTACAGTTTCAGCATTCCTAGGTGCCACCTAGGCATCTGCCTAGTCCGCACTGTGTCCCAGCTGCACCACAGCATGTGCCGCCTGCAGCCCTCTGTATCCCCTTTCCCAGCATCTGTCCAGTTGCCCATTCCGACATGCCCGCCCTGCTGCTGTGGAACATGGGCATGCCATAGGAAACCTGTCCAATGGAGGACGTAACCCTGATCAGTGCTATTTCACTGTGGGATCATTCACCTTGTATGGGGACGGAGCGTAGACTCTTCTAAAATTCATATTCATTTTTTGGGGATTTATTGGGAGTGTTTTTTGATGTTTCCCATTACTATCACTATTGCTCAGCTTGCTTATGATTTTTTTATATTTTGTTGGGGTCATTTTTAATGTTTATTTGCCCTTTTGTTCCGTGCACATGTATCACACTGCTCACTTATTGTAGGTTTCCCTGGTTTTGCTGTACATTGCTGACAGAAATGGTTTCTCTTCCCTTTAAATCGGCTCTACCGCGAGGTTTTCACTCGCGGTATTTTTTTGCTTGAATTTCAGCCCCGCTCTTGTGCGGGGAGCCTCTCCCCTCCCACTCTCCACCCATTGACCCCGTCTCTCTGCCCCTGGGGGGCCTTCCTCCGCCCTCTGAGAGCCTTTCCACGCCTTTATCGCACATCAGCGTGCCGCGCACATGAGCGGGCACTTTAGTGCGGCACGCACGTGTGCGGGGCACAAAAACACATCATTAGCATGCGCTAAGGTACCTTAGTGCACGCTATTGTGCGCCGCGCACTTGAGCGCAGTTTAGTAAACATACCCCTAAATGTATATAAAAAAAGGCTTCCTATTATTAGCTAAATATTAAAAAACATGTAAAAGAAAAAAAAAAATATATAAGAAAGAATATAAGAAAAAATATATATGTTTCCAAAAACATGGGGATAAAAGAAATCTTTATGTTGGAAAGACCACACGTCCAATACGTACCAGGATAATAGAACACAAAAGTTGCATCAAGAGAGGGGTTGTAGAAAACCCCCTGGTCTCACATTGGCAAGAAGTCAACCATAAGATCACAGATTTGCGTTTTTTTGTAATTAAAAAAGTTAAGCTGAACTGGCGTGGCGGAGATTTAGACAGGACTATTTTACTGCTTGAGCAGTGTTATATTTTTAAATTGAACAGTCTGTCTCCTTATGGGTTAAACATGGAGCGTGACTTTTCAGTTTTTCTTTAATTAGTTGTTTTTAATATGTTTTATTCTTTTGACAGTTCACCAGTTAAACATGTATTCATGTCAGCAATGATGCAATGGCGGTTCCTTTGGCATTATTAGTATTTTTACATTTTTAATTTAATTTAATTTTTTTAGCCCATTGATTAATTCATCCCTTTATCTCCTTAGCTTTCTTACACTTACACTGAGATCTTCCTTTTAAAGTTTTGACGGTTATTACTGTTCATTACTATTTTTAAATAGCCTTTGAAGTTTGGAGTTACTTTTAGTTTTGTACTTTTATCATTTTTAATTATTTATTATGTCTCAATATATGTTATGTATTTATTAATCATTTTTTAACGTTATAATCTTTCTAGAGATTGACTTTTAACACTTTTAGCTTTTTATATATTTATTTATTTATTTATTTTTTTTTTGTACATCTCTGTTTGCATAGCTAATCACATGTATAAGGTCAATTGGTTGTGGTTTTCTATGGGTGTAACACTTGCTTTACGGTTCTTTTTAATGAGCCCTCTATAATTATATGTTCCTATTTTACCAATTTATTTAAGTTATGGTGGGCATATGCTACATCAAAAGTTTTTCACTCTTCGATTGCTATTAGATTATTATATAGTATTCATTTAAATACGGCTCTACCTGCACGAAAGGAACGTATGCCCCCAGCGTTACCCCCTGCCCAGAGTTTAACCCCACCCCCAGCCCCAACTGCCACAGTTGACCTCACCAACATTTCTGTCAACCACAAGTTGATATCCTGAGTGCCCCATGACAACAACTTGTTCTCCTCCATTTTATCCCAGAACTTCTCATCGTAGTTAAGCCATGACCACCCGTCATGGGTCTGCGAAGCTTTGAGAATCGAGTCCGTATACGACAAAAGCATCCCATACTGTTCCGGGTAGCGCTGCCCCCAAACACTCATTAAACGCAAAAAAGTCCGTACCCAATTCACTATGGTCCTTGACACTTTCCAGACTCTCCCAGCCTTTTCGTCCTCTTTCCATTTCTTTTTACTCTCCCCCGAATGCTTGCACCCCTCCAACAACCGGAAAATGTCAATATACTTTCTCCTCCTTATTCGCCTCCTCAACCTCTTCGGTACCCCCTCCCACAATTCCGACAAAGTGGTCACAGCCGCGGACCCCCCAACAGATGCGCCCACCTCTGCCCTATTCACGCCGCCCGCCGATGATCCCGTGGACGAACTAGAAGACGTCGAAGTAGATGATTCCGAACTGCGCCGTCACCGGCACGTGTGTTGCCGCTTTCGGGCAGCCTTCCCAGACCGCTCTACCTGCCCCCACCCCCTACCGCCTGCTCAGTCAGCAACTCTCCTGTCTCTGCAGCCACCGCCAACTCTGGCACCGCCCGTCGCTGCCCCTCCTGTGACAAGTCATCGACACACCGCAGATCTCTCCCGCCTTGTGACACCGAACCTGCCACTGGACCTCCATGAACCTCCATCGCTGGCACCCCGCTGTTCGCCGTCCAGAATTGCTGGCTCACACCGTGTGTCGCTCCCAGAGACGCCATCCCAGGAATCTGTGGAGACAAAAAAGGCAATGCCGCCTGGGAAACAACCGCAGGCCAAGCCGGCTGCCATGTCCTGGCCCAATCAGCCCTCGAGGGGCCTTGGCCCCCCCCCCCCAGCCAGTGCTCCCATACCTGCGGCCCCATCACTCCCACACTCCCTGTCCCGACCATCCTCCCCACCGGACACCCACCACTCCCACTCACCCCTGCCGATACCACACACCCTATCCCCTCCGCCACACCCCCAGCCCCCCCATCATGTTGTCCCATTCCTTCTCCCATAGTCTGCACCCTATGCCCATCTCCCCCCCACTCCTGCCCCACTGCAGTTACCCCAGCTTGCCCCCTTGTTCCCCTTGTTCCACACTGCCCCCAACCCTCATAACTCCCCTAGCACCCGAAGTTCCTTGCTCTTGAAGCCTGTGCCCTACGCCATCCATCTGAACTGCTGGCCATGGCCCCCCATGCCCTCCCCCTGCAGGCACCGGCCCACCAGCACCCCGTGCTGCAGTCCTGCCCCCCACACCCTGTCCTGGGCCCCTCCGCCGCCCCCTTCCTCCCCTCTTGCCCCCTGGACCTCCAGCATGCGGCTCTGCCTCTGCCCTACCCTTTACTCTACCCCCTCTCCCGCATCTTTTCCCACCCAGCATCCCAACTTGACACAAACCACTTCTTCCCCTCACCGCCCTTCCCGGTCTTCACTTTCACGTCTTTTTTTTTTTTTTAATTCCCTCACACTCTCCTCCTTTCCGCCTCACAGGCTGCCCTATTGCTCCCGCACCCGCACCCGCACCCGCACCCGCTCAAACTTTTATTTTTACTTTTTATTTTGTGTTTTTCTTGCCTGCACCACTTTCACTGCGCTCCTCTGACCCTCCGATCACTCTCCGGCCCCTCCTGAATCCTTTAAAACTTCCTCCCGAAGCCACCGCTCTCTCCGTGAACACTGTCCGCTGGCCTCTCACCAACCATGTGCTCGGCGAGCGTCCCCGCCGCCGCAGCACATGGCCCTTCCTCGCACCTGATTGGCTCTCGCCGCGCAACCCCGTGGCAGAGCCAATCAGTTTAAAAGATGCTGCACGCGTCTCGGCTCCCCTTTCCTCCCCCCCCACCTATCCTTCCTCCTCCACACAGGCAGGGTCCCGCGCCGGGGTGCGCCCCCGATTACCATCAGCTGCCGGGACCCTGCCCGCGGCCTTCTTAAACCCTTCAAAAGAAGTCTCGGCTTCACGTTTACAGCTATAGAATTGCATTGAGTTAACAACTGTCAAATTTTCAACTAATACTTTCTCCGGACAGGCAAGTTCAATATTTTTGTTTTAACAACAATGGGTTTCGCCCTATCTTCTTACATTTTATAGCGACAGATAGTTGTTAATCTATTATGATAATCTATTATGGTGTTTCATGATAGACACTATTATGTGGTATGTTTACTAAACCTTCTTAACGTGCGCGCTGTGCAATTAGCGCACGCTAAGGTACCTTAGCGCGCGCTAATGACGCTTTATGGGGAAAAAATGCGCTTTAATACACGCTCACACACGCAGCAGTGCAAACAAGCGCTGAAGGCGTGGAAAGGCTCCCGGAGGGCGGAGGAAGGCTCCCCAGGGGCGGAGAGAAGGGGTCAATGGGTGGAGAGTGGGAGGGGAGAGGCTCCCCGCACATTAACGATGTGAAATTCGAGGCCAAAAATAACGCAAGTGAAAACCTCGCGTTAGAGCTGATTTAAAGGGAAAAGAAACCATTTCTGTCAGCATTGAACAGCAAAACCAGGGAAACCTACAAAAAAGTGATAAGTGTGATACATGTGCACGGAACAAAAGTGCAAATAAACATTGAAAATGACCCCAACAAAATTAAAAAAAATCATAATCAAGCTGGGCAATAGTGATAGTAATGGGAAACATCAAAAAACACTCCCAAGAAAGCCTCAAAAAATAAATATGAATTTTGGAAGGGTCTACGCTCCGTCTCCATACAAGGTGAATGATCCCACAGTGAAATAGTATCGATCAGGGTTTCCCTCTCCATTGGACAGGATACCTATGGCATGCACATGTTCCACAACAGCAGGGCGGGCATGTCGGAATGGGCAACTGGACAGATGCTTGGAAAGGGGATACAGAGGGCTGCAGGCGGCACATGCTGTGATGCAGCTGGGGCACAGTGCGGACTAGGCAGATGCCTAGGTGGCACTTAGGAATGCTGAAACTGAACAGCAGCCAGACAGCAACTGATGAGGGCCCAACATGGGCACGAGAGTGTTTATCACAGTGTCACAGGGGATAGTACCCAGCAGATACCCCCAAGGGCACAGAACATTGGCAGGCGGTGTTGGGGGGAAGCGTGGACGATTATGCAGGCACCCCTACCCCACAACACGCACCATAGGCATCCGCCTACCTGCACACTGGATGGCTTGAGACTGCACACCACCAGCACCACCAGCAGAAGGGCATGTCAGCATGGTGGCACAGGGGTACTGGAGGTGGAGGGGGCAGTGGCAGCTGCCCAGAGCCGACCATGGCCTAGCCCTGTGTAGGTGGGTGCCATGCACTGCAACAGACAGGCTCTATCTGACAAACAACCATGGTATCTCCAGCGACTACACTGTCTCTGTGAGCACAGTGTGGTGCGGTGAACACAGCCAGTGTGTTCAGGAGCAGAAGATCACAAGTTCAAGTCCCAGCTGGGGCTACTGCCAATTCAGTCCCCATATTTTACCCGCTACTAAACCGTGATAGTAAGGACAAACCTTTATTGCATAGAACATATGCATGGTTCAAACGCCTATATTTTACCCCACCGAGCACAGACACCAGAAACATGCATTACCTAGAGCAGAGTCTCCCAAATGCAGTCCTGGAGGGCCACAAATCATTCAGGTTTTATGCTGTCTCCAATATAAGGCCATGTCAGCATGGTGGCTGAGGGGTACTGGTGGTGGAGGGGGCAGTGGCAGCTGCCCAGAGCAGACCATGGCCTAGCCCTGTGTAGGTGGGTGCCATGCACTGCAACAGACAGGCCCTGCTAGACAAACAGTCATGGTATCACCAGGGAATGCATTATCTCTGCGGCAACATGGTGGTGCAGTGCACACAACCAGTGTGTTTGGAGGCAGAAGGTCACAGGTTCAAGTTCCAGCTATGGTGCCTGCCAACCCAATCCCCATATTTTACCCACTACTACAACGTGCTAATACAGACAGAACATTTATTGCAGATGATGTAAACATGCCCAAAACACCGACATTTTACCCTACAGAGCAAAGACACCATAAACTGGCGCATTACCTAGAGCAGAGTCTCCCAAATGCAGTCCTGGAGGGCCAAACACCATTCAGGTTCCATGCTGCCTCTAATAAAGATGCCTGTGCTGCATATCTATGCACCACCCCCATGGTATGCATATGTATCTCATGCATATTCATGAGGGACAGCATGAAAACCCGAACAGTGTTTGGCACACCAGGACTGGAGTTGGGAACAACAGGGGCAGACACACCCACACCCACAGGCTCCATTAGCCAATGCCTCCTGGAGAGGCAGGACATTGGGCCCTGCGTGCATCTCCCAATACTAGCACTTGCATACCTTAGCAATGCCACCCTACACCTGGGAATACGGTACACAGCTATCAAAAGTTTGCTATGATTACTGGCAGATAGCAATTCCTATGTTAAGCACAATTAGCTGATTGAGCTCCATCATAGCAACCTTTCTGATGTCTGTGGAGTGTGCTTCAGGTCTGGTCTCTGACAGTGTTTACCACCCTGGGGTGTGACCCCCAACAGTATTGCGTACTATATCCATGCCTGAACTGTGCCCAGGACTGGTGTGGTGGCCAGGGCTGCTAAACTCCTCTATAGTAGCACAATGCTGGCATAGGTGTGGGAGTGTGTGTCTGTCTATCCAGTGTGTGGTGGCTGCAAACACCCTCCTCAGCCCACACTGCCAGCACTGTTGCCAGTATTGGCTTGCCAATGTGCATAATGAGGAGCAAGGTACCATGGGTATAGCCCAGACAGGGTGGCCTGGCCAGGATTTATCTGCACAGGGCATAGGGCACTGGTTGGGACATTGTAGTGCCCGGCCACCACCTGCACAGACAGGGTGGCCACAGCATGTCCTGCTGGGAGATCACTCTCACCCTGACTGTTCAGTGACCACAGCATGGCTAGGCACCCCCATAGTGCTATATAGGATTTCTTTTTGGGGCCCAGTCACTGACTTATCTGCTTGGGGTGTATGCTGACATCCCAGTTCTGGGTGCACGCGTTTCCACCAGGAACATGCACTATGGACTATCTAGCAGACTGTCTGCAGCTGGTATGTGTCTTGATGGAGCGCCTTGCAGGGTGCAGTGGCTGAAGACTTGCTGCAGGAGAATATCAGATAGTGTTGGGGTGCAGCTTAGCATTTCCAGGCCTAATGTCTGTCTGCTATTGCGTTATGGATGTGTATAGAGCTGCATTGACTGCCCTGTAGGGTGTCTGTTCCCCAGCAGGACTGGGGTTGGTGGTCCCCTCTACTGCCACCATTGCCGGGAGGTAGAATGTGGATCTGTTGGTGGGAGACCCTGTATACTACCCTCAGCCCTGGAGGAGGAGGAGGGTGGTGGTACATAATCCTCCAACGGGTCCATAGGGGCTACACCTGACTGAGACATACAGATATATCCAAGGTGTGTCTGCAGAAACTACCTCTCTCACACATTAGACCTGCTGCATGGCCTATTTCTGCTGTGGACCTGAAGCTGGGCGCCCCACCTCACACTCAGGGTGAGCATAGTACCCGCACAATGTGACGGTGTGTAGCTACTCTGTGCCAGTACCACACATGGTCAGTTCCCCCTACCAGGCCGAGGTGCTGTGGGGATACATACCCCATCTTCTGTTCATCTGTAGACAGCTGATTTGCATGTGCAGTGCATCATGGGTACGGGTGGGCTAACCCTATCCTGGTGACCACAGCAGACTGTCTGTGTGGTGACATGCAGTCCTTCTGCAGCCAGCCAGGGGCTTGCTAGCAGCTTTAGAGCTGTAGCCCACTGGTTGCTTCACTGCCTGCAGAGCCAAAGGTCTTGGGTTCAAACCCACAGTGGGGTTGTTTGATAGGGCTGCCCAGAGCATTATCTCTTTTTAATGTACATTATTGCTGCCAGCAAAAACACCCTCAGCGTACTGTACCCATAAGGTGCCTCAGAGGGTGCCCTATAGGGCACCTTATGGTTACCGTCCATATAAGGTGCACTATACGTTATCCTGTGGAGCGACTTATAGGGTGCCCTATAGGGGACATTATAGGGTGCCGTGGCACCAGTGCACTTTATAATGTGCCCTCTGGGGTACCTTATGAGGCGCCTTATGTAGCACCTTATGTTACAATACTTTGAGGGTGTGTTTGCTGGCAGCATTAATTAAAATAAAAATAAAATGCCTCCTAAAGCAATATTACCTATAACAGGTAACGCCTCAGCCAGCCTTCTTCATTAGGCACAGTGGGGGATTGAACCCATGACTCCTGCATCATTGGTCAGTGTCTTAACCATTGTGCTATACTGCTGCTCCTCCTTGTATGTCAGTGCACCTACTTAAGATTTTCATTTGTTACACTGCACAGTGCTGCCATCAAAAACAGTGCTGTGACCTTGCGGTGCTTCATACGACACCCTATAAAGCGCCCTATAAGCAACATTCTAGGGTGCCTTGGCAGACAGTGCACTTTAAAATGTGCCCTCTGGGGTACCTTATGGAGCGCCTTATGTTACAGTGCTTTCAGAGTGCGTTTGCTTGTAGCAGTAATTAAAATAAAATTAATATGCCTCAGACTGCAATATTATCTATAACAGGTAATGCCTCAGCCAGCCTTCTTCATTGGGCACAGTGGGGGATTGAACCCATGATCCCTGCACCATCGCTTACTGTCTTAACCATTGCACTGTGGGTCTGTTCATGTGCTTGCACATCAGCGTGCCACTTATGCTTCCCGCGCAAGTTTCTCATGCGCTAACGTGTGCGGCACACATGAGCGCAGAGCGCACATTAGCGCATGATTAATCCTGATTTGCTTTTTTCAGACTGAAACGCCCACTCCTTATATGGCATCCCGCACACTAGCGCAGCGCGCACCTAACGGGGTTTTAGTAAACATACCCCTAAGACTCCTTTATTTCTGATTGTGCTTTTACTGCTTTTTGCTTTACACATACATATATGTATTTTGATAGATTTTCCTGTTGTTTTGATTTCATTATAATCATGTTTGTTTTTCATACATATAGTTCTTTATTACTGTTATTAATATTCTTTCGATTTACTTTTGATGTGTTTATAATTATATGTATTTTATGTATTTGCATTGACACATTCATGTTTGTTCTCAATCTTGTTCATATGGTTTTATGTCTTTATGTTTTTATGCTTTTATGGAGTTGTTAATATACAATGTTTACTATTATGTCTCAGCCTATTTTAGCCCCTGAGGAAGGCGTTACAAAACACAGCCTGTGTCGGGCCTTGGCTGTTTTAATTTATTTTCAATAAACACTTTCTTCCATTGCAATCCACGACTCGTATTGGTTTCTGTCATTGCACGTGGATAAGTGCTCTCTTGTTGGACCATATCCAAGAAATACAGTAATAGCGCCACCTGGATGAGTAGTACCTTCTGAACCAAAGGTCATTGATTTGCGATCACCCCTGGACAACTGTTAACAAAACTGGAAAAATAAATTGTGTGGTGGGGGGATATTCAGCAACAGCTGGCCATCTCTGCTTTAAATTAAAACTGGATATACAATGCCGGGGTCATATTTGGCCACTAACATTGAATTTCCAGGTTGGCTGGATAGCAATTTAGCTAAGTGGTCAGTAGCAATATTCAGTCGCTGACCATTGAGCTAAACTGGCTAAAGTTAGGACAGTCTTTCTAGTGCCAAATTTTAGCTAATTCAGGATAACAGGTTAGTGACTGAATATCACTGTTAACTGTTATCCTCGGATGCTCCACCCCTAAATGCACCTAAGCTAATCGGCTAGCATCGGGGCATTTAGTGGCTGAAACCAGGCATACTCAGCGGCACTAACGCATATCTGTTGAGCAGCATTTAGGTGGTTTGCTGGTTTGCATGCCACCTAAATGTCTTTGAATATCTCCTCCTGGGTTTGTATTTGCTTGGAAACCTGTAGAAAACTTTCAGTAATCATTTTGTTTGGGCAGCAGCCATAGCTACTTCTTAATTAACAAAATTGCCCTGAAATGAGCATTTATAAAACAAAATTAAACTTTATAAAATCAAAACAGAAAAACCTGAAGATGACACAGGACACTAAACAAAACAATGCATTTACCTGTACACACCTACAAATGAGTGGAATCCTGAAGAAAGCATATCTGACAGCGTCCTCCTAAAGTTTGAACCCTTGGTAGCTTCCCAGTTCCTTAATCTAGCCCTGACCATGGCAACAGATATTAGTTGCCAGTACACATACCAACCAACCAATAAGAAAACAGTACAATTTAGTCAGTGTTATGGGCAATACTATTGGTACCCTTGCATTTTAGATATGTTGTGTACAATATCTTGAGAAATAATTGGAAATATTCCAACTGTATATCATCATAATATTCTAATAGTATGTTCAAAGGTATACAACAAAAGCAAGATGTCTGTGTAACTTAGACATAGGAATTTCTGAGAAAAAAACCCCAAAAACAAAATATGACCTGGACAGGAATAATAGCACCCTTCACTAATATTTGGTTGCACAACTCTTGGCAGTGATAACAGCTTCCTATAAGTTCTGTATATCTGTCCGCTGGTAGTTTCTCCCACTCTTCAACTGCGATTTGTTCCAGCTCATGAACGTTTCCAGGATTACTTTTACCAATGGCTGATTTCAGTTTTTTCCAAAGGTTCTCGATTGGATTGAGATCAGGACTCATTGCTGGCCCATTTAAAACAGTCCATTTGTTTCTTTTTAACCATTTTTTGTATTTTTGGATGTATGTTTTGGGTCATCATCCTAATGGAGGACCCATGACATTCAACCAAGACCTAGCTTTCTGACCCTAAGTACACATTTTACTCCAAAATACCTTGGTAGACCTCTGACTTCATGATTCCTTAATACATTCCAGGCCTCCATTTCCTTAGGCAGCAAACCAGCACCACAACATTATCGAACCCACCATATTTAACTGTAGGAAAGTTAATTTTTTAATTTATAAGCTTTATTACTTCACCTGTAAATGTATCTCTGGTCTGTATTGCCAAAGAGCTCAAATTTTCTTTTATCTGTCCACAGAAGATTTTCCCAGAAGGATTGTGGTTTCTCAAGATGGGTTTCATCAAAGATCAGGGGTGCCTTTTTATGGCTGTCTTTGAGTAGTGGGGTCCTCCTTGGCCTTTGCCCATGAAGTCCTTCTTTGTTTAGTGTGCAGCATATGGTGCATGTTGAAACCACCACTCCAGATTGCTCCAGGTCAGCCTTAATCTCTTTGGATGTTGCACTTCTTGGATTAATTTTCCTATTCGCAACATGTTCTGGGAGTTCTTGACAGTTCCATGAGTAGAAACCTTATTAATAACATTGCTAACTGTAGACACAGGACTCCCAAGGTCTTTTGAGATGGCTTTGTACCCTTTTGAAGTTTGATGTTTGGTGATAATGGCTTTTCTGATTGTCTCAGGCAGCTCTCTTCACAATTTTGAAAATGGAACAGGCAGTGAATGTGTCTATTTTAAACATTAGAGCCATCATCCATTGGTTGATTCATGTCATGTGAGTACTGACAATTGATCACAGGTGTGTCTAATTTTACTTCAATGGGAATGTGTGTTCAAACTGATTTGAATTGTTTATAAGAGTGACAATAATCATGTTCTAACAATGTTCCAGTTTTTATGCTATTTTCCTACTATTTCCTTTTTTAATTGGTCTTGTTTTATTTGATTAATTTATATGTCAAATGTGTGTATATAAGAGGTGTGACAAAAAAGAAACGAGAGTATGGCAGCCACACCCATGACTCAGTGCCAGATGGCTAACCGCTTATGTCACTGTGTTGTGCAACATCTCACCACTATTCTGCTATAATATTTTTCATCTCTCTCACTCTGTTTTTCTTTTTCAGGTTTTTTTGTAGCACACTTCTCCATCGCTTTGTCATGCAACTGAAGGTAGCAAAAATATGGAGCAAAGAATCAACTTGAAATTTCTGGTTAAGTTGGAGAAGGGCCCAACTGAGTGTCTCCAACTTCTCCAAAAGGCTTATGGAGAATATGCAATGTCAAGGCCGCGAGTCTTCGAGTGGCACAAATGCTTCAAGGTTGGCCACGTGGAGGTGGAGAATGACCCCAAGTCAGGATGGCCTTCCATGACAAAGACAGCTGAGAACATTGACAGAGTGAACCAGCTGGTGCGGAGTGATCGCAGATTGATGGTGCAGATGATAGATGAGGAGCTCAGCCTGAACAGGGATTCAGTGCATATCATCTTGTTGCAAGAGCTGGGGATGCGGAAGGTGTGCACCAAGATGGTGCCCAAGCTTTTATCAGATGACCAGAAGAAGCAGCGGGTCAATGTTTGTCGAGACTTGCTAGAGATCAGAGAAGATCCAGAGTTTGTTGGCCGAGTCATCACAGGAGATGACCCTGAAAGCAAGAGACAGAGCCTTCAGTGGAAGACTTGACTGTCACCCAGACCCAAGAAGGTGCGCATGTCCAAATCAAGGATCAAGGTCATGCTGATCTCATTCTTCGACCAGAAGGGAGTGGTCCATCATGAGTTTGTGCCTGAGGGTCAGACAGTCAACCAGCACTTCTACCAGTAGGTCCTCAATCGCCTCCATGACCGGGTTTGGCACAGCAGGTGGGCTCTGTGGAGAGACAAGTCCTGGCTGCTCCACAACGACAACACGCCCGCACACACCACGTTCAGTGTAAGGCAGTTTGGCCAACAAAGAGATCACAGTTCTCAACCACCCTCCTTATTTCCCAGATCTCGCACCATGCAACCTCTGGCTCTTCCCCAGGCCGAAGATTGTGCTTAAAGGAACTCATTTTGCCTCTGTAGAAGAGATCAAGGCCACTGTGACAAGGGAGCTGAGGGACTTCAAGGAGGAGGACTTTACCGAGTGCTTCCGTACGTGACAGAAGCGAATGCAGAAGTGCATTAACTCTGGGGGGGATTACTTTGAAGGAGACAATGCAAAATTTCTCTGTAGATTTTGTAATAAAACATTTATGGGACAGTCTCGTTTCTTTTTTGTCACACCTCGTATAGTCTAAAGCCATGCTGCTGGAACGTTTTTTTAGAATATATTGGTCATTAAGGAGTTGAACTATAAAGGTGCCAATAATGTTGACCACAAGTGTAATAGGAAAGAAAATGAAACTATATGCAGAATTTTGAAAGGCAATAACAAACACTTCCTTTTTCTTCCAGGAAACAGGAAGTGCCTTTGTTTGCCTTAAAAACACCACATTGCCAGTGGCATGCAAGGCAGCACACCTCAGGAATGAAATAAAATGTTCCTGCAGCTGTGTAAATCAATTCAGCTGCAACAGAGAGGAAAGGATGTTACTGGCTAAGACTGACACAGATGGCTGGGGGGAAGAGGCTGGACTGTGAATGGATCTGATTCAGCAGGATGGGATTAGAAGAGGGCTCTTTTTGGGGTTGGAACTTCACAAAGGCTGATGCTGGGTTGCTAAGATTGCAAGGGGGTTGACTATGGTGGGGTAGATTAGAACTGGAAGGGATCTGACATGGGGGGCTGGAAGGAAGATGACACTTGGGGAGGGCTAGGAATAGAAGGGGATTGACAATTGGGGGATTATTAGAACTGGAAGGGGTTGACACAGGTTACTGGCACTGGAAAGGAGCTAACACAGGGTAGGGGACTGGGACTGAAAGGGGTCTGGACAGTGAGATGGACTAGGACTGGAAGGGAGAAAACACTGGGGCTTACTGGGACAGGGAGGGGTTGACATTATAGGGAACTGCGACAGGAAGGGAGCTGAGGCTCATGGGCTACTGGCATGTTAAGCTGGTGGGGGGAATAGTAAGTGGCAAAGTGGTACTCATGCTAACAATACTGCTTGCCATAGTGCCTGGTATCTCCCTTGTTGCATCACCACCACCATAACCCTCTCAATTTGGAGCTCCCTTTCCTTTATCTCAGTCACCAGCTTCTCCTTCCATTAAGTCAGTGAGCTGCAACACAGAGTGAAAGTTCCTTTTATCTGGGGATCACAGAGACCAACTAGCATATAATGTAAACATCCTCCTTGCTAAGGGGTTCCAGTCTTTTTCCTACTCGACCATGCAAGAAGTCTACCATCACCAAAACCTCTGGTTTGAATTCATGCCACTGCTGAAAACCCTCTAACTTGGTCTGTAAAATCTTCAGTACTAGGATGGGAAGGCTCAGGATAGCCCTTGTGGAACTTTGTTCCTCCATGGCATCCTTAAAGGAACATATGAACATAAGATATGCCATACTGGGTCAGACCAAGGTCCATCAAGCCCAGTATCCTGTTTCCAACAGTGGCCAATCTAGGTCCTAAGTACCTAGCAGTCTCCCCAAAAAGACACAGGTTCCTCAATGCTTGTATTGGGTCAAGCAATGTTATCCTGGGTCCCTTTCAATAATGGTTTATGGACCTTTCCTCCAGGAACTTGTCCAAACCTTTTTTAAACCCAGTTACACTAACAGGTTTTACTACATCCTCCAGTAACAAATTCCAGAGTTTGATTACACGTTGAGCAAAAAAATATTTTCTCTTATTAGTCTTAAATAGGTTACCCTGTAGCTTCAATGCATGTCCCCTAGTCTTTCTATATTCTGATAACGTAAACAATCGATCTATGTTTATCGGTTCCACTCCGTTCATTAATTTATAGACTTCTATCATATCTCCCCTCAGCCATCTCTTTTCCAGGTTAAAGAGCCCTAACCTTTTTAGCCTTTCTTCATAGGAGCATCCTCCCATCCCCTTTACCATTTTGGTGGCTCTTCTCTGAATCTTTTCTAATATTGTTATATCCTTTTTAAGATACGGCAACCAGAATTGCTCACAATATTTAAGGTGCGGTCTCACCATGGAATGATATAGAGGCATTATAATATCTTTTGTTTTATTTTCCATTCCTTTCCTTATGATACCTAGCATTCTATTTGCTCTCTTGGCTGCCGCTGCACACTGGGCCGAGGGTTTTAACATGTTATCCACAATGATGCCTAAATCTTTTTCCTGGGTGGTGGTTCCTAATGTGGAACCTTGCATCATGTAACCATAGTTTGGGTTGTTCTTCCCTAGGTGCATAACTTTGCACTTGTCCACATTAAATTTCATCTGCCATTTTGATGCCCAGTTTTCCAATTTATCAAGATCCTCCTACCCTCTTGCATGTCTGTGCTGGAGCTGTTGAAGCCAGTAACCCTGAATACAGAGACTTCATCTGCAAACTGGAGAACCTGTTCCTCCAAGGGGCTGAGTCTGTGCTGTTGCCCAGATGGCAACCTGTTGTTGGCCCACTTTTCTTTGCAGCCTGCCATCCCACCCGCCACTTCTTTTTTATGCCCTCCATGTCCCTGTTGTGGTGGTGGACAGCATTCACTCTTCTCACAATGTCAAGCCACACCAGCAGCTGTGAGCCGGCATCCTCTGCCGCAAAGAGGTCGGCGTGACATTGAATGATGAGCCCGAGGGCCATGAAGTTCTCAGTGGGTATAAAGTTGGCCTTCCTGATGAGCTTTGGCCCTTTAGGAGCTGTCTCTGCCACTGTACTGCTCATGAGTTATAGCGGTGCGATGTTACCCACCTAGGCCCTTTCACACATAAGCAGTTATTATGCCCCAGCACGCCATGCACCGTCCAACCCCATATCCAGTACCTGTGTAAAATCCTGTGTACCATGGCATTGAAAATCTGCGTCAGGGCATGCCACCATACATCGCCATAGAAGTACAGCGACCTGACAGGTGCTGTGTGTGGGCAGCATGCCGCACTACCCGGGTATTACCACAAACCATGCATGGCTGCTATGTCGGCAGTGTGACATGTGAACAGGTACCACATCATAACACTATATCCGAGCACATCCAGTGCTGAGCCGCTGCTGTGCATGGGTAAAGCACTGTGGTGCACTACCCATGTGCACCGACGCAAAATGACCTTCTAGGCCTACTATGCTCATGACACTCCTGCAGCACCATGGCAGACATACAACCCAGTCACTGTCTACAAGGTCGTCACAGTGGAACTGCAAACAGAGGTACCGTTATTTGAAAAATATTGTAAAATACAACAATGCAAGCATCTCTTGCATAATACAAGACAGAGCCTGTGTCTACAATAGTATGCCACCGGTGGTGGTATCTGTGTGACCATCGGTCCTGAATGTGGCACACACCTCTACAGGGGCTGCACATCCTTGCCTGCCAGGGCAACCAGTCCACCAGTTGGTGGGTAACAGCTGTCCATCTCTGCCATTGTGGCTGTCCTATGGCGCTAAGGGTCCCTGGTGGTGGTGTGCAACTACAGCTGTCAGGTTGTCCATGCACCTGCAGATGGCCTGTGCTGCTGCTCAGACGTCCTCCCTGAGTAGGCATACTTCTGCAACGAGGGTGGATGGTGCTCCCTCTCCAGCTGACTGTGATGGTGGAGGTGTGGTGCATCCCTGCGTGGGCAATCCTTTCTGGGCCCATGGGTGCAGTGGTGGTGGTGGGGGCTCATGGCTTGGGAATGTGACCCCCAGGTCCACAGTGCACTGTGCTTCAGCTGTGCCAGCCCTTATGGTGGGGCATGGCACTGTGGGATGGGCATGGCCTTGCAGGGCTAGGGGGTGCTGGGCACAGCAGGAGCCCACTGCTCATCCACTGGCTCCTCCTTCATGTGCATAAGGGCCTGCCATGTCTTTGCATACCCATCCTTGTGTCGCTTAGTGGGTGGTGCCTACACTTCCCTTACCTTCTCATCAGACCCCTTCTCCTCTGACTCCCCTAACTATTCTAGCCCCTCTGACCCATCTTCCTACCCTGCCTCCTCAGACAGATCTGGACCTGCAGTCCCCTTCTCTGACTCCCCTGAAGGATCAGGATCCTCAGAGCCCTCCTCCTCCTCTGACTCCCCTGATGTATCAGGATCCTCAAACTCTGACTCCCCTGACAGATCAGGACCCTCAGACCCCTCTTCCCCCTTGGGCTCCCAGGACAGCTCCAGCCCATTCAGGCCCCAAGACCTTCTCTTGCCTCTACAGCTGGCCCCATGGCTGCCCACTCAATACCTACATGCCTTGCTGCACCACCTACATCACCTCAGGCACTGTCTCCCTGTCCCCCTCATCACACTCTACCTTGACCTCCCCCTGGCATATGGCACTATCCCCTGTGGACCCATCTGCTGCCACCACTGCCTCCAGCACTACCTCAGGGTTGTCAGTGGCCTCCCCTTCTGTGGTGCTGTTCTCTCACTCAGTTCTGCTGGTGCCCTCCTCCTCTTCACTGGAGGATATGCTGCTGGGGGATGGACGTTGAGCCTGCTGTTCCAGTGGATGCACCCTGTTCGGTGGTGGTGCTTATGGAGGAGAGACGTAGGGGTGGTTACATGTGTGCCTGCACATTGGCCATGGTGTGGGACAGGGACGGCACCAGGAGTGGCCCACATGCATGGCACGTACCAGGTGCAGAACATGGGGGTGTGCCACCCACCTGTGCCACTTGTGTACCCTTCTCTGTGCCCCCCTGCTGCTGCCATGGTATTACCCCAGTCATGCCCTGCTGTGGTTGGTGGGCTCCATGTCACGTAGAAGGTCCACCCACAGTGGGCTGCATGGGTAGCTGTGCGGTGCACATTTGTGCATACTTTGGTGGCTTGTGCCCCTATAATGCTATCCCATATGGTACCACGGTCTGGTGTGTGCACGTCTTGGTGTTTTGGGGGCTGGCAGTTTTGCACTGCCTGGTCTGCATGCACTATACATACAGCCATGCCTGGTGCTCCTATAACCACTGCATTCCCCATGTGCCTCTCTGACCTGTATCAGCTGACAACTTCTCTAAGAGGCGCTGGAGTAGATTGGCCATTTGTGCTGCATTGTTCTGAAGTAGCACTTTAGGGCCTCCAGGGTGCACCGCACACCATAGTCACTGTGGGTGAGAGATGGGGGTACATGTTAGGTTAGATGTACATTCTGAGCTCAACTATTGTGCATTCTTGCATCTCGCTGGTGCCTGAGGGCCTGCCCATCTGGGGCGATGGGGCTTTTCCATGTGTATCCTGTGAGGGGTACATGTGCTGGTACACCATCAGCTGCTGGTACCAGTCTCCGCCCAATGCCACCTCCAGATACATGCCATGTGCCCTGTGCCACTGCCTCCATCAGCATCTCAGCTCTGCATCCATCTTTGCCTCCCCTCTGGCTCCTAGTTTGTGCATCCTTCATCTTCCCCTCTTCCCTTGCTCCTATATGCTGCTCCCTGTCTAGCCATGGCACTATGGTACATGGTGAGGATCAGTGCTCCATTGGGAGGGGCAGCGGAACTTTATCAATTGGCTGCATCACACAGCCACCACATTTGTGCATGCTGCCTTTGGCCCCCTCCACCTCCAGTGACAGTGTCACAACTGCTGGGGGGGGGGGGGTTGAATGCCTGGGCCCGCTGCCTCAGCTGGCATCTATTCTTTGAGCACCCCAGCCACCTGCACAATTCCCCATGTGCTAGCCCATGGCTCCTTTGTGTCTGCCATATGGTGCTGCTGCCATCCACTACCAGGGGGAGCTGCAGCTTCCACAAATGTTGTGTCTGGGCATGACTGGAGCTGGCAGGGTTTTACTTTGTGTGGTATGGCACCTCACTGGCTCCTGTTCATCTCACATTGGTTGTGCTCAGCCCTGTGCCTTGTCCCCACATCACTGACTGCATGTGCTGACACACATGTATGCATTTGCAGGTGTGTCTTCCATGGCCTGGTGCTCAACTCCTCCCCCCTGTGTTCCCTGCCCCTTTATGTCTGCTCACCTGCACAGGCAGAGCTATATCCCCCTCTAGATGACCATGGACAGCCTCAGGTTTGGTCTCCGGCCTCCCCTTGGGTAAAGCACCCCCTTGTACTTCAGTACAGACAGTGCAAGGGCCTCTGCCTCATCTGGACTAAAGTTTGCCATCCTCCTTGATGCCATAATCCTACTATCTCTCAGCCCAGCCACAGAGGGCTCATGCACAGGCAGCTGGCCCGGCCTACCTGACATGTTGTCACCATGCACGGTACTCCGAAATGTCACTACACGGTTCTGTCCCCATGTGCCGACCCTGCTCATCTGCCTGGGGAGTCTGTTGGCCGCTTGCTCCCAGGGCTCTTACATGGATGATGACATGGTTTCTTACATGTGTACTCCAACATAGGCTCCCTACACTTGGCTATCTTTGGCGTGCTACATGCCTGCTGCTGTGCATTTTTTGGATTGCATTTCCAGAGATTGCCCCTGTGGGCGCCGCCTGACTGACCATTCCTGCTCTTTTACTGACCGGGTAGATTTGGCTGAGTAGGGCCTGCATCACCACCTTGTCCAATATTGGGCCCACAGTTTATAAAATAGAGACCTACATGCATACTTGACCATGAACATTTACACATGTCCCGAGCAGTTGTAAATGTATGCAGATGCATTTTCGCTTCAATTGTACATTTCTTTGTGAAATAGGCACCCACTTGGACTTCCAGCCTGGGCAGCCTATTATAAAATTACCCTTCACATTTTCCATTTAAGTTGGCACCATGTAGTTATTTCAAACATCACCTAAAATCTATGAAAAATAGATAATGAACTGCAACAATCTCTAAATCAACTCATTTCCTATGCTTGCCTGACTAAATAATGATTATTAAAATATGAAAATGTCAATTCACAGTCATTATTGAAACAACTCCTCTTCAAGGAAGGGGTAGTTTATGTATTTTTGTGACAATGATTGAGTTATTGCATATAATTTAACATGTGCTAGTTTCCTTCAAACTCATTTGCATCAGGTTCAGATTTGGGGCTTTCATACACAAAAGCATTTTTAGAGGGGGTGTAATAGGTGTCCTTGCAAAGGGGAGAGATGGAGTATTCTTTCATTGTACATTCTTTGTACTTCATTCTTCTTTCTCGTTTCCTCTCTTCTGCCCAGCATGAGACAGCAATGGAAAGATGTTAGCATGGGACTGTGAGCAGACATGTGCTCACAGGCCCTGTGGTAGCCTTGTACCCTCCTCCACAAGGGCTTCCTCTTATTTCAGAAACCTATGTAAGGGAGACCATTACAGGACCTGTGAGTGTGTGCCTGCACACAGACTTCATACTAGCTTCTTTCCATTATAACTCTGGGTTGAGACAGAGGAAGAGGATCTGTGAGGAGGGGTCTGGCACAATCTGAATTACTGCCAAAATGCTTAAAGCTCTAGGTTTCAAGCTCTAGGCTAGCATCAAAGACAGGACTGGAACACCTGTAAGTTGGTGGTGTTGGAAGACTGCATATTTACTTTTTCTCTTCTACTCCCTCAATCCTTCTCTTACTAATCTATATTTTTTCACACATTCTCTCTCTCCTTCTCCCTCCTCTTCCTCCCCATTCCATAGGAGATCCCAGCACTGCCCCCCCTCCCCCCAATCAGAGTTGCTAAGTAATCCAATTCTAGAATGTAGATTTTAGGACAGTCCTGGATTTCAGACTACCCTATCCTGATAGGGTATGGGACATGAAGTATTGATTTTAGTGGATAGAATCAATGATGACAAATACCATACTACTTTGGATGTGATTTCTAAACCAGAACTGGTCAAAAAGTCTCCTCTCCTAGACCTGGGTAACACAGAAACATAGAAACATGATGACAGAAAAAGACCACATGGCCTATCTAGTCTGCCCTTCCATATCAACAACTACAACAGTCCCCTTTTTACCTTTAGAGATCCTCTGTGTTTCTCCCATGCTTTTTTGAATTCAGTTACTGTCCTCATCTCTACCACCTCCACTGGGAGACTATTCCATGGATCCACTACTCTTTCCGTAAAGAAATATTTCCGCATATCACTCCTGAATCTATCTCCCTTCGCCCTCATCCCATGTCCCCTCATAGCAGAACTTGCTTTCAATTGAAAGAGGCTCTCTCCCTGAACATTTATGCCACGGAGGTATTTAAACATCTCAATCATATCACCTCTATCCCACCTTTTCTCTAAGGTGTACATATTAAGATACTTCAGTCTGTCCTCATATGCTTTATAATGAAGACCACTAATCATTTTAGTAGCCACCCTCTGCACCGACTCCATCCTGTTCACATCCTTTTGAAGATGCGGTCTCCAGAATTGCACACTATACTCCAAAAATGAGGTCGCACCAAAGACTTATACAAAGGCATTATCACCTCCTTTTTTCTGCTAGCCATTCCTCTCCATATGCACCCAAGCATCCTTTTAGCTTTTGCCATCGCCTTTTCTACCTGTTTAGCTACTTTAAGAGCATCAGACACAACCACGCCTAGGTCCCGCTCTTCTTTAGTTGGCAAAAGTACTTCACCCCCTACACTATATTGCTCCCTTGGATTGTTGCAGCCCAAATGCATGACCTTACATTTTTTAACATTAAATCCCAGCTGCCAAATTCTAGACCATTCTTCAAGCTTAGCTAGATCCCTCCTCATGTTATCTCCACCTTCCTGGGTGTCTACTCTATTGCAGATTTTGGTATCATCCGCAAAGAGGCAAACCTTACCCGACAGCCCTTCCGCTATATCACTAACAAAGATGTTAAAAAGAATCGGACCAAGGACAGATCCCTGGGGCACAACGCTGGTAACAGCCTTCTCCTCAGAGTGAGCTCCATTTACTTGTACTCTTTGTCGCCTTCCACCCAACCAATTTCTAACCCAAGCAGTAACTTTAGGCTCCATCCCTAGGTGCTCAGTTTATTTATAAGTCGCCTGTGAGGAACAGTGTCAAAGACTTTACTGAAATCTAAATACACCACATCTAGGGCTCTCCCTCGGTCCAACTCCCTGGTCACCCAGTCAAAGAAATCAATCAGATTTGTCTGACAAGACCTGCCTCTGGTGAATCCATGCTGCCTCGGATCCTGTAATCTGCTGGACTCCAGAAACCTCACTATTTTCTCTATCAGCAGCATTTCCAATAATTTACTCACCACCGAAGTTAAACTAACCAGCCTGTAGTTTTCAACCACATCCTTACTTCTGCTTTTGTGTAAAGGCACCACATGAGCCTCTCTCCAGTCCTTTGACACCACTCCCGACTCCAACGAGGTATGGAAAAGGTCAGTCAGTGGAGCTGCTAGAACGTCCCCAAGTTCCCTCAGTATTCTAGGGTGTATCCCATCCGGTCCCATCGCTTTGTCTACTTTAAGTTGAGCTAGTTTCTCATGAACACAGTCTTCTGAAAAATTTTCAAGATGTCCCTCGTTTCTGTTCCTATTTGTGGGTGTTTTCTGAGGTCCTGCTCCTGGTTCTTCATCTGTGAACACAGAACAGAAATATTTGTTAAGCAATTCCGCTTTATCCTTATCAGCTTTTACATATTCCTCCCCTGCACCCTTGAGTCTGACAATACAACTTTTGCCCTTCCTCTTCTCACTAATATATCTTAAAAATGTCTTATCCCCCCATTTTATTGCATTGGCTATTTCCTCCTCCTTTTGAATCTTTGCCTTCTTGACTACTTTGCTAGCTTCTCTAAGTTTTTCCAAATACAGATGCCTGTCTTCCTCTTTCTGTGATCTCTTGTATTTCATGAAGGCCTTCCTCTTTTTCTTCACTTTTTCAGCTACTTCTTTCGAAAACCATAGCGGCCTCCTTTTCCTTTTACCTTTATTTACCATTTTAACAAAAAGGTTGGTTGCCCTTAAAGTATCCCCTTTCAGTTTTGTCCACTGTTTTTCTACATCCCCCAGCTGTTCCCATCCCACTAACAACTCCCTGAGGTATTGGCCCATCTTCGCAATGTTAGTCTTCCTAAAGTCTAAGATCCTCACCTTTGAATGGATTCTAACAGCCCTAGTCCTAATACTGAACCACACCATCTGGTGATCACTGGATGCAAAATGATCTCCCACTACAACATCAGAAACACTTTCACCATTGGTAAGCACCAAGTCCAGTATGGCCCCTTCACGTGTGGGGTCTGTTACCAATTGCGTGAATAGTTCTCCCTGTAGAGAATCCAGGATCTTCTTACTTCTAGATGATACTGCAGCAGGAATGTGCCAATCAACATCTGGCATATTGAAATCTCCTATCAGTAGCACTTCCCCTTTCCTAGCAATGCTGCGTATGTCTTCAATTAACTCTCTGTCCACCTCTTCCTCTTGTGAGGGAGGTCTGTAAATCACACCAATGCAAATAGATTTCTCTTTCCCTTTTTCTAGTTTAACCCACAATGCCTCCTCTCTCCCTTTTAAGCTCTGTAATTCCAAAGCTTTAATAGTAGTTTTTACATATAGTGTCACTCCTCCTCCCCTTCTTCCTACCCTGTCCTTTCTGACAGGGTAACATAGAAGCTCTGCATAAAGCACTCATAATGCTCTGATTCATGATCCAGGGTGTCTCCTTCATCCTCCCCCACTCTGATTAGCTGAATCTCCAGTCCTGGGATCACAGGCAGCTGTAGGGTGAGTCTGTCTTTTCCAGCTCATTTCTTCCTATTTCTCTACACATGCTGAAGAGGATGAACCTGGAGTGGACACATCAAAGTAGCAAACAATTGTTCTGCTTTATTCTGTAGCCAGGGCCACTTCAACCCATTATAGGGAATTGAGTAAACGTTTCTGGTGACACCCCTCCATTCGCAGGTGCCCCCCTTCACAGGCAGGGCCCCCCCTTCTCCCACCACCACTGCTGTCCACTCTCCAGAATGTGCAGCAGCGGAAGTACAATTAAAAAGGCACCAAGGCATTGGAGTTACCTTCTCTTTCAGTGCCGTGGTGCCAATTGCACTTCCACTACCCTCTGATTCTACTTCCTGATAAAGGGAAAGGAATGGAGCATTAAAGAACAGTTAACTGCTACTGGGATCAGAGAACACCTTCAAAATTTGACACTATAACTGTATTGCCTATTCCTAAATCTGGGCCTGATTTGCATGGGATTGTTGTTGTTAAGTGCCATTGAATCAGTGTTGACTCATAGCGACCCTCTGGATAGTTAACTTAAACTGTGTTCAGTCTTCAGTCCCGTGGCTCATTGTTGATAAAGTGGCACCCATAGCTGCTGTTACTGTATTGATCCATCTCATTGCTGGCCTTCCTCTTTTGTGTTGACCTTCTACCTTGCCAAGCATGATGTCTTTCTCTAATGATTGCTCTCTTCACATGGTATGTCCAAAGTATGAAAGTCAAAGTCTTGTCATCTGAGCTTCTAAAGAAAGCTTAGGTTTGATCTCCTCTGACTGGTTTGTTCTTTGGGCAGTCCATGGTATACACAATATTTGTCGCCAGCACCATAATTCAAAGGCATCAGTTTTCTTCCTGTGACTATTCCAATGGATAGACACAACAAAACAAATTACATGGGATTAACATGGACTATTGTCATGCATTAATAATTTAGCTTCAACTATCTGAGCCACAGATGCACAAAGCTCATTTTGGAATCAAGGGGGCATATTTACTCTGCCACATATTATCAGCTAATAATGTGACTCATTTCACAGTTAACACAACATGAAGGCAGATTTCAGATAGGACCTAGAGAGGGAAATTTATAGTCCAGGTCAGGATGTGGAAATTGGTGCAGCATTGTATCTTGTGGATTCCCATGTTCGGAAGTAGCAATGATTTTGAAAAGCTACATGTGGGGAAAATATGTGCAACACCCCTCACACATGTGTTTGGGAGAAGCAGCTTTTAAAATTTTATTTATTTTATTTATTTAACATTTCTTATATATTATTTTTCTCCAATTCAAAATGGTTTACAATGAACAAAATAGCAGTGTGGTTACAGCTGTTTTTACATAGAACAATAACAATTTTAACACTTGCTACTCCCTATCTGCCTACATACCCCAAATGTGCAACCCCAAACCCTGTGACATCAGAGCTGAACTTAACCCCTCCATCCACTTGATCCCCCCAACAAAACAACCCCCTCATTCATCCAGTACCTCTCCCCAACATTTTGTCCTTATTTAGCAACCTGACCCCAATAGGTAATACCATAAAATTATTGCTATGGGTCAAAGGAACCATTTTGGAAATGACAGCATGAACAGCAGGAGACACCAGGGAACCCTAAGGCCAGCAAGGGAAAGCTTATCCAAGCTAAATTGAACACCTAAGGCTAGAAATATGATAATTAAGATGAACAAGGCCATATCCAGAATAAAGGGACCATTTATTGACATCACCGGAATTAATTGAATACAATATTGTGCAGCTAAAATTATTACTGCAAGAATACTACCATCTAGAGTGCAAGGCCAGAAGAAAAAGAGAACAATAACAGTTCCTCCTTGGAAAAAGCGCATCGAACAAAAAATACAATCACTGCGTGCAGAGGTATCCCTGCTGGATGGGTATCTAAAAGGATTAAGATCATCAAAGATATTAAGGAAGATCCAAGATATCAGAATAAGCTATTTAGAGAAAACCCAAAACAATTCTACAGGGAATTGGGGAAGAGTATTAATATGGTAAAAGCACCTCCACCCATATCCGAAACCGAAACCTTCTGGAGAAAGCTATATGAGGACCCTATATAGCACAAACACAAAGCAAAATGGTTACCCAGCATACAGAAGCATTTAGAAAAAACAAACATCAAACCTGTGGAATGGCTTGTAGTAACAAAGGAAGAGCTGGAAAGTAGGTTAAAACGAGCTCCAAACTGGAAGATCCCTGGCCCAGATGGAGTAACCAACTTTTGGCTCAAACAGTTCACATCACTCTACCAAGACCTGGCGAACTGCAAAAATAAATTGTTTGAGCGACCGGATTTAACACCGCAATGGCTTACTTCAGGAAGTATGTTTCTCCTTCCTAAGGGAGACCTGCCCAAATTTCCTAAAAACTATAGACCAATAACCTGCTTACCTACAATCTATAAGCTGTTTACTGTGATAGATGCAGACAGAATATACGATCACATCAAGCTCAAAAGCATCATGGCAATAGAGCAAAAGGGCAATAAGAGAGGAGCATATGGCATAAAAAAACAGTTGATGCTGAATAAGGCCATTATGGCCAGTTCTAAGAAAGGCAGAAATCTCAGTATAGCATGGATTTATTATAAGCTTTTGACAGCATTCCACACTCTTGGATAATACATTGCCTTGAAATGTATAAACTAAATTCTGGTTTGATAGAGTATATTAAGTTCACTATGAAAATGTGTCAATCCACACTATTTTTGAGATATGAAGATGCTCAGTACATCATTCCTAACGTTAAAATCCAGCGAGGAATATTTCAGGGAGATTCCCTGTCGCCAATTCTGTTTTCTTTGGCGCTTAATCCAATGAGTGCTCTCATCAACTCTTTGGGGTGTGGATTTAACCTGAATTCTAAAGACTGTACCAACCCAGAAGCAACTTCCCATCTGCTATTTATAGATGATCTCAAACTCTACAGTTCCAGCGACCAACAATTAGCAGAGCAGCTTTGTGTGGTAAAAAGCTTTTCTGACGACATCAGGATGACTTTTGGCCTTGACAAATGTGCTTAGGCAACTTTTTTCAGAGGAAAATTCAGCAAAACCAAAAACATCTCCCTTATTGAGGGCTGTGACATCAAGGACCTTGAACAGGAAGGTGTATACAAGTATCTCAGAATAGAGGAAGGAATGACACTCGGGCAGAAACTATTGAGAAAGAAGATCAATAAAGAATATTACAGGAGATTAAAACTGTTATTGAAAAGTGCTTTAACATCACGAAATAAGATACATGCCATCAATCAGCTGGCAATTTCTGTACTCTCTTACAGTTTTGGTATTGTGGATAGGCCTCATAAAGAGCTTGAAGAACTGGATGTGTGAACAAGAAAACTCCTCCATGCTCATGAAGTAATTTACAAAAATCAGTGTATGCCAAGATTGTACATCCCTAGAGCTGAAGGAGGGCTAGGACTTATAGAAATTGACTACATCTACAGAGCTACTATCATAGGCCTTCAAGCCTATCTGACAGCATCATTGGATCCAAATGCACAAAAAGTGCTGAAATATGAACGTAAACGTCCAGAATCTGTCTCCATCATCAAACTTGGACAAGCATTCCGACGATTAGAAGGAATGAGTGAGAATCCACAGATGTGCATGAGAAAGAAAGTAACAGAATTTGCAAAACAAGAGAAAAAACTCTTCAAAGTATTAGATCAGCAGACAAGGAAAAACAAGTGGCAAATGCACAAATACAGTGGAAAATACTCCAAGAACCTTTTGTCGATCAAGAACAAACACATGAATGGTTGAGGAAAGATAGACTGAAACCGAAGGATGAAAGATTGATAGTTGCAGCCCAGGACAGCGGATTGTGGATGAGATGGTTTACAGCGTGTATTGAAAAAATTGGCACAACATACATATGCTGATTCTGTAAGAAAGAGCTTGAAACAGTGACTCACCTAATAGCAGGCTGTGAAGTTCTGATGGTGGAAAATTTCTATACAGAAAGGCACAACAAAGTAGCATGCCTCCTCCACTAGAAACTCTGAAACACTACAACATCACTGTCCCTGAAAAGCATTGGGATCATGACCCTAAGAGAATAACAGAGAATGAAGAGGTTATGATCACCTGGGATATTCCCATTCTGATGGATAAGAAACTGGATACCAGAAAACCTGACATAGTGGTAAAGGAGAAGAACACAAGACCCTGCTAGAAGTGTCCATATCAAGTGATTATTCTGTGAATCGTGTGGAGAGGGAGAAGATCTTGAACTATCAAGAAATACAATCAGAGACCAAGAAAATGTGGCAGAAAGATACAGAAATATTTCCCATTGTACTGGGGGCCACAGGCCTGATAAAGAAGAATTTCCAAGCACATCTTGACAAACTACCCATACATGTTACATCTTATGAACTCAAACAGGAGGCTCTCTTTGGCACGATGCAAGTATTACGCCGAGCATTAGCAGTAAATTTGAGAGATTAAGATCATATTCCACATACCCTGGCTTAGAAGTGAGGTTCACAACTGCCTTAGTATGCGCAAAACTAACCCATTAGGAGAAACTACCCGGAGATGGTATCAGGGGTTGGATTGGGAGGAGGTTTTGTGGGGTGTTTGTTCTTGCCATGGGGGTTTGGGTGAGAGGTTCTTGATGAGGGATTGTTTTGCTGAGTGGGGGATTGGATATTCAGAGAAGGTTGTTTTGGGGATTGGATGGATAGAGGTTGTTGGGAGGATCAGATGGGCAGGAGGTTTCTTGCTGGGGGACTGAATGGATGGGGGGTTTGTCTTGTTGGAAGGGAATCAGATGTACAGGACGATTGTCTTGTTGGAGAGAACTGAATGGATGAGAAGTGGTTTAAGATCAGCTTTGATGCCATTGGGGGGGGGGGGGATTAGAGGGGGGAACTATGTCAGGGGGTTATCAAGGATAGGCCAGACTGCAAGCTTTAACTTTGCCCCTTCAGACAGGCAAGTATTCATGCCTGAGGACAGGTATAAATGCAACACCTAGATTTTTTTGCATCAAGTGAATTCACCTTGTAAGATGGGGAATCAACATTGATGTGTTAGGCGCACCCAAATCACTCCATCTCTCCACCCCTACCAAACCTTCTGGCAAAGAAAACATATTGAACATCAGCATATATAAAAAGCATCCTTTCTAAACTATTAACATATGTATTCCAATCTACATGTGTAAATGTTATTTACACATAGGTATGCTTCTAAAATAACCTCCATTTTTTTTGCCAGTAACACATATTATTGGAGGATTTCACAGCTGATCACAAATATAAATTCAGCACAACTAAAGATAAATGTAATGAATTGTTTAGTATGCAGATCAGCTCATGAATTCTGCTTCTGCAAGAAGCTAGTTATTCCTTAAGAGTGTAACTCATTTTCTCCCGAAGCAACATCTAGCATTGCTCCTGATCTACTGGCTTGAAGCAGCTGCAAGGTCCTTATCATTCCTTAGTCCTTCAATACAATCCTTGGCAGCCCATAAGAGCAAGTTAAAGTCCCCATATTCTCCCCTAGTTCATAAATATGTAATCAAAAGGTATAATCTTTAAAGCCCTGCTGCCTCTGACCACCAAATCTCACACACAGGGGCGGAGTGGCCCAAGGGTGATTCAGGACCATGTGTGGAGACTCATTGTGGGGAATCATTTGCATATCCAGTGGACCTCATTTGCATAAATTTAATTTATTGTATTTTAAAATGTATATGCTGCCCAACTAAAATTTTAGGTGGCTTTCAAAGGAGCCGTTCACAAGCCTCTTTTTTTTCTCCTGGCAATGACTTAGGGGCATGTTTACTAAATATTAATGTGCGTTAAGTGCCACTGTTCCAATAGAAATAAATGGATGTGGGGGGCGGAGCCTGATGTCGAACAGGGCAGACGGGTAGAGCGTGAGCTCCAGTGAGACCCACCAACTAATCCGGTTTTAAGCTGTGGTATAGTGCCAAGAACCCACGAAATTGTGTTGGAAGATTTACAGACATGTCTGTACTAAAGCCAGCTAGAATAGACTTCAATTCGGGACAAAATGCCAGCGCTAAGCGATCAAAGACTGAACCTCCGTCACCCAAAAGATGGCGGCACGACTGGATGGACCGGAGGCCATGCAAGAAGTGCTGGCTGAGGTGAGAGGAGTCAGGGATTTGGTTGCGGCCAACGGTGAAGCGCTGTCGGCGGTGCGTGAGGACACAGCGGCTCTCCGATCCAGTTTGGAGGGTCTATCCCTGAGGCTGGATAAAGTGGAGCAAGTAGTGGCAGTGCACGAAGAAAGGTTGCTGACGGTAGAAAAGCACACGCAGCAGATTCGGGCCTTGCAAAGAGAATTGGAGGAAGGGAATAACAGAGCGCGGCGTAACAACATAAGGCTGGTCGGGGTCCCGGAGGGAGCAGAGGGCGGAGATATGATCGCCTTCCTAAGCAAAATGATCCCCGAACTTTTGCACATTACTTTTATACAACCGTTCGAGTTGGACAGAGCTCATAGGGTGCCCGCACAAGTGATTCAGGGCCACAAAAGACCGCGCCCAATAATCCTGCGCGCCCTGCGCTATCAGCACGTTGTGCAAATTCTTGAAGCAGCCCGACTACGCCCTAATGTGGAATTTGAGAGCTGTAAACTTCACTTTTTTCCGGACTTTGCTAAAGCTACTGCTGATCGGCGGCGCAGTTTTCTTACGCTGAGACCGCGATTGATTCAACTTCAAGCAAGGTTCGGCCTTCTTTATCCAGCACGTATGAGGGTCACTCTTCACAACCAAACTAAAACCTTTGATGATCCAGAGGTGCTTCAGCAATTTTTAGATGATAAAGAACGTATGCATATGCGCTGATATTGTATTTTATTTGGATATGTAGTTGCCAGTGTAACCTAAGACTGCGTACTTACGTAGTTTGATGGTTACATTCTCCTTTATTAGTCAGTGATGTAAATTTCGTGGTCTGTTGGTATATTGTTTGATATTTTCTTACTTTTGTTTCTCCTGTATTTAAAGACACATTAGTGCATTGAGTCGTGTTATATGTTGCACTACCTATACCTTGACATTCTGTTACTGGTGGGTCCCTCTGTACTGTTTTCCTGTTTCACTGGGTTCACCATGTAATGCGGGGAGGGATAATAATCCTCTGGGGTCTATGGGGAAATTTTGTTGTCTGCAGCTCGTGCCACTGGAATTAGGGTCTCCAAGTGTCTATATGATAGAGCAATGGCGAAGAGATTGTTTAACGAAGTTTAGATGTGGGGAAGAATGGCCAATATATCTGCACAGTTTCCACAACTGCCTAGTATAATCAAACTTCTTTCCTTAAATGTTAAGGGAATTAATAGCCCGATAAAACGGAAAAAGATTTTACTTTATGCGCAGCAAGAGAAAGTAGACATACTTCTACTGCAAGAAACGCACTTGAATAGCCATGAATCACTTAAACTTAGTGCTAAGCCCTTCGAGCTGGTGGCCTATTCTGCTGCGGTTCAGAAACATAACGGTGTGGCCATTCTGGCTAGGAAGTCTCTTATGCCCACTATCAAGCAGACGCTCTCTGATCAGCAAGGCAGATGGACCAGTGTTGTTTTAAAAGTTGGGTGCCTATCTTTCCTGTTGATCAATGTATACGCCCCAAATGCTGATCACCCAGAATTTTTTCGTTCCCTGGCTCAGGCAGCCTTTCTCAGCGGAAAGGAACCAGTCATTCTAGGCGGTGATTTTAACCTGACCTTGGACCCGCTTGTTGATAAAAGCCCTCCGAAGCTTAGTTTGTTTTCCAAGTCACATGCGGTCCTCAGGGAGTTGATGAGAGATAAAGGGCTGGTGGACATCTGGCGCCTCTATCATCCAACAGATCAAGAGTTTACTTTTTTCTCCAATCCTCATCACTCCTCGTCACGCATAGATTTTTTCTTGACGTCTAAATCCCTGATATCGTGCTGTAACAGATCGAGCATTCAGGCGACGCACATTTCGGATCATGCTGCTATCTGTTTAGAGCTACAGGACCTATCTAATGACACGAAGCCCTTAAATTGGGCATTTGATAGATCCCTTTTGGGTGATGCGGAGTTTTGTTCTGCTATTCGAGTGGCTATATCGGAATATTTCCAGTTCAATCTCCTACAGGATACTGGGGGATGGGCCTGGTGGGAAGGCTTCAAGGCCTCCATGAGGGCCGTCATCACGAGTCGTATGATCCTTAGGTCCCGGCGACGAAAAGAGCGCTTAGCAGAGCTAGAAGACCAGATCAAAGCAGGGGAGCGTATCCGTACACGGCGCTCTGACCCTTGCATCTTGGTTCGCCTTCAGAAATTGAAGCTCAGTTATAATCAATTGCTTACTGATGAAGTGGTGAAGACTATCCAAGCTCAGAGTGGGGTATACTACTGGGAAGGCAATAAAGCGGGAAGGCTCCTGTCACACACTTTAAAGGGCCAGCAGGAGGCGAGACGAGTGGAAGCTCTGCGTGACCCTGGTGGGCACAGTTTGCTGACCAAAGATGATGAGCTCGCTGACGCGTTTGGCTCCTATTACGCGCAGCTGTATTCTTCCGAGGTTCGGAACACCCAGATGAGCTTCGGAGAGCTGATTGCTGGAGTGCAGAGGCCTACATTAGATGGAGAGCTCGTAGAGGGGCTGGCGGCCCCACTTTCCCTTTCTGAGATCCTTCAAGCAATTCAGACATTGGCTTCCAGTAAGGCCGCTGGACCTGATGGCCTCCCCATTGAATTTTATAAAACCTTCTCTAAGGAGCTTGGCTTGCATCTGTGTGACTACTTCCGGACTCTTCTGCAGGATACTCCTCTGGTAGGGAACTTTGCATCTGCGACCGTGATTGTATTGGAAAAGAAAGGCAGAGATCCCCAGTTAGTCAGTAATTATCGTCCAATATCTTTACTGAATGCCGATTACAAGATATACGCTACGATACTGGCCAAGCGGCTTGCTGGTGTAATGCCACAACTGATACATCCTGACCAATGTGGCTTTATTGAAGGGAGATCGACGTCTGATAACGCCCGACTCTTATGCCATGTCCTAGCGGTTGGGGAAAGTCATCATAGTCCTCTGGTGGGGCTATCCCTCGATGCAGAGAAGGCCTTCGACCGGCTAGAGTGGTCCTTCATTTTTGATGCTCTTCGCTGGTTCGGAATAGGAGAAGGTTTCATCAGATTGTTGGGAGTGCTGTATGCTCGGCCTCTAGCACACGTTCGAGTTAACTCATCACAATCGAAGGAGTTGAAACTGTCACGAGGAACTCGTCAAGGTTGTCCCATTTCACCACTATTGTTTAATTTGGCCCTTGAGCCTTTACTACTTATGATCCGACAACACCCGTTGATCACAGGGATCTCGATACGGGGGCAAACAGTGAAGTTGTCGGCCTATGCAGATGACCTTCTTCTCTTTACTTCTCCGGAATCAGTGTCGGCGATCTTGGAGTGCATAGAGCGATATTCACAACTGTCTGGTTACAAAATTAACTGGAGCAAGTCAATTGCTTTTCCACTGAATGCTAGGATCCATAAAGCGGATATGGACCATTTCCAATTCGTCTGGGAGCCAAAGATGTTCAAGTACCTCGGAGTTTACTATGGCTACCCCTTAGTTGAAGCGGTGAGATATAATGAGAAGATGCTTTTAGAGAAATCTCTCCTGTTAACTACTAAGTGGTCCCCCTTATCTATATCATGGTGGGGGAGACTTGAAACTATTAAGATGATGATAGTCCCGAAAATTAACTATACCTTAGAAATGGTGCCTTATTTTTTACGCCCACAGATATACCAGCAAATAGAAAGAGTGTTAGTGCGCTTTTTGTGGAATAACAAAACACCCCGGATTGCCCTCAAAAAGCTTAAAGCTTGCAAAGAATTGGGAGGAGTGAAATTTCCGGACTTTCAGCAATACCACAAAGCTTATTTGTTGAAACAAGGGGCACAATGGTTATTATCGGAGGCCAAACCAGTGCCTGCATGGCTAACTCTTGAAAAGGCAATCGTGGCACCCTTCCCATTAGCGCTTCTTCCATACATGCAGATGCCACTGGATAGTGGATACCCTACTATGATAACTGACACACAAAACGCCTTTGCGACTTTGCGTGGCTCGCTTGACAGGGCTGATCGCCTTACGCGTCAATGGCCCCTCTGGTATAACCCTCATCTTAAAATTCAGCGTAAGTCCTTTGCTTGGCGGCTTTGGTATTCTAAGGATATCTGGACTATCGATCAACTGCTGGATCGCGAAGATTGGAAGAGCTTTGTGCAATTACAACAGGAGTATAATCTACCGGGCACTGCTTATTTTCAATGGCTACAACTTCGGCACTGTATAGCCAAGCGGATGCCACATCTCCGGTCTTTGGAGCACGTGGAGCCTTTAAGTGATGCAATCGATATATCCAGTAGAGCTTCCCATTTCTACAAGCTGCTACTTTCTAACAAACAGCAGGGCGCGATTGGCACGCAAAAAGTCTGGGAACATGACACTGCCCTGATCTTGACGTCTCAGCAATGGGAACAGTTTTGGACAAAACAGGTCCGCATCTCTAAGTCTGCCTCTGTCACTCAAGTATTATTTTTCATGGCACATAGAGCATACCTTACCCCGGTCAGGATGGCTACATGGGGGCCAGCAGCAGATGGGCACTGCTGGTCGTGTAAACAGCAACTAGGTACCCTTGCTCACCTTGTTTATCAATGTCCCTGCGTCCAAACCTTCTGGAAACAAGTTTGGAAAAGGATCCAAAATATTCTGAATATTTGCGAACCTATCTCCTGGGGTATCGTCAGCATGCGCTCAGCGAGCAACATACCCTCCTTATCAAAACGTCATTTTTTCCTGCTCGATTTTATGCTAGGAATCGCTTTATACCTTGTTTCGCGCCATTGGACGCATACTTATGACCTTTCTTCACAAAATTGGTGGAGCCATGTATGCTGTTACAGCAAGTTTGAGCAGTTACCAAGAAAAGGTGTATCCAGAACGCCATCCGGTCTTGCCAAATGGCAGGTGTTAAATGATTACATCTTATTATCTCAGACCCCTAAGTAAGCTTCTGGCGCTCACTCCCACATAGGGCACCTTGATTGACCTTGTTTAGAGGCTCCGGTTTTGGAGCACCTATTGTCGCAGACACTTTAATTTATCCTGTTTCATGTCGACTCCAGAGGATTGGGTTGGACGGGTGGGGGGGGGGGGAAGGGGTGTTCTTAGCTTTAGTTAGTAGTTGTTGTTAGTTAGGTGCAGTCTGGGATGAGGTGATGTTTGTATTGTTCGATTTTGTGTTGTTATTTTCCCATGGCTGTGGAAAAAAAAGCAATAAAAATATTTAAAAAAAAAAAGAAATAAATGGATGTTCCTGCGCTTATCGCAATTTGTGATTGCACATTATCTTTTAGTAAACATGACTCTTAATGAGTCTCTGAATACCATTTGCATGGGCAGTGAGGATAAGGAAGGGCTACCAGATTTCCACATTACTATACTCCAGTTTCAACTGCCAGGCATATTAGGAAGTACTACACACCCTGTCCATTTAGAACTAGGGTTGCCAACTGGCCAGTTTTCAGCCGAGCTAGCCAGGTTTTTTTTTTAAATTTTTAATTTTTATTAATTTTTTCAACAGACCATTTACACCAGGCAAGGTACATCCCATTACATTCAGCAATAATCATCAACCATAAATTAACCTATCACCTTTACCCCCAAACCTGCCCCTTACAACCTCTCTTCCCTCCCCTTACCTATACCCCACCATTCTTTACCTCACTCCTTAAGTTCCCCCCTTCCTTCCCCTCCTCTCCCTTCCCCTCCCCTCCCCTTCCTTCTACCACCTCCCTCCCTCCCCTCCCCCTACTAATTAATACCACTCCTACCACTATCCTACTTCTAACCCCCCTCCCTATCCCCGCTCCTCCCCTTCCCCTTCCCCCTTCTCGACCGTCCCTTCCTTCCACATATTCTCTATCAACCATCTTCATACTCCCTCCCACCGTTTCTCCATTTGTCCCCCCCTACCCTTTTTCTCCCCCGTGATTTTATACATAAGATATACCTCCGACATTCTTTTAGAATAACTGTCTATAGATGGTAAAATCGTTCTATTCCAGTGCCAGGCTATTTCACTTCTGGCCACTGTGACACAAAACCAAACGATGTTCCACTCTCCTTCCCACTGCCCATCCTTCTTCTGCAGGAGACACATTTCAGGAGTCAGCTCTATTCTTGCTCCTACAATTTTTTTAATATTCTCCCCAACACTCCCCCAATACCTTTGAACCACTGGGCATGACCACCACATATGCATCCATGTGCCCTTTTTACCACACTGCCTCCAACACTCATTCGTCTTCAAAACCCCTGCTTTATACAGCCGTTCCGGTGTGAGATACCACCTACTCAGCACCTTGAACCCATTCTCTCATAGCGCCATGGCAATAGTGAATTTGGCTATACCCCTTGCCACTTCCTCCCACTCCTCTACCACCCATTCCACCCCCAAATCCCTTTCCCACGCTTCCATATAACTCAGTTTCCCAACTCCCCTCGCTATTAAATCTTTGTAGATTCTAGAAATCATGCACTTTTGCCCCATGGACCCCAAACATGCCCCTTCAAACCATTCCACTCCTCCTCCCCTATCCTGCCCCCTCTTACTTTTATGAATCAGCGACCCCATTTGCGAGTACGCATATCTATATTTTTCCTGTAACTGATACATATCACGAATACCCTCAAACCCCCTTACCTCCTTCCCCGCTAATATCTGTGACACCTGACTTAACCCCTGCGCCTCCCACCTCTTCAGAACTACTCTACTCGGTCCTTCTCTCGTCTCACAACACGCCTGTAGGAACATGGTATGTGATCATTTCTTGTCCCCCACCATCCTCTGTATATTCTGTTGCCATACGCTTAACGTATGCCCCACCATAGGGTTAGTCCCCCTCTCCCCCTCCCCCCCCAGACCAACTGCTCTAGTTCTCCGGGGCATAGATCTGCTGCCTCCATCCTTACCCATTGCTTTAATGGCTCCCTTATCCATGCATACACTGCCCGAAGCTGCGCTACCTTATAGTACATTGCAAAGTTAGGCACCCCATCCCTCCCTCCATCCCCTGCACTTGTAATGTTCGCACCGCCACCCTTGGCTTTTTACCCCCCCAGATAAACCCCTCCACTTGCTTTTGTACCTTCCTTAATACTCCTCTCGGTATCGCTATGGGTAGCACTTGAAAATAGAACAAAATTTGGGGAAGCAACATCATCTTAACGATCGCCATCCGCCCAAACCAAGAGTAGTACCCCCCTGCTCCAACCCCCCAGCTGTGACTCCAGTTGCCCTATATGCTTTTTATAATTTAATTCAAATAATTCCTCCAGTGTACTCCCCATCTGCACCCCCAAATACCTAATCAACCTTTTTGCCCACCAAAACGGGAAGCACTGCTACAGCTCCCTCTGCTGTTCCTCTTCCCCCACCACATTTAATATTTCTGACTTCCCCCAATTCATTCGGAACCCCACCATGCCCCCATATTTCTGTATCTCTCCCATTAAGGCAGGTAGCATTCCCCCTGGCTGCGTAATTGTCAGCAAAATGTCATCTGCGAAGAGCAACATGCAGTACTCTATTTGTCCTACCCTCTTATCTCTGGGCTCGCCCTTATCTGCGCTACCAAGGGCTCCAAGGAGCAGGGGCGATAGCAGGCAGCCCTGCCTCGTTCCCCTTCCCAGAGGAAAAAAACTTGAGTACCCACCATTTACTTTCACACTTGCTTTAGGACTTTCATACAGCACCTTTATCCACTTCACAAAATCCGCCCAAAACCACATGGCCCCTAATACCGAGAAGAGAAATTTCCATGACACTTGGTCAAATGCTTTTTCAGCATCTAGTGAGACCAGCAGCGCTGAATCTCCTGAGCGCCTTGCTGCCCAAATCACATTGAGAACCTTTCTGATATTATCCGCCACCTGCCTCCCCAGTATAAAACCTGCTTGGTCCTCATGAACTAGCTTCCCTAGAAATTTATTAAGCCTTGTCGCAAGAATTTTTTGCAGCAATTTTGCATCATGATTCAACAACGAAATTGGTCTATAGGACGCACAGTCCTGCGAATCTTTCCCCGCCTTGTGTATCAGGGTAATGCCTGCCCAGCTCATCGTGTCCACCAACTTCCCCCGTGCCGCTTTGCATTGAAAACTGATACTAATGGCTGAAGCAACAGACTCCCAAACTTCTTATAGAAGCTCGATGTCAACCCGTCTAAACCCGGGGCTTTCCCTAGCTTCATAACCTTAATCGTCCTCAACACTTCCTCCATTCCAATCTCCCTGTCAAGATCCTGCTGCTCCCCTTCCTCCAACGGTGGCAACCCCACGTCTCCCAAATACTTACTGATAGCCCCCTCCGCTCCCTCTGTCTCGGCCGCGTATAGCTTCTGATAGAACGCTACAAATTCCTGATCTGGTGATCCTCCTGCCCCACCGCCCCGCCAATTCTGATCTGTAGTATTCGATTCCATTCCTTTCTTTTTTAACTGCCGAGCCAGATACTTCCCAGCTTTATTACCCCCTTCAAAGAAGTTCTGCCTCAGCAACTGCAAGCTATGCCTTATCCGCCCCACCTCCAGAGCATTTAATTTAGCCCTCGTTCCAGAACCGCTCCCCTAAATTTCCCCCTCCCCTGCACATCTTTCCCTTCCAGTTCCATTAGTTGATGCCATAATTGCAATTCCTGCTCCTCCCGTTCCCTTTTTATTCACGCTCCCCACTTTATCAGCACCCCCCTTACCACTGCCTTAAAATCATCCCAAACCACTTCCTCTTTTACCTCTCCCTCTCCATTCCATTCAAAATACTCCAGTATTAACTGTTCCACCTCTCTCACCACCCTAGTATCCTCTAGCAAGCCCTCATTGAGCTTCCAATAATGCACCCCCCTTGCTTTCCCCCCTCACCCTCACTTGTACTACCACTGGTGCATGGTCCGACCACGTAATAGGCTCAGTTTCTCCTCCCTTTATCCTGCCCGCCAGTTCCTTCCCTACCCAAATAACATCTAATCTTGAATATGTACCATGCACTCCTGAGAAGAAGGAGAACTGCCGCCTACCCGGGTTCATCAATCTCCAAGCATCTATCAAATCATTCTCATTTACAAACCTATGATATCTCTGTCTATCCGCCCTCCACCCTTCCCTCTTACCCGTTGTATCCCTCCCCACCTCCCAAGGCATGTTAAAGTCCCCCCCCACAAATCAATACTCCTTCCCCCATTACCGCCACCTGCTTACCTAACTCCTCCCAAAATTCTTTCTGGGAACCCGTGGGCACATAAACATTCATCACGCAGAACCATTCTTCCCCGACTCTCACACGCAGCAACAGGTATCTCCCCCCTTATCCCTCATCACCGTCTGCACTTCAGATTTATGTTCCTCTGTGATGAAAACTGCCACCCCTCATTTCTTCCTTTCCCGTAAGTTTGATGCAAAAATGCACCCTCTATAACTCTTCGGGTGCACTAACGCTTCATGCTTTTTTTGTAAATGTGTCTCCTGCAGCATTACAATCGCTGCCTTATGTCTTGACAATTCTTTATACAATTTCTGTCTCTTCCACGGTGAATTCAACCCCTTCACATTCAATGTTACAATTTTCAGAGTTTCCTCCAACCTCGCTCCCCCTTTCCCTCCCGTTTTCAACCCACCCCCTCCCCCCTTCCCCCTGCCTCTCCCCCCTCTCTGCCCCTCCCCTTCCCTTCCTTCTGCGCCTCCCCTCGTCTTTATCCCCCCCTCCCCTCCCCCTTCCTCCCCTTCCCCCCCTCCCCCCCTAACCTTCTACTCCAACCCGGAGATCTGACTTCCATAACAGTGACCTAGGATCATCCCACCACCTACCCCTACCCCTCTTCCCCCTCCCTTCATCTACCTACTCATTGCCATCTACCCCACTTACCCCTACCCTCCACTACTCCTCCCCTACCCTTCTACCCTCCCCCCTCCTTGCTTCATTACTCAATATTGTCTCCAAAACCTTTTCCACATTGTTAATCATCTGTTTCAAGTCCATGTAACGTCTGCCACTTCAGCCTGTGTCTTCTTCACTCTCCTTTCCTCGCTGCCGCTCTTTGGCCAATCTCCGGCCGCCTTCTGCAGCACTGTGCCACCTCAAGCTCTCCGCCCTGCTGCTATTGGCAGTATTGTCTATCGGCTTTACTGGACTGCTGGCCTCCTCCGGTAAGTCTGCAGCTCCCAAGTCTCTCAATGCTTTCCAAGCTTCTGCACTTGTTTTTACTTTCCTCAACCGTCCTTGTACCGTAATCAACAGTCCAAACGGGTACAGTCACTTATATCTCAAGTTGGCCCTCCTCAGGTAGGCTGTGACCTCTTTTATCTCTCGCCTGTGCTACAGCGTCCCCTGAGACAAATCCTAAAACAGTTCCAGTTTATGTCATTCCCATTGGAAGTGTCTTAGCTTTCTCGCTGCTCCTAGAATGCGTTCTTTCAGCTTGTAGGAAGCCAGGCAAACTACAATGTCTCTCGGGCGGTTATCCCTTATGGGCCCCAACCCTCTATGAGCACTCTCTATTTTCATCTGAGTATCGTCGTCCTCCTCTTTGCGCTCTGCCTCTTTTAGAATTTCTCCTATTTTTTGTACCACCACTTCGCTGTTCCTATATTTAGGAACCTCCGGGACTCCCCGCACTCTAATGTTGCACCTTCTCGAGCGGCCCTCTAAATCTTCCGTTTTTGCCTTCAGCTCTCCTTGCGCTTCCCTCAGCTCCTCCCATCCTTTCTGGATTTGCTCCACCACTGTCCCATGTTGTTCCAATTGCTTCTCTGTCTCCTCTACACGCTCTCCCAGTTCCGTGATGTCTTGCTTGATTGTTTGCAAAGTCTCTTTTAACTCATTTTTCACTACTCCAATTTCTTCCTTTAAATCCTCCTTCAATTCCATAAGCCACTGCTTGATTTTCTCGGCTATTCCCGAGCACTCCTCTCCTTCTGTCTCTTCCTCGCACTCCGGCGAGTTGTCGCCCATCATCTTGCCCATCTTCTCGCCCTCCTTTCCTCCTCTTGATGGCGCATACGAGGAACGAAATTCCGCCAGTTTCTTCTTCACTGCCCCTTCTCTCTTTGTTTTCTCCATATCTTAGTTTAGTTGTACCCCTCTGCAGGCAGCGGTCTCTTTGTCAAATTCCTCTCTTTTCTCCTTCCCCGTGGGGTGCTATTCAAGCAGTAGAAGCAGCCTCGGCCTCTGCCCTCTATTTTTGGCACCGCTGTCCCTCCTGTATGATTCTGCCACTGTATTTCCACTGTACTCTACTCCAGCCTCTGTTGTGACTTACTGGTCCTCTCTCAGCGTGGCCTGCCACTTGGCTTCTGGGACTGCCCTGCTCACCCACTGTTCCAGTGCTCCTTCAATCCTGGCTCTCTCTGGGCGGTCTGAGCATTCTCTCTCCCCTCCTTCTCTTCCTGGTGCAGGCTTAGCTGGACAACTCTACTCTCAGCCGTATCCTCAGCTCACCGGTTCCTCAGCTGCTGTCTTTCAGGCCTCGTGGTCTCTCCTCCCCCAGCTGCACCCTCCGGTGTCCCTCCGCCGCCTGAGCTGCTGCTCTTCCCAGGCTTTGCTATTGCCCTGCCTCCAGCTCACCTCCAATTAGCACCTCTTCCTCTCACAGCCGCTCCTGCTCGCCATGGTCTGCCACTGGCTCCCGTGCAGCTCTCCTTCCATGCTAGCGGGTCTCACCGGCCTTTTACACTCTCCCCGGACTGCTCTCACTGTGATTTGGTGGCTGCGGGAGAATTCAATGTCTCATTACTTCCTGGTGTTGGATCTTCCTGCACTTGCCCAGCTCTCCTCACTGCCTGCATGCTGCGGCCCTCCTGTCACTGACGCTCTCCCCTGAGGCCTCCACGTCCGCTATCCTTCTCCGCCATGTGGATCAATGCTCTGCTTCTTCTCTCCGCAGCGGCGGCTCGTGCCGGGGAAGTACTCTGCTCGCTCTCGCTTCCACTTGACTTGGGGGGTTTAATGCAACATGCCCCCTGCTCCCACTGCTTCTTTACTACATTTAACACACTTTTTTTATGCTTTTTGGCAGGCTATGGCGGCAGAGCTCCTCTAGCCCGCCACCATACGATCTGCTGACGTCACCCCGAGCTGGCCAGTTTTTACATGGCCAGGATGGCTGCTGGCACAGATCTAAGACCAGCCCTTGAAAAGCCAATTTTTTGCTCTGGCCGCGAGACCGGGCGCGGCTAGAGCAGAAAACCAGCTTTTCATCTGGGGTCCTATTTCCCCCCAATGCAACCTCACCTTCTCTTCCGCTGTCAGTTCCTTTCAGCCACCTCCTTTGCCTTGCAGCCGTGGCTCCTGCTTCTTACAGAGCAGCAGCTACAATAATGCTAATTTAAAAACAAAATGAAACCGGTGTGGAGCCCTCCGGCCCTATGGAACCCTTGCTGAAGTGTCCCATCCCCTCTAGCATCACTTCCCACTGAGCGCGGGATTGTGAAACAAGGATTACTTAGAGTCAGAGGGCTCTACACCAGTCTCATTTTGTTTTAAAATTAGTGTTATTGCAGCCATCACTCTGTAAGAAGCAGAAGCTGCGGCTGCCAGGAGAAGGAGATGTCAGGAAGGGACTGACACGGGGGAAAGGTGGAGGCAGGAAGGCAGCTGAAATAGGGGGGAAGGAGGTGGCTGGAAGGCAGTTGAAAGAAGAGGGAAGGTGAAGGCTGGAAGGAAGCTGAAAGGGGGGGAAGGAGCTGGCTGGAAGGGAGCTGACATGGGGGGAAGGTTGGGGGCTGGATGGGAGCTGACATGAGGGGAAGGTGACACAGGGGGAAAGGAAGGAGGTGGCAGGAAGGAAGCTGACAGAGAAGGGAAGGAGTGGGCTAGAAGGGAGCTGACACCTGGGGATGGTACTGGAGGGGGAATGGAAGGGAGCTGACACCTGGGGGTGGGACTGGAGGGAGCTGACACTTGGGGATGGAACAGGTAGGTGACTGGGTAATGGGGGGATTGGCAAGGAGGGGGCAGATTGGGATGGCACTGGAATGGGGAAGGACAGAGGGTAGGGTGACTTGAAGGGAGCTGACACTTGGGAATGGGACTGGTAGATGGCCGGGTAATGGGGAGGAGGCTGGAAGGGATGGGGCACTGGGACTGGAAGGGAGCAGACATGTGGGAATGGCACTGGAAGGGAGATAGACAGAGGGTAGGATGACTGGAAGGGATCTGATACGGGGGTGGCACTGGAAGTGGAAGTGAGCTGATACCTACAATGGTATTTGGACTAGAAGGGGCTGGACAGTGGGGAAGGAGGGGGACTGGAAGCGAATGGATACCATTGACAGTCCTAGGAACACAAGGGGGTTGACATTGGAAGATAATGGGAGGGGAGGACTGGAAAGGGGGCTGATACCGGGGAGGGGTACTGGGACTGGAAATAGGCTGATGGAAGGAAGTAAAAAACAAAACAAAAGAAGATACAAGGAATGGCAGATGGAACATAGACCATAGAAAGAGAAGACAGGAAAGCAGAAGCCTCAGATCGGGACCAGATAATAAATGGTCAGACAACAAAGACAGAAAAAAAAATATTTTCAATTTAGTGAATGGACTTTGTGCTATTTTTATATCTTACACAGTATAGGGAACTGCATCTCTTATTTATCTGATGCTGCATTGCATGCAGAGTCTGGCTTCTTGGGGTTTGAGCTTATTTTTTGTTTATATATTTTCTTTTTGTTTTGTGCTCATTTATTAATGAAGACATATCTGTATTGTATGTTTGTGTACAACCAGTGCTGGGTATTCCGTTAGTATGGAATTTCTGTTTAAGAATATGTAGCGATCTTGCTTGTTCAGTTTGCACATTGCCCTCTCTGCAATTATTTTTTGGTGACAGGAGGTGGGGCAAGGGTGGGGTGGGGGCCGGACAGGAGGCGAGGAAAAGGTGAGGCAGGGGTGGGCATGGGTGGAACATGACTAACCACAGGTGGTGGATTTTTCTTTTTCAAAAAGTTGAAACTCTATTCAGAACCCATAGCAAACCCACCGTATCATAACAGCACTACAAGAACTCACAAAGCACCAAAACCTACCTATCAAAAGGCAACACTGCAAATATTAAACCAATATATCTCCTACTGGGGAAAGAGAACAAGTGGCACTGTCAAATAGAAACTACATGAACAGAATACCTCAGCTCGGTTACACATGCAGAACATAGATCATCACCAAACAAAGAACAAGGGATCACAATTTAAAAATATGAAGACAATAATTAAACTGGGAACCACAAAAGCCAAACTTGGAATGTAGAACAACACTGGAGAAATAAAACTATAAATTAATTTCCTATTGTACTAAACAAAACGCAAAGTTGTTAGCAATGCACATTTCCCGGAGTTGACATATTCCAGTTAATAAATTCAAAATAAAGTATTTTTCCACCTTTGGATGTTTGGGCATTTTATTTTTCAGTTGCAATTGCTCTAGTCACTTTCTTCTGGTTTCTTCCATTGTCTGCTGTCCATTTGTTCTTTCTTCTCTCTTGTAGTTTTTTTCCATTCTCTCTCTACATCTGCTTTAGCATACTGATCTTTCCCCTTTTGCTCTTTCCTCCATTTCTTTCTTTATTCCTTGTTCATCCACTCAAATTTCACCCTTCCATCCTCAATCCCCATTTACTCTTCCAATACCCAGCCAATTCTAGATTTTTCTTTCTTCCCACACAAAATATCTTTTCCCCTCTCCATCCTCATTCCCCCAGCCCCATCCCCTTCTAGGCCTCCCTCAACATCAACTCCCTTCTAGTTCCAGCCCCACCCAGTATCTGCTCTCTTCTAGTCCCATTCTCCCATCCCCTCCATAAGCCCATTTCCAGTCCTAGCCCCCCCATCAGCCCTTTTCCAATCCTAGCCCCCCCATTAGCCATTTCCAGTCCTATCCCAGCCCTCCATCAGCCTATTTACATTCCTTGCCCCCGCATCAGCCCATTTCCAGTTCAAGTCCATTTCCATTCCTAACCTCCCCCCCCCCCCCGTCAGCCATTTCCAGTCCTATCCTAGACTCTCCATCAGCCCATTTCCAGTCCTATCCCCCCAAAGAACTCCACACCTGATGACTTTAATTATAAAACTCTATAAAACTCTTGGGGGAGAGGGGGTGGTATAAGGCTGAAGGTTTGCCCAAGGTTCCCAATATCCTTACACCTGCTCTGTCTGAAACTGTATTTCTTTGTAAATATTGCTAAATTACCTTTCTCTGAAGATTATTTGACTATGTTAGAATAGAAGAAAAATCCTTGGGATTTGTGTAGAAGTTCAGTTTGTTGTACTATGGGAACTGAGATGAGGTGTTTCCTTACCAGAGGAACAGACGTTTGTGGTATGAGTATTAACTTTAAGTTTTATGAAACTCTGGTAGGCTTTTGAACCCTGAAAAAGAAACTAGTTCGGCAAAAGAAATCCCTATAATAGTGCTTATAAAGCTGAATTTGGAAAGAACTGGTACAGCAAAAGGACACTGCATGTGGTTATGCAAAGTTTGTATATTTACTAAGGATTCTCAATGACCGGCAAATGTATCACTCCTCAAGCCACTTATTGCAAATGCTGTGGCAGGCTATGGTCAAGAATAGCCTGTAAACGTATGAGAGACCTGTAAGCTAGGCCTGAATCCCAGCCCCCACCTGAGAATAGTAATGCTATGAAAAACCAAAATCAGTAGAAGTTAGAGAAACTGTTTTAAACTGCTTTTGATAAGGTTGTATGAATCCTTTATTGAATTCTTACATGCTGATGACAGATATGTTCCAGTGCTCTGTATTCACACATTCTCTAAGCTAGAAGTGACCTTGTAGAAGAAATGTATCAAAGTCTAAGAACTGTGCCTTTGTTAGAGAATTCTGAGCAGGGGGAACAGAGTGTTAGGCCCAGAGAGAGTCCCCAATTGGATGGGTGTGGGACCAATAGAAAGTTTGCCTATGTTAAACTGAAAAAGAAAGGTATATAAGGTGTTGTTTGCTGGACTCCATTGCTCAGACCTTTTTGAATGTGTCATTGCCTGAGACTTGTACACAATAAATTGGCTTGGATCTTTGCACTGACTCCTGGTATTATTCATTGCGTGCACTTTGCTGCAACATATTCCTGGTGCATTGGCCGGGAAGGTGGAGTACGTGAATGGTGCGCAAGTGAATATACCACGTATTACCGCCTCCAGGTTTGGTCCGGTCGGGACCGCGGCCGACCGACAGCGGGGGACCCCAGGCGCCGCCGGTCCCTTTGTATCGGAGAGGGTTCCGCCCTGCCTCGGCGGTCTGCCGGGTCCGACCGGCCAACACCTCCGAACCCGAGGGGAGTCCAGGATTCAACCCAAGGAGGAACTGGTTGCGCAGCGCATTAGCTACTGGATCCGGTGAGTAGCAATTCGTCTGGTTTTTAGTCAGTTAGCTATGGGAAAGTCTTGCATGAGTATGCGCGAGACTAATATGGTTTAAGGTACAGAGAGCCTGATCACCTCTCAGGGTGTGGCCGAGTACTCCTTGCATGAGTATGCACGAGGACGAAACCCCACCCCTCATGGATAAGTAAGGTAGTCCTTTATGGAATTTTGGGAACCTGGTGGCATGCCTGTTTGTTAACACAGACCACGCGAGAGCGACTCCTGAGTAGCGCAGTTCCTGGCCGGGCGACCGCGCCCAGGTCGCGAAAAGGAGGAAGCGTTTGGTGTTTGTCTCCCTTACTGTTCCGTGGGCTGTATGGACCCCTTACCGGCAGCCATACTACCCGCCATCTTTTTCTGCTGTCCTGTACGTCATAATGGAAGGGGCAGAGTCTGTGCAAACTCCGCTGAACTGTATGATCACAAATTTTAAGAAGGGATTTAGCGGTGATTACGGGACGAAAATGTCTCTGTCCCGATTGAAAATATTGTGTGGTAGGGAGTGGCCGGTGCTGGATACTGTGTGGCCACCAGAGGGTACTTTTGATATTAGAATTGTGTCCCGAGTGCATGGGATAGTGCATAGGCATTACCCCGACCAGTTTCCCTATATAGACTCCTGGTTAGATATTTATGAGAGGCGACCCCCCTGGATGAAGCGCTGCCGTGAGGAGCAGTGCAGGATAATGTTAGCAACTACGAAGGGGGTCCAGGGGTTAAGGGAGAAAAGTCCCTCATATACTCAGCCCCAGAACCTCCCGAAGTCCTGAACTATCCGCCCCTGTTTCTGTATAGACCAGTTCCGTCAGCTCCACTGTTACCCCGAGCAGAGCCAGAGGAAGAGAGAGTCCCTCCAGCTGATTTGCCTCCACCCCATCAGCCACTTCCGTTGCCCGAAGGAGAGCAACCCCCTCCCCGAAGCAGGAGTCCCAGTCCCGAACAAATTTCCACGGCAGAACCGCCATCTTCTGAAGGAACTGCCAGCGGGGGATCAACTGCCAGTCCAGGGTCACCCATTAGTCTAGGCCCCAGCGGAGGAGCCGCCGCTGAGCCCACAAATTTGCGCTATGCCCTCCGAAGCAAAGGGGCGGGCCAGAAAGAAGTTTGCCAGATGCCGTTACGCCAGGTCCCCGGATTACCTATTCTCAATGAAGAGGGTCAGGTTGTGGCCAGGCCAGCTAGTCTTGTTTATGTGCCCTTTTCTACCATAGATTTATTGAACTGGAAAATGCACTATGCCTCCTATACTGAAAAACCCCAAGACCTGACAGAATTAATGTCTAGTATCATGCAGACCCACCAGCCTACCTGGTCTGATTGCCACCAGCTCTTGTCCACCATTTTTACTACTGAAGAGCGGGCACGGATAGTGCGAGCAACCACTCGATGGCTGGAAGAGAACCCTGTAGACGGGAGAGACCTAGATCCCCGACAGGCAGCAGCCACAGATTTCCCGAATGAAGATCTGAGATGGGATCCAAATAGTACAGATGGAGAGAGGGCCCTCGCCCATTTCCGCCAGGCCCTACTGCAAGGCCTGAGGAGGGGAGGCCAGAAAGCCATGAATGTTGGGAAGGTGGCAGACATTCTTCAGCACCCAGATGAAAGTCCAGCTGCCTTCTATGAACGATTATCTGAAGCTTATAGACTTTATACCCCATATGATCCAGAAGCCCAGGAGAATTTGCGTATGGTGAATGCTGCTTTCGTGAGTCAGTCCCAGGGAGATTTAAAACGGAAACTGCAAAAGTTGGAAGGATTTGCGGGCATGAACACAGCACAGCTAATGGAAGTTGCCCAGAAGGTATTTGTGAATCGTGATCAAGAATGTAAAAGGGAAAGTGAAAGAAAGATGAAGAAGAAAGCTGATCTGCTTGCTGCAGCTCTAGTTGAAGGACGTGGAGAAGGATACTCAAACAGAAGGACCCGAGGACGGGGAAGGGGCCGAGGGAGCGCTCGGTCCCCCTTAGGTGCAAATCAGTGTGCCTATTGTAAGGAAGAAGGACATTGGAAGAAAGAATAGTAGCTCCACCCCCTGGAGGGGAGGGGGGAGCACCAGGAGAGCAGGGGGGCGTTTCCAGCAATGAGGAGGAATGCATCGCGCACAGTTCCAGCAGGAAGAGGCCGCCGTAGAAGGAATGGCGACTACCGAAGACGACTATGTGGATGAGGACTAGGCCAGACCGGGCTCCAAGTTTTCCCTGGGTCCCCAGGAGCCTATGGTCAACTTAAAGATTGGGGACCAGTATATGGACTTTATGGTGGATACGGTGGCTGAACATTCAGTAGTGGCTAAGCCAGTGGCTCCTTTGTCTTCCCGATCTGTCACCATTGTTGGCCCTACTGGAACTAGAACCACAAAACCTTTTCTGCAGAACCGTGCCCGTGAACTGGGGGGACGGAAAATAACGCATCAGTTTCTGTACATACCTGAATGCCCAGTTCCCCTCTTGGGCCGAGACATGCTTGCTAAGCTCCAGGCGCAGATATCCTTTGTTGAAGGAGAGAAAATGGAAATTACTGTAAATTCTAAATCTGCTGGCCTGATGGTGCTGACTGTCCCCCGAGAACAAGAATGGCAGTTCTATAGTCTACCTTCATCCAAAGCAGCTGGCCCCTGTATACCCACCAGCATCTCAGCTCCGCCCGGGGTGTGAGCAAAGGATAATCCTCCTGGCCTAGCAAAGAATATAGCTCCTGTGCTCGTCACCCTTAAACCGGGAGCAGAACCAGTGCATGTGCGACAATATCCTCTTCCACGACCAGCACTCGAAGGCATTCATTGTCATCTAAAGAAATTACTACAGTATGGACTCCTTCGAGAATGCCAATCACCCTGGAACACCCCCCTCCTCCCAGTCAAGAAGCCTGAGACAGGTGACTACCACCCAGTGCAAGATTTACGACGAGTGAACAATGCAGTTGAAACTATACATCCGGTAGTACCAAACCCTTACACTCTTCTGAGACTGATTCCAGCAGAAGCTACTCATTTCACCGTTCTGGATTTAAAAGATGCCCTCTTCTGCATCTGCCTGGCATCTGCCAGCCAACTCTTGTTTGCGTTTGAATGGGACAACCCCACTACAGGAAGACGAGGTCAACTCACTTGGACTCGCTTACCTCAAGGATTCAAGAATTCACCCACCATCTTCAGTGCAGCTCTCAACCAAGATCTTTCAAGTTACTCTCTGACTCCAGGAAGAAGAATCTTGCTACAATATGTAGATGATCTGCTTATAGCCACCAACTCCAAGACTGAATGTGTGCAAGCTACCAGTGATCTCTTGCACCTCCTGAATGAAGCCGGATACAAGGTCTCAAGAGACAAAGCGCAGTTGTGCCAAACAGAAGTGAAATACCTGGGGTTCCATTTGTCCAGAGGAATCCGGAAATTAGGACTCCAGCGAAAGGAGGCAGTATGCCGCATCCCAACCCCCACCACCAGAAAGCAGGTGCGGGCCTTCTTGGGAGCTGCGGGCTATTGCCGAATATGGATACCCAACTTTGCACTTTTGGCAAAATCCTTGTACCAAGCCACAAAGGGAGTGGAACAATCTCCTATGGAATGGGGCCCTGAACAAGATAAAGCGTTCAAATCGCTAAAAGCAGCATTGATGTCATCACCAGCTTTGGGCCTACCAGATGTACAGAAACCATTTTGCCTCTATGTTCATGAGTCAAGTGGGAATGCGTTGGGAGTTTTGTCTCAGCCCCTTGGATCCTGGCAGTGACCTGTAGCTTATCTATCAAAACAATTGGACCCTGTTGCAAAAGGATGGCCACCTTGCCTAAGAGCCGTAGCAGCCACAGCCCTCTTGGTGAGTGAAGCTGACAAGCTCACTTTGGGACAGAATCTTCAAGTCACTGTACCGCATGCTGTTTTAACCCTAATGGAACACAAAGGGAACTACTGGTTCACCAACGCACGAATGTTGAAATATCAAAGTATGCTGTGTGAAAATCCTCGGCTAAGATTGAGTGTCAGTCAAACCTTGAACCCTGCTACCCTACTGCCGACTGGGCCAGGCCCTCCTGACCATGATTGCCTAGAAGTAATGGACACTGTATACTCAAGCCGCCCAGCCTTAGCTGATATCCCCTTGAGCAACCCAGAAAGAACTTTCTTCGAGGATGGAAGCAGTCTAGTTATTAATGGACAACGATGTGCCGGGTATGCAGTGGTGACCCTGGACATGGTAATAGAATCATCAGCTCTTGTCCCGGGAACTTCAGCACAGAAGGCCGAATTAATAGCCCTCACTCGAGCACTGACAATAGGGACTGGGATCCGTCTGAATGTATACACAGATTCAAAGTATGCCTTTACAACATTACATGCCCATGGAGCTTTGTACAAAGAGCGCGGATTGATAACCTCGGGAGGCAAGTCCATCAAGTATGGCCCAAAAATATTGACTTTATTGGACGCAGTATGGGCCCCCAAACAAGTTGCTGTAATGCACTGTCGAGGCCACCAGACCGGAGATGGAGAAGTGTCCCGAGGGAACAGATTCGCTGATGCCTCAGCCCGAGAAACAGCAATCACTGGGAGAATTTCTGTCCCTAGCATTACAGTTCAAGCAGCCATATTTCCAGTACCTCTCAGTGCATGGACACCTCGATACACCCTAAGTGAACTGGATTACTACTGTCAAAATGAGGGGGGGCAGTTATCAGAGACTGGATGGATAGTGTTGCCACCACCCGAGGGAGGCTCACCCCCTGGTATGACTGTGATCTCTGAAGCCCTGGGTCCAGCTTTTGTCCACACCTTCCACCAAGCTACACACTATGGGAAAACTGCAATGAAAAAAAGCTCTAAAACCGTATTTTTATATCTCATTGTTGGGACCCTTAACTGCTGCAATAGCCCGAAAATGTGTAACCTGTGCAAAGAATAATGCCCGGCAGGGTCCTGTCCCACCTCCAAGAGTTCAATCAGTGGGAGTTACCCCATGGGAAATATCCAAATAGACTTTGCAGAAATGCCACGGGCAAATGGATATCACTACTTATTGGTTCTAGTTTGTACCTTTTTTGGGTGGGTGGAGGCTTTCCCCACCAGGACTGAAAAGGCCAGAGAAGTCACTAAGGCCCTGCTCCATGAAATCATTCCTCGGTTCGGAATACCCCTGGCCATAGGGTCAGACAATGGGCCCTCCTTCGTGTCCCAAGTAACTCAGCAGTTAGCCCGTGCTTTACAAATACAGTGGAAATTGCATACAGCTTATCAACCCCAGAGTTCAGGGAAAGTAGAGAGAATGAACCGAACCCTGAAGTCCCAGTTGTCCAAGCTCTGTCAGGAAGCTCACCTGAAGTGGCCCCAAGCTCTCCCCATAGCCCTTCTCAGAATACGTTCAGCCCCCACCAAGTCATTACGAGTTTCTCCATTTGAGGTTTTATATGGGCGACCCCCACCCATAGTTCTGGGGATAAGGGGGAATATGAGTCAGATTGGATCAGAAATCACGAGACAAGAATTGTTGGCTCTAAGTTCTGTCTTGCAGGGCCTCCATACCTGGGTGCAGGACCAGTTGCCTATCAATCTGACAGAACCATTGCATCCTTTCAAGCCTGGAGCCTCGGTGTGGGTCAAAGAGTGGAAGAAGATACCGTTGGCGCCTCATTGGAAGGGACCATATGACGTTCTGCTGTCAACGCCAACAGCAGTTAAAGTGGCAGAAATCGACTCCTGGATTCACCACAGTCGAGTAAAGCCAGCAGCAGTTCCTGAGAGTCATCCTTGGACCTTGACTGCCAATCCTGCATCACCACTGCGACTTACACTGCGAAGAAAACCACCATCATCGTGAAGATTTGAAAACCCATTCCTGGAAGTTGAGAGCGGAGAAGTCTTCAAGTTCTGAGTTATCAGAATTTCAGTTTATCCATCATCAGAGACTATGATCATGATGATCACCTACTACTGTTTCATCTTTGTGGTAGCCCTGGGGCCCCTTGGGACAACTTTTGCCCTGCCCCCTTGTGCAGCTTGCATAACCACTACCCAAACTGGGATGAAGATCACCCAGACTTTACTTTATCACTCTTACTACACCTGCACTGGTACAGTCAGCCAGTGCATGTATAATGGTACAGAACTGAATGTCTGCACAAAGGGAAAGACTCGTACCTGTTTTAGTCCCAGACAGAATCCTTCTTACTTTGTCCTGGAACTACGATGGAATGATGAAGATGGAGCCCTCATAAATGCTACAAGTCAACTCTCTGATCCCACCCAACCTGTACCCCTGTATTTTGATGCTTGTGATCTGATAAACAGAAATGACTATTACAGGTGTGGGTCATGGGAACAAGCTTACTACTATGATGACAAGTATATGTGTCCCGAAGGTGCATACAGATGGGGAATATGCACTGGGATACATTCTCCATCTACTTATGGTAAGCCATCGAAAGATGACTATTTCTGTCCGAAATGGAGCTGTGTGTACTATGCTAGCTGGTCTGGTAGCCCTACTGGACAAGATGGAGATAATCGCAAGGCCAATTTAGAGAGATTACCCCTACTGGAACCTCGGAAGTGCAAGAAAGGTGCTTGTAATCCCTTACGGCTCCACATCCTCGACCCGAGCCAGTGGAAGCAGGGATTCCGATTCAGTCTACGTATAGCAGGAAGTGGAACTATTTTTATTTATTTATTTTAGTTTCTTATATACCGCACTTTTTAGGATCAGCGCGGTTCACAGGGAACAATAACAAAACCAGAACAACAGGCTGTTCGGTATTACATATAACAGGGGTAAGAACTTGGATCAAACTGGGAGAACTATAAACATGGAATATGTAGTCTGTTAAATAGATAATAGAACTGACCCTGGAACTTTTGTATATATCCAGCTTAACACAAAAACTCATGTCTCTTCACCTTACCGCATACATCATACCTTTTATGAGGCCATGAAGGCGGAGTTTGTAGTTCCCCACGCTTCCCAAAATTTATTCATTGAACTAGCTGGAGCTGTAGCATCAAGTCTCCATGTCTCTGACTGTCTCTTCTGTGGGGGAACTCAGATGGGAGACCAGTGGCCTTGGGAAGCACAAGAATTGAACTATTCTGTACCATACAACCAAACTGCATAAAGCACCATAAGACCTTCCTTCTTCCTATTGCTTATTTCCCACGGGGAACAACTTGGATTTCCCATATATAAAAGTCGACAAAAACGAGAGGTTCTGAAGATAGGCCAGTGGGACAAATGGGATGCGACATCTGAAGAATGGCCACCAGAAAGAATTGTTTCCTACTACGGACCTGCTGCCTGGGCACAAGATGGCTCTTGGGGTTACCGCACCCCTGTGTATATGTTAAATCGTATTATACGTTTGCAAGTTGTTGTTGAAATAATAATCAATGAAACTAGTAAAGCACTAACCCTGTTAGCTAAACAAGCCACGCAAATGCATACAGCTATTTATCAGAATCGCTTAGCATTAGATTATTTACTTGCTGCTGAGGGAGGGGTATGTGGAAAGCTAAATTTAACTAACTGTTGTTTGCAAATCGATAATGAAGGACAGGTTGTAGAAGATATAGCCAATCATATGAGAAAGCAAACTTATGTACCAGTCCAAACCTGGCATGGCTTGCAACTTGATGGATGGTTTGGTTCTCTGTTTTCGGGGATGGGCGGCCTGAAAACACTTGCGCTCATTGTCTTTTCAATATTGGCTATCTGCTTGTTTCTCCCATGTTTCCTACCCTTATGCTTACGTATGCTGAACTCCATTATTGATAGTACTGTTGAGCGTAAAGCAGCAACAAAGATATTCGCTATGTGGCAATATTCCCCTGTACCCCAACATGATGCTACTGACCAAGTGTAATATATGATTTGATTCTCACCCTTTCTCACTTGCGGGTGAGAATAATCAAAGGGGGGAATGTGGCAGGCTATGGTCTAGAATAGCCTGTAAACGTATGAGAGGCCTGTAAGCTAGGCCTGAATCCCAGCCCTCACCTGAGAATAGTAATGCTACGAAAAACCAAAATCAGTAGAAGTTAGAGAAACTGCTTTAAACTGCTTTTGATAAGGTTGTATGAATCCTTTATTGAATTCTTATATGCTGATGACAGATATGTTCCAGTGCTCTGTATTCACACATTCTCTAAGCTAGAAGTGACCTTGTAGGAGAAATGTATCAAAGTCTAAGAACTGTGCCTTTGTTAGAGAATTCTGAGCAGGGGGAACAGAGTGTTAGGCCCAGAGAGAGTTCCCAATTGGATGGGTGTGGGGCCAATAGAAAGTTTGCCTATGTTAAACTTAAAAAGGAAGATATATAAGGTGTTGTTTGCTGGACTCCATTGCTCAAACCTTTTTGAATGTGTCATTGCCTGAGACTTGTGCACAATAAATTGGCTTGGATCTTTGCACTGGCTCCTGGTATTATTCATTGTGTGCACTTTGCTGCAACAATGCAATGTATGCCTTTGAGTCAGTCCTGACTCCTGGTGACCCAGAAGCTCCTGGGTTTTCTTGGCAGTGTCACTGGAAGTAGATTGCCAAGCCTTTCTTCTGAGGCAATGGAGGGTTAAGTAACTTGCCCAAGGTCACAAGGAGTGCTAGTGGGAATCAAACCCTGGTTGCTTGGTTACCATGCCAGTGTTCTAACCACTAGGCTACTCCTCCACTCCCAAGCTACTTATTAAGAAGCACTATATGGATGGCTGACAATCCTGCTATTTGCTCTGGCACAATCCATATAATGCCTTGGTGAAGTCAGGGCAAAATGAGGGCAGAAACAGAAAACAATCCCTAAACGCACAATATCCGGCTGCTATACAGATTGCCTATGCAGTTTATTTTAGGACAACTGAAAATCACCACTATACAATGCAGACATGTGACTGGCAACTATCCGTGTAGCAGCACTGAATATATGCATTTTTTTAAACAACACAGCAGTCATTTAAAAAAATACATTGACCTCTGTGGTTAAAAATATACTTCTCTAAGGATAGAAAACAAGTGCCACTTTGTGGTGTTGTCTGAAACTACATATTATCCGCAGATGACTAAATGCAGTGAGTCAAGTTTTAGAAAAATATATGAAGACAGGGAGTATCTCTGACATTTGTTGGAAATTGTGTTTTAACTTTTTTTTCTCAAGATTTGTGTCATGTTCCAATAACTCTTTTGCCCCCCTCAAACATATTTGGGTTGATACTAAAAAGCATGGATGCACTGAGTATCAAGTGCAAAGAATGCAAATGCTTTGACTTGAAAATTTCTTGCCAGCAAACATAAAGTTTGGCCATACATATTGCTGTGGCAAAGTGCAATCAATGAATAAGTCCAGGAGTCAATTGACAGGGTCCAAGCCAGTTTATTGTGCACAGGCCCAGTCAGTCAAAGCTTCAAAAGGAACTGAGCAAAGGTTTATACAGAGACATAACCATTTATACCTCTTTTTCAGTTTGATACATGAGAACTTTCTATAGGTTCCAACTCGATACATGCAAACTTCTCATTGGTTTTACATTCCCTTCATTTGACCAATAAGGAATCCCTCCGGAGCCTAGCAACCAGCCCCCTCCCTTAGGATTGCTCTAACAATGGTACAGTTCTTAATTTCGTTACTTCTCTACTGCAAGGTTATCCCTAGCTCCAGGAATGCATATATTGAAACATTTCTGTTCTTTCACACACAAGAGAATAATGGAAGACTTATGAATTCATAAAAACTTCTTATTAAGCAGTTTAAAACAGTTTTCTCTTTTTCCACAGATTTTTGGTTCTTTTCTAACTATAATGGGAGTTAGGATCCAGGCCTAACTTACAGGCCTTTCATAGTAGCAGGCCATAGCCTACCACAATATAGGTATATGGCCAAATTGTATCCATTTATGTATAGGAGAGGTCAAGAATGTTCTTGGATGGGGTCAAAATTTATCCAGATAGCGTTGTTGCGGTGTGTTCCTTCAAGTCAATGTTGACTCCTGGCAAGGTGTGACTGGAAGTAAGTTGCCAGGCCTTTCTTCTGTTCAGTAAGTCTACAGCATCTGGTATTCAAAGGTGGTCATTCATCCCAGTACAAACCAGACCTGACCCTGCTTGAAATCAGATTCCTTCAGGGCAGTAAAACCATAGTATCCAGATCAACTTGATTGTTTAGGTGGACCACAGAAATAGCAGTCCTAACTTTAAGTGGATAAGTTCTCCATTTACGTTTAAGACCACATCTGGAATACTATTGTGGGGATGTCTTGGATGTGCCTTCTTTTTTTCCTGACGTTCTAGCTTGGACATCCCAGATTGCACTTGGATGTCATTTGTAAAATGTGCCTTATACTGTACAATACATAAAAGGAAGGTGAACTTAGAAACAAGGCCATTCTGATTACTCACGGAACACTAGCATGTCAGGCTGATTTTCAAGAATTCCGGAGAAAGATGTTTTGTGTCTTACTAGCATGTCACAAAGGGATGAGATGAATCTGAAAGCAGAATATGTCACAATGCAGTCAAGATGATTGCTGATAAAGCTCCAGTATGCATGAAATGTACATGCACGGATATGCAGGCAGGCTTATTTATGAATGATGGATTTTCATGTCATCATTAATAATGTGCTCTGTTTCAAAATAGAATTACAGGAAATATTAAAGTGACTGGGTGTCCTCCAGTCAGTTCACTTTGTGTTAATGCAATCAGTAACCTAGAGCAGGAGGAATTCTAATGCTTACAATTATTCAAAGACCTGATGATTATAGATAACTTTACAAAATACTGCTTTTACTCTATTACAAGTAACTTCCATTAATCCACTCTTCGTAACAAATTACAATAGACTATAAAATGAAATTTCTTTACCTTTACTTTCAGGACATTTTCAAATGCTCCTTTTTTGCTGAAAGCAGGTATCTGGCTAATAGCAAGTAGAAGCAATTTAATGGATTGGATCGTATGTCAGTCACTGCTGTAACTAGTCTAAGTCAAGGTTGTTCATTATTTTTATGTGGCTAGCTCTGGGAGAGAAAGATAATACGTTGTCAAGTTAAGGATTAGAGGAGACTGGAAAATCTGTTAGAATATATACTATCAACGGTATCTATGTATGTTACATTTTCGGGGGTTTAAGTTCTATACTTCTTGCTAGTGACAGGATTCTTTGCTTTGTGATCCAGTAGTTATTGTATTCAGGCCCAAGGAGAACTTCATATTAGACGTGGTAGAAGTAAGCTCATTGTGGTAAGAGCCTCAGTTCTCACTTATCACAACTCTAGAACCCTTGAGCCCGAGATTTAAATAAAGTCAATCCAGAAGCAAAAGTAGTATTTCTATCAAATCAATTTATATGCAGAAAAATGTAAACAGGGAAATCAAAAGGCAATAAACTACATAAGCAGAGGATCTATAGCACAAAAAACAGTAGCATAGCACTCATTCCTCCAAGATTAATTCCTACAGGAATATTGGCTTTTACATTTTTACTCACGAAATATCACGCCGGAGTGACAATCCATGCTTAAAGGAGTTTTTCCAACTATGGTCCTTTTTTTCTGGTAAAAAATAGTTTTCTTTCACATTCACATTCAGGATGCACTTATTTGTATTCTTGAAATGGAGAGGATGGTTAGACTTCTGGATGAAGCTGTCATGATCCGCCTAGAAGTTGTTACTGGTTCTAGACCTAGGAACTGGCAGCAATCTTCCATGTGAAAAGCTATTGCTGTTCAATTTACCCCCTACAAGCTGCAGACTCTGAAAGGCTTTCCAGATTACCACTCCCTTTCCCGTCAGTAGAAGCCTCAGTATATATGGTCCATGCATCACAGAAATGATATTAAACACCCTTAAAGGCACAAGGCAAGAATGCACTACTGCTTTACATAATTTCATTATGAGTATTTTTTAAACAATAGGAAATTAATTCTAATAACAGGTCACACATTTAGGGAGTTATTTTAGAAGTCCTGTTCATGCTTTGGATGTCTGAAAATAATCAAAAAGACATCCAAAGCATGGAGACATTTAGAGAGTCATTTGAGATGCCAAGTCTGTGGACATACAAGTATGAGCAGGGGCATGGTGGAGGCATGGCTGGTTTGGGCTATAAAATAGCCAGAGTGTGTAGAAAGGATGGCACTCCACCATCCCCAGTGATGTATTGTTTAATTTATTTATATTCCATGCTATTCTGCATCAGTGTGGTTTACATTGAACAGGGCATTATAACTTGGAGATAACTACTTTACAGGCAACATGGGCTATAGAGGGTTAAGTGACTTGCCCAAGACCACAAGGAGCACCTGTGGGACTAGAAACCCCAGTCCTTCTGGCCCAAGGTTGCTGTCCTCTAGTGGGATTTGAACCACTGACTTTCTGGCCTGAAGTACCTTACCCCAGCCACTAGGCCACTCCTCCACACCACAATCTACACAATCATAATGATAGCAGCAGTGAGATTCAAACCAAGGCTTCCACTAGTCCTAGTCTACTACTCTAGCCATTAGGCTATGCCTAGATTTCCCTGAGCTGAAAGACTATTCTGGGGATGTCTATGTAGACGGCCCTGCAGACATCCATATTGGGTATGTCCACATTTGTGAAATCACACCTGTACTCGGATGTTCTTGCTTTTTTTTCAGAGGTTCTGGCTTGGATGTCCCAAATTGCACTTGGACGTGATTTGTGAAATTCCATGTTTATTCTACAATTATATTATTTACAATTTTATAAAATGGTAACTTTTCATCAATAGTGTTCTTTTATCATAAAGGGGAGAATGTTCAGGTATCAGCTTTTGTGCTTGTGTGTGTCTGTAGGTCAGATGTGCTAAGGATTTTCTCCACAAATACAAAAAAAGATACTTTTATAAGTAGCGACCTAATTTGAACCACCAGCAACATGTGAAAATCTAGGTTTAAAAAAGGTTTGGGCGAGTTTCTGGAGGAAAGGTCCATAAACCATTATTAAGGGGACCCAGGATATCACTGCTTGATCCAATACAAGTATTGTGGAACCTGTGTCTTTTGGAGAAACTGCTAGGTACTTATGACCTAGATTGGCCACTGTTGGAAACAGGATACTGGGCTTGAAGGACCTTGGTCTGCCCCAGTATGGCATATCTTATGTTCTTATCTTGGTATTTTAGTCATTTACATGGTTAAATGGCCACTTGCATGCATAAATGACCTCTTTTAGACTGGGCACTACTGTATAAGTACAGATGTAGATCCAATGGTGCGTATTAGGACTGGTGTAAGTGATTGCACTTTAAATTTGGTCGCTTATGCTAGTATTTTTTAAAAAAAGTAGGCCTCTACTTTTTTTTTATAAAATAGGCTTAAAATAGGTGCATTTTGACTGCCTTAATCTAGGCACCCGGTTATAAAATTACCCCCATGGGGGACCATGTGATAACGGGCTGAGAGAAGGATGTGCGGTGGCTGCTCTCCCAGGTCTCACTGGCTAAGTGCTGTGATAATAATTAGCTAATACCTCCAAAGTAATGGTGGAATTAGGCATGCTGACTAAAGCTAACTCTAGGAAAACGTCAAAGGTGCAGACCGGAACAGCAAAAGTGGCGAGAGGTTCATGCCAGCTAACCATGGCAGAGTGTTTAAGCATGCAAGATGGCGGAGCAGCAAACACGACAGAGGGTCCCAGTTCACCAGGGAGATCAATGAGAATGGAGCTCACAGCGGTAATCACAGAACCCATGTTACCCAAAATGGTGGTGATACTGTCAGAAATAAAAGAAAGTAGCACCGATCTGGCAGGGAAATTGGCCACCATTCAAGGGGAGCTGCACGAAACATGAATGGAAATCCAGACTGTAGTAGGCCGCATTGAGAGAGTGGAACAACGCATTTCAGATATGGAGGATGAGGTACTCATATTTAAAAAGGACGACTCAATCCACCATGTTCAAATAAAGAAATTCTTTGCTAAAGTAGACAACTTAGAAAATCGCTCACGGAGATCTAACTTGAGGATATTGGGCCTGCCGGAGGGAGGAAGCAATCAAAGTATGGCAGAACATATAGAGAACCTACTGCAGGAATGGTTCCAAGACCCCTCCCTCCCGATTGCTGTCGTAGTAGAGCAGGCGCCATGCACCAGGAGGGAGAGCACAGCCCGGGACAGGCTACAGCCGGCCAAAATACTAAAATTTAGACACCAGGACTGGATCCTGAGAGAGGTCCAGCAGATCGGGGCGATCTAGCACCAAAACAGTAAACTATGGATATTTCCGGACTACAGTTTGGAACTAGACAAGAAGCGACAGGCCTTCAGAGACATTAAATGCCAGCTGGCAGGCCATGGTATACCACAGGCATTGTACCCCGTACGGCTGTGGGTGGTGTGGAAAGGAGAAACGCTGTATTTTGGAGATCCCAAGGAGGCCAAGGACTTTCTCCGACAACATTTTCCATATGATCTACCCCTTAGTGAGGGAAGGCCAAGTAGGAGAGAGGAAGGTGGAAATCGTGCTCAAGACAATACACAGCTATGAGGAGAATCATCGTCAGGTGGTGGAAGCCTTTGCACAGAGCAACGGAGAAGAATGTGGATTGTCAGCCATGCCAACCACTTGAACTGAATGATCATAAAAAAAGTATAAAGCGTAAGTAAGACAATGGACAGTTAGGTGTGAAATGAGCCTGCGGGACTTGGGAGGGCAGAGACTGAAAAAAACATACTGCCCATTAGACTGTCCACATGAGTCCCTGAGGGTCAGATTAGACTAGCTATGGCCTCTGTTGCTGCAGGGAAGCCTCAGCAGGAGATAAAGTGAGATCCACACCCCGGGAGGAAGGTAGGACGCAGTTGGTCATGACCGCTAGAATCCTTCCCATGCAGCTGGATCAGACTCACCAAAGCCTCCTGGAGGGTGTCCTCCAAGTGACCATTAAGGTCTACCAGTTCATAGAGATTAAGAGATGTTAATATGTTATACTGTTATTAAGTTGTATGTGGGCTATCTGTGCAGAAAGAAAGGGGAGGGAGGGATGGGGAAGGGTGGGTGCAGTGTGCATGGATGGAGAGTATGTGCGGGTTGAGATGAATGAAAATGAGTATTAAAATTATGTCCTTTAATGTCAGAGGACTGAAGACACGCGAAGGAGGCAGCTAGTGCTAAAAGAACTGCCCACCTACCATTCTGACATATATCTCCTACAAGAAACTCATCTGGGGAGACAAGACACGAAGAAGCTGCAGGTCAAGTGGACTGCAGAGGTGTGCCACTCACAAGGGAAGAACAATAGTGCAGGAGCAGTGGTGATCTTTAGGTAAGCGCTATCCTACCAAATTATAAGGAAATGGAAGGATTCACAGGGCAGAGCAATTGCCTTTGAAATCCAAATCTCGGGATTACTCCTATGTATTGTTAACTTGTATGCCCCCAACTCTGGACAGAGGGGATTTTTACAGCACATATTTCAGAAAATTAAGAGCTGGATGGTATTACCAGTACTCTATGGGGGAGATTTTAATATAGTAGTTAAGGCAGAAGACAGGACATCAGTAAACAAGAATAGTCCAGGGTATCCATAGGCTCTACATTAGGTCAATTTGGCTTGATCGGTATATGGAGGCTGCAGAATCCAGATATGTGTGGCTATACATGTCATTCTGTGGCTCATGCTTCCTATTCAAGAATAGATCTGATCCTGATAGAACCTTTGCTGTGCTCCCGGGTGACTAAGGGGTATGTTTACTAAAGTGCGGTAAACGTGAATAACGCGCGTTGTACGACGTTAACGATCGTAAGTGCAGTATAACGCGCATAATCACGCGCCAACGACCGTTAACGTCATACTACGCGCGTTAACCGTAGTTAACGATCGTAAAGCCCCGCGGCGCGTAAAAACAGCGCAGAAGGTGGAGAGTGGGCGGAGAGAAGGGGTCAATGGGCGGAGAGTGGGCGGGGAGAGGCTCCCCTCACACTAACGTGCTGAATTTCAGAGCTGAATTCCAACGCGAATGAAAACCTGTCGTTAAAGGCATATTAAAAATAAAGAGAAACCATTTACGTCAGCAATGTACAGCAAAACCGGGGAAACCTACAAAACGTGAGCAGTGTGATACATGTGCACAGAACAAAATATCAAATAAAACGTTAAAATGACCACAAGAAAAATGGTAATAATTATAATTCAGCTGGGCAACAGTGATAGCAATGGGCAAAAATAACAAACACTCCCAGGAAATCTCCAAAAAAAAAGAAATGATGTTTGGAAGGGTCTACGCTCCGTAGACCCTTTCAAAAATCATTTCATTTTATTGGAGCTTTCCTGGGAGTGTTTTTCAATGGTGCCCAATGATATCATTGTTGCCCAGCTTGGTTATGGGTGTTTGCCCCTTTTTTTGATGTTTTTTGTGAGGTTTCTTTGCACTTTTGTCTCCATACAAGGTAAATGAGCCCACAGTACAATTGTGCAGAGCAGGGTTTCTGACTAGTCAGGTCAGTTTTCCTATCTCCAGGAGGGAAGAGTAGCCTAGTGGTTGGGGCAAGGTACTTCAGGCCGGAAGGTCATGGATTCAAATCCCACTAGAGGACAGCAACCTTGGGCCGGAAGGACTGGGGTTTCTAGTCCCACAGATGCTCCTTGTGGTCTTGGGCAAGCCACTTAACCCTCCATTGCCCATGTTCCCTGTAAGTATTTGTGTATGTGTCTCATATCCCTGCGTGTTAAATGTATCCCCCAATTGTGTTGTGACCGCTTTGATTGAAGGATAAGGCGGTATACAAAACTGTCTAAATAAATAAATAAATAAATAAATCTCCAGGGACTGCACTGTCTCTGTGGCCACAGTGTGGTGCAACAGACACAGCCAGTGCCTGTAAGACCAAAGGGTCACAGGTTCAAATCCCAGCTGGGGCTCCTGCCAACCCAGTCCCCATAGTTTTACCCACCACTAAACAGTGATAGTAAAGACACTCCTTTATTGCAGAGAACATACGCATGGTTAATACGCCAATATTTTACCACACCAAACACAGACACCATAAACAGGCGCATTACCTAGAGCAGAGTCTCGCAAATGCAGTCCTGGAGGGCCCCACACCATTCAGGTTCCATGCTGCCTCTAATAAAGATGCCTCTGCTGCATATCTATGCACCACCCTCATGGTATGCAGATGTAGCTCATGCATATTTATGAGGGACAGCATGAAAACCCGAACAGTGTTTGGAACACCAGGACTGGAGTTGGGAGACTCTGCCGTAAAGCAGCAGCCAACAGGGCCAGACACACCCACACCCACACCCACAAGCCCCATTGGCCAATGCCTCCTGGAGAGGCAGGACATTGGGCCCTGCCTGTATTTCCCAATACTAGCAGTTGCATACCTTAGCAATGCCACCCTACACCTGGGTATATGGTACACAGCTATCAAACGTTTCCTCTGATAACTGGCAGATATCAATGCCTACGTTAAGCACATTTTGCTCATTGAGCTCCACCATAACAATCATTCTGATGTCTGCGGTGTGTGCTGCAGGTCAGGTCTCTGATAGTGTTTACCACCCTGGGGATTGACCCCCAACAGTATTGCGTACCATATCCATGCCTGTACTGTGCCCAGGACTGGTGTGGTGGGTATGGCTGCTGAACACCTCTATAGTAGCACAATGCTGGCATAGGTGTGGGGGTGGCTGTCTGTCTATCCAGTGTGTGGTGGCTGCAAACACCTTCCACAGCCCACACTGCCAGCAATGTTGCCAGTATTGGGCTGCCAATGTGCATAATGAGGAGCAAGGTACCATGGGTATAGGCCGGACAGGGTGGCCTGGCCAGGGTGCATCTGCACAGGGCATAGGGCACTGACTGGGACATTTTAGTGCCCGGCCACCACCTACACAGACAGGGTGACCTCAGTATGTCCTGCTGAGAGATCACTCTCACCCTGACTGTGCAGTGACCACAGCATGGCTAGGCACCCCCATAGTGCTATATACTATTTCTCTCATGATAGATATGGGTTTTCTTTTTGGGGCCCAGTCACTGATTTATCTGTTTGCTGTGTATGCTGACATCCCAGTTCTGGGTGCATGCATCTCCACTGGGCACATGCACTATTGACTAACTAGCAGACTGTTTGCAGCTGGTATGTGTCTTGATGGAGTGGCTTGCAGGGTGCAGTGGCTGATGGCTTGCAGCAGGAGAATATCAGATAGTGGTGGGGTGCAGCTTAGCATATCCAGGCCTAATGTCTGTCTGCTATTGTGTTATGGATGTGTACAGAGCTGCATTGACTGCTCTGTGGGGTGTCTGTTCCTCAGCAGGACTGGGGTTGCTGTTCCCCTCTACTGCCACCTTTGCAGGGAGGTAGAATGTGGATTTATTGTTAGGAGACCCTGTTTGCCACCCTTGGCCCTGGGGGGGGGGGGGGGTGGTGGTGGTACATGGGCCACCTAGGGGTCCATGGGGGCTACACCTGACTGAAACAGACAGAGATATCCAAGGTGTTTCTGCCTAAGCTACCTATCTCATACATTAACACTGCTTTGGACCTGTGCCATGGCCTCTTTCAGCTATGGACGGCGCCTCACTGCACCCTCAGGGTGAGCACAGTACCCGCACAATGTGACGGTGTGTAGCTACTCTGTGCCAGTACAACACACGGTCAGTACCCCCTACCAGGCCGAGGTGCTGTGGGGGTGCACATGGTCACTTCCCCTTACCAGGCCGAGGTGCTGTGGGGGTGCATTCCCCATGGTGTGTATCTGTGGACAGCTGATTTGCATGTGCAGTGCATCATGGGTGTGACTGGCACAATCCAACCCTGGGAAAATCCAGCACCTGCTCACATGCTCTGATAAACCATAGGCCATCACACGTACATCTGTTAGCATAATGCATAGGTGCAAGACACCCTAAAGAGTCTGTAATATAAGGTGCCCATGCTGGTAAAAACACACGTACCCATGCACGATTGTACGCACGCACCAACGCATGTAGCTACGCCCCTACCAACGCACGCAGCCAATCACGCACCAACGTACGTGGCTACGCACACTGTGAGGGTTTGTTTCTGACACCACTACTCAACGTAAAGAAAAACATGCCTCCTCATTCCTTATGTAAAGTACAGGGTGATGCCTGGGCCAGCCTTCTGTGTTAGGCACATGGAGGACTTGAACCCATGCTGCCTGTAACAGCAGTCAGTACAGTAACCATTGTGCTACAGCTCTGTTTCAGTGATTTGTGTCTGTACGCCTTCTTACGATTAACGTGCAGTTACGTACCACGGCGCCCTGTAACGCTCGTTAGTTTTTGGAACGCGTGTTAGTGTTAACGATGTACCGCCCATGTCCTTATTTGGGGTTTCTGTCACTATCACGGCTCCTAACGCGAATTGCACTAACGCAGTTTAGTAAACATACCCCGAAGTGTGAAATAGGTAGTATCACCTGGTTGGATCACACATCAGTACATATTTTGCTAGCACTAGACAGAGGGGATAACAAGACAAAGAAGATCTGGAGGTTGAACCTCTCCTTAATCGCAAAGGGGAAAGAAGAAAAGGAGGTTGAGAGAGCCATAGAAGATTATCTTCAGAACAATGATCGGGAGGGAATATCCCTGTTGATACTTTGAGATGCTTTGAAGGTGGATATATGGGGGGTTCTGATAGCAATGGGGTCCCGCAGGAAAAAGGATAGGGATAGATACAGTGCAGAATTAGAGGCAGAAAATAGAAGATTGGAAACAGTATATGCACAGGCCCCTTCACAGGGAGTGGAGTGCAACCTAGAGTTGAAAAGTGGGGAACTAAAGAGCCTTCTCAGGGAGGAAATAGAGGTACAAATCAAGAGGACCAACCACACATTTTATGCCAAGGGAGGTAAGATTGACCGATTACTGGCCCAACAGTTAAAGCAGAGACAGACTCAGACCACTATAATTCAAGTAAAAGACATAGGAGGGCAGCTGCATCATGACCAAGTAGGTATTGAAAATGTTTTTGTAGAATACTACACAGGACTATGCACCTCCCAGTATACAATACAGGAGGGACAGATAGAAACATAGCTGTAGAGGAAAGTAAATTAGGGCCTCACAGAGGAGCAACGAGACTGGTTGGATAGCCCGGTCACTGACTTGGAGGTGCAGAAAGCCATAGAAGGGCTGTCCCTCCGTAAGGCAACAGGCCAGATGGTTTTCCTTCCAAATTTTACAAAACATTTAGGAGCATTCACTCCCTGATCTTGTGTAGGGTATACAATAAAGCTGGAGAAGAGGGAGGTATACCATCTTCGTTTCTAGAAGCACACAGTACACTTATACACAAAAAGGGGATAGATCCAAGCAATCCTGGATCATATTGGCCGATATCTCTGTTAAACACAGATTCAAAGCTGCTAGCAAAAATCTTTGCGCTGCGACTCAATCGTTTAGTGCCTGAGCTAATACATATAGACCAAATGGGGTTCATAATGGGACAAAATGGAGCTGATAATATACAGCGGGTGTTGGGAATGACCTATGAGTACAAAGACATAAGCACACAGCCAGCAGCTTTCTTAGTTTTAAATGCGGAAAAGGCCTTTGACCAAGTCATATGGCCATACTTGCAGTGCGTACTGAGGGCTTACAAATGTGGAGAAAATTTCCTACGGCGGCATTATACAGTAAACCCAAAGCACGATTGCACATTAATGGCTCACTCTCACCATGTTTTGAGCTAAATAGAGAAACGAGGCAGGGTTGCCCACTCTCCCCACTCCTGTTTGCTCTCTTGCTGGAGCCATTTGCTCAGGCCATTTAGTTAAATACAGGGATATAGGGTATACAGGTGGGTGGTATTAAACACAAGCTAGCGATTTACGTTGATGATACGCTCTTGTTTCTCTCAAATCTAGAAAGCTCATTAGCAGTCTTTCAACATGAATATAGGGAATTCACAGGAATATCGGGATATAAATTAAATGCAGCCAAGTTGACTCTGCTCCTGTTTCATGTACAGCCCAACATGATGGAGCGGCTTAAAGATAGGTTTCCCTGCCAGTGGGAACAGAGGTACCTACTTTATTTAGGGGGTGAAGATCCCCAAGCATAAACTCTTCTAATTGCACTATCCTATGCTGTTGAAGAAAATTCGGGAGGAAAAGTGTGGTTGGTCTTTTCTGGCTCACTCATTGATGACTAGAATTAATGTTGTGAAAATGAGCAAACTCCCAAGTTTTATGGATCTATTCCTGTTATTGCCATGTATAATCCCGGACTCTTACTTTAAAGATTTAAACAGAGTAATAGTGAACTTTGTATTGAATGGGAAATGAGCAAGGATGAGTTTGAGATCGTTGATGATGCAGAGGGCAGAAGGAGGGCTGTCACTGCCAAACTTCAAATTATATTACTGGGCTATGCAGATAAGGACAGTATACTACTGGTGGGTGGCACATCCAAGTCAGCACTGGATCCCCATTGAGGCGATTTAGGTGGGACTGCCGAGTCTGGGAACGGTACCCTTCGCGGCCTCTCTGGGGAGAAGGGATGGGCTGAGATTGCACCCCATAGTAGGAGCAATGCTGGAAGTATGGCGGAAAATTACAGAAAAGATAAAGTTAGACACAGTCAGCTCTCGTCTGGCATATATGACTCAGGGAGACCTGTTCCCACCCTACCATATGGATCCTACTGTAAAAGGTTTAAATGGATGAGATTGAATTGAATGGTGATCAATTACATTGGAGAAAGGAGATATTTAAAGAGGGATGAGATTCAGAATAGATGTCAGCACAGCACCCCACATTTCTTTTTATTGTTTCAGACTGAACCTTTTTGCTAACCCACTGGGGACGATATTTATAATCTCCTCACCCTTGGAGGAATTTTTTATTAAACCCTGGAAAAATCAAGGTGCATTGCTCAACTTTATCAGATCCTTCACAGAGGAGTACAAGAGCCTCATGGGTATCAAGAAAAATGGATGCAAGATCTTGATAGGGGATGGTCAGAGGAGCAGTGGGTGGAGATGTGGGAAAATATTAAGCAGATGTCCATCTGCCTTACTCACATGGATACACAATACAAGCTATTATTCAGACTATCTCACTCCTAGCAGGCTTCATGCCATAAAGATCTCCTTTCTGGATACTTGTTGGAAGGGATGCGAGGAGAGAGGAACCCTGATACATATTGTTTGGGAGTGCAAAGAAGTGCGTAGTTTCTGGGAAAAAGTGTCTGCCATTTCTAGGAAGGTTACAGGGAGGGTACTACCCCAGGACCAGCAATTATGTTGCTAGGGTACAGTGAAGGACCATCAGCGATTTGCTCGAATAAAAAATGCCTAACCAACTTTCTTTTTTTAGTGGCTTGACTTGCAATAGCCTCTAAGTGGAAGCAAGCAACTGCCCCAACAATGACAGAATGGTCTCGAAAACTGGCTAGAATAATGGAGGCCGAGAGAGGGGTAGCCTTAATGGAAGGCACAATAGATATCTATGAACGGATATGGTCCCCTCTGAGAACCATATGCAATGAGTGGGAACGGGAAGGGGTGGGAGGAGCTACAGTAGACCTCCTCCCCAATAGGTGCCCAGGGGGAAAGGCAAGAAGCATAGAGATTAACTAGAAGAGTAATGAGCAGAAAATGAGCCGCTACATCAGAGTTAAGTGGTAGACAGCCCAGCAGAGCATGAACTGACGGACTCCCCCCGCCCCATAGACAGGTGCATATAGGTTAGCCCACAGTTGATTGTTATTGTTATAAGATTGGTATATGAGAGTTATACATTGTAATAAGGGAGTACAGTTGTTGAGGAGGAAAGGAAGACATAAATGTCATATGCAAATGGAGCAATATGTAAAATATGTTAAATGGTGTATCATGATGATGGCTTTTCTCCTGTTAAGATCACAATTATGTATGCTATGTATGCTGGTAAAAGTAGAAAACATTTAATAAAACTAAAGAATAATAATAAAAAGAAGTTATCTCCAAAAGGGGGAAAAGTCTGTAAGGGGTTATTTTAGAAACTCTATTCACGCTTTAAGCATGGATGTGACAGCAGAAAGCTGTGGAATTTATGCCCATAAGTAAAATCCTATTTTACAAATGCCGCCAGATCCACTTTTTCTTGGTGAGCATGTCAGTCTTTGCACATCTTTGCTGTGGGTGTTCCAAGAGTGTGGCAGGGCATGGGTTGGGTGATATCAGCATGTGCATATCCATGATATACAAGCATTTCACATAGGTAAGAGATGTGTAGGGTGGAATTTTTAAATGTGCCGATTTATACCTGCTATAACTCGTGAATAAGTACCGGACTTTGCTTTCACTTGGAACTGCTTGTGGTGTTAGTAACATAGTGGCAGATAAAGACCATCATGGTCCATCTAGTCTGCCCAGCAAGGTGGCAACAGTTGGTGAATGAAGGAGTTTTGCTTGTGATTTGCTGGTTTGAGTGCTCTTTTTTTTCTATTTTTTAACTTATGCATGTTATCAAAAAATACATATCAAGTAAATACAACTTGAAAGAAAAAAGTAATGAGCCAGAAAAACAGCAATATCTTCCACAAGGAAGTAAACAACAAAAGAAAACAGAATTATGCCCATTATTCACTAGTCCTCATACTAACAGGATCCAAGACAAAATTACGAAATAATATAACAAATCAGATAAAGGAAAAACATGCTATGCCTAACACTAGGTCATACAATATCTACAGATGGGCAGGTTGAGCATAAATCCCCTTGGAGGCAGCAGCGAGGTGGGAACTGATAAAGGTGGTCAAATTAGAGAGGTCATAAAAGATATAAGAAATAGAATTCAACTTAACCAAACATTTACACAGGAATTTAAGAAAAAATAATCCCCCAATTGAATCACCCCAGGCCTAAGAACCAACAACTCTCTCCTTCTTTTCTGGGTATCCTGGGACAAATCAGGAAACATGCGAACGGACAGACCTTTAAACAACACAGATCTTTTTTTTATATATATTTTCAGCAACCATTCTCGATCAGAGACAAGTGCCAATGAAATCAACAAAGTAGCTGGGATTACAGAATTAGAGACCGAAGTGTCCAATAAGTCTGAAACATTCAGTATATCCATAGCACCGGATTCCACAGAGGCTTTCAGATCTGGCTTCCCTTCTTTTGTCCCAGTGGGAAAATAATAAACTTTAGAGAGCGGTGGATGAGATTCTAGTGGAACCCCAAGTGTCTCCAAAAGATAAGCTTTAAACATATCCCGAGCTGTAACCACAGGAGAGTGAGGGAAATTCAACAATCTCAAATTTGTAGATCTAAATTGATTTTCCAGCATTTCAAGTTTTATTCATTGACCAGTTAGATCCTTAGTAACTGCAGAGCAACTCTCTTCCATTTGTGAAACCTTATTTTCCAAAGTGGTAACTTGAGAATTAACAATAGCCAGTGAGTCCAGGCATTTCTGAGCAACCCAGCATTAGCACGGATAAACTGCAATGTTGTATTAGTTTGGGAAACTAAACACTCACCAAGTTTTGTAAGAGCTGTTCAGATCGAGTCTAAGGTAATATAGTCCGGTCTTTCCAGATAGAAAGGACCCATAACAGCTTGATCAATCTGAGTTACGACTACATTCGCTGAACTTCCGGGTTCCCCCGACGCCAACATGTCTTCTTGGGAGTCACACAATCCTGTTCCCAATTCCACACCTGGGGCCTTACATGCTGAACCAGGATCCAAAACCTTTGCCAAAAACGAGTCGAGCACACTCCCTCCCATCGGGAGCGCAGCCTTCTCCACTTCAGATCCTGCAATCCCGAGTAGGCTCAAGCTTAAAAAATAAGCAGGTAATGCAGGTGAAATCTGTAAATCAGGAGTCAAGTCACATCCTGAAGAAGACACCAGACTACCCAGAACAGGCGTCAGTTCAGCCAGGCTTTTCCCTATGGTTTCTCCCCAGTGTTCCTTGCAGAGCTGCAGAAAGGAATCCATCGGCTCAACTACCGAGGTAAGAGCAGAAGGAGACTGCAACGGCTGGGGGCAGGGGGGGGGGGGGGTTTCCCACATAGCTTCCCCTTATGCTCCAGCATAACTAAGAGCAGCCCACTCAGATGACATACAGGCAACCTATCTCATCAGGAAGGCTTTCCACTCACTGAACATGCACACTTTCCATGATTTCTAGGTACCTGTCATGACTTCTCTGTGGTAGATGGGAGTGCACAGCAACAAAGCATCCATGCTAAAAATCCTATGCTACCTGAGCACTATGCAAAAATATGGGGTTAGGTGGATGTGGGCGGAGACTGGGTGTGATCAGCTACCTGCAGCTAACGTGGCCACACTAGTTGCACTTCTGACCATGAAAGACACTGCTATTTTGGGTGCAGATAACACTTGCTTTCTACCAAACACTAGTTGCACCCACTGTGCTGGCATGTTCCAAACACACGGTATGGGTGCAATTCTCATACAGTTAACAGTCCTGTGACATGCCACACAGCTACAACTACATGGAATACAGTTATAAAATCAGCATCTAAACCGATACACAATATACCAAAAAAAATATCAAACTAGACCATCAGAAAAATGGTACACAACAGAACTAGCTTTAATCAAAAAAAACCTTCGCAAAATTGAAAAAGAATGGCGAAAAACAAAAACATCTGATCTAAAAGAGTTATACTTTACAAATCTCAACTCTTACAGGTCAGCAACAAACAATGCTAAAAAACAATACCATGCATCGATCCTAAATAAATCTATTAATCGCCCTAGAGAACTGTTTCAAATAGTAAAATCATTATCTAAAAATCCCATAGATAAACAACAATCAGCTTCAATTAACATACAAGATATGGCAGACTATTTTGCTAGCAAACTTAAATCATCTACAATAACTATACCCTCCCAAAATATTACTCCCTCTAATAATCACACTTGGAATGCTTTTCAACCAATAGATAAGAAACAGCTACTCAATATAATATCGAATATAAACACAACCACATCCATACTCGATCCTTGTCCAGTCCCATGGATAAAGCAAACTAAACAAGAACTAGCACCCTTTATCCTAAATATAGTAAATCAATCACTTCTACAAGGGATATTACCTAAAGAATTAAAACTATCTGCAATCCGTCCCATACTAAAAAACAATACATTAAATATAAATGACCCATCATCTTATAGACCGATCGCCAGCATCCCCTTCCTAACCAAAATCATAGAAAAAACCGTACAATTACAATTACAAGATCATATAGATACATTTGCCCCTCTTGACAAACACCAATAGGGATTTCGCCCTTTTCACGGTGTTGAAACCTTGCTCATTGCACTACTTGACACATTGAACAAAGGCTTGGACAATTCAAAACAAGCATTCATCTTAGTTTTTCTAGACATTTCAGCTGCCTTTGACAGCATTAATCATACCATACTTATATCAAGACTTAAACAAATAGGTTTACTGAATACTACTTTGGACTGGTTCAAATCATATATATCTGATCGTTCACAATACGTTCATCATAACCAATCATTGTCATCCCCATTCCCACAAGAAAAAGGCATACCACAAGGCTCCGCATTATCTGCTTTATTATTTAACATATACCTCCAGCCAATATGTACCATATTCAAAAAATACAAAATTAAATATCATTTATACGCGGACGACATCATGCTATTTTCAGAATTTAACATAATCAACCCAAACCACAACAACCTAATAAACTGCCTAATAGAAGCTGAAGAATGGCTCTGTTTAAACAATTTATCTATTAACATCAAAAAAACTGAAGTCATGATTGCGACAAAAAACATGAAATATACCCCCCACCTGACATTAAAATCCTGAACACGACTCTCCCTATCAAAGAAGAAATAAAATATTTAGGAGTCATCATAGACAAAGCCCTCAGTTTCACCACACACATTAGGAAACTAACAAAAACAATATATTACAAATTGCGCTCTATACAACAATTAAGACCACTATTACAAGATGAAGACTTTTGAACCGTTACACAAGCCTTGGTCATACCACATTTTGATTTCTGTAATAGCATACTACACGGTATAACTAAGAAGAACATCAAAATATTGCAAATGGCCCAAAATGTAACAGCAAGAGTTATATTCAAAGCCAAACTATCTGACCACATTACCCCCATTCTATACACACTACATTGGCTACCCATATTCAGTAGGATCCAATACAAAATACTAATAACCACTTTTAAATTAATTAATAACATAGCCCCATCATACTTAACTACCCTTCTCCACAGTCCTCTAGAAACTAGGAAAAGAAGGAAAAAAAATCTTAACACACTAGCAGTTCCTGATCTAATAAGAAAATCAAAGCAATCAACTAGTAATAGTGCCTTTTCGTTTGTTGCACCAATACTGTGGAATAATCTTCCAGACCAACTAAGAGAATCTAAAGACCTACTAACATTTAGAAAAGATTTAAAAACACATCTATTTTGTCAACACTACAACAATGGAGAAACAATTATAATTTCCCAACCACCATAACTGAATCTCTTACATTACTCAAATACATATCTATAATTAGACATCCTCAACCGCAAACGATATTCATCATAAAATGATTCCTTACACATATATTTATAATCAAAGTAACACTTGATACTTGTTATATAGTTTAAATGTATTATAGTTCAAATATTGATATTGATATTGTTGTTGTTCCTGTTATATTGTAATCCAGGTTTACTGTAACATAGTCAAATATTGTTCTTGTTACATTGTAATCACATTAATCAATATTGTTCTTTTCACCTCATGTTATAATGTAATATTGTTCTGTTTAATTGTTTAACTGTATAACGTTTGTTGTAATGTAAACCGCTGCTGATCCTTGGAAACAGCGGTATATAAAAACTGTTCAAATAAATAAAAAAATAAAATATATAAAGGTGACACAGAGGCAGCTATAAGAACACATCAACCTACAAGCTCCGTTGGACCCTCAGCAGCATGGATTCAAGCCAATGCACAATGTGGAAACTCTACTTACATCTCTTTTTGATAATCCACTGAAAGGTATGGATAATATAAAAAATGGATTTCTACTAGTATTCATAAACATCACAGCAGCAGTCGACACGGTCTCCCACCCAGTTATGCTAAACCAACTGCACGAGATTGGGCTATGCAACTCCACAATGAAATGGTTCACATCATATCTAAGTCACAGAATGCAACAGGTCAAAGGAGACCAAGGATACCCATCTTGGTTCCCTACCACCCAAGGAGTACCACAGGGATCAGCCCTGACATCTATACTATTCAACCTATACATACAACCAATCAGTGACATTATCAAAGGTCACATGTTACATTACCACATTTATGCCGATGACATCATGCTGTATGCCCCAATAAACCCCCTCTCTCCAGACTTAATCTCCATGACCAACTGCCTAGAGGACATGAATAACTGGCTCACAGACAACAACCTGAAAGTCAATTTCAACAAAACGGAAGCACTCATATCCAGAAATCCCACTGGTACCCGACCACAAGTCATAAACGTCCTGGATCATATCATACCAATAAAGTAAGAGGTGAAATACTTAGGCATCACCCTGGACAGGAACCTAAGCTTCCATACACATATAAGCAAAACCTCAGCAAAGGCATACCAGCAACTAAAGATCATCCGGAGACTCAAACCAATCCTCAGCCAGGACCATTTCCAAACAGTATGTCAGGCAGTCATCACCCCAGTACTGGACTACAGAAACTCCCTCTATCAAGGCCTTCCTAAACAGGCAACCCATCCGCTCCAACTGGTGCAAAACACAACAGCCTGCATCATAACCGGCACAGACAAGAACAAACACATTACACCTGTACTTCAACAACTACACTGGCTCCCAATAAATGTATGGGCAAGATTCAAAACAACCACAAACATATACAAGATCATGCACCAATGCACAGCAGACATACTCCACAGCCTGATAACCAAGGACACAACCAACCGACCAAGACGATCTGGCAACAGCAATAAACTACGCACACCACCTGAATATCATAAAACAAAACAAGTTACCTCCAGCAGAGCCATATCCCTCTCAGCACCGGCCCTCTGGAATAATCTCCCAGATGAACGGAGGGAGATAAATGAACTAAAGGACTTCCGCAAATCTCTTAAGACCTTCCTATTCAGAGATTACTATGGCCAATCAGACAAAGGAACCACTAACTACGCATGAACATAATGATAACCCACTTCTAACCTTTTATGTACGTAGTGTCACCCCTATTCAATGTAAACCCAATGTGTGTAACCCACCACTTTGATTGAAGGAGAAAGTGTAATACAAATCTGGATAAATAAATAAATATTATCCTAGACAACCACTGCTGGCGTCTAGGGCATCGGCATCCAAGGTGCAGCAATGTGCAGCAGTCATGACAGCAAAACAAGAGATCCTGACAGCCACAATAAGTAGAAACAGCAACATATGGCTGTACTTGCAGGAAGAGTAGGCACAAAGCAACATTAGTCTCAAGAGTATGATGTGCGCCCAGCTGCATAAAGCATTTAGGTTTGGTTATTGCGCCCCTTGAGAAAGCTGAAAGTGAAACACTCAGTTGACACAGTGGACGGAGTCAGAGAATTGACTGCTTTGCATGGATCTGATTGCAAGTTTGTTGAAGCTAAGTATCTGGTGGTATGCTCTAGGGGAGAGTCGAGAAAGTAAAATTAAATTATATTAAATTTAATTTTATGAAATGAAATTATGTAAATGGCAGGAGTTTTTTAGGCCATTGATGTGGTGGGAGTGAGCAGGTGCTTGGTACATGCACCAGCTCTAAACTCCATTTACTCTGAGGCCGTTTTCTCCTCTTGTTGAAGTTGTATTTAATGATGCACCTGTGATGAAATGCCTGTGCATTTAGTGGAGCAATTTTTTTGGACTTGAGAGTCATAGTTCACTCTGGAAGTGAAAATTATTGAGATTGGGCCATGACAATAGAGGCAGGGCAGCACTCATGGATCCTGCCCCCATGCCATCGTCTGCAGCAGGGCAGATGGTTGCAGAAGCCTGAGTGGCAGATAGCAGGGAGAGGGCCCCTACAACACCAGCATTAGCATCATCAGGAGATAGAGGTGCATTGCCACCCTCCCACCCTTTGTAGTGTATGGTCATTGGTATAGCTGGGGGGAAGAATGTTTAGGACAGTCACACATGGATGGAAAGCCAGCGGTGGTGAAGAGTGGGGAGACAGCGTATGTGCTCAATGATGCAACTAGAGCCAGATCATATAGTTAGAATTGGAGACAACTGAAAACAATTGGGGCAGAGAATGTAAATGATGTGTTGTAACTACAGCAAATTGTAGGGCTGACACATACTTTTGCTGCCTGACCATAACCTTCCCTGCATGGGGGTCCCTGAATGGGTGCACACATGCACATGGGGGGCTATACTAGTGCCATGGGGTTTTTTTCTGGGGGGGTTCATGATTCCTCACCCTGACCACAGAAGGACATGTCTGTGACCCACTATCTCAGTGCACGTGCATACATTTAAACCGCTGAAGGAGGGATAGCTCAGTTTCCTGAAGACAGGTATGCTCAAGCTGGGGACTTATTGGGGATGCCCTTCTCCATGGTGATGGGTGGGATGTACATATTAGGAGCATGGGTGGATTCTATGGATAGCCTCCTACCCCCACACACAGCCTCCTGACATGTGCAGTCTCCTGACATACACATCCCACCCCCTCAGTTCCCACTGAAAAACATACACCAATATTCATGCCTGCCCTATCCCCACTCACCAATATATACGTATCCACCTCCCAAATACACATACACACATATACCGCCACCCTCTGACATCCTGCTTTCACAACTCCACTGATAAACAATTGCTTCGCCCCATGCAAAAGGACGACTGCATCGAGTATCAGAAGGGGCTGAAGCACAAACAGCATTGCAATGCCGGGGGTTTAAGTAAGCACTGTGGGGCATTGCTGCAGGTCCTGTAGAGGGACAACAATGGGGCGGGAGCAGGGGGGTGCAAGAGATGAGGTTCACCTAAGGTGCCTCTTAGCCTTGACAGGTCCTAGAACAACAGCAAAATAAAAGCTATTTCTTAAGCATTATAACACCATGGTAGGAACATCGCAAGACCTGTAAGATGTTTCAGCAGGTGGCTGTTCACAAGCACTAGACGATAATTCTTCAATACATAGTTTCAAAGATCACCTCTAATTTCTATATTCATTTATCTGCTACTACCAAATTTCCAGTCAATGCTGACAATAGCAACATTTACTTTGGAACAGAAGAGAACTTCTAATGAATGGAATTTTCTGACTATGCCATTTCTATATATGTGGTTTTTTTTAATTGACAGGAGGCAGAGAATAGCAAGCAAGCATCCCATAGTTTAAGCAGACGACTTAGACATGTGCTTGCCATTTATTAAACTGAGAAAATCCTTCTACATGCATTCAAAATTTAACTAATAAGCTGCAATTACAGGATTATCCGTTACCTCAAACAGGCCTTCTTTAGATGCTGTTCTTGCTCTGTTTTTAAAGTTAATAACTGTGCTGCAAAGCTGCCACTGCTTGCTTCTTTCCTTTCCTCTCCATGCTTTGACAGTAATGTGCTATTAGAGGATTGTCTGAGAAAAGCACCATGTTCAACTTTCTGTCCTCTTAAGCAAGTCAGAGCAGATGACTGAACCGCATGGAAAAAAAAAAAGGTCTTGTCTGACCTTTCCAAGGAGAAAGAGTTCTGCAAACACCAGCAATGAAGATCTATGTGTTAGTAATAAAAGACCAGCAAAGAAAATATATGACCTGCCGTAGGAATTACCAACAGAATCAAGTAAAAGGCATTTCAAGGCATCATCAGTGCAACAGAAGCTGGAATCTTTATTATCCATGGAGAAATATTGCTAGGAGTGCACATGCTATTGATCTGTTGGTCACTGTGCTGATTGAGCACATCTTAATTTTTTAACTTGGCGAGTGGCAGTCTGAACATATAGGAACACATGACCTCAGTATCTTTTGCCTTGTTCCAACTCTATTTAACTGGCTGCACTTTCACAGTGTATCTGATGCCAGGAAAAGTGCCTGTTGTTATTCATTCTGGACTCTGGACCACAGAGATAGCCTAGTAGGTCATTAGACAAGAAATCACAATTGCCCCCAAAGGTAAAATTCACTAAGGCGTATGTTTACTAAACCATCTTAACGTAGCAGTGGCAACGTTATCGCGCGATACTTAATGTTATCGCACCATAATGTAACATTATCACACGATAACGTCATGTATCGCGCGATAACATCGGCAGCAGGTTAAGGCACACTAACGCTGTGAAATCCGGCTCTGAAGGGTGGAGTAAGGCCTCCCAGAGGGCGGAGATAGGGGTCAATGGGTGGAGAGTGGGTGGGGAGAGGCTCCAGGCACACTAACGCTGTGAAATCCGGGTCTGAACACTAACGCCAGTGAAACCCTCGCGTTAGAGGCACATTTGCAGGAGAGAGAAACCAGTTCAGTCAGCAATGTACAGCAAAGGCAGGAAAACCCAGATAAGTGATAGTAGTGATACATGTGCAGGAACCAAAAAGGTAAATAAACATATAAAATGAGCAGAACCACATCTGAAATCCCAATAACCAAGCTGGCCAATAGTGATATTAATGATAAACATAAAGCAACACTACTGACAGAGCGTAAAAAGGAAGATATCATGTTTGGAAGGGTCTATGTTCTGTCCCCCTAAAAAGTGAATGATCTCACATTGAAATAGCAGTGATCAGGGTTTTTGTCATTTATATTGGCAGGTTTGTTAGGGCGTGCACATGTGCAGCAACAGCAGAGTGGGCACATAGGAAAGGGCAACTGTACTGATGCTGTAAATGGGATACAGGGGGTTGCAGGCGGCACATGCTGTGGTCCAGCTGTGGCACAATGAGGACTAGGCAGATGCCTAGGTGGCACATAGGAATGCCGAAACTGTAAAGCAGCAAGACAGCAACTGACGAGGGACCAACATGGGCACAAGTGTGTGTCCCAAAGTGTCACAGGGGATATTACCCAGCAGATACCCCCAGGGCACATACATTGGCAGGCGGTGCCGGGGGGTAGCGTGCATGTCATGTACGCACCCCTACCTGAGAACCCACATCATAGGCAGCTGCCTACCGGCACACTGGATGGCCTGGGACTGTGCACTACCAGCAACACTGGCATAAGGGCAGGTCAGCATGGTGGCGGAGGGGTGCTGGTGGCAGAGGGGGCAGTGGCATCTGCCCACAGCAGACCATGGCCAAGCCCCGTTTAGGTGGGTGCCATGCACTGCAACAGACAAGGTCTGTCTGCGAACAGTCATGGTATCCCCAGGGAATGATCTGCCCCTGTGGCAACAGTTAGGTGTAGTACACACAGCCAGTGTGTTCAGGGGCAGAAGGTCACAAGTTCAAGTCCCAGCTGTGGCTCCTGCCAACCTTGTCCCCATATTTTACCCAGTACTAAACCGTGGTAATAAACATGGAACCTTTATTGCAGATAAATTAAACATGCCTGAAACGCCTATATTTTACCCTACAGAGCACAAACACCATAAACATGTGCAATCCCTAGAGCAGAGCTTCCCAACTGTTGCAAAGGTTAAAGACGTACATCAGGCTTGGCTGTTGTTGAAAAATACTATCTTGGAAGCCCAGACCAGCTGTATTCCACGCTTTAAGAAAAGTGGAAGGAAGTCCAAAAAATTGCCAGCATGGTTTAAAGGTGAGGTCAGAGAGGATGTTGTTGCCAAAAAAGCATCTTTCAGGAAATGGAAAAAAGTGCCAAACGACGAAACCTGGAAACAGCACAAGCACTGGCAAGTCAAATGCAAGGCATTGATATGGCAGGCAAAGGGAGAATTTGAGAAGAAGCTTGCTGCGGAAGCAAAAACGCAAAGTAAAGACCTTTTCAAGTACATTCGTAGCAAAAAACCTGTGAGAGAGTCAGTTGGTCCATTAGATGATAAAGGGGTTAAAGGAGCGGGGCGGAGCCTGATGTCCAGCGGGATGGTCGCATAACGCTGAGGCTCCCGAGAGGCCTACTCAGAATCCTGAATTAACACCTCACATACTTGGAACTTCTACTCTGATCTTGCCGGGGCACATTGGTGAGATGGCGGGGACCAAACCAACGCGCCTGGAATTTGGATCTCCAGCGGCTTCTCACGGCAAACGTTCCAAAACTGAACCTCCGTCCCCGCAGAAGGGGCCGGCCTTGTGCGAGGGCCCCGAAATGCAGCAGGAAATCCTCGTAGAGATTAGAGGGGTCAAAAACCTTGTGCAGGCAAACGGTGAAGCACTCCGAGCGCTGCGGGAAGATTTTGGTGTGCTGCAAAGCAAGCTAGAAGGGCTTTCTTCGCGTCAGGACAAAATGGAGAGCACATTGGACTCCCATGCGGCCCGGTTGTCCAAACTCGACAAAGTTGAATGACAGGTGCGGGCCTTGCAGAAAGAGGTGGAAGATGGCAATAATAGAGCGCGCCGCAACAACATACGACTCGTGGGCATACCGGAGGGAGCGGAATCGGGAGACATGAAAGAGTTTTTATGCCAAATCCTCCCTTCCCTGCTCCAAATCACCTTTACCAAAGATTTGGAGATTGATCGCGCTCATCGTGTACCCACAAGCATAACGCTCAACAGGAAGACCCCGCGGCCTATCATTTTTCGACTATTGAGATATCAACACGTGGAGCAAATTCTAAGTGCCTCTCGGGCAAAGGGCCATATGGAGTTTGAGAGCCACAAGATCTCCTTCTATCCCGACTTGGCTAAACCCACGGTCGACTGCCGAAAGCGCTTTCTGGAATTCCGGCCGAGGCTTCAACAACTACAAGCACGCTATGGCCTGATGTACCCGGCCAAGCTCCGAGTCACGCTTCACAATCAGACAAGAACATTTGAGGACCCTGATCTACTAGCGGAGTTTTTGGATTCCAAAGAAGCCGACTTGATGCGCTGACTTCCAGAATATTCCTGCAAGTCTCCTCATATCCGCTGTACCTGCCATATTGGATCTGCCGCAGCCTAGCAAAGAGTCTGGCGTGGGCGGCCTGTTGCCTTACTCTTGATGGTATCTGTGACCCGACTCCATCTACCCACAGTAGCCTCGATGAGTATCAGAGACAGTGTTATTATGGACTCTGGTGTTTCTTTTCTTTTTTTACATGTCTTTCTATTTCCTCTCTAGGGCCTCCTCCCGCAGACATATGGTCGCCATATTCTTTGGGGGTTTTGCTTCTTCTCTAAGATACGTTGGTACATACTTTTCAATATGGGGTGTATTAGCCAGAATACTCGGTGATTATGACATTGTTGTACTGATTCTGCTTATGTTATATGTTATCAAGCGCCCTTACCTAAAATGTCTATTACCGACTGATGGCACCATGTAAGATTTTCTCATTGAACGTAAAAGGCATCAATAATCCGATAAAACGGAAGAAAATCCTAAGCTACCTCAGTCAGGAAGCAGCGGATCTGATTTTTCTCCAAGAAACGCATTTAAATTCGAAGGAAACTCTTAAACTCAATATTAAACCTTACATGGTGGCCGCCTATTCCCCAGCCGTTTCTAAGAAATGTGGGGTTGCCATACTGGTTAGGAAATCTTTGCATGCTACTGTTATTGCGACTAGCTCAGATACAGAAGGTAGATGGTCTAGAGTTCACCTCAAGATAGGTAGCCTTGAAGTTACATGTATATGCCTTTACGCTCCTAATGTTGATGACCCTGCCTTTTTTGCTACCATTGCTCAGGTTGCGCAGGCTTCTGCTAATACTTCATTGATTATTGGGGGGGATTTCAATCTAGTCCTTGATCCCCTGATTGACAAACAGCCGCCTAGGACGAGTGGTCCCCCCAAGAGTCACGCCACGCTTACCTCCCTGATCAAGGATCTTGCTTTAGTTGATCTATGGAGGTTACTACACCCCAATGAGCTTGACTTCACCTTCTTCTCCTCCCCTCATAAATCTCAGTCTCGCATAGACTTCTTTCTAATCTCAAAACTGTTAGTTCCTCAGGTGGACACTGCAAAGATTCACTCCCAACATATTTCAGATCATGCTGCCATTTCCTTTCAATTACACACTACTGCACCCCAGGGAAACTCGGGAGCCTGGTTCTTTGATAGAGCCCTGTTAACTCAGCCAGAGTTCCAGTCAGAAATTCGAGCAGCCATACAGGATTACTTCCATTTTAATCTACCCCAAGATACTGCGAATTGGGCTTGGTGGGAGGGCTTCAAAGCGGCCATTCGGGCAACGATCACTAGCTATCAAATCCGCCTGCGGAAACAATGTAAACAGCAGCTGCTCATACTAGACCAACAAATAAAAGCAGGCGAACGAGTTCTAACTTCACGCACTGACCCATGTGTATTAATTCGATTACAGCGTCTCCGTTTTCAATATAATTCAATCCTCTCAACTGCAGCTTCTAAGAGTATTGAGCTTCAGCGAGGGACATATTATCGTGAAAATAACCGAGCCGGTCGACTCTTAGCCAATGCCTTGAAAGGTCAAAAAGAAGCCAAACGCGTTGCGGCCCTTCGAGCTCCACAGGGAGGGGGCATAGTGACCACAGACTCCGACATTGTAGAGCTCTTTCGGGATTTCTATACCCGCCTATATCAATCTGAATGTGAGTTCTCGTCAGAGACATTCGAGCGATTGCTTTCTGGCATTCAGCGGCCGACCCTCTCTGAAGATGATAGGGATGCGATGGATGAACCCTTCTCTACTTCAGAGATCCAATCTGCCCTAAAACGAACAGCCTCGGGCCGTGCCGCAGGGCCCGATGGTCTCCCGACCGAATTCTACAGAACGTTCAGTGCAGATTTAGTTCCCTATTTAAAACTCTATTTTACTGCCCTTGCGGTAGATACATCCTCTTTGGGATCCTTTTCTGCAGCTAATGTGGTTGTATTTGAGAAAGAAGGCAGAGACCCGCTACTGACCGCCAACTACCGTCCAATCTCCCTACTTAATGCCGACTATAAGATCTTCGCAACGATCTTGGCCACCCGGCTATCTGACATGATGGCTACCCTAATTCACCCCGACCAATGCGGTTTTATACCCGGCAGATCAACTGCTGACAATGCTCGGACCTTGTGCCATGTGCTATCTAGTGCTGCCAATCTCGACCATCCATGGGTGGGTCTTTCCCTGGATGCCGAAAAAGCCTTTGATCGTCTAGAATGGCCCTTCTTATTTGCAGTTCTCCGATGGTATGGCTTTGGAGAGGGCTTCCTCCGATATCTCCAAGTCATGTATACTCAACCCGTCGCCAGTATTTGTGTAAACGCCATCAAATCTCAGCCATTTAACCTCCAAAGAGGCACGCGTCAAGGTTGCCCCCTATCACCAATGCTTTTTGATCTCGCTCTTGAACCCCTAGCCCTCCTTATTAGACAGTCTGCACGTATTCGAGGTGTCCCCTTTAGTCATAGGGAGATTAAACTCTCTGCATATGCAGATGACCTTATGCTCTTCGTATCCCTCGATTCGGTTCCAGCTGTCTTGGATCTGATTGACGGATACTCACAATTATCGGGCTATAAAATTAACTGGACCAAATCTGTAGCATTCCCACTGAACCGCTGGGTACATGAGGCTGACATGCAGGCCTTTCCCTTCCTTTGGCAATCCCGCATGGTGAAGTATCTCGGGGTCCATTACTGTTCTCCTCTAGAAGACACTATCAGTTTTAATGCCAAAGAGGTAGTCTCCAAAGTCCGTGAACTCACAAATCGTTGGTCTCCCTTATCTCTCACATGGTGGGGCCGCTTAGAAACTGTGAAAATGATGATAGTCCCCAAAGTGAACTACATTTTAGAAATGCTGCCATGCTTACTTCCGTTACATACTTATAAAGATATTGAGGGCCTTCTCGTCCGTTATCTCTGGCAGGGCAAGCCACCAAGGATAGCTAAACATAAACTGCAGTCTGCAAAGGAACGAGGGGGTACCAGATTTCCTGATTTTCTTAGATATCATCAAGCCTTTCTACTTAAGCAAGGTGCCCGATGGCTAGATGCCTCAACAGACAGCAGACCAGTTTGGCTTGACATAGAAGAGGAGCTTAGTAGCCCAATTCCATTGACCCATCTCCCCGGTATGTCCTATCAAGTAGACACCCGCCATCCACCAATGATTGTCGATACTCTTGCGGCCTTTAACACTCTCATTCTATCACTGGGCCCGAATGTATGTCCTCAGGACGGACTCCCGCTATGGAATAACCCCAGAATTCAAGTCCTAAATAGAACAATAGCCTGGAAACCCTGGTACTCCAGGGGGATCTGGACACCCCAACAGCTTTTCTCTGCAGCTCGTTGGAAAACCTTTTCTGATTTACAAAAGGAATTTGCGTTACCAGCGAAACACTACTTTCAATTGATGCAGCTTCAACACTGCCTCAAAAGTGCTCGAATCATGCCGCCCTCTGCCCCTACTGAGGATGGGCTATTAGAGATATTTCACTCCATTAGTAGTACACATGGGGTAGCCTCTAACTTTTATAAAATAATTTGTCAGGGTACAGACACGGACACTTTTAGAGCCCAACAAGCCTGGGAGCGCGAACTGCAAACCACTTTAACCCCTGTGCAATGGAGCGTTTTTTGGAGTAAAGTAGTGCGGGTTTCCCGGTCTGCCTCTGTTACCCAAACTCTCTCTTCTTCTTTGCACACAGATGCTTTTATACCCCAGAAAAAATAGCCAAATGGAACCCAAATGCTAGGGACCTGTGTTGGTCTTGCCATACTGCTGTGGGAACCTTCGCTCATGTTATTTATGAATGTCCTCAACTGCAGGTCTATTGGGGGCGGGTCTGGGGTCGTATTCAATTTATCTTACACTTTCATGAACCTCTCTCTTGGAAGGTCGTGGGACTCCGCTCTGTGGCGGAGGTCCCCTCTCTTCCTAAGAAGGGTCGCTTTCTCCTTGATTTCATGCTGGGTATAGCCATATGCTTAATCATGAGGAATTGGAAGGATAGCTCTCGACTTACTGTCAATGAATGGTGGAACCTCGTCTGCTTATATAGTAAATATGAGCAGATACCTCGGAGAGCTATTCCCCATGTCCAAACTCACTCTTGCTTGTCTAAATGGCAGATGCTTAATGATTATGTACAATCTGCTCATTGCTCTAACCTGTCTGTATAATGTGCACTCATCATGTTTTAGATCACCGTTAGGTTTTGTAACACAATAATGTAAGTACACGCCCGCTTCGGGAATGCTTAGTTTTCTAGAGAAGAAGCAGGGGGGAGGGGGGTGGTAGGGGTTTACTTTGGTGTATGTATTACACGTTATGTATTTGTCTTTTCGCTGTATGTCTTCCTTTTCCTTTGTTGTTATAAAACGAAAATAAAGAATTAAAAAAAAAAAAAAGGGGTTAAAGGAGCAATAAGAGGCGACAAGGCGATAGCGGAGAGACTGAATGAATTCTTTGCTTCGGTCTTTACTGAGGAAGATGTAGGGATGTTACCCATGACTGAAGTGGTATTTAAAGGTGCGGAAGAATTGAAGGAAATATCGATAAATCGGGAAGATGTATTACAACTATTAGATAAACTGAAGAGTAGCAAATCACCTGGGCCGGATGGTATACATCCAAGGGTGTTGAAAGAACTGAAATATGAGATTGCAGACCTGCTATTAGTAATCTGTGAACTATCATTAAAATCATCTCTAATACCTGAAGATTGGAGGATCGCCAATGTAACACCAATTTTTAAAAAGGGTTCCAGGGGTGATCTGGGAAACTACAGACCGGTGAGTCTGACGTCAGTACTGGGCAAAATGGTAGAAACCATCATAAAGAATAAAATTACTCAGCATGTAGATAGTCATGACCTAATGGCAGACAGCCAACATGGCTTTAGACAAGGAAGATCTTGTCTTACTAATCTGTTATGTTTTTTTGAAGGAGTGAATAATCAGGTGGACAAAGGTGAGTCGGTTGATATTGTGTATCTGGACTTTCAGAAAGCCTTTGACAAGGTCCCTCATGAGAGAATTTTGGCAAAACTAAAGAGTCATGGGATAGGAGGCAGTGTACTATTGTGGATCAGGAACTGATTAAAAGATAGAAAGCAGAGGGTAGGGCTAAATGGCCAATTTTCCCAATGGAGAAAGGTGAATAGTGGTGTACCCCAGGGATCTGTGCTGGGTCCGCTGCTTTTTGACATATTCATAAATGACCTGGAAAGTGGAATAACGAGTGAGGTTTTCAAATTTGCAGATGACACAAAACTATTTAAAGTTGTTAAAACCCAAGAGGATTGCGGAAAATTGCAAGAGGATCTTGATAAATTGGAAGACTGGGCATCAAAATGGCAGATGAAATTTAATGTGGACAAGTGCAAGGTTATGCACCTAGGGAAGAACAACCCAAACTATGGTTACACGATGCAAGGTTCCACATTAGGAACTACCACCCAGGAAAAAGATTTAGGCGTCATTGTGGATACCATGTTAAAACCCTCGGCCCAGTGTGCAGCAGCGGCCAAGAGAGCAAATAGAATGCTAGGTATGATAAGGAAAGGAATGGAAAATAAAACAAAAGATATTATAATGCCTCTATATCGTTCCATGGTGAGACCGCACCTTGAATATTGTGTGCATTTCTGGTCGCCGTATCTTAAAAAGGATATAGCGATTTTAGAAAAGGTTCAGAGAAGAGCCACCAAAATGGTAAAGGGGATGGAAGGATACTCCTATGAAGAAAGGCTAAAAAGGTTAGGGCTCTTTAACCTGGAAAAGAGACGGCTGAGGGGAGATATGATAGAAGTTTATAAATTAATGAACGGAGTAGAACGGGTAAACGTAGATCGATTGTTTACCTTATCAGAATATAGAAAGACTAGTGGACATGCAATAAAGCTACAGGGTAAACTATTTAAGACTAATAAAAGAAAATATTTTTTCACTCAACGTGTAATCAAACTCTGGGATTTGTTACCGGAGGATGTAGTGAAGGCTGTTAGTGTAGCTGGGTTTAAAAAAGGTTTGGACAAGTTCCTGGAGGAAAGGTCCATAAACCATTATTAAGAAGGGACCCAGGATATCAATGCTTGAACCAATACAAGCATTGTGGAACCTGTGTCCCTTGGGGAAACTGCTAGGTACATATGACCTAGATTGGCCACTCTTGGAAACAGAATACTGGGCTTGATGGACCTTGGTCTGACCCAGTATGGCATATCTTATGTTCTTATGTTCTAACTGCAGTCCTGGAGGGCCAAACACCATTCAGGTTTCATGCTGTCCCTAATAAATATGCCTGTGCTTCATTTGTATGCATCACCCCCATTGTATGCAAATGTATCTCATGCATATTCATTAGGGACAGCATGAAAACCTGAACAGTGTTTGGCCCACCAGGACCGGAGTTGGGAACCTCTGCCCTAGAGCAGCAGCCAACAGGGGCAGAAACACCCACACCCACAGGCTCCACTATCCAAAGCCTCATGGAGAGTCAGGCTGTTGGGCCCTGCGCAGAGCAGCATCTACCAATACTAGCACCTGCATACCTTAGCAATGCCGTCCTAAACTTGGGAATACGTTCCACATATATCAAAAGGTTGCTATGATTAATGTCAGATAACAAATCCTAAGTTAAACACAATTTGTTGACAGAGATTCATCATAGCACCTTTCTGATATCTGTGGAGTGTGTTTCAGTTATTGCTTCTGACAGATTTTACCACCCCAGGGAGTGACGTCAACAGTATTGCATACCATAGGATGCATGTGCACAGGGTATAGGGGAATGGCTGGGACATTGTAGTTCCCGACCACCACCTGCACGAACAGGGTGGCCACAGCATGTCATGCTGGGAGGTCACTCTAAGAACATAAGAATATAAGATATGCCATACTGGGTCAGACCAAGGTCCATCAAGCCCAGTATTCTGTTTCCAACAGTGGCCAATCTAGGTCATATGTACCTAGCAGTTTCCCCAAGAGACACAAGTTCCACAATGCTTGTACTGGGTCAAGCATTGATATCTTCGGTCACTTCTTAATAATGGTTTATGGACCTTTCCTCCAGGAACTTGTCCAAACCTTTTTTAAACCCAGCTACACTAACAGATTACTACATCCTCCGGTAACAAATTCCAGAGTTTGATTACACGTTGAGTGAAAAAATATTTTCTTTTATTAGTCTTAAATAGTTTACCCTGTAGCTTCATTGCATGTCCCCTAGTCTTTCTATATTCTGATAAGGTAAACAATCGATCTACGTTTACCCGTTCCACTCCGTTCATTAATTTATAGACTTCTATCATATCTCCCCTCAGCCGTCTCTTTTCCAGGTTAAAGAGCCCTAACCTTTTTGCCTTTCTTCATAGGAGTATCCTTCCATCCCCTTTACCATTTTGATGGCTCTTCTCTGAATCTTTTCTAAAATCGCTATATCCTTTTTAAGATACGGCGACCAGAATTGCACACAATATTCAAGGTGCGGTCTCACCATGGAACGATATAGAGGCATTATAATATCTTTTGTTTTATTTTCCATTCCTTTCCTTATCATACCTAGAATTCTATTTGCTCTCTTGGTCGCTGCTGCACACTGGGCCGAGGGTTTTAACATGGTATCCACAATGACGCCTAAATCTTTTTCCTGGGTGGTGGTTCCTAATGTGGAACCTTGCATCGTGTAACCATAGTTTGGGTTGTTCTTCCCTAGGTGCATAACCTTGCACTTGTCCACATTAAATTTCATCTGCCATTTTGATGCCCAGTCTTCCAATTTATCAAGATCCTCTTGCAATTTTTCACAATTCTCTTGGGTTTTAACAACTTTAAATAGTTTTGTGTCATCTGCAAATTTGATAACCTCACTCGTTATTCCACTTTCCAGGTCATTTATGAATATGTCAAAAAGCAGCGGACCCAGCACAGATCCCTGGAGTACACCACTATTCATCTTTCTCCATTGGGAAAATTGGCCATTTAGCTCTACCATCTGCTTTCTATCTTTTAACCAGTTCCTGATCCACAATAGTACACTGCCTCCTATCCCATGACTCTTTAGTTTTGCCAAAAGTCTCTTATGAGGGACCTTGTCAAAGGCTTTCTGAAAGTTCAGATACACAATATCAACCAACTCACCTTTGTCCACCTGTTTATTCACTCCTTCAAAAAAAACATAACAGATTAGTAAGACAAGATCTTCCTTGTCTAAAGCCATGTTGGCTGTCTCCCATTAGGTTGTGACTATCTACATGCTGAGTAATTTTATTCTTTATTATGGTTTCTACCATTTTTCCTGGTACTGACGTCAGGCTCACCGGTCTGTAGTTTCCCGGATCACCCCTGGAACCCTTTTTAAAAATTGGTGTTACATTGGTGATCCTCCAATCTTCAGGTATTAGAGATGATTTTAATGATAGTTCACAGATTACTGATAGCAGACTGAGCAGTAACTGAGCAGTGACTGAGCAGTGACCACGGCATGGCAAGGTTCCCCCATAGTACTATGTAGCATTTTTTTCAAGTGATATTTATGGGTTCTCTTTTCTGGGGCCCAATCACTGATATACCTGCTTGGTGTGTGCGTGCGTGCGTGCGCACACGCGCACTCACTGACATCCCATTTTTGGGTGCACACAGTTCCTCCATGTACTATGTACTAGCTAGCAGACTGTCTGCAGTTAGCATGTGTATGGCTGGAACACCTTGCAGGGTGCAGCGGGTGGAGACTGACTGTGCCCTCTGCTGGTGAATGTCAGATAGTGGTGGGGGGCAGCTAAGCTTCTCCAGCATTCTGCATGTCTGCCATTGCCTTATGTGATTCGTACAGATCTGCATCAACTGCCCTGTAGGCTGCCTGTTCCCCAGCAGGACTTGGGTTGATGGTTCTCTCTACTGCCACCATTGCAGAGATGTACAATGTGGATCTGTTGGTGGTAGATCCTGTTCCCCCCCAACCTGAGCCATAGAGGGCGGGTTGGGTGGTGCTACATATTCTGCTTTTGGGTCCAACCCCCCTCCCCTTCACCTGTAACATGTGACCATGACACCTACACAGGATATGCACTATTCTGGGTGCATCATAGTCCACAAAGGCTAGACATGACTGGGAAATACACAGGTGTGTCTGCAAGGACTACCTATCACACACTGGCACTGATGGGTCCTGCAGCACAGCCTATCTCAGCCAAGCCAGGTGCTGCGGACCTGGTGCTGGGTGCCCCACCTCACCCTCAGGGTGAGCAGAGGACCCGTACAGTGTCACTGTCTGTAGCTACTCTGTGCCAGTAACACACATGGTCAGTTCCCCCTACCAGGCCTAGGTGCTGTGGGGGTGCATACCCCATTATGTGTTCATCTGTAGACTGCTGATCTGCATGTGCAATACATCATGGGTACTGGTGGGTATACCCTCTCCTCGTAACCACAGCAGACAGTTTGTGTGGTGACTTGCAGTCTTTCTGTAGTCAGCCAGCAGTGTGGTAGTAGCTGTAGCGATGTAGTCTACTGGTTACTTCAGTGACTATGGAAGCAGAGATCATGGGTTTAATCCCACAGTGGTGTTATTTAGGAATGCTGTCTGAGGCTTTTCCTTTTCATTTCAATCAGTGCTGCCAGCAGAAACACCCTCACAGTGCTGTAGCCTAAGGTGCCTCATAGGCGCCCTATAGGGCACCCTATAAGGTGCTCTTAAGGTGCCCTGTAAGGCTCCCTGTAAAGCGCCCTATACAGCGCCCTATAGAGCACATTATAGGGTACCTTGGCAGACAGGGCACTTTATAATGTGACCTATCGGGCACCTTATAGGGCACTTTATGAGGCACTTTAGGTTACGGCACTGTGAGGGTGTTTTTGCTGGCAGCACTGATTTAAATTAAAAGACAATGCCTCAGACAGCCTTTTTAGATTACACCACTGCACGATCAAACCTATGACCTCTGCCTCCACAGTCATTGCAGTAACCAGTAAGCTACATTGTTATAGCTTCTAATACTGCGCTGGCATGTACTTAGGGTTAACGCGCGTTAACGTGTCACGGCGCCCACTATTGCGTGTTACAGATTCTTGCTACCTTAGGACTGGAATGCCCACTCCTTATATGGCATTCTTCACATTATCACTGCAACTAGCGCAGGTAACATTAAGACGGTTTAGTAAACATACCCCTAAGGAACTTATTTTAGAAGCATGTCCCAATAGCAGCATTTACACATCCAGACTGCATACACCAGTAAATAGCAATTTCAGAAATTCAATAAATAAGAACATAAGATATGCCATACTGGGTCAGACCAAGGTCCATCAAGCCCAGTATCCTGTTTCCAATAGTGGCCAATCTAGGTCATAAGTACCTAGAGGTTTCCCCAAAAGACACAAGTTCCATAATGCTTATATTGGGGCAAGCAGTGGAATTTGCGGGTCTTCTTTAATAATGGTTTATGGACCTTTCCTCCAGGAACTTGTTCAAACCTTTTTTAAACCAGCTACACTAGCAGCTTTTACTACAACCTCCGGTAACGAATTCCCGAGTTTGATTACGCATTGAGTGAAAAAGTATTTTCTCTTATTATTCTTAAATAGGCTACACTGTAGCTTTATTGCATGTCTCCTAGGCTTTCTATATGTTGATGGCATAAACAATCGATCTATGTTTACCCGTTCCACTTCATTCATTAATTTATAGACCTCTACCATATCTCCCCTCAGCCGTCTCTTGTTGATGAGCCCTAACCTTTTTAGCCTCCCCTCAAGGGTATCCTTCCATCCCCTTTACCATTTTGGTGGCTCTTCTCTGTACCTTTGCTAATAATGCTTTATCTTTTTTAAGATATGGCAACCAGAATTGCACACAATATTCAAGGTGCAGAGGCATTATAATATTCTTTGTTTTATTCTCCATTCCTTTCCTTATGATTCTGAGCATTCTATTTGCTTTCTTGGCCTCCAATGCACACTGGCTAGAGGGTTTATGGAAATATTTCTGCATAATAGAAACATAGAAATATGATGACAGAAAAAGACCACATGGCCTATCTAGTCTGTCCTTCCATATCAACAACTACAATAGTCCCATTTTTACCTTTAGAGATCTTCTGTGTTTGTCCCATGCTTTTTTGAATTCAGTTACTGTTCTCATCTCTACCACCTCCACTGGGAGACTAAACATGTTTCAACATGTTATCCACAATGACGCCTGAATCTTTTTCCTGGGTGGTGGTTCCTAATGTGGAACTTTGCATCTTGTAACCATAGTTTGGGTTCTTTCCTAGGTGCATAACTTTGTACTTGTCCACATTAAATTTCATCTTCCATTTGAACATTTATGAATATTGTGATGAAGAAGATGCTAGTGAGCCTATGGAGATAGGAAAAACTAGTGAATGTACCTTTAAAGAACGTGACAGGTCTGCAATACACACACTGCAGAGTGCAGCTAGAGGGAGTAAGCACAGAGAGTCTGAAGTTAGGTTGCCACATCCAAGCTATCCTGAGGTAGTTACAAACTTAGGGGATGATCACACACACCTGAGGGGAGTGAGAGAGACCCTGACAAAGAAGTAGCTTTATAAGCCTTGCTTAGAAGGAGAGAAGGGGAAGAAGAAAAGGGAGAAGGCGACGAAGCAACACCAAGAAAGGCAGCCGGAGGGGCTGTTGTTGTAGGATAAGAGAAAGTTCCAAAGAGGCCAGCAGTTCCAAGGTGGAGCGCTCCAAGGAGAAGCCGTCAGGAGAGGTATCAGGAAGGCACAGCTCAGAGGGAGAGAGCATAAAAGTCTTCCCACGTCTATGCCGGACTGGAAGTCTCAAGGTTTTCAGAGGTGGGTGCCCAGGGCTCAAGGTAGGAGGCAGAAGAACCCAGCCTGGAACAGGGAGCCAGCGATTAACACCAGAGAGGAACTCAAGCAAGGAGGCCAGGAACTGTTTAACCGCAGCTGGAGAGAGGTTTGTGAACCTAGCCAGAAAGAGATAGCTCAAACCCCAGATACCTGTCTTCCATGCCAGGTAGACCACTGCTGGAGGGAATTACAGAGATCCCCGAGAAAGTATATCCTGGGAGATACGGGGAAAGCTCAGAGCAAGTTGATGTTTCTTCAGAGCAAGAAGAAATGCAGATAGATCCTAGCGAACAGGATTCCTTACTGCCTGAGTTTCCCATGGATTGCACATTATGTTTGGCTGGAAGCATGGAGTCCTTAACTGCAGAATAGCTTTCAGGATGTGCACTTTTGGGTAACAGAGTAAAGAAGTCTGACCTTGTTGAAGGTAAGAGCTTGTTTAACCAAATGAATATTGCCTAGCACCTGTGCTTGGTGTTACTAAAGAAGGAAAGGATAAAAGAGAACATTTTTACTAAACTGAATGAAGAAGCTTGTGTTTTGTTTCATCTGCTATATTTTTGGATTAAAACCCCTGAACAGAAGTAGCGACTGTGAAACACATTCGACCTGAGTTTTGTAAATATCTTTGGAAATACTAACTGGAGAGAATATCCTGATGCTTTATGTTGAACCTTGTGACACTGGGGAAATAAAATCGTTATCATTTACCTTCATACTGGTTTGTCACGGCTATACTTTTAAAAGGGAAACTACAACTCCCAACATGCTTCAGTGCTGAAGATAGTTTTCAACCCATTTATGAAGGACATAATGTCCATCCTAGCTCTTTAGGCACATTGCCAGGGGGCTGGAGTGTGACAATATCTTAAAAAGCAGTGGAGCCAGCACAGATCCCTGGGATACTCCACTATTCAGTTTCTCCATTTGGAAAATTGGTCATTGAGCCCTACCCTCTGCTTTCTATCTTTAAAACAGTTCCTAATCCACAATAGTACACTGACTCCTATCCCATGAATTTTTAATTTCGCCAAGAGTCTCTCATGAGGGACCTTGTCAAAGGCTTTCTGAAAATCTAGATACACTATATCAACTGATTCACCTTTGTCTGTTTATTCACACCTTCAAAAAAACATAAGATAAGACCTTCCTTGGCTAAAGCCATGTTGGCTATCTCCCATTAAGCCATAACTATCTATATGTTCAGTAATTTTGTTCTTTATAATGGTTTCTACCATTTTTCCTGGTACTGACATCAGGCTCACCGATCTGTAGTTTTCCAGATCACTTCCAGAACCCTTTTTAAAAATTGGTGTTACATTGGTCATCCTCCAATCTTCAGGCATTACAGATGATTTTAATGATAGTTCACAGATTAGTAATAGTAGATCTGCAATCTCATATTTCAGTTTATTCAACACCCTTGAATATACACCATCTGGTCCAGATTTGCTATTCTTCAGTTTATCAAATACTTGTAATACATCTTCCCAGTGTATCAATATTTCTTTCAGTTCTTCTGTGGCATCACCTTTAAATACAAGTTCAGTCATGGGTAACATTTCTACATCTTCCTCAGTAAAGACCGAAGCAAAGAATTCATTCAATCTCTCTGCTATGGCCTTGTCCTCTCTTAGTGCCCCTTTCATACCTTTATCATATAATGGTCCAACTGACTCTCTCACAGGTTTTTTTTGCTATGAATGTACTTGAAAAAGTCTTTATTATATGTTTTTGCTTCCACAGTAAGCTTCTTCTCAAATTCTCTCTTTGCCTGCCTTATCAGTGCCTTGCATCTATGCTTATGTTGTTTCCAGTTTTCGTCATTTGCCTCCTTTTTCCATTCCCTGAAAGATGCTTTTTTGGCAACAACAGCCTCTCGGATCTCACCTTTAAACCTTGCTGGCAATTTTTTGGACTTCCTTCCACTTTTCTTTAAGTGTGGAATACAGCTGATCTGGGCTTCCAAGATAGTATTTCTAAACAATGTCCATGCTTGATGTAAATCTTTAAGCTTTGCAACTGTTCCTTTTAGTTTTTTCTTAACTATTTTCCTCATTTTAATTTTGAAAGTTAAAGGGTAGTACTGTCGATTTCCTTGCTGCCCTTCCATCACTTATTAAATCAAATGCACTATTGCCAAGTGGCTCCTGCACTCTTATCTCTTGCACCAGATCTTGTGTTCCACTAAGGACTAGGTCCAAAATGGCTTCCCCTCTGGTCGGTTCATGAACCAGCTGCTCCAAGAAGCAGTCATTTATTTCATCTAGAAACTTTATCTCCCTAGCATGTCTTGCCATGACACTGACCAAGTCAGTTCCACCTATTGCTAGTATATACTATATTCCTTTTGGTAAAGTTTCCTCAGCTGGTGTGCAGGCTTCTGGTATGGACCTTTTGAATAGTACAGATATTCTTGAATAATCCGTGGAGGAAGGTGTGCAGAGAGCTACTTTGATGGTACAATTAGCCTTGGATTCTGATCGAGATTGGCTCTTAAAAAAGTTCTTTAAACACAGAGACGTTATAAGATATAAATGTTTCCAGATGTCGCCAGGAATACCTAGAAGTGTTGGAAGCAATTTTTATTGCTCCAACCCCAAGTTCTGCAGCTGGGGGCTAGTTTTCATTTATGTTACCCTTGCAAATGTTTAGTTATCTATCAGGGCATTAGGTTTATGTTTTTTGAACCTATGCACTTAACTGCTTTTATTTCTCCTAGAACTATGGTTACTCCGTCTCCTTCTTTAGATTGGGATCAACAACCTCGTGAGTATAGGGCTAGGTTGGGCCTGCTTGCGGTTGTCTGTTTTTTTTCCTGTAAATTCTACTTACTGTAAAAGTATCTCTGTTATGTGACCCACGTTCCCCTGATTATTGTGGACTAACGAGCCATTAATTTCCTATAATGCTCATTTTCCTGTGCTTTGCACTTGTATTTCTTTGACTCGTTTCTGTAAGGATTTACTTTGCTGTATTTTGTAAATCAATAAATATATAATTCAAAAACTGAGGTAAGGCTTACCGGCCTATAGTTTGTCGCTTTTTCACTATTACCACTTTTGTGAAGAAGTACCACTTCAGCTCTTCTCCAGTCCTCCAGAGCCTCTCCCATCTCCAGAGATCTATTAAAAAAAAGATGTTTGAGATGAATAGATTGTATTTTTCCAGCAGTGTTTCTGTTGCCAAGCCCATATTTTCTAACCACTTCATCTTCTTCATTGTTCCAGCTTTTGTGTTCCATCACTCATGGCTATCGATGCATCTTTACACATATGGTCCCCTTACACAAAAGCGGAAGTAAGGATGAGGATGAAAACTATAGACTGGTTAGTCTGACCTCTGTGGTAAGTAAATTTATGGAAATGCTACTAAAACAGAGGATAGTGGAGTACAATGGATTGCAGAATCCGAGGCAGCATGGGTTTACCAGAGGTAGGTCTTGTCAGACAAATCTAATTGTTTTCTGTGACTGCGTGACCAGAAGGGTGGACCGAGGCAGAGCCCCTGATGTGGTGTACTTGGATTTCAGTAAAGCCTTTGACATCATTCCACATAGGCGACTTATAAATAAATTGAACACCCTAGGGATGGACTCTAGAGTGACTGACCGGGTTAAAAATTGGTTGAGTGGGAGATGACATAATGTTCAGGTAAATGGAGCTCACTCTGAGGAAATGTTACCAGTGGTGTGCCACAGAGATCTATCCTTGGTCTGATTCTTTTTAACATCTTTGTTAGTGATATTGTGAAAGGGCTGTCGGGTAAGGTTTGTCTCTTTGTGGATGATACTAAAATCTGCAATAGACACCCAAGAAGGAGTAGATAACATGAGGTGGAATCTAACTAAGCTTAAAGACTGATTAAGCTGAGATTTAATGCTAAAAAAATGCAGGGTCATGTTTGAGCTGCAAAAATCCAAGGGAGCGTAACAGTGTAGGGAGCGAAGTACTTCTGTCTACAAAACAAGAGTGGGATCTGGGCATGAGCATTTCTGATGATCTTAAAGTAGCTAAACAAGTAGAAAAGGCAACAACTAAAGCCAGAAAACCTCATTCTTTTCTTGAAAATACAATTTCAAAATGAAAATTTTATCTAACTCTGAGTTGAAAGATACTAATGGTGTGGCCCTAGTGGGAATCTCATCCTTAGATGATTCAAAAAAACACATAAATCTAAACTATCAACAGGAGAAGCTTGATCTAGCCTTTCTGCAGCTTCTACATTTACCTTAGTGCCTCTAGGTAGATAATAAATGTTGTTCAAACATAATGTATTAATGTCCTGATAACCCAAGACCTCCTTAAGGTATTTTTGGAATACAATTAGAGGAGACAGGTAGCATGTTAGAGGAAAGTTCAAATAGTGAAGACTTTTTGCCCTAAAGGCATTTTCTAAATTTTCTAATTCATGATGCAGCAAAAGACTATCCTTCATAGATTAGATCATTACCCCTTGAAATGTAGACACCCCATCGAACCTAACTATGAATCATATTGGGAAAGTTTAGCCACAGATTCTATTGTAAATTCAGAAAAATTGTTGAAGAGTTCCAGACAGGGAAGCTTCCATATGAGATACAATATTCCAGATATCTTTTAGGGAAATGTTACCTCTCTGGGTAACCAAAATCGCTTGTCCAGAGGTCATCACAGAAAAAGGTTCCACAGAGGAAAACTGCACTGTCCAAGGAAGAGGAACTGCAGCCCCCTGAGACTGCAAACTAACCAAAGAAGCTTCCCCCGGGATCTCTAACAGAGCTCAAGACGACACTATCTCCTCAGAAAAGTCAACCATGGAGTTCAAAGTCACATTACCAGATTAGTGGGTTAGGTCTTATCCCCTGTAATCAAGGAACTTGCAAAAGAGTCAATTCTGCTGAGCATAGGTAGATCTTTACCTCTTGAGGCCAATAGAACATGCCTATCCATAGGTCTTAAAATTTTAACAGTCTTAATGGGATTGATATTACAGCACAGGTTTCTTCTTTCTTTTACCCATGCTGGTAGTCCATCCACTCACTCAGCTCCTCCGTGCTCTAAAGGAGATCCAAAAGGGTGTGACCTGCCCCTTTGGACACACCCCTTCGGGTATGCGGCCATGTCCTGCGGCCGGGGCCGAGATCTTACAGATCCCTTAAGATGTCAATCTTAGACTGAAGCATGCACAGGCCCAGTCAACACAGCAGGAGGAAAATCAGGCAAAAGGTAGAGTCCAAGCTTCCTGTCACCCATGGTCGAGGCCAAGATCTTAGAAGCCCCTTTAGATGATGTCAATCTTGTGCTGAAGCATGCACAGACCTGGTCACACAGTAGGAGGAAAATCAGGCAAAAAATAGAGTTCAAGCTTCCTGGCTTTACTCTTAAGAACCTTCAGCTCTTTCTCAATAGTTCATTGAGTGCTTTCTGACATGGGGATCTTATCTTCCAGAGCTATATTGCAATTTGTTTTCTTGTGTTATTATAATATAAACAAAAAATATAAGTATCAAGGAGAAGGGTGAGCGTGCAAGCTGGAGAACTTCCCGGTGGAGGTATAGGGAGCTCAAGTTGACTGCTGACCAGGTCACTGAAGGAAAGTAGCAACTCGGATAAAGTCCCACTTCTCAATAGATATCTGCCCGCTGCCAGATGTTATAAAATCAAGCCTCTCTGTTTTGTTGCCACAGGTGTGTGACAGGGGGAATGTGACAATTCCTTTGATGCCACTCCATCTGGAAATACGAATGCGGAGGGGGAAAAATAGAGCAGGCCCCTTGAAGTCTTCAGTGACTGTTTCTGTGGTGATTGGCCCTATGTACAAACATCTTATGCATGGAAGGCAGGGGCTCTTTCTTCATCTAATGGGTCTCAACTGGTGCCAAATTTTTCCTCTCCTCCATCAGGAGCGTCTTTGAGCCTCATAGTGGGAATTTCACATCTGCCTCCTGGAAGAAGCAGGCTTCAGGATTTAGGCAGCACTGAAGTACCTGGAGCAAACTCTTCAGGAAATGTTACAGTTGCTTCCTTGGTTGTTACTCCTCCATTTTCAGCTACTGATTTTGTACCTTACCTGAAGGCAATTTCATTACCCGAAGGCCCAGACCAAAGGATCTCTATTCCTGCTTATGTTTATCTACTGGATGTATTTCATATTGTGCATATTATGACTGATGCTAGACCGCAGGCTATAATGGATCGGATTGTTACATTCTCTTAGGACTCTGTGTATAAATTTCAAGAACATGATACAAGATTAGAATTAGTGGAAGGCAAGACACAAAAGATGGAAACTCAAGTCTGCCTTTCCAAGCAACTGGAGCAGCAGGCATTAAAGACCGTTTGTATTTACACAATCAAACACATTACTTGCAGAGTTTATTAAGGGCAGGGAACTTATGATTTTTGAGTTTTCCTAAAACGTGTTTGTTATCTCCTAATATTTTGCTAAAAAAGCATTTTCAGGAGGTCGTACTGTACAACTGCCAATGCTGATAATACTGGAATACTAAAATGTACTGTGTTTCTTTCACTACTACTACTATTTATCATTTGTGTAGTGCTACAACTAGGCATATGCAGTGCTGAACAGACACACGTAGAAGACGGTCCGTGTTCATCAGAGCTTACATTCTAGTCAAGAGAGACAACACTACAACTGGGGACAAGGATGTATCTAGGGGAAAGGGAAGGAAACGCATAGGAGGTGAACAGAAGACTAAGAGGATCAAGATCCAAAAACAGTCTCAAAGAGGTGAGTTTTTAGCTTGGATTTGAACAGGGCCAGAGATGGAGCCTGATGTACTGACTCATGAGGTTTGTTCAAAGCATAAGGAGCAGCAAGGTGGAAAGATTGAAGTCTGGAGTTGGCAATGAAAGAGAAGGGCACAGATAGAAGGGAGAGCAGAGTTCCTGAGGAGGGGTGTACGGAGAGATAAGAGAGGAAAGGTAGTGAGGAAGGCTGAATGAAGGCACTTCTAGGTCAGTAGTAGGTCAGACCTCTTACACTTGATCAGACTGAGGAGGCACAAGTAATAGGAGACACTTTGATTTCTCCTTAGATTTGGCTAATTTTTGGGAATCTTAGGAGTGGAGGAGTGGCCTAGTGGTTGGGGCAAGGTACTTCAGGCTGGAAGGTTGGGGGTTCAAATCCCACTAGAGGACAGCAACCTTGGGCTGGAAGGACTGGGGTTTCTAGTCCCACAGGTGCTTCTTGTGGTCTTGGGCAAGCCAGCCACTTAACCCTCCATAGCCCATGTTCCCTGTAAAATAGTTATCTCCAAGTTATAATGCCCTGTTCAATGTCATTTCAGTTTGTTCAATGTAAACCACACTGATGCAGAATAGCACGGTATATAAGAGAATGTAAATAAATAAATAAAATAAAATCTTCTTGGGATGAGATATCCCTTAGGGTTACTGTATTAGGGGGCTAGTAACTAAGGACCCAATATTCAAAGGGATTAACATGGTTAACAGACCAGCTAACCATATTAATTCCCCTAGCCGGGATATTCAGCGGCACTAATTTGGTTAGTGCTGTCGAATATCTGTGGGTGCCACCGCTGCACGCCCCAGTGCTAACCGTTTAGCATTGGAGCATTCCGAGGGCTACTCTGCTATTACAAAGTGGCAAAAGTCAGGCACAGTAAAGGCTGGTCTAACTTTTGCCGCTGAAACTAACCAGTGGCTCAATATCACTGCTGTCCAGTTAGCTACACGGCAATCCAGGAGCCCCAGATATTCCATGCTGGGGCCCAAATATGGCCCTGGCATTGAATATCTGGGTTTAAAGTTCAGTGACGGTGACTAGCAGCTTTAGCAACGCTAACAACCACTGCTGAATATTGAGCCGTATAATGATTTGCGATAAATATTAATGAAAACCTGTTAGCACGCCTTAGTAGCTAGCCCTCTTAGGGGTTCTTTTACTAAAATGCAATATCTATTTGCACTTACTACACCTTCACTGCAAAAGGTAAGATGCAGTAAGTTCAAATGCTGAGCAATAAATGCAGGGAATGTGCCCAGCAATTGCTACTGATATTTGCTTTCCAGAGGCAGGGGGTACTGAAGAGGAGGTATGCTGGCAGGGGGATTGTGCAATGGGGGGATCTAACTGCAGGGAGGTTGTGATCAGGGAGAGAGTTTCAATGGGGGGGAGGGTATTGTGATCAGGTGGTTCGCGGTTGCTCAACTTTCTTTTTGTTAATGACCTGTGGCCATACTACCAGACTGTCAGTAGCACGGTTGCACTTAATGATACCTCTTGAGATGGCGTCTAGTGCACTTGAGTTATTGGCAGTTGTGACAGCTAGAAAATGGTGCCATCCTGCGTGCTAGCTGTCACCGGTTGACATACCCATTCTCTGCCCCAATCTGGTGCTGTCACGCTAAGAGCACTTAGCATGGGAATTTCTGTATGCTGGCTGCTCTTTATTTATTTATTTACTTTCTCTTATATACCGCGCTATTCTGCATCAGTGTGGTTTATGTTGAACAAACTGAAATTACATTGAACAGGGCAATATAACTTGGAGATAACTATTTCACAGGGAACATGGGCTATGGAGGGTTAAGTGGCTTGCCCAAGACCACAAGGAGCACCTGTGGGACTAGAAACTCCAGTCCTTCCGGCCCAAGGTTGCTGCCCTCTAGTGGGATTTGAACCCCCGACCTTCCGGCCTGAAGTACCTTGCCCCAACCACTAGGCATGTAGTGAAGGTTACCACAGGCCATTAGCAGGGCTGTCTCAAACATTAGGCAAACTAGACAGTTGCCCATGGTGGAAGCTGAACGTGCTGAAAAATGAGATTGCAGACCTCCTTTTAGTAATCTGTGAACTATCATTAAAATCATCTGTAGTACCCGAGGATTGGAGAATAGCCAATGTAATGCCAATTTTTACAAATGGTTCCAGACGTGATCCAGGAAACTAATGACCGACGAGCTTGATATCTGTACTGGGCAAAATGGTAACACCTAAGTAATGCAGGGATGTGACAACGGGAATAGGGGAGGAGGAGAGCAGAGGGACAAGAGGGGGGGGAGGGGCTGAGCTGCCAGAGGTGAACCAGATAGCTGAGGTTTTAGAGAGGTTAATGTGAAGGAAGTTTGAAGATAGCCAGGAGGCCATGGAGGAGAGGCAGACATTAAGAGGAGTGATGTCGGGAGCGGAGGAATCGGTGTGGTGGAAGAGGAAAAGGTCATCCGCATAGTAGTATGCATAGATACCATATTGTTGCACCAGGAGTGTGAGAGGGGCTAGGAAGACATTGAACAGGAGGGACTCCAGGACGGATCCCTGGGGGACACTGCAGGGAAGAGGGGTGGAGGGAGAGGAAACGGGCCCTGAGAAAACTGAGAAGGACCTATTGGTGAGGAAGGAATGGAACCAGAGGAGGACAGAATCAGTGAGGCCAGCATTTGGACAAGCTTCAGGAAGAAAAGTCCATAAACCTGTGTGTGTGTGGTGCAGGGGTGGGGTGCCTCTGTGTGCATGTTTGTGCGTTTTTTTCTTATTTGTAATGTATTTATTTGTTGTTATGTGAACCGTTTTGCCTGTTAAATAAATCAATTATTAAAGAGAACCAGGGAAATCCATTGCTTACTCCTGGGATGTGTACCTTTTTGGGAACCTGACAGATACTTGTAGCCTGGATTGACTGCTGTTGGAAACAGTATATTGGGCTTGATGGACCCTTGGTCTGACCAGTATGACATCTCTTATGGGGGGGGGATAACAAAAAGCAGGATGCTGAAAGCTAAACAATAGATTCTGACAGCCGGGCGAGTGAAAGGCTTAAGGGTTGCTTAGGGTACCAATACTTTGAACCAACTCTGAGGCCAGCCCTGGTCGTTAGTATGTGTTAGATCCTCAGTAACCATTACAGCAGTTTAGTAAAAGGGCCTTTCATCTCTTTGGGGCTGATTTTATAAGGGAGCTACATAAGGTTATGTGCTATTTATGCACAAAGTGCCTGTTTTAAAGGACGTATGCATGTGAATGGACACGTATCATACTTTAGACCCCCAAATTTGAGTGGCACAAGAGCATTTTTCCCTTACCCACAGGATCAGACATTTGGGGCTTCATCTGTGTGTGTCATAAGATGTTTTTTTGGGGAGGGCGGTGTGCACATATGTACATGCGTCAGTGGTTGCATGTGCTTGTGTCTTTCTGTGTGTCATGAAGACTGCCAAAGACTTCATGTGCAATTGTGTGCGTATATGCATGCCATGGGGACTGTCGGGTGCTACATTCATGCGTGTGTGAGCGTTTGTGTGTGTTTATATGTGTGTGTGTGTCATGGGCCTGTTGGGGGCTACGTGCATGTGTGTGTGTGCAGGGTTGTGCATATTAATTTCTGTCAAGGATTGTGTGTGACAAGGCAATGCATTTTCCCTTCCTTCATTTGGAAAAATCATACATATCTGGGAAGGGGGGGGGGGAGTATGGAAGAAGAGATCAAAGAGAGATGTTAAAATGTGTCTTGTTTTGGTAACAGTGGCTATATGAAGAATATTGATAACTGGTGTCATGTGTATATGACCTGGGATTTAAAAAGGTCCTTTAAAGCTGCCACTAAGAATTTTATTATATATGCTTAAATTTTATTATTACACAAGATTAGCCACCGTTTTGAGACCTTTTTGCAATCATGGTCTGTCTGTTTCTTATTCCCCTATCATTCCTGTTTCCTTTTCTTCTGGCCAGCCTAAAAAGCAGGCTACAGTAAAACTACAAGACATTCCTTTGTTCCTCAAAGCTTGACTCTGATAAGGACACAGCTTCATTCTGTGAAGCAGTTAACGACTCACAGTGGGAAATTAGTCAAGGACAGACAGACTGTCTCTCTTAGCACAGATCCCCCTTACTGTAAAAACAAGTTAGAAGTTATTGCAATTATGTTCAGGATGTCACCCCTAGTTCTCACCTCCTTGTGTTTGGGCCTCAGAATTCAAGTCCAAAACCTTAGTTCTCACGCATATTCCTGAAGGGTTTATTGGGATCCTTTGGCCAAAGTGATACTTTCATCCCTCCTTCCTCATACCCCTCTGCATTCCACATTCTTTTCCCACCTCTTTTCAACATGCCTTTTGTTCCTAAAGGAAACAGCCTGTAAAATAATTTGGTTTGTCCATGGGAAAAGTTCTAAGATGCATTATAGGCCACCTACTTTCCTTGTGCCAGAAAAGGTATAAAAAGTCTGCATTTTGCCAGTGACATGGTCAATTTTTGGTTCCATTACTTATGATGTACTTTGTTGCAGCAAAGAATAAGTTCACTTTTGCCTTGCAGATTGGTGTTTTCTATCTATTTTCCCCACTGAAGTTTGGATCCAAGTGAGAGAAAGGATCAAGGCCCAATTGGGCATGGCTCTCACAACATATATATGTCATTCTCTTCAGACAGTGGGCATGTGGTGTGCAGATGTGAGGCCTGTGTGTGTCTGCTTGTGGTGCCTGCCTTTATGTTTGTGTGTGTGTGGGGGGGGGGGTAGTGTGGGGTTCAGATGTGCATATGTGTGTGTGTGTGTGTGTGTGTGCATGCATGTGCATGTGTGTGTATATGTGTGTGTGTGTGTGTGTGTATGCTGCACTGGTCAGCTGCCTGTGTGTGTGTGTCTGTGTGTGTGGTGAGGGGGTAGGGTTCCTCTGTGTACATCTTTGTGTGGTGTTGGGGAAGGGTGCATGTGTGTATGTGGTACAGAGGTGGTGTGCCTCTGTGTGCATGTTTGTGTGGTGTGGGAGAAGGATGCATATGTGTGTGTGGTCTGGGGGAAGGGTGCCTGTGTGTTTGTGTGGCGCGGGGGTGGGGTGCCTCTGTGCATGTATGTGTGGTGTTGGGGAAGGGTGCATGTGTGTGTGGTGTGGGGGTGGGGTGCCTCTGTGTGCATGTAAGTGTGGTGTGGGGGAAGGATACCTGTGTGTGTGTGTGTGTGTGTTTGGTGCATGTATGTGTGGTGCGGGGGTGGGGTGCCTCTATGTGCATGTATGCGTGGTATTGGTGAAGGGTGCATGTGGGGGTGGTGTGGGGGTGGAATGCCTCTGTGTGCATGTTTGTGTGGTGTGGGGGAAGGGTGCCTGTGTGTGTGCAGTGTGGGACTGGAGTGCCTATATGCCTTCTTGGATGGTGGGGGACTGTGCCCTTTAGCATATATTCATTGTGCCATTTTCTCCCCTCCTTTCAGCCTCCAACCCCTTGCACTCTTGCATCCCTCCCTGCAGACTCTCTCCTGCTGCCTTCCCCCCACTCTGTTCTGTTCCCAGCATCTGTCCCTTTCTCTTTCCCCCTTCCATAATCATCCCTTGACCTCCATTCATTCCCTTCCCCAAAACTTTATTTCCCCACCCACTGCCCCTTTAAATGTTCCCTATCTCCTGCGTGTCTTTGATCCCAGCTCCTGCAGCACACTTGCCAGCTTCTTTCTCCTCATTGGCCCGTGAGAGCAGCCTGTCCCGCGGGCACACAGCAGCGCTGCATGCCAGAAATGTAGTTAGTGTAACTTTGGATACTTGGCCCACGGGACAGGCTGCTCCCGCAGGCACACACAACACTGCTGACTGCGATCTTTGGCCCGCAGGAGCAGCCTATCCTGTGGACACACACCAATGTTGCAGGTCTTGAAGTTGGTGCCCCCTTACCATTGTGCTGGCCCTAGAGCTGACTGTTTTAACATCCTGCTGTCAGACAAAATATTGATGGGGCCAGGACTGTGTGGCCCACCCTGTTCTGAAGTCTATGCTTTACTCAATTGCTATCCTATAGGCACATGTGTAAGTCCTATCAGTGTACTTTCAGTGGGGGCTTGTAGAGGGGTTGAGTATGGGTGGAGCATAGGTGGAGTGGAATTTTACGCGCCTAAGTCATAAAATAATATAACTTACGTGTGGGCATCTAGGCCTACTCTAGAGGAGATGTAATTCTAGCTAATAGATTGAGGCACATTTTTATGGCCCTATTTTATAAAGTATGCACACATTTCACTTTCTAAAATAGGGTCCAAATACATGCGTGTCAACATGCATTAACTGGGCAGAGGTTTATGAAATTACGCTCTTTAGCTGTAGAGGCTGATAAAATTAATATCATAAAAGCTTTTTTTCCTAACAAATGAGCCTTGTTTTATTGACAAAAACTACTTTATTTCCTCATGTGAGTAGGGTTTCTTAAACTTGTACTAGATTTCTTCTGCAGATTAGACCAATGGTTTTGGCCTTGGGGGAAACTTTCTTTTTATGTTTTCTAGGCAGATACCTTATTACTTATCAAGGAGGTAAGTATGTTTTTTCTGATCCCTCTCCCTTGAAAAATTTTCTTTTAAATAAGTAGGATTAAGTGACGAGCTGTGATGAGCTGTTTCCTTTTTATTTTTAATATCAGTTTTGATAATTTATAGTAAATCGTTGGAGGTGCTTTGCCTCAAATAAAGAAAAAAATATATATATATTTAAGGTTACCAGATGTCCCTGGTTTTCAGGGACTGTCCATTGTTTTGAGGTAGTGTTCCGACTCCATGGACTATAACCATCTCCTGTCCCAGATCTCAGTTGGTCAGAGGCAAAGGGCATTGCTTCACCTGCATACCCCTCTAGTGCAATCTTATTGATCCTGGTAAAAGAGTGGTTCCCAAACTTGTGGTTGGAACCCCAAATGGGGTCACAGGAACATGGGCATTTCCCCTTCTCTGGGCTTTCAATGTGACTTATGCTAAGTAGTGGCAGTCATCAGTCAGCATGGGGCCTATGAGCCAGTGAGCATTCATATACCCTTGGCCCTCTTCCCCCCTCCCCCTGGGGTAAGTGTCCTGTTAGCCTGGAAACCCTTGCTGAGTACCGGGGTCTATAAGTACACACTGACACAGGGGACCTTGTGCTGACTGCTGTTGCTAATACTGTACTGTTGTCGTCTTGCTTTAGATGAATGGAGGGAAAGGAGATTACAGACCTGCTATTTTGATTTCACCATCATCTGAGGCCACGTGAATTTTCAGTTATTAAAACGGGGTCATACGGGATAAATGTTTGAAAAGCACTTTGGTAGAAGAAGATTAAAATTAACTTCTTTTCTGAAAAAAGAGAAGGAATTTTAGAAATATATAGAATTGTTTATTTATTTAACTTTTCTTATATACCGCCTTTCATTGTTATCAAAGTAGTATACATTCAACTCAACAATTATACATGGAACTGATGCAGGTATAACTATAATACATTTTAGACAATGATCTGCTAAAACACAGTGGCAACTATTTACATTAAAAGTTAATGGTTGACATTATTGGTAGGGAGCAGTTAGATGAGTTTATTTATAGTCCAATGTGGGTGGTATTTGAGCGTGTAGAGGGATGTTAACAATTGTCTTAAGTATTAGAGTTATGATTAGGTGTTGAGTGTTGGCCTGTAGTATTCAGTGAACAGATGACTTCAGCATTTTTTGAAAATTGTAAGTGCTGTTGATTACTCTTAGTTGATGTGGTAATGAATTCCAGAGAGTCAGACTGAAGATTTTTGAAAGCTCTCTGGCAGGCTGTTTGAGATGAGAATGAGAGTGGTTTGGTGTTGCTTCCTCCTTGTCCTAGACTCTGGGGGCCATCTGGATCAATGGTTGTAAGCAGTCAGCAGTTTGCTTGCGTATTGTATTGTATGTCATCATTATTACTTTGTAATTTATGTGGGGTTATATTGGTAACCAGTGAAGGGAATGAACTGGCATGATGTGTTCTCGTCATTTGGATCGAGTGATTAATCGAGCTGCAGTATTTTGAGCTAGCTGTATTGGCTCGATGGTATGTTAGGGAAGGTCGTGAAGTAGTAAGTTGCAATAGTCTACTGTAGGTGTGGAATAAATATTGTCTGACATATGGAGTGAAAATGGCAGTGATCTAGTACAGGTTTTAGGTTTTGAAGCAGCTTTATTTTGTATTATGCATTGGCCATCATCTTCTTGATATGTGCTTGGAAGTTGAGTCACTAGTCTAGGATTACACTGAGATATTTTTCTTCCTTTTTCACCGGGATGACGAAGTTGCCAATTCTGAGCGTATCAGGTGGGATGTATGTAGGATCACTTGTGATTGTGAAGACTGCTGATTTGCTATAGTTGATTGTGAGGTTGTTCAGTTGAAGCCAGTTTGTGACTGATTTCATGCAGAATGTCATAGCAGAGTAATCTGGTTTTCCGGGTATGAATGGTGCATAAATCATCAGATCATTGTTTTATGTAGAATATTTATCAATATATATGAAATAAAGTTTAAGCGTATATCTATGCATACAGGCTTAAAACTTGAGAAGGGCTGATACTTTCTTTTATAAACTTTTTAAATTATTGAATATAAGAACATAAGATATACCATACTGGGTCAGACCAAGGTCTATCAAACCCAGTGTCCTGTTTCCAACAGTGGCCAATCTAGGTCATAAGTACCTAGCAGTTTCCCCAAAAGACACAGATTCCTCAATGCTTGTATTGGGTCAAGCAATGATATCCTGGGTCCCTTTTAATGATGGTTTATGGACCTTTCTTCCAGGAACTTGTCCAAAACCTTTTTTAAACCCAGCTACACTAACAGCTTTTACTACATCCTCCGGTAACAAATTCCAGAGTTTGATTACACATTGAGTGAAAAAATATTGTCTCTTATTAGTCTTAAATAGGTTATCCTGTAGCTTCATTGCATGTCCCCTAGTCTTTTTATATTCTGATGACATAAACAATCGATCTATGTTTACCCGTTCCATTCCATTCATTAATATGTAGACCTCTATTATATCTCCCCTCAGTCGTCTGTTTTACAGGTTGAAGAGCCCTAACCTTTTTAGCCTCTCTTCATAGGAGTATCCTTCCATCCCCTTTACAATTTTGGTGGCTCTTCTCTGTACCTTTTCTAATAACGCTCTATCCCTTTTAAGATACGACAACCAGAATTGCACACAATATTCAGGGTTCACGGAAAGATACAGAGGCATTATAATGTCCTTTGTTTTATTTTCCATTCCTTTCCTTATGATACCTAGCATTCTATTTGCTCTCTTGGCCACCGCTGCACCCTGGACGGAGGGTTTTAAAATTGTATCCATGATTACGCCTAAATCTTTTTCCTGGGTGATGGTTCCCAATGTGGAACCTTGCATTGTGTAGCCATAGTTTGGGTTGTTCTTTCCTAGGTGCATAACTTTGCACTTGTCCACATTAAATTTCATCTACCATTTGGACGCCCAGTCTTCCAATTTATCAAGATCCTCTTGCAATTTTCCACAATCCTCTTGGTTTTAACAACTTTAAATAGTTTTCTGTCATCTGAAAATTTGATAACCTCACTCATTATTCCCTTTTCCAGGTCATTTATGAATATGTCAAAAAGCAGCAGACCCAGCACAGATCCCTGGGGTACTCCACTATTCACCTTTTTCCATTGGGAAAACTGGCCATTTAGCCCTACCCTCTGCTTTCTATCTTTTAACCAGTTCCTGATCCACAATAGTACATCACCTCCTATCCCATGAGATTTTAGTTTTGACAAAAGTCTCTGAGGGACCTTGTCAAAGGCTTTCTGAAAGTCCAGATACACTATATCAACCAACTCACCTTTGTCTACCTGTTTATTCACACCTTCAAAAAAACATAACAGATTAGTAAGACAAGATCATCCTTGTCTAAAGTCATATTGTCTGTTTCCCATTAAGCCATGACTATCTACATGCTGAGTAATTTTGTTCTTTATGATTGTTTCTACCATTTTTCCCAGTACTGACGTCAGGCTCACCAATCTGTAGTTTCCCGGATCACCCCTTGAAACCTTTTTAAAAATTGGTGTTACATTGGCGATTCTCCAGTCTTCAGGTATTATAGATGATTTTAATGATAGTTTACAGATTACTAATAGCAGGTCTGCAATCTCATATTTCAGTTCTTTCAATAGCCTTGGATGTATACTAAACGGTCCAGGTGATTTGCTACTCTTCAGTTTATCAAATAGTTTTAATACATCTTCTTTGATATTTCTTTCAATTCTTCTGCAGTATCACCTTTAAATACCACTTCAGTCATGGGTAACATCCCTACATCTTCCTCAGTAAAGACCGAAGCAAAGAATTCATTCATTCTCTCCGCTATAGACTTGTCCCCTCTTACTGCCCCTTTTACCCCTCTATCATCTAATGGTCCAACTGACTCTCTCACAGGTTTTTTGCTATGAATATACTTGAAAAAGTCTTTATTATGCGTTTTTGCTTTCAAACAAGTTTCTTTTCAAATTCTCTCTTTGCTTGCCTTATTAATGTCTTGCATTTACTTGCCAGTGTTTGTGCTGTTTCCATTTTTTGTCATTTGGCTCTTTCCTAGGCTTTCCTCCAGTCCGATCCCTTTACCTCTGGGTTGTGCTCCTCTACCAGCAGCTTTTGAGATTGAGCTCTTCAACTTTTTTCTGATGATCCTCCAGTATAAATACCTCTGGCTCCTCCCATCAGATTCAGTTTAGCTCAGTCTCCAAAGCAGCTGGAAGGAGCACTAAGCCAGAGGAAGGCTTATTGGAGAGATTTAGGATAGCTAGGGGGTGTTTAAGGCTTTTCTTTTCCTAATTGTGCACCCTTGTGCTTGGTTTATTTGGGGGAAAGAAGTTTCAATTTGTTTTGGTTAAGATAGCTGTGCTTGGCGGGAGAGATCTCTTCCCCTCCCTCTCTCCCTCCCTACTCTCTATTCTTACCTCGGCGGAGCCTGGAAAAGAGCCACAGGCGTTGCAGAGAGGGAGGTTTAGGGCAGAAGAGCCTCTCGGGATGCAGGAGTGAGGAACCGCGGCGAGAGGCAGGCGGCTCCCTTACGCGTTGACCCCGTCTCATGCCAAAGCCCTCATGGAGGCTGAGCACGAGGATGGGAGTTGGCAGACAGCGCGGCCTGCAGGTGTGGCAAAAAGAGAAGAGGCAGAAAGAAAGCGGCTGCATTTGAGTAGAGAACCGCGTGGCGCAGTACCACGGTGCCGCCGGCGATTTTTTCATCGGGCTGGCGCTATCACTGCCGAGAGAAAGCAGTGCCGAAGGTGGGTGAATGTTTAGAGGGGTGAGGGAAGCGCATCTTTGTTTCATGCGCTTTTTGCGCTCTGGGGCCTGGCAACAGGCGGGTCTCCCATGCACAGCTATTCTGTGTTGATTGAGAGGTAAAAAAAAAGTTTTTAAATTTGTTCTTCTTTATTTTGGGGGGCCTTGGGAGGAATAGGTAGCAGGCCCTTAGATGCAGCATGCCTTTGGGGGTAATTGGGTCCCAGGTTCATTATGCCAGCTAGGCCGCGGTGCTTAGTGTGTGGAGCAAAGCGTGGTATGGTGTCAGCGGCAGGTGCGCGATGGAAGCTGCCTCAGTGGAGCAGGAGATCCAGGCCAGTATGGCACTGGAATCGGTAGCTGGCACAGCTCAGAATTCAGGGGAGGTAGTAGCCCCAATGCTAGATTCGGAGGGTACTTCTACCTCAGCTCTGGAGTCGCTGGTCCATTCCCAGCATCTTTCAGGCCCATCCACCTTGCCGGCTGGGCAGGAGGGGGGAGGCTTGGGTGATTTCTCCCCAGAGTTTGTGTTGCTTCTGCATAAAGCATTTTGTCTTCAGAAGCAGGAGCAGAAGCAGGGAGCAGGTCAGGACGGCCCTCCCAAGAGAAGGGGAGCCGTCCATACTGCATAAGCGGCCAAAGCTAGCCAAGGATGGGTCGCCCTCCCTGCTATTGTTGGAGGATCGGGAGGAGGAGTTTTCCAATCCAGAGATAGGAGAAGACGAGGAAGAACTCGAAGAGGGCGAGATTCAGGAGGAACAGAGAGCCAGAATTGTGCGGGTTTTTTGCCGAGAGGAGTTACCAGTTTTGATCACTGAATCCTTGAAGGTTCTCAATATGGCCCGGGCATGCTGGCGGACGATGAGGTGTTGGAAGACCTGCTTATTCAGGCGGTAAGGAAGTCGTAGAAGGTTTTCCCGGTGCACCGGGTGGTGAGACAAATGATTCAGGAAGAATGGGATCAGCTGGACTCGGCCCTGAGGGGAGTCAGGTCCATGGCCCATTTGTATCCTTTACCGGAGCTGGATAGGGAGCTATTGCGGTCACCTAGGGTGGACGCAACAGTTTTGGCAGTCACCAAGAAGACGACTATTCCGGTGGAAGGCAGTGCGGCTCTGTGGGATTCACAGGATCGGAAGATGGATACGTTGTTGAAGCAAGCTTTTGACATCAGTGCCCTAGCTCTTCAGGCTTCTGTGTGTAGCGTGTGGGTAGCACGTGCTTGTCTGCGATGGTCGCAACAGCTGCAGCTGTCCAACGACTCCTCCAGCGGTTCGCAGGGGGAAGCGGAAAGAATTGAGTCAGGGGCAGCCTATTTGGCAGATAGCCAGTATGACCTTGTCAGAAGCTTGTCGAAGAACATGGCTTCGGTGGTCGCAGCCAGGCGGTATCTCTGGCTGCGTAACTGGGCGGCGGATGGTTCCTCTAAGACTCGCCTTAGCAAGCTGCCTTTTAAGGATAAGCTTCTGATTGGAGAAGATTTGGACAAGTTGGTGAAGGAGTTGGGAGAGTCCAAGGGAGGCAGGCTCCCTGAGGATTGGCAGAAACTAAATTGCACTCCCGCTCCTGCTAGGGTGCAGCCGCGGGAGGCCCGTACGTTTCGGGCTACGCAGTATGCTCCATTTCAAAGAAGACATTTTTCCTCTAGAGGACAGGTTTACCGAGGGTTTCGTGGAGCAGGGAGAGGCTTTGGGTCCTCCTCCTAAGCCACGGGACTGAGGAAGTCACAATGAAGTGAGGGGGGTCCAGGTGGGGGTGCTGCCGATAGGGGGGCGATTACAGCAGTTCCTTCCCGCCTGGACCTGGGTCACGTCCAATCAGTGGGTTCTGGAGGTAATTTGAGACGGCTATGCTCTCGAGTTGGCCAGCCCAGTGGTCCCAGCGTTCGTATAGTCCCCTTGCAGATGTCCAGCAAGGAGGGCTGCAGTGGAAGAAACTCTGGACAGGCTGCTGGAATTGGAAGCGATCATGCCGGTACCCAGCGACCAGTGCGGATGCGGTCGATACTCCATCTATTTCATGGTGCCAAAGAAAGAGGGCACCTTTCACCCGATTCTTGACTTGAAGCATGTCAATTGGTGTCTCAGAGTCCCGCATTTTTGCATGGAAACCCTGCGGTCCGTAATAGTGGCGGTGCAGCAGGGAGAATTTTTGTCCTCTCTTGATCTGACAGAAGCGTACTTCCATATTCCGATCCGAGAGTCCCATCAGTAGTTTGCGGTACCAAGGGGACACTTTCAGTTTCAAGCCCTGCCGTTCGGCCTGGCGACAACTCCGCGTACCTTCACCAAAGTAATGGTGGTGGTGGTGGCAGCGGCACTACGCAAGGAAGGGATCCTGGTCCACCCTTACCTCGACGATTGGTTGATTTGGACCAAGTCCAAGGAGGAGAGTCAGAAGGTTATGGACAGAGTGGTAGACCTCCTTCAGAGTCTGGGGTGGGTGATCAATCTGGCAAAAAGCAGACTGTCTCCATCCCAGGGAATACAGTACCTTGGAGAAAGATTTGACACAGGCAAAGGAAGGGTGTTTCTGCCGGTTCAGCGGGCATATGCTCTGCGACTGCTGATTCGTCAGTTCCTGGCCAGGAAGTCTCCCTCAGCGTGGCATTACCTGCAGGTACTGGGGATGATGGCAGCAACGATCGAGCTCGTGCCGTGGGCCAGGGCCCACATGAGACCCCTTCAGCGGGCGCTTCTCCGTCTCATCAAAGCCAGTCCCTGTCGGTGTGGCTGCTGTGTCCTCCAGAAACCAGGGAGGCTCTGCTTTGGTGGATCCGGTCGGGCAATTTGGAGAGGGGCATGCCCTTAGAATCCCCAAGGTGGTTGCAGCTGACGACAGATGCCAGTTTGTCAGGCTGGGGAGCGCACTGCGAGGAGCACTTCACCCAGGGGACATGAACGTCCATGGAAGCCCAGTGGTCTATCAACAGGCTGGAAATGCGGGCAGTAGTTCTGGTGCTCAGGGCCTTTGAGCAGTGGGTCCACCAGAAGGCGGTCTGGGTGTTTTCGGACAATGTGACCATGGTAGCCTACATCAACCGGCAGGGCGGCACAAGCAGCGCCCTCTTGGAGGAAGAGGCAGAAGGACTGCTGACATAAGCCGAGGACCATCTGGTGGCACTGTAGGTGCAGCATGTGGTTGGAGTAGAGAATGTGGAGGCAGACTTCCTGAGCAGGCACAGGGTGGATCCCAGAGAATGGGAGCTCTGCCATCAGGTGTACGAGCAGGTGGTGCGTCAGTGGGGACAGCCCATCATGGATCTTATGGCAAGGTTTGAGTCGGCCAAAGCCAGCTGCTTCTTCAGCAGAAGAAGGGAATGGATGTCGGAGGGCCTCGATGCTCTGGTTCAGAGGTGGCCCACGGAGGGACTGCTTTATGTGTTTCTGCCATGGGCGCTGATAGGAAAGGTGCTTCAGAGGGTGGAGGCCCACCAGGGGTGGGTGATCCTCATAGCGCCGGATTGGCCTCATCGTCCCTGGTACGCCAATCTAGTAAGACTGTTGGCCGACAAGCCAAAGCGGCTGCCGGCGAGGGACGATCTATTGTTCCAAGGACCTTTACGGATGCCGCAGGTGGATCGGTTCTCGCTTACAGCCTGGCTATTGAAAGGGCATGGCTGCTTAAGCGAGGATATTCAGGAGCAGTGATTTCCACCTTGCTGAGAGCCCGTAAGCGTTCTACTTGCCTTTCTTACGTTAGGGTCTAGCGCATTTTTGAGGGTTGGTAGGCGGATCAGCAGATTCGTCCTATGGCGGTCTCTGTACGAGAAGTGTTGGAGTTTTTACAGGCAGGTTTGGAGAAGGGGCTCGCAGCCAGCTCTCTCTGGGTACAGGTAGCGGCCATTGCTTGTTACAGGGGCAAGATCAAGGGTAATGCGCTAGGCCAGCACCCGGATGTAGGTAGATTCCTGAGGGCGGTGAGGCGTGTGCGTCCTCAGTGGGTATTGCCGGTTCCTCCCTGGGATCTTAATCTAGTGTTGAATGTCCTAGCGGGGGAGCCGTATGAGCCTATGGAGCACTCCTCCTTGAAGGACTTGACTCTCAAGACAGTGTTTCTTGTAGTGATCTACTCGGCGAGGCATGTTTCAGAACTGCAAGTGCTGTCATGCCGGCCGCCCTTTCTGTCATTTTTCAAAGAGATGGTGGTCTTGTGAACGGTGCCTTCGTTTCTACCCAAGGTGGTCACTCCATTTCATGTGAATCAGTCAATTTCCCTTCCCTCATTTATGGGGGCGGGGAAGGGGATGGAGGAGGTACATCTTCACAAACTTGATGTGAGAAGGACCTTGAAGCGTTATGTGAAATGCACTGCGCTGTTCCGAAAGTCGGAACGGTTGTTTGTGTTGTTCAGGGGGCCACGTAGAGGTGAGGCGGTGGCCAAGAGTTCTATTTCCAGATGGATCAGGGAGGCCATCGCGGCGGCATACATTCAGAAGGGTAGACCGGTTCCAGTTGATTTCCGGGCCCATTCAACTCGGAGTTTAGCGACCTCGTGGGCGGAGTTTAGCTTGGTTCCGCCCATGGAGATTTGGTCGTCACTGCATACCTTTGCTAAGTTTTATAGGTTAGATATTCAGGCTACGGAGGATGCTGAGTTTGGGTCAGCAGTGCTTCGTGCCGCTCTGTCAGGGCCCGCCCAGAGGTGAACTGCTCTGTTACATCCCAGAGGTAAAGGGACCGGACTGGAGGAACGCCTAGGAAAGAGTAATTAGACCTTATCTGCTAATTAGCGTTCCTGAAGAGACTCCAGTCTGGTCCCTGATCCCACCCAGTTTTGATCAAGTCATCCCGAAGCTTCAGGTAAGTCAAGAAACAGGAAGTTGTTGGGGGCATGGTCAGCGGGGGTATCCTGGTGAAAGTGGGAAGGTTCTGTAGGAACGGAGCTAGAGTACTTACAGGTAAGTTCACATCAGGTAAACCTTCTCTCTTGGGGGAGTGGGGTGATGATCTCTCTCTTCAAGGGGGCGGGAGGAGTTGCGTTCTTATGAGGTTGGTTAAGTCTTATTCTTAACATGCTTCTAGGCTATTGCAAGAAGACAGTTTGAGGTTAGTCTAAAGTTATTCAGTTTAGTTGATGGTTGGTTTTAATGTTTCTCCATCAAGTCTGCTTTGTCAATAGTATACTGAATCTGATGGGAGGAGCCAGTGGTATTTATACTGGAGGATCATCAGAAAAAAGTTGAAGAGCTCAGTCTCCAAAGCTACTGGTAGAGGAGCACAACCCAGAGGTAAAGGGACCGGACTGGAGTCTCTTCAGGAATGCTAATTAGCAGGTAAGGTCTAATTACTCTTTTTTTCATTTCCTGAAAGATGCTTTTTTGGCAACAACAGCCTCTCTGACCTCACCTTTAAACCATGCTGGCAGTTTTTTGGACTTCCTCCCACTTTTCTTAAAGCGTGGAAAACTGCTGGTTTGGGCTTCCAAGATAGTATTTTTAAACAACACCCAAGCTTGATGTAAGTCTTTAAGCTTTGCAACTGCTCCTTTTAGTTTTTTCTTAACTATTTTCCTCATTTTATCATAGTCTCTCTTTCGAACGTTAAAAGGTAGTAATGTGGATTTCCTTACCATCCCTCCTCCATTAATTAAATCAAATGTGATCATGCTATGAACACTATTGCCAAGTGGCCCCAAGACCCTTATCTCTTGCACCAGATCTGCTAAGTCCAAAATGGCTTCTCCTCTGGTCGGTTCATGAACCAGCTGCTCCAAGAAGTAGTTATTTAATTCATCTAGAAACTTTATCTCCCTAGCATGTCCTGCCATGACACTGACCCAGTCAATACCAGGGTAATTGAAATCACCCATTATTATTACCGTTCTGTAACTTTTGTTAACTTCCCTGATTTCTTTGAGCATTTCATCATCCATTTGTTCATTCTGGCCAGGCGGTCAATAGTACACCCCCACTGCCATCGCCTTCCCCTTTTTACATGGAATTTCAAGAGATTCTACAGCAAATTTTGTTTCCTGTAGAACTTTAATCCTTTGTGACTCAATGCCCTTTCTAACATAGAACAAAACCCCATCCACCAATTTGATCAGCTCTATCATTATCATATAGTTTGTACCCAGGTATCACAGTGTCCCACTGGCTGTCCTCCTTCCACCTTGTCTCTGAGATACCAATCATACCTAACTTCTCATTTAGTGCTATATATTTTAACTCTCCCATCTTATTTTTTAGACTTCTAGCATTTGCATACAAGCATTTTAGAGACTGTATTTTTTTCATATTAATCAGGTTATCGGTAGGCAGGGGTAATTTGGAATCTTTAAGCTCTGTTTGCTCTGTACTCAAGGGCATTTGGGCTACCTTTGTCTTTATTGAAACCTCTCTGCTGATGTGCCCTAACTTCATTTTTTTTGGTAGTATCCTTCAAGGATACATTGTTCTGAACCATGCACTCTTGGGCAACTGTCGGCTCCCCCCTATTATCTAGTTCAAATGCTGCTCTATCTCCTTTTTAAATATTAATGCCAGCAGCCTGGTTCCATCCCGGTTAAGGTGAAGTGCATCCCTTCGGAAGAGCCCTTCCTTTCCCCAGAATGTCCCCAGTTCTTAACAAATCCAAAACCCTCATCCTTGTACCATTGTCTCATCCACACATTAAGACTCCGGAGCTCTGCCTGCCTTTTGGGTCCTGCGCGTGGAACGGGAAGCATTTCAGAGAATGCTACCCTGGAAGTTCTGGATTTCAACTTCCTACCTAAAAGCCTAAATTTAGCCTCCAGAACCTCCCTACCACATTTTCCTATGTCATTGGTACTGACATGTACCAAGACAGTAGACTCCTCCCCAGTACTATTTAAGACCTTGTCTAGGTGGTGCGTGAGGTCCGCTACCTTCACACCAGGCAGGCATGTTACCAAGCGATCCTCACGTCCACCAGCCACCCAGCTATCTACATGCGTAATGATCAAATCATCAACTATAATGGCTGTCCTAACCCTTCCCTCATGGGCACATGGCACTGGAGAAACTTCCTCGGTGCGAGAGGGTTTTACATCATCTGGAGGACAGGTCCTAGCTATAGGATCACTTTCTGCCACACCAGGGTGATGCTCTCCTGTCACGTGACCTCTCTCCTCCATGGCAACAGGGATGCTGCCGGACTGGAGGTGGGACTTCAGGACTATATCCCTGTAGGTCTTGTCTATGTACCTCTCTGTCTTCCTTATGTCTTCCAAGTCTGCTACTCTTGTCTCCAGAGATCGGACTCATTCCCTGAGAGCAAAGAGCTCCTTGCACCTTGTGCACATGTAAGACCACTCACCAAATGGGAGAAAATCATACATGTGACACTCAATGCAAAAGACTGGAAAGCCCCCATCTTGCTGCTGAACTGCTGTTTGCATCTTCGTTTTAAGGTTGTGTTTAGATATTTAAGTTCTTTACTTACTAAGGGTTGCTGGGGATACTTATACTAATAAAACTATACCTAATATGTTCTACCTAGATTGGTTATTCTACCTAGATTGGTCATTTTGAAATATATAAGGAAGAGCCACTCGAGGAGGGCGGAATCTTGCCTCTCCCAGTCCAACTTAGCCCTGCCCAGTTGTCCCAGATTTTCTCTCAAAAATTCTGGCAACCCTACATATATTTTTAGGAGTGTTTTTCATAAGTGATAGTGCCTACTGGGGCAGCTCATACCTGATCTGCAGAATTCTGTCTGCCTATATGCAAATGAACGTATGTTTCCAATACCAATAGAAAGTTCTAGAGACTGCTGTGAAGATCCGCAGTATATACTGGTGGGGGCCCCATCCCCCGCTGGCCAGAGTGCACCAAGTTGCTGTGTTAGCGAAGATGATATATGCCCACCAGGGGGCACCCCATCTCACCCAGGTTGAAAAGTAAGTCAGGCCATGGCTCCCCACCAGTGGAGACCCCATTAAGAACAAGAAATGCCATACTGGATCAGACCTAGGTCCATCAAACCCAGTATCCTGTTTCCAAAAGTGACCAATCCAGGTCACAAGTACCTGGCATGTTCCCAAAAAGGTACATAGGTTCCACAATGCTTGTCACAAGCAGTGGATTTCTCGGGTCCTCTTTAATAATTTTTTTATGTAATTTACTCCAGGAACTTGTCCAAACCTTTTTTAAACCTAGCTACACTAACAGCTTTTATTACATCCTCCAGTAACAAATTTCAGAGTATGATCCTACATTAAGTGAAAAAATATTTTTTTCATTACTCTTAAATGGGTTACATTGTAGCTTCATTGTGTGCCCCCTAGTCTTTGTACTCTCTGATGGAGTAAACAAACTATCTACATTTACCTGTTCTACTCCATTCATTAATCTATATACCTCTATCATATCTCCCCTCAGTCATCTCTTTTCCAAATTAAAGAGACCTAGCCTTTTAAGCCTTTCCTCAAAGGGATATCCTTTCATCCACTTTAACATTTTGATGGCTCTTCTCTGTACCTTTTCTAATTCTGCTATATCCTTTTTAAGATATGGTGACCAGAATAGCACACAATATTCACCATGGAATGATACAGAGGCATTATAACATCCTCAATTTTATTCTCCATTCCTTTCCTTATGATTCCTAAAATTCTATTTACTTTCTTAGCCATTGTAGCACACTGGGCAGATGGTTTCAACGCATTATCCACAATGACATCTAAATCTTCTTCCTGGGTGGTGGTTCCAAATGTGGAACCCTGCATCGTTTGAGTTATTCTTTTCTAAGTGCATAACTTTGCACTTGTCCACATTAAATTTCATCTGCCATTTGTATGTCCAGTCTTTCAATATATCAAGGTCCTTTTGCAATTTTTCACAATCCTTTTGTGTTTAAACAAATTTGAATAATTTTGTGTCATCTGCAAATTTGTCAACATCACTTATTATTCCCATTTCCAGGTCATTTATGAATATGTTAAAAAGCAGTGGGCCCAGCAAATATCCCTGGGGTACTCCACTCTTCACCTTTCTCCATTGAGAAAACTGGCCATTTAGCCCAACTCTTCACTTGCTATCTTTTAAACAGTTCCTGATCCACAATAGTACACTGCCTCCTATCCCATGACTTTTTAATTTCACGAGTCTCTCATGAGGGACCTTGTCAAATGCTTTCTGAAAATCCAGATACATTATGGGAGTCATTCTGAATAGCAGGATTGGACATCTGGGATGGACCTTTAACCTTTGCAGCTGCTCCATTTATTTTTTTCTTAAATATTTTTCTCATTTTATCATAGTCTCTCTTTTGAAAGTTAAACGTTAGTACTGTAGATTTCCTTGCTGTCTTTCCTCCATGTATTAAATCACATACGATCATTCTATTATCACTATTGCCAAGTGGCCCCAACACCCACGCAGATCCTGTGTTCCACTAAGGACTAGGTCCAAGATGGCTTCCCCTCTTGTTGGTTCATGAACCAGCTGCCCCAAGAAGCAGTCATTTATTCCATCTAGAAACTTTGGGGTATGTTTACTAAACTGCGGTAACATAGCAGCGGCTACTTTAAGGCACATTATGTAATGTTAAGGTGCCTTAACATTACATAACGCGCCTTAATGTTCCTGGCTGTGGTAAGTCCAGAAAACAGTGGAGAGAGGGCAGAGAGAAGGGGTCAATGGACAGGGAGTGGGCGGGGAGAGGCCCCTTTCACACTAACATGGAGAAATTAAGGGCTGAATCCTAATGCAACTAAAAACCTGGCATTAGCACACATTTGCAAGAGAGAGAAACTATTTAATTGTCAGCAATGTACAGCATAGGCAGGGAGCCCAAGAAAGATGATAGTAGTGCTCTATTTGCAGCAACAGCATAATGCCCAGGTATGAAAGGCCACTATGGTGATGGTGCAAATGGGGCATGGGGGCTGCAGGCGGGACATGCAGTGGGGGCTACTGGGGCACAGGGTGGACTAGGCGGTTGCCGAGGTGCCACATAGGAACGCAGAAAATGGAAACCACAAGACAGCAACTGACCAGGGTCAGACATGCCCATGAGTCTGTGGCCCAGCAGGTATCCCAAGGGGCACATAACATTGACAGGCAGTGCCAGGGGAAGTGTGGACATCTATGTAGGCACCCCTACCCCAGAACCCACACCTTAGGCAGCCACCTACCTGCCCCTGGATGGCATGGGATGGTGCACCACTGGCACCAACAGCATATGGTCATGGTGGCATGGCAGAGGGGATGGGCGATTGTGCTGTAGGGAGCAGTGGCACCCGCCTGCAGTGGACCTAGACCATGCCCTGTACCAGCACGTGGTGTGTAGTGCAACAGAAGAGGTCTGGCCGAGGAACATAAGGATAGCCCCAGGGAAAACTATGCTGCTGTGGCAACAGTGTGGTGCAGTACACCCAGCTAGCATGTCCAAGAGCAGAGGGTCAGAGGTTCAGGTCCCATCTGACCCAGTGAAAAGCAGTTTATAAATGAAGTTAAATAAATAAAAATAAATAAATCTGTGGATCCTGCAGAGCATCTCCCCATAGTTTTAGCCCACAATGCAGCCACAACAACATAGGCAAACCCCAACGCAGTGGTGCACAGGGGTACGGACACCCACTCACAAGGGCTCCACTATCCACAGCTTCATGGAGTATCAGGCTGTTGGCCCCAGCACAGAGCTGCAGTTATCACCAGAGCACTACTACTACCCCCTGCACAGATTAGCAATGTCGGCACTGTGATCAGGACCAGTGCGGCGGGTAGGGTTGTCAACCACCTCCATCTCTGCACAATGCTGAGATAAGTGTGGGAGTGTGCGTATGTCTCTCCATTGTTTTGTGTCTGCCAACACCTCACTGAGCCCACATTGCTCACACTGCTTCCAGCGTTAGCCTGAAAATGTGCATAATGAGGAGCAAGGTATTGTGGGTATGACCCAGACAGGGCGGATTGGCCAGGATGCATCTGCACAGGGTGGAGAGCAATGACTGAGACACTGTAGTGCTCGACCACCACCTGCATGGACAGGGTGGCCACAGCATGTCACGCTGGGGGGGGGGGGTGCTGCATATTATTTGTTTCCTGTGCTACCTGTGTGTTCTCAGTTCTGGGGCCCAATCACAGGGATATCTGCTTGGTGTCTGTGCTGTGCATCCCATCTCTGGGTGCACAGGGTTCCTCTGTGAGCATGCACTGTGGACTGGTTAGTGGGCTGTCTGCAGTTCACCTGTGCATGGGGGAAACACCTTGAAGGATGCTGCAGGTGCAGTCTGACTGTGTTGTCTGTTGATGAATGGCAGACGGTGGTGTGGGGCAGTTGAGCCTTCCCCTGTCTACCCCAAGCATCATTGCTGGTCTGCAATGATCACAGGTATGGCACTGGCCCAGCAGCCCTGGAGGGCTGTCATCTGCCAGCAGGACGGTGGTTGCTGGTATTACAGCCATTCTGAAGGGTGCAGGCACCTGGCCCACCACACCCTCATCTACAACAGGGGTGATTGAGGCCCCTTGGGTATATAGTGCATACCACTTAGACCCATAGTGGCAGTGCTGCATAGCCCTCATGCGAGTCTAGACACCCCACTGCCCTGATAACAAGTATCCATAGAAGCCAGACCCTAACACCAGGCACACACTAATCTGGGTGGTGTCTGGTCTCCCACGGCCATATGTGACTGCAGAACACAGCTATAACAGATGTACCTTGAGCTGCACTGCTGGGAACACCTGTCACACACTGGCAGTGCTGGGGATGTGCAGCAGGACCTATCTCTAGCACCACATGTACTGTGGAACTAGTGTTGGGTGCCCATCCTATCCCTCAGGGTGCACATGGAACCTGCACAATGGCATGGTCTGTAGCTACTCTGTGCTAGTATCACGCACTGTTAGTCCATCTTACCACGCTGCAATACCGGAGAGGTGCAGACCCCATTTGGTGGTCAGCTGTAGGTCGCTGTTCTGCATGTGCAATGCATCATGGGTGCTGGTGGGGGTTACCCTATCCTGGCACACAGAGCAGACGGTTTGTGCGGTGATCTGCAGTCCTTCTGTACCCAGTCATTGCTGTGCAACAGGCCATAGTGGTATAGCCTACTGGTTAGTACACTGACATTCTAGGTGGAGGTCATGGGTTCAATTCCTTGTTGTTCCCTCCTGTCCAAGGGAGATATTTTGCTTGCCTGTGACAGTCATATCTTTGCAGATCCGTGCTGCCAGCCCATAGTACCCTCACCACAGTTTACAGCAATCCTTATAAGGCTCCTAATTAGGTACATTAGAAGGCACCTTATTGGGCACAGTATTAGGCACGTTATAAGGCGCCTTATTGGGCACAGTACAAGGCACGTTAAGGCACGTGCCTTATACTGTGCCTTATAACGAGCCTTATAACGCGCGTTACCTGACATGCTTGCCATAATGATGCCCCGCCCATGCCTTTATATGGGCATCTGTACCTTTACTGCAGAACCTAACGCACATGACATTACCGCAGTTTAGTAAACATGCCCCTTTATCTCCCTAGCATGTCTCCTGTGACACTGACCCAGAAGATACTGAGGTAATTGAAATCACCCATTATCACTGTGGTATAACTTTTGTTAACTTCCCTGATTTCTTTTAGCATTTCATCATCCATCTGTTCATTCTAGCCAGGCAGTTGGTAGTACATCTCCATTGGCATCACCTTCCCCTTTTTACATGGAATTTCTGTCCATAGAGATTCTATAGTGTATTTGTTTCATGCAAAACTTTAATCCTGTGTGACTCAATGCCCTCTCTAACACAGAATGCAATCCTTCCCCCAATTTGATCTAACCTATCATTGCGATATAGTTTGTACCCATGTATCATAGTGTCCCATTGGTTGTCCTCTTTCCACCAGGTCTTTGAGACGCCAATAATATCTAACTTTTCATTTATGCTATATATTCTAGCTCTCCCATCATATTTTTTAGACTTCTAGCATTTGCATAGAGGCATTTTAGAGGTTGTGTTTTATTCATATTAATCTGGTTATCAATTGATAGGTATAGTTTGGAATATTTCAGTTCTGTCTGCTCTGTACTTAAGGGCATCTGGGTTACTTATATCTTTATTGGAATTTCTCTGTTGGGATGCCCTCTTCCAAACCATGTACTTTTGGGTCACTGTTGGCTCTCCCATATTATCTAGTTTAAAAGCTGCTCTATCTCCTTTTTAAAGGTTAATGCCAGCGTCCTGGTTCTATCCTGTTTAAGGTGGAGCTCATCCTTTTGGAAAAGTCCCTCAGTCCCCTCCCCAAAATGTTGCTCAGTTCCTAACAAATCCAAAACCCTTTACTTTGCACCATCGTTTCATCCATGCTTTGAAACTTCAAAGCTCTGCCTGCCTTTTGGGTCCTGCACATGGAATGGGAAGCATTTCAGAGAATGTTACCCTGGAAGTTCTGGATTTCAACTTCCTATCTAAAAGCCTAAATTTGGCCTCCAAAAACCCCCCTCCCACACTTTCCTATGTCATTGGTACCAACATGTACCAAGATAGCAGGCTCCTCCCCAGACTATTGACAACCTTTTCTAAGTGGCGCTTGAGGTCCACTATCTTCGCCCCAGACAGGAATTTTACCAGGTGATCCTCACATCCACCAGCCACCCAGCTTTCTACATGCCTAATGACTGAATTATCAACTATAATCACCATCCTGGATAAACCTACTCAGTGTGAGAGGGTTTTGCATCACCTGGAGGACAAGTCTTAGCTACAGGATCACTTCCTGCCACACCAAGGTGATGCTCTCCTTTCAGATGACCTTTCTCCTTGATGGCAACAGAGAGGCTACAAGCCTAGAGATGTGACTTCAGTACTACGTCCCTGTAGGTACTGTCTATATACCTGTCTGTCTTATTTAGGTCCTCCAAATCTGCTACTCTAGCCTCCAGAAATCAAACTTGTTCCCTGAGAGCATTCCTCTACTAGCTCATGGGTGCCTCAGGCCATGGTCATGGCAATAATGCTGCCTGCCTGCCAGTAGGGACTCCATTCCCACTGGCCATAGAATGAACCAGGTTACAGCCATGGCAGAGATTGTTCCTCTATGCTGATGGGGATGCATTCCCAGCCATCTGAAAGAGAACTAATCTATGGTCACGGTAAAGGTGCTGCCTGCCTGTCAGCACCAGCTGAAACATGAGCCAGGCTGCAGCTATGGCAGAAATACAGCCTGCCCACCAGCGGGAGCCCCATTCCCTGCCAGTTGAATGGTGTGCCAAGTCATGACTGCAGCAATACTGTCTGCACAGCAGTGGGGATACCATCCTCTACCATCCAAAGAGCATGTCAGATCATGAATCCTGCTTGTCTGCCTGCCGGTCAGCCAAAAAGTAAGACTGTCCATGGATAGGTCAAGAGGAGCAGGAATTCTAAACAGAAGGTGTCAATATGCAGTGGTGGTAGTCAGCACTTGACTGCCGCTGCTGAAACTGAAACCCTATATTCATTCAATGCTGGAGCCTATCCGGTGTGTGGCACTGAATATCCAGTTTCAACACCCAAACTTTTGCTTTTCAGTTAGCGGTGATATTCAGCCACTATCTGGATAGGAAAAAATGCATAAAGTTAGGGCAGCCTTTTGTAACTTTCTGCGGTTTGCCTATCCAGCTAGTGGCTGAATAGCGCCACTATCTAGATAAGAACTGAGACCTCTCCAGTTCTACCCACAGAGCACCCCAAAACAAATCACATATTTCTAAGGCAGTCTGTGGTGATATTCAGTGGCACTAACCATTTATTGGGCACTAAACTGAATATTGGTCATGAGAGGGGGCACGGGACCTAGGGTTGGGGGGGGGGGAGTCCAGAGTGGGAAAGGCAGGAGAGCAGGGAGCCAGAAGAAGAGGGGATTGGGGAGCTAGAGTGGAAGGGAGCAAGGTGGGGTGAGGGGCCAGGTACTGGAGGAGAAAGGGAGAGAGTGTTGGGGAGGGGATTTATTTATTTATTTATTTAACATATTTTTTTATACCATCTTTCTACAAGTCAAGACGGTTTACAGGGAACTTGGTGCAAAAACAGTAATTTTAACAGTGAATTGCGCAATATAGAGAACAATAAGTAAAAATAATTTCATGCTAACAATTTAAATGTAACTTTTTACATGGTGGTGGTGAACTGCATGTGAATTAGGATGTGTTTTTATTCTGTGTTTGGTCCATAGTGTTCAAGGAACTACAGGGTCTTTAAACTTTTGCAGAAGTCCGTGGTTAGTTGAATTGATCTTATGTGATGTGGTAATGCATTCCAGATGTAGGGAGCATATAGGGAAAAAGCTCTGTTGTTGGTGCTTTGACTGCTTGTGGGTTTGTCTGTGGGTATGTCTAGCATGCGTACTGTAGATGATCTTCTGGGTCTTCCAGAGCTGTTATGCGTTAGTAAGAGAACAAGGCTGTCTGCCGATTGGCAAGTTAATATTTTGTGAGTGTTGAGGAGGATCTTGTATTTGATCCTGCTTAAGATGGGTAGCCAATGTAACTGTTTGAAAAGAGGGGTGATGTGAGTCTTTTGGGATTTCACAATTATGATTCTTGCCGCGGTGTTCTGTGCTAGTTGCATGGGGTATATCATGCTTTTTGGGAGACCATGGTAGATGGAATTGCAATAATTGAATAATGGAGTGATTACTGCCTGACAAATTGTGCAGAAGTCCATTGGGGAGAGGAGTTTGCGCAGATGCTTAGAGTGCTAATCTTGAAGTAGACAGATTTGGTGATGCGGCTAATTTGTGGCTGAAAGGTGAGTGCTTGGTCCAATGTGATACCCAGGTAGTTGATTTGTGTTTTGACTGTGAGTGGGATATTGTCTATCGTGATTGTTGTTGGTGGATTGTAATTCCTATTCCTTGTGATGTGAGGCATATCAGATTTGATGTGGTTGAGTGTGAGATTGTGATCTTTGAGCCAGTGATTGATTGTATAGAAGCAGAAACAAAATAGAGATAAATATACACCCCCAAAACACTCACTGAGGGGCTACATAACCCCTGCTGTGAAGGAAGATGAAATGCACCATTTAGTCACAACATACATGTACACTTTTCAACTTGTTTATTCTGGCTTTTGTTAAATCTGTTCTCCTGATGGGGGGTGTGGTACTGCAGAGCCTATGCAAACAGAAAAAAAGGTTTTAAATTCGGAAAAAAGATTCCAACACCAGATGCGACATTACGAGGAGCCAGATAGGGGGAGCAAGAGAGACCTTCCAAGGCCTAGAGAACCGCACCCCAGAGCTTGTGATGTGATGCCGGCCAACAGCCAATCCAGGAAAGGGGGAGTTCCTCTTAAGAAAGGCTGGGAAGTTGGAAATGGAGAAAGAGAAGGAGTGGAGAAGAAGGAGGAGAAGGAGTCTTGGCAAAGAGACCCGAGAGGAAGGAGTTCCTGGCAAGGAGACACAGGGAGTCCGGTGCAGCAAGATACCAGGAGTTCTTGGCAAAGAGACACTGGGAGGAAAGGTACCAGGAGAGAAGCAGAGGTCAGAGGTTTATCTGATGAACCGGTACCAGCAGACTCAGGACCCTGTGGAAGTTACCAGAAGGGTGGTGAAGTCATTGCCATAGGAGGTAACACTCCTTATTCAAGGAGAAAGAGGTATGGGTGTGAAAGAGAGATAACTCCACCCGAAGGCCAGCTGGACAGTGGGAGGCCTGCTACTCGAGTAAGGCTGAATTGCAGCAGGACTAGGCCTCAAACCTCAGCTCACTGGGATAGGCCTGGAGAACAAGGTAATCCACATTTTTATACTTCTAATCGTTATAACCTGGTGACACAGGGAGCACAAGGAGCAAGGGTGTGCTCGCCTTATCAAGCTGTTTGTAAGACAAGACACAAGCTTTTACCAGATAAAAGACTGTTTAATACAAGGCACCAGGACAAGGGAAGGTATTCTCATAGCAAGCATTCACATGACCAAGGCCTAAACCTAGGCCCAGAACATTGGAGGCTGATACAAGCTGTCTATGAAAAGCCTCAGCGTATTTCACCAGACTACCCTGATACAGAGTCACAGCTCTCAGACCCACAGCCCATGCAGGTGGAATTTACTGAGGACCCTTCTGAAGTGCCCATGGATTGTAGCTACTGTCAGGCAGGAAGCCTAGAATCTCTGCCTAGTGTATAAAGCAGGGCTCAGCAGGCAAAGACTGTGTGTTTTACATGTATAAATTCCTGTGAAGATAACAGTGGATAAAGCAACAACTGGTTATGTTTCTTTTCTACCTGAAGTAAGGTTTCTTTATGTTGACGTAGATTCCACTACCTGAATCATTGTGCATTAAGGGAAATAAAAAGCCTTTCTTTCCCTACACTCGGACTTTGTGTTTACTTGAGACTTTGGTACACGGAAGGTCACTGGGAACAGATACCCAGACCCCGCATACAAGAACCAAACTCAAACTAGAAAAATAACTCATGTCCACCCGACCTGCCTTAACCACCTTTGACCACTAGGGCGGCGGTGTGACATGAACTATAAAGATGATATATTGTTTGTGGAATTCATAGGGAGTATATTGAATGTTGGTGGCCAGTGCAGTTAAAGAGGCGGCCGTCGCCACTTTAAATTATTCCCAGATATTCAGTACCAGGGCCATATTTGACCAGCAACACTGAATCTCTGGTTTCATTGGAAAGCATTTTAGCTATATTGTCAACAGTGATATTCAGGCACTGGCTGGATAGTTAAACCTGCTAAAGTTTGGATAGCCTTCTTTCTGCCTAGTCATCTTAATTTAATGGGTTAGTGGCTCAATATCACTGATGACCAGCTAACCTTTGATGCCGCCCCGACTCCACCCCTGGAATGCCCCGACACTAAATGTTAGAGTCAGGGCATTTAACAGACTTATATGGGGATATTCAGCGACACAAATCGGGTATGTGCCTCTGAATATCCTGCTGTTTGCAAATTGCCTAAATGCTTTTGCCCCCTATATTTTCTTTTGTATTTTTCTTCCTTTATTTATGCAAATTGTCAAAATGTTTTAAATAAAAGAAAAAAAGTGTCAACATTTTGTATCACCTTTCAGAACACAAAAATGCAAAAAGATTGGTGCAGTTTTACCAGGAAGCAAAAGTCAGTTCAAATCCTTTTAATACCAGCAAAGCCTGAAATATATATATCAACATTTCACTAAAACATTGGGCAGGGTATGACAGTAATTACTGCATACTTTCAAAGGAACACTTTACAGATCAGTTAAGAAAACTCTCATTTAGGTAAGAAGCATTCTATAGTTACAGTATACTCAAGAGTGAAATGTTTTATACCTAAGGCGGGAGGAAGGAGGCCTAGCCCGACTAACTAGCCGGGACTTTGAAGTTGGAGGGGAAAAAGTGGGGACTGACTAGCAGGGCACTTTAATTGTAGAGAAGATGCCCTGAGTCCCCCCCTGGACAGTTACTCAAAGGGTTTGGAAGCCTATCTGGGGGGAGGAGCTGGAATGGTGTGCTACTCCGTTACTATTGTCATGCCGAAAATCTACTGGCAGCCTTAATGGCAGAGAGGTGGGAGGTGGATCAGGGTATTGGCAGATGCGATTAGGGGGGCATAACAATTACTGGCTCTGTCTTGCCCTGGTTCCCACATTTTAGCCCATGATCCCTGCATCAGCAGTCACCGTGGGAGTATCCGCGCTACTCGCTGATGCAGGGATCACGAGATAGTACAGAAAGCGCTAACCCTGAGCGGTATCTGCAAGGCCGGTGCTGGTCACTCCCCCTGTAGATACCACACAGGTGTTTCAGCTACCGCACAGCATTTTTACTTATGCCGTGTGGTGGTAGCAAAATAGCTTACCACACTTCTAGTAAACATGCCCCTTAATGCTAGTACTAAACAAACAGGTTTTTTTAAAGTCCTCTTTGGTACCGCAGGGACTATCGTCGCTGCTCAGTCATCTCTCACAACTTCCCCTCAGGCACACTTCCCACAGTTAGGGAGGGAGACTGAGGGTTCTGCCACCCGTTATTTTTTTAAACAGTCAGTTTACTTTAAAGTATATGGGATGTTGTCCTCTTTCAACTGTACCGTGGTCCATCTCCCTAGGTCGGGGAGGGGAAACGGACTATGCAACAGCCAGAAACCCCTTGAAGGGGTCGGGGAGTGGTGGAAAGGGGAGGGACCTGGACTGCCATGTTTATACCTTAGGGCAAAAAAATGGCCCCACCAAATCAAGCCCTCCTAAGTACTTCAAACCACATGGCTCCTTTCATCCATACCAGACTGCACAAGTTAGGATGTCCAGTACACAGTTTCCATGGGAAATTGTAATCATCTACTCTCAAATGGTACCTAAAAACATGTTCTTTGTTTTGTTACTACAAAATACTTGGGTCTAACACAGAACTCTTAGGTCTAGTAAGTATGCCCTTTTGATGGAGTCCATAGGGTATTTCCTGTCCCTCTCCGGAAGGATTCTCAACAAGCCCCTTTAAGAGAACTTACAGCCCAGAGTTCAGGGCTGGAGGACATGGTTCCTAGAGAGAGATTGCAACCCCAGCAGGCTGCAGGAGGGGGAGAGACCGATGGAGCCAGAGGTCCTTTCCAGCCAAGTCATATGAAGGTAGGAGCTTTTAACTGGGGCTAGAAGAAGGACCGGGAGAACCAGGCTGTGAAGCTTTAACAGCTGGGATAGAATAAAGCTGACATTGTGTTCTTGACTACTGGCTGTCCTGTTTTTTAAATAAATCCCCTTTCCACTACCACATATGAGGTGTGACAAAAAAGAAACGAGACTGTGGCAGCCACGCCCATGACTCAATGCCAATTGGCTAACCACTCATGTCACTGTGTTGTGCAACATCTCGCCACTATTCTGCTATAATATTTTTCATCTCCCTCACTCTGTTTTTCTTTTTCAGGTTTTTTTGTAGCATACTGTTCCATCGCTTTTTCACGCAACTGGAGGTGGCAGAAATATGGAGCAAAGAATCAACTTGAAATTTCTGGTTAAGTTGGAGAAGAGCCCAACTGAGTGGGTCCAACTTCTCCAAAAGGCTTATGGAGAAGATGCAATGACAAGACTGCTAGTCTTCGAGTGGCACAAATGCTTCAAGACTGGCCGTGAGGAGGTAGAGGATGACCCCAAGTCAGGACGGCCTTCCACAAAAAAGACGGCTAAGAATATTGACAGAGTGAACCAGCTGGTGCGGAGTGATCGCAGATTGACAGTGCGGATGATAGCTGAGGAGCTCAGCCTGAACAGGGAGTCAGTGCAGACCATCTTGGTGCAGGAGCTGGGGATGCAGAAGGTGTGCGCCAAGATGGTACCCAAGCTTTTATCAGATGACCAGAAGGAGCACTGGGTCAATGTTTGTCGAGACTTGCTAGAGAAAATCCAGAGTTCGTTGGCCGAGTCATCACAGGAGACAAGACTTGGGTCTTACAGTACAACCCTGAAAGCAAGAGACAGAGCCTTCAGTGGAAGACTCGACTGTCACCCAGACTCAAGAAGATGCGCATCTCCAAATCAAGGATCAAGGTCATGCTGATTGCATTCTTGAACCAGAAGGGAGTGGTCCATCATGAGTTTGTGCCTGAGGGTCAGACAGTCAACCAGCACTTCTACCAGCAGGTCCTGAATCGCCTCCATGACCGGGTTCGGTGCAGCAGGCGGGCTCTGTGGAGAGACAAGTCGTGGCTGCTCCACCATGACAATGTGCCCACACACACCGTGCTCAGTGTGAGGCAGTTCTTGGCCAATAAACAGATGATAGCATTCGACCACCCTCCTTATTCTCCAGATCTCGCACCATACGACTTCTGGCTCTTCCCCAGGCTGTACTCAATGGAACTCATTTCACCTCTGTAGAAGAGATCAAGGCCACTGTGATGAGGGAGCTGAGGGACCTCAAGGAGTAGGACTTTACTGAGTGCTTCTATACGTGGCAGAAGTGAATGCAGAAGTGCATTAACTCTGGGGGGGATTACTTTGAAGGGGACAATGCGTAATTTCTCTGTAGATTTTGTAACACAACATTTATGGGACAGTCTCATTTCTTTTTTGTCACACCTTGTATGGTGGCAGCTTGAGGATTTTTGCTACTGTGTGACTGGGGGCAAACCTACTTTTGTCCAGGCCTCAGTTTCTGCAGTAAGTCAGAATATTTTTGTTTGTGTGGGGTAAGAGGGTTAGGCTCACCCTAGTTAGGGAGCTTGAAGAGGTTTAATTAGTGCCGGGCAGGCAGATTTTGTTTTGGCCACTAGAGGCCTCTAAATAATTTGTTGGATTTGGAATACTGCAGGGTTAACTCAGCTGTAGAAGAGTGAGCAGTGATCATGGTTTATAAGTGAGTAGTGACAAGCCAATATGGGGTGGCTCCTCCAGATGCTAGTAGAAGGGTAGCAACAACAACAACAACAATATCAGCAGCAGTTACAGAATCTTGTGCAGGTGTAGGGGAGCTACAGCGGAGTTCCCTGGCTCAGTTGATCCAGGCCCTGCAGAGATCACAACTCCACCCTCCAGTGCGAGTGCTTCTTAAAATGATGGCAGAAGATGAACCGGACTACTTCTTGGTGAACTTTGAATGGACTGCCCACATGGCTGGGTGGCCAGAGATAACTTAGGAGGAAGGAACCAGAAAACAGATACAAAGACTGGCAGTAAGGCAATGAAGGCTTTTATTGATGACCCCTACACGTTTCAGCCATTAGGCCTTCCTCAGGGGGTAATATACAAGAGGGCAGACCTAAAAAAAATAAAATAACGGTACATAATTAATAAATAAGCATAATAAGAACAATAATAAAAAATCATAAAAATTACATAAATCTTAAAACATATGAGAACATGAGAAAACAATCAACAATAATAAATAGGAGGCACACAATAATTAATATCATAAGCAGTTGATAAGAATAGATAAATCACATCAAACAATAACATCTTAAATATGTGAAATAAAACATCATCTAAAAATGTGATGAGTTAAAAGAAAAGAGATGAGGAGGATAAACATAAAAATGTATGTTTATGAAAAATACTCTAGTGAATAAGGACATAGACAAATAGTCATTGAATTCAAGAAGGAGTGTGGCTAGACAAATTCATATGAAAAAATAAAATCATATAAGAAACTGAATAATAAATAACCAGAAGAACAATAAATAGAACAATAAATAGATTATATAAATACCTTCTGAACCGTACTTTCCACATAAGAAAACACTATGGACCACTAAAATATAAATATAACATAAAAACATCATATATAAAACATATAGTTGTGGATCCTATTCTACAAATATGATAAAATATTATCTTTAAGTTTCCAGTGAAAAGTATATATAAATAATTATATGCATAAAAAGAATAAAGGAGGAGCTCTGTTACCAATAAAAAACACTAAAATATTGACAGTAAATGCTCAAAGGGAGAGCGGCCGAGATGGATGCATAAGGGCATTGCCATAAAAAAAATGCTCATTTATAATCCTGCTCACGATATCATAATGTGAATCTATAAAGCTGTGCACACCTCAATAGACGCCACTAGTTAACCCAAGGTTTGTTGACTAATCGCAAAGGAGAATTGGGCTGTAGAAAAGTATTACTATTAAGGAATGTAGATAAATTAAAAAGCGCCGACATGGCAGACGCCTGAATTGTACACAAGGGGCATTTCTCCAAAGCGTTATTATATTAGGGCCAAACCAAAAACGAAAATCAAATATTACAAAGGATCTACAGAGATAACTTAGACCACTTATTTGGGGAATCTGCTGATGGGCAGCAGTCAGGCTGCATTCCAGGATGTCAACCCAGATGGGCGAGTTACATATATAGCTGTCAAGGTCGCCATACTGGAACCAGCCGGCTGTATCCAGAGGCCTATTGCCAGCGATTCAGAAGGAGGGACTCTAAATAAAGGCGAGCCCTTGAAGGTTCCTCTATCTCTTGGAGGGTCTCGCATGGAAGTGTTTGTAACCAGGGGGAAGGAACAGGCCAGAGATAGCTAAGATTGTACTGTTGGAGCAGTTTTTGGAAGTGCTGACTGCCCCAAAGAGACAATAGGTACGTAAGCACCCCAAGCTTACACTGGACAGTGCACTAGAAATAGTGGAGGGATATGATGAAGTCCAGCCGGTGACTGAAGCAGACAGTGAGAGGGGGAAGAAGTCATCCGTTAGTCCAGGAGGATGGAAGGGGAGGCTGGAGTGGACGTTGGCTCTCATGTTCTGACTCCCAAAGTCACCTCCTAAGTGAGGGCATGGCTCTAGCCACAGTTCTTTCACCTGTTTTAGGTGTGGAACCCAGGGACACTTTGTTCAAGAATGTCCCCTGGGTATGGAAGAACCCTTGGAGGTCAGCCTAACCACCCCCCACACCTGCACTTTTGTGGATATCACCACCCAGGGGCACAGAACTTTGTGATTCCTGTGGAGCTTGAGGGGAGCTGCCTCCAGGTCTTGATAGACTCCAGAAGTGTGTGGAACCTTATCAGCCAGGAAACTATGACCCGGTTTCAAACTGACTATGCAAAGACAGTAATATTGGTCTGTGTGCATGGTGACCAGAAGCAGTATCCAATGGCACAGGTATCACTTAAGACTCCAGCAGAACAAATCACATTCAAGATCATGGTCCTGCCCTGGCTACCATATTCAGTGGTGATCAGCCGAGACCACCCAAACTTCAGAGAGATACTGTATGTACCTGGCTAACTGATGGCTCAGCTTAGTCAGACCAAGAGATCTTCCCCCCGGAAATCCCTGGATCTATATGTCAAGACTCTCAAGCCTGCTAAGTCCCGGAGTCAGCATCACCAGGAAAAGCTAAGCTACCAACAGAATCTGGGGGCGGCTATAGGGGAGGGATCTGGGAAGGGAGAGCCTGAGGAAGAAACCCCTGGGACTCAGGACTCTGCAGTAGTGACCCAAATACAATTGTCCCCTTCCCAGAGTGAAGGCTGGGGAAAACCCAGGGAGCTTCAGAAGATACCAGCAAGCGGATGAGTCTCTTAAACATGCTCAAGACCGGGTTTTAGAAGTGGATGGGTTTCCTGTAGGTAACAGAGAGTCCCCTGCAAGAACCTTTCCCTATTTTGTGCTAAAGGGAGCTCTATTAAACAGGGTGGCTGAGGGAGCCCTAGAGTTGGAAGCAGTAGAATGACTGATAGTTCCTCAGCCCTATCATCAGCAGGTGTTAGTGTTGGCTCATTGCCATTTATTAGTAGGACACCCAGTGATGGAGAAAACACTAGAGCATGTTTTAGCTTGATTTTTCTGGCCAAGGGTCCATAAACAGGTACACTTATATTGCCAGTCATGCACCACCTGTCAGCTTCATAATCCCGCTAGAGTCCAATCTACCCCTCTAGTACCTATGGCTATCATTGAAACCTCATTTGAAAGAGTGGCCATAGACCTGGTAGGTCCCTTGGAGTGAACCGCCCGAGGCAACAAGTATGTTTTAGTCATACTAGACTATGCTATCCACTACCCAGATGCCATTGCTATAAGGAATATGAAGACTACCACGATTGCAAATGCCTTCTGAGAAGTATTTTCACTGCTGGGAATACCCAATGAGCTCTTCACAGATCAAGGAACACCCTTTGTATCCAAGGTAATGAAGCAAGTGTGTGCCTTGGTGATAGTCAAGATGCTGCGAACATCAATATATTATCCACAGATAAATGGCCTCATTGAGCAATTCAATAAAATTCTGAAACAGATGTTAAAAAAGTTTGTGCAGGATGACAGGAAGAATTAGGATGCTCTCCTACCCTATTTGATGTTTGCCATCTGCGAGGTACCTCAGAGTTTCACAGGGTTTTTGTCTTTTGAGTTGCTCTTTGGAAGATGGCCAAGAAGTAATTGGATGTGGTAAGGGAAGAAGAACCCCGTGCCGGTCATAATTTGCTGGGGTACATTATACAAATGCAAGACCGGCTGAGGAAAACCAGAAAGGTGGTCAAACTCAGTTTGGAAAAAGCCCAAGCTGAGCAGGCTAGGGGCTATAGTCAGACAGGTGTGTACCACACCTTCCAACTGGGAGACAGAGTTTTAGTCTTCCTACCCTCAACCAAGAGCAAGTTATTCTGTAAATGCAGGGGCCCTATGAGGTCAAAGAGAAAGTAGGGACTGTTAACTACAAGATTGTCCAGTCAGGTAAAGGTAAGAAAGTCAAAATTTACCATATTAACCTATTGAAAAAGTGGATTTTAATGATGGCTATGATAGTACACAAAAATGATTTTGGACCATAAGTTTCAGTCCCATTGGATCCAGCGCAAGTCCCGATTAGAGGTCAGCTCTCTGCTGCCCAGAGAAGAGATCTAGAAGGTTTAATTCAACAGAATATGAAGGTATTCTCCACCCGCCCGGGGTGAATCCATCTCATTTGTCCCGCCTGGGGTGAATCCATCTAATTTATCATGACATCATTACTGACCCTGGGGTGATTATCTAGCAATGACCCTATCGGATTCTGGAGACCCGGCGACAGGCCATCTTCGAAGGAGCTGGAAGAGGTGCTTATCCTGGGAGTTATAGAAGAGTCCATGAGTGATTGGTCAGCACCCATTTTCTTGGTTCCTAAACCTGACAGGAGCATCAGATTCTGCATTGCCTTACAGAGGATCAATGTAGCTTCTAAACTGGAAACATATCCCATGTCTAGAGTAGATGAGCTAATCAAGCGACTTGGGATAGCACACTTTATATCAACCATGGATCTGACTAAGGGGTATTGGCAGGTACCCTTGACCATGGCCGCCAGGAAGAAAACTCATTTTTTGACACTGCAAGGTTTGTTCCAGTTTCCAGAGCTGCCCTTTGGATTGCATGGGGCTCCCACAATGTTTCTATGCCTAGTTGACCACCTACTGAGACTGCACAAGGAGTATGCAGCTGCTTACTTTGATGATATCATCTACAGCAGAAACTAATCATCTAACCCAAGTACAAGCTATGTTGACCAGCCTGTAGAAGGCAGGGCTGATGACCAACCCCCAGTTTTCTGGGAAGTTGAGATGTTCAGTACCCAGAGTATTTAATCAGGAATGGACAGATACAACTTCAACTCTCTGCTGCTTTTGATACTGTTGATCACTCTCTCCTCCTTGACACATTATCTTCTCTGGGTTTTAGAGACTCAGTACTGTGTTTGCTTGCTTCTTATCTTTTGAATCGCTCTTTTAGTGTTTGTTCACATGGTTCCTCCTCTTCTGCCATTCCCTTCTTAGTACGTGTACCTTAAGGGTCTGTTCTAGGCCCTTTCCTTTTCTCTCTCTATACCCAGTCCCTTGATGCCTTATCTCTTCCCATGGTTTTCACTATCATTTTTATGCTGATGATTCTCAAATCTATATTTCCTCATCTGATATTTCTCCTGCATTCCAATCCTGTATCTCCACTTTTTTGTCTGATGTCACTACCTGGATATCTCTCCGCCGTCTGAAACTGAACACAGATAAAACTTAGCTTCTTATCTTTCCTCCTAAGCCCTCCTCCCCTCTTCCTTCTTTCTCTATCACTGTCGATAATACTATACTACAACCTGTCTCTTCAGCCAATAACCTTGGAGTCATTATCTATACATCAAGTCTCTTCTTTCTCTTTTTTCAAATCCTCCTAAAACAGTACCTCTTTGAAACTGCTTTTGGACCATGATCTTTGTTTCCTTGTGTCTCCTCTTCCCTTTGACCTCATGCTTGTATTGTCATGTCTGTTTGTCTTTTAGATTGTGAGCTCTTTGAGCAGGGACTGTCTTTCTTTGTGTTTGTACAGCACTGCGTATGCCTCGTAGTGCTTAATAAATTAATAATAATAATAAAAATAATAATAACTATGCAAGGTGGATGCCATTGCCCAGCTCCTTACCCTGAACTAAAAGAAAGAGATTCATGCCTTCCTTGGACTGATTGGCTATTACTGCCAGGTCATCCATAATTTTGCAGAGGTGGCAGAGCCATTAACCAATCTCCTCCAGAAGACAGCTCCTGAATGGATCCAGTAATCACCGGACCTGGATCTGGCCTTCCAGAATCACAAGAAAGCTGTGTGCTCTGAACCCGTCCTTAGTATCCCTGATTTCTCTCTACCATTTATTGTGCAAACTGATGCCTCGGAGGTGGGTCTAGGAGCTGTTCTGGCCCAAGACGTCAGGGGTGTAAAACATCCCGTTGCATTCATCAGCAGGAAACTGCTTCCTCAGCAGAAACATTAAGTAGTAATCGAGAATGAGGCCCTCGCTGTCAAGTGGGCACTGGAAACCTTCAAATACTATCTGCTCAGCTGTCCCTTTAAGCAAATAATGGACCACCAACGCCTGAAGTGGCTGGCTTGGCATAAAGAGTCCAATGGCTATATTATGTGGAGGGTTTTGAGTCTCCAACCCTACCAGCTCCAGGTCCGGCATAGGGCTAGTTGGACTCACCTGAATGTGAACTTCCTTTCCCGGGTAGGGGTCTTGGGTGAGGCAGGCACTCAATGGGAGCATGTTAGAGCTGAAGGGAAGGGTGTGTGATGGGGTCTATAGAGTATTGTCCATCCCTGTCCAGAGGAATTAATAGGTCCCTTTAAGAGACCCTGCAGCGCAGAGTTCAGGGCTAGGTGGGCATGGCTTCCAGGGGGAGGTTAAAACCTCAGCAGGCTGCTGGGGGGGGGGGGGGGGGGGGGAGGGGAGGGAAGCCTGTGGAGCCAGAGGTGCTTTCCAGACAAGCCATACAGAGTAGTAGCTTTAACTGGGGCTGGAGGAAGGAGCAGGAGAACCAGGTTGTGAAGGTTTAACAGCTGATAAAAAATAAAGTTGACATTGTTTTCTTGACTGCTGCCTGTTCTGTTTAAACGAAACCCCCTTCCACCACATGCCACACCAGCATAGCCCTGCTTACAAGAAAATTAGCTATTTACCAGAAAAAAAGTCATCAGTCAACACAATCCTGCTATTTCCTGTATTTTACCTCTGTGTATGCCTTGTAGTGCTATACAAAAGATCAGTAATAGTAGTAGAATATAAAAACAATATTCCAGGTGGAACTGAATCTGGCCTGAGGGGTATGACTGAAGTGGCCACACAGGATGAGGCATTTGAAAGAGCTCAGGGGGTGCATATCTACACTTTTGGGGAGAACCCACTTTCCCGCTCATACAGGGTGCCTTCCTCCGTACACACAAACTGACACTGATAAAAGGTACTACCAGGACTGAGACTAGCCCTGGATGCAACAGCGAAGAGTACTGAAATTCATAAATTAGCTAAATTACTGACATTCTTTTATTGCACCTTTATTCTATCATTCCATTGCTTATTCAAACCGTAAAGCAAAATGTGCATGTTATTAGTATTTTATGTAGCACGTTCAAAGCCACAAGTGTTTAAATGTACTGCACACAAACACTTTGGGGGGTTTTAATAGCTGGTTGACAAGAGATTAAAGGCAAAAATATGGCATTTTATTAAAGCAAACATATCAGTATGCCTATCATGATAAAATGATCTAGTTTCCTGTGGACACAAAAGTTTCTGTTGAGTGATACCTATGAAATTCCTTGAGGGCATCCTATTATTCACTTTCCTCAGCAGAAAGCAGCTGCAAATGGTCTCCAATTTTCAAAGAATGCTGCCTGGCCATTCTTTACTGTCAAAATGAAGAAGAGCATAAAAGTTGAGTCAATAAAGTAATATGAAATGCTTAATATAAAAATTCAGGAATGAATGATTAATCATTAAAAACTTACAGCAGCTAAGCCAGGGGAAAAAAATTTACATTTCCCCTGCAACCTATTAAAAATCTCTGAAAACAATACTCTTTCATGAAAAATGTGACCTTTCCTAATTCTCTACAAAGATACTGTATGCAATTTTTCTAAAAAAAAAAAAAACAAGAAAACTTTTTTTTAGATTTCCTTTCAATCCAGACTGTTTTCCTCCTGATCCTTTGGGTTTTCAACTCAGTCAAAAACAGATCTGATATCTGTGCCATGAGAATTTATTTGCGACTACCCAGGGAGTTTCCTCTATTTTATACTCTCTTCCAACTTACTTTGGCCCAATCATTGCAGAGACAGTTCTTAATTAGAGTCCATGTAGCAGATCTCTGTGCAATCATTGTCCCTAAAACTGGCCATTGGCTATTGCTACTGCATGATCGCTATGACCTCCCATCCTCCAGGGGCTGTTAATGATTTTCAAGGATTGTCCCCGATTTTAGAGCGGTGTCCCTGGTTCCCACCTTTCCCAATTTCTAGCAGTGGGGACAGAAGGAGTAGAAAACACATTTTTATTTTCAATTTAGTGATTTGAATATATCCGTTTTTAGCTTTGCATCTGTTATTTTTATATTCTGCACAGTATGGGGGAAATGCATCACTGTTTCTAATTCTCTGTCGCTTTATCTGCTTGGAAGTGATAGCTTTGTTGCTCAAACCTGAAATTAAGGGGCTCCTTTATCTCCCTCCCCCCTCCTAAATTCACAGGTTGTGTTCTTCTCAGTTCTCCCAGTCAAAGATAAAAGCCGAGACAGACAAACTTGCATTGCTTTTCTTTATAAAATACCAGTGGAAGTGGCTGAAAACATGCCCTAATTTAAGGTGCAAATGTTCACGCCTAGATTTATAAAGAAGGTGCATAAATTATATTTCGCCCATGTACTGGCGTGCTCTGTCCGTGCTCTGCCTCATGTGCACCGTGAAACTATGCACTGTTGGATCTACATGCATACTTATAGAATAGCACCTAGCATAAAAAGGTCATGTATGAAGGTTAAGTGCTATTTATGCAAATAAATGACTAAAATGTCAAGATTTATTCCCATTCTTGCTGCATAATCTAGTTGGCTTCTTATAAAATTAGCATGCAAGTGCAGATTTCTCTTCTGCTTTTTACCATGACTAATGTCTAGCCCATAGTGTGAGGAGAATAATCATGGCAGGCAAATGTTTAAAAAAACGGTAATCTCTCTGTTCATCCAATCGAAGGCTCTCAAATTGACACATGACCCACTGGATTCAAGCAAAATATCTTCATAAAGAAAGACACTGAAAATTTTTTCAACTCAATCTATATGTATCATTCTTTAAATCAACAATTCTATTCTTCCATATTAAAAATAACACAGCATTTTATAATGAAATTCCAACCAATATTCATCTAACAGGTCTAATGTTTAGCATAAAATACCTCATGTTCCTTTGCTTTCAAACAAATTTGGAACTACTACTTTAAAAAGTGATTTCATCCTGTTGCTAACTAATTAAATATACTTGTTTGATGCCATCCAAATCCCAAGAATACTAAGGAGCATGTTTACCAAAGGTCAACGCACGTTAATGAAATTAACATCTGTTAAGTGTGACTGTGCCCATATAAATAAATGGATTGTGGGCACTTACAGCACATTGATTTCATTAATGCCTTGAGTAAACATACCCCCAAAGCATCAGAAATGTCCCAAAAAATCCAGATTCTTAAACAGGGGCTCTAGCATCTCCATTTTTCTGCTAGCCATTCCTCTCCGTAAGCACATAGACATCATTTTGGCTTTTAACATTGCCTTATCTGCCTGTTTGACTCTTTAAGATCGTCAAATAATCTCCCTGAGATCCCACTCTTCACTCTATATTTATTAGCCAAACTCTAGTCCATTCCTCAGGTTTCACTTGATTCCTCCTCATGTATTATCCTTCCAGGGTGCCTATGCTTTTGCAGATTTTGGTATCACCCACAAAAAAGCAAATCTTTCTTGACAGTCCTTCTGCAATATTACTTACAAAAATATTTTAAAAAACGAGAGCAAGGCCCATTCCCTGCACTACTGGTAATACTACTATCCTCAGAGTGCACTCCTTTTACCAGTACTCTTTGTCGCCTCCCATTCAACCAGTCTCCGACCCAGTCAGCCACTTTAGGACTATTCAAAGAGCTCTCACTTTACACATTACACTTCACTCAGTGTTTTATAGACCTCTATCATATCTTCCCAAGCTGTTTCTTCTCTAAGCTGAAGATCCCTAACTTCTTTAGCCTTTCCTCATAGGAGAGTCATCCGATCCCCTTTATCACTTCGTTCACAGTTCTCTGTGCCTTTTCTAATGCTGCTATATCTTTTTTGAGATGTGTTGACCAGAACTGCACACAATACTCAAGGTGTGGTCGCACCAAGGAGCAATACAGAGTCATTATTATAGTCTTTCTTTTCCTTTGTAAGTCATTTCCAAGATTTTGTTTGCTTTTTGGCTGCTGCCAGACACTGAGCAGATTTCAATGTATTGCCGTGATTTCTAGATCTTTTTCCTGAGTGGTGACTAATCAAATGGTTCCCATTATTAAAATGAGTTAATTTATAAAATAGCCTAATGTGGAACCTACCATTGTATAGCCATAGTTTGGGTTATTCTTCTTTATGTGCATCATTTGTCCACATTAAATATCATCCACCATTTGGATGACCAATTTCCCAGTCTTTCTAAGTCCTTCTGCAATTTCTTTTCCACAGGACTCTTCACTCCTTCTTTGATAGATAAATGCTATCTCTGCTCAGCAGACTTTGGAAATCATCACATTGTCTACGAAGCCAAAACAAGCTTGTCAACAGCATCCACACAGCCATACATTCACCTGTATAAAGCAAGCTTGTCTATCTCAGGCTTTATCTTTGATTGGGAGAACAGAGAAGAACGCTACCTGTACACTTAACTGCTTCACTTTCTTTCCAAGAGCCAGAACATCATTTTTGACATGCTCAGAGACATACCTAGTAATATCATCAATGCCAACATGGGAGAGCAGCATCAGATAATACAATAAAGGCTTAATACTCATGATGTCAACATATTGTCTGGAAAAAGGTTAACCGGTCTGCAAAATAAGAATTTTGCAAGTGAGATATGACTAGACAACTCTGTAAGTTACCTAGAAAAACTGCGTGAATTCGCCTCTAAAGTTCCATCTTTGATACAAAAGTAATATTACCTTAAAAAAGCTGCAGTGGTGTTAAACCACAAAAGGGTAACTGTTAAGACATTAGGGCTGATTTTATCATTGAAGGTCTTTTAAGGTAGCTTTTTTAAGGCAGTTGCCAAAATGTCATTTTTTTGTGCCATTTGTATTTGTTAGGCTCACACCTTTGCCTTTAGATATTAAAGGTGCAAGCATAATGGATTTTCCCTCCTCTTCTTCCCTCCTCTTCCCCCTCCCTTCCCTCTTTCTATCCCCCTTCCCTCCTTTAAGGTGCTTAACTTTCTCCACTGCCCGGTTAACCCAAGGTGCTGCGTTCGCTCTGCCCCTGGAGTGCCCCGATGCTAGCCTAGCTGGCATTCAGCAACAGCAGCCATGAATATTCAGCAGTACTAACCACGTTACTGCTGCCGAATACCCTGTATAGTGCAATTAACTCAGCAAGTCTGCTAACTGTGTTAATCATGTTGAATATTGGGGCCCCGGTTTACATAGAAAATCGAGGGAAGAGGTCAAGTCTGGACATTGACACAAGCAGCAGTATTTTGCAAAATGTATGCAAAGTGTACAACCATTTGCAAAAGACGCCTATCTCTGCCTCTGAAAATGCATGTCTGACAACTGCACATGTAAGTGGCATAAACCAGCATCCTTGCACGCGTAGATCATCAGCAGAGGCCGTGGCAGGTTACATGAGGGGTTCCCATTAGTCTGCCATTTACACGTGTGCAGCCAGTGTCATAACAACAAGCAGCTGCTGCTTTCTGCAGGCTGCTGTGGACCACTGCCAGCCTCTGGGCCCATGCAAGGTGTTGTGTGTGCAAGGCAAACCTACAGATTTACTTCCCCCTCAAGATTTAATAATTAAGCCCAATAATCATGATTATCGGAACAGCAACCTTCCAACAAAAATCCTGTAAAAATGCAGAACTGGACATCATACTTTTAAATATTGAACTTTGCTCTGTGTGCAAGTGAGTGCCTGCTCTTCCTGCAAGTAAAACCCTATGCTGATGCTCTTTGAGTCTGTGGGACTGTCAGGATCTATTGTTTTGCTTTGACTACTGCTGCTCTTTGTTGGCCCCTAGAGGTTGCTGCTCTAGTCTTGCGTAATGGCGCAGCCCTGCTGATTTTCTAAATTTCCACTCATGTGCACGTGTATGTGACATTTTTTCACTGACTGGCACATGCCTTCCTACTCATGTCCTGCACATTACACAGATTGTCATATGGAGCCAAGAGCATGTGCTTCCAGTCTCGGATATGTCCGGTGGCCTCTAGTGACCCACTTCATAAAGCACCAAAATGACACCCAGGTGGGAGATACATTTGTCTGCTACAGAGAGTCTCCATCTGCTGCTCTTGAATGAGGAGACGTTGTGCATGTCAGGTGAATAGAGGCCAGATCATGTAGCTTCCAGGAGGGTCTAGGAATCCATGTAGAAGACAGTGTCAAGGTAAGACCCAATCTATCGATCATGCACAATACAGAAGATATCTTACAGCCTTGCATTTCTATGGGAGAGAACCTATGGGTTACCTACCTAAGGACATTCAAAGGCTCTGCTGTAGTGTCTGCGATAAGCTCTAAACCAAAAATTACACTTTAATGGTATATCCATCATACCATTAACTGTGATAACAAAAGGCATTAAAGAAAAAGGTCCAATTCACAAGGATGATTCATTACAAGTGGATCCACTATACGCCTTGGCCATTTTTGCCACCAGACTATAGATGCACACACCACTGCCCCCTCATTAGAGACAGGAAAGGTACTCAAAGATTCAGCACTCATGCATGTATGCAGTGCTCTTCCTTGATTGGCTCAGGAAAGGTATAATTAGTTGAGTAATGATGTCAGATACCATCACTGGGGAGTATTCTGCCATATGGGTAAGTTTTGTAATGAATGGAAGACTTGAATATTTGCCCTTGATGAAGCAACAGCGAAACATACATCTTTGTAGGGTGGAAAGTTTTCCTTCAAGGGACACAGATGGAGTGATATACAGCTAAGTGTATTATTTTGCTATACTAATATGGCGAAGTTTCCTCCAGTGATAATTTTCATTTTGTTCTAGGGATGGAAGCGTTATAATGGTTGGTAACGTGGGGCTTGAACTTTGGATGGTTGCCCATGTGAGCTGTATGAAAATATAAATGGCCCCATCCTAGATTTGGATTTTCATTTAAAGTTGTATTTGTATTTAAACTAATTGAGTTTCAATTTGAATTTAATTTAAGTCAAATTGGATCTTTTAACTTTATAGGGGATTGATGACTTTTGGAGTAAATTAAGAGATTTAGAAGAAAAAATATATAAATAAAAAAAGGAGGCATTGGGAGTTTTTTATGACCGATGAATCCGGTGAGAGGCAGCTCCCTTTTGGCAAGATTCTTTTGCCATATAGAGGGATATTAGCTATGTACTGAGGTCTTTTTTTAACTTGCTTTGTTGATTGAATTAGATAATTAGCGTCCTTTGAAATAAAACTTGAATTGTATTTAAATACTCACTATTAGTATTTTTTAGATAATAGGATAATTAAACCAGGATTTTTTTTGGATTAGGGCATATAGAGCTCTCGGTGCAGGGGGTGTTTTTGATTAGAGATTTTTCTGGCATTATTACAGCCTATCTAGCCTCTAACATTTGCTCTTTATGTTTGACATGAGTGCTACAGTGCTACTTGTCATGTATATATATTATGAGAGGACTGCATAATGCATTTCATCAGCTGACTGTGGGGGAATGATTCACATACAAAATGCCTGATATTCCTCTATGGCTAAGCTTTGGCTAACCATGGCCAAAGGTTAGCCATAGAGGAATATCAGGCATTTTGTATGTGAATCATTCCCCCACGGTCACTCATATCAAACATATAGAGCAAATGTTAGAGGCTAGATTCTGCCCCTCCTCCCCCCTTCACACAGAATAAAAAAAAGGTCATGCAGTCCAGGCCCCCTACTGCTTATATAAGAAGGAAAAAATGCTACCTATGACGGCTACACCCCTTTTGTGCACCTATGCCCTTATTGTGGGCCACATTTTGATGGCATGTTTACAATATCCTGAGTGACCATAGTAACTGAACGTTACCTACAAAGTTCATCATGAAAAGTCACTTCTGGCCAGTCAAGCCATAGAAGTGTTGAGATAACATCAAGTTGCTTCGGCCGGAGGAAGCGACGTCACTAAATCGGATGGTAGTGTAAAATCTGAGCTCCTCATCCCCGTAGCAAAAAGAGAGCATTTGTGATCCCGAAAACAGAAGAGAAAATAGCAGAGAAGACAAGAAAAGCGGCTTGAATATTAAAGGACCCAGGAAGAATGGCTGGGAAAAAGAAAGGGCCGGACATGAAAGAGTTTACATATGAAAGAACAGCAACCTCCCGCCCCCCCCCCCCAGGGAGAAGGCAAAATGGCGCTAAGTGACAGCATGCGAGGCCGAGAGCAACTCGATGAGGGGGAGCGAGGGAGTGAATCCGAGCCAGAGACCCCTGCAGTAATGGTGGCAGAGGAGCTGAGACAATGGTTCCTGGAGTTAAAAGGTGAAATATTAAATATGAAGGGAGATCTAGGAACGCTGGCGGCCGACTTATGAGCTGAACTGCATGGCATGGGGCACCGCATCGAGATGATGGAGGCACAAATCGATGAGTAGGGCAAGACGGTGAAGGAGATCTCAGAGTGGCTGAATGAATTAGAGGAAGCCCAGGGGCAGGCAGCAGATACAATTGAGGATATGGAAAACAGTAGTAGGAAGTGCAAACTACGATTTTGCAGTATACTGGAGGAGATGGAATATAGGGACTGCACCGGAACGATGATCCAGTTACTACAGCAGTTGTGGAACAAGACCGAGGCCCCTAAAATAGAGTTGGATCATGCGCTTAGAGCATTGGGGCTGGCACAGACAAACCTCCCCAGGACATTATTGCATGTTTCCATCACTATAATATCAAAGAGCAAGCAATGAGGAGGGCCCGAAAGGAAATGGGGTCACATGAAACAGCCACAAAATAGAAATCTTTGAAGATCTCTTGCCAACCACCCTGCGTCACCAGCATGAACTGTGAGACATTACGCTGAAGCTGCGCAATGGCGGGATAAAATATAAGTAGCAATTCCCATTTGCTATAGCTATAACTAAGGATGGACGCACAGTCGGCACATGCATGAGAACGGAGGCACTGGTTATATTACAAAATATGGACATAGTGGGCATAGAGGACTTGGAGAAAGAGCAGCCCATGGAGCGGTGCAAAATAGCAGCATGGTAACGGGTGAATCGGGGACATTGGCTGCACAGGGCACATTAGACTCCAGTGACTGAGCTTAAGCACAATTTAGACTTCCACTTTTCATTGCTGATGCAGGCAGGTGCTTACATATATATATGTCTCGTTTTTCCCACATCACTCCTCTCCTCATGTCGCTTCATTGGCTTCCCATCCGTCTCCGTATCCAATTTAAACTTCTCCTCCTGACCTATAAATGTATTCACTCTTCTGTCCCCAGTACCTTTCATCTCTCCTTACACCCCCTCTCGGTTGCTTCGCTCTTCTAATAGTCTTCGTTTATCTGTGCCCTTTACTCGTACTGCCAATTCCAGACTTCGCTCCTTCCAACTGGCAGCACCCTTTGCTTGGAATAGTCTTCCTATCTCTGTGCGCCAGGCGTCCTCCCTGGCCATTTTCAAGTGCAGACTAAAATCCCATCTCTTCACTATTGCTTTCCGTTCCTGTCTTACCCTATCTTGATCTCTCTATCAACATTTGCTTACTTTGTCCTGTAAATTTTTGTTATTTGTATTATGTAACTTATTTTGTTTTCTGTCTTATTAGATTGTGAGCTCTGATGAGCAGGGACTGTCTCTCTTCTATGTTTGTACAGCGCTTCGTTTGTTGCGGCGCTTTATAAGTCTTTAATAATAATAATAATAATAATAATAATAATAATACATAATGAAGCACCGATGGGCCTGAGGAGATTAATGATGAGGGTATCTTGCATACTGTTTTCAGTTAAATTACTATGTTTAAGTTACATGTGTGTTAATGTTTAAGATGCCCCTGGGGGACCGGCCAAGTTAGAGTAGGAGCCATGGGGCAAGTGCATAGGGAATGTATGGGTACCGAGGGGATGATAACTATTCTGGGAGGGATAACAACATGATTTGGGCAGAAAAGAGGCTGAGGGGAGGCAGGAGGAAGAATATGGGTTGGAGGGAGGGGTGAGTGTGACTGGAGGGGCGAGGAGCAAGGAGAAAGGTTGGCAGAGGGGGGAAGGCTGGCAGAAAGGTGGGGGAAGGGACAATCCAGAGGAGGGTTAAGAAAGTAACAAGTCAGTTGGAGGAGGCTGGGAAGAATGGAAGCAGGTAATGGAAGGGGGGAGAGGAGCTTGGTTTGGCAGGGTGACATCTACTTGCTCTATCAGGAGGAGATGCCTGAAGAGAGGGGGCAGCGAATTACAGATGGGGGAGGAGGGAGAATGCGGGAGAGTACGTGGGGAGGCATTAGAAGGAAGAAGGGACCTAAGAATGGGGACAGGACAAAAGGGACAGGACGACTATAAATAGGAGGACTGAAGGTGGGAACCTTAAATGTACAGGGACTAAATATCCTGCACAAAAGACTTCAGATAGATATGGCTGGAATACAGGAGACACACCTTAGGAAACGTGACTAAGGGATCCTGAAGCATATACACTACTAGAGAGGCTATAATGCCTCAGGAAGGGGTGGGGGGAAGGCGTCAGGGGTGGCCTTATAGATTAAGAACCCAGTGGCTTTTGAAGAAAGGGGGAGGGCGAGCGATGCGGAAGGAAGGTATGTTGCAGTGAAGAGGAAGAGCCAGGGGAATGACATCACGATTATATGCATCTGTGTCCCCAACCAGGGACAGGGGAGGTTTATGATAGACTAGGAGAGGAGCTATCTGGATTTATAGAAGGAGCAGTGATGGTCCTGGGTGACTTTAATGTCATCCTAGGTCCAAGAATGGATAGCATTGGAGGATGAAGTGTGGGGGAGCGGCTGCACTGGCAGAGACTCAGAGAGCTTATGCGGTTGTGGCAGCTTGTGGTCTTGGGCAAGCCACTTAACCCTCCATAGCCCATGTTCCCTGTAAGTATTAGCGTATGTGTCTCATATCCCCTCATGTTAAAATGTATCCTCAATTGTGTTGTGACCACTTTGATTGAAGGATAAGGTGGTATACAAAACTGTCTAAATAAATAAATAAACTTTCAGACTGCTGGAGAGAGCGGAATTTCATGAGTAAAGCATACTCCCACCATTCGGCTCCACATGGAACCTCGGCACGTATGAACATGATTTTGGTCCAGACAAAGGTAGTGGATCAGGTGGAGTACGAGCTACCCACGTGGTTGAATCATGGATCGGAGTGGGTGGAGCTAAAAGATTGGGGGACACAACTGGGCTTGCAATTCTGGAGAATGAATGATAGCTTGCTAAGGAAGGCAAATATAGTGGAAGAGATCAGGGTAGATATAGAAGAATCTTTTGAGATGAATGCAGGAAGCGAGGTAAAAGAGGAGATAGTTTGGGATGCCTTTAAAGCCTATATAAGGAGTAAATTGGTATGGTGGGGAGCCATTACTAAGAGACAAAACAGACAACTGTGGAGCATCTCAAAAATTTGGAAAAAGACTATGGGCTTGGAAAAGGGGGGAATTTGCGGGAGCGGATGCTGGTGTTATGTACGCGGGTACGCGAACTGCAATCGGAGGCCCTAGCCCACCAATTGCAGTGTGCCCGCCAACACCTATTTGAGCATGGAAATAAAATGGGACATTAGCTCACAGTTTAAAAGCTTTACAAATGCAATATGCGGTAGTCTGAATTAGGAAGGAGAGTGGGTAACAGGGGACGAAGCTTTAAGAGTGGCCTTTAGGGAAATCTACTTACACCTGTACATCAAAGAGGGGAATGTATCCAACGAGGATATTGAGGGCTACCTACAAGGGATAGAATTACCTTTATTAACCATGGAAGAAAGAAAGCATATAGACAAGCCAATCCAACTCGAGGAGATTAGCAGAGCAATAAGGGCGCTGACAAATTAAGTCATCAGGGTTGGATAGTTTGACTGTGAGGTTATACAAGCATTTTAGAAAGGAGCTGATCCGAAGGCTGGTGAGTGTATATAATGGCGCACAGGAGTGGGGAGGCTTGCCAAAATCATTGAGACAAACTGGGATTAGTATGCTACTCAAACCCAGGAAGGCCGCAGTGTCTTGGGCCTCATATCGATCTATCTCTCTCCTCAACCTGGTTGCCAAGATATTAGCAAGGATCCTAGTGCTTAGATTAGGAGTTTATATGCCTAAACTGATTGATAGGGATCAAATGGGGATTGTGTAGGACCGTTTAGTGGCAGACAATATGAAAAGAGTGGTAACCCTGTGCAGCAAGGCGCATTATGAGAACCTTACCACTTTGGTTTTAGAAATTGATGCTAAAAAGACCTTCAATTGGGTGCACACGGCATAACTGTGGGCCACCATGAAAAAAGTGAGCATTGGAGAGAGATATATAAGATGGGTACAAGCATTGTATGCGCACCCAGTAGCTGCTGTAAAAGTGAATGGGGGGGGGGGGGTACTCGCAATTTTTTGCATTGCAGAAGGGAACGCGACAGGGATGTCCACTCTCCCCCTTGTTGTCATTAGAACCATTCACAGTGAAAATTAGAGAGAATCCAGGCATCAAGGGCATTCGGGTACAGGGAGAGGAATATAAAACTTCTCTTTTCATGGAAGACATCCTCCTGACCCTGAGGGAAGCACATAGCTCCCTCAGGGGAATGATGATGGAGCTAAGGCAGTATCAACACATGTAGGGCTTCAAAGCAAACCTAGAGAAGACAGAGGCAATGAATATTTCACTTCCTGAGGCAGAGGTGGAGAGACTAGCGAGTCAGTTCCCTTTTCATTGGACCAAAGCTCCTTTAATATACTTGGGTATAAACTTATGTGCAGACGAGAAACAGCTATATCAGGAAAATTATGGTCCCCTGTGGCAGAAAGTGTTTGAGGATCTGAAAAAGTGGAACTGCTTCCCTCTGTCCTGCTTGGGGCACATTGCTAGCATTAAGATGGTGGTATTGCCCCCAAATCCTATATTGTTTTCAAAGTCTAGCAATACAGGTACCAAATCATGCCATTATCGTGGCACAGAGGACATTGCTGCGCTTCATCTGGAACCACCACCCACCAAGAGTAACTAGGGAAGTGCTCTACTGAATGCGAGGGGAAAGAAGGTTAGCTGTGCCCAACCTGGAATGGTATTACCAAGCAGCACAACTCACAAATGTAGCGTACTGGCAGAAGGGGGAAGGACGCAAGTGGGTTCAAATTGTTCATACTGAACTCCCGGGGGTACGCCTTCAGTACTTACTGTGGATGGACAAACCCCCTAGGCGAATTACAAATACCCTAGTGCAGGAGGTGGAGGAAATATGGAGAGGAAAGGGCAGGAGATAAAAGTTAGAGAGGAATAAGTCTCTTTTACAACCTCTCTGCTATAATGCGGATTTTCCCCCAGGCCAGCTGGACCAGTTGTTCCGACAATGGGAAAGGCAAGGCTTGTTTGCAGTACGTCAGTTTTGTCCAGAAGGGAAAATGGTGACGTGACCTTTGAAGAGCTAAATACTAATTATGGACTATCCCATAGAGACTTCTTTGGGTACTTGCAAGTGAGACACTGGACACTGGATACAGATACAGCGGAGGGGGGGGGGGGGAGGAATGAGGAGTGCAGCTCAGCAGAGGCTGACGGATTTTGAGAAAATATGCTAGCTGCTCATGGCATATAGAGACTGCCTCTCAAAAATATACCATTTGTTGCAAGCAGTAGAGGGCATCAAGAAGCTATTGTGCCAAAGGAGGTGGGGTGAGGACCTGAACAAGGAATATACGACAAATGAATGGGGACTGGTGTTGGAGGGGCTCACAAAGGGGCATATCTCAGCTAACCATAACGATGTCACAAAGGGGCATGTCTCAGATGGTATATGATGCCAGAATATCTGCATAAGCAGGTAGAGAGTATACCTGAGACCTGCTGATGTGGGTGCGCAGAGAGGGGTTTCTATCTGCTCATAGGGTGGTCATGTGGGCAGATACAGAGCTTCTTGGAGGGAGTGCATAGCAAAGTAGAGGAGCACGTAGGAGGGCGAGTGGGGTGGGGAAAGGAGAATGTCCTGCTAGGAGTGAAAGGATGGAAGGGGGAACAGGGGATGTTTGTGTGAATGTGTAGAATAGCAGCCAGATGTGTGATGCAGCCCACTGGAAATTGCAAGTCCAGCCTAGGATACAGATGCAGGAATCTAGACTGCATGATATATTTCAGCTAGAAAGGTTAACTGCAATACAAAGAGATAAAGTGCAGGAATTTGAGAAAATTTGGGGTGTATTTATAAACATGCTGAAAACAGGGTTAATAAGCTCATTATCCTAGAATGTTTGGGGGATGGGTTAGCTCCAGCAGAGGGGCTCACCGTCCATCTTTAGGTTGGCGACAGGGTTCAGGGAAGCCCAGACAGAATCAGTTTTGATAAGTTGTCCAAAGCAACAAACATGTATATGTATATTTATATGCATAAATATATGCTTATATAACTGGGGTCATACACTGCTGATGGGTTCAGAGGAAGGGGGAGGAGGGGGAGGAGGAGGAGGGGGTCCAGAGGGAGGGGGTGAGGGGGGGTAATGTTGAATACTGTTATGATGTGTAAATATGTTGGAGTGTGAACAAAGGTTGTGAAACTTAATAAACATTAAATTACAAAAAAAAAAAAAAGTTGCTTAGCCCACAAATGGGATCTGGGTCCAGGCTGCTTCTCACAGGTGCAAAAGTACTTCAGGAGAGACACATGGACCCTAACCCCACCAAAAATCATAGCATGACAGGCAGCAGACTGCCCATAGGGATCCCATGCATGCAAACACTGTTGAATGCTGTGTTACTCTGTTAGGTTCCATTATGACCTACTTTGTATTCTATGTGGTGGTTGCAGGCCTGCTGTAGGGATAATGACCTGCAGTTCTAGCCCTAGAGAACACAAGAGTCAGAGGTATAAATCTGCAATTATTTCGAATGCATCTGGAAAGTTCTCTGTGTTGGTCAAGGCAATAAGAGATATGCTAGTCTGACAGTCCAGACCCTGAACTGTGCTATTCTGTTCATGCTTGCTCCTTGTGACCTTGCCTACTTTGTCCGAGGAATGGGTTTAGACGTAAATGGAATGTGAGGTTACTTTATAGGTAGATGTACATAGGTTGCTCCAACTTTCATAACATAAATGATGATATAGTGGTGAGATGTTAGAAGCTCTAAGAAAGAGACGGTAAAGTATAGAAAGATTCAAGTATGGCTTTCTAGAATATGTGACAGCAGATTTTAGATATGAAGAGGGGAATTCATATGTCCAGGTCAGGACATGGAGAATTCCCATAGGATTTTACAAGAGGCTCTGCCAAATGTAGAACCTTTGTAAAATAGATGCATGTCTCATCACATCTGGTAAGAGCAGCAATTGTAAGAAGATACACATGGAAAAAAAAAACATAAACTCTTACCCAACATGTGCATGGAGCAGATTCTTAAAATTGGTGCTTCCACTGTGCACATGCATCATCAGTCCCCTCTCTCCGATCATCTCCAAACCTCACTCTCCCTCCTAATGTTTCCCCAGATCTTGATCTCTCACCCCCGACATCTCACTACATCTAAACCCCCTATCTCCCCAAAGCATCTGATCCTCTCTAAAATCAAACTCCTCCTCCTGCATGCACATCCCCTTGACCATCTTGGCAACACTAACCTCCCTCCTCAATCCCTCTTCCTGGTCTTTCCAGGGATCCCTGGTGTCTAGTGGGGGGGGGGGGGCAGAAGCAATGTTTTCTTATTGCTCTGAGTTCCAAAATGGTGCTTATGATAGTAAGATTCTGTACTATTGCAGTACTGATAGTAGTTATAAACAAGAGGTGCTCACAATCTATTGTTTTCGTCTCTACAGAGGAGGCAGGTGCTTCTAATGGCAAGCAACTAAGGTGCATCAACCAAAATCCATCAAGATGTGAGAATGCCGAGACAAGGATTACAGGGGGAGGGGGGCACAGAAAGAACATTATGTCACTGAGAAGAAGGGAGGTGCAGATCAGCCAGCAGCTTAAATGGAAGCTGTTTCACTGGGAACGGGGACTGAACAGGAAGAGGAAGATCCATAGCCTGTTAACACCCGCCCACTACATGCACTACATGAACCTGCTGGACACTGCAGTGGAGTCCCCAGCAACTGATGTTCAAGGTCAGCATCTAGCCACATGAAGGATAATCCATCTTTCTCACTGTGACAAATGACTCCTTGCCCAGAATAAATGACTGCTCGTGCTATGGGAGCAAAATTGGCCCTACAAGAGAGGGCAGCTTGAGATTAGCCAGAAACTTGTGATTGGTGCGAGATCTATGGGATGACATGCAGAAACACCAAAGTTGCCAGAACTCCATTCCATCAGCTCTAGCATTGACATACCTACCACCATTTGCAGCTACCTCTCCATCATAAATGTCATCTGCAGGGCCTTCCTCAACATCAGAGGTTCCTAACACTTTCAGACCTATCTGTGGTTATCCCCCTGCACCTATCACTGTAAATAAAACATGCACTTATTCACTGAAAGTATTACCAAATGAGGTCATTCCATGTTTCCAGTCCCTTTTCACGGGGCTGGGGTACTTCCTTCTCTACTTCAGGCTTGGCATTGTCTACAGTAACGACCTACTCTACCCCCTCCCTCCCCCCGAGTAGATATTCTGTATTTTTGAGTAAAATTATGGAGCATGCAGCATGCCATGAATATCTCACACATCTTGAGAAGTGTAAGAGTTCTCCTTCTAGCTGTCCAGACACATGAAGCATGTTTTGAGTAGCCCAAAGGTCCTCTCAAGGATAGCCCTGTATTGTCAGTGGACCCTATTATATCTCTTCTCTACTTAATGCTGCAGTCCCATAATGAGGATCATGAACCAACTCCTTTGAGAATAGCCTCCATCACTTGTGTGGGAGAATGGAAATAAATGATAAACAGTCTGGCAATGTGGGACAGACAGGCAGCTCCTGTGGGCAAGCACTTCACAGCTGCTTTGGATAAGCCCCAGTCCAATCAATTCTGCTACCACCTCGAGAAGAATAATGGCATTGACATGCTCTGAAAAATGTTGAATCAGAGTTTGGGATACTCCTTCAATTGCATTGACACTTTGAAAAATGACATTTTCCCCCTCATGCAGTTGATTAAATTCAACAAAACTCAAGTTGAGACTGCAATTGACTGGACAAGGATTTGGGACTGTTTTATGCAAGTGACAGATTTCAAAGAAGTGGGAGCTGCACAGATAATTGAGCCACTATATATTGTACACTAAGGGGGATATTTACTAAAGGGTGTTAACTGTCATCACGGTGCCAATGCGAGAAGATTGCACCGTGGTGATAGCTAATGCAGGCGAAATGCAAATACCAGAGGCAATTTTCTACAATAGCTGCATTTCCCATGGTAGATGGGGGGGAGGGGGGGCATGATCAGGGCAGGGAAAAGGCAGGGCAATAGAAGGCAGCCAATATGTCAAACAACTGTCATGTGTTAGCTGTGCAAATTACTGAGAGCATGCTGTAGATAATGCCACCTCAAGACGTGGTGTTATCTACTGCCATGTCATTGATGCTGTCATGAAGCCACTGCCAAATCATAGCAGCAGCAGTGGCAACATGCCAACAACTCCAGTGCCCCCCCCCCTTGCTAAAGAGTGCCAGTGCCACGGATCATCAGATCCACAGCACTAATACCAGATAAGGCAAACCTCCCCCTTTTCAGCACCAACCACCCCGGACAGCAGCCATCGCCTATGGGATGCTGTCCAGGCGGGTCTTTGAGGTCCCCCTCCCCCCCCCAAGCAACAAAGATCCTGGCTAGCCCCTCAGACCCCCTGCTCTCCCACCCCTGAAACAAAAATTCTGGCTAGCCAGTCCTTACCTTAAGTATCTCTGGTGGTCCAATGGGAATAGGACAGAAGCAGTATCCCCTGCTCCTGCCCCATCTCTGGCACTATACAAAATGATGGCCAAAACTTGTGGCTCTGTCCCCTAGAGAGAAGACACCAACAATGATGTCTTCCCACTAGGGGGGCAGCACTGTGAGACCAGCACAATTTTATATAGCACTACCTATAGGGTAGGAGCAGGAGAGACCACTTCTACCCCTTCCCATTGGACCACCATGTAACTTTAAGGGAAGGACTGGAATAGGGGGGCCCGATTGGCTAAGAAAGATCTGTTTCTTTGGGAGGGAGCCAAGGGCCCCAACTGCCTAGCTAGAATCTGTGTTTCAGGGGAGAAGGGGAGGCCCAGAAGGGGTTTGGTGCTGTCCGGGAGTGTTGGTGCTTAAAGGGGAGGGTTGTGTTATCTGGTGCGCCAGATCGGAAGATCCAATGCACTGGCACCATTTTGCAAGAGGGGACCTTATCAGGGCCATGGGAGGAGGATTGGCAGGTCGATGCCCATCAGGGAGGATAGAGCTCCCTCCCTTTAGCCCACATTCCCTGCATCAGAAGGCAGTTCAGGAGTATCCATGCTACCTTCCGATGCAGGGAACTTAGGCTTGTGTGGTAATCTACTCTGTGCAATATCTGCAGGGCAGATGCTTGCCCCCTTTCCCATAGATACTGTACAGGTTTTTCACCCACCGCACAACATTTTTACATATGCCATGCAATAGTTGCAAAACCGCTTAACACTCTTTAGTAAACATGCCCCTAAAAAATGGGGCCTAGGATTAAATTATGAGCAGACTGAAGTAGCATTAGAAGGAGCTGCGGTTTGTTGCTCTATTGAGGTCCCTTTTTAAAGACACATTTAGCAAATTTCCCGGTTTGTTTGAATTATATATGACGTAATATTATGCCTAAGGAAGTGTGCTCTTTAGAATTATATTATAGTTTTAGGAGAACATCTAGCAGGAGTAGCTGGCACCTACCCTTGGGCATGCATGAGGACTGTGAATTTATAGAGTATAAAGGAAAGTGTTGGCAGGATTATATTGACACTAATTTTACTCATAGGGACAAGAATCATTTGTTTTGGGAAGCTGGTAAAACAATATTACAGGGGGGCAATAATTTTGCATGTAGTAGGAAAGCTTAAGAGGCTAACTGCCTAGTTGATCAATAAAAATGCTCTATTGTGCAAAATTCCCAAAAATCTGATTAGATTTCCTTTGATGCAGCTGCAGTTTTTTGATGCAGGGAGCAGTTTTTTTGGGCACGGTCCAAGATGCAAGGGCTGCTCCATTAATGAGCTCCAAAGACTTTGCTTTATCAAAAATAGAGGATCTTTTGTTTTGGAAACCAGTGTTTGGCTTGGTTGGTCCGAGTGGGTGGAGGTACATGTTTTGTGCCCATATTCAATGAGGAATGTGGACGGTCATGTAAAAAAACCTCTGCTATAGGAGATACGAGGTGTGACAAAAAAGAAACGAGACTGTCCCATAAATGTTTTATTACAAAATCTACAGAGAAATTACACATTGTCCACTTCAAAGTAATCCCACCCCCTCCCCCCGAGTTAATGTACTTCTGCATTTACTTCTGCCACGCACGGAAGTCCTCCTCCTTGAGGTCCCTCAGCTCCCTCGTCACAGTGGCCTTGATCTCTTCTACAGAGGTGAAATGAGTTCCTTTGAGCACAGTCTTCAGCCTGGGGAAGAGCCAGAAGTCGCATGGTGCGAGATCTGGGGAATAAGGAGGGTGGTCGAGAGCTGTGATCTGTTTGTCAGCCAAGAACTGCCTTACACTGAGCACGGTGTGTGCGGGTGCATTGTTGTGGTGGAGCAGCCACGACTTGTCTCTCCACAGAGCCCGCCTGCTCCGCCAAACCCGGTCATGGAGGTGATTGAGGACCTGCTGGTAGAAGTGCTGGTTGACTGTCTGACCCTCAGGCACAAACTCATGATGGACCACTGCCTTCTGATCGAAGAATGCGATCAGCATTTATTTATTTATTTAATGTCTCTTTTATACCGCGCTGTTTAGAGTCAGTGCGGTTTACAGGTAACAAATATGTGCAGTGCAGGCCTTGATCCTTGATTTGGACATGCACGCCTTCTTGGGTCTGGGTAACAGTCGAGTCTTCTACTGCAGGCTCTGTCTCTTGCTTTCAGGGTCATACTGGAAGACCTAAGTGTTGTCTCCTGTGATGACGCGGCCAATGAACTCTGAATCTTCTCCAATCTTCTCTAGCAAGTCTCGTCAAACATTGACCCGGTGCTCCTTCTGGTCATCCGATAAAAGCTTGGGCACCATCTTGGCGCACACCTTCCGCATCCCCAGCTCCTGCACCAAGATGGTCCGCACTGACTCCCTGTTCAGGCTGAGCTCCTCAGCTATAATCCGCACAGTCAATCTGCAATCATTCTGCACCAGCTGGTTCTCTCTGTCAATGTTCTCAGCTGTCTTTGTCGTGGAAGGCCGTCCTGACTTGGGGTAATCTTCCACCTCCTCCTGGCCAGTCTTAAAGCATTTGTGCCACTCAAAGACTTGCGGTCTTGACATTGTATGTTCTCCATAAGCCTTTTGAAGAAGTTAGAGACACTCAGTTGGGCCCTTCTCCAACTTAACCAGAAATTTCAAGTTGATTCTTTGCTCCATATTTCTGCCACCTCCAGTTGCGTGACAAAGCGATGGAGCAGTGTGCTACAAAAAAACCTGAAAATGAAAAACAAAGTGAGAGAGATGAAAAATATTATAGCAAAATAGTGGCGAGATGTTGCACAATACAGTGACATAAGCAGTTAGTCAATTGGCATTGAGCAATGGGCGTGGCTGCCACAGTCTCATTTCTTTTTTGTCACATCTCATATTTCTCCTACTGTTATGCTAAATTATACTCTGGTTTGGATCTGGATCCTGCTCAATTGGCAGTCTTTTGTATGATCTGAAATTGCCAAGCTTTACGGAAGAGCAGAGAATTTTACTTAATGCTCCCATAGAATGTGAAGAAATCTTACATGTTATTCAGACTATTCTAACTAGAAAGTGCCAGGCCCAGATGAATTCTGAACGATATTCTATAAAGCATTGAGAGACACTGTTGGACATCTTTTGAAGGCTTTGTGAGGCAGCACTAGGTGCCAGTACCTTTGGTCTGGTGATTAACCAAGCTTGAATTACAATGCTCTCAAAGGAGGGAACACAGCTTGCTACACAAGGATCATATAGGCTTATATCCCTCCTAAATCTAGACATGAAATATTATGCAAAGGTGTTAATGGAATGACTCAGTATGATTCTATCACACTTGGTTGGTAAAGAGCAGGTGGGATTTGTGTCTAATCACAGTGGGGCTAGGAATGTGCAGCATGTTCTGGCCAGCACAGAGGAAGTCCATAGTTCGGGTATTGAAGCTATTGCAATGAGTTTTGACATCAAAAAGGCATATGACAAAGTCTGATGTGATTATTAATAGTGTGCTCTAGATACATTTGAGGGTTGGAAGGGTGGTGATAGAGAAGATTCAGGTGTTATATGCAGGCCCTTCTGTGAGAGGTTTAGTCAATGGCTTGATGACATCAGAATTTCTGTTGGCAGGCAAGATTAGACGGGACTGCCCCCTTTCTCCCAACCTTTTTTCACTTTGTATCAGACCTTTAGCTAAAAAGTTATTAATAGACAATATGGTGCTAAAAGGCATTCTTGTTGGAAATTAGGAGATCCAAACAGCATTGTCTACAGATGATTTATAAATTATGTTGGCACAACCTGAGCCACCTTTGCAGTGAGTGTGAGTGATTTTTGATAAATTTGGGGATTTTTCCAGCTTGGGCATCAATAGGGGAAATCTGTGATTTTGGAATTGCAGTAAGCTCTGTGCTGGCTGGCATCACTCGGTGCCCTTGTCATGGGCACATACATTACTATACTTGGGTATGGAAGTGCCCTAAGACTTGACTCTTATATGGCTTGAATATTGCTCCTCTTTTATGGGAATTTGATTTGCAATTGTTTAAATGGCGGAATCTGTCTCTTTCTTTGTTAGGCTGGTTAGATCTTCTTACCTAGAAACATAGAAACATGATGGCAGAAAAAGACCACGTGGCCTATCTAGTCTGCCCTTCCATATCAATCTTAAAATGATCATTTCACCTCGTTAGCTCTATGTTCTCCAGAATTTACCATTTGTGTAATGTGAAGAGACATGTTAAAGTGGGAAGGCTTAGAACAGGCATTTTTATGGAGAGGGCAGAAACCAAGGTTGAGACTGAAAGTGTTGCAAAAGGCACTGGCCAATGGTGAATTTGGTGTCCCAACCTGCACGTGTATAATGTTAGCTATCTTAAGCAGCATGCATGGGTGGTTGTTGAGTAAGTCTCTCTTTGTTGATAGGAGTTGCAGACAGAGGTTGTAAAGCCATATGCATTAGTTGATGTTTTCAGGCCTTGACTTTATGTCTTCTGAGAGGGATTACTCAGAGTATATTTGTTTGAAGTGCCCACTGGACATGAGATTTGGTGAGGAAAAAGATAGGCTTGTCTCTTCAAGTGTTGAAACACATTCTCTTAGGGGGGAAATGGTGATTTTATCCCAGAACTAGGACATACTTTGTTTCAGTGCTGGTCTGTGAATGTTCTTTTTGAACTGGGGCAATTATTTGAAGCTGGCGGTACCACCCTGAAGAGCTTTTCAGCGCTACAACATATATATGCATTGGGAGGTGGGTTTTTTTTGGGGGGGGGGGAGGTACTTGGAGATTCACCATTATGTTGATTCTAAACTGCAGTCCTTACTAGCTCTATCACATGAGAAGCGTTTTGACTGAGTGGTGTTGAAGCAGATACTATTTCAGGGAGTAATGGTGTAATGGAAGCTTGCTTAAAAGTTTAGAAGGATGTGCGATCTCCACCACAGTTCAGCATTGGAAAGATGATTTAACTCTTAGCATGGATGATGATGACTTTTGTGTTATTGAGTCTGGTGTGTGTGAAGTATTGGCGACTGTGATATGGAGAGAGAGGCATATAAAATTTTTATAGGCTTTTCTAGCATCCCAGACAGCTTTCAGGGATTCTCAAGCTTGTTCTTTGTGTGTTTATTTGGAAGATACTTATGTACATAGTATGTGGGCATGCCCAAGGGTGAAGTACCTACAAGTGGAGGAAGTATCTGCAATTGTGTCTAGAATACTTGGCGTTAACTTGGAACTGTTAGCAGCAGTATATTTGTTAGATCGATGGGATCGGCTGACATTAGATTCTAAAGCTAATATTACACTTATTAGGAAAGCCTGTTTTGGAGTGAATAAAAAAGCTATATTTTTGCATGGGATAGGGGCGCATGCACCTACATATGAGAATTTGGGCATCCCGATGCATGCGCTGCTACAGCTGAAGCATTTGTCTGTGTGGACCTTTTGGACATCGGGTTTCCCTTTTTTGACTATTCTTAACTCCTGTTGGTGCAGTGAATTTCTTAATATCTTATGGTTATGAATGTACCCCTCGGTGATTTGGAGGATAAGTCTAATGAAGGGAGGAAGAGAGAAGAAATGGGTTTTTGGTCATGTGATGTTTAGCTGTTAGGAACATGTTACTTATTGTATTTGACCATCATATGCTTAAAACTAATAAAAAAGAAAAAAGATTCAACCTAAACATAAGAATTCTTTTGTTAACAATTTATATTATATGACTTCAGTGCATTTCTGGTATGTTTCATAGGAAATGTATTCCTTAACTAGATCTTTCCTTTTCACAAGCATTTAATTAAAAGGCCCTGCATTTTGCTCTTTGCCTGAAGTCATGACTTGAGTAGCATGTCATACAAGACTCTTAAAAGGCTCACCAATGTCTAGGATACATCTGAGCCTGCGAGAAGAAAGACTGCTGTTCTTGCTGATGAAAATGAAAAGATTTCACCCTGCACAAGCCTGAACGCAATGCAAAGCTGCCTCGGTTTATTCAGTATTTTGTTTGCTATTTTTCTCTTTTATGCATTCAAATTGACAAATGCCCTTGTACATTATTTTTCACCCTGGTCCAGCTAATACATCAGTATCTTGTTATGCTACTTTTTATTTCATTGTTTGCAATGCTAGTATCACTAGCATAGAATTGCCAAGGCACTAAACAGTCCAATTTTTCTTTAATTTCTCAGTAAATTGACAGTTTTATGAACTGTCTCTTTACCTATGCCCTATAAACATGTCAAGCTGTGGAAACCCATTCTAATTAAATCCCAGGAGCACTGCAATGCAAGATTATAGCTTCTTGGCAGGTTATTAAAAAACAGTTGTTCATATATACACAAGTATCTTTACTGGGACCTAACACTTGACAGAACAGTGGAGGAATTAACCCCGGTGGCAACTCTGAATGGCACCTTTGCAAAAAGAAAATCAAATGGAATGCAAAGTGAAAAAGTTTCAGGAGGCTTTATGTCCTACAGTAAACGCGTTTTATGAAGCTGCTAATTCATGGTGTCAGCAGGGATTGTCACCTTTCTCCTCTGGTTACTAATATGCTAAAGAAGAAGAAGTATGAAATGCTTACAAGACCCTCTGCTTCCTCTTAGATTTTTTTCTTTACTACAATCAATTACTATGATGAAGAGAAGGCATAAAGTACAGCAGAAACGGCTTCCTTGTCATGTTAACAGGCTCAGAGGGAACAATAGAGGCTTTGCAATATTCATATTAGGGCTTTTTTGTCGAACAGATGAAATACATGTCCCATTAGAGAGCTCGTCCAAAAGAAAGTTTGCAAAAAGAATCTCAGCCTCAAGCTCTTGTGAGATAGCATTTCTGCGACTTGTAAAGTGATGGTCTCCCTGTCTTCTAACGCCCTCTTTAGAATGATGCCTCTAAAGCATCACTTCCCTGCTTCTATCATATGTGTACATGGACACGGAGAATGGTGCAGTACTAACAGGGCTAACATGTCATGGTTTAGTGACGCATCCCTGTTAACTAAGCGTGGGTTACTGCATTTTTTTGAATGAGCCCATGTATTGTAATTATCAGTGCTGGTCGGTTACTAAAGCGGAATGGAGTAGTAGCCTCACAAACAAAGAGACCAGTGTTTGAATCCCAGTGGCACACCTTGGGCAAGTCACTTAGCCCTCCATTGCCTCAGGTATGAACTTAGATTGTAAGCCCTCTGGGGACAGGGAAATATCTACTTTATCTGGTTAGCTCGCCTGAAAAGGTGTGACCTAAATCAATAAAGTGTTGCCCATTTCTGCTAAAAATCCATGTAGAGCCATAAAGTCACTTACAGATTGTCCACAAATCTCTGCAACAGGCTAAAGCACCTTAACAGCAAGCCATGAAATCTCACGTTTCTATTTAAAGATCAGCAACACTAAGGGATGTGAATTCAATTAGTGCACATGTGGCTTGTTAGCTTTAAAAATGTTTAAGTCCATATCCACAGCAGAGGCAAGCATTTTTTTAAAACATCAACCACAGTGTTAAAAAAATACATATATTCAGGGGCCCTTTTACTAAAGTGCAGTAACAGTTCTTGAAGGGGACAGCACGTGCCAGTGTAGCAAGCTGAAGGAAAAGATTACCTGGACTCCCACAGGGTTTGGTAGGCCAAATTTGTGAAGGGCAGGCCAGTGCAGGAGGCTGATAGCTGTGGTTTGTGGCAGTAGAAATTCTGCCGAGGTTGGGGCTTCACACAGCTCAAAATTGAAGAAAGAAAAGAGCCTCAAATCACGGTTGAAGTATTGACATAAGGGCCGTACCAATGGCTGTGCGAGAGGTGTGGCTGTACTGGGCAGAAGCACAGAAGGTTGGCATTGATGTCATTACTGGGCTTCCAGGAAGGTCAAAAAAAGTACTTTTCTGAACATGGCTGGGTGGAGGAGGGCACCACATTTGTTAGTCACACGGGTGCATTTCTAACTTGGTACAGTCCTGATTGACACTAGGGCTGTGGGAGCATCGCAGAAAAGGTTGGGAGGATGAGAGAACCCGGTCAGCCAGGATTGCGACTTGAGGGACCAGGAAGTAAGCCCCATTAGGCTGCAAAGATTTAAAGTGCAGTACCAGATTTAAAAGTAAAACTTAAAAAACAGCAGACATTGTGAACCACAATTTGCTTAGCAATGGGTGGCCTTGAGGAAGGCAGTGCAAAGTTGCTTTTGAAATTTAAAGGGACCACTGCCCAAAATTCAGTGAAAAAGGCTGGGGGTTGTACCTAGGCCAAGAGGGACTCCCTGTTGGGAGGGATCAGAAGAGAAGCTTGAGGAGAGACTGACAGAGTGTCAGCAGCCCAAACTTTAAAGTGCTAGTATCCTATTTTTGTGACAGCGCCAGGAGTACATAAAAACTGAATAGAAACGACAGCCGTTGCCAGAGGGAAAGTAGATATTGTTGGCAGAGATAGTTGTAATAAAATTAGGGTGGCTGGGAGCCAGAAAAGAGTTTTGAATGTGAAAAATAGCTCTGCAACTGTAGCAGTGCTGTTAAAGGGCTGTGATGTAGACTGGTCAAATAGGTACAAGAAGCTCTGAGAAAGCACGAAAAGACCTCTAAAGCAATATTTATTTATTTTAATGTATTTTGGGACATAATATATATATTTAAAGTAGTCATTCCTATTGAAACCTATGACCACTGCCATGGTAGCCAATAAAAATGTCAAACATTCCATGGGAAGCAGTTGGGAATTCCTAGCTAAGGGGGAAGCCAAACCATGATGCCCCATTGGTGGTTCCATGGAAATGTCATGAAGACACTATGGTGGCAAAGCAGAGTCAGTCCATTACCTAGTAGCATCACAAGCAGAGACTGCCAGGGAAGTGAAGGGAGCAGCCCCCATGGCTGAGACTAGGTCCTGGATTTGAGCTAGTGGTGCAAGAAATTAGTTTTTCCCCTCTCTTTAGAGTGATGAATGAATGAGGCAATACTAGTTTAATAGAGTGGTCTACATTGTCTCACCACCTGTTAAGAGTGTGGGAAGAATGAGGGAGAATCCCTGGAGAGGAGACTGTAACATACTGAAGAAGCAGCACTGACTTAAGTGCAGACCAGCAAAACCTATTCTCTTGAAGAGGGGCAAACTGAGGACGATGGTTGGATTGGTGAAGCCCAATTTATCTCAAATCATAACCGAGCAAACAATTAGCTGCCAAAGAAATAGCACCACTCTTGAGAAAATGATAGAGTGATAGTTCCGAAAGTTGAGAGAGAGCTGGGAAAAAGTGGGCCTCCCACCAGCCAATGGTCTCTTTAGTCAGGGAAGCAGAATGATCTTTATTTTACTCAGTAGTCAGGGACAGTTTAAAAGACCTGGTGCGCAGGTTTTGAAAAAAGATATAAAAGAAGGAAAAGGGTGCTTAAAATTAAAAATAATAATCCGTACACCATATGCTAGACAGGTTATTTCTCGTTTTGAGTTGGTTTAAGGTCAGGATAGTAGATGACAGTTCCTGGAGGATAAGGTTAGCAGATGTCCCCAATTTTATGGGTATTGTGCCTGATTTTAGAGCTGTGTCCCAGATCCCCAACTGTTTGGTAGTCTCCTGTCCCTGATTCCAGTAATGGGGACAGAGGAGGTAGAAAAAAAAATCATTTTCAATTTAGTGATTTGAATAAGAGAGTTTAGAATTTATATCCATTATCTATATATTTAGTAGAGTATGGGGGGGGGGGAGGAGGGGCGCAGAATGCATTGCTGTTTCTATTTCCCTCTTGATTTGTCTGCTGCTTGGAAGTGATATTGTTGCTGTCATGGGATGGATGTGTGTGGGGGAGGCGGGAGGAGTGGATGGTAATAACTCCTCCTTCATGCATTGTTGCTCAAATCTGAAAAATATCCCTTCCTCTCCTCCCCTGCCCCCCCCCCCCCCACACACACACATACACACTGCAAAAAATCTGATAACCTTACTGGAGGAACCAAGACTCAGATGCCTACAGAAGATTGTAGCCCGAACCAGACCAGAGACAGCTGCCTTGTGGGAGACAGAGACAACGGAGATTGACAGAATCTCCAAGAGAAGTGTTTATCATCTCTCATAAAAATACCCTGGCAAGTGGATAGTCAGTACATTTTAAAAAAATAGAGAAGACAATCCATTGTTTAACAAAAAGACATTTTTTTTTTGTTCAGAGATTAAATTCACACCAAACACAAAGTATATACTTACCTATGATTGGAAATGCTGATGACCATTGACTCTGTGAAGGAAGACATTTTTAACAGAGTATCAGTAATTTTAAAAGATACATTTTGAGGTAACAGTAAATTAAAAAGCATTTCAGAAAACATATTAATATGTACCTGTTAGTAATGCTGTTCACTTGAGTAGAATATGGGAAGGCCTTAATACTCTGAAAAGGACAAAGTAATGAATTAAAAACGTGTATTACTGAAACTTTGCTTATGCAATAGTTGTAGAATATAAGAAAAAATCTATTGATATTTAAGAGAATAAATAAAAATACCTGAGAAAAAGTCCTGGAATACAGCACGTACAATAGGGGGAAAAAGAATTGTTTTAAACTAAGGCATAACTCTGATTGAATGTTAGAAAACAAAAGTAATACACCTATCTGAAAGAAGATGTATGACATTTCAGATCTTAATGTTCGAAGTTGAATGGGTAACGTTTAAAAATGGAAAATATGTCAGCTTAAATATTTCTTTCACTGTTTTTAGCAGAATAAAGTTAGTTTCTATAAAGTCATTTCTAACTAACTTCATCCTCCACTGGAGTGGAGAAGTGGCCTAGTGGTTGGGGCAAGGTACTTCAGGCCAGAAGGACAGGGGTTCAAATCCCACTAGAGGACAGCAACCTTGGGACAGAAGGGCTGGGGTTTCCAATCCCACAGGTGCTCCTTGTGGTCTTGGGCAAGCCACTTAACCCTCCATAGCCCATGTTTCCTCCAAAATAGTTATCTCCAAGTTATAATGCCCTGTTCAATATAAACCACACTGATGCAGAATAGCACAGTATACAAGAGAGTACAATAAATAATTTCCTTTTGGAAATAAACTTGCTTAACTAGAATATAGTATTTGAAATTCTGATATTACTCCATGTTTCCCAGCCCAGTCTCTGGGAGCAACCTTACTGGAGGGAATAAAAAAACAGCGGGAAAGGGGCAAACTATGTACCCATGAGGAAAGAACACCAGAGACACCTTATCTTATCCCACCACTCGAAGCACCTGACAACACTATCCTTTGCAGGAAGGTCCTCTACCACTTCAGCGGTGTTACACTAATGACCCATGGTTACCACTACCATGAGCTAAGGGCAGTCAGCACAGTCCAAACCCCTCGCTAAATGCTCCCCTAGCACGTTGAGGCAGGATTGGGGCAGAGAATTGGCATGTCTGCCAGTTAAGGTTACCTGAATTTTTTCAGGCAAATCTGGGACAAAGTGTGTGGGGGTTGGGGGAGGGGGGGAAGGGACACCTTGTTCCAGGTTTGAGCAACAAGGTGTGAAGGAGGGAAGAGAGGTTATTACCTTGTCCCCCTCTTCCCCCCCCCCCATCTATCCCACAACAACAACAATATCACTTCAAGCAAACAAAAGACATAGAACTAGAAACAATGATGCATTTCCCCTGTATGAAAATTCTAAAAACCGACATATTCAGATCACTAAATTGCAAATATTTTTTTTTCTACCCCCTGTGTCCCCATTGCTGGAATTGGGGACAGGAGGCTGCCAAACAGGTGGGAGTCGGGGACAACGCTCTAAAATTGGGCAGAATCCCTGAAAATCAGGGACATCTGGTCACCTTACTGCCAATGACAGCAAGAGCAGGGGATGTTGCTGTGTGCTAGATGCCATGACTGCCTATAGCGTGGCTGCACTTACTGTAACACCATCTCAGTAGCACCCTGAGGCCACCACAAGACAACAGATCTGACATTTTGAGGTATGTCTACTAAGCCAGGCTAATGGTTAACCAGGGCTATCTGCAACCAGGTCCCATTAACCTAGTTACAGATAGCCCGGCTTTGTAGACATATTCCTTTATTAGCCACTGGCAAACAGGGCAGGAATTGAGGGAGACTATTCCTGCCCCATTCCCACTGAGATCACCAGGGAGCCCTTAGGTAAGACGGGGCTCTGGAGGGGGGGGGGGGCGGGCTCGATGAACCACGGTATGTTTTTTTTGGGAGGAGCTGATCTGGGCTAGGGGCTTATAATGCTGATGAAAATTCATGGAGAGAGGACATCTACGTTTAGTCACTGCCACTAAACATATGAATTGCTTTGAACAGCTGGCCCTTAGCACATGCTAAGTTCATTTTAAACACATGAACTGATAAGTCAGCATTCCTTAAGTCTATTAAAGTGCTCCAAAAGAATTTAGTACATGTTAAAAAATTGTTGTTAAAATGAATGTGCAGAAATAACAAAAAAAAATATCATAAAAATAGGGGAAATTGCAAAGATGACCCCAAAAATGAACAGAAACATTTTCCAGGCACACCCCTGGCAAAATTTAGCCATTGTTAGTGAATTGGGCAGTTATATTTTAGGTTACTGAAGCCCTGCATTCTGAAATAAGCTGGATGGAAAAATAGTCGAGCATCAATCTATAGGCGGTAAGTCTGGCTCAGCCTAAGATAGGGCTCAGGTGACTAATGTTTTTAGATGGGATATGAGGAAGGAGGGACCATCAGGTTTTTTAAATATTTTTTTAATCCGTTGTAGGATGGAAAGAGAATCAGGATGATGCTTGAGACCCACAATTATTCTTCAGCTGGGAAACTGACAGACCTCAAAGACATATAACAGATTTGATGGGAAATGAAAACATCCTGCTGCAAAATTTGATGCGATAGGAGGGAGATCCAGCCGGCAGGAAACGGTAGCATTTAAAGTAGTCTTGCCATGATTGCATTCCTTCATGCCATGTTTTTCAAAAGTGCACCGCATCAGTAGTTCTTTTTTGTAAGGATTTGAGTCTATTGTGATTTTAGCAAGCCAGTGGTTGGTTTTAAAGGTTAGGTTCAGGGGTCTCCAACTCCACTCCTGGAGGGCCGCAAACCAGTCAGGTTTTCAAGATGTACCTAATGAATATGCATGAGATAAATGTGAACACAATGGGGGCAGTGCATGCAAATATATCTCATGCATATTAATTAGGGATATCCTGAAAATCTGACTGGTTTGCGGCCCTCCAGGACTGGAATTGGAGATCCCTGGTGATCAATGTTACTTTTGTTTCTTATGCATGTTTAGAATGTAAGGTTTTTTCAATAGGCTTTTCTTTTATTGTTTTTGTCTGCCCCTTTGATGAGGCTGCAATGATTTCTTTGTGATGATTTTATGAATGTGCTTTTGAACAGCTATCCTTTTAGGTGTAACTTAGTAAATGACGGCAGATAAAGACCAGCATGGTCCATCCAGTCTGCCCAGCAATATGGCAAGAGTAGGTGCACCTGTCAATCTGTGCAGGCCACCCCTCCCAATGTCTTTGTTTAGGGGTGAACCCACCACTCCATGTAGGACACCCCTATTTTTTGAGAAGTTAGATTGTTCAGAAGTTAGATGGTTCAGTTTATTTTGTTTTTATCCTGTTTCTGTAAAGGGATCCGCTGTGTTTGTCCCATGCATTTTGAATTCTGTCACCGTGTTTGCCCCCACCACTTCCATCAGGAGAGCATTCCAAGCATCTACCACCCTTTCGGTGAAAAAATATTTCCTGACATTGCCTTTCAATTTTCCTGTTATGCACTCTAGTTTTACAGCTTCCCCATCTTTGGAAGAGGTTTGTTTGTTCATTGTTTCTCATTAAGTATTTAAAGGTCTGAATCATATCTCCCCTGTTCCTCCTCTCCTCCAAAGTGTACATATTTAGGTCTTCAAGTCTCTTCTCATAAAGCTTCTGACGCAGGCTCCAAATCATTTTGGTCGCCTTCCTCTGAACAGTTTCCAGTCTTTTTACATCTTTTGCAAGATATGGTCTCCAAAACTGAACACAGTATTCCAAGTGAGGCCTCACCAGCGACCTGTACAGTGGCATAAGTACCTCTTCCTTTCTGCTGGTAGGTATGCAGCCCAACATCCTCCTGGCTTTTGCCACCACCTTGTCGCATTTTATGAGGCCGGTACTATATAGCCCTTATAAAGAGACACTTATGTTTATTGGTGGATTAGTCACTAATAGTCTCTGGCTAAGTTAGTCTGAGTTTTGATCATCTGATATTGTGAGTGTGGGCATTCAAAGTGTGTTAGTGGTATATTTTATAACTTGCAACAACTTTAACCTACTTGGATCAACTACACAGGTACACTAAAAAAAAATTTTTTTAAACTGCCTCTAATGTTTCGATTGATTTTTACGTTTTTTGGTGCACTGAATCCAAATCTGGTAACCAATTTGCTCCATCACGTACAGATTTTTTGCTACATTGGGTTAGCAGTTTGAGGTGAACGTTTCAGATTGAGTGCGATCGAGATAAATGTTTCTTGGATGAATTCTTTATACTAATTGTTTAGTAGTTATTCAAATAAGAATAAAGAAAATTGTAACAAGGCAGCACATAAGAATAATGTCAACAAAACACACTGTGATGGTAGCAAAATTGTCTGCACTTAAAACAGCCACATACATGTGCACAAACATTGAGCATATAAGAGCGAGGTTAGACACAAAGCAAAGCAAAGAAATGTGCAAAAAATGTTGTACAGGTATGTATGTAAGAATAGAAAACGCAAACCGCACCATTGCAATACATGAAGACAAACACCCGATGGTGTGAAAATAAAATTCTAATAAATGAGATCCGACACTGTGGTAATAACTAGCAAATTTTTATTTCAAAGTTTAGTAAAAACACGATATTTGTCAACACAGTTTAGATTTTAAAGTCATTCTTGGGTCAATCAATCTCCTGGTGGGCCCGTTTCTTCTTCCCCCGAATGCTTCTCTTGGTGCGCTGCTTGGCGTATTTTTCATCAGGGGTTTCCCGCAGCAGCAACCAGCAGAAATCAGCCATCATAGTGGTGTTCCATCTTCCTTGGTACCTTCTCTCTGCGTCCTTGATGTCCTGGTGAAACCTTTCACCTTGTTCTTCACTGTACGCCCCCAAGTTTTCGGGAAAGTAGTTCACATGGGAGTGCAAGAAATGGACTTTCAGGCTCATGTTACAGCCTTGTTCTTTGAAGGCATTGAGCATCCTGACAACAATATCCTTATAGTTCTCAGCCCGCCTGTTCCCCAAGAATTTGAGAACAACATCCTTGAAGGAATCCAAGGCTTCTTTTTCCTTCTCAGACATCGTTTCAGCGAATGCTCCATCTGAAATGAGTTTCCTTATATCAGGGCCAACAAACACTCCTTCCTTTAGCTTTGCTTCAGAAAGTCGGGGGAACTTTGAGCAAAGGTACCGAAAGCACTCACCATCTTTTGGAAGGGACTTGATGAATTGCTTAATGAGACCCAACTTAATGTGGAGAGGTGGTAATAGAATTTTATCACGAGGTACCAAGCTCTCATGAAGAACATTTTTCTCACCGGGTCTCAAATACTCCCGAATTGGCCAGTCTTTTTTCCCCCAGTGTAGGTCGCGGGCCTGGCTATCCCACAAGCAAAGGAAGCAGGGATATTTGGTGAAACCGGATTGCTGCCCTAATAGCATGGATAGAATTTTAAAGTCTCCACAAATCATCCACTTATGCTCATCATAACGAATCTTCTGAAGAATCAGGGCCAAATTCTCATATTTTTCTTGGAGAATAACAGAGTGAGCAATAGGAACTGAAGCGAATGTGTTGCCATTATGAAGAAGAACACCTTTTATGCTGTCTTTTGACGAATCAATGAACAGCCGCCATTCAGCAGGATCATACTTGAGTTTAAACTTTTCCATCACTCCGTATATATCGTTGCAAAATACCAAATCTTCCTCTTTGCTGAAATACTTCAAAAATTGTGTCTCGCGGTTGCGGTACCAATAAAAAGTTGTTCCAGGTGACAATAGGTTTTTCTGTTTAAGCCGAGAACCTAGCAGTTGGGCAGCATCTTTTGGGAGTCCTAAATCCCGGACTAAATCATTCAATTCAGCTTGAGAGAAAAGTTCAAGTTTCGGATCTGGTTCAGTTTCAAACTCGGAAGTACTGGACTCATCGGGAAAAGCCATCTGATGAGTCTCATCATGATCAGAACCGTCCACACAAATATGATCCAAAGATTTTGGTGGTTCAGGCACAGGTACTTCGTTACTATGAGGCATAGGCCTAATTGCTGAGAGAAGGTTGGGGTAACTTATTACGTTCTTATTTTTTAAGTTGTATCCCTTCACAATGCAAGAGCAAAAATAGCAGTCACTGCTGTGGTCTCTTTGTTCACGCCACATCATAGGTATTCCGAAACGAAATACTTGTTTTTTACCTTTCATCCATAAGCGTAGATCTTCCTCACATGTCTTGCACACTTTGTGAGGAGCCCACGGTTTGTCTTGATCGCCTAACTTCAAACCGAAATAGGCGAAATATACTTTTTTAATAAATGCAGAAATGTTCCTCTGCCGCTTTTTCACGGTATATTCCCCACAAATAAAACAAAAACTGTCCGGAGAGTTGACGCAACCTCTGGCTCTGTGAGCCATCACAAATACACAGCACTGCAAACTACAACTGTAGTGAACCACTTCGGAATAAAGCTGGATTACAACTGAGCAAACAAAAGGTAATAATGAACTTGCAAGAAACTGAAATTTGACAGGAACGTTCATGTCGCAACCACCGTGTTTGAGCGAGCGAACGAGGCGAACAGGAAAGAACATGCGCCAGCGCGAGTACTGGATTTAGCCCCCCGCCTCCCAATTGTCCTGTTAATGTATAAAATGAATACAAAACACTCTAAAATATCATGAGGGAGTGTTTCTAGTTAGTTAACCATTACAACCTCTATTTTGGGCCAAGAAAATAAACTGCAGTCGGCTAAAAAGAAATTATGTGAACATTCCTTATATGGGTAAGAAATCTAATTTTTCAAGAAAACGTGACGTGATGGAACATTTTGACTATTTTTCCTGGATTCAGCACCCCAAAATCTATAGGAATCAGTTGCAAAACTGGAGGCAGTTTTTTGGTAGTGTACCTGTGCTATCAATAAAGAAGCAACAAGCAGTCAAGAAATCAGACGACGCATTGCTCTTGGCAGAATGGCTATGAAAGACCTAGATAAGATTCTCAAGAGCAGAGATGTCTCTCTCCATACAAATATTTGACTTGTTCAAGCCATGGTATTTTCCATAACATCATATGGATGTGAAAGCTGGACAGTGAAAAAGATAGACAGGAAGAAAATTGATGTCTTTGAATTATGGTGCTGGTGGCGAATACTGTGTATACTATGGACTGCCCGAAGAACAAACCAGTCGATACTAGAGGAGATCAAACCTAAGCTTTCTTTAGAAGCTCAGATGACAAGACTTTGACTTTCATACTTTGGACGCATCATGTAAAGAGAGAGATCATTAGAGAAAGACATAATGCTTGGCAGGATAGAAGGTCAACGCAAAAGAGGAAGGCCAGCAATGAGATGGATCGATATAATAACAGCAGCTACGGGTACCAGACTGTCAACAATGAGCCGCCTGACTGAAGACAGAACACAATTTAGGATAGCTATCCAGAGGATCGTCATGAGTTGACTCCGACTTGACGGCACTTAACAACAACAGGGGAATGTTTACTAAGGTGTGCTAACATGCCTTTTTTTAAAAAAAATTATATGTTTACAATGATTATTCGCTTACAACAAGCAAAACAAGCACTCAGAAAATACTAATAATAGATATACATAATACAATCAAGAGATTAAAACAATATCATAGCCCTCATTACGGAAAGAAAGGATCCCTAAAAATGGAGCAACAACTTCATGATAACCAACTACATGACCCACCACTGCAAGAAAAAAAAAAACCCACAATACAATTTTAGCACTGAAAAGGACCAGGTTCTATTGTCCTTGAAGAAAAGTTTCTAATTGGGAGGGATCAGTAAAAATGTACTGAACATCATTGATAAAAATCAGACATTTGCATGGAAAATACAAAAAGAGAGGCCCCTCTCCTCCCCGCAGCCAAAACACAAGGCCTTAACTGCAAGAAGGTCTTCCTCCAAACCTGAATAGAGTGGGAGACATCCGGAAATATTGTATCCTTATAGCCACAAAAAAGAAATTCCTTCTTACTGAAATAAGCTTTTAAAACATTGCCTTTATCTGGCTCAGTGGTCAAAGATACAATTAGCATAGCTTGGGAGTGGATAACATCCTTTGAAGATTCCAGGAAATTTGTCAAATCAAGGTTAGAAGGCTCCATTACCCGAGCCACGTCCACGTCCTGAACCACTGAATGAGAAGGGAGGTAATACAAATTAGAAACCAGCAAATTATCTGAATCTGGTAGCAAGAGAATCTCCTTGCAGTATTGCCTAAAGAGAATTAATGGAGACAACAAATGTATCTTAGGGAAATTGAGCAATTCAAGATTCCTACCTCAAACCAGATTCTCCAGTGATTCCATTTGTTTATACATTGCATAAGTATCCTTGGCACCTAGAGTCATGGTATTCTGAAGTGACCCAACTAGGCCCTCCATTTTATGGATCCTCTGGGTCGCCACTGTAATCTAAGCCTCTAAGTCACAACATTTCTTAACTACTTGTTCAGAGAACTTAACAGTGTGGCCCATAAAACCATGTAATAATAAATTGGTCTCAGAGACAACTTTCCAGATGTCCCGTAAAGTTATCTCTTCAGAGGAAGCCCCAGCAATCATACAAGGAATGACAGGTTGCTGGAGTGGTTGCAAAAAGACTTCAAATGATGAAATCTGTGGCAGGTCCTCAAGGAAGGCAATTTCCTGTGCCTCACCCAGACCCATTAGAAGAGAAGACCCCCCCCCCCCTCAACCTTCCACCCTAAAGGCTCTCCAGTTATCATACTTAGAGAGGCTCCTGAGAGCTGAGAAGGCAAAGGCAAAGAATCTAGTGGAGAAGATGCTGCCACCCCTTCAATTCCAGGCATCTCCTGGGCATCTTGGTCCATAGGTCCACTGTTGCATTCTCAGAGGTTCTACCTGTTCTTGGTAAGGGGACAAAAAGATTGCATCGCATTAACAGCTTTAATACATGGCTCCAGACCTGGTGCAGAGAAGAAGGATTCGGATTTATTGGCAACTGGGACAACAGATGGATCAACAAGAGACTATACTGTGCTGATGGACTACATCTCTCTTCCACAGGGAAAAGAATCCTAAGTGAAAAATTCAGGCAGTATGTGGACATGCATTTAAACTAGGAAAAGGGGGTGACGGATGTGGAAGGTCAACATCTGCATGCCACCCCCAACAAAAGCAGAACAACATCAGAAACAGCCACACTTTTAAACCACACATCAAAAACATGTGGGAGGAAGTGGGCAGAACAAAATCAATGCAAAATACACACAAGCCAGGAAAGTGCTGGAAAGCAATGAGCACAAATGCTCGAAGCTTAGCCAACAAAATTCCAGACCTGGAAGCCCTAACGGCAGAAACAGACTTGGACATTGTGGCCATTACAGAAACATGGTTTAATGAATCACATGATTGGGATATAGCCATAGCTGGCTATAATCTATTCAGGAGGGACCGAGAAAATGGAAAAGGAGGAGGAGTAGCCTTGTATGTCAAAAGCAATATTAAAGCTACTGAAATGCAGGGGACATGGGGAAAAGAAGAAGCGCTCTGGATTGCGTTGGAGAGAGGAGATGGCACTGTCATCCATATTGCTGTAGTCTATAGACCTCCGACTCAAATTGAAGAGAGAGACAATGAATTGATTAGAGATATTGCCAAGATAGCATCAAAGGGGGAAGCAATCATATTGGGTGACTTTAATCTACCTGATGTGGATTGGATTACTCCTTCTGCACATCTGGAAAGAAGCAAAAGAATTGTGGATGCTCTCCAAGATGCATTATTTAGACAAATGGTGATGGAACCAACCAGGGAAAGCTCAACGCTGGATGTAGTGCTCACCAACGGTGATAGTGTGTCAAATGTCTGCGTGAGTGCCCCTGTGAGCAACAGCGACCATCACACGGTGTGGTTTGAAATAAAAGCCATGGCACAGGCCAATCATAGCAAGCTCAGAGTCCTAAACTTCAAATACACTAACTTCAATCAAATGGCAGAGTATGTAAAGGAGGAGATGACGGGGTGGGAAGAGATAAAGGAAGTGGAATTGCAATGGGCTAAACTAAAGGAGGCATTGAAAGGAGCAACAGATAAATATGTAAGAAAAGTAAATAAAAGCAAGAGGAGAAGGAAACCTATTTGGTTTTCCAAAGAGGTGGCTGCTCATATAAAGGCAAAAAACACAACTTTTGCAAAATTCAAAAGCTTGCAGACCGAAGAACACAGAAATGAATACAGGATCAAACTCAAAGAGACAAAACGAGAAATAAGGATAGCAAAATCAAAGGCAGAGGAAAAAATGGCTAAAGATGTTAAGGGTGGCAACAAAAATTTCTTCAGGTATATTCGGGAAAGGAAAAAGATCAGAGTTGGAATTGCAGGACTCAGAAGTGCTGGGAAAGGACTCGTGGAAAGTGACACTGAAAAAGCAAAATTGCTAAACAATTACTTCTGCTCTGTGTTTACTAAAGAGGATCCTGGGGATGGACCAGCTGTGACTCCCAAGTATAGGAATGGGAATGAAGTGGATACCACACCATTCACAGCAGAGGAGGTGTTAGAACAACTTGCTAAACTGAAAGTGGACAAAGCCATGGGACCGGATGGGATACATCCCAGGATACTGAAAGAGCTCAGAGAGGTTCTTGCAGGACCGTTAAAGGATGTCTTCAACAGATCCTTGGAAACAGGAGAGGTTCCTCAGGACTGGAGAATGGCTGATGTCGTACCTCTACACAAAAGTGGTGACAGGGAAGAAGTGTCAAACTACAGACCCGTGAGCCTTACCTCGGTGGCAGGAAAAGTAATGGAGGCGCTCCTGAAAGAGCGAATAGTGAACTTTCTGAAAACCAACAGCTTGCAAGACCCGAGGCAACATGGTTTTACCGAAGGACGATCTTGCCAGACAAATCTGATCGAGTTCTTTGACTGCGTGACGAGGGAACTAGATCAGGGGCATGCAATGGATGTCATCTACCTGGATTTCAGCAAAGCCTTTGATACTGTTCCTCATAGGAGGCTTATCAACAAACTCAGTAGCTTGGGGATGGGTCCCAAGATGGTAAACTGGATTAGAAATTGGCTGACTGACAGACGACAGAAGGTGATTGTACATGGAGCTCACTCGGATGAGAGGAAGGTGATTAGCGGGGTGCCCCAGGGTTCGGTCCTGGGCCCGGCACTGTTCAATGTATTTGTGAGTGATATTGCTGAAGGACTGAATGGAAAAGTCTGTCTTTTTGCAGACGACACAAAAATTTGCAACAGAGTGGACTCCCCTGAGGGAGTGGTTAACATGAAGAAAGATCTACAAAAGCTGGAAGACTGGTCTAAAGCTTGGCAACTACGATTTAATGCAAAAAAGTGCAGTGTCATGCACTTGGGTAGCAGAAATCCAAGAGAAATGTACAAGATAGGGGGAGAAAGGTTGGTATGCACAGTTCAGGAAAAAGACCTTGGTGTGATTATCTCTGCTGATCTCAAGGTGGCAAAACAGTGCGACAAGGCGGTGGCAAAAGCCAGGAGGATGTTGGGCTGCATACAAAGAGGGATTACCAGCAGAAAAGAAGAGGTACTTATGCCACTGTATAGGTCACTGGTGAGGCCTCACTTGGAATACTGCGTTCAGTTTTGGAGACCATATCTTGCAAAGGATGTAAAAAGACTGGAGACTGTTCAGAGGAAGGCGACCAAAATGATTTGGAGCCTGCGTCAGAAGCCTTATGAGAAGAGACTTGAAGACCTAAATATGTATACCTTGGAGGAAAGGAGGCACAGGGGAGATATGATTCAGACCTTTAAATACTTAAAGAGAAATGATGAACAAACAAACCTCTTCCAGAGACGGGGAACCTGTAAAACTAGAGGGCATAACATGAAACTGCAAGGGGGTAAATTGAAAGGCAATGTCAGGAAATATTTTTTCACTGAAAGGGTGGTGGATGCTTGGAATGCCCTCCCGATGGAAGTGGTAGGGGCGAACACGGTGACGGAATTCAAAAAGGCATGGGACAAACACAGAGGATCCCTTTACAGAAATAGGAAAAAAAAAAACAAAATAAACGGTACCATCTAACTTCCGAACCATCTAACTTCCGAACCATATAACGTCTCAACAAATAGGGGTGTCCTATATGGAGTGGTGGGTTTACCCCTGAACAAGGATATGGAGAGGGGTGGCCTGCGCGGAGCGACAGGTGCACCTACTCTTGCCATCTCGCTGGGCAGACTGGATGGACCATGCTGGTCTTTATCTGCCGTCAACTACTATGTTACTATGTTACTATGTTACTATGACCACTGCAGAAGTAGATACCATTATCACCACCTTTGGGCATGCGACCATGGACATTGGAGTGGCTGGAGAGCTTCAAATAATGTCTGAAGTTGCCACCGAATGACTTTGTAGGTGGGGCAACTCCTCTGTTGCTACACTCATCACCGAAGTCAGTAGGGACGCCGAGCAGGGACAAATTCTAGCCAAGAACTCCACTCAAAGAAATCTCTCTCTTCCCAGGTTTGCCACCTTAACACACATTAAGTGCTGCAAATTAGTCTGAGTGGAGTAAAGGACCCATGCAGTTGGAATGGAGAGAAGCACCTTACTGTGCTAAACCCTCAGTCACATTTAATACGGGTGCACTTTATGCCAGCCATTGAGGTGGTGGTAAGTGCAACATTGACCATGAGAGCACACTATGACACTCCCATTAACTGAAATATGCAGTCAATGCCTACTTTCCATCCCTAACCCACCTAGTCCACACCTCATCTCGTGCTAAGCAATTAGCATGAGATTTTTACCATGCTAGCTGTTTTAGCATGTGGTAAGAATAACTGCAGTCCCGCGCTAACTACTTAGCACATGGTAAATGTTAACACACTTTAGTAATCATGCCCCTTTTGTCTTTACTCATTCTGAAAGATATCTGATAATTAATTATCTCTCCAAAAATGCATGTAGCAGTTCATGGACATCAGCAGCTGTTTCTCTGGTGCTCCCAAGCTAATGAAACTTTTGGCATCTTGCTTTTTGTTCATGTAATCCTCTGTGGCATAAAATTCTATGAGGATCATATGGTGACTTCCTTTCTTTATCGTTCTCTTCTTTCTCTCTTTTACATTCTACTCCCCCTCCTGTCCCTCTTTGTTTCTCTTTTGCTTCGTGGTTTCTATGGACATACTTCCTTTGGCTCCTTTGTGGGAGGGGGGTTGGGTTGTTTTTCTTTCTTTTTTTTTCCTTCTTCTTTTATTACTTACCTCCCCCCTCCTTCCAGATTTTTGTTTTTTTCTTTTGTTTTCTGTTTCTCATGGTTCACAGGCTCTGCATACAAAGATGGCTCATTACCTATAGGCCAGGCAGGTCCAACTTCGAACAGGTCGTGATCTACCTTTTCTGGCCAAAAGTGCCGGTGATCTACCACCATGAAAATTAAGTTTCAGATCCATTTCAAATTAAATTTTAACCCAATAAAGTTGGAGGATTCCCCCTCCCCCACCATTTTTAATGAACCTTCTGTCATTTACTTGGATGTGATCAGCTGTTAAGCAAATTAAGCAAAAAACAAAACAGAGAGATAAAGATCCAGTAAGAACTGCGAGGGGAAATGGAAAGTACATTTTTCTTAAAGTTTTATTGAGTAATAACTTTCTTTAACTTTTATTGAGTAATTTGTGTTAAATTTAGGTTGAGTGTTGATCCAGGCTGATCTTGCACAATCTTTAATATTTCGCTCTTGCTCATTAGTGAGACGTCTGAGCCTGCATTTCATTCATCAGCTTTTGAAGCTGGGTGAATATTGCGTGAGGGCCAGACTCAGGGAATCCTGGAGATGTTCATCTGTCATATTGGAATGTTGTGTACTCTTTGTCATTTTCAGATGGGAAAATGCAGATTCACACAAATAAGTTGAACCGAAACAGGAGTGTACAGCTTCACTGCATCTTCTCAAGTTGGGAAATTTGTCTCTAGGCACTAGTTTCCAAAATGATTCTTGCTCAGCACGGGTCTTGAGAAAAATGTCATTTTTAAGGGTTAATATTTCATTTTCAAGAGATGGCTTGTTCAATGAGTAATTTTTACTGATAGCAGCTGCAGTTTCTTTAATGTCCACATCTACTTTGAATGGGTATGACAAGTACTCCACAACTGTTACAATTTTTTGGAAGTCACAGAATCTATTTTCGAATTCCTGGATAACAGAACAGATTTCTGTCACATTGTCTCGTTCTGAAAAACAAAATTTTGATATTGTCCCAGGTGGTCCTGCATATTAGAAAAATTATCAAAAGTGTTGTTTGCAAGGTCAGTCATCATTAGCTCAAATTTGCTCTTGTAGGATGAAACTGTACTCATCTCGCCAATACATTTGTTTTTACCTTGTCGTTCAAGGTTCATATTGCTTAGTTCGCTTGTAAAGTCAGCAAGAAATGCCAGATCACATATCCACTCCTTATCTTCCAACTCTGCTTGGTCATCTCCCCTCTCCTTCAAAAAACTTCTTATTTCATTCAGCAAATCACAAAATCTTTGCAGAAATTTGTGCCTACTTAGCCACCTTACATCTGTGTGTGAAATGATTTCCGCTGCCCCTTTATCAAGAGTAAGATTGAAAAGCCGTCTTTGAAGTGATCTTCCACGAAGTGAATTTACAATTTTGAAAGTGATGTCGATGACAGTCTTTGTATTGAGTCTCTTGCTTGCCAAAACTTGCTGGTGAATGATGCAGTGGTAAGAAAGGAAATCTGGGAAGTCGTCATGCTGTCTATAGAGGGCTATGAAACCATTAACCTCACCTGTCATTGCTCTTGCTCCATCAGTAGTGATGGAAACAAGTCTATGCAAAGGAAGATTACATTTTGTCACAAAAGAATGGAAAGAACTGAATATTTCCTGAGCGGTAGTTCTCCCTTTTAAAGAAATAATTCGAAGTAGTTCTTCTTTAACACTGAAGTCTTCAAAAACCTGGAGATGCCAAAACCACAATGCAGTTCTAAAAGTAAAAATAAGAATTCATCATACTGGCACCAATAATCAAATACCACCAAAACATCATCAAAAAAACTCAAACACCTGTCCAGCAAACCAGATAAAATCAAATACCGCCAAACAAGTTCAAATAGCACCACACGCGATTTAATAAATTCTGCACACAGTGTAGAATCAACGCAAAGGCTAGGCAAAATAAAATTGCAGAGGCAAGCAAAAGTCAAAGTGGTTTGAACCAATTCGAAGGCAAGGCAATGTCCTTATCAACCAACTCATTCCACCAAACTTCACTATACACACAACCCACAGAGAAAACAAGAAAGGAGGAGGAGCACTCATACTCACCAAGTCTGAACTCCTCTTCAACATGACTAACTCCCATAGCACAAACAATCTGGACATAATCACCATAGCCAATAATCAATGCTCCATAAACCTGGTCTACCGAGCCCCCTCGAGCTCCCCAGACGATCTGCCCACTATATTGGATCTGGCCGCTGACACCAGCAACCCCAACACTCCCAACTGGATTATGGGAGATTTGAACCTCCCATCACTACAACAAAACCAATCCTCCTCACTCCTCAATGCCATCGAAAATCTTGGTTATAAACAAATGATCACTGAACCCACTCATTCCAAAGGAAACATTCTTGACATGGTATTTGCCCCACACCATGTCGCCGAGCAAAACAGCAACATTATAACATCGGTCACTGATGTTCCATGGTCTGACCATAAACTCATAAACCTACGAATCCCTCTGAACAACAGTCATAATTTGAACACCAGCAAACTCGCCAATACATCCAGAGTAACACGGGGCTTTCGACCTTTCAACATATTCTGTCAAGTACCCAACCAATCCTCAACAACACATCACTCAACCTCGACGAGTCAATCGCTGCCTGGAACGACAGCCTCAACGCTGTTGCTCAACTACCAAACAAAAAGACCTTATCAGGGAAAAGAACCTCTGCACCATGGTTTTCCCCGGAACTACGGGCCTCTCTTACGCACCTACGAAGGCTAGAAAAACGCTGGTGCCGCTCACTAGCTACCGACGACCACGAAGCCTACATTCTTCACCTCTCAACTCACCGCGAGGCAATCGCAGCCAGAAAGAAGCAATACCACTCAGATATGCTCAAGAGATCATTGAACAAACCACGCGACCTTTTCAACCTGGTTAAGTCACTATCAAAGGAACCATCTTCTGAACAAAATAATGATATCCACCCGCAAGAATTCGCTGATTACTTGCAATCAAAACTCCTACAGACAGATGAACTCTCAAAAAACAATATACAAGAAACGACCTGCCCAACATCCCTATCCGCACTTCACACGCCTTCTTCTAAACACATTGAAGACACCATCTCCTCACTCAACACGACCACTGCACAAACCGATCCCTGCCCAGCCTTTTGGATAAAGGACCTGCGGGGTGACTTTAGCACCTTCATTGCAAGAATCATGAACCTCTCTTTCACTACTGGCGCCTTCCCATCTGCATTAAAACTCACATCCATCAGGTCACTACTGAAAAACGCTAAACTGGATCCAAAACGGCCAGACTCCTACAGGCCAATAGCCAGTATCCCCCTCTTAGCAAAGATCTTTGAGAAAGAGGCACAGCGCCAAATCCAAGACCACATCGACTCCGCAGCCCCTCTAGACTATTCTCAACACGGTTTCAGAGAATTCCACGGCGTCGAGACACTGCTTACCACCCTCTTCAATGATATTCTCAATACCATAGACAACATCCGACAAGGCGTCGTGCTAATCTTCTTGGATATAGCAGCAGCGTTTGACTCGGTAAATCACGAAATTCTCCTCGGTCGACTGGAAGGAAAAGGCATTTGCAACTCAGCACTTGAATGGTGTAAATCATACCTCGACACCAGAATGCAATACGTCAAATCCGCAACAGGAGAATCAAAACTCTTCCATCAAAGACAAGGCGTTCCGCAGGGGTCCTCACTCTCATCCCTCTTGTTCAACGTCTATATGCAGCCTATCTGCAATATCATCAGGTCCTTCAATGTGAAATGTATGATATACGCTGACGATATCCTACTCTACATGCCATTTTCCACAATGCAAATGGACTTACTGCCTATAACAAACTGCTTCGATGCAGTATCACAATGGCTCCTGTCACAGAACCTCCGCATTCAGCATAAGAAAACTGAGGTTCTCTTTATCACAAGAGACCCCAACTTCACCCCACCACCACATATAAGTGTCAAGGGAGCTGACCTAGGCACCAAGGATACAATAAAATACCTCGGAGTCACACTAGACATAGGCTCGACATGAAATCACACATAAACAATATCGTAAAATCTGTATACTTCAAAATACGCACTCTTAGACACCTGCGTCCCCTACTAGACCACGAAGACTTCAGAACCATCTACCAAGCACTGATACTGCCGCACTTCGACTTCGCCAATTCCATTCTACAAGGACTCCCACAATCCACAATAAGCTCCTTGCAACTCGCAATGAACACCGCTGCCAGGGTTCTTCTAGGAGCGGCCAGAAGTGAACACATTACACCTATCCTCAAAGAGCTCCATTGGCTCCCTATACACGGAAGACTTACATTCAAAACCCTCCTTCTCACATTCAAGGCCTTAAATGGTTTATCGTCCACATCACTTACCAAACTCATCCAATCCGTCCCATCAAATAGAAATAGGAGACATGCAGCATTAAACTCACTAACAACCCCAAAGGCTATAACAACGTGCAGCCTATCAACATCAAACAGAGCTTTCATGTTTAGCGCACCAAAATACTGGAATGCTCTCCCACCTGATCTCCGCGCCATAACCGACCTAACCCAGTTCAGAAAGGCCCTTAAACTGCACCTTTTCATCAAATACTACCCTACATGAACCGTAACATAACAGCCTCACCCTAGTATAATCCACAATATCCCTCTTGTTCCAAGCATCACTGCTAATTTTATGTAAATAGTTCGAGCATGCTACAGATTATATACTCCATGTAAATAGTTCTCCCATGTTATCCAAGTTGATACTCCTGTTATATGTAATACCAAACAGCCTGTTGTTCTGGTTCCTTTCTGTTATTTGTAAACCGCGCTGATGTCAAAGAGTGCGGTATATAAGAAGTTGAAATAAATAAATAAAATAAATAAAAGGCATAGGCAAGTTAGAACAAAACTGGAAAAGTCCACCAAAATCACCAAATTCTTAACACTTTGTTGTGTCTGCCCGAAAACGTTTAATGAAAGTGAACTATAAAGCGATCAATGACCAGCACACGACAACTAATACGGTAAGTGTATTCAGGTAAAGCCCGGGCGAATGGATATCGCCCGGTATATAACACACTTCTAAGGGGTGTTGGGGCGGGGGTAGAAATGGGTGATTCTGAGAGGCAGGAGACCAGGTATGATGCCGGGCCTGTGGCGTATCGTCACGGAGCACAGATGGCGGCTCCCTGGGGTATCCACAAACTATTGGCACGAAAACAACAAGCGCCCCCAATACACCTGCAGGCAAGATTCCCGCAGGCAGGGAAAAAAGATAGGCAAAGGATCAGCAGCGGCGGCAAGCCCTCGGCAGACGACATGCTGTCACGAGCTCTCTCCTAGTGACGGGCCGAGCTGCTGGAGAGATGGAGCCAAGTGGGGCTGATGATCTACCTCTGACCCCTCCGTGATCTACAGGTAGATCGTGATCTACCTGTTGGACATGCCTGGTTTATACTATCAAAATATAGAAAGACTAGGGGACATGTAATGAAGCTATAGTGTAACCTATTTAAGGCTAATAAGAGAAAATATTTTTTCACTCAACACTAAATCAAACTCTGGAATTCGTTACTGGAGGATGTAGTAAAAGCTTTTAGTGTAGCTGGGTTTAAAAAAGGTTTGTACAAGTTCCTGGAGGAAAGGTCCATAAACCATTATTAAAGGGTACCCAGGAAATCAACTGCTTGCTCCAATATAAGCATTGTGGAACCAGTTTCCTTTGGGGAAAGTGCTAGGTACTTGTGACCTAGATTGGCCACTGTTGCAAACAGGATGCTGGGCTTGATGGACCTTTGGTCTGACCCAGTATGGCATATTTATGTTCTTATGTACTAAGACACTCATCCACTGTTTAGTCACCTCCCATCTCGACTATTGTAACCTCCTCCTTGCTGGTCTCCCTCTGTGTCAGCTCTCTCTCCTTCAGTCTGTTCAGAACTCTGCTGCATGGCTAATCTTCCGCCAGCTCAGATATGCCCATATAACCCTTTTTCTTCATTGGCTCCCCTTCCATTTCTGTATGCAGTTCAAACATCTCCTCCTGACCTTTAAATGCATTAATTCTATTGCTCCTCATTACCTTTCCTCTCTCCTCTCTCCCTGCACGCCTCCCTGTGAACTCCTTTCTCCCTCTGATTTGCTTCTCTCTATGCCCTTTTCTTCCACTGCCAACTCCAGACTTCGATCCTTTCACCCTGCTGCTCCTTATGCCTGGAGCAAACTTCCTGAGTCTGTACATCAGGATTCATCTCTCCCCCTTTTCAAATCCATGCTAAAGGCTCACCTCTTTGAGGCTGCCTTTGGATCCTGATCCCTTGTTCTCCTTGTGTCTCCTTACCTCTCCCTGGTTGTACCCTGGTTCTCAACTTATGTACTGTCTGTCTTGATTAGATTGTAAGCTCTTCTATATGTATCTGTACAGTGCTGCATACACTTTGTAGTGCTATTTAAATGATTAATAGTAGTGGTAGTAGTAGTAGTAGTAGTAGTAGTAATGTGTGAACACACACACACACACAGACATTGGTAAGAATTCTGCTTGTTTTCCCTACTTATTTGGAATATCGGCCTCACGTTGACTTCCTGGCAAAGATTTCCTATTGATTCTTTCAACCTGGTAGGGCATTCATCCTCTTCAGTTGGACTCTGCCCACTATTTGGATTCCATCTAATATCCTATGTCTAAAAGGCTGCAGACCTTTCAGCTGGCCCCAATGTTTTAATCCAAAGCTCCCCCACTCCCCATATGTTTTCTACTTGTTAGAAGGGAAGCGTCAGGAAGCAGGACTGTCTGCTATATGTGTCTGTAAAGCACTGTGTACATCTGAAAGTACTATAGAAATGCCAATAATAATAATAATGATGATAACCTAGAACTAGAACCAAAATAATCCTGCTTCTAATGATATATTTATCAGCTTAAATGAGATCTTTATGGTGTATTTTGGATGGTCAAATATTCCTGTTTCTGTGCTAGATAATGGGAATCATTACTTGGTTGATAATAAATCCAAATTCAAGATAACATGGTACATTTATAGCAGAGCAGAGTTAGTCTGCTGTCTAAAAAACAGTTTCGTCACCTCAGGTAAATCAGAAAAATATTCTCGCTCTGCTTCTAAGATAGTACACTGCTGATCATGAGCAATTTACACTCGGGGTATAACGAATGATTTGCCATTGGCTTGGGGAATATTTCCTTACTATCTATGATTTATGGCAAAGATCTGCCTAACAGCTTTATGAGGTTGTCTTCCTGAAGCCAGCCGTAACTGGAAAGACCAACACGAGGAAATTTCTCTGCTACCCTTTGTGGCTATATCTCATTCCTTCTTCTGTGCGGCAACATAAAACTGTTCAAAGTCTTTCATGTGCACCCACCAAACAATCATAATACTACAGCAGTCTATCTTTTTCTTGCTACACTAGGCATATGCTTCCATGACATTGTGGATAAATCCCACCTTGTACTGCATATATTCTGTACACAAACCAAGAAAGTCTGGCACATTTAAGTTTTGCAATTATCCAGAAAAAATAAAAACCCATTTAAGAAATAGAGGCTGCTTTAGAGTTCATAAACCCTCACTGATGCATGCTACCCTGATAATTCTATTGTTTAAATCATTCTACACAGAAAAATTGTGTTTGATACCTGATGGTCTAAACTTCTGTTTTTTTGGTTTGATCTCTCCAGAAACATAGGTAAGCCCTGGGGGAATACAAATTGCAGCCCAGTGCTGAAACTGACATCTGTTAGTTGATCAAAAGACCTGCTATGTTACCTAAAGAAAGCCATTTCAGTAGCTAGGTAATTAGGCGGATGATATCCAGCTTCTAATGCCCTTATATTGCTAGAGGGCAGCACTGCAGACCAGTGCCATTTTGAAATGTGCTGAAGAAGGTGACAGGTATGGAGGGGAACCATTTCTGCCCCCATTGCCACTAGGCCACCAGAGATGGTTCAGGAAAGGCCTTTGGGGCCTGTGGGGGAGTCGACAGGGCTTTGGGGGGCCTGAGCCCCTTGCCTGACTGGTAGGGGGTGTGCCTCCTTTCCCAACTGGATAGCTGGGATTTCAATGTTTGGGGGGGGGGGTGCCGCCTTTCATAGCTGGCTAGCCTGAAGTTTACTGTTTTGGGGGGAGGGGTGCAAGGGGGCCTATTAGCCTGACTGGCTAGTTGGAACATTGATAGCAAATGGGGTAGTGTGAGTGTGTGTGTGTGCACTGATTACACATCCTGAATATATTCATAAACCATTATTAAAGAGGACTGGGGAAATCTACTGCTTACCCACTGGACAAGCAGTATGGAATCTGTCTACCTTTTGGGAACCTGCCAGGTACTTGTGACCTGGATTGGCCACTGTTGGGAACAGGATACTGAGCTTGATGGACCTTTGATTTGACCTGCTTTGACATATCTTAAGTTCTTATGTTTTGAGAGCTGTCTGGGGGGTAGGTGCTTAAGGGGGGGGGGGGGGAAGGCTGGCCCGATTACTATTGTTGGTGCCTCAGATCCAGCAACCTTTACATGGTGGGGGGGGGGGGGGCCGAGGAGGGGAAGAGGTCTTGCTGCAGCAATTGGGGGGACAATGAGCCTGATTCAGAAAGGGGCATGTCCTGGCTGTCTGGACGGCCTTGAGCAGGACAGGCCCATTAGGACCTGATTCTGTAACGTGGGAGCAAAATGTTCCTGCAGCATACAGAATCGGGCCCTGAGCAGCTGGGGTTTGGATTGGGTGGCGGGGACTTACCTGTCCACAGTCCCGGCCATGGCCCCAATCACCCAGTAGATGCTGCTTATTCCACCTCTAAGGTGGAATAAGCAGCATGTATCCCCTTATCCCGCAGGACATACAGGGCCATCCGCGCTCTGCCCATACTCTGCCCTCTCCTGCCCCCCACCAGTTCTCCCCGTACTGCTACTCTAGCCATGCGGGGAGGGCCTGAGGGAAAATAGGATCAGGACGGCTTGTGGGGCTGCACGTCCCGCTGGAACGTGCAGCCCTGAGAATCACCTCTCTGAATTGGGGCCAAAGCAAATACGTACTTCTGCTGAGGATCCCGCAATGCCTACATTGTTACCAGCAAGTGCAGGATTGCAAGTCACTGCAGTAACTGCCAGACCTGCATGGTATTTGCAGGGCTGGTGCTGGAATTCTCCCTGCAGATACTGCACAGTTTTACAGGTACCGCACAGCATTTTACATACGCCACACTGCAGCTACAAATGCACATACCGTGCTTTATTCAAAATGACCATAAATTTGTACCTGAGGCAATGGAGTGGTAAGTGAGACGCCCAACATCATAAGGACCTTCAGTGGGATTTAAACCTGGCTTCCTTAGTGCTTAGCCTGCTGCTCTAACCATTAGGCTACTCCTAATAAATAGGGACATAACAAGAACGGAGGTTGCCTTTCATCTCTTTCACATTGCCATTTTTCTTCTCATTATTGTTGCATTTTCAACATCCTACCACCTACCGCATATTAGACTGGGCCATGCCACTTACTATGCTTCCTAACCACTGCCTCTTTCATCTGAGATCCCGCCTTGACGTTTTCTTCTTCTAACCTGAAATGAAGATATGTTAAAAAGGACCAAACACAAGGTATGTTGCAGGTATTCAAATGGAATATGGGTGGTAGTCTTCTAAGCAACAGATCATCCTAGACCTAAAATTCTAGGGAAGCAGATAACTTTTTGCTCTTCCCTCCTTCTATTTTCTGTCTCTCTCCTGCTTTTCTCCTAGAAACATAGAAATGTGATGGCAGAAAAAGACCACATGGCCTATCTAGTCTGCCCTTCCATATCAACCACTAAAACAGTCCCTTTTTACCGTTAAAGAGCTTCTGTGTTAGTCCCATGCTTTTTTAAATTCAGATACTGTCCTTGTCTCTACCATCTTCACTGGGAGACTATTCCACGCATCAACCACTCTTTCCGAAAAGAAATATTACTCCTGAATCTATCCCCTTTCACCCCTTGAAGCAGAGCTCCTCTTTGTCAATCTGCTTTCCTTGCTTCTGGCAGCAATGAAAACTAGGGATGCACACAGCCAAAAAAATTTTGGTTCATTTTTAGATTTTTCTGAAATTGTTCCTGATTTTTAGGTGATTTTTTTGTTTGTTTCACATTTGGTTTAATAACTAAGGGGCATGTTTACTAAAGGGTTTAACGTGCTTTAATGAGGTTAACCTGACTTGACCAAGTTTCAGCTTGTATGCCTTTGTCTTGGGTCAGAATTCAATAAACAAAAAAGTCCAAAAATGGATCTCTGCAACAAACAGTTTACTGTTTTTTCTACAACTGAATATTATTGTGTTATTTATCTGATGAAGAATACTATGGGGGTAATTCTAAAAGCCTTGGTCAATATTTGGATATCTGAAAATCTGCATTTCCATATCACAGAGACGGCCCCTGAAGATGTCGTCAGTGCAGGGGACAGCCAAGTAGGCAGGGGGCATGGCAGAGGCATATTTGGGGTTGTGCAATGGACTTGGACATCAGTAGCATCAGCGACCCTGTTAAAGTTCAGACCTACTACAGATATGAATAGGCAGCGCTGATGCTAGGGTCTCTGGTGTCCCCTGCAACCTACAGATCAAAGCTCCCGCCCTCATAACTATTAATGGTAGGCTGTGCCTCCCCCTTTCCAAAAACTCTTTTGTGAACTCTGTTCATGTGATGCTAGCATTTCTCCTTCAAATCAAATATTGTGACAAGAAAATTGCAGTGAAGGGACAAATGCATAGCTGGAATAAAAATAAGTACTGAGGAGTAAATATTTAACATGGTATGAACAGGCTGTGAAACAAATGCTTAATGTGATCGAAGCAAACACAATCAATGTGAGAATAATTGATATATGGTGGATGAAGTGTATACCAATACATTTCATGCATATTTGGTGTGGATATCTTAAAAACCTGAATGCCCTGTGGCACTCGAAGATCAGAGTTGTCTATCCTATGATATAGCCTAACATCTATACAGGATCCAAGGCAGCATGGATTTACCAGAGGCAGGTCTTGTCAGACAAATCTGATTGATTTCTTCGACTGGGTGACCAGGGAGTTGAACTGAGGAGAACCCTAGATGTGGTGTATTTGGATTTCAATAAAGCCTTTCACACCGTTCCTCACAGGCGGCTTATAAATAAACTGAGCACCCTAGGGATGGACCCTAAAGATACTGCTTGGGTTAGAAATTGCTTTAGTAGGAGGAGACAAAGGGTACAGGTAAATGGAGCTTACTCTGAGGAAAAGGAGGTTACCAGTGGTGTGCCCCAGGGATCTGTCCTTGGTCTGATTCTTTGTAACATCTTTTTTAGTGATATAGCGGAAGAGTTGTCGGATAAGGTTTGCCTCTGTGCGGATGATACCAAAATCTGCAATAGAGTAGACACCCAGGAAGGTGTACATAACATGAGCAGGGATCTAGCTAAGCTTGAAGAATGGTCTAGAATTTGGCAGCTGAGATTTAATGTTAAAAATGCAAGGTCATGCATTTGGGTTGCAGCAATCCATGGGGGCAATATAGTATAGGGGGTGAAGTACTTTTGTCCACTAAAGAACAGCGGGACCTAGGAATGATTGTGTTTGATGATCATAAAGTAACTAAACAGGTAGAAAAGGCAACAGAAAAAGCTAGAAAGATGCTTGGGTGCATAGGGAGAGGAATGGCCAGCAGAAGAAAGGAGGTGATAGTGCCTCTGTATAAGTCTTTGGTGCAACCTCATTTGGAGTATTGTGTGGAATTCTGGAGACCGCACCTTCTAAAGGATATAAACAGCCTGAAGTCTGTACAGAGGGTGGCTACTAAAATGGTTAGTGGTCTTCATTATAAAGCATATGAGGACAGACTTAAGGATCTTAATATGTACACCTTAGAGGAAAGGCGGGATAGAGGTGATATGACTGAGACGTTTAAATACCTCCATGGCATAAATGCACAGGAGGAGAGCCTCTTTCGAATGAAAGCAAGCTCTGCTATGAGGGAACATGGGGTGAGGGTGAAAGGGGATAGATTCAGAAGTGATATGCAGAGATATTTCTTTATGGAAAGAGTGTTGGATCCGTGGAATAGTCTCCCAGTGGAGGTGGTAGAGATGAGGACAGTATCTGAATTCAAAAAAGCATGGGACAAACTCAGAGGATCTCTAAAGGAAAAAAAGGAACTGTTGTAGAGGTTGATATGAAAGGGCAGACTAGATAGGCCATGTGGCCTTTTTCTGTCGTCATGTTTCTATGTTTCTATGTAACCGTGTAAGTTCTGTTGAATATTCCCTGTAAACCATGTAAATACCTTTTGAATATCAGGCCCCTATAGTCTGGAATACTATTCCAGGGATGTCTATGTCGACTCCCTACAGACATTTACATTGGGCACTTTTATGTTTGTGAACTCGTGCCTGAACTTGGACGTGCCTGCTTTTTTTTTTTTTTTTTTTAGATGTTCTGGCTTGGACATTCCAGATTGCACTTGGTCATCATTTCTAAAGTGTGCCTTTATTTGTTTCTTGAAGTCTGACCCCTGCCAAAGGCATATAAGCTGGCCAAGTCAGGTGTTTTTCACTAAATGAATTGTGCAAGTTATATGGATTTTGGCATTTAGTCCATTGTCTATTTTCACTTCACTGTGTGTCTGACTTAATGCATGTTAACATTTAATAATGCATCTTAACTTTTAGTAAACATGCCTCTAAATTTGTATACACATTGGAACATTTTAACATATGAAATCGATTGTATGCATGTTAATTTGGAGGCTTGTATAAGTGCAACTGATTTTGCACGTGCAAAAATTTTTAAGACACACGTAAAAAGGATGCATATCCATAGTGTAAACATTTTGTTTTTCACCTGCAATCTGTGTTTTGGCTGCTGATAGCTTTTGTAATCTGAGTGATCAGTTCTTATGTGTTCTGATGTGGGTGATAAAATGTTAGTGTCAGTGTATATTTAAATATTAGCGTCTAATCTAGTAAGCAGAGTGATAATTCTTTTTCTCATTGACATAAGTTGAACAGTACAGTTTATTAATCAACATGCTAAAATATTAGCAGATGTGTAGACATAGAAGCCAATGCTATTCATTGTGTGTTTCAGTAGTGACCTTGGCCTCCTAGAAGGCGAAAGAGCTAGAGAAAGCCACTAATGCCTGGTCCATAATACCTCACGTCCAACTGTATTGAAGCAACTCCTGTACCAGAGCATAGACATCAGAACAGGGTGAGCCGCCCAGGCCCTAGCAAAGGTTTGCCTGCCAGGTGCCAGAAAACTGCACAGAGGCTGTGATCCTCTGCTGTTCTACTTGCGAGGATCCCATCTCATGGGCAGAAGAGAAAAGAACTGCTGTAATCGCAGCAAAGACTCCTTCTGTCTGCCCACCAGAGATCAGATCCCCTCAGGGAGAACAGGAGGGAAAGGCCCCAATTGCGACATCATGTGGGTTGTCTGCCTGTGGGAATTCATGCTCCCGCAGGCAGAAGACAATATAGTTACTAAGATTGTATATAGTTTCCCCTGGTTTAACTCAAAGTTATTTCCCTGTTATCTGTAAACGAAAGTCAAATTATCTGACTAATGTGTTTTATTGTTACAGTGTAAACCGCACTGATGGCAAATAGTGCGGTATATAAGAAATGTTAAATAAATAAATAAATAAATAAATAAATCTATAATTTACACACGGTTTATTTTATTTTCATGAACATCTTATTTGCCTTAGATTGCATTTTTAGTCTCTTTCTCATATGCAAGGGGGGGGGGGACAATTTCAAAATGTCATTTACTTGGACGTCCTATAAAAACCTCGGCCTTATAACCCCCCTGATTTAACTTTGTAACTCCTGGTTCCCTTTCACCAAGATTTTTTTTAATCCTTTATTTTGAATTTTAACCACAAACATAATAACTGAAGAGAATACCAACTTACTTCAAAACTGAATACAAAGACACAACATACCCACCCCCTTCATCACCAGCTCCCATGCGTATAAAAAGCATAAAAGTACAGCCCTTGACCAGACAGGTACTCTTTCCAAGAAATAATAATACTGAACATCAATCATCGCTATACTATAGTAGCCACGTGTGCATCCAGGGTTTTCCATTTTGCAAGACAGTCTCACAAGAATGCATTGCTGCCAACATAAGCAGCATTATAGCTACTGTGGAGGCCAACCAGACTCCACCAATGAGTCTCACTTAGCTGAGCAGAGTCTTTCCATTGAGTCAGAATGAGCTTACTCATGAGACTGAGCATTAGATCAAACAGATACTGATCTGTCTTAAGCAATGAAGGTATTCCTGCTTGGGATTTGAATACCACAATATTGAACAAATTGGTTTCCAATAGATATAAGATCTGAGCAATGCGAGACCACACTCGTTGTCAAAAAAACCAAAGACAGAGGTCGGGGCGGAGCCTAGAGCCGAGCAGGATGGATGCTTAGAGCTAACGCTCCAGAGGGGCCTGACAATAATCCTGTGCAAACACCACCAATTTAGGTGTGGAATGGCTGAATCGGGGATCTGTGACATTGGAAGATGTCTGGGCCTAAGCCGACATGTCTAGATTTCCCCACCGCACAGAACAATAGCGTGAAATGTTCAAAAATGGAGTCCCCTTCCCCACAAAAGATGGCGACCACACACGATCCCAAGGCCTTGCAAGAATTGTTTGCCCACACCTCCGCTATCAGAGAGATGGTCAGAGCAAACGGTGAGTTTCTGGCGACAGTACAGGACGACATCAGAGCAATGCGCACCTGCATGGAGACGCTTACACTGAGGCAGAGCAAGTATTAGCAATGCACGAGGAGCGGCTTTGAATGGTTGACAGGCAGGTCAAACAAAAGCGCTACAGAAAGATGTTGAAGACGGAAATAATCGAGCGCACAGGAACAACATACGGATCGTGGGAGTCCCGAAGGGCGCTGAGGGAAGAGACATGCTGACGTTTTTACAGAAGCTGATCCCTTCTGTGTTGAATCTTACATTCGAACTCCTTTTGAAATAGAACAGGTGCATCGGGTCCCCTCACAAGCAGAGCTCAACAGCAAACGGTTGAGGCCAATTATTCTGAAGATCCTCCGTTTCCAGCACACGGTTCAAATCATGGATGTGGCTCGCACACACTCCCCTCTGGAATTTGAGGGCCATAGAGTGTTTTTCTTTACAGACTTTGCCAAAAGCACTGTCGACCGTAGGAAAAGTTTCCTGGCACTGAGGCCTCGGTTACAGCAGCTACAAGCGTGGTTTGAGTTAATGTACCCTGCCCGGATGAGGGTAACATTACACAACCAAACAAAACCTTTTGATGATCCAGAGACTCTCTGTACATATCTGAAAGATAAGGAACTGTCTCAGATGAGGTGAAATGCTTCGAAAAAGAGGCTTTCTTTTTTGGTTCATGAGGTGGATGTCCCTCATCTCAGGCTCAGGAACTAGTGTAACCGCATGGGTAACATTTGATATCTTCGCATTGTTTCATCTTTGGGAAACAGTAGTTTTAATGTATGGCTAACTGGGGGAAAAAAAGGAATATGGTAATAAACTGTATTAGTGACACCTTGTGGGGTAGGGGTAGCAGAGGATGTATACAGTATAAACAATACAGCAACATTGCTCTGTTAAATATGGTGATAGAGCTAATTCTGCTGGATAACATTGCCCCTCTGTGCCTGTCTTGCTTCCCTGGGCTCACCCAGTAGTTTTGGTAGTTTATTATCCCTCCAGGGTTCATCGAAGTAACAACAGAGTCTGCCTTTAGCTTAGCAGTGTTAATCAATAGGATGAATGGCAGTTTAGACAAAGTGGCCTTGTGTCATCCCCTAAGGAAAACTATAAATATTGGAACAAAAGAAGGGCATTTTATAACATGTTTAAACGAATGCGGACATACCCAGCCTTTGGCTTACATAAGATTGTTAGATAACTGAGATGGTGGTTTTCAAGATTCTATCAATAAATGTGAAGGGTATTAACAACCCCATAAAAAAGAAAATAATTCTTTATGGGCATCAAGAAAAAATAGACATTTTATTTATTCAAGAGACACATTTAAATATGAAAGAATCCTTGAAATTCAGCATAAAACCCTTTACATTAGTGGCCTATTCTGCAGCAGTTCATAAGCACAATGGAGTGGCCATCCTGGTTAGAAAATCCCTTGCCCCAAAAGTGATGCAAACCCGTTCAGACAAGGAGGGGAGATGGGTTAAAGCCCTTCTTAAGATGGGAGAGTTAGAGTTTATTTATTTATTTATTTATTTTATTTAACTATTTCTTTTATACCGCCCCTTCCAGAGATCAAGGGCGGTTTACATATAACAAGTTAACAGTCATGTACACAGTTTGTATACATTTTACATAGAACATAGAACAATAGAAATCAACTATTTACATTAAACATTAGCCCTTATTAATATCTATGCCCCTAACTCAGATAGCCCAGAATTTTTTAACTCCCTAGCGGAAGAGGTGCATGCGGTTCTTACAATGCCAGTAGTCCTAGGGGGAGATTTTAATCTTACTTTAGATCCGTTAATTGATAAGAAACCCCCTAAAACTGCTAAGCCTCCTAAGGCTCAGGCGGTTCTTTCCTCCTTGATGCAAGAGGCTGGGCTGGTGGATGTTTGGCATCTACAACACCCTGCAGACCGGGAATATATCTTTTTTTCCCCTCCCCACCAGTCCTTATCACGTATAGATTTCCTTCTGATTTCTAAGATATTGATTTCCAATATAGCAACAACAAACATCCACGCGGCCCACATTTCAGATCATGCGGCTATATCTATTTCAATGCAAGATAGTAGAATCGGCCCTACTCCCATAAGATGTTTTTTTGATAGATCTCTTCTAGATGATACAGATTTTCGGCTGAAAATACAGGCTGCTATGGTGGAGTACTTCCAATTTAACTCCCCTCAGGGCACTGCGGGCTGCGCTTGGTGGGAAGGCTTTAAGGCCTCTATAAGAGCTACCATAACTAGTTTTGGTATCCATCAGGCAAGACAGAACAAGGAGCAATTGCATGCCTTGGAAGTGCAAATAAAGACTGGGGAGCGCATTTTAGTTAAGCGCTCTGATCCTTGTAACCTAAAACACTTGCAGCGACTGAGATTTAAATATAACACACTCCTTTCAAATGAAGCGTCGCGAAATATTAGAGCGCAGAAAGGTGCTTATTACTGGCAAAGCAATAAATCTGGCCAGTTGCCAGCTAACGCGTTGTGGGCCCATAGAGACACCGGCCAAATAACAGCACTACATGACTCTCAAAATCAGAACCTTTTAGTGAAAGATGCCGAAATCACTGACAATTTTAGATCCTTTTTTGCCCATTTCTATACTTCGGAAACAGAATTTTCACAGGAGGCGTTTGTAATTCTATTAGCCGGGATACAAAGACCAACACTAGACAAAGAAGTATCCAAAGAGTTAGACACCCCAATCTCCATTACGGAAATATGTCAGGCCATTGATCCCTTGGCTACAGGCAAGGCCACTGGTCCAGATGGACTCCCCATAGAGTTTTTCAAAACCTTTTCTAAAGAACTAGGCCCACATTTAAAGATATACTTTTAATCCCTAGAGCAGGCACTTCCCCAAATAGATACATTTACCTCAGCAAATGTGATAGTTCTGGAAAAGACAGGAAGGGACCCTCAAATGGTAAGCAATTACCACCCTATATCTTTGTTAAATGCGGATTATAAAATTTATGCAACTGTCCTGACTCGCTGCCTGTCAAAGGTCATACCTTTGCTGATCCATCTGAACCAATGTGGGTTTGTTGAAGGTCAACAGTTGATGATGCCAGACTTTTATGTCACATATTGTCCGGCGCAGAGAATGTGAATAGCCCTATAGCTGGAATATCTTTAGACGCTGAGAAGGCATTCGATCGCCTGGAATGGTCATTTATGTTCTCTGTCCTTAGTTGGTTTGGCTTTGGGAAAGGATTTCTTAACTTACTTAACCCTTTGAAGGCCTACTTTAAATTTTTAATCCACATTCTGCAGCCGGGTTAATTTTTGCATATTTCAGGAAAATTGTACCCGTCTTATTCAATATGTTCTAATAGTGATTTTCCTTCTGCTATGGTCATGTATTATATACCATTTGATAGGAATATTTAGTCAGAATTTTGGATCTCGAGAGTTTTGGGCTCGGCCTGGAAAGGGAATGTACATTCAACCCATCGCCACTATTTGTATAAATACCATCCAATCAAAGGACATAAAGCTTAGTTGGGGCACTCGTCAAGGCTGCCCTTTATCCCCGATATTGTTTAATCTCGCATTAGAACCTTTAGCCCTCCTAGTGCGGCAGAATCCGAAGATCCATGGGGTGTCAATTGCCGACAAGGAAGTCAAACTTTCGGCATATGCCGATGATTTGTTATTGTTTACCACCCTGGATTCAGTGTTATGTATACTTGGACAGATCAAGCAATATTCCTGGTTATCGGGATATAAAATCAACTGGTCAGTCAATAGCTTTCCCGCTAAATTTGCACGTGCATAAAAGGGATATGCTGCAATTCCCATTCTTATGGGAGTCAAAGATGGTTAAGTATCTGGGGGTGCAATACTGTTATCCACTTGAAGAGACAATTAAGTTTAATGCCAAGGCCGTGATATCCAAAATTCAGATTATAACTGCCAAATGGTCCCCCTTGGCTCTGTCTTAGTGGGGTCGGTTGGAGACAATCAAAATGACCATTGTCCCAAAGATTAACTATACAGTATATTAGAAATGTTGCCATGTTACATAGAAACATAGAAATATGATGACAGAAAAAGACCGCATGGCCTATCTAGTCTGTCCTTCCATATCAACAACTACAACAGTCCCCTTTTTACCTTTAGAGATCCTCTGTGTTTGTCCCATCCTTTTTTGAATTCAGTTACTGTCCTCATCTCTACCACCTCCACTGGGAGACTATTCCATGGATCCAACACTCTTTCTGTAAAGAAATATTTCCGCATATCACTCCTGAATCTATCTCCCTTCATCCTCATCCCATGTCCCCTCGTAGCAGAACTTCTTTTCAATTTAAAGAGGCTCTCTCCTTGAACATTTATGCCACGGAGGTATTTAAACATCTCAATCATATCACCTCTATCCCGCCTTTCCTCTAAGGTGTACATATTAAGATCCTTCAGTCTGTCCTCATGCTTTATAATGAAGACCACTAATCATTTTAGTAGCCACCCTCTGCACTGACTCCATCCTGTTAACATCCTTTTGAAGGTGCGGTCTCCAGAATTGCACACTATACTCCAAATGAGGTCGCACCAAAGACTTATACAGAGGCATTATCACCTCCTTTTTTCTGCTAGCCATTCCTCTCCGTATGCACCCAAGAATCCTTTTAGCTTTTGCCGTCACCTTTTCTACCTGTTTAGCTACTTTAAGATCATCAGACACAACCGCGCCTAGGTCCCGCTCTTCTTTAGTGGACAAAAGTACTTCACCCCCTATACTATATTGCTCCCTTGGATTGCTGCAGTCCAAATGCATGACCTTACATTTTTTAACATTAAATCCCAGCTGCCAAATTCTAGACCATTCTTCAAGCTTAGCTAGATCCCTCCTCATGTTATCTACACCTTCCTGGTTGTCTACTCTATTGCAGATTTTGGTATCATCTGCAAAGAGGCAAACCTTATTTGCCATAACATACTTACCGACAGATGGAGGGGTTGCAAAGTCAATTCTTATGGAATAACAAACCTCCAGAATAGCCCTTAAAAAGCTTAAATCTAGAAAGGAGGAAGGAGGGGTAAAATTCCCAGATTTTAAGTCCTACCATAGTGCCTTTTTATTAAAACAAGGTTCCAGATGGATAGAGCATCTAACAGATCATAGCCCAGTCTGGATGGCACTGGAGGAGAATTTAGTAGCCCCCATTCCTAGGAAGTTTCTCCCCGGTATGCTTCTAGCAAGTAGAGGTGCCTCTCCGATAGTATTGGACACACAAAAAGCCTTTCTAAGCTTAATGCACACTCCTGACTATGGGGAAAAATTCTCCAACTTTATTCCCCTGTGGTACAATCCCTTATTTAAGATTCAGCGGAATGGGGGGGGCGGAGCCTGATGTCCAGCGGGTTAGACGGGGGGGGGCGGAGCCTGATGTCCAGCGGGTTAGACGCTTTGCGCTGAAGCTCCCGAGGGGCCTACTCAGAATCCTGACTTAATACCTACATTAACTTGATATTTTGCTCCGAACTTACCGGGGTGCCTTGGGGGAGATGGCGGCCCATAAACCAGCGCGCTTAGACTTCGGATCTCCCTCTTCTTCACACGGAAAACGTTCCAAGACAGAGCTGCCTTCCCCACAAAAGATGGTGCCATTTCGGGATAACCCCGAAATGCAACAGGAGATCTTGGAGGAAATACGTGGTGTGAAGGAACTGGTGCAGTCTAACGGAGAAGCGCTCCGAGCCATGAGAGAAGATTTTGGTGTGCTTCAGGATCGTTTTGAAGGTCTTTCATTACGGCAGGACAATATGGCGGGGGTCCTCGACTCGCACGTGGTGCGCTTGGTGAAACTGGATGAGGCTGAGCGTCAGATACAGAATCTACAAAAAGAGTTAGAGGATAGCAATAATCGAGCCCGTCGCAACAATGTAAGGCTCATTGGTGTACCGGAGGGCGCGGAAGCAGGAGATATGAGAGAATTCCTGGTCAAAACTCTTCCCTCCTTGCTGAAGATTACTTTTCACAGAGATCTGGAAATTGACCGAGCACACCGTGTTCCTACCAGCATGGCGCTCAATCGGACGACCCCCCGGCCCATCATTTTTCGTCTACTGAGATATCAGCAAGTTGAGCAAATCCTAAATGCTGCCCGGGCGAATCGTCATTTGGAGTTTGAAAATCATAAAGTCTCCTTCTTCCCTGACTTGGCTAAGCCCACAGCTGACCATCGGAAGAGACTCCTTGCTTTTCGACCTAGACTTCAACAGTTACAGGCTCGCTTCGGCATCTTATATCCAGCGAAGCTCAGAGTGACTCTCCATAACCAAACTCGTACCTTCGAAGATCCTGATCTGCTAGCAACATTTCTAGCTTCTAAAGAAGCAGACCAGATGCGCTAACCCAACAGCTTGGATGGAATCCGCTGGAACTGTCCGCCATTTTGAATGGCCCGATGCGGTGATCGCTGCCTGAAACGGAGACTGCCTGGACTTTCTTTCTCTTTATATATACCTTATTGGTCTCCTTTCTTTCCACGATGAGATCCTTGGTTAGTTTCGGAACCTGTATAGCACTGTAGGATTTATGTTTCAATTCAGGCCTTCTCTGGGGTTTCTCCCCGCAGACATCAGGCCGCCAGTGATTTCTGGGGTTTTGCTTCTTCTCTAGGCACTCCGGTGCTTATTTTGTTATAAGGGGCGCTTCATGGTTTTCCTTAGTTTAATTCCTATCATGTTGTTTCTGCAGTCATTTACTGGTACTATGAGCGACATTGTGTACCTCTGTGCGCTATTATGTTTCTTTTTCAGATTGTTTAACTATTTGGCATTGCTTTATGTACGTTATCATTACTGACTGTAAAAGGCATCAATAGTCCATTCCAAGGAGGGACAATCCCTGGCTCTCTTAATCATGATTATTCTGAGTTAGTGTTTTTTCAGGAGGCCCATTTTCTGGGCATAGCTATTTCCTATCTCCTTCATTACGAAATACTGGCAATTAGCTCCTATCTGAACCTCAATGATAGGTGGAATTATGTCCATTTTACTGTAATTATGCGCAACTACCTCGTCTGTCAATCTCTTCCATTCAAGCCCTTCACTGCTTGTTTAAAAGGAAGGTGTTCCCTGATTATGTTCTAACTGCTAACTGCTCTCACTTGGCTGTTTACTTTTGTATACATTTCTGCCACAGGATCAGCCTGTATCATCAATACCATTTCTGCTTGTTTGCTGTACAATAACTGTTGTGTGTAAGCGCTTGTGTGATGACTCTTATTAGTTTAGAGAAGAAGCATAGGGGTGGGGGGTAATTGGGGTTGTTTTCCTTATTGTATGTGTGTATTTGTATCTTTTGGTGTGCTGTTACTTTTGTTTGTTGTAAAATGAAAATAAACGTCTTTAGAAGGCAAAAAAAAAAAAAAAAAAAAAAAAAAAGATTCAGCGGAAGGTGTTCACTTGGAGTCAGTGGCACTCAAGAGGTATCTGGACTATTGGCCAACTAATAGAGGGCGGCGCTTGGAAAAAATTTGATAGCCTGCAACGGGAATTTAACCTCCTGGGATCATCACACTTCCAATGGTTACAACTTAGAAACTGCGTTAAGAAATCTGGGGTGGACATCAGGCTTTTAGGGGAGGAGGAAGGTATTGTCCCCATGATCCATAAAGCCACCCAGGCAGTAGGAATTGCCTTCTATTATTACAAATTAATGAGCCGAAACACTCCCCTACAGATACAAGGTCTGCAACGAGTCTGGGAACACGACCCTTACAGAAATGGCAAAACTTTGGGGCAAAACAAATCAGACTATCCAAGTCTGCTTCTATTACTCAGACGCTTTTCTTTTTCGTCCATAGAGCTTACTTTACCCCAGTGGCCAAGTGGGATGAGTCCGCCAGTAATAAATGTTGGTCTTGCCAGAAGAATATAGGTACGTTAAATCATATAGTATTTAGCTATCTCTGTGTGCAAATCTTTTGGTCCTAAGTGTGGGAATGGATGCAAACAATTCTGGGGTTTAGAGCTCCTCTCACTTGAGCAATCTTGGGATTTTGATCAGCTGTGGAGATCCCATCCCTTAAAAATAATGTTATTTTCTACTTGATTTCATGCTGGGGGTAGCCATTCACTTAAGTGTTTTTAATTGGAAGCACATCTATGATGTTACTTGGCAAGCATGGTGGAATCACGTATGCATATACAGTAAATATGAGCAAATGCCCAGAAAAGGCATATTGCAAGGTCATACTAATCAACTTAAGTGGAAGGCTTTGACAGATTTTGTGGCTCTAGCATGCTGAGATAATCTGTAACAACAGTCAAATCTACTGTTCAAACTTAAGCTTTGTATTTAACTGCTAGCTATTAGATATACATAGGTGCTCCAATGGGCTCTGGAGGGTAGGGGGTGGTTGAATTGTTGGGGGTTAATATGTACTATGGTACATCAGTGTTATTTTATTTTTATGTATTAATGTTGAAAAGTTAAAGATCTTAAAAAAAACAAAAAAACCCCAAAGACATTTGGACAATAGTAAAGCATGTGAGAGAGCGTGCCTCTGGGGGATGCATATGACCAGCATCAGTTACCACTTTGTCACTGTCAAGGGGGTAAAGTAAGCTCTATGAGAGAGAAAATACAGGGATTGAGTAAGGGAAGCTATCCTGGAGATCCTCACAATCAGTCCCCAAAAAGATGACAGACCCATTGATATGGGTTCTCTAGCCTCCTCCACACACAACTCTTCCACCCCAGAGCACCTCCGAGGTAACCCAGAGTGAAAGTGGTCGTAAATGGTGGAGACTACCTTACCCAAGCCAACCAGGGCACAGACTCTATCCAGGAGGGGACAACCTTCGGGAAGTTGAAAAGAGATAATCCCTACACTAGCTAAGCAATGTGAAGCTGATACCATTGGAAGTGACAGCAAGCAGACAGATCGAGCTCTTGCTGCAACACGACAAAGGATTTAAAAGAAGTCAACAACATTAACCGTCCAAGCATCCATATAACTTTCTGTTGTCATGTTTGTGGATCTTGAAGTGTGGGTTGAGCCACGTAGGCACATCCCAGCAATACTTAGTAAACTCTGGTGACTAGAGGGAGAAGGCCTGGAAGGTTGTGTAGTGTGAGTGACAGAGAAGAAGCTGGACTGTCATGGTGCTGATATTTATTTATTTATTTAAACATATTTCTATACCGCCTTATCCTGCAATCAAGGCGGTCTGAACAGCAAACAATAAGATACAGTGTATAGTGTGCACATGCAGTGAGTAGTGTATGCGTTTGAGTGTGTCTGGATGTTGATTCTTGTGGTGCTATTTACAGTGTGCGCTATTTACAATGCTATGGGTATCAGTTCCTTGCTTAATTACAATTATAGTGACATGTGGGGGGAATTGAGGTGTCTGTTGCATGGTTTAAGTAATGTCACCGTAGTGTTCTATGAAGAGGGTTGTCTTCAGTAGTTTCCTGAACTCCTTAAGGTCTGTTGTTGAACGCAGTTCGTCGGGGAGGGTGTTCCAGATTGTTGGTGCCGCCTTTGATAAGGCTCATTTTTCGGTGTCCTTGCGTATCCTGTTGATATCTTTAGGTGTGTTGACACGGTTGGATGTGCCTCTTCTTCTTGGTCTTGTGCTGTTGTCTGGTTGTATGAGTGGGTGTAGGCTGAAAGCTGATGATTGATGTTTGATTTTGAAAATGTTTATGATTGTCTTGTATCTAATGCGGGCACTGATAGGCAGCCAGTGGAGCTCTTTTAGGGTGGGTGTGATGTGTTCTTGTCTTGTGGTGGCATTGTGGTGGATATACCTTATCTGGGGAGGCATTGGTATATTTATTTATTTGATTAGGCTTATATATCACTTTTCTGCAAGTCAAAGTGGTGTGCATTCAGGTACTGTATATATATTTTTCCCTTGTCACTGAAGGGCTCACACTCTATGTTTTTGTATCTGAAGCAATGGAGGATTAAGTGGCTTGCCCAAGGCCACAAGGAACACCTGTGGGACTAGACACCCCAGTCCTTCTGGCCCAAGGTTGCTGTCCTCTAGCAGGATTCAAATCCCTAGCCCTCCAGTCTGAGGTAACTTGCCCTAACCACTAGGCCACTCCTCCCTCAGGGATCACTAAGGAATGTTCTAAACATGATCATGTCAGTGCATCAGAGGGCAATTTGTCATAGCTCCAGAACATTTTATTTATTTAACTGATTTTTTTTTAATACCACTTCATTTCAGTCAAAGCAGTTTACATTGTAACTTAAACTTGGTAGTGTACATTGCACAGAGACATCGATAACTTGGAATTTTCTGAGGCAATGGAGGGTTAAGTGAATTGCTCAAGGCCACAATAAGATACTTTGCTTAAGGAGACAGGCCAAATGAAACCAGTAAAAATTGGGGAAATGAACACCTCAGCTTCCAAACAGCTATACGGGATGTCTTGCTATGCCATAAAAACGCCAAAAGACATTTCTCAAGAGTCTTGTAAAGGGAGATAAGATGAAGCAAGGGGACCATACTCAGAATATAGTTTATTTTGGGAATCAGTACTATCTTAATGGTTTCCAAGCAGCCCCACCAAGATAGAAAGATGGGTGTCCAATGGTTAGCCAGACAGAAAGTGGACACCGAGATATTTAAATGAGGTATCAGCCAATTGAAAAGGGAAAGCTTGAAACTATTGGAGAGAAACATGCGAGTTAAGAGGTATTACTACCAACTTTGTCCAGTTTATTCTATAGCCAGAGAAGGAAGAGTAGATATCAGTAACCTTTAACAATTGTGGAAGAGACCCAAGACTCAAAAATAAAAGAAGGTCACCAGCATAGGCTGAGATCTTAGATTAGTGTCCTGCCACTTCAAGACCAGAAAGTTCAGTGGATTGTCGAATAGCCAAATTAAATAAAAGTGGGGAAAAGGGACAAAATTGTCTGGTACCGCAAGGGAGCTGAAAGGGTAGAATTGTCCAGAATGAGTGCTGTAACATAGTAACATAGTAAATGACGGCAGATAAAGACCAGTATGGTCCATCTAGTCTGCTCAGTAAGATGGCAAGAGTAGGTGCACCTGCCACTCCGTGCCGGTCACCCCTCCCCATGTCTTTATTTAGGGGTGAACCCACCGCTCAGTGTAGGACACCCCTTTTTGTTGAGAAATTAGATAGTCAAGTTTATTTTGATTTTATCCTGTAGCTGTAAAGGGATCCACTGTGTCTGTCCCATGCCATTTTGAATTCTGTCACTGTGGCATGGGACAGACACAATGGATCCCTTTACAGCAACAGGATAAAATCAAAATAAACTTGACTATCTAATTTCTCAGCAAACAGGGGCTGTAGGCTGAGAATAAAGGAGACAACCTTGCATATAAAGTTTTCACCAAAACCATACTATTGCAAGACTTGGAAGAGAAAGGGCCATTCAAGCCCATCAAAGGACTTTTCCATGTCTAGAAAAAGACCCACCAGAGGAACCACAGAGATGAGCAAGGGAAAGGAGATGTCAGCTATTGTCCATAGTCGTGTGACTCGGTATAAAGTCACATTGATCTGGATGTATGAGGTACGAAAGAACTTAACCGAGTTGCAAGAATCTTGGCAAAGATCTTATAGTCTGAGTTGAGTAGGGAAATGGGACAATAGTTTTCCACTTTTTGTGGGTCCCGGCCTGGTTTTGGATGGATAAAAATGGTAGCTTATGACAGAGTACCAAATTATTATAATAGATCTGCAGACAGAACAGTAGGTCCATTTGAAACACTCGATAAAATTCAAGGGGGAGACCTTCAAGACCCAAAGCCTTCCCTACTGCTAGGTGATCAATGGCCAGCCTAATTTCTGAAGTCAAGATATCTTCCTCCAAGGGGAATGTTTGGGCCTCTGTCAGCATTTGTCGGTTTAGAGGAGAAACAAAATCAGAAAAAAGCAGTCAGTCTCTGATCCCACTCAGAGAGGTAGAGAGTATTATAAAAATTCCTGGACCTATCCAATATATCCTTATCTTGCATTAGAAGCTGTCCCTAAGGACCTTGTATGGCTTAAATCCGCATTGCAGCCTGCCGGGCTTTACGTGTACTCGCAAGTAGCTGACCCGCTCTGTTATAATAAAAAAGACTCTGCTGTGCCCTTAGCTGCTGTTGAGCTTCCATTCCCAGAATTGAATTATACCAATATCGCAGCTTTTGGAGTTAGAATCAGTCCCACGTATTAGTATATGCTCCCCAGTCCAGATCTGAGCTTCAAGCTCAACAAGGTCCTTATTTCACAGTTTGGTTGCCCAATAAGAGACAATATGGGAGCGCAAAGTGGCCTTAAAGGCTTCCTATCAGGCCCAAAGAGTAGTGTCATGTGATTGATTTTTATGGAAATAGTTTTGCATGGCCTTTCTCATATCTACAAGAAAGGCTTCATCTGCCAAAAGAGTCTTATCAAATCACCAGGAGTCAAAGGAAGATCGATGGGGAGTATCCTTAAGAGCAAGGGTAACAGCACCATGATCAGACACTACCGCTCCTCTAATGTCTGTGGACACTAATTGGGGTAGCAATGTTTTGGTAACAAGGAAAAAGTTAATCCTAGTATGGGTTTTGTGGGAGAGAGAGTAAAATGTATATTTTTGAGAATCGGGATACTGAAGATGTCAGGGATCTGTAAGCCCAAGAGACTCTAGTCCTGACAGCAAGATCTCCCTCGATTGATTCTTATGATGAGATCGATATGGAGTACGATACAAAAGCGGATCAAGTACTAGGTTGAAATCCCTCCCTAAAACTATGGGGGCAGAGGCAGACTCAGTAAGGTCCTCAAAAAACTTAGAAAAAACCCAGGGTCCCCCTGATTAGACGCATAAACAGATTCAACTGCAATTCCCTTATCTTGACTAGGGCCCTAGCTCATCTCCCACTACAGTCAGCCTGTGTTTGAAAGATGGTAGGAAGGAGAGTTGTCAGCACTAAGATAAGACACCTCCTTTCTTTCCCTTAGCAGGGGAAGAGACTACATAAAAAAAGGGACCAGATCCCAGCTCCAAAGACTCTGACAAAGAGAGGTGGGCATGCTCTAACTTGAACAGGTGGAAGAAGTCAACTTTCAACAACTTCGGCAATTGTTTCTCAAGAAATCCGGCCAGGTCAGTTCCTTTCTCCCCCTCGGGTATACTCAGTATTCTTACATTATTGCGTCTCAATCTGTTGTTTTGATCCTCAAGTTGATGTTTTACTTGAACAAGCCATTTGGGAAGCTTTCCAGCCTGTTGTAGGAGTTCTTCGTGGTTTTGGACCTGGGTATCCAACGTGTCAAGGCGTGAAGTTAGGGTGGTAAATTGAGCTTTCATATCAAGCAGCTCAGATGTTCCAAGTGTCGCAGGGTTGGAAGAAACCAAGTCCTTCACTTGTCATTTCCTGAGTTCATCATAAGAGTCCTTACCTGCTGCCATTTTGTGAAGAAAAGAAAGCTCTTGCTTAGATCTTTTCGTTCCGGCTGCACCGGCCGCAGGCAATGGTGGGTATTTCTTAAGTCTAGCCGGCTTAAGAAAAGACATTACCCCTTGGTTGTCTGCAAAAATAAAGTACATTGGTAGCAAGGGATAGAGGCGATAGGGCAGGATTCTAGATCGGGCCACTGGAGCAAACCTTCTAGGCAGCAGTTTTGCTCAGTAGTTAGCTCCGCCTCCCTTCCCCAAGATTTTGATAACTAAAATCTACAATCAACAACATCCCTCCCATGACAATATGTTAAATTACAAAGAGTACAGAAAGCAGCCAGTAAACTCATTTGTAATGCCCAGAAATATGGCCATGTACAGTAACATCACTCCTCAAAGAAAACCACTGGCTTCCCATCATTTATTGAATCAAGCTTAAAATAATAATTCTGGTTTTCAAAACTCTAAAATCGGGTCTCCCACACTACTTATAAGCATGTCTATTAAACTGTGCTGTAAAGGAAACCCCACCATGGTATCTGCAGAGGGTGCTCCTGCTCTCTTTAAAAACCCTAACAAAAATGTCCATTATCTTGCATTGCTGCCCCCTAGTGTGAGGCTAGAGTTCAGCACCTCATGATGGCTGCCATTTCATTTTGGTCACATGATAGGGCAGCAGCTGAGCGGACCACTCCTGCCTTGTTCAACCGCTAGACCACCAGGATTACATGAGGTACGTGCTTGTAGGAGGTGGGGGTCGGGGGAGCGGCTATGGGGGCCCTTTTTTTGACAGCTGGCTAGCCAGGACATTTTTTAAGTATCGTAGAGGTGGTAGAGTAAGGGAGAGGGCCATGCCCCCCCACCCATCCAGGGATGGAGGGATGGAGGGAGGAGGTTTAGCACAACTAGCTAGCTGGGATACTAGGGATCAGGAGCTGTCCAGGGGGATCAGTACTGCAGGGGGACAGCACTATTTTAGTTCATATTGTAAAAACACAGCAACAACCAGAGATGCCACTAGTTTGTTTCTTCTCCCGACTAAAGCTAATCTATTTTAGCAACCTGTCAATCTTTTCATTACTAGATTTTAACTTATTTTCATATTTTTCTGTCATGAAAGTTATATCTCACACAATTTTATGTAAACTGCTTTGCTATAACAAAGAAAGGTGATATAACATAAGGTGTATATAGTTTCCCCTGGTTTAACTCCAAGTTATTTCCCTGTTATCTGTAAACGAAGGTCAAATTATCTGACCAATGTGTTTTATTGTTACAATGTAAACCGCACTGATGACAAATAGCGCGGTATATAAGAAATGTTAAATAAATAAAATAAAAATAAATAAATAAGAACATAAGATATGCCATATTGGGTCAGACCAAGGTCCATCAAGCCCAGTATCCTGTCTCCAACAGTGGCCAATCTAGGCCATAAGTACCTAGCAGTTTCCCCAAAAGACACAGGTTCCACAATGCTTGTATTAGGTCAAGCAGTGATATCCCGGGTCCCTTTTAATAATGGTTTATGGACCTTTCCTCCAGGAACTTGTCCAAAACTTTTTTAAACCCAGCTACACTAACAGCTTTTACTCCGGTAACAAATTCCAGAGTTTGATTACACGTTGAGTAAAAAAACCATCTTCTCTTATTAGTCTTAAATAGTTTACCCTGTAGCTTCATTGCATGTCCCCTAGTCTTTCTATATTCTGATGACATAAACAATCGATCTACATTTACCCGTTCCACTCCATTCATTAATTTAAAGACCTCTATCATATCTCCCCTCAGCCGTCTCTTTTCCAGGTTGAAGAGCCCTAACGTTTTTAGCCTCTCTTCATAGGGGTATCCTTCCATCTCCTTTACCATTTTGGTGGCTCTTCTCTGTACCTTTTCTAATAAAGCTATATCATTTTTAAGATACGATGACCACAATTGCACACAATACTCAAGGTGCGGTCGCACCATGGAATGATACAGAGGCATTATAATATATTTTGTTTTATTTTCCATTCCTTTCCTTATGATACCTAGCATTCTATTTGCTCTCTTGGCTGCCACTGCACACTGGGCCGAGGGTTTTAACATGTTATCCATGATGACACCTAAATCTTTTTCCTGGGTGGTGGTTCACAATGCGGAACCTTGCATCGTGTAACATTAGTTTGGGTTTTTCTTTCCTAGGTGCATAACTTTGCACTTGTCCACATTAAATTGCATCTGCCATTTGGATGCCCAGTCTTCCAACTTATGAAGATCCTCTTGCAATTTTCCACAACCCTCATGGGTTTGAACAACTTTAAATAGTTTTGTGTCATCTGCAAATTTGATAACCTCACTCGTTATTCCCTTTTCCAGGTCATTTATGAATATGTCAAAAAGCAGCGGACCCAGTACAGATCCCTGGGGTACTCCACTATTCACCTTTCTCCATTGGAAAAATTGCCATTTAGCCCTCCCCTCTGCTTTCTATCTTTTAACCAGTTCCTGATCCACAATAGTACATTGCCTCCTATCCCATGACTTTTTAGTTTTGCCAAAGGTCTCTGATAAGGGACCTTGTCAAAGGCTTTCTGAAAGTCCAGATATACTATATCAACCGACTCACCTTTGTCTACCTGTTTATTCACACCTTGAAAAAAACAACAGATTAGTAAGACAAGATCTTCCTTGTCTAAAGCCATGTTGGCTGTCTCCCATTAAGCCATGACTATCTACATGTTGAGTAATTTTGCTCTTTATTATGGTTTCTACCATTTTCCCAGTACTGACATCAGGCTCACCGGTCTGTAGTTTCCCAGATCACCCCTGGAACCTTTTTTAAAAATTGGCGTTACATTGGCCATCCTCCAATCTTCAGGTATTTCAGATGATTTTAATGATAGTTCACAAATTACTAATAGCAGGTCTGCAATCTCATATTTCAGTTCTTTCATCATGTTTGGCAAGGTTGAAGGACAGCAGAAAAGAGGAAGACCAGAAATGTGATGGATCTATACAATAACTGCAGCCATGGATACTACTCTATCAACAATCAGCTGTCTAACTAAAGACCATACACAGTCTAGGACATCTATCCAGACAGTTACCATTGGTTCAATGGCACTAAACAACAACAACAACAAAGACCACTTTTGAATTCTAATTTAAGTTTAGGGGTATGTTTACTAAACTGCGGTAACATTACAGACCGCGCGTTATGTAATATTAACGCTCGTTAGGTAACATTAACGCGCGGTATGTAACATTAACGCGCGTTAACGTTACTTAACGATCATTAATGTTCCCGGCCGTGTTAAACACCGCAAAGGGTGGAGAGAGGGCGGGGGGAAGGGGTCAATGGGTGGGAAGTGGGCGGGGAGAGGCTCCCTGCACACTAACGCGCTGAACTGCACACTAACTGCACACTCCCTGCACACTAACGCGCTGAACTATATAAGCTATAAACAATCCTGTAAAAACGCACAAACAGACATTAAGGGGTAAATTTCATTTAATTTAATTTCGGCATTTATATTCCACCTAAAGCTCAATAAGTCCCAAGTGGATTACAATAAACTTTATGCATGCAGTAATAAATATCATAACTTATAATACAAACATTATAACAGTATAACATCATCAGTATCATTCTCACTCCTAAACAGGTTTTTTCTAAACATCTGAATAAAACATCTTAAATAAGTGAGTCTTAAGGGCTCCTCTAAAGGACAAATAATTCTCTTCTTTTCTAAGGTCTACAGAAAGAGAGCTCCACTCTGCTCTAAGCTGAAACAGTTATAGCATTCATATGTTCTCTTGTGCCTGAGACCATATAGCACCGGGAATACCAATATATTTTCATGTATAGTTCCATTCGTTCTCATAAAAAAATATAAGAGTTCCTACATTAAGCAAATAAGAAGGTTGTTGTTGTTGTTGTTGTTAAGTGCCGTCGAGTCGGAGTCGACTCATGGCGACCCTCTGGATAGCTATCCTAAATTGTGTTCGGTCTTCAGTCAGGCGGCTCATTGTTGACAGGCTGGTACCCGTAGCTGCTGTTATTGTAGCGATCCATCTCATTGCTGGCCTTCCTCTTTTGCGTTGACCTTCTATCTTGCCAAGCATGATGTCTTTCTCTAATGATCTCTCTCTTCGCATGATGTGTCCGAAGTATGAAAGTCGAAGTCTTGTCATCTGAGCTTCTAAAGAAAGCTTAGGTTTGATCTCCTCTAGTACCGACTGGTTTGTTCTTCGGGCAGTCCATGGTATACACAGTATTCGCCGCCAGCACCATAATTCAAAGGCATCAATTTTCTTCCTGTCTGTCTTTTTCACTGTCCAGCTTTCACATCCATATGATGTTATTGAAAATACCATGGCTTGAACAAGTCGAATCTTTGTATGGAGAGAGACATCTCTGCTCTTGAGAATCTTATCTAGGTCTTTCATAGCCATTCTGCCAAGAGCAATGCGTCGTCTGATTTCTTGACTGCTTGTTGCTTCTTTATTGATAGTTGATCCAAGTAGGTTAAAGTTGTTCACGATTTCAATTTCTTCTCCTTCAACGATGAACCTGTTGATTTTGCCAGTTGTCATGATCTTTGTCTTCTTTACATTAAGGTGCAGGCCCATTTTGAGACTATGTTCTTTGATTGTAAGAAGCAAATGTTTCAGATCATCTTCACTTTCAGCCAGTAATGTGGTATCATCAGCATAGCGAAGGTTGTTGATGAGTCTTCCACCAATCTTCACACCTCTGTTGTCTTCATACAGTCCTGCTTCTCTGATGATTTGTTCTGCATATAAATTAAACAGGCAGGGGGAAAGTATGCAGCCTTGTCTTACACCCTTGCTTATTTTAAACCATTCTGTTTCTCCTTGTTCCGTTCGAACTATTGCTTCTTGATCAATGTACAGATTGCGCAAGAGAACGATCAGGTGTTCTGGTATACCCATTCTTCTTAATGTGGTCCAGAGTTTCTCATGGTTTACACAGTCAAAAGCCTTGCTATAGTCGATAAAGCACAAATAGATATCCTTTTGGTATTCTTTAGTCTTTTCAAGGATCCATCTCACATCCGCAATGATGTCTCTCGTTCCTCGCCCTTTCCTGAACCCTGCTTGCACTTCAGGTAGTTCTTGTTCTAGGTATGGCTGTAGTCTCTTTTGAATAATCTTCAGTAGAATCTTGCTGGCATGTGGGATCAGAGCGATTGTGCGATAATTTCCACAGTCAGTTGGATCACCTTTCTTTAGTATTGGTATAAACACAGATCTTTTCCAGTCAGTTGGCCATGATGTTGTCTTCCATATTTCTTGGCAGAGCCGTGTAAGTACGGTAACAGCTGCATCAGATTGCTGCAATACTTCTATGGGAATGCTATCAATGCCTGGTGCTTTGTTCTTTGATAAGGCTTTCAATGCTGCTTCAACTTCTTCTTTCATCACCAATGGTTCCTGATCATAAGGTATAGGTTGAAACGGCTGTTGGTCCACTTGATCTTTATCATATAAAAACTCTGTATACTCCTTCCACCTTTTCTTGATCTTCTCAGCATCATTCAACATAGAACCTTGAGCATCTTGTAACATTCCAATTCGAGGCTGGAACTTTTTCTTTAACTCTCGCAGCTTTAGGAAAGCCGATCTTGTTCTTCCTCTAATAGTTTCTGCTTCTATTTCCTTGCAAGTGTCATTGTAGTACTTTTCCTTGTCCTGTCTTGCTGCACGTTGGAAATCTCTGTTGAGTTCTGCAATTGTCTTTCTTTCTCCTCTGGCTTTAGCTTCTCTGCGTTTCTGGGCAATTTTCAGAGTTTCTTCCGTCATCCATTTTGGCCGTTTTTGCTTTTTCACCTTTTGTAGAGACTTCTCGCTTTCTTCTAGCACAACCTTCTTGATGTCATTCCATAACTCTTCCGGAGCTCTGTCATTTGTATCTAAAGCAGCAAATCGATTTTGCAGGCAGTCTTTAAATTCCAGTGGTATATTCTCAAGGTCATATTTTGCTGCATTCATGAGTGGTTTGCTCTTTTTCAACTTTAGCTTGAGTTTGCATACTAGTAGTTGATGATCTGTACCACAGTCAGCTCCAGGTTTTGTCTTGGTTGATGTTACAGAGCTTTTCCATCGTTGACTTCCACAGATGTAGTCAATTTGATTTTTATACAATCCATTGGGTGAAGTCCATGTGTACAGTCGCCGCTTGTGTTGCTGGAAGAAGGTGTTTGAGATGAATAGATCATTGGTCTTGCAGAATTCTATCAATCTTTCTCCAGCTTCATTTCTGTTGCCAAGTCCATATTTTCCAACTACTTTGCCTTCTTCTTTGTTGCCAACTTTTGCGTTCCAGTCACCCATGACTATCAGGATATCCTGTTTGCATGTTCTGTCAATTTCAGCTTGTACTTGTTCATAGAACTCTTCAATTTCATTCTCTTCTGCAGCTGTTGTTGGGGCATATACTTGAATTATAGTTGTGTTGATAGGCAATCCTCGTAGACGAATAGAGATTAAGCGTTCGCTGACTGCATTGTATTTCATTACAGTTCTTGCAAGTTTCTTCTTTATTATAAACGCAACACCATTTCTTCTTTGTCTTTCATTTCCAGCATAGTAGACCATGTGATCATCTGATGCAAAGTGCCCGATGCCAGTCCATTTCAGTTCGCTGACACCCAACAGGTCAAGTTGTACACGTTCCATTTCATTCTTGACCACCTCCAACTTCCCTTGGTTCATGCTTCGTACGTTCCATGTTCCAATGTGTAAGACATCTTTACAGCTTCTGACTCTCATTTCATGCGCAGCTACATCAGCAGTCAGACTTCCCGAGGGCTTTGATCCAACCACATCATAAATGCTGGCTTTACTCTGAAAAGTCTTCAGCTCTTCCCCAGTAGCTAGTTGAGTGCCTTCCGACCTGGGAGTCTCATCTTCCAGCACCATAGCACAATTTGTTTTGTTGTAACTATCCATTGGGTTTTCATGGCAAGATACAGAAGTAGATTGCCGGGCCTTCCTTCCGCGCAGTTTAAGTTTGGTGTTGTTGCCGTTGTCACAGAAATGTGATCCTCCGCCGTCAACACTATCCCATTCTGCTGCTGCCCAGATGGGTGGTTTGTCTTCGTCTGGCACCTCAGCTGAGACCTGTCCATCTTGGGAGACCCTGCCAGTAGTTAAACTACGGATAGTTTAGCTCTCAGCATCACTGATGCACGCAAGCCCTCACAGCAGGTACAATACATAAATGATCTTTAACTGAGGTATCCCGAGGCCTCACGTTCACACCCCCGCACCCTTCTACAAAATACACAAACATGTAATTGAGAGTACAAGGCCTCAGCTCTATTCTAAGAACCAATAATAAACAACTCATGTAGAGGAATAACAAATTCATATACTGCCCTAGTAGACATCTACCACACTTCAGCGAGATGTCCAATGCCCAGACCACCAACTATGCAGGCATGTGCCAGCAATGATATGTGCTACACCTCTGCTTCAACCCCCGGAAGAGGTCTGAGCTCAGGATGGTAAAACGTATCACACCAGCTCCCACAAACAAGCCATCCCCTAAAATGACACCCTGTCTGTAATGCTGAAACTACAAACTAGTAATAACTAATTTCTTATACCTGCTACAGGCACGGGTATCCTAACGGGATACCCTGTGATCCCAACACTAAATTGTGGCCTCTTTCCCTCATTCAAAATATCCTCCAAGGCCTCCTGAATGAAGTTGTTCAACAAATCCTGATCACTATCAGATAATAATGTACTCCATCTGATCTGAGCAATCCTGCGCACCATCTTAAGACCAAGAACGACAAACGTATTGCCACCCAGTTTGGGAAACCCATGATCCAATCTGTTTATTCGTCTTAGCTTTGCAATGCCCCCACAACTTGAAACCTTTCAAGGAAGGCCTTGCAATGACATCAGACAAATCACTACATTAGGAAGCCATGACAACAATCTTGCTAAGTCTTGTATATTCCAGTCATTATATTGAAAATAAAATTATTTTTTCTACCTTTCTGGCTATTTTTAACTATTTATCTCACTTCCAGTCTCTGAATTCTGCTTTTGTCTCTCTGTTATCTCTTAACGATGTTCCCAGGGTGCCCTGTCCGTTTAAGAAGATAAGAAATGACATACTGGGTCAGACCAGGGTCTATCAAGCCCAGTATCCTGTTTCCAATAGTGACCAATCCAGGTCACAAGTACCTGGCAGGTTCCCAAAAATATACAAAGGTTCCACAATACTTCTCCTGAGGTAAGTAGTAGATTTCCTGGGTCCTCTTTAGTAATGCTTTATGGACCTTTCTCCAGGAACTCGTCCAAACCTTTTTTTTAAACCCAGCTATACTATATCTTCCAGTAATATTTTCTCTTATTAGTCTTAAATGGGTTATATTGTAGCTTCATTGCGTGTCCCCTAGTTTTTCTATTTTTTGATGACGTTTACCTGCTGTATTCCATTCATTAATTTAAAGATCTCTTATCATCTCTCCCCTCAGCTGTTTCTTTTCCAAGTTGAAGAGCCCTAACCTTTTAAGCCTTTCCTCTTTCATTATGATTCCTAGCATTCTATTTTTTTTCTTGGCCACTGCTGCACATTGGGCAGAGGATTTCAACATATTATTCATGATGGCACCTAAATCCTTTTCCTGGGTAGCGGTTCCTAATATGGAACCTTGCATCGCGTAACCGTAGTTTGGGTTGTTCTTTCCTAGGTGCATAACTTTACACTTGTCCACATTAAATTTCATCTGCCATTTGGACGTCTGGTGTTCCAATTTATCAAGCTTCTCTTGCAATTTTTCACAATCCTCTTTTGTTTTAGCAATTTGAATAATTTTGAGTCATCTGCAAATTTGATCATCTCACTCGTTATTCCCATTTCCAAATCTTTTATGAATATGTTAAAAAGCAGCAGGCCAAACACAGATCCCTGGGATACTCCACTAATTACCTTTCTCCATTGACAAAACTGGCCATTTAGATCTATTCTCTGCTTTCTATCTTTTAACCAGTTCCTTTTCCACGATGGTACACTGCCTCCTATCCTATGACCTGTTTGTTCCTCTCTCTCTCTTATATCCCCACCCAACCTTCCCCCAATCTGTCTCTCTTTCTCTCTCTGTTAAGGCCTTATCAGACTTTACCCAATGTCTATCTCTATAACCCACATCACTAAGACTTCACTCTCTCTCTCTCTCTCTCTCTCTCTCTCTCTCTCTCTCTCATATAACCACTAGCCTTCCCTGAGTCTGTTTCTCTTTCTCATACCAACAGGGGCGGCCCAAGGGGGGTGCAGGGCCATGTGCGGAGACTCGGTGCGGGACCTCATTTGCATAAGTGGCCTTATTTGCATAAATATTTGCATAATGTTACCATACACTAACTTTTAGTAAACATGTCTCTTAATGAGTGTACAGATAAAGAAAGACTAAACGATTTCTACATTACTATAATCCAGTGCCAACCGCCAGGCACATTAGGAACTACTACAAACGCTGCCCATTTAGAACCCATAGCAAACCCGCCGTATCCTAACCACTACTAGGACTCACAAAGCATCATACCCTACCTATCAAAAGGCAACACTGCAAATATTAAACCAATACATTTCAGAGAACAACAATACATGACCTACTGGGGAAAAAGAACAAGTGGCAATGTCAAATAGGAATTACATAAACAGAATACCTCAGCTCAGTTACACATGCAGAACATAGACCATCACCAAACAAGGAATCACAATTTAGAAACAGGAAGGCAATAATTAAACTGGGAACCCCAAAAGCCAAACTTGGAATGTACAACAACACTGTAGAAATAAAACTATAAATTAATTTCCTCTTGTACCAAACAAGCGCAGACGTTAATGATGCACATTTCCCAGAGCTTTCATATTCCAGTTAATAAATTCAAAATAAAGAGATATCTTTCTACCTTTTGTGCATTTTTTTTCAGTTGCAATTGTTCCAGCCACTTTCTTCTGGTTTCTTCATGTTTTCTGCTAACTCTCCATCGTCTGCTGTCCTTTCTTCTCTCTTCTAGTTTTTTTTCCATTCTCTCTCTCTACATCTGCTTTAACATAGTAATCTTTCTCCTTTTGCTCTTTCCTCATTCCTATTTCATCCACACAAATTTTACCCCTCCATCCTCAATCCCCGCTTACTCTCCCAGTACCCAGCCAATTGTAGATTTTTCATCCCTCCCACACAAAATATTTTTCCCCTCTCCATTTTACTCTCCCAGCCCCATCCCATTCTAATCCTCCCCCAACATCAGCTCCCTGCTAGTTCCAGTCTCACCCAGCATCCATTCCCTTCTAGTCCCTGCATCAGCCCATTTCCAGTCCTAGCCCCCATCAGCCCATTTCCAGTCCTAGCTCCCCCATCCATTTCCAGTCCGAGTCCCTTCATCAGCTCATTTTCAATCCTAGCCCCCCATCAGCCCATTTCTAGTCCTTTCCTAGCCCCACCATCAGCCCATGTCAAATCCTAGCTCCCCTCCACTCAGTCCAAGCCCCCCCCATGAGCCTACTTCCAGTTCTAGCCCCTCCATGAGTCCATTTCAATTCAAACCCCCACCACAGCCCATTTCCAATCTTAGCTCCCCCCAACAGCCCATTTCCAGTCCTATCCTAGCTGCTCCATCAACCCATTTTTAGTCCTAGCTCCCTTCCCTCAAAGCCCATTTCCATTCCAAGCCCCCTCCCCATCAGCTATTTGCAGTTCAAGCCTCCCCTTCCACTCATCCCATTTCCAGTCCTAGCCCCCCATCAACCCACTTCCAGTCCTAACCCCCCATCACCCCATTTTCAGTTTAAGCCCCCCATAACCCATTACCAGTCCTACCCCCCCATCAGCCCACAGCCCATTACCAGTCCTAAACCCATCAGCCCACCTCAAGTCCTAACCCCTCAGCCCATTTCCAGTCAGCCCCCCATAGCCCATTGCCAGTTCTACCCCCCCATCAGCCCACAGCCCATTACCAGTCCTAAACCCATCAGCCCACCTCAAGTCCTAACCCCTCCCCATCAGCCCATTTCCTGTCCTAACCCCCCCATAGCTCATTACCAGTCCTAACCTCCCATCACCCCATTTTCAGACAGCCCCCATCATCCCACAGCCCATTACCAGTCTTAACCCCCCATAGCCCATTACCAGTCCTAAACCCCCAACAGCCCACAGCCCAGCTCAAGTCAAGTCCTAACCCCCTCCATAGCCCATTACCAGTCCTAACCCCCCATCAGCCCACTTCCAGTCCTAACCCCATCAGCCCATTTCCAGTCAGCCCCCCATAGCCCATTGCTAGTCCTAACCCCCCCATCAGCCCACAGCCCATTACCAGTCCTAACCACATCAGCCCACCTCAAGTCCTAACCCCTCCCCATCAGCCCATTTCCTGTCCTAGCCCCCCCATAGCCCATTATCAGTCCTAACCCCCCCATAGCCTATTACCATTCCTAACCGCCCATCACCCCATTTCAAGACAGCCCCCATCAGCCCACAGCCCATTACCAGTCTTAACCCCCCCCCCCATAGCCCATTACCAGTCCTAACCCCCCCCCCCATCGGCTCATGGAAAATTTAAAAAAAAAAAAAAAAGCTGGCTGCTGCCGCTGCCGCAGCGGCAGAATGGAGTGTCCCGTGGGGACCCCTCTGCCCGGCTGAGCTCTCCCGGTCTGGCTGAGCCCCTGTGCGCCGGCTTTCAGATACGCAAAGGGAGAGTGTCTCCCTCGCGTCTCTGTTCAGCCCGCAGGGGCAGATGGGAAATTTCCCATCAGCCCCTGCTTCCCATCTGCCCCTGCAGGCTTAACAGAGATGCGAGGGAGACACTCTCCCTTTGCGTATCTGAAAGCCGGTGCAGAAGGGCTCAGCCGGGCAGAGGGGGCCCCACGGGACACTCCATTCTGCTGCTGCTGCGACGGCAGCGGCAGCAACCAGCTTTTTTTTTTTTTAATTTAAATTTTTAAAAAAGCAGAATGTTCTTTGCGCGGGGCCCTCTGAAACGCGGGGCCCTGTGCAAAAAACATTCATGCTCAATGGACGGGCCGGCCCTGCATACCAATGCTGTTCCACCCCCAACCCCCCCCCCCCCCCAAGGCTTCTCTCTCTCTCTCTCTTTCATAACCCCTAGTCTTTCCCAAGTCCATTTCTCATACTGATGCCTATGCTGCCCCCCCCCCCTCTTCCATGCTTACCTTGTGCTGCAGCCTGCAGAAATCACAGCCAGCGGGGCCTGGCAGCAGGCAGTAAAATCATCACGGGGCTTTGCCACTTTGAAGCTTATGTATGCACATGCATGAGCTGCAAAGCCACACGCTGATTTTAAGGAGAATTTGCAGAGCCGGGTCTACGGCAGTTTCTGCACCATGATTGGCTCTGTAAATGGTGGAGCCATGCAAGACAGGAAGTTCTCCCCTATCTACACATAGAATTGCCACACAAGGCTTCTATAATAACCTTCAAAATATTGCAGCTTAGTTTGTAAAACAGTGATGCAATACCATAAGGCCAATTTTATACAGGTCGTCCAAGTAGGAGTAGGGATATCTAAGGGGCCCTTTTATGAAAGTACAGTAAATATTTGCAGTCAAACTTCCTGCCTTGCCAGCCTCCACTATTCGCAGAGCCAATCGCAGTGCAGGAAGTGCTACAGACCTGACCCTTTGCAAATGCTCCTAAAAATCAGCAAGAGGCTTTGGAGCTCATGCACGTGCTGCATGTCAGATGTGCAGCGCATGCATGGGTTTCAAAGTGACAAAATCCTGTGATTGATTGATTTTTTATTTATTTAACATTTCTTTTATACCACGCTCTTTATCGTCAGCATGGTTTACAATTAACAAAACGATTCGAGGACCACAAGGCATTCTCGAGTTTACATCGAACAGGGAGAACAACTTGGAGAGAGAACAGGGAAAACTATGTACAAATTACATACTGATGTTACGATAATGTTACACAGGGGAGAAGGGATTGAGAATAAGTGTGCATTCCAATTACGGTCTACTATTTTTCCACCCATCACCAGGCCCGGCTGGCAAATTTCTGCCACTCAACCTGCTCCATAGTCGAGCTTGGTCAGCTCATTGTGCCGACTGTGCCGCCCACCTGAGGCTGCCACCTCATGCAAGTGCACAGTTTGCGCAGTGGGTCAGGCTGGCCTGGTGGCAGCGGCAGCGAATTCACAAAAGAAAGCATGGGGTCTTCGTGACTCCAGCGTGGTTGGAAGACCCCACTTGTCCTGCGCCCCTTCTGACGTGAAGTATGTGTCACAAGAGAGTGGGACCAGCAGGGCTTTCTAAATGCGCCGGAGTCACAAAGACCCAGTGCGTTTCTTATTTTATTTTTTTGCAGACTTCTTACCTGCTGCCGCTGCTGCTTCTCACTACATTTCACTGCATCTGAGTTGGTGGCAGCAGTGGCATCAGAGGCAGTGTGAGGAGAGGCAATGCCACCTCTGCTGCCACAGTCCCAGCAGAAGCAGTGGCAGCAGAAGCAGCAGCCAGAATTTAAAAAGAAAAAACACCAAAAACATTTTTTTAAGAGAAAGGAAAGTGAGGTGGCCTCTGCTGAGGTATTTTTGCCACCACCCTCTGTCTAACGATAGTGCTGCCCCTGCCTCTGTTCCCACTACTGGAATATGGGACAGCAAGCTGCCAAAAAAGAAGCAGTAGGACACAGAGCCCTGAAAATCGGGGATATCTGGTAACCCTATGATTAGCCTTCTGCGCTGCAGCCATGGACCTGCACAACAATAGCGTACAAAGGGCAGTGGCCCTGGTGCTGGCCAGGAAGGGGGTGCCGAAATTCTGGGGCCATATGCAGCAAACTTACTAAACTCCTCCACTAGTCTTCAGGGAGGATTGAGGGACAGGGGACGTGCTTGGAATGTATCTTCAGGGATGGGAGAAGATGAGGAGTATCTTCGATGGGGGAAGGTCTTTGCTGGGATGCAATCAGAAGAGTGGGGGTACAGGATAATTGTGGCCGTAGCATTTCTTCCAATCACTTTGACATTGGGTGGCATTCCTTGCCTCTGCAGTTAGAGTGTTTGCACCCATGTGCAGTCTGCCTTGTGTGCTAAATGCAGGGCAGATGCTGGGCACAGCCACCGCATTTAATGCACTGGCTTTGCACTTATTGCTCCTTAACTTTGGCAGTTCAGGCGTAGTACTTACTGCACTTTAGTAAAAGAGCCCCTTAGATGTCCCTATTGCTACTTGGATGACCTATACAAAATTGGCCTCGCTGTCATACAAACCAAGCAGCAATATTTTGAAAGTCATTTTAGAAGCCTTGCGCATAAATTCTATGTGTAGATTTTATGCTATGTAAAGGCCGTTTTTTTTTCTTTTTTTTTCTTTTTTATTTATGAAATTTTACTATATAATCAAGAAAGAAACATAGTTCTTTCCTGCGGAAACAGGTTGACACTCAGAAAAACAAAACATATAACAAAATAGGAAAATACACACGGCTCCACTACATCTCCAGTGGCAAATTTAAGAAATTATACATACAATGCCAACCTCACTAGCCCACAATAAGAAGGAAACTCTTATAAAGTAATAATAACTATACCAAATACATAAGAAACAAGGTAGCAGTCAAAATTCAGGACAAACACATCATGAATTAAGGAGGATCACTTATTAAGTCTAACCGCTTAGCACTAATGAAGGCTACCAGCTGGGAGGGCTCAAAAAAATATAGGAAACCGCCTGGTACTTCACCAGACATTTACAAGGGTGTTTAAGAAAGAAAAGCCCTCCCAGCTGTAGGACTCCAGAACGGAGCAGGAGAAACTCCCTGCGTCTTTTCTGGGTATCACGAGCCAAATCAGGGTACATACGGACAGCCAAGCCCCTAAAGGGAAGCTTCCTTTTCCTAAAAAACAGCTTCAACATCCATTCTTTATCAGACAATAGGGCAAATGTAATAAGTAAAGTGGAAAATTCCTGAGAATTAAGTCCAGAATTCTCTATCAAATCCGTGATATTCAATTCTTCCCCTTGGCCCAATCCTACCCCTAGGGCTCCACCAGATATTCTCTTCCGCTTGGGGAGATAATAGATCTTAACCAAAGGAGGCATTAATTCAGGTGAAACCCCTAATGTCTCACTCAAATATTCCTGAAACATATTTCTTGCAGAAACAGAAGGAACCCTAGGAAAATTTACAATACTCAAATTATGCGCCCGAGAAAGATTATCCAAATGCTCCATTCTATATTGTACTGAAAGGAAATTCTTCTTAAAGACATCAACTTGATCTTCCACATTAATAACTCTATTTTGTAAACCCCCCACAGTCAGTCACTTCTGAAAGTTTCCTTTCTAGATCAGTAACAGAGGTCGTCACAGATTTCACCTGAGAAACCAAGGAAGAAAACTGAGGGAGTAAAGCTTCACCCAAAGAGGCTATAGCGTTCCATATTGCCTCTAAAGTAAAATCCGAAGGACGATGCAATGTAAAAGTCAGCCCTGAATCAGCAGGCAAACCTTCAGCCTCCATGGGCGTCAGCAGGTTGACTCGTCCCGCAGGACCGGCTGTTCCCTCTGCCAAGACACCTCCAACTCGCACCGAGGCTTGTGAAGAGACAATCTCACCACCAGCTTGTTGATCTCGCTCCACCAGCCCTCCTTCTCCTGGCCCTTGTGAAGAAACACCGTCTCCTGTCAACGCAGAAGCACGCACTTCCAGGAAGTCCTCCGGCAACAGAGAGCTGCATGGGACCTTCGGCGCTGGACTCAACACAGGGGAGAAGGATATCGCCGAAGCAGACGCTGAACTACCCAGTTCCGGCGAAACCGCAGCCCGGCACTCTCCACCAGCTCCTGAATTCGGTGCGGAACGCAATAGGTAAACGTCAATAGGACCAGTCACAACGGAAACAGGCGTTGAGGCCCCAAGGGGCAGTGAGGGCAACGGCCCCGTTTTGCCTTTTCGTTTCCTGCCCATAAGAAAAAACGTCCTCACACCGCTAAGACTGCTGCCACCATCTTGAAAGAGCTCCCGTAAAGGCCGGTTTTAGAATGTAGATATTTACATATAAAATTACCATGAGAGGCACAAATTCTGGGCAGCCCAAAAATAGATTGCTTGTTTATTAATCTGTTGAAAGGAAAAAATTGGCTAGATTTCAGATCTGATTAAATTGTAGCTTTAAAAGATTGGCTTTGTTCTGTGCTTGGCAGTAGCAGGAGCAGGGCTCAGGTTGTTAACAGTTGCCTAGTGGGGTCTCTAGCGGTATATTCAGACTTGAAAAGTGCATGCTGTAAAGGTTGCTCAAGAATGTGTTTCGCTGCTGGACTATATGTATGTATGTGTGTGTGAGAGTATCAGTAGAAGGCATGGGTATTATGAGTGAGCAGCAAGGCTAATACAGCCAGTGGTGGTGGGGGTGGGGGGGGAGGGGATTCTGAATGAGTGGATGGAGGGATTATGAGTGAGGAGCATGGCTAATGCGGTTAATTGATAATGAGGCGAAGTGGATGTGGGTGTGAGTGGTGGCAAGACAGGGGAAGCACAGCAGGAGTTCTGAGTGATTGAATGGATGGGGAGGGCTGTGAATGCCTGGAGGGCTGAGTGGGTGTCGGACTGCATAGGAGTGTTATTATGAGAGGCACAGGATGCACTCATTAAGTGAATCAGTAATCGACTGAGGGGCTATGAGTGATACAGTGACTCAATGAGTGAATATGGTGTCATGTGTGGCAGTGAGGTTAAATGAGTCACAGGGTAGCTAGGGGTGTATTAGCTGTGAAAAGGCTCAGTTATTTCAGGATAAGTTAAATGAATGCTGCAGAAAAATATAACTAAATGTGAGATGCCAATGGTCTGACTCTATAGGAGGGTTTGAGTCACCCCTACCACTAGGTAGACTAGGTAAACACCTAGAGCGGCAAAATTCAGAAGATGACAACACAGCATGATACAGCACTTGGATATCACTGTTAGTCTTTTGGCAGGCCTTAGAAGGCAGGCGTTAGAATAGTTGCATGCACTATAGGCCTGCCTTTTGCCATGCCTCCAAAGGGAAATTTGTATCAAAGGGGGCAGACATAACAGGCTTGGGTGCTTGTGAGTGCTCTAAGGACTGCTGTTGCACTGAGTTTGCTTTAGATGTAGCCATGACTGAGAAAGAGAACAGATACTGTAGGGTTGTTGCAGTATGGGAATGGGGCTGATGATGGGAACTGCACGGAGAGCGGATAGGGAAGGAAAACTGCTGGACACCTGGAAAAGGGTGGGGGGGGGGGAGTCAGGGAAAGGAAGGAGAGATGCTGGACACAGTGGGGTAGAACAAGGAAGGGGAGATGCTACAATGGGTGGTGGGGGGGAGGAGGTGGGGATAAGGAAGGAAAGACAGGCAGGGGTACACATGGCTAAAGGTTCTCCTAGTCCACCAAAGGAGCACCATACCACGTTGCTCAAAGGATACCCAGTCACTACTACGTGGTTAAAGGTTGGAAGCAATGTTCCCTCTAATTTTCTGTAGGCTGTGTGTGCATAAAATATCAGCTGTGTGCAGCTTTTGAAGGAAGGTTAAATTTTTGTGTGCCACATAACGACACTCGGAGTTATATACGTTAAAATTTGACTACACGTCAGAATACAGTATGTACACCACATTGATTTTAATCAAATTAAATGAAAATAGACGATTACTAAATGAAACGGGAAATTTCTAGTAATTACAATCATAACTTTTAAATTTTAAGACGTCTGTGTTTTCTATCAGAATCAGAGCCGTAATTTTTGTGCGCTCTGTTGTAAAGTATGTGCGCTCACTCGGTGAGGTGTTTGCACGCGCACATGCGCACAGCTTAGAGGGAACAGTGGTTGGAAGGATACTCTTATTAATCACTAATTCAACAACCTGATAGCCCGACACCGGCCGTGTTTCGTTTTCACTTCCTCAGGGGATTCAGGCGTGCTGCATACATACAAACACAAATATATACAAATAACATAAACATGCATATAAAAACATATGTCATGAAAATTGTTTTTTCATATAAAATATTCATAGCCAATCGACTACATTTGTCACTTATAAAACGTATAAGAATGGTGTGTAAAACACATGTGTTTTATACACCATTCTTATACGTTTTATAAGTGACAAATGTAGTCATTTGGCTATGAATTTTTAAGTTGTGTTCTTAATTTTTATTAATTTTTATCAGTTGTCATATGAATATTTTATATGAAAAAACAATTTTCATGAAATATGTTTTTATATGCATGTTTATGTTATTTGTATATATTTGTGTTTGTATGTATGCAGCACGCCTGAATCCCCTGAGGAAGTGAAAACGAAACACGGCCGGTGTCGGGCTATCAGGTTGTTGAATTAGTGATTAATAAAAGTATCCTTCCAACCTTTAACCACGTAGTAGTGACTGGGTATCCTTTGAGCAACGTGGTGTGGTGCTCCTTTGGTGGAGTAGTAGTAGTAAAGGTTCTCCTAGGTCATCAGATTCCCTTGGGCCCTGCTTCTTAATCTGTTGCTACCCAAATTTCAGATTGGATCAAATTGTAGCTTTAAATGAGTAGCCTTGGCCTGTGTTTGGTAAAAACAAGGGCAGAATTCAAATAGCATAGAGTTGCCTAGCAGGGGGTCTTAGGCCAAGTAATTCTAATACATGGCTTATCATAATTTTGTTTCAGAAATTTTTGGGAGATACAATTAGATTTTTTTGCCACTTAACTCCCCCCTCCCAAACAAACCTTTCACTCACCTATCCTATTGCTTACTTTTTAAAGGTAATGGGCCCGATTCAGACCTGGACGTCCCAACCTTCTGTGCGTCAGGACGGAACCGGATGCATAGAGTTAGCCAGGATTCTGATCTCATGAGACACGTCTAGCCCCACGGGATCAGAATTGCGTCGAGGCCTGTACGTGCAGGCCGGGACCCAGATTCAGGTCGGCCTGCTCATATAGGCCTTATCCAGCTAGCTCAGTCATATTTTTTAATGGAGCCGTGGCGCTACAGCATCCAGTTGCCATGGCACCGTGGCTCCATTCAAAAGCTGTAATCCCCGGCTATCGGCTCAAAAAGTGCTTTCCCTGCAGACTGACTCCTGATCTGGCCTCCCAAGGCCAGGGTTGGACCGCAGAGAATGTCCTCTGCCCCCTCCTGCCCTTTCTGGGCCCTGTGCGCCGTCCCCTGCCAACTAGGGGAACTTATTCCACCTCCAAGTTGGAATAATTTCCCCATTCAAGCCGCCCTGTACGTCCGGGCTGATGACCGCCCACTGCCTGCCTTACCCTGCCCCCAATCTACCCCTTTCCCACCCCCATCTAATGTCCCCATACAGCGCATGGGGAAGTTAGACAGGATCAGGAGAGGGTACGAATAGTGGGGATGGACATCCCAATGGGACACCAATCTCTGCTATTCTTGCCTTGTAATGATCCCCAAATGTCTCCAAATGGGTCAGTTTTGTGCATTGCATGACAGTCATGTAAGCCAGGGTATATGGAGTTTGATCTCAATCTCTCAAATTTACTGCTAACGCTCACCATAGTACTTGCATCATGACAAAAAGCGCATCCTTCTGGAGTTTATATTATGTAACATAACTTTTCTTAGTCTCTGACCTCTTGAGGATCTTCTCCCTTTTCACACATTTCACAGAATAATTATTTGGCCCCTACACTTCTATAATCAATGCTGTTTTGGTGTTTTTTCCTTTACTACTATGTCTAGTTTCCTGGCATCCAGCTTTTTAACAGTAGGAATAAGAATGTTCAAGGTGATCATAACCTCTTTATTCTCCATAATTCTCATGATCCCAGTTCTTTTCTGGTACAGCGATGTTGTAATATTTACAAAGTCAGGAGCAAACAAAGCAGAGGCTAGATGAACTAGCAGGAGCAAACAAGCCCCTTAATAATGATATAAACACTTAAAACCATTAATAAATAAGTCGGTATGCAAATAGGTGGTAAATTAGATGTCCAGTGTAGTTAATAATTCATTTAGTAGCCAACATATTTCTGCATATCTGCTTGATTCAGGGACTGATGAATAATTCCTAAATGAGTGGCCTATAGCAGGCATGTCCAACAGGTAGATCGCGATCTACCTGTAGATTGCGGAGGGGTCAGAGGTAGATCGCCAGCTCCACTTGGCTCCATCTCTCCATCAGCTCGCCCTGTCGCTAGGAGAGAGCTCGTGCCGGCAGGTCATCTGCTGAGGGCTTGCCTCCGCTGCTGATCCTTTGTCTGTCTTTTTCCCTGCCTGCGGGAATCTTGCCTGTGGGTGTATGGGGGCAATTGTTTTTTTCATGCCAATAGTTTGTGGATACCCTAGGGGGCAGCCGCCTGCACCCCGCCACGAGATGCTACAGGCCCGGCGTCATACCTGGTCTCCTGCCTCTCAGAATCACCCATTCCTGCGCCCACCTCAACACCCCTTAGAAGTGTGTTATATACCGGGCGATATCCATTCGCCGGGCTTTACCTGAATACACTTACCGTATTAGTTGTGTCATGTGCTGTAGTTTGCTTTCCTTAAACGTTTTCGGGTAGACACAACAAAGTGTCAAGAATTTGGTGATTTTGGCGGGCTTTTCCAATTTTGTTCTAACTTGCCTATGCCTTACCTTCGAATTGATTCAAACCACTTTGACTTTTGCTTGCTTCTGCAATTTTATTTTGCCTAGCCTTTGCGTTGATTCTACACTGTGTGCAGAATTTATTAAATCGCATGTGGTGGTATTTGAACTTGTTTGGCGGTATTTGATTTTATCTGGTTTGCTGGACAGGTGTTTGAGTTTTTTGATAATTGTTTGATGGTATTTGATTATGGGTGCCAGTGTGAAGAATTCTTATTTTTATTTTTAGAACTGCTTGTGTGGTTTTGGCATCTCCAGTCCTTGTATTGCACATCATCCAGAGGTCTTCAGTTCCTGTTGATCTTTAATACTTTGGGAGTTTGGGACAGTGACAGTTTTGGACCAGATTCAGGCAGTATTTATACTAACTTAGCAGATCTGGCCTTACATCCAGCCACCCCAGTATAACGAAGATGAGTGTTTCAAAGAAGAGCAAAACCTACCGCTTTCATGATGAATGGGAAATGGACTACTTCGTCATCATGGTGAAAGACAAGTGCTCTGTAATTTGTAACGCCCCAGTATCCTTGCCCAAAAAGGGTAATCTGGAACGTCATTATAAGGCTCTGCATAGCAATAAGTTTGATGCTGATTTTCCACCCAAAAGTGAAATTCGTAAACTGAAGCTCAAAGAAGTTAAATCGAAATTGGCTACTCAGCAACAGTTGATGGCGAAGCCAAGGTCACATTCAGTCAATGCAACCAGAGCATCCTTCAAGGTCAGCAACCTGATCGCAATGAAATGCAAACCTTTCACTGAAGGGGAATTTGTAAAAGATTGTTTTCTTGAAGCAGCTGACAATCTTTTTGAAGGATTTAAAAATAAGAAAGAGATCATAGCTGCTATTCAAGATGTACAATTGTCAAGAAACACCATCGTGTGGCGAATAGAAAAGATGTATGGAGACACAACTGAACAATTGTTGGAGGATGTTTCAAATTCTATTGCTTTCTCACTCCAACTGGATGAATCTACAGACATAAGAGACACAGCCCAGTTACTAGTCTTTATGTGGATGGTTTTTGAAGACTTCAGTGTTAAAGAAGAACTACTTGGAATGATTTCTTTAAAAGGGAGAACTACCGGTCAGGAAATATTCAGTTATTTCATTCTTTTGTGACTAAGGGGTATGTTTACTAAAAGCCGCACAATTGCGTGCCGCACAATAGCGCACGGAAACGCGGCACTCAAACGCTCAGAAATGCTCTTAAACGCCCCGCAAAAGTGCGCGTGGGCCCCGCACAATTGCGCGCCGCACCAACGCACCCCGCACAAGTACCCGGCCCGCAAATGTCCGATAGAGGCGTGGAAAGGCATTGTGAGGGCGGAGGAAGGCTCCCGAGGGGCGGAGAGACGGGGTCAATGGGCGGGGAAGGGGAGGGGAGAGGCTCCCCGCACATGATCGGGGCCGAATTCACAGGTTAAAAATAGCGCGAGTGAAACACTCACGGTAGAGGGCATTTAAAGGGAAGAAAAAACATTTTGCGTCAGCAATGTACAGGGAAACCGGGGAAACCTGCAAAACGTGAGCAGTGTGATACATGTGCACAGAACAAACGTGCAAATAAAGATAGAAAAAGACCCAAACAAAAATATTAAAAATAGGAAGGCAGCTGGGGAACCCCGATAATAATGGGCAAACATAAGAAACACACCCAGGAAAGCTCCAAAAAAATGAAATGAAGGTTGGAAGGGGCTACGGAGGGGAGACCCTTCCAAAAACCATTTCCTTTTTGCTGAGCCGTCCTGGGAGTGTTTGCTATGGTTGCCCATTAATATCACTGTTGCCCAGCTTGGTTATATTTATCCCCAGTTGTTCGTGGTCGGTTGAGGGGTGTATTTGCACTTATGTCACCAGACAAGGTGACGGAGCCCACAGTACAAATGTGCAGAGCAGGGTTTTTGACTCTGTTGGTCAGGTTTCCCACCCCCAGGGACTGTGCTATCACTGTGGCCACAATGTGGTGCAGCGGACAGAGGCAGTACCTCTAGGACCAGAGGGTCACAGGTTCAAATCCAAGCTGGGGCTCCTGCCAACCCAGTCCCCATATTTTACCCACCACTAAACAGAGATAGTACAGACACTCCTTTATTGCAGAGAACATAAGCATGGTTCACACACCCATTTTGTACCCAACACCGCACACACACCATAACAATGGGCATTACCGACAGCCGAGTCCCCCAAATGCAGTCCTGGAGTGCCACAACTCAATCAGGTCATATGCTTTTCCAAGATACGGACATGCCAGCATGTTGGCGGTAGGGTACAGGTGGTGGAGGGGGCAGTGGCTGCTAGCCACAGAAGACAGTGGCCGAGCCATGTGCAGGCTGGCACGTCCACTGCAACATAGGCCCTGTCGGATGTACAGTCATGGACTTCCCAGGGAATTCAGCACATCTGTGGCAACACAGTGGTGCAGTGCACACAGACAGTGTGCGCAGAAACAAAAGGTCACAGGTTCAAAGCCCAGCTGGGGCTACTACCAATCCTATCCACATATTTTCCCCACAACTAAACCATGTTAGTAAGGGCAATCATTTATTGCTGGGGACATACGCATTGGTCATACGCCTATCTTTTACACCACCAAGCACAGACACCATGACCAGGGGCATTACCTAGAGCAGAGTCTCACAAATGCAGTCCTGGAGGACCACACACCATTCAGGTTCCATGCTGCCACACATACAAATAACTGTGCTGTATATCTATGCACCACCCCCATGGCATGTAGATGTAGCTCATGCATATGCATGAGGGACAGCAGGAAACCCCAACCAGTGTATTGCAAACCTGGACTGGATTTGGGAACCTCTGCCGTACAGCAGCAGCCAACAGGGGCAGACACACCCACACCCACAGGCCCCATTGGCCAATGCCTCCTGGAGAGGCAGGACATTGGGCCCTGCGTGCAGCACCCAATACCAGCACTTGCATACCTTAGCAATGTCACCCTACACCTGGGTATATGGTACACAGCTCTCAAACGTTTGCTATGAGTACTGGCAGATAGATATCCCTACGTTACGCACAGTCTGCTCTTTGAGCTCCATCATAACAATCTATCTGATGTCTGCGGTGTGTGCATCAGGTCTGGCCCCTGACAGTGTTTACCACCCTGGGGAGTGACCCCCAACCGTACTGCATACCATACCCATGCCTGTACTGTGCCCAGGACTGGTGTGGTGGGCAAGGATTCTGAACCCCTCTATAGTAGCACAATGCTGGCATACGTGTGGGAGTGTGTGTCTGTCTATACAGTGTGTGTTGGCTGCAAACACTGTCCACAGCCCACACTGCCAGCACTGTTGCCAGTTTTGGCCTGATGATGTGCATAATGAGCAGCAAGGTACCATGGGTATAGCTCAGACAGGGTGGGCTGGCCAGGATGCATCTGCACAGGGCATAGGGCACTGGCAGGGACATTGTAGTGGCCGTCTACCACCTCCACAGACAGGGTGACCTCTGTATGTGCTGCTGGGCTTTCACTCCACCCTGACTGTGCAGTGACGGCAGCATGGCTAGGCACCCCCATAGTGCTTCATAGCATTTCCCTCATGTGATATATGGGTCACCTGTTGGGGCCTAGTCACTGATGTATCTGCTTGTGTGTGTTGCCATCCCAGTTGTGGGTGCATGCATTTCCAGTGGGACTAACCAGCAGACTGTTCACAGCTGGTATGTGCCCTGCTGGAGTGCTGTGCAGTGGCTGATGGCTTGATGCAGGGGAATATCAGATGGTGGTGGGGTGCATCTTAGCATATTCAGGCCTACTGTCTGTCTGATATTGTGGTCTGGGTGTGTGTGGGGCTGCTTGGACTGCCCTGTAGGGTGTCTGTTCCCCAACAGGACTGGGGTTGATGGTCCACTCTACTGCCAACATTGCAGAGGGGGGGAGGGGAGAATCTGTTTGCCACCCTTGGGGGGGGGGGGGGGGGGGGTGGTGTTGCATGGCCCACCTAGGGGTCTGTGGGGGTTCCCCTGACTGAGACAGACAGAGATATCCAAGGTGTTCCTGAAGAAACTACCTATCTGACAGATTATGACTGTTTTGGAGCTCTGCCATGGCCTCTCTCAGCCATGGAGAGTGCTGTGGACCTGGTCCAGGGCGCCTCATCGCACACTCAGGGTGAGCACAGTTCCCGCACAATGTGACTGTGTGTAGCTACTCTGTGCCAGTTAAACACACCCGGTCAGTACCTCCTACCTGGCCAAGGTGCTGTGTGGGTGCACACGGACACGTCCCCCTACCAGGCCGGGGAGCTGTTGGGGTGCATTCCCCATCTTGTGTTCATCTGTGGACAGCTGATTTGCATGTGCAGTGCATCATGGGTATGGGTGGCCTAACCCTATCCTGGTTACCACAGCAGACTGTCTGTGTGGTGACATGCAGGCTCTCTGCAGCCAGCCAGGGGCTTGCTGGCAGCTATATAGCTGTAGCCCAATGGTTACTTCACTGCCTGTGGAGCCAGAGGTAATGGGTTCAAGCCCACAGTGGGGTTATTTGATAGGGTTGTCCAAAGCTTTTTTTAGATTTAATGTACATATGTTGCTGCCATCAAACACACCCTCAGTGTACTGTACCCATAAGGTGCCTCTGAGGGTGCTTTATAGGGCGCCCTATAGGGCACCTTATGGTTGCTGTCCATATAAGGTGCACTATACATTATCCTGTGATGCAACATATATGGTGCCCTATAGGGGACATTCTAGGGTGCCTTGGCGGACAGTGATCTTTCACATGTGCCTTATGGGCCGCCTTATGTTAACACGCTTTGTGAGTGCGTTTTCTAGTAGTGATAACTGAAATAAAAATAAATTGCCCCCTACAGCACTCATCCCCATAATATGCACTGCCTCAGTGAGCCTTCTTCATTGGGTACTGTGGGGGATTGAACCCCTGATCCCTGCACCATTGGTCAGTGTCTTAATCATTGTGCTGTGGCTCTGGTCCTGTGCTTGGGCATCAGCGCACTGCCTTATGCCGCCCAAACTTAACAGTGCACCGCCTTATGCCGCCCAAGATTAACAGTGCACCTCCTTATGCCGCCCAAAAGTAATATGCCTCCTAAAGCACCTTTACCCATTAAAATTAATGCCTCAGCCAGCCCTTTTTGTTGCACACAATGGGGAATTGAACCCATGGCAGCTGCACCAGCTGTCAGTGTCTTAACCATTGTACTATGACTCTGTTCTTTTGTGTGTACATATCAGGGCGCCACTTAGCCTTCCCACACACTATTTTGCACGGCGCACAATAGCGCGCCGCGCAAATGTGCGCTCGCTTACTCCCGTTTTTTTTCTTTTTTCTGCCTGACCCGCCCACTCCTTATATGGCACAGGCACACTAACGGGGCCCCGCACAATTTCGGAGTTTAGTAAACATACCCCTAAGTGTAATCTTCCATTGCATAGACTTGTTTCCATCACTGGTGATAGAGCAAGAGCAATGACAGGTGAGGTTAACGGTTTCATAGCCCTCTGTAGACAGCATGACGACTTCCCAGATTTCCTTTCTTACCACTGCATCATTCACCAGCAAGTTTTGGCAAGCAAGAGACTCAATACAAAGACTATCATGGACATCACTTTCAAAATTGTAAATTCAGTTCATGGAAGATCACTTCAAAGATGGCTTTTCCATCTTACTCTTGATGAAGGGACAGCGGAAATCATTTTGCACACAGATGTAAGGTGGCTAAGTAGGCACAAATTTCTGCAAAGATTTTGTGATTTGCTGAATGAAATAAGAAGTTTTTGAAGGAGAGGGGAGATGGCCAAGCAGATTTGGAAGATGAGGAGTGGTTATGTGATCTGGCATTTCTTGCTGACTTTACAGGCGAACTAAGTGATACAAATGCATTGGCGAGATGATGAGTACAGTTTCATCCTACAAGAGCAGATTTGAGCTAATGATGACTGACCTTGCAAACAACACTTTTGATCAGTTTCCTAATACGCAGGACCATCTGGGACAATATCCAAATTTTGTTTTTAAGAACGAGAAGTATGTGACAAAAATCTCTTCTGTTATCCAGGAATTCGAAAATAGATTCTGTGACTTCCAAAAAATTGGAACAGTTGTGGAGTACTTGTCATATCCATTCAAAGTAGATGTGGACATTAAAGAAACTGCAGCTGCTATCAGTAAAAATTACTCATTGAACAAGCCATCTCTTGAAAACAAAATATTAACCCTTAAAAATGACTTTTCTCAAGACCCGTGCTGAGCAAGAATTGTTTTGGAAGTTAGTGCCTAGAGACAAATTTCCCAACTTGAGAAGATGCAGTGAAGCTGTACACTCCTGTTTTGCTTCAACTTATTTGTGTGAATCTGCGTTTTCCCATCTGAAAATGACAGAGTACACAATATTCCAACATGAGAGATGAACATCTCCAGGATTCCTTGAGACTGGCCCTCACGCAATATTCACCCAACTTCAAAAAACTGTTGGATGAAATGCAGGCTCAGACGTCTCACTAACGAGCAAGAGCGAAATATTAAAGATTGCGCAAGATCAGCCAATACGCGACCTAAATTTAATACAAATTACTTAATAAAAGTTAAAGAAAGTTATTAAGACAGTTAAAGAAAGTTATTATTCAATACAACTTTAAGAAAAATAGTACTTTCCATTTCCCCTCACAGTTCTTTCTGGATCTTCGTCCCTCTGTTTTGTTTTTGCTTAATTTGCGTAACAGCTGATCACATCCAAGTAAATGAGAGAAGGTTCATTAAAAATGAGGAGGGGGGGGAAATCCTCCAACTTTATTGGGTTAAAATTTAATTTGAAACTGATTTGAAACTTAATTTTCATGGTGGTAGATCACCGGCACTTTTGGCCAGAAAAAGTAGATCACGACCTGTTCGAAGTTGGACATGCCTGGTATAAACAATCGATCTATGTTTACCCGTTCCACTCCGTTCATTAATTTATAGATCTCTCTCCTCAGCCGTCTCTTTTCCAGCTTGAAGAGCCTTGACCTTTTTAGCCTCTCCTATCCTTACATTCCGTTTACTATTTTACTGGCTCTTCTCTGTACCTTTTCTAAAAATGCTATATTCTTTTTAAGATACAGCGACCAGAATTGCACAGAATATTCAAGGTGCAGTCACACCATGGAATGATACAGAGACATTATAATATCCTTTATTTTATTTTCCATTCCTTTCCTTAAGATACCTAGCATTATTTACTTTCTTGGCTGCCACTGCACAGTGGATGGAGGGTTTCAACATTTTATCCACGATGAGACCTAAATCTCTTTCCTGGGTGGTGGTTCCTAAAGTGGAACCTTACATCGTGTAAACATAGTTTGGGTTGTTCTTTCCTAGGTGCATAACTTTGCACTTGTCCACATAAAATTTCATCTGCCATTTGGATGTCCAGTCTTCCAGTTTATCAAGATCCTCATGGATTTTAACAACTTTAAATAGTTTTGTGTCATCTGCTAATTTGATAACCTCACTTATTATTCCCTTTTCCAGGTCATTTATGTATATATCAAAAAGCAGCGGACTAAGCACAGATCCCTAGGGTACTCCACTATTCACCTTTCTCCATTGGCAAAATTGACTATTTAGCCTTACCCTCTGCTTTCTAGTATCTTTTAACCAGTTCCTGATCCACAATATTACACTGCCTCTTATCCCATGACTTTTTAGTTTTGCCAAAAGTCTCTGATGAGGGACCTTATCAAAGGCTTTCTGAAAGTCCAGATATACTATATCAACTGACTCACCTTTGTCTACCTGTTTATTCACACCTTCAAAAAAACATAACAGATTAGTAAGACTACACATTCCTTGGCTAAAGCCATGTTAGCTGTCTCCCATTAAGCCATGACTATCTACATGTTCAATAATGTTGTTCTTTATAATGTTTTCTACCATTTTTCCCATTGCTGATGACATGCTTACCAGTCTGTAGTTTCCCGGATTACCCCCTGGAACCCTTTTTTAAAATTGGCATTACATTGGCCATTTTCCAATTTTCAGGTATATTTTTATTTTAATGATAGTTCACAGATTACTAATAGTAGGTCTGCAATCTAATATTTCATTTCTTTCAACACCCTTGTATGTATACCATCCGGTCCAGGTGATTTGCTACTCTTCAGTTTATCAAATAGTTGTAATACATCTTCCCGGTGTATTGATATTTCTTTCAATTCTTCTGCAGCATCACCTTTAAATACCATTTCAGTCATGGGCAACAACCCTACATCTTCCTCAGTAAAGACCAAAGCAAAGAATTCATTCAGTCTCTCCACTATGGCCTTGTTCCTGCTTAGTGCCCCTTTTACTCCTCTATCATCTTATGGTTCAACGGACTCTCTCACAGTTTTTTTTGTTACGAATGTACTTGAAAAAGTCTTTATCATGCATTTTTGCTTCCACAGCAAGCTTCTTCTCAAATTCTCTCTTTGCCTGCCTTATCAATGACTTGCATCTAACTTGCCAGTGTTTGTTTCCAGTTTTTGTCATTTGGCTCCTTTTTCCATTTTCTGAAAGATGCTTTTTTGGCAACAATAGCCTCTCTGACCTCATCGTTAAACCATGCTGGCAGTTTTTTGGACTTCCTTCCACTTTTCTTAAAGTATGAAATACAGCTGGTCTGGGCTTTCAAGATAGTATTTTTAAACAACACCCATGCTTGATGTAAATCTTTGACCTTTGCAACTGCTCCTTTTAGTTTTTTCTTAATTGTTTTCCTCATTTTATTCATAGACTCCCTTTTGAAAGTTAAAAGGTAGTACTGTGGATTTCCTTGCCATCCTTCCTCCATTTATTAAATCAAACACGATCATGCTATGATCACTATTGCCAAGTGACCTCAACACCCTTATCTCTTGCACCAGATCTTGCGTTCCACTAAGGACTAGGTCGAAAATGGTTTCCACTCTTGTTGGTTCATGAACCATCTTCTCCAAGAAGCAGTCATTTATTTCATCTAGAACCTTTTTCTCCCTAGCATGTCCTGCCGTGACATTGACCCAGTTGATACCAGGGTAATTGAAATCACCCGTTATTATTACTGTGCTGTAACTTTTGTTAGCTTCCCTGATTTCCTTGAGCATTTCATCATCTATTTGTTCATTCTGGCCAGGCAGTCGATATTGTGTGTTCAGAAAGGAAAGGGAGAATTTTGTTAATGTAATAGAGAAAGAAACAACAGGTTTTAGCTATCTTCTGGATTCACTTGTCTGTCTGTATCTGCATTGCCTGTGAGTATGAATGTCTTCTGTATATGGTGTCTGTATGTGTGCGTGTGCATATTTTTGTTTTTTTGTTTATCTGAGTTTTTAATGTGTATATTTATATTTTGTTTGTGGTGTGTATATATATCTTTTTGGGATGGTATGTCTGTGCATGTATGTTGCGTGTCACTGCATTTACTGTATGCTTGTATGTGTGTCTGTGCATCTTTGCATGTGTATGTATGAACGCTTGTATTTATGTGTCTGTGCTTGTGTGAACATTAGTATGTGTGTGCATGTGGGTGGTGTATTTATATCTATGTTTGATCTCTGTGTGTCTGTGATTGGGAGAAAAGATGGGAGGGGAGGACTCTTTGATGGGTGCAAATCTGTAAATGTTATGTTTTTGTGAATCATTGTTAGTATGTTGCAGCTGCTGGAACTGCTTAAGAACATAAGATATGCCATACTGGATCAGACCAAGGTCCATCAAGCCCAGTATCCTCTTTCCAATAGTGGCCAATCCAGGTCACAAGTACCTATCCAGTTCCCAAAAAGGTACAGAGATTCCACGATGCTTATCCTGGGGTAAGCAGTGGATTTCCCTGGTCCTCCTTAATGACGGTTTTACTATAGAAATGCATTAAGGTATTTTTTTTTGGTGGGTAGGGGGCTTCATTTCTCTTCCATCTCCCGCCACATGTAGGAACTAAATTTGTACAGCACAGGACCTTTCTCCAGCTCACCTCCTGTCTTTCTGTGATTAGCGCAACATTTCAGTGCTTTGCCCCACAGCCTTCCCATTGAGTGGAGCCTACTCATAGTCTATGCTGCTAGTTGCACTGGAAGTAGGAAGGGCAGATACACACACTCACATGGAGGGGGGGAGGACTCGAAGGATGGAGGTTTTAGAATCTGAAGAATGTCCAGACATGTTAATTTTCCTTTTGACTTCCAGACATTAATCTAAAACTCAGTGAAAGCATGAAAAAATCCAGAAAGTTATCCATGCTAACCTCTTGAGTGCTGAGCGCATCTGATATAAGGGGTGTAGGGTTGGGGTATCAGGAAGTTGGGGGATGGGATGGAACCTGTATTTTTCTCCATATAACCCATATATGTGGTTTGTATGATTTTTTAAATACAAACTATGAGAGCGATTTTTGGATGAAGACCATGCACACTTTTTACCAGGGCTTTTTTTGAGGGGGTACTCGGTAGTACTAAGTAGCGGCAGCTTTTTAATTGCCTGCTAATAGCCCTGCTGTGTGTACTAGGAAAAATGTACTGATTTGACCCATCAGATCTGTACCAGTTTCAAAAGAGAAAATGTACACCTGCTTCCTCTTTGTCATTTCCTACGAGTATACTCTACTGATTGGAAGGTAACTTGCACTTATTTCTGTGCCCAAGATAGTTGCTGGAAACTCACACATGTGGCACCAAAAACACAATCTACATTTGTAATTTCCTTCCCTCCCTCCATTCTAAACATTCCCATGGGAACGCCTCTTTTCTTTTTTCTTTTTTCTTTTTTTAATATCTTTATTTAGAGTTTCCAAGTAACACAACTAATAAAACAAACATACAGCAACATAAACAACAATAGTGGATGACATGAATTATGGGCCACCAACCATCAAAAAGTAACAGATCCATACACTTACGGCCCAACCCCCTCACCAATCAATAACACTAAGTTCCCCCAGTGATGAGTGCTACACCCCAAGGAATCTCCCATCACTATTACCAGTGAAGCAATTTCGTATCCAAAGTATCCCATTTTTTAAGCAGGCCTCGATAAACCGGATTTTGATTTACATATGCTTTTTCGCAAGCACGGTGAAAACACAGCAGACTCTACCAGTATTCCGCATTCAAACTCGCAAAGCTTTTCCAGTGGCTCATGATTGCCTTCATCGCTAAACTTAGCATTAGATCAAAAATCGCATAATCTCATCTCTCCAGTTCGGAATTCCAGCCTGAGACTTGTATATCACTATCCGATATGTTAGGGGCGTCCACATCTGTAACAAATGGGTCATTCGCTGCCACACTTGCTGCCAATACTTCTTCAATGCGTGGCAGTAGTACAACATATGCGCTAACGTACCAGCGTCTTTTTCACAGGACCAGCAACGGTTCCCTCCCTGAGCCTGCCATTTGGCAACCTTCACCGGCGTCAGATATGCTCGGTGGGCCAGAAATTATAGCATTTGTGTGAGCAAAGCAGCTCTCGTAATCCGTATTTGCCTACTCCAGAAGTCATTCCACATTCTGGGATTCTCAAGTTCACCCACTTCAGACTCCCATACAAGTTGCGATCCTTTGCATCTTCTCTTTTCTCCATCCCGAACAATGGCAACGAACTTGGATATTAATTGCACCCCCATCATCATCTCCTGAATCTTAGAGTGTAATGGTCGACCAGGGCCAACCAACAGTGGTAAGACCCCGGCTTTGTCCAGGCAATGTCTCAGCTTACACCACTGGTACATACAACTAGTTGGCAGACTGTATTCCTGCTGTAGCGTCAGAAAGGACTTAAACACTTTATTATGAATTAACTGGCCTAGGTAGACTATGCCTTGTCTCATCCATGCGCCCCAGAAAAAACTGCGCCCTGCAATCTTGAATTTTGGATTTAACCAAATGATTGTTGCTTCAGTATAATCATGATCCTCTTCAGCATTCATGAGTAGGACTTGATACGCTTGCTGGGTAGCCCGTATAATCTCATTGTATACGCCCTGCGGACCAACCTCCGTGCCAATACGCATCCATAGCGGAATTAGCTTGCTCAGTGCCGCTTCGACCCGCAACCACACCGGGTCGTTTGACGTAGTCTCTTTGCCACTCCACCGGGCTCCTAGCTTCAGCAGAGCAGCAACATGATACCAATAGAAATCCTGGAAGTGTACTCCCCCACGATTTTTAGGCAACTTTAGTTTCCACGCCATTATTCTTGGTGTTTTGTTGCGCCATAAAAAAGATAGCATTAACTTCCCCATCTTAGTATAGAATCGCCGCTCAAACAGGATTGGCACCATACTTAGTATATAATTTATCTTAGGTACAATAACCATTTTTATGGTTTCCAACCTGCCCCACCAGGTTAAATTCAACGGGGACCATTTGCTGATGTATTCAAGTATTGTTCTTTCGCACAACGCCATAGTCTGGCTTAATGTATCTTGAATGGTAATTCCATAGGCTATACCCAGGTATTTGAAAGAAGAGCCCTCCACCTGAAACGGGTATTGGCTTAATGTCGATATCTGAACATGAGAGTTCAAGGGTATGATCGTCGTCTTAGTCAAATTCAACTTGTAGCTTGATATACCCGAATACTCAGCTATTACGTCCAAGACAGCTGTCAGCGAACTGGGTTCCAAAAATAGAAGGAGGTCGTCCGCATATGCGGATACCTTACTATGACAACCAGCCAAGCTTATGCCGGTAATATTCCTCTGCTGTCGAATTTTCAATAGTAATGGTTCAAGAGCTAGGTTGAACAGCAAAGGTGATAAGGGGCATCCTTTCCGGATTTCTATTGGTATCATGTTGCTGCTCTGCTGTAGCAAGGAGCCCGGTGGAGTGGCAACTACGTCAAATGGTCCCCGTTTGAATGGTCCCCCTGTTTCAAATACCTCTCATGTTCAGATATCGACATTAAGCCAATACCTGGTTAGCTTGAACTCAGCCAAAAGCGATCCGTTCGCCGCCACATGTGCAGTAGGCTTGGTGTATAGCATTTCCACACTCTTCAGAAACTTCTCTTGTACTCCGAACCATCTCATTGCTCTAAAAAGATAAGGAAGCTCGACCCTATCAAAGGACTTCTCGGCGTCCAAAGCCAGCCCCACAACCAGCTCCGCAGCTTGTTGTGCTCTCATCAGTACATGTGCTAGTAGGTGTCCATTATCCGTAGTCGATCTTCCGGACATAAACCCACATTGGTCCGGATGGACTAGCGTCTCTATCATTTTGCCAAGCCGATTGGCCAGTATCTTGGCATATATTTTGTAATCAGCATTCAACAAAGATATGGGTCGGTAGTTCTCTACTTTCTGGGGATCCCTCCCCGGCTTAGGGTGAATGACAATCATTGCTTCTGCTATTGCACCCACATTAGGACACTCTTCCTTTAATCCGGCTATAGTATGTTTGCAGTTCTGGTAGCAGTTGCTTGGAAAACGTTGTGTAGAATTCTACAGGCAAGCCATCCGGTCCACTCGCCTTCCCTTTCGCCAACTGTCTAATCGCCTGTTGTATCTCCTTGCAAGTAATATCTTCCTCCAGTGACTGCACTTGTTGTTCCGAAAGCTTAGGTCCAACAATCGCGGAGACGAAGTTTGAGAAGGTACTTTCGTTGTGTTCTACCTCCAACTGATATAGTGTAGCATAAAAATCTTTACACACCTCCAGTATCTCTTCATCTTTCAGCAACAATTCCCCAGTTAAATCCTTCAGGCCTGTTATCCGCGTCAATGCCTTTTTAGTTCTCAGCGTACAGGCAAGTAGTGCACTCGCCCGATTATTCTCATGATAATACACACTCTGCTGCGCCTTAATTTGTTTGTCCGCTACCAGATTTAGAATGGAGTTGTATTGATATCTCAGTTTTTGTAGTCTCAACAGAACAGTCGTATCTGCATGCTTAGCTAAGAGCCTTTCACCCGCTCTTATTTCCACATCCAACTCCGCCAGTCTCCACTTATCAGCTCTCCTGAGCTGAATATTAAATGATGTCATGCGTCCACGAATGCTAGCTTTAAAGGCTTCCCACCAGGCCCATACTGGCGTCTCCAACACCTGATTGCACCGAAAGTAATCAGCAATTTCCGTCTGCATAGAGCTCAAAAATTCTTCATCAGCGAGCCATGATCTATCAAAGTACCATCTTGGCTGGGCTCTCCTTGATGTCCCCATATCTAAAGTCAGTTGAACTGCAGCATGATCCGACACTGTTTTCATACATAGTTCAGCAGATGCAAGCTGTGGCACTAGTGTCTTAAACACTAAAAAGTAGTCAATTCTCATTTGCGTGTTATGTGGAAAAGAGTAAAACGAGTACTCTCTATCTTTTGGGTGTAGAAGCCTCCAAGGATCTACCAGACCCAGTGACTCCATCATACTTTGCATTACTCTACTGGACTTAGGCTTATGTTGCTGTCTGTATGGGGTACGGTCCACTAGCGGGTCTTGTATAAGACTGAAGTCTCCACCAAGAAGTATACGCGTCGATCCAGTCTCTAGAAGCTCGATTGCTACCTGTTCAAAAAACATTGGATCTTCTTGATTTGGGCCATATATTGTCATCAAATTGTACACCTCACCACTGATCTGCACTTTCGCCTTGGCCCATCTCCCTCCAGGATCTATCTTTGTCTCTTCCACAATCGGCACCAATGTTTTCCGCACCAGCATAAGTACCCCACCCTTCTTTTTGTCCGCTGGGCAGCCAATATATTTTGATAGAATCTCCCTCCCACTTTGTAAGATTCTGACAACGAGAGATGAGTCTCTTGTATGAATACTATGTCCGCATTTTGCTGCTGGCAATACATTAATATTTTCTTTCGCTTAATAGGATTGGAGATACCCTGCACATTTAAGGTCAGTACCCTTAATTTGCCGCTAGCCATGACGACTAATATGGATCCTTGTGGTAGTAGCACTCGTCACCCACAATCTCACGATCATTAGAGTTTGTTGATCCTCAGCAAGCTTATATTGCCATATCATCCAACAAACAAAAAAAAATCGAACATCTTGCATGGTGAAGCCCATCCCGCCCCCTCTGTAATCACCTCCCAGATCACCCCCCCCCCCCCGACATCCTCAAAGAACTTTACTTCTCCTCCCCTCCCCCAACAGACATCAATGTATATGTATACATATCCCATAATTGTATGTATCCCAACAGAACATCCAAACATTCACATGTCAGCAATAATATCTCAATGACTAAACTTGTGCTAGCAAACCCATTACACATCCAAGAGTTCAAATAGGCCACTCTTTGGGTTCATCTGGCTCATCCCTTGATCGCCGTTCACAGGACACATCCCCTGACGCTGCAGCTGTCTATATCCCGACATCCATATGCGTGTGGTCTGACAAAAAAGACCAAAGTGTGTCTCCGCTGTCAAAGGTTCGCGTGGTGTTATTCAGCGTTACACGCCTTTGCGCCGGGTAGAAGAGTCCATATCTAGCCTGTAATTTCTGCATCAGGGGTCTGCAGGCCAAAAGATCCTTACGCCGTTCCACCGTTTTCTTGCTGAGATCCGGGTAGAAAAATCTTGTGACCCTCTAACTGCAACGATTGCCTCTGTTTTGCTACTTGAAGAATCTGCAGGACCTGCGGGTATCTTAGTATTTTTATCACAAAAGGGCGCGGTCACTGCACATGATTCATTGCGTGGGAGGGAACACGGTGAGCCCGCTCTATTTCAAAAGGCTTAGTAAAAGTAATTTGCAAAAGCTCTGGTATTAGTTTTTCTAAATATATAATAGGGTCAGCCCCCTCCCAACCCTCCGGTATGCCAGTGATTCTGATGTTATTTCTTCTTGCCCGGTTACTCTGGTCCTCCATTTGAATTTCCAGTGCCGCAACCCGCTTAGCCAGAGGGCCCACCTGAGTCAGTATGTTCTCATGCTTGGTAATCTCTGCCTCCACTCTAGATATGCGCCCAGACAGATCTTGCAGTTTCTCTTTTACCTCCTGTACATCTACTTGTAGCTGATTTAGCGTTGCGGTGCTAGTGGTTATCATCTCCTTAACAGACCTTAACTTAAGCAGAATCTCCCGGACGCCCTCAGCAGACTCCTTCTCCGGCGCCATTTTCTGCGGGGATGATGTTTCCTGTTTCGCTCGTTTAACTGCTTGCCCAGCTGCTTGATGAAATTCCAGCCTAGCAGGTTTTAGAGATGACATCGTCTTGTTTATCGCCCGTGAGATACAGACCACCACACAGTCTAATAGAGGGGGAGAGGGTTAGGATTCTGAAGTCAGGGTAGGAGCTACGCTTTCAGGCAGCCATTTCCCTTCGCGGCAAGCTCCGCCCTACGCCTCTTTTCAGTGTGACAGAAAGTACATATGTTGTGGAACACAGCTGCGTTGAGAAAGGGCACTTTTCAGATAGGCCACTGGGGTAAATAAAGAGGCATGTTTACTAAGTCCCGCCTGGGTCGCAATAGCAACGCAGCTTTCTTGCACTAACTGCAGGAGGACATGTGCATCCGCCCCCTGCAATTAGTGCAAGAAAGCCATGTGATACTGCAGAGACCAGGCCGTGTGTGCAACTAATGCCACCTATTCAGGTAGCGTTAGTTACACCCATGCTACTTGTGACATATGGTTGGCGCAGGCCATTAATGTCTGCAGTAGCTGTGATACTCTGGGAATGCCCATATCCAGCCCAGACCCCACCCCAATGGGTGCTACTAGGATAGCACAGGCTTTTTAGTGTGGGGGTCCATGCTGATGTTTAGTACAGCAGCCAAACCGTGCACTAACCCTGCACCACCCTGGTAGCACAGTTTAGTAAACATGTCCCAAAATGCTTTTCCACCTGCAAAAAGCACTTTAAAATTTCTCCTTCTTTATGTAGATTTTTGAAAATTGTTTGACATAAACTGACAAGCATTACTGTTCCACGCTTTTGTTTAGCAAATTAATTTTTTCACATTTTTTCTTAGGTGATAATAAGATCGGTTGCTGTGAATTTATGATACTCCCCTTTTTTCCCACCCCACAAATCCAAACAGATGGTCTGTAATTTCATATTACAATAGTCAAAGCAATATTTAAACTACCCGTGCATTTTCCTATCACTAACAGAGGGCGGGAAGGAATCTCCAGCGCTTTAGTACACATTACTGCTGAACGTGACTTAAAGTGGCATTAACAGGTGTTACTAGGAATTGACGCTTGTATAAAAGTAAACCTGTTATTTTCAATTAATGTGGGTTTTTTAAATTAAGGTTTAACTGAACTGGTAAATATGCATAAATATGCTAATCAAATAATTTAAAAGTAAACTAGTTTTTTTATTAATATAATAGCACATCTCAGTAGCCACACCTGTGAAAGTATAGTTAACTGTTTTCACTAAATATGAATGTTAAAGGACAATTCAGCTGAGTTTATTAGCAATGATTTTAGAGGGTAATTTCATAATTGGGTATGTACTTTTATGCACCAAACTGTATAAATTACTGACCAGTGGAAAAGTAAATTGCTTGTTGGGGCATATTTTGTTAGTGGTCATGTGCATGGGTGGAGTCATTATTGCAGATGTGAAATGGATCCTTTAAAAGACTAAAGAATACCAAAAGCATATCTATATGTGTTTTATTGACTACAACAAAGCTTTTGACTTTGTAAATCATGAGAAACTCTGGTCCACATTAGGAAGCATGGGTACACCAGAATACCTAATTGTTCTCTTGCACAATCTTTACATTGATCAAGAAGGAACAATTTGAACAGAACAAGGAAAAACAGAATGGTATAAAATCAGCAAAGGTGTACGACAAGGCTGCATACTTTCCCCCTACCTCTTTAATTTATATGCAGAACAAATCATCAGAGAAGCAGGACTGTAGGAAGACAACCGAGGTGTGAAGATTGGTGGAAGACTCAACAACCTTTGCTATGCTGATAATACCGCAATATTGTCTGAAAATGAAGATGATCTGAAACATTTGCTTCTCATGACCAAGGAACATAGTCTTAAAATGGGCTTAACAAAGATCCTGACAATTGACAAAATCAATAAATTCATCGATGATGGAGAAGAAATTGAATCTTTAACCTGCTTGGATCAATAATCAATAAAGAAATGACAAGCAGTTAAGAAATCTGACAAAGAATCGCTCTTAGCAGAATGGCTTAGACAGGAATCTCAAGAGGAGAGATGTCTCTCTCCATACAAAGATTTGACTTGTCCAAGCCATAGTATTTTTCAATAGCCTCTTATGGATGTGGAAGTTGGACAGTGAAAAAGAAGAAAATCGATGCCTTTAAATTATGGTGCCAGCAAAAAATACTGTGTATACCAATGCTTTTTATATTTTTTTATTTATAGAATTTCAATATGTTACAATACACAACAAAAAAGAATGCCATCTCATTCAATACATAATCATCTCAAGGAAATAAGAAAACAGGTGAAAAGAAAAGGAAAGACAATAGCAATAGTCCACATTAAGGGATGATACAGATTTGCATCAAGATGACCCATTTCAACTTAATAGACTCCTTTTTCTTACTCAACCTTCACCAAAAATAACCAAGGAAATAATCATTTATTTGAAAGGAATTTTTCTAGGTGGACAGCGTCTGTAAAGACATACTTAGAACCAGAATATGACGCTTTACATTTGCATGGGAATTTTAAGTAAAACGTTTCTCCTGCAGCAAGGACTTTAGACTCTAATTGCAGGAAAGACATCAGGGAAAATAGTAATAGGCTGCCCACAAATGGAGGAAGCCTTTTTTGAAAAGAAAGATTTCATAATACTTTTATCCAATTCAGATCTAAAAGTGACCAATAGGGCCGCTCTTTTGGAAACATTATCTAGAAACTGAGTCAACTCCAGGTTATCAACAACATCCAGCTTGTCAAGTTTCCCTCCGGGCGACTGAAGAGAAACACTATGAGGGTGATAATATAAAGAAGAAATAAATGACTCATCAAACTGTGATAATAAAAGAAACTCCCGAGAATATTTCTGCAACAGTTCTAGGGGGAAAGAAGACAAACCACAGTAAAATTTAACAGCCCTAAATTTCTTGCCAGGGCTAAATTTTCCAACAATTCAATCATATTATGTACAATTAAGCTGTCCTTAACAAATGCATTACCCAGCCCTTAGACACTACAGAGCTCTCAAGTCTACATAACCTACTGTCTAAATCCATGAGCAATTTCCATGATGTTGAAAAACTTTAGCAGTGTCCAAAGAGAAGGTGCAAAGTTGGGCCAAAGTACTATAAGCACTTCTTCTATCTGACTCACGGCAAGCCACATATGTTTTAAGGAAATATCTCCTGTTCCTGAACCGGCAGACACCAAGTCTGTGACTCCCACAGGTAAAGGTACCGAAGCAGGGTAACAGGGTTCAGAAGAAACGTTACATTGGTCCAACCCCTCATCACATAGTGGAGTGGAGGTGAAAGATGACAAAATACCCCCTACAAAGGAACCAGACCCGTTCACACCTCCCCAAACTGCAGGCTGAGGGGGAGGGATATGAGAACCCGAACATAGCGAAGCTTCCAAAAGGAGAGCTCAATCCCACATCTGGAACAGAAGGCATAGCAGTGGAAGAAACACTCACCACATGATGGCCTATCGGACCCTGTACCAACTTAAGAGGAAAAGGAACTTTGTTCTTGGCTTTATGTTTCACCATAAATATGCAAAAATTGCAGGGAAAAGGGTGCTCCTCGGTGAATCTCAGGCAACCTTAGGCACTCCAAAGGGACTCCTAAGGGGCAAGCGTGCCCCTTAGGTCACGCCTCTTCAGGCATGCACTCACAGCCGCGTTCCACGGCACTAGCCAGCTTAAATCTCTGATGCTAGGTGGGAGGAGCTATGGCAAGCTTGGTGTGCAAGGTGAAATCCGGACTGTGCTCAAACATACAGCAGCACACAGGTAGCAAAATCCAAATAGGTACCTCCCATAGTGGACTGTCCGAAAAACAAACAAGTCAGTACTAGAGGAGATCAAACCAGAGCTTTTTTTAGAAGCTCAAATACAAGGCTTCAACTTTCATACTTTGTACATATCATGCAAAGAGAGAGATCATTAGAGAAGGACATCTTGCTTGGCAAGGTTGAAGGCCAAGGCAAAAGAGGAAGACCAGCAATGAGATGGATCTATACAATAACAGCAGCTATAGATGCCACTCTATCAACAATGATCCACCTGACTGAAGACCGAATACAGTTGAGGACAACTATTCAGATGGTTGCCATGAGTCAACACTGACTCGACGGCACTTAAGAACAACAACAACAATGGCAGAGTGAAAACTACGCACTTAACGCGCGTTAACATTATTAATTTGCATTAAAGCCTTTAATGAACATACCCCTATGTGGTAAAAAACATGCCTTATGCTAAGGCATGGGCATTTATGGCAACTTTCGAGCTGGTGTAAATGGTATAAATGCCCACATATGCAGGAAAACATGCAGAGCCCGATATTCAGCGCTGACAGCTAGCGCAATTACAGCAGCTAGCCACCAATGCTGAACATTAAACCCTGATATTCAATGTCAGGGTCATATCTGGCCCTGGCATTGAATATCTAGGGTCATCGATATTGAGCAACTGCCCGGTTAACTCTCACGGATAAAGATGGGCCAGCTTTTGCTGCATCTATCTTTACCTATGGCTCACAAACTGGGCAGCGGTTCAATATCGTCGCTGCCCAGTTTGTGATCAACTCCGCCTCTGCTCTGCCCCGGCATGCCCCTGATGCTAGCCGCTTAGCATTGGGCCATGTTGGGACGTTCCAGGGAAGAGCAGAGGTGGAGCTAGAAACAGTGCCTCTGCAGTTCAAAGGAACGTCCAGACTCTGGGAGAGAAGCTCAAGCCCATTGTTAACACTATAGCATTCTCAGTAGTTCTACCTGCTCTTGGTAAGGGGGCAGAAAGGCTGCATCACATAAACAACTTTAATACATGGATCCAAGCCTGATGCAAACAAGAACGATTTAAATATATAGGCGACTGGGGAAACAGATAGATCAACAAGAGACTATACTGTGCTGATGGACTACATCTCTCCGTTGCAGGGAAAAGGATCCTAAGTGAAAAATTCAGGCAGTATGTGGACAGATTAAACTAGGGAAAGGGGGTGACGGATGGAGAAGGACAAGTTCAGGATATCACTCTCTGCAAAAGCATAACAACATTGGAAACAACCACACTTTAAACCACACATCAATGGCAAGTGGGAAAAGGTGTGTAGAACAAAATCCATGTGAAATATAGGCAAGCCAGTCAACAAATGCTGGAAAGCAATGAACACAAATGCTCAAAGCCTAGCCAACAAAGTTCTTGACCTGGAAGCCCTAATGGTGGAAATGGACTTGGACACTGTGGCCATTACAGAAACATGGTTTAACGAATCGCATGAATGGGATATAGCCATAGCTGGCTATAATCTATTTAGAAGAAATAGTGAGGGTAGAAAAGGAGGAGGAGTAGCCCTATATGTCAAAAGCAATATTAAAGCCGCTGAAATGCAGGGGACATGGGGAAAAGAAGAAGTGCCATGGATTGTATTGGAAAGAGGAGATAGCACTGTCATCCATACTGGTATAGTCTACAGGTTTCCAACTCAAACTAAAGAAACAGATAGCTAATTGATTGATGTTGCAAAGATAGTCATGAAGGGGGAAGTGATCATATTGGGTGACTTTAATCTGCCCAATGTGGATTGTTCCTTCTGCAAATCTGGAAAAAAGTAAAAAAAATTGTGGATACCTTCCAAGATGCATTACTTAAACAAATGGTGATAGAACCGACCAGGGAGAGCTCTGTGCTGGATTTAGTGCTCACCAACAGAGATAGCATATCGAATATCTGGGTAGGTGCCCATGTGAGCCACAGTGATCATCACACGATGTGGTTTGAGATAAAAGCCAATGTAGAATCCAATCACAGCAAGCTCAAAGTCCTAGACTTCAAAAACACTGACTTCAGTAAAATGGCTAAGTACCCAAAGGCGGAGTTGGCAGAGTGGGAGGGGAAAAGGGACATGGAATTGCAATGAGTTAAAATAAAGGAAGCAATAAAAAGGGCAACAGATACATATGTAAGAAAAGTAAATAAAAACAAGAGGAAAACAAAAACATAAGCTTTCACAAAAAACACAACTTTCACAAAATTCAGAAGTTCACAAACAGAGGAACACAGAAAGAATACAGGATCAAACTAAAAGAGACAAAATGAGAAATAAGGATAGCAAAATCAAAAGCAGAAGAAAAGATGGCTAAAGATATGAAGTGTGGTGACAAAACATTTTTCAGGTATATTCGGGAGAGGAGGAAAATCAGAGGTGGAATTTCAGGACTCAAAAGTGTTAGGAACAAATTCATGGAAAGTGACATTGAAAAAGCAAAAATGCTAAACAAATACTTCTGCTCTGTTTTTACTAAAGAAAAGCCTGGTGAAGGACCATCTGTGATTGAAAAAATATACAAATGGGAATGGAGTAGATATCACACCATTCAAGAAGATGATATGTTAGAACAGCTTGCAAAACTGAAAGTGGACAAGGCCATGGGACCGGATGGGATACATCCCAGGATACTGAAAGAGCTCAGAGAGGTTCTTGCAGGGCTGTTAAAGGATGTTTTTAATAGATCCTTGGAGACAGGAGAAGTTCCACAGGACTGGAGAAGGGCTTATGTGGCACCTATTCACAAAAGTAGTAATAGGGAAGAAGTGACAAACTACAGGCCAGTAAGCCTTACCTCTGTGGCGGGAAAAGTAATGGAGGCACTCCTGAAAGAGCAAATAGCGGACTTTCTCGAAACCAACAGGCTGCATAATCCAAGGCAACATGGTTCTACCAAAGGACAATCTTGCCAAACAAATCTGGGTGACCAGAGAATTAGATCAAGGCCATGCGATGGATGTGATCTACCTAGATTTTAGCAAAGCCTTTGACACTATTCCTCATAGGAGGCTTGTCAATAAGCTCAACAGCTTGGGGATGGGTCCCAAGGTGGTGAACTAGATCAGAAATTGGTTGACTGAGTGATGGTAAACGGAACTCATTTGGATGAAAAGAAGGTGATTAGCGGTGTACCCCAGGGTTCGGTCCTGGGACCGGTACTGTTCAATGTATTTGTGAGTGATATTGCTGAAGGACTGAATGGAAAAGTCTGTCTTTTTGCAGATAACACAAAAATTTGTAACAGAGTGGACTCCCCTGAGGGAGTGGATAACATGAGGAAAGATCTACAAAAGCTGGAAGAATGGTCTAATATTTGGCAGTAAACATTTAATGTGAAGAAATGCAGTGTCATGCACATGGGAAGCAGAAATCCAAGAGAATTGTTTGCGATAGGGGGCGAGAGGTTGGTGTGCATGGACCAGGAGATGGACCCTGGAGTGATTGTTTCTGAGGATCTCAAGATGGTGAAAGAGTGTGACAAGGCAGTGACAAAAGCCAGAAGGATGCTGGGTTGCATACAAAGAGGAATTACCAGCATAAAGGAAGAGGTACTCATGCCACTGTATAAGTCACTGGTAAGGCCTCACTCGGAATATTGTGTTCAGGTTTGAAGACCATACCTCTCTAAGGATATAAAAAGACTGGAAACGCTTCAGAGGAAGGCAACCAAAATGATTTGGAGCCTATGTCAGAAGACTTATTAGAAGAGACTTGAAGACCTAAATATGTACACTCTGGAGGAGAGGAGGGACAGGGGAGATATGATTCAGATCTTTAACACAAGAAGCCCCAAAGTGCGTCAATTGACGCAAATGCATCTTCAAAGTTGTATACCAGCGCCACTGCTAGAACTATGTCAGTCATGTTCCATGACTTTGTTAGCAAGGTCAAGATGTTCAAATATGTGCATCGAAAATTAATGACAGATGCATCACCTAGCGGGAAAATGAATTATACCTAGAAGCCCCAAAGTGCGTCAATTGACACACTCAATTATCTTGGATGTGTCAATTGACGTACTTTGGGCTTCTAGGTATAAATTCATATTCCCACTAGGTGGTGCATCTCAATCACTTTTTACAGTTTTACTCCGACATTACAAACAATAAACACACGATAACGTCATGTAATGACATCACATACTGCACGTATTTAACAAATAAACTTCACATTAATTCACATCTGTATTTTATGCTAAACGCAGTCGTCATGATAATGCGTCAATTAACGCACTTTAGGGTTTCTAGGTAAAATGCCTTTTGGGGCTTCTAGTGTTAAATTCTTAAAGAGTATTAATGAACAAACAAACCTCTTCCAAAGATGGGGAAGCTATACAACTAGAAGGCATAACATGAAGCTGTAAGGGGGTAAACTGAAAGGCAATGTCAGGAAATACTTTTTCACTGAAAGGGTGATGGATGCTTGGAATTCCCTCCTGATGGAAGTGGTGGGGGCAAATACAGTGACAGAATCCAAATGGCATGGGACAGACACAATGGATCCCTTTCTAGCAACAGGATAAAATCAAAATAAACATAACTAACTCTTATATCAACAAATAGGGGTGATCTACACAGAGCGGTGGGTACACCCCTAAACAAAGGCATGGGGAGGGGTGACCTGCACAGAGCCTTGCTGGACAGACTAGATGAACCATACTGGTCTTTATCTGCTGTCATATACTATGTTACTATATTTCCCTCCCCCTCCCTCTCTGGCACTTCCTAGAGGTGTCGTTGGTGGTATAGTGTAGTGACAGGAGCAATCACCCTTTGCTTCCAGCCCTACTGCCACCTGGGTTCAAATGGTATTCTGACTCCTAGCTGTAGTCTCATGGTACTACCACTAGGGGTAAAGCTGACAAATAAGGAGTGCACTAGGCATCTCTGGTACCAGAATCTTTGGAAATGAGGCCAGGTTTGGAACCATGGAAACTAGAGTTGGAACATCAAGGACTGGGGGACCTCTGGAGCTCAAAACTGCAGTATGAGAGCCCTGAAACCAAGAATACAGGCATGGGGTGTTGAAGCCTTGGAAGCAGGGAGTACTGAAGCAAAGTAATTGCAGCCTATAATGGAATACCAGGAGCTAGAACTTTGGAAGTAGGAAACACTGAAGGAAATGTAGGTATAATCTGGACTGGAATACTGGGAGCTGGAGACTCGGAAGCAGGAGGCTTTGGAACATAGCTGGACGCCACTGATTTAGGAATCTTTGGAGCAGGTGAGGGCTTTTCAGACCTAAGGGTCTTTGCAGTTACAAAGTCTTTCCAACTGCACAGAAGTGGTCTGTATTCATCTGAAGGGGAATGACTCAACGTAAGGCTTTTCCTTTGAGGAGGCAAATAAAGCACACCAGAGCCTCTTCTATAAGAAGCATTTGTGAGTGTGGCAGAGACCACTAAAAGCACTTCAGAAGGAAACTTTCCAGTGCAGAGATGCCAAGATACCAGGCTCCAAAAGGGAGACTTTTTAGCCAATCCTGGTTTGGAACTTATACCCTAAAGCGGTGTGGAATTTATAGGCCCTGATTCTACTTATTGACATCCTTGCTGCAGGTCCTATAATTTATCATGATAGGGTTATAAGAAATCTAGGGGTGGCCTAAAATCTCTGTCTTGGAACTAGATAACCTGGCAGCTCTGCTAATGCTTCTTGGGTCCATCAAACCTTTCAGGAAAAGATTCAGAAGATTACTGAAAACTTGCTAGAAATTTCCAGACATGGGGGCTAATTGCAGCTTTTATTTTCTTAAACATGGTTTCACAGAACATCTGAACTGTATAGCTAATAAAACAATCAGGATTTATAATAGGCTTGGTAAGTGTTTCTGGGAGGCCCAATTAAGAATCACCTTACCGCTCACAAAAGTCATCCAGGATGGTGCTCAACAGAATGGCAAGTATGACCTGACCTCTTGCTTCATTTTCACTTTGTAAATAGTTCTGTGAATTTTAATGGCACAGTTCAATTTCAAGCTTGTTCCCCATTCTGGCAGGTGGGGATAAAGTCTTTGTTAGCTTGTTATGCTCTCTTGGAGTCTGCTTTGTCAATAGGATACTGATTTTTGGAGCCTAAGTAGGGAGCTCTTCTACTGTGACATCAGAAATTTGATATGCTCAGTCTCTAGCTGTTGGTGGATGAAGATAACCAATGGAACCCAAACAGGAATGCTCCCCAGCTTTCATAGGAAGCGTTTGGGATGTCACCACCCATGCGCATCTGTCTTCCTGCCTGAAGGAGCCATCATACCTCAGTAGGATGACAGTTTAATCAAGCAAAAAAGAACAACTCCACAGGGAGAGGGAAGGTTGGGAGGACTTATTCCTGCTCTTCCCGGAGAACACTTGCTACATGTGAGTAACAACGTTTCTCCAGGAACAAGCAGGAATGAAGTCCTCACATATGGGACTCCCCAGCTACAGTCTATCAAAGAAAACTGTAAAACAAGCCCAACGGGGCAACCATAAAAATGAACCAAGAGAAATAGCAAGAAAAGTCACTGTTAGGGTTCTGAGAGTCAGCTTTTAGCATAAACATCAACATCAGGACAACTCTACAGTAGCTTGGATGGACAGAAGAGTCGATGGGAAGGTGTTGAATCTAAGTTCCAAACAGGTGCCGGAGTACAGCTTGGCCGAAGTTGCTGTAATGCCAGGAATTTCCATCCAGACAGTAATGACCTGTAAAGGTGTGGACTGAAGACCACATAGCAGCCCTACTCATCTCCTCCATGGAGACAGAGTGCAGGTTTGCCACAGAAGCAGCCATAGCTCAGACATTATGAGCCGTAACAAGACATTCTTGGCTCAGCACAGCCTGAGCGTATGCAAAGGAAATTCAGTCCACAACCCAAAGCGAAAGGGTGTGCTTGGAAACTGCCATGCCGAGCATATTGGGGTCATAAGAGAAGAAGAGCTGGGAGGAACAGAGGTGAGTTTTCGTCCATACCAGATAAAAAGCCAGAGCTCTCTTACAATTTAGTATCTGTAGAGAAGTCTCCGCCCTGCTGGTGTGAGGCCTAGGAAAAAAAGTGGGCAGCACCACCGATTGATTGAGATGAAAGGCAGAATCCACTTTAGGAAGTAACTTAGGATGAGTTCAGAGGGCTACTCTATTGTGGTGAAATCTGGTGTATGAAGAGTGCACTACCAGTGCCTGGAGTTTCCTAACTCTGCACACAGAGGTGACCGCTACCAAGAACACTACCTTCTAGGTGAGATGTTTAAACGAACAGGAGCTGAGAGGTTCAAAGGGGGCTGAAAGGAGCTGCCTGAGCACTATGTTAAGATTCCAAACTACAGGAGGGGGCTTGATAGTGGGTTGTGAGAGCAGGAGACCTCTCATAAAGTGGCCTACAAGAGGGTATGCGGAGATGGTTTTCTGATCAATGCCACAGTGGTATGCCGCCACCGCGCTGAGGTGCACTCTCACCAGAGTTGGAAAGGTGGAGAAGGTAAGTCAGCAACACCTCCACAGCACAGGAGAAAGGGTCTAGTGCCTTTTCTGTACAACAGATAGAAAACCGATGGAGTCTTTGTGCGAATCTAGGAGTACGTTCTCCACATCTGCAGGAAGGTGAAGCTCTGCATCCATGCTGTGAGGGCTGGTGAGTGGACGTTGGGGTAAAGTAGAGACCTGCCTTCCTGAGAGACCAGATCCGGGTCGCAGCTCAGTCTGAGAGGCTGCCTCCGAGAGAGTCATAGCAGACGAGGAAACCACGGTTGCCTGGCCAGTGTGGGGTAATGAGAATCATACAGTAGTAGCCCTCTCCGTCTGAAGTTTGAACAGGATTTTGGCCACCAGTGCATTCAGTGGATATGCAGAGAGCAGACCCTCACCCCAGTCATACCTCTCCTCAAGAAATCTTCACTAGACGCTACCTGTCCTTCAAATTATCGATCCATCTCCCTCTTCTCCTTCATTTCTAAACTTCTTGAACATGTGGTTCACCTCCATTGTTTTGAAATTTTCTCCTCTCAAGCCCTTCTGGATCCACTGCAATCTGGCTTTCATTCTTTACATTCTACTGCAAAGGCTCTTGCCAAAGTCTCCAGTGACCTGTTCCTAGCTAAATCCAAGGGCCTTTACTCAATCCTCATCCTTCTTGACCTTTCTGCTGCTTTTGACACTGTTGACCACCACCTTCTCCTTGACAACTTGTCCTCACTTGGTTTTAAGGGCTCTGTGCTATCCTGTTTCTCTTCTTATCTCTCAAACAATAACCAGAAGAGAAGGATACTCCACATAAAAGTCCATCCAAAAACTAAAGCAGAGAAAAGAGACCCACAGCCACATAGATAAGTCTTCAAAAGATGTATCTGTGTGGCTGTGGGTCTCTTTTCTCCACTTTGGTTTTTGGATTCTCTTCTTATCTCTCCCATTGCTCTTTCAATGATTGCTCTGGTGGATCCTCCTCTACTGCTATCCCACTCTCAGTTGGTGTACCCCAAGGGTCTGTTTTGGGCCCACTCTTTTTCTCTCTCTACACCCAGTACTTTTGTGCACTCATCTCCTCCCATGGCTTTCAGTACCATGTTTACGCTGATGACTCTGAGATCTATCTCTCTACACCTGATATCTCTCTGGCAATCCAAGCCCAGATCTCTACCTTCCTTTCTGATATTGCTGCCTGGATGTCTCACCGTCATTTGAAATTGAAAATGGCCAAAACTGAGTTTCTTATTTTCCCCCCTTAATCCACTTCCCCCTTCCTCCTTTCTCAATCTCTGTGGATAAAACTCTTCTACTCCCTCTTTCCTCAGCCCGAAACCTTGGGGTTATCTTTGAGTCCTCCCTCTCCTTCTCCAAATACATCCAACAGATAGCTAAAGCCTGTCATTTCTTTCTTATAACATCAGCAAAATGTGTCCCTTCCTTTCTGAACACACTACTAAGATACTTATCCATTCTTTGGTCACCTCCAGTGTTGACTATTGCAACCTCCTCCTTGCTGGTCTCCCTCTGAATCATCTCTCTCCCCTTCAATCTGTTCAAAACTCAGTTGAGCGGCTAATCTTCCACCAGTCCCAATATGCTCATATAACCCTTATTCCCAAGTGACTTCATTGGCTTCCCTTCTGTTTCTGTACCCAGTTCAAACTTCTCCTTCTGACCTATAAATGCATTCATTTTGCTGCTCCTCACTACCTTTCCTCTTTCTTCTTTCCCTCTACCCCTACCTGGGTCTGTATGCCAAGCTTAATCTCTCCCCCTTTTCAAATCCACGCTAAAGGCTCATCTCTTTGAGGCTGCTTTTGGATCCTGACCTGCTTAGTCTCCTATCTGTTTCCTTACCTTTCCCTAATTGTATCTTTGTCCTCAGCTGTTGTATTGTCTGTCTTAACTAGATTGTAAACTCTGATGAGCAGAGACCATCTTTATATGTATCTGTGCAGTGCTGGGTACACCCTGTAGCGCTATATAAATGTTCAATAGTAGTAGTAGTAGTAGTAGTAATTGGGAATTTCACAGAAGGATTCAAGATTATAAGTCCAAGAATTCAACAAGGAAAATTTTTTAGTAAGGGTTCCAGAATACTTTTCCAGGCACTTACAGGACTAATATACATTGCACAAGAAAAGCCTTGAGATTAAATCTCTAAAACAGGAGCCAACAAATTTAGAAAGCAAAAAATCCAGGAAGGGGTTTTCCACAGAGCTGAAGACCTGATAAGGAAATGTTGGTGTATACACATCACAAGCATTCTGATTAGCAGTTAAACAGGCTCAACTCCTTACCTGGAAGGTAGCTGTGCAGGAGAGAGAAGAGAAAAAATAATGTCAGGCAACTTGAACATATATGTTTCTTTCCCTTTTAAGCTGCTGTGGGCACAAACATTTAGCCAATTCCTATCAGCTTTTTTATTTAGTTGACTGAGTCAAACTATCAGCACCTTTATTTTGGCAGAGCTGCCAAACTATCAAGTTCCAAGAGAGAGATTTTAGGGCAATCCTGGATTTCAGACAACCCTATCCTGATGCATTATAGAATCTGCAACACTGATTTCACAGGTAGAATCAGGGACTATAAATGCTATACTGTTTGTAGGATGTAAGTTCAAAACCAGGGCTAGCCAAAACGTCTGTCTTCTGGAACTATGTAACTTGGAAGCTTTGCTTTGGCTGATTCATTCTGTCACAGATTCCATAGCAGGGGTGTGGGTAGCTACTAGAGAAGAACTCCCAAGGTTTGAATACTAGAAAAGTACAGGACAAGAACTAGGATTGTTCACAGTAGGTTTTAGTGCCACTGTAGCTCCAGGAAGAGCATCCAACATAAAATGGTAAACAAAGATTACTAGAACTAAATAACTTGACAAGAAGCTGGCATCAGGAAGCAAGGCAAATAGAGCAGGAACTAAATGCAAGGCTTCAAGGAATAAGACAGCTGGATAGGAACGATGAACCAGTCGGAGGAATTACGGGAAGAATGGGTCGGATCCTGTAGGGATCTGGGCATTGAAGATGCAAGGAGGGGTTTTTTTGAGTTACTTCTAGGGAAGGCAGTGACTGATGATAACATACAACTTACTCTGAACCCCACAATACATTACATTGCTCTGATTGCCTCCTCAAAAATACATAATATTGAAAGCACGAGTCATCAAGAACAGACTAATTGTAAATACTTTTCTGGTATTCAAATCATGTATATATCTCAGATTGTTTGTTAGTTATATGTCATCACTACCTTGTTCAATGTAATTCAGTTGTTTTATGTAATCCGCTATGATTCTTGATATGGCGGTATAAAAATCACATAAATAAAGGGGGGAATGGAGGGAGTGGGGCCCCTTCTGATGCCCTCTTCTGACACCTCAAAAAATACTGTTATGCATTTCTCCAATATCATTTCCTCCTCTTTTCTGGCACCACAGTCTATCCATGGCACCCCCCTCCCATTCCAAGATACCGTTAAGATCCTTGGAGTGACCTTCGACCATTAGCTTTGCTTCAGTCAACATGTTTCCTCAACTATTCAACGCTGTTTTTTTTCTCCTTCATCAAGTTCGCTCAGTTTTCAAACTCCTCAGCCTCTCATCTATTCAGTTACTCATCTTCTTTCTCATTATCACCTGCCTTGACTAAGCTAATTCCCTACTTTTTGGTCTTTCCCTATATTAGCTTCACCACCTCCAATTAATCCAAAATAATGCCATAAAGCTTCTTCACGGCACCCGCAGGTTTGACCGAGTCACTCTTATTTTCATCACTGAACACTGGCTTCTGGTAATCTTCCGTATTAGGTACAAGCTTCTCATTCTGACATATTGCACCCTCCAATCTGGTAACCCTGTTTTCCTTTCCCAGTTCCTGGTGCCCTATACTCCTCTACGCACTCTCCGTTCAGCATCTCAGCATCTTCTTGTGGTTCCCAGTTTTCGCCTTGTATGCGCCTCTGCAGCACGTTCCTCTTCCTTCAGGGTGGTAGCCCTTTCTCTCTGAAACTCCCTACCCGCCTCCCTTCATGGTCAGTCATCTGTCTCCTGCTTCAAATCCCAGTTGAAGGCCCACTTCTTTGCTCTAGCATTTCCTTCCACAACCTTCTCCTGATTCTTTATCTCTTCTCGATTGCCTAAGGAAAGGCACCAGTCATTGTCCTTCCTTATCTTGTCCTCATCCCCCCTATTTCCTCCTCCCTTATGTGTCCCTGTTATCCACAACACTTGCTTACAATGTAAACTAGGCCTTCTGTCCCTTATCTCATCCACTGTCTTCTGCCTTTGCAACCCATCCATCAGTGTTAACTGTATTTTAATTCCTTGTATGGAATGTTTTATTTTTATTAACCGCCTAGCTGTGTCAGCCATGGGCGATATATCAAATAAATCAAAACTATAACTGTAACTGTAGAAGGGGGCAAGACCAGCAGGGCTTTCTAAACAGGCCAGAGTCATGAAGACCCCATTCTTTTGTTTTGGATTGAGGGGTTCTTTTTGGCAAACTCGTTGCCTGCTGCTGCCACCGCTGCTGCTTCTCATGGGTCTGAGTCAGAGGGGTGGCAGTGGGGGATGGGGAGTGGGGGATTCATGCGACAGCTGCTTCAGATCCTACAGAAAAGGTGGCAGTGGTGGTATTAGTCGGACAACCTTTTTAATTTTTTAAACAGAAGGCAGAGTGAGGCGGTCGCCTTTCGGGTGTTTCGGGGGTATTTTTTGCTGCTCCCAAAACTTTGCCGTCTGAGGCAACTGCCTCAGCCTGCCTAATGGTAGAACTGCCCCTAGTAGTAAGGCTTCCTTTCAACAGATTTTGTGTAATGGGACAGACTTTCTATGCTTATTGTCCTTAGAAGCAGAGTCATTGTGTGAGGATTTTACTCTCAATCAACTTCTACTTTCCTGAAGTGTTTTCCCACCGGCATTCTTGGCTTATTGACGTTGTTAAGAAAAACCTTGTTTTCATCCAAGATATGATTTGGGCAATGGATCAAAGACCATGTCAAAAATATACAGACACTGGAAACTGTCTTCTCAAGTACTCATGTGCCACATCCTCTTTCGTGCATTCCAGATAAATAGATCCTTTCATTTTCCACCTGGCATCAGTTAACATGTTTAGGTTATTTTTTCTTCATTAAAACCACTATGCCTTTTTCATTTTACTCATGTTTAATATCTTTATTCCACTTAGTTTAGGACTTTGTTTGTTTCTGCTTGTCTTTGAGCAGGGCTGAAGAAAAACTGGTCGGTGAAAAAACTTGTTTTCACTCCTGTGCCAAACTAAGCAGCTGAAAACTTATATTTTTCCCCAAAGGAAAAGAGATTTAAGAAACGCAGGGTAAAATTCATTATAGCATTCTCCAGTTTTTTTTCTCCACTTGCTTTTTTTCATTGAAAGGACTAAGCTATTTTCATCAATACATCTTAAGCAGTTTTTCACTAGCGTAACAGAATCACATTTGAGTCAACCTTCCAGTGCATCCTACCCTAGGAAAAGTATAAAGAATAATAGCTCATTATTGTGAAATACAAAGATGTGATTTTTGTGATATGCAGTGCCGCTCACAAAGGAGAGAGATAAAGGTTAACAAATAAGAAGAAATTGTAAGGTGATAAACGGGTGAGAGTAAGTTCTCAGGGCCAATTAAACTGTTGTAATGGTAAAACATGTTCATGAGTGTTAAATGCCTGTATTATTTCATGCAATTGTTTAAATCATATTACTAGCTGTATTCATGTTAATGCAAAATCTTGAAATAAGCAGATGCTCATTATCTATAATGCATATTAAAACATGTAAAATATAATGCAGAGGCATGAATGCAAAAATTTTTACTATGCCTCAAATTATTATCTGAGTTAAAACTCATACTTTAAAGTGGATCTTGTACTTTCTGCATTAACGCATATCCAAGGGGAGTCAATTCAGCTGCCAAGGTCCAAAATGCAACTTTTTGGTTATATGGAATGGTTTGAATACCCGAGATTTAAGCACAGTTCCCTACTACTTCCGAAACCCAGGTCCAATCAACAGTTACATGTGCCTCAGAGCAGGTGCAAAATGCCAACAGGGAAATTTGTTCAACTAAAGGGGTCATTTTAAAAGCCTTAGGCATGATTTGGATGTCTGAAAACATGGTGATGTCCCTTGAGCCATTTTACAAATGGATTTTAAAGACGTGAACAGTCAAGTAGGCAGGATGCATAGTGGAGGCATGTCTGGGGCGGTACAATAGATAGTCCTGCTCATTTTCAGTTTAGACCTTCTCCAGGCACAAACAGGCATTGGGAAAGTGCTTGTTTTGACTATAAAACATCCAAAGGGTATAAAGAAGATGGCACACCCCCAGTACTCTCTACAATCACAATGCTAGCAGCAGTGAGATTCAAACCCTACCTTCCGTAGTCTTAGCCTACTGCAATAATCATTAGGCTATTCTAAGACATTCTCAGTCTTGCTTACTATTCGAGTGATGTCTGTGTAGATGGCCCCTCAGATATTCATATTGGGCATGCCCATGTTTGTGAAATTGTGTCTGCTTTTTTTTCAGACGTTCTGGCTTGGACACCCCAGATTGCACTTGCGCATTTGTAAAATATGCCTTTGTATGTATATTTCTATTGCAAAACAGGAAATGTATGAATATTTTAAAGGTTCACCCACAGAGCACACCCCCTTCAAATCTGTGCATGCCAGACGTACACACATGCAAATATTGGATTTTATAAAATCATTACTTATATGCATATGACCATTTGCACAGCTCAATTATCCAATAATACCAGAATAAAGGACCTCCCTTGGTCAAAGCCTTGAAGAGTGACGTAAGGTTTCTGTTTCATGGTGAGGTCTAAAAGTTTACTAACCCTTCTAAAATCACCTCCTTAATGTGACACAATGGCATGTTTTGCATATCTCAGTTGGCACTGAGAATGTGTGCGTGTCTGGTAAGTGTACAGAGCATAGGGAGACATTCATGTGGCGGTGAGTGTGTAAGTGTGTGTGTATACATGCAGGGATGATTGATGCTCATTTGTACACGGAGTTTAGGCTGTGTTTGTGTGTGTGTGTATGTGTGTGCATGTGGGGGTTTAAGCTGTTCATATGCTTGTTGGGAGATTAATGTGGGTGGGTGTAAATGTGTGGGTTAGGTGTTGGGTGAATTTATAAGGGGATCCTAAGAAGGTGAAAGAGTATGTAGAGAAAGCCTGCTTGGAGATGTTTGCATGGGGGAGACATGTGCATGTAACTGAGGGATGTGTGGGTAGGATGTGTGTGAGTGAGTTCTGGAGGAATATTTAATTAAAGAACAGGCATACTTGTCTGTCTATGCATGTAAATGACTAAAATACCAACATTTAAGGTTTCCTCTGTGAAACAGAATACAATATGCACTTTTGCATACACTTCATATAGGAATCCCATTACAAAATTACCCCCAGGCTCAATAAACTCAAATTTGTAGCACTCAGGATTTGATAAGGGAATGCCATATAAACAATGTACAGACTCCAGTGAATAATAATCAGAACGCAACAACTGTAAACAGTTACATTGGCCACTTTTCAATCCTCGTGACCATTTTGAATGACAGGTTATAGATTACTAATACCAGGTTAGCAATTTCATGTTTGAGCTTTTTCAAGCTTTGGGGGTGAGCCTATCAATGTATTGCTTTTGGGTTTATTAATTTGAGCTATTATATCTTCTAGAATATCCTTGAAAAGCCAAAAAATACCAAAGAATATCTATATGTGTTTTATTGACTACAACAAGACCTTTGATTGTGTAAATCATAAAAACTTCTGGGCCACATTAAGATGCATGGGTACTGTATACCAGGATAGTCAAGAAGCAATAGTTCAAATAGAATATGGAGAAACAGAATGAAACATAGAAACATGATGACAGAAAAAGACCACATGGCCTATTGTCGCCACCTCCTGGCCGGGCGTATAGCCGGGCAGCAGGAGAGTGTCGCCTGGTTGCCCTTAGAATAAGTTTCCCCAAGATGGCTACCAGCTAAGGCTGCTGGGAGCTGTAGTTTGCTTATCCTGGCAGGCAAAGTAGTGTGACCACAAGTGGTTAGGCGAAACAGAGAATATTTATTTGTTCTTGGGTTTTACACCTCGCATCAAAAGTAACAGGGCTGAACAGAAAAACTGGATACTTCTCCAAAACAAAGGAATAAAGTTCACAACAACGTATTCATAGGTTGGTCAGCTTCAGCAATGGCTAACTTGGACACCGGAACTAGCTTACCAAGCTCAGGCTGCTAACTTCCTTACAGGCAAGTTACTTTCAACAGAAGACTGTTTCCTCACAGTTTCCTTCCATACACAATTAGCTTCAAAATGTCCATTGAGTTTTCTTTCAGTTGTAAGCATTGAGGAGAAATAGCTTGGGTTAAAACTACCAACTATTTTCTCTGCTGTACCTTTCACTCAAATCAGCTTCCTTATCTTAAACATTCACTTATTCAGCTGTGCGTGGGGTTCAGCACACTTGCAGCTCATTTGTCCTACAATAAGCACATTGTATTTCTTCAGGACTATTCTCATAACCTTCACAGCAGCTTTCTATTTCCATTTCTTCCACAGAATCATTACAACACTCTTCAGAGGGTACCTGGCTGTAGAGCTTACTATGCTGCTTCTGCAGCAATTCGTTTAACTTTTCTAGTAATATTTTTTTCTGCTCTATTTCCTCATAGAGCCTTTGGTCAGGGAATGCAGACAAGCTATTCTCCCTATTTCTACCAGTTAGCTGGCTAGCTGAATTGGTCCCTCCAGTAGGAACTAACTCCTTCCATTTTCTCTTGTGCAGGGATTCTGGAACAATCACTTGCCTGAATTCTGGGCCTCTTAGTTGCTCCCCTCCTTCCTGCTCACAGCCATGCTGCCTTCTCTCTGGAGACGCTTGTTTCCCTTGTAACACTTTTCCTCTTGGCTGTGTTTGCCTTGGACCTGCTCTTCCCAGATCCCACAGCTCGTCTCTGCTCTTGGGGCCAGCACTCCTCGTGCTTCCTTGAGCTCCTTGCTTATTCCCTTGAGCTCCTCTCGTTCTCCTTCCTGCTGTGTTCCTCTCTGCTGTGCTTATGCCTTGGCCCGTGCTTGTCCTCGAGCCCTTCTCTGCTGTGCCAGTCCTCGTGCCCCCTGCTGTGCTAACTGACTGTTCAAACTCAGCAGTTTTAAACTTATCTTTGCTAGGGACCACACCCTTCTCCCAGCAAACGTGGGAGCTGCTAGGCTTCACTCTAGCCCTGACATGCTGAAATGGGCGGGGCTTGATGCTGGCTGTGCTCTGACTCAGAGGTTCTTGGTTGCCTGGGAAACCCTGAATGCTAGCACTTTTAAAGGAACAGGGTTCACTTTTCTGCCATTCCATTTCCTCTGAACTGCCTTCGTCATCACACTATCTAGTCTGTCCTTCCATATCAACAACTACAACAGTCCACTTTTTACCTTTAGAGAATAGAAACATAGAAACATGATGACAGAAAAAGACCACATGGCCTATCTTGGTTCAAATAAGAAAAGGTGTACAACAAGACTGCATACTTTCCCCCTACCTGTTTAATTTATATGCAGAATAAATCATCAGAGAAGCAGGACTGTATGAAGACAACCGAAGTATGAAGATTGGTGGAAGGCTCATCAACAACCTTTGCTATGCTGGCGATACCATGTTACTGGCTGAAGGTGAAGATGATCTGAAACATTTGCTCATCAAGATTTAGGAACATTCTCTTAAAATAGGCCTGCACCTTAACATGAAGAAGACAAAGATCCTGACAACTGGCAAAAACAATCATTTCATCTTTGATGGAGAAGAAATAGAATTGGTAGACAAATTTAACCTGATTGGAGCAATAAATAAAGAAACGATATATAGTCAAGCAATCCGACGACATATTGCTCTTGGCAGAACGGATGTGAAGGACCTAGACAAGATGTATTTATTTAATAGAAAATTGTATATTTCAAAAATACAACCTAGGCAGATACATCATAACATACATAAATTTGAAAAATAAAAAAACAAATAAAATACATAACATAATAGTTCAATAAAAACAATTAAATGAATTAAAATAGCAGAAAATTTGAATATTCAGTAATGCAGATTAATTTTCAAATAATTGCAAAAAGGCTTGTTTATAGAGGTGCACCTTAAGCCTTTTCCTGGAAATGAGCAGGTCAGTTTCTAAGCGTAATTCTAAAGGCAGGGAATTCCATAGTTTTGGATAATCATGGAAAACATCTGATCTCAAAGGGTGCTGAAATGTACTCGCTGATATGAATGTACGTCTAATAAATTTGTGTCTTTAGATCTTAAATCACGATGAGACCTGTAGAGTTTAAGTACAGACCAAATACTTATTGGTGCTTCATGCCCTAAAGCTTTATGCACCAGCATTAGAAATTTATAAACAGCTTATCATGTTACCAGAAGCCAATGCGATTTGAATAAAATAGGCCTAGTATGATCAAATTTGCTTTAGCCAGTGATAATTCATGCTGCCAAATTTTGAATGATTTGAAGTTTTTGAGTAATGTATATTGGAAAACCAACATATAAGCTGTTTCAGTAAAACAAATGAGAAATTGCTAATGAATAGACAGCAGTACGAAGGTTGTCCTTGGAGAGACAATGTTTTTGTCTGTAAATAATATTTAATTTATACAGAGCAGTCTTTGCTATTGCATTAATATGATGTTACATATCCAGACAGTACTGAACACTATCCTTAGGGTATGTTTACTAAACAGTGGTAGCGGTTTCCGTGAATTCAATGGGGCCATGGCTCTGATATCGCACGGAAGCTGCTACTGCCATTTACTAAACATATCCCTTAATTTCTTATTCGAAAACTAATAGGTATAATCTAATCACTGATTTTCAATTGTGTGGGTAGAATAGGAGAAATTACCAAGCTCAGGTAAATAATCTCTCTTTTATGTATATTGAGAGCTAGTCTATTATGGAACATCCAAGTTTTAATGATTATTGACACACAGGGCTATATAAGCAAGTGTATAAGACATTGTTTGAGTAACTGGAAAAGGAAACTGAATATTGCCCGCGTAAATATGATAATGAAGGTCCAAATCATAAAGAATTTTACAAAGGGGAGCATTATAGACATTAAATAACATGGAGGAGAGGGATGACCCCTGAGGCACACGTGATGATTGAAAACTAAGAAAAGGATTTATCATCTGAATATTTTCGAGCTTTACAATTAGATGTATGTTTACTAAAGTGTGAATAGCTGGCCGATAGCTTAAAAAAAATGGCATTAGCTGCAAAAGTCCCACAGAACGTGCAAAGGGCATTCCCAGCATTTCTCCTGCAGATACCATGAAGAAAGCACTGGAATCGCGGAAGGACCAGCTTTGCCGATGCAGCTTTCGCCACCCATTGAGGTAGCGATAGCTGCATCCACGAAGCCTGCAGAAAGAGCAGCTATCGTGGTAGCTGCCCGAAACTGGAATGCCCACTCTACCCATATCCTGCCCATTCAAGAGTCACCATGGGAAATGCAGCTAGTGCAGAAAAAGGCCAGCATTAGCTGAATTTCTCTCATGTTAGCTGTCGTCGTGGCATGATTATATCACATTAGCATCATGAAGACAGCTAACATGCTTTAGTGAACATATCCCTTAGATAGAAAAGGTAAGGATCACTTATAGACAGTACTAGAAATTCTGATTTCATTAAATCTCTGAATCAAGAAAGTGTGATCAATTGTATCGAAAGCAGCTGAATCATCCAATAATATCGGAACAAAGGACCTCCCTTGGTCAAAACCTTAAAGATAGTAATCTATGGAAGAGAGAAGTAAAGTTTCTCTAGCATGATGAGGTCTAAAACCAAACTGATAAGGATCTAATATAGAGTGAGCATCTATAAACTGTTGAAGCTGTGCAAGAAGGAATTTCTCTATTCCCTTAGGAGTCATTCCAGAACACAAATAAGCTGGTTAGATGTGCGGAATAGACGTTTTTCTCGACAAAACGTCTAAAACCGTATTCTGAAACCATATGGCCCTGCACGTACACGGCACTAGCACAGGGATCTCAGAATGCGGGTGGGAGGGGATGGAACGAGGGCATGGCAGGCCACAGAGATGTAGAAAGCTTATTCAGGAAAGGCCCATGTACATTCTGAGTGTTTCCTGTGGACACTTGCATTATACTAGCGGCAACTTGGAATAAGGCCAGAACTTAGAAAAATTTCTGCTCTGATCTTCAACGCGTCCCATAGAGATGAATAGCTGTGACACATCTGTATTGAACTGGTGTGTCTTCTGTCTGGGAAGGCACAAGATGCAGTTGTAAAGAATAGAATGCAAAGGTGAGGAATGTTTGTAAGTTTAAAGAGCAATGAAAAATACACCCCTACAGAAATATAAAGCACTGCAAAAGTCTTTATTCTGGCTATGCTGACATTTGCTGATTGTGCTAAAGGGGTTATTCTCGGCTTCCCTATCAATTCCAGTGTTTGGAAAACTGGGAATGTAGATATAGGGATGATATGTAAGCTAGTATGGAGCAGAATCGTGTTTGACTGAGAATACAGACATAACTCCATGCCATTATGTCTTCATAGCAGTTGTCTATAGGTGCAGAGCATGGTTTTGGCAAAGGTATGTTATTTGTGATTGCAAGTGAGTGTGTGTATGTGTGTCTGTGTCTGTGCTTTGAGTGTTACACGGGGGGATCTGATGTGCTCATCTGCAAATTTGGGGAGACATGAATTCCTGGCCAGTACCTGGACCATAGGAATGACCACAGCGTCACCAGGTGCTAGGGTCATCGGACAGAATAAATCAGAACAAGCTCTCTGTAACTAAATGTCAAAACATATCCCTGTCATAAGAGAACCTCAGAATGAGAGCATTCAACAGTGCAACAGTACTAAGGCATGCCCAGAAGCACCATCATTGGTCTCTAAAAATATGCACATTTTGTAAGAGCGATGATGAAGCCTTTGGGCATGTATTAGTGCTGTTTGTACTGTTGAATGCTCTCATTCTGAGGGTCTCATATTAGTGACAAGGATATGTTTTGATATTTCACTATGGAGAATCTCTTTGGAGTTTTTCTGGTTGATACTTAGCATTATACAGATTGTTTTCAGAGATGACCAATGCAAGAAGAACTAAGGATGTCTTCTACTGCCATGTACAGTATGTTGTGATGCAAGGTGTATCATGACAAACATATCACTTTCTACTTGCTTTTATACTATCTTAGAGCGCACTGAGATTACTTTGCAATGTTCTGGGCATACAACAGACTGGTATATATGGTCTAGTTGGCATCAACATTTATGTATCATCAGTATTCATGTGTAGTTTGCAGAAGAACAACATTGTCAGTGAGAGGAGCAGCTTAGGAAATGCATATTTTACAGGGGAGTGTGGCCATTGTGGGTATATAGCAGAGATGGGCAGGATCAAAAACATCCATCTTTTCAGAATATGTTTAACATGAGGACGTACAAATCCATTTGCTGTGTATAGTTGTGTCTCGTACTCCATAGTGCTTTGTTCATTCCATGCCAAAAACATCTATGTCTCCTATTCCAAAACTGTAGGTACGCCTATCCCTGCAGTTGTGGAATAACATTTAAATCAGGCCCATTTTTGATTTGGATGTGCCTGTGAGCCGGATGCGTATGTTTTGGAATTGGACTCTTAGCTAGAAAAGAAACTGATAATACGGGATAAGAATTTAAAGAACTGGTTCTGTCAAGCAACCGGTTTTTGTTTAACCAAAACTTCTTTTAGTGCATCTGGGACAAGACCATCCAAAACTAATTTATTAATATTAGGGATAAAAGGTGAAACATCATCTGCAAATGTCTTAAATAATTTGATGGGACAACCATCATAGTAACACAGTAAATGACAGCAGATAAAGACCAGCATGGTCCATCTAGTCTGCCCAGCAAGATGGCAAGAGTAGGTGCACTTGTCGCTCTGTGCAGGTCACCCCTCCCCATGTCTTTGTTTAGGGGTAAACCCACCACTCCAGGTAGGACACCCCTATTTGTTGAGACGTTATATAGTTCAGAAGTTAGATGGTACCTTTTATTTTGTTTTTATCCTATTGCTGTAAAGGGATACACTGTGTTTGTCCCATGCCTTTTTGAATTCCGTCACCGTGTTTGCCCCCACCACTTCCATCGGGAGGGCATTCCAAGCATCCACCACCCTTTCAGTGAAAAAATATTTCCTGACATTGCCCTTCAATTTACCACCTTGCAGCTTCATGTTATGCCCTCTAGATTTACAGTTTCCCCGTCTTTGGAAGAGGTCTGTTTGTTCATCATTTCTCTTTAAGTATTTAAAGTCTGAATCATATCTCCCCTGTCCCTCCTCTCCTCCAAAGTGTACATATTTAGGTCTTCAAGTCTCTTCTCATAAGGTTTCTGATGCTGGCTCCAAATCATTTTTGTCACTTTCCTCTGAACCGTTTCCAGTCTTTTTACATCTTTTGCAAGATACGATCTCCAAAACTGAACACAGTATTCCAAGTGAGGCCTCACCAGTGACTTATACAGTGGCATAAGTACCTCTTCCTTTCTGCTGGTAATCCCTCTTTGTATGCAGCCCAACATCCTCCTGGTTTTTGCCACCGCCTTGTCGCACTGTTTTGCCACCTTGAGATCATCAGAGATAATCACACCAAGGTCTTTCTCCTGAACCGTGCATACCAACCTCTCGCCCCCTATCGCGTACATTTCCCTTGGATTTCTGCTATCCAAGTGCATGACACTGCACTTTTTCGCATTAAATCATAGTTGCCAAGCATTAGACCAGTCTTCCAGCTTTTGTAGATCTTTCCTCATGTTAGCCACTCCCTTGGGGGAGTCCACTCTGTTGCAAATTTTTGTGTCGTCTGCAAAAAGACAGACTTTTCCATTCAGTCCTTCAGCACTAGCACAGGGACTAAAGTTATTCTTTAAGGTGGTAACAGTGTTCTGAACTTGATCTAATGATACAGAATCAAAACCTTCTCCATAAATTAGAGCTAAAAGAAGACGATGCAGGCATTGTATTAAGAAAATGTGAAATGCTGTTACTCATTTTTTCATAACAAGAACCATAAATCTTGAGGCACGACCACAAAATATTCTTCAGAACCAGTTATTTTCTTTACAACTAGAAAGAGATGAGTAGGTTGTCCTAAATATGAATAAGTTTGCTTATTATAATATTCTTTTATAATTACATGTATAGCTTTGTTGTAAATATGAAGACATTGTAAATACTCTTGTTGTGTAGAAACATCTGGGGAGGCTTTCTATTTCCTCTCTTTCTTACGTAAATCTTTCCTGAATTCTTTCACAGAACTAGAAAAGCAAGGAGTCCTAGGATGATTCTTAATAGATGCTTCCTTAAAAGATGCAACAGTTTCTGAAGAATCACAAAAAGTAGTCTTCCATTTATCAGTCACATCAGTAATATGCCAGTTATCGAAATTTGATAATTTACAGTAGGAGCCCATAATTGCTTAAGTACATCTAGGGGGTTATTTCAGTAGCCCTAGCCATACTTTGGATGTCTGAAAATGGGCATAGAGATTTCCAAAACAAAGAGACATCTCCTGAATCATTTTATAAGCCAGGTCTGTGGATGTCCCCAGAATGAGGACGTCCAAGTCGAAATGGAGGCATGGTAGAGGCATGGCCAGGACGATCTCAAGAACGTTGCTCAAGGACGTTCCTCAAGGATCAAGCCTGTCAGCCCTTTTATTTAATATCAAATCTTCAAGGACCATAAGATACATTACCAGCTGTATGCCGATGACATAAAATTCTTCACACCATTCAACACCTCAGCACCAGACTTCAGCAATATCAGCAAATTCTTCACCAAAGTGCGGCAGTGGCTTCAATTACATGATCTTATCATCAACTAAAATAAGACAGAGGCCCTAGCCATATTCTCCAATGCATCTTACTCCCCACCACATACTTTAGAATGTGAAGACTTTACCATCAATGTGAAACGTGAAGTTAAATACTTGGGCATAATTCTGGACCAGAAACTCAACTTCTAAAAACAAATAAAAAGAACACTCAATCTATCTATTATAAACTAAGAACACTGAAGAACCTCCATCCCCTACTAATTTCAGCCTCATTCCATACCTCTCTTATAATGTAAATATACAGTATACATAGTTACCTGTTGTACTTATATTCTCATTTTATAAAAGTTCAATTTTAACTAAGTTCTGTTCTATGTAAAACAGCAGTGCCATGCTGTTACGTTTTTGATTACCTGTAAACCGTCTTGATTTGATGAAAGATGGTATATAAAAACAGTTAATTAATTAATTAATTAATTAATTAACACCTTCTGCCAAGCCGTAACCACTCCCACTCTTGACTACTGTAACATTATATAACACAGCCTCCCCAAACAAACCCTACATCCCCTTCAGATGGCACAAAAGTATTGTAGAAAGAATAATCCATAGAGCTCCCAGACAAGCTCATATTACCCCTGTCCTGAAACACCTACACTGGCTCCCTATCCATACAAGAATAATTTATAAGCCACTCATCATGACCCACAAAGTCTTACACAATGAATCAGCAACCTGTCTTTACCCCCTTCTCTCCATACCCAGGAGTGACAGGCTCCAAAGATATAGCTCTACCAACCTCCTTAACAACCCAGTTCAAAAAACAAAAAGCAAACAATCCACATGCAGTTGAGCATTCTCCCTCTTTGCCCTACTGCATGGAATGCCCTCCTGCCTGACCTGAGAGAATGCACTGACCAATCTGACTTTAGGAAGAAACTTAAAACCTTCCTATTCCAACAATATTTCAGTCTGGCTACTACCCAGGATCCCCGGTCAAGTATGACTTAAATGACTCAAGCCACTAACCTCTTCAAGAGTCCCACATACCTGATCCTTACAATGTGTTTAGCATACGCCTCAATAATCCCTGGTATTAGATATCTCCTCCCCCCACCTTTATTCCTTGTATATAGTTACAGCAATTTTTGTTAGTTGTTATATTTTTACTCTTCACTGAACTGGTTCTCTGGACCAGTTTTAGGTACTTAACTGTTCTTGTTCTCTGTAAAACAGTTGCACCCCCCGCACTGTTATGTTTACTTGTTATCTGTAAATAGTCTTGAATTATAGAAAGATAGTATATATATATATATATATATATATATAGATATAGATATATATATATATAAATTTAAATAAAGAAAGAAAATAAACATGGATGTCATGTCTAAGGTTATATCTGCTTGAGGCACAAGCAGACATCGCTGGGCTGTTGACAGTGAGGGAATATTCTCCTTCCCGCTTCCACCTCATCCAACCAGCACCCAAGCACAGAAATTGAAAAGGCTGCAGTGCCAGAGGCACACCCATGCCTGGCGAACCCACACTTGAGGGCCTCACCAGAGGGCTCTTTGGCATGGCCCTTAATTGTGGGACAACCCAGAGCAGCACCAAGGAACACCACATAGAACCTTCCCGTCCACTGCACCCAGACATGAGGAAACACAAGGAACAGCTCCTGCTTCTTACTACATCCACTCCAAAGTCTATGATACAGGCGGAGAGGAGCTTAATGGTACAGTTCCTTACCCTGAAAAAAGTAAGAAAAGAACACACTCATAGCCTATTAATTTAAAAACACCAACAGTAAAACCATATTAACCTACCCTTCAGGCGCCCGATCTACCAACCCCATCGTAGACTTCACGGACTCAAGGAACCAGCTAGCCGACACCAGAGAAAGTACAGCGTAAAGCCAGGAAAGGTAAGCCAAAGCACTATGCTGCCCCCTTAATCTTCACCCTCAAGCAGAGTAGAACTTGAAGTGTCCTGAATGGTAACTATATCTCCTCTAAGAGGCCCACTTCACCAAACATAAAATCATAGGCTGAAGCCTTTAACCATCAGGATGCCATACCAAAAAAGTCATTACCAATCTGATATTCACACCCCTGAACAATGTAGCACTGGGGTCTGTGGCTTTTAGCACTGGATCTCTTCCTCACATTCCTCACTGGCAAACCTATCCCCCTATTCCAGCATTCCTCGATCCCAATTATTCACAACTCAAGACACTTAAAACAACACAACCAATGGCAGACTATTCACCCACCAAGAACTGCAAACTATACCAAACTCATCAGAATTCTATCACAGAACAACACAGCTAAGACTCACAACTAACGCAAGTATTCAGCTAACAACAATGCAATAAACTGTGGCCTCATCAGTGTTCAATCAGCCTGAAACAAAATTCAAACAATAAATGTCCTCATAGAAGACCACAATATTGACATTATGCGCCTGACTGAAACATGGTTCATGGAAACAGACAATGTTTTACTAAACTAACTAAACACTTCCACTCACAACATTCACAACTGCCCAAGATCAGCCAGCAGAGGCAGAGGGGTTTGCATTCTAACAAACAAGCAACTACATTTCAACACAGTGGAAACATCCTCCGTACCCAACCTCAAATTGATTACCATCACAAACAAACAATACTCCATTAGCTTTACATACAGAGCACCATCTACCAATTCAGATGAGCTTTTCACCATACTTGATATTGTCTGCACTCATTTCACCAAACATAACAACTTTATTCTTGGAGATTTCAACCTGGCCTCAGTAACCAAGCAGCAAGCCTCAGCCTTTATAAATGCCATGAATGACTTCCAGTTCTCACAGATCATCAACAATCCCACCCACAACAAAGGTGGTACACTAGACCTCTCATTTGTCCCAATCCCTACAGCCAACAACTCAAACCGACCATACATATCTATCACTCGAGTGCCCTGGTCAGATCATCATCTGATTGCCTTCACACTCCCTTATCAAAACATTCAGAAACGGAAATCCGAATCCAACTGGACTATTCGCAGGTTCCTACTATTTGACAATCAAGATTTTATTCGGAAAATTACCTCAAAACTAACATCTCACTCCACAGACGAACGCATTGCTTTGTTGATAAACGAATGGAACACAACAATATCAGCTGCCACCCAAACTCCAACAATAGTCAGCAAAAGCAAATGGAAAAACACCATGCCCTGGTACTCAACCACAGTAAAGGTACTGAAATGCAAGTTATGTCTCCCTGAACACAAGTGGAGAAGCACCCTGTACAAACATACACAAACATAATATTTACGGGAGCTGAACAAATATTGCAAACTCACCATCAGAGCCAAGCAGTAATATTACACCAACCTAATCATAACTGCAATCAACAAGCCTATAGAGCTATTTGAGATAACAAATTCGCTCTCAAAGAATCCCACCTCAACACATATCAGGACCACATTCAACCCTCACCACATGGTGCTATACCTACAAGCCACACAGAACACAGATATATACAATGAACCTAAGCTCCCCACCCATTGCAACTTGACAAAGATAGCCAATGGACCACCTTCAACTCCATCAGTCATGAACAGCTTGACAGTATCATATCAATGATAAACAACCTCTCCACTCGACCCCTGCCCAGTCTCCTGGATCAAGATAGCAAGACCACACCTTATCCCATTCCTCTATACCATGGTCAACAACTCACTAAAACAAGAATCCCTTCCCCCTACTCAAGCAATCCTCTATATGTCCCATCCTAAAGAAGCCCAACTTGGACCCATCCAGCCGAACCTCATACAGACCAATTTCCAGCATCCCATTCATATTTAAGTTAATTGAAAAAGCAGTGCAATCTCATCTGCAAGATCACCTGGGCAAACACTCACCTCTAAATCTGCAACAACACGGTTTCCGCCCATTGTACAGTATGGAAACTCTCCTCACCTGTCTGCTCAACACCTTAATCAAAGGCACTGAGACACATCACAGGGAATCATACTTATTTTCATAAACATTTCATCTGCTTTTGACTCTGTCTCTCATCAACTTTTACTAAACAGACTATACAATATTGGCATCCAAGGCACCACTTTAAAATGGTTTCAGTCTTATTTATCTGATTGCACACAGCAGATTAAAATAGAAACCCAAAAATCCCTTCCATTCATCCTCAGCTAGGGCGTACCCCAAGGATCTGCATTGTCATCTATTCTATGCAATATCTACATCCAACCTTTATGTGAGCTCATTAGGAGTTTCAACATCAAATATCTACTATACGCAGATGACATCATGATCTTCACACCCTTCTCCACAAACTCTCTGGATTACACCAGAATTTTAAATTGCTTCACAGCAATCTCTTAATGGCTTCAAATGCACAACTTCAACATCAACCACAACAAAACTGAAATCGTACACATCACGAGACCCAAACCTCAACCCATCACCAATAATTATGATTATAACATAGTGATCACAGTCAATATGGTTATTAATTAATCACACTAGATCAAGATCTCAACCTGCAACAGCAAGTAAACTTCATCACCAGATCAATCTATCACAAACTTCAGATCATAAGGAATCTACGTAAACTCCTAATCCTTATGGATTTCCACACAGTGTGCCAAGCTATCACCACCGCCATATTAAATTACTGCAATACAATCTATCATGGTCTCTTGAAGAGCACACTATACCCTATGCAATTGGCACAAAACACAGTAGCAAGAGTCATAGTAAGAAAATCCCGTCAAACTCACATCACTCAACAGTACTCCTCAAACAGCTTCACTGGCTACCCATTATGAGCAGAATCAAATATAAAGTTATTCTCAGTTCTCGCAAGATCATAAATAATCTATCAACGGTCAGTCTCACATCATTATTAGCAAAACCCACCAACAGCAGGACCAGGAGAAAAAATACGCTCAACCTGCCAGACATACCAACAGACAAAGGGCTAACAGCAGAGCATTCTCACTATATGCCCCATCATTCTGGAACTCCCTACAACCCCAAACAAGATCCATCGAACACACAGGCGACTTCCGCAAGAAATTGAAAACTCTGCTATTCTTGGAGCACTACGGTCTAGACTCTCGACAGGAACTTCTCCCAACAACTAGCATTAGTTCCTATCTCAGTGTACATAGTTAAGTCCATCACCCCTTTCCACCCTTAATACCTGTTGCGCTACTGTTAAATGTAATGCTAAATGTAATGAGCATGTTTGGTTAAAGTTGTTTAATGTTCAAGCACTGAGTTAAATGTGAACCATCTTGACTTGTAGAAAAATGGTATAAACAAAGATGTTAAATAAATAAATAAATAAAGTGCTCATTTTGTCAGGCAAACATCGGGAGGGTGTGGAGAAGGAGCTACATTAATACTTTATTTTACAATATATCCACCAATACTGATGGGGAATGGGGGCTCATGTTTTTGCTTTGCAATGCTGCTGGATGTGCCCTTATCCTAGCTTGCATGAGATGGATGTCCCTGCCCACCCTTACCTAAGGGTGGGCAGGAACGTCCATCCTTACCTAAGGGAGATGTCTATGTTGCCGCCAGCATGGACATGCACATAAGGGATGTCTATGTTCCTAAACGTGTCTAGAGACACAGACATCCCTGGCGTTTTTCTGCACATTTTTCCCTTGATATCCCTGATTTGACTTGGATATTCTTATATTTTATATTCTGGTTAGAAGATATAATTAAGTCCATTTTCATATCAAGTAATAATTTCATAAGACTAGGGTCACACCATGGTAAGAAATCACAAGAAACAGCTAGTCCTAGATCTAAAGTGTTACAAGTCATATGGGTAGAATCAGAAATTACTTGAATAAACCACAAGGTGTCAAAATTTCTAAAACCGTATGGCAGCAGACACTCATAGGATTTGTTTTGGGATGAAAATTAAAGTCTCCTAATACAATATAAGGATCATAGGATCAGCTGTTAGTTCAGAGGAGGGATGTCAGATTCCAAAAGACATGGAGGACAATAAATTAAACAGACATTAATGAGATCAGACTTAACAAAAGTGTCTCATATAATGACAGACCTTCAGTATTATTGTCACAATGCCGTAATGCGAGTTCAGACTTAAATAACATAAGCAGCCCACCTCCACGTTTGCTGAAGCATGGAATAAGAAAAAGGATATAATTGATTTAACAGAACTATTGTCATGGCATAAGGCAAATAGTGCCTATGGAAACAGAAGAAAATGTGCAGAGCAGTTTTAAAATGGGCAGCTCAAAGCACATGGCTAGGGGTTGCTATAGGCAACCAACAAAAACACTAGCACCGGGTGTAGGTAAACGCCCCAGCAAAGCACTACCTCATAGCTCATTAGAGGATCAGGAACAGCTGCAGAGACTTGAGCTTATGAGAAACTCAAAGAGTGATGCACCTAAAAATGAGTCAGTCTTGAGAAAGAGAAGAACACACGGGAAAGGAAAGAGGAGAACACACGAGAGAGCTAACAGGAACGCTAACCAGGACACATACCTGAGAACTTCAGACGGGGATTCCAGCAGCGTCTCAGAGGAGTTTGCCCAAGAGGGAATACCTGAGGTTAGTGCCAGAGAGTTGGGCTGCACTGAACCAGAGTCTGGTCGTTGGGGACACAGAGGGATTCCTACCGGCAAACGGAGAGAAGCTGTGAGAGGGAACTTCCATGAGAGCAGGTACCTGGGGAATAGAAGCTCTGGTCTAAAGGAGATTTCCAGGCTCAAAGAAACACGTCCTGTAAGAGGAAGTGAAAAGCTTTCAAGGGAGAAAGGCTATTTTCAGCTTCCCAGCTACAAAGGTTCCGGCAGAGGCCAGCCTGAAGAAAGGCCAATTCCCTGGAGTATAGGGGCACTTGAAAAGCAGGATTTTACATACGCTTGTCCTGAAGTGTATGGCCCTCTAGAGGGAAAGTCTACACTGCATGGTAACTTTCCATTCCACTTTACTAGTGAGGAAGAGAGAAGCCCTTGCCAGAGAGAGGAGGGATTTTGAATACTGGTGTAAGTTCCAATCCCACAGAAGAGAATTGCAGGGAAGCTCATGAGGCCATGGACTGTGATTACTGTGTGGAAAACTCAGAGGATTTCCAGATGGATTGTACACTTGTATTTGCGGATAATGTGACCTCTTTCTGCTGAAGTGTGCAGAAGGGAAATCTGTTTAAAGGAACAGATTTCAATCCACAGCTGTTGTAAGGTACAAGGCTTGTTTTGCACTTTTTGTTTTGCCTTAAGCTGAAAAGAAGCATTCCTGTGTAATTTTTGTAGTTCCATTTTGTGTTATGCCAGAAGCATGGTTTATTTTCCTTTGTGATTCCTGACTGCAGAAGTTCTCCCGGGAAGGGAAATAAAATACCCCTTTATCAGCCTAGCTACTCGTCCACGACTACACTCTTTTTATTGAATAGCTAGTGGGACTTCAGCTCCCAGGGGGCACTACTTGTCCCTGCTACCTAAGAAGAGGCCTCACTGAAACCCCCAGGTCCTTTGCCTTTGGGGGGTATGTAGGTGGGTGACACTATATCAGTGTTAAGTAGCCAAGAGTCGGTAATGCAAAAAAAACCCCAACAACAGGTCTCTTGTCTGTTAAATCAAAAATAAGAGCAATCTTACTCCAGCCTAGCATTAATCATATAAATAGAAAGACCCTGATTAATAATGGATTTTAACTTAACAGTTTGGCTAAACAGACAAGGCAACTAAGTACTGCTGGGGTATAGTTTCTTATAGCAGGATGGTAACTTGCCATACCGACCTTAAGTAGTAATCACAGGGATGTTAACAGATGAATAACGCATGATAACAACAGAAATATTATCATAAATACCCTCATCAATGATGAAATTTAAAACCCCTCAAAATTTACTCAAAGGAGCACTCCAAGAAGCTCCTTTGTTGCTCTCCTTTGTCGACCCCCCAAAGTTGACATATCCACCTCTGGCACATGCCACCTCTGGGGAGAAGCCCACAAATTTTACCTGCATACTGTCAATGATGTTGTTGAGAAGCAGGGATAACAGTAGTCTGGCTCGGGGCAGGCACAGCATGGATGTTAGTAGAATGGCTTGGGAGTACCAGAACAAGCTAAAAAGAAATGGTAAACCAAGAAAAAAGGCAGGTAAATTTTACAGTCCCCTAGATTGAACCCCAGCAATTTTACCCGCATGCCCCTATTGATGTCACCAAGAGGTGGGGGCAGACGTAGTCTGGCACAGGGCACAGTATGAATGTTAACAGGAGGACTTGAGTCCCAGAACAAATTGCAAGTGTGGATACATATGATTCGCAATGTCCAAGCCATGGTATTTTCAATAACATCGATATCTTTAAAAAGGAGATAGAGCAGCTTTTAAAATAGATAATGGAGGAAAGCCAATAGTCACTCAAGAGCATATGGTTTGGATTGATATATTTTTGAAGGATACTAACGAAACAGAAAAGTTAGGGCGGGGAACGCAAGCGGGAAGCAGATCTCAGTTGTCCAGTGTTTTGTAAATGACTGAGGTGACAAAGCCGCCACTTCCTCCTATCAAGGCCATCTATGTCAATTTCAGTTGTTTTCTCTTCTCCAGGTTTATTATACCTTAAATTCTGATGTATAGTTCATTTAGTCATAATTATATAGCCTAGATTGTAATAGTCTTTACTATTCCATTTGATTTTCATACCTATTGTAACCAATGTTCCCGCTAACCTGCACTGGGTCTGCCGCCAACATTCCTGCCAGCGGTGGGGGGGGGTGCAGAGCGAGTGATCGACACTCTGCCCCTCCCCCCACCGGCAGGAATTCCGACAGAGGACCCGGCGCAGATTAAGGAGAACAGTGCGAGGGTGCTGCGGCGTGTGTTAGACCCTGTGTCTAACACACGCCGCAGCACCCTCGCAATGTTACTGAATCATGGTTAACTGACACTGACTCAGTACTTCTTAATCATTTCATTCCTCCCAACTACTCTATTTATACTTGCAATAGACCTGGTCATAGAGATGGAGGTGTTTTTATCCTCGTAAGGACTGATCTTCAATTCCATCTACTCTCCTCAATCAGTTCCACACACCTTGACTCCATTAGCATAGCCAATGATAAAGTTTCCATCTGCCTATTCTACAGGTCTCCATCTTCCTCTCCTGAAGATCTCTCAACTATTTTAGACCTTGCTTGTAACCCCACGTGCTCACTTATACCAAATTGGGTATTAGGCGATTTTAACTTGCCAGCTCTCCAGAACAATCACTCTTTTGCTTTTCTTGAAGCAATTGCCGAGTTGGGTTACAAGTAGATAGTTGATACCCCTACACATTCTAAGGGAAATAAGCTGGATCTCATTTTTGCTACATTTTCAACTATAATTTCAATTAACTACTTCTCTCCTTCTATTACCCCAGTACCTTGGTCTGATCACAGTTTTAATCAAATTTCTAATACCAATTTCACAGGTCCATAACACTCATCGGAATTCTGCCAATGCTTCCTCAGTTTCTTCAAGAAGTTTCCAGCTCTTTAATAAAGAGGAAGTCATTGACAAAGTTATACCTGACTTTGATATCATATCACCCAATCTTGATTTGCTGATATCTACCTGGAAAAATAGCCTGAGTTCATTTGCTATTCGGCCTGCATCAAATAACTCACCAAAGAGAAAATATATAGCACGCTGGTACTCTTCTGATCTGCGGTCATCTCTTCTTTTACTTAGGAAGCTTGAAAGATGATGGCGACGTTCACGTTCTTCTGATGATCATTCTGCTTATATCTCCCATCTTGAGACCCACTGATGTGCAATTGTTAATATACCATTCTGATCTCTTGCTCCATTCACTAAACAGACCTCGTGATCTATTTAATATCGTTAAATCGCTTGCCAAGGATCCTACTTCTATTCAACCTGACATGTTACAACCTCAAGAATTTGCTGATTATCTTTGTTCTAAAGCCAATCTTACCAGCCCCTTCTTCCCCTCCCTTGTACCAAGTCAAATATCAGGCTTGTTAACGCCTTTATCTTCCTTTACACCTCCCTCCGAGAAGTCCATTGAGGATATCATTACTTCCATTAATACAACCACCTCTCCCAATGACCCTTGCCCAGATTTCTGGATCAGATCTTTACATGCCGAATTCAGTTCAATCATAGCTAAGATCATTAAGCTTTCATTTTCAATGGGGGTTATTTCCCTTCACTTTAAAATAAACCTCCATTCGGCCACTTCTAAAGAATAGTAAGTTAGACCTAAAAACGTAGAATCTTATCGACCAATCTCTAGCATTCCCCTATTAGCTAAAATAATTTAGAAGGTTGTCCACATCCAACTTCAACATCACATTGAGACTACTGCTCCTCTTGATCCTTGCCAATACGGGTTCAGAGAATTACATGGTGTTGAGAAACTTCTCACCACTCTATTCAGCTCTTTACTCACCGGACTTGATAACATCAGACAAGGTTATGTTCTAATCTTCATGGATATTGCCTCTGCCTTTAACTCAGTCAATCATGAGTTGCTACTTACATGTCTTCAAGAGAAGGGAGTTCTTGCTTCAGCCTTGAATTGGTGCAAGTCATACCTTTCTGATCATTGGCAACAGGTACGAATAGGCTCCATTACCTCTGAACCTTTTCAACAAAAACAAAGTGTTCCTCAAGGCTCATCACTTTCTGCTCTCTTCTTTAACACTTATATGCAGTCCATCTGTTCAATCATCCGCTCCTTTAACATCTCTTGCTTCATCTATGCTGATGATGTTTTGATGTTCACGCCATTTTCTGTTGACCAGCCTGACTTCTTGACTATTATAAGCTGCTTTAATGCTGTTACAGATTGGCTTTGTATGCAAAACCTCAGAATCAATTTTAACAAGACAGATGTCTTATTCATTACAAGGAATCAATCCTTCACCCCTCCTGCAGAACTCTTAAGTAAATCTACCATCCGCTACTTAGGTATCACTTTAGACCAGGGGTCTCAAACTCCAATCCTGGAGGGTCGCAAACCAGTCAGGTTTTCAGGGTATCCCTAATGAATATGCATGATATATATTTGCATACAATGGGGGCAGTGCATGCAAATATATCTCATGCATATTCATTAGGGATACCCTGAAAACCTGTCTGGTTTGCGGCCCTCCAGGACTGAAGTTTGAGACCCCTGCTTTAGACCATCAGCTTAACATGAAGGTACATATAAGCAATATCACTAAGGCAATTTACTACAAAATATGAACACTTTGGCACCTACGTCCTCTCCTAGAGCCTGCTGATTTTTGTATGATTTTTCAAGCTCTTGTGACCCCCAATTTTGACTTTGCCAATGCCATTCTGCATGGTCTCCCTAAAAGCACTCTTAATTTACTATAATTGGCAATGAATGCCGCTGCTCATGTCCTACATGGAGCATCAAGAAGAGAACATATAACTCCAATTTTGCAGCACCTCCACTGGCTTCCCTTTCATTGTAGGCTTACCTTTAAAGTAATCCTGCTTACATTTAACACTAGAAGCCCCAAAGTGCGTCAATTGATGCAAATGCATCTTCTAAGTTGTATACCAGCGCCACTGCTAGAACCATGTCAGTCATGTTCCATAACTTTGTTAGCAAGGTCAAGATGTTCAAATATGTGCATCGAAAATTAATGACAGATGCACCACCTAGCGGGAAAATGAATTTATATCTAGAAGCCCCAAAGTACATCAATTGACGCACTCAACTGTCTTGGATCTGTCAATTGACGTACTTTGGGGCTTCTAGATATAAATTCATGTTCCCACTAGGTGGCGCATCTCAATCACTGTTTACAGTTTTACTTCGACATTGCAAACAATAAACACACGATGATGTCATGTAATGACAACACATACTGCACGTATTTAACAAATAAGTAACTTCACATTAATTCACATCTGCATTTCATGCTAAACGCAGTCGTCGTGATAATGCGTCAATTGACACACTTTGGGTTTTCTAGGTAAAATTCCTTTTGGGGCTTCTAGTGTTAAAGCCCTCAACAAGCTTTCTTCTGCCTCACTCAAAGATCTTGTTCAACTTATACCTCAGAATAGATCCAGAAGATCTGTTGCTGCTCATTTTCTCACTGTCCCTTCTGCGATTATAAGATGCTCTCTTGCGACTAAGAATCGAGCCTTTATATTTTATGCATCCACACTTTAGAATGCCCTTCCTGTCCATATTCGGGCCATTTCTGACCTTGCACATTTTAGAAAAGCCCTAAAATCTCACCTTTTTCATCTGTACTATTCTCATGCCGGTGACTTTACATAATCAAATGTATCCTTTATATTGTCAAACGCCCGAGCCACTCGCCTCTAGTTTTAGAGGGGCGTGGTTATTGAAGGCACCTTCTCCTATCAGCTTTAGCAGCCTATTTCCTTGTGGTGTCTTCTGGGAAGTGTAGTACTGCTAAGATGTGTTTGTGCTTCAGGTAGAAGATTGTAGTTAAGGCCACCGAGGTAAGGCATATAACAGAAAATTTATTTTGCACAAAAAGATTCAAAGTACCATATACAGGATTATTTCTGTAGGGTTTGCTTAACGTACAGCAGATGGTTGGCAAAGTAAACAAAAGAACACAAAAATGGCTTGTTTAAAGTCTTCTTACTTTCAGAAGCACAGCCTTTGATAGCAAGACTGCCACCTTGCTTTTAGTCCTTGCTAATGACAGCACAAAGCCCAAACAAGCTTAATGTCCTGTGGCAGTTTGGCTTCTACCAGCCTCAATTCCTTCTAGGCTGCAATTCAGGTACAACAGAACTCAAAACATTCAGACTGCCATCAAAAACTCTCAACAGGCTTGTCACATAACAAAGGAGGAAAGAAAAACTCTTCTAGCAGATTAATTGGCTTCTTGCCGTTTCAAAGTTCAAACCACAGGTGGATAACAAGCATGAATCACAGCTTCCTGCTTATCCTTAGATATCAGTAAACTTCCCTTTTAAAAACATATGGGAATTTACCACCACACTGCCTGTTTCTTATGGTTACCTTTTCAAGGAGGATAATTCTTTCAAGGCTGGATTTTCCTCAGGACTCCATGTCTAAAGCTTAGCACAGAGAGCAATCCATAAGGATGTCTTCTTCCCCCGACTCTGACACTGGCTCTCCCAGCTGCATGGGCTCTGACTCACCCACCCGGTCAGACTGCTCAGCTGACAACCTCTCCGATGCTGTGATAGCTTCTCCACTTCCTGGCTCCAACATCTGCTGCCAACCTGTTGCAGGGAATTCTGCTCTCTCAGCTCCTGGTAGCTCGGCTCTTCTCCATGAGTCAGCACCTTCTCTGCCTTATCCTCCCTCTCCTCCTTTCTTCTTCCTTTGCTCCTTCTCCCCGTCTGTATACTCTAGCATAGGCTTATACCTCCAGGGTTCTAGCCCCACCTCCTTCCTTCCCAGGTGTTGGCAATGCCCCTGCCTTCTGGTATTTGAGAAATCAGGGAACTTGTTGAAGTAAGGGTTTTGGACCTTGTGTCCGTAATCTCTCTCTCTTACTCTATTAGTCACTGCATGAAACCTGTTCCAGCTGGGGTTTTTCTGGTTCTTAGGTGTGGCTGTGGCTTTCTCACCCTGTACTCCTAAAAGGGGGCCCTTTACTAGGGTGAATTCTTTACGTTTCTCACCTCCCCCATACTCAGGATAGATGACCTTGCCACAATATCTATTATTTGATTTTAACTGTATCTGTTATTAATTTTTTTAATTATTTAGTCTACCCATTTTAACCAAGTTGTTTTTACCTGTTATATGTAAAGTCCAATGTTTGCTCTGCCAGCTTTGTACAATTAATGTTTTATTGTAAACTGCACTGATGCTAAAGAGCGCGATATAGAAAAGTTATAAATAAATAAATCCCAATAGAGAAGTTTCAATGAAGGTAAAAGTATCTCAGGTGTCCTTAGGTAAAATGAAGAGTTGAAAATCCCAAATGTTAATATAAACAAAAAAAAATATTTTGAAATACCTATATGCAAATCCCTGAAGTCAAAAAAATACAATGGAAGAGCTAGAATATATAGCACTGAATGAAAGGTTAAATGTAACTGTCATCACAGAGACCTAGTGAAAGGAGGACAACAAATGGGACACTGTGATACCAGGGTACAAATTATATTGGAATGATAGGGTAAATCAAATTGGTGGAGGGGTGATGCTATATGTTAAAGAGGACATTGAACTCAAAAAGGGAGATCCAAGGTGAACTTCCGCAATAGATCAATCACACAACACCAGAATGGAAGAAGACCATAGGCAGAAAAAATCTGTAATAAAAAGCCCGCCTCATCCAAGTTTCAGCAAAGATAGCCTTCATTAGAGGTCTATAATAACAATTACAAAACATAATATCAAGAGATAAAACACAAAAAGTATATTGACATAAACATGAAATAAAAGACAATATATTTATATATATATTCATAAAATCAGATATGGATGTGAAAAATGTGAAAAAAACAAATGGATATAAAAATATATAAATATAAGAAAGACATACCAGACTTGTAAAAATCATAAAATTGGACATTGTAAAAGAAAAACATACCAGACTTGTAAAAATGAGAAAATATCACAAAGGGCACTACAAGAAAAAATAAATTGATAACTGGTGCCAACTTCTTGCTTTACAAGACTTGTCATAAGATGTAGGTGGGTCCCAAAAATAAAGAGAAAGGGGAAAGTAAAGATGGAGAGTGGGAGGGGAAGGGGGTGGGGGAAATAAGGAAAAGAAAGGGGGAAGAAGGGGAGGGGGAAGGGAGGAGAGGAGAAGGGGGAAGGGAAAGGCAGAAGGGGAGGGGAAAAGGGGGGAAGGAGGAGAAGGGGAAGAAAGAAGGGGGGGGGAGAAAAGGGAAAGAGGGGGAGGGCAGAAGGGAAAGAAAGGAGGGGAAGGAGAAGAATAATTTCATAAGTAGAGGAAGGCTAGCAAGGAAATCCGCTGCACTAGCATTTAGCTTTCAAAAGGGAGACTATGATAAAATGAGGAAAAGGGTTAAGAAAAAGCTAAAAAGGAGCAACTGCAAAAGTTAAGAGTTTTAACAACTTTGAATAATTTTGTGTCATCTGCAAATTTGATCACCTCACTTGTTTTTCCCATTTCCAGGTCATTTATAAAAATGTTATAAAGCAATGGACCCAGCACAGATCCTGGGTTACTTGACTATTCTACTTTCTCCCTGAGAAAATTGACCATTTAGCCCTACTCTCTGTTTTCTATCTTTTAACCAGTTCCTGATCCACAATAGTACACTGCCTCCTTTCCCATGACACTTCACTTTCTTCAAAAATCTCTCATAAGAGACTTTGTCAAAGGCTTTCTGAAAATCCAGTTACACTACAACAGTGATGGCTAACCTTTTTGAGCCCGAGTGCCCAAACTGCCGCACAAAACCAAAGAATTTCCTCAAAGTGCCAGCACGTCAATTTGCATAAATATTTGCATAATGCTAACATACACTAACTTTTAGTAAACATGTCTCTTAATGAGTGTATGGATAAAGACAGACTAAAAGATTTCTACATTACTATAATCCAGTGCCAACCGCCAGGCACATTAGGAACTACTACAAACACTGCCCATTTAGAACCAATAGCAAACCCGCCGTATCCTAACAGCACTACCAGGACTCACAAAGCACCACACCATACCTATCAAAAGGCAACACTGCAAATATTAAACCAATACATTTCAGACAATAACAATACATGACCTACTGGGGAAAGAGAACAAGTGGCAATGTCAAAAAGGAATTACATAAACAGAATACCTCAGCTCAGTTACACAGTTGCAATTGCTCCTGCCACTTTCTTCTGGCTTCTTCATGTTTTCTGCTAACTCTCCATCATCTGCTGTCCATTTGTCCTTTCTTCTCTCTTCTAGTTTTTTTTTCCATTCTCTCTCTCTCTACATCCGCTTTAACATACTACTAATCTTTCTCCTTTTGCTCTTTCCTCATTCCTATTTCATCCACTCAAATTTTACCCCTCCATCCTCAATCCCCACTTACTCTCCCAATACCCGGCCAATTGTAGATTTTTTATCCCTCCCACACAAAATATTTTTCCCCTCTCCATTATACTCTCCCAGCCCCATCCCATTCTAATCCTCCCCCAACATCAGCTCCCTTCTAGTTCCAGCCTCACCCAGCATCCATTCCCTTCTAGTCCCTGCATCAGCCCATTTCCAGTCCTAGCAACCCCCCAACCCAATACCAGTCCTAGCCCCTCCCCATCAACTCACTTCCAGCCCTAAACCCCCATCACCCCATTTCCAGACAGCCCCCATCAGCCCACAGCCCATTAGCAGTCCTACCCCCCCAGCCCATTAGCAGTCCTACCCCCCCGCCCGCCCCCCTCCTGCCCATTAGCAGTCCTAACACCCCCCCCTCCTGCCCATTAGCAGTCCTAACACCCCCCCTCCTGCCCATTAGCAGTCCTAACCCCCCCCCTCCTGCCCATTAGCAGTCCTAACACCCCCCCTGCCCATTAGCAGTCCTAACCCCCCCCCCTCCTGCCAATTAGCAGTCCTAACCCCCCCCTCCTGCCCATTAGCAGTCCTAACCCCCCCCCTCCTGCCCATTAGCAGTCCTAACCCCCCCTCCTGCCCATTAGCAGTCCTAACCCCCCCTCCTGCCCATTAGCAGTCCTAACCTCCCCCCCTGCCCATTAGCAGTCCTAACCCCCCCTCCTGCCCATTAGCAGTCCTAACCTCCCCCCCCTGCCCATTAGCAGTCCTAACCCCCCTCCTGCCCATTAGCAGTCCTTACCCCCCCCCCCCTCCAGCCCATTCCCAGTCCTACCCACCCCCCCCCTCCTGCCCATTAGCAGTCCTAACCCCCCCCCCTGCCCATTAGCAGTCCTAACCCCCCCGGCAAATTTTTAAAAAAAAAAAGCAGGCTCTGGCTGCTGCCGCGGCAGATTGCAATGTCCCGCGGGGCCCCCTCCGCCCGCTAAGCCCCTCTGCAAGGGCTTTCAGATTCGCGAGGGAGAGCGTCTCCCTCGCGTCTCTGTTAAGCCCGCAGGGGCTAATGGGAAATTTCCCATCAGTCCCTCGCGTCTAAAGGGGCTGATGGGAAATTTCCCATTAGCCCCTGCGGGCTTAACAGAGACGCGAGGGAGACGCTCTCCCTCGCGAATCTGAAAGCTCTTGCAGAGGGGCTTAGCGGGCGGAGGGGGCCCCGCGGGACGCTGCATTCTGCCCTTGCCGCGTCCGCAGTCAGAGACAGCTTTTTCTTTTTTTTGCGGACCTATGGCCCGCGTGCCAGCTGCAAGGCCTTCGCGTGCCACAGCTGGCATGCGTGCCATAGGTTCGCCATCGCTGCACTACAATATATCAACTGACTCACCTTTAACTACCTGTTTATTCACACCTTCAAAAAATATAAGAGATTAGTGAGACAATAATTTTAAATCACTTAGATTTGATCTGGATGTCCGAAAACATGCGCATGGATGTCCAAATCAAAGAGATGCACCCTGGAGCAATTTCAGAAATGAGGTTTTTAGATGCATCCACTGTGGGGACATCTAACGAGGCATGTGGTGTGCAAGGTATGTCTGGAATGGCGATGCCTTCAATTGATCTTAGAATGCCAGAGATATCTATGCCCACATCCAAACATAGACCTGCTCCTGGCACAAATAGGCACTGGAAAGTATTCATTTTGGTACTAAAATCTCTGGAGTCTATCAAGAAGTTGGTACTACACTATCCTCAGAACTCTTCACAATGACAATGTTATATGTCTTTGGGAAAGTTTTTTGGGTTTACACCACAGGTACATGTCTCATAGACATCCCCAATGCTATATACTATACCAGTACGATTATGTAGGCAACCCTGCAGATATCCACATCAAGCTCATGCACGTTTGTGCAATTGTGCCCAAACCTAGACATGCTTGCTGTTTATAGGGACTCTCAAATGTATCTCTCTGTGCCACAATTATCTCCAGGAATCTAGGTCTGAACCTCAGTCTGCTTGTGTGACATTACTGCCTGGATGGCCTCCATTATTTGAAACTGAACATGACCTAAACAGAGCTTCTTATCTTTCCCCCTAAATCCACCTTCCCTTTCCTCCCTTCATTATTTCTGTGGATAACATTGTCATCCTTCCTGTTTCCTTGGCTTGCAACCCTGGGGTCATCTTTGACTCCTCTTGCTCTTCCTCTGCACACATTAAACACATAGATAAAGCCTCTCATTTCTTTCTCTATAACATCAGTAAAATTTATCCCTTACTTTGTGAACATGCTACTAAGGCCCTTTTCCATTCTCTTGTCACCTCCTGTTTAGATTATTGCAACCTGCTCCTTGCTGCCTTTCATTGAATCATTCTATTACCTTCAGTCCACTCAAAGCTCAGCCGCATAGCTAATCTTCTGCCACTGCCACTATACTCACATGAGCCCTCTTCTCAAGTTACTTCATTGGCTTCCTATCCATTTCCACATATAGTTCAAACTTCTCCTATTGACCTTTCGTTCTGAAAATCCTCACTACCTCTCCTCTCTTATCTCTCCCTACACCCTTCCTTGGGAACTCTGCTCATCAGAAAAATAACTTTTATCTGTGCTCTTCTCTTCTATTGCCACCTCCAGACTGTTCATTCCACCTTTCCTAGAATACACTAGTGACTTAGTATATCAGGCTCTGCCTCTGGTTCTATTCAAATCCAGGCTAAAACCACACCTCTTTGAGGCTGCTTTTGGATCTTGACCCCCTTATTCTCCTTTGTGTATTTTAATTACCTTAGTCCCCTGCTTGTTCTGTTTGTCTACCTTGAATATATGTTAAGCTCCATGGAGCAACGACTGTCTCTTATGTGCATGTGTACAGTTCTGTGTATGCCTTGTAGCACTCTACATATGATAAGTAATAATGGTAGCAATAGTAGGAGGCCCAATCTGTGGATTTCAATAGCTCCTGGATTGCTCAGAAGGGTACAAGGCTGCATTATACCATTGGTCACTGGAGGAAAGGTCTGCTGTACTTTAAGCTTCTGAGGAGCAGTTAATTCCTTCAGGTGAAAGGATCATGGTGGCAGAAATGGTGAGCTGAATAGTGACCCCTACAGGTAGAAGGTGGCACAACAGTAGAGATGGCAAGCGCAGCAGTGTCCCCTTGAAGTGGAAGAAGGCATGGTGGCAGAGATGGTGAGGCAAGCAGACATCCCTCCATGCTGAATAAAGTGCAGCAGTAGAGATGATGAGCCCAGAAGTTTCATCTTTAGGTGGCAGAAGCATAATGGTGGAGTGAGCCTAGCAGTGACCCTTTCTAGGTTGAAAGAGGTTCATGTGGAAGGAAACATGGCAGTAGACGTGAGCCTAGTAGTGACCCTTCCAGATGGAAGGAGGCATTGCAATGGAGAAGGTGAGCCCAGCAGTGACTCTGTCAGGCAGAAGCAGGCAAGGTGGCAGAGACAGCAGGGAAACAAAGATCCCTTCAGGCAAAGAGAGGTCCAGATATGACAGAGCCGTCACTGCTGAACCCTAGACCTGGATATTCAATGCTGGGATCATTGAATATCTAGATCAGCCTGATAGCCAGGAGGTCAACCAGGCAGTGGTGCTATTCAGCTGCTGCTCGGTTAGCTTCGGTGATGAAAGTTAGGCCAGCCTTTACTGCACCTGACTTTCACTTCTGAGGGATAACGGGGCAGTGGTTGAATATTACCAGCTATCCCTAGATGCCACCCATGTTCTGCCCCCATTTCACCTCAATGCTAGCCGATTAGCATTGGGGAGTCTAGCAGCGGCACCCACAGATACTCAATGGCACTTGCGATCCCGTTCACCATGAGTGCTAACCGCATGAATTGTTTTCAATATGTACCCTAAGTTTACAGATGAAGGACTGAGAGCTGTAAATGGAAGTGAGGGGTGAAGTACTTTTGTGCACGAAAGAACAGAACCTGGGGGTCATTATATCCGATGATCTTATGGTGCTCAAACAAGTAGAAAGGGGGATGGCTGAAAGCAGAGGAAGAGAAATGGACAACAGGAAACAGGAGGTAACAGTGCCTTTGTATAAGTGTCTAGTGGGAGCTCATTCAGAGTGCTGTGTATAATTATGGAGACTGCACCTTCAAAAAAAATATAAACAGGATGGGATTGGTGCAGAGGGCAGCTACCAAAATTCTCTGTGGTCATTGTATGTATACTTTGGAAGAGAGATAGGAGAGAGGACATATGATTTAGACATGTAATAATCTCCATGGCATAAATACACAGAAAGCAGGCTCTTTCAATTGAAAAGACACTCTGGAATAATGGATTATAGAATGAAGGTGAAAGGCGATACACTCAGAAATAATATAAAATATTTCTTAATAGAAAGGTGATGGATACGTGACAAAGCTTCCCAGTGGAGGTGTTCAAGATGAAAACTGAATCTGAATTCAACAAAGCAGGGGACAAGCACACAGGATCTCTAAGGGAGAGGAAATTGTTCAGAGGGGTAGCCATGTTAGTGTGGAATAGCAAAAATTGCAGATGCAGGTGACACCTTATATGAGGGGGGGGGGGGGGGAATGATATGTCTCTGGCCTTGTAGCAAAACAGAAAGCTATTGTCACACTTCAGTTCCGGTGGTCCGAATGATTAGAGACTTATAAGCACCCCCCCCCACCCCTTGTAGACTAACCAACTTATTGAGCCATGAGCTTTTGAGGACAAGACTCCACTTTGTCAGATGCAAAAGAGAGAGGAAGGGATTGTAGAGATTGTAGATTACTGATCTATGTTTATGCCTTCCACTCCATTCATGACATCATGGACCTCTACATTGTCTCCACTCAGCTGTCCCTTTTTACAGTTCAGAAGCCCTAACTTTTGTAAACAGTCCTATCTGCTGCGACATGGCATGTGCAGCACAGCCACCCATGAGTGACATAGGTGACCTGACTGACCATACTAATGATGAGAACCAATGCTATGGCAGAGGTGGTACTACTCCTTACACCGGGAACAGACCCCCATGTCACATAAAATCTGGTCATTTAGCCAGTTAAATTGCCTCATTTTATAGATGCAGGTGCTGATAATAGAGGAAAAAACAATTTACGGAGCAGGCTTGATAAGCTCTGTGCTGGTAACATGCATGGGGACTGCATTACCAGCATGTGGCTGTGTGCTGCCTGCATGTATTTATCATGTTGCACCATTGTGAAATGACCATGGGACCACCAAACACCACCCATTGAGGTGGCATTAGTTGCATGTGTGGTACTTGTGCCAAGAGCAGGTCAAGCGGCTACAAATGCCGGAGCTAGCTGTGCTGCGGCAGGAACACGCCTGTCCTTCTAAGTCACCACCTCGACACATGCTGCAAAGGTAGCACGAGGTTTTTAACATGGGGCTCTGCCCTAGCTTTCTAACACTGCACTAAAACCACATGCTAATCCCATGCTACCCTATAGTAAACATACCCCTATGGGGTATGTATACTAAACCGTCTTTTTTTTTTTTTTTAATTCTTTATTTTCGTTTTATAACAACAAAGGAAAGGAAGACATACAGCTAAAAGACAAATACATAACGTGTAATACATACACCAAAGTAAACCCCTACCACCCCCCTCCCCCCTGCTTCTTCTCTAGAAACTAAGCATTCCCGAAGCGGGCGTGTACTTACATTATTGTATTACAAAACCTAACGGTGATCTAAAACATGATGAGTGCACATTATACAGGCATGTTGGAGCAATGAGCAGATTGTACATAATCATTAAGCATCTGCCATTTAGACAAGCAAGAGTGAGTTTGGACATGGGGAATAGCTCTCCGAGGTATCTGCTCATATTTACTATATAAGCAGACGAGGTTCCACCATTCATTGACAGTAAGTCGAGAGCTATCCTTCCAATTCCTCGTGATTAAGCATATGGCTATACCTAGCATGAAATCAAGGAGAAAGCGACCCTTCTTAGGAAGAGAGGGGACCTCCGCCGCAGAGCGGAGTCCCACGACCTTCCAAGAAAGAGGTTCATGAAAGTGTAAGATAGATTGAATACGACCCCAGACCCGCCCCCAATAGACCTGCAGTTGAGGACATTCATAAATAACATGAGCGAAGGATCCCACAGCAGTATGGCAAGACCAACACAGGTCCCTGGCATTTGGGTTCCATTTGGCTATTTTTTCTGGGGTATAAAAGCATCTGTGTGCAAAGAAGAAGAGAGTTTGGGTAACAGAGGCAGACCGGGAAACCCGCACTACTTTACTCCAAAAAACGCTCCATTGCACAGGGGTTATAGTGGTTTGCAGTTCGCGCTCCCAGGCTTGTTGGGCTCTAAAAGTGTCCGTATCTGTACCCTGACAAAGTATTTTATAGAAATTAGAGGCTACCCCATGTGTACTACTAATGGAGTGAACTATCTCTAATAGCCCATCCTCAGTAGGGGCAGAGGGCGGCATGATTCGAGCACTTTTGAGGCAGTGTTGAAGCTGCATCAATTGAAAGTAGTGTTTCGCTGGTAACGCAAATTCCTTTTGTAAATCCAAAAAGGTTTTCCAACGAGCTGCAGAGAAAAGCTGTTGGGGTGTCCAGATCCCCCTGGAGTACCAGGGTTTCCAGGCTATTGTTCTATTTAGGACTTGAATTCTGGGGTTATTCCATAGCGGGAGTCCGTCCGGAGGACATACATTCGGGCCCAGTGATAGAATGAGAGTGTTAAAGGCCGCAAGAGTATCGACAATCATTGGTGGATGGCGGGTGTCTACTTGATAAGACATACCGGGGAGATGGGTCAACGGAATTGGGCTACTAAGCTCCTCTTCTATGTCAAGCCAAACTGGTCGGCGGTCTGTTGAGGTATCTAGCCATCGGGCACCTTGCTTAAGTAGAAAGGCTTGATGATATCTAAGAAAATCAGGAAATCTGGTACCCCCTCGTTCCTTTGCAGACTGCAGTTTATGTTTAGCTATCCTTGGTGGCTTGCCCTGCCAGAGATAACAGACGAGAAGGCCCTCAATATCTTTATAAGTATGTAACGGGAGTAAGCATGGCAGCATTTCTAAAATGTAGTTCACTTTGGGGACTATCATCATTTTCACAGTGTCTAAGCGGCCCCACCATGTGAGAGATAAGGGAGACCAACGATTTGTGAGTTCACGGACTTTGGAGACTACCTCTTTGGCATTAAAACTGATAGTGTCTTCTAAAGGAGAACAGTAATGGACCCCGAGATACTTCACCATACAGGATTGCCAGAGGAAGGGAAAGGCCTGCATGTCAGCCTCATGTACCCAGCGGTTCAGTGGGAATGCTACAGATTTGGTCCAGTTAATTTTATAGCCCGATAATTGTGAGTATCCGTCAATCAGATCCAAGACAGCTGGAACCGAATCGAGGGAAACGAAGAGCATAAGGTCATCTGCATATGCAGAGAGTTTAATCTCCCTATGACTAAAGGGGACACCTCGAATACGTGCAGACTGTCTAATAAGGAGGGCTAGGGGTTCAAGAGCGAGATCAAAAAGCATTGGTGATAGGGGGCAACCTTGACGCGTGCCTCTTTGGAGGTTAAATGGCTGAGATTTGATGGCGTTTACACAAATACTGGCGACGGGTTGGGTGTACATGACTTGGAGATATCGGAGGAAGCCCTCTCCAAAGCCATACCATCGAAGAACTGCAAATAAGAAGGGCCATTCTAGACGATCAAAGGCTTTTTCGGCATCCAGGGAAAGACCCACCCATGGATGGTCGAGATTGGCAGCACTAGATAACACATGGCACAAGGTCCGAGCATTGTCAGCAGTTGATCTGCCGGGTATAAAACCGCATTGGTCGGGGTGAATTAGGGTAGCCATCATGTCAGATAGCCGGGTGGCCAAGATCGTTGCGAAGATCTTATAGTCGGCATTAAGTAGGGAGATTGGACGGTAGTTGGCGGTCAGTAGCGGGTCTCTGCCTTCTTTCTCAAATACAACCACATTAGCTGCAGAAAAGGATCCCAAAGAGGATGTATCTACCGCAAGGGCAGTAAAATAGAGTTTTAAATAGGGAACTAAATCTGCACTGAACGTTCTGTAGAATTCGGTCGGGAGACCATCGGGCCCGGCGGCACGGCCCGAGGCTGTTCGTTTTAGGGCAGATTGGATCTCTGAAGTAGAGAAGGGTTCATCCATCGCATCTCTATCATCTTCAGAGAGGGTCGGCCGCTGAATGCCAGAGAGCAATCGCTCGAATGTCTCTGACGAGAACTCACATTCAGATTGATATAGGCGGGTATAGAAATCCCGAAAGAGCTCTACAATATCGGAGTCTGTGGTCACTATGCCCCCTCCCTGTGGAGCTCGAAGGGCCGCAACGCGTTTGGCTTCTTTTTGACCTTTCAAGGCATTGGCTAAGAGTCGACCGGCTCGGTTATTTTCACGATAATATGTCCCTCGCTGAAGCTCAATACTCTTAGAAACTGCAGTTGAGAGGATTGAATTATATTGAAAACGGAGACGCTGTAATCGAATTAATACACATGGGTCAGTGCGTGAAGTTAGAACTCGTTCGCCTGCTTTTATTTGTTGGTCTAGTATGAGCAGCTGCTGTTTACGTTGTTTCCGCAGGCGGATTTGATAGCTAGTGATCGTTGCCCGAATGGCCGCTTTGAAGCCCTCCCACCAAGCCCAATTCGCAGTATCTTGGGGTAGATTAAAATGGAAGTAATCCTGTATGGCTACTCGAATTTCTGACTGGAACTCTGGCTGAGTTAACAGGGCTCTATCAAAGAACCAGGCTCCCGAGTTTCCCTGGGGTGCAGTAGTGTGTAATTGAAAGGAAATGGCAGCATGATCTGAAATATGTTGGGAGTGAATCTTAGCAGTGTCCACCTGAGGAACTAACAGTTTTGAGATTAGAAAGAAGTCTATGCGAGACTGAGATTTATGAGGGGAGGAGAAGAAGGTGAAGTCAAGCTCATTGGGGTGTAGTAATCTCCATAGATCAACTAAAGCAAGATCCTTGATCAGGGAGGTAAGCGTAGCGTGACTCTTGGGGGGACCACTCGTCCTAGGCGGCTGTTTGTCAATCAGGGGATCAAGGACTAGATTGAAATCCCCCCCAATGATCAATGAAGTATTAGCAGAAGCCTGCGCAACCTGAGCAATGGTAGCAAAAAAGGCAGGGTCATCAACATTAGGAGCGTAAAGGCATATACATGTAACTTCCAGGCTACCTATCTTGAGGTGAACTCTAGCCCATCTACCTTCTGTATCTGAGCTAGTCGCAATAACAGTAGCATGCAAAGATTTCCTAACCAGTATGGCAACCCCACATTTCTTAGAAACGGCTGGGGAATAAGCGGCCACCATGTAAGGTTTAATATTGAGTTTAAGAGTTTCCTTCGAATTTAAATGCGTTTCTTGGAGAAAAATCAGATCCGCTGCTTCCTGACTGAGGTAGCTTAGGATTTTCTTCCGTTTTATCGGATTATTGATGCCTTTTACGTTCAATGAAAAAATCTTACATGGTGCCATCAATCGGTAGTAGACATTTTAGGTAAGGGCGCTTGATAACATAGAACATAAGCAGAATCTGTACAACAATGTCATAATCACCGAGTATTCTGGCTAATACACCCCATATTGAAAAGTATGTACCAACGTATCTTAGAGAAGAAGCAAAACCCCCAAAGAATATGGCGACCATATGTCTGCGGGAGGAGGCCCTAGAGAGGAAATAGAAGACATGTGAAAAAAAGAAAAGAAACACCAGAGTCCATAATAACACTGTCTCTGATACTCATCGAGGCTACTGTGGGTAGATGGAGTCAGGTCACAGATACCATCAAGAGTAAGGCAACAGACTGCCAACGCCAGACTCTTTGCTAGGCTGCGGCAGATCCAATATGGCAGGTACAGTGGATAGAAGGAGACTTGCAGGAATATTCTGGAAGTCAGCGCATCAAGTCAGCTTCTTTGGAATCCAAAAACTCCGCTAGTAGATCAGGGTCCTCGAATGTTCTTGTCTGATTGTGAAGCGTGACTCGGAGCTTGGCCGGGTACATCAGGCCATAGCGTGCTTGTAGTTGTTGAAGCCTCGGCCGGAATTCCAGAAAGCGCTTTCGGCGGTCGACTGTGGGTTTAGACAAGTCAGGATAGAAGGAGATCTTGTGGCTCTCAAACTCCATATGGCCCTTTGCCCGAGAGGCACTTAGAATTTGCTCCACGTGTTGATATCTCAGTAGTCGAAAAATGATAGGCCGCGGGGTCTTCCTGTTGAGCGTTATGCTTGTGGGTACACGATGAGCGCGATCAATCTCCAAATCTTTGGTAAAGGTGATTTGGAGCAAGGAAGGGAGGATTTTGCATAAAAACTCTTTCATGTCTCCCGATTCCGCTCCCTCCGGTATGCCCACGAGTCGTATGTTGTTGCGGCGCGCTCTATTATTGCCATCTTACACCTCTTTCTGCAAGGCCCGCACCTGTCGTTCAACTTTGTCGAGTTTGGACAACCGGGCCGCATGGGAGTCCAATATGCCCTCCATTTTGTCCTGACGCGAAGAAAGCCCTTCTAGCTTGCTTTGCAGCACACCAAAATCATCCCGCAGCGCTCGGAGTGCTTCACCGTTTGCCTGCACAAGGTTTTTGACCCCTCTAATCTCTACGAGGATTTCCTGCTGCATTTCGGGGCCCTCGCACAAGGCCGGCCCCTTCTGCGGGGACGGAGGTTCGGTTTGGTAACGTTTGCCGTGAGAAGCCGCTGGAGACCCAAATTCCAGGCGCGTTGGTTTGGTCCCCGCCATCTCACCAATGTGCCCCGGCAAGATCAGAGTAGAAGTTCCAAAAATGTGAGGTGTTAATTCAGGATTCTGCGTAGGCCTCTCGGGAGCCTCAGCGTTATGCGACCATCCCGCTGGACATCAGGCTCCGCCCCCCCTACTAAACCGTCTTAATGTTACTGGCACTAGTTGCAGCGTTACTGTGATGAATGCCATATAAGGTAGTAGGCGTTCTGGTCTTAAGGTAGCAATCGCGGGTTATCACGCGATAAAGTGCACCGTGTCTGTTATCGCGCGATAGAGGGAGCCGTGCACGTTACCGCGCGTCAACCTTAACTTCGCGCGCTGACCTGCAATCACAGCAAAAGAGGTGTCGCATACTGGTTAATGACTGTTAAAACAGGGGTCATGAGTTCAATACCCCAGTGGGCGTAATGAATAAGGGTGACCAAGGCAGTTCCTTTTCCTGCTTGTAACAGTCAGAAACATTCCAACAATCTGTGCTGCCAGCTAAAAATACCCGCACTCCAGTGCCATAACCTAATGCACTTTTTAGGCGCACCAGAAGGCACAGCATAAACCATCACGTCAGCCAAGGCGCGTCATAATGTGCCCCAGAGGGCGTGACGAAAGGTTGGCAACCCCCAAGGCACCATATTAGGCGCCCCATAAGCTGGCTGAATCTAAGGTGTAGCTAAAGATGCCCCAAGGATGTTTAGGTGACTCAAGAAATGTTGCCCAAGGGCAGTAAGATCCCCCAAGTTGAAAAGCAAGAAAGGTATGGGCCAAACACAGATGTAACCCTAACACTGCACAGAGCACCAAGGAAAGACAATGCACAAGTGATGGAAGGAAGTAGATCAGAGCTGATGGACCAGACAAATCTGCGTCCAGCCCATGTGGCAGCTGGAAAAATGGACAAACATATTGGGGGCAGCTGTAGCAATGCACAGGGTGATGGCAATGTACCATGCAACAATGACAGTGTGTGGCAGAGGATGGGAAGATGTGTCCAGCAGAGAAGGTAGAGGTGGCAGGATAGGTGCAATGACAAGAGGACAGAAGAGTAGCAGTGCCATACAGAGCACACACAGGAGAGGCAACCAGGAAGAGCTGCAATGCAGAAACGTGTACCAGTGCATGACATGGGGTAGCAGCCTGCACATCAGGGCAGGATGGCACACAGCTGGCAGACACACATAGATGGACAGAAGGATGGTTGGCAGCTGTGATAAGGGTACAATGCGCCAACAGCACAGATCTGCACAGATATGACTGTTACAAGAATGAAAAGTAGCTGTGCAGGACAGGCATACAAATGAAAGAGAACAGAGAGGAATCAAACCTACGATCATTAGCACAAATGTCAATGCACAAACCGGTAGGCTACACCACCAAAGTGAGGTCTTTAGCAAAGGCTGCATACAAGAATACTGCAGGGCATCACACAAGACGCCTGCTGTCTGCCAGGATAGGCAAACCTCCAATAGTAAACATGATGGAATGCACATGCAGATCTGATGTGTACAGCTCAGATCACAGTCTGTAATTGGGACCAGAGCCACATATAACTACATGCACACACACAATGAAATGTTATGTAGTGGATACAGCATGCAAAAGAGGAAAAAACCTAAACCCAAAGGCGGCAGGGGATGCTCTATGGAGCAGGGCAAAATATGGAACAGAACAGGAGCATGTGAGAATTGAACCTGCAAACAGGTGTGGCACAGACTGGCTGAACTACAGCAATGTCAATCCCCCAAGTGGACTGCCTATGTGAACACTACAAAGAAAGAGACATATGTAACAGCTAATATGTGATGGATAGGCAGCACAGAGGGCACACTTTGGTGTACAGTGAAGAGATGGAAGGGTGTGTGGATAGGTGATGAACCTGCAGGCAGCTCATGGTCAGGTTAGCACAACACAATAAAATAATAAAACCCCATGTGGGAATCAAACCTGCAACCTATGGTGTTACAATACATGTCTGTAACCACTATCCCAAACAACCACAATGCAAAGATACTACCTCAAAGGGAATGTGTATATGGGAACCCGTAACACCCAGTGATATGGCAGATGGCTGGCAGATAGACAGCTGGCACCGTACAAGGATGTGAGCACAGGTGGGCCATGTACATGACCAGGAAATCACTAAATACATGTATCAGTGTGGTCAAGCAGCAGCAGAGACAAATTTATGTCAAACACATATTTTTATTTTGGTTAATCATCAGAGATAGCGTAGATACCGCCTTTCATAATATCAAGGTGATTGGATAACAGGGGAAGAATCGAAAACACATTTTGCAGGGCAGCAACCCACATGTTACAGAAAAGTCACTGGCTCGTCTACAGATGATGGGCAGGAGAGATAATGTGCATTAGGTGCATGGTGTGCAGTATGCATTAGCCCCCCACATGCTGCTGCATGCCCCAAATGCGTTAGTTACATATGTGTGCATGTAGACAGTGCATGATGAGGGCCCAACACACATCATTCATGATCTGTTCATAAAAATATATCTGTCTGCCAACACAGGAGGCACAAAAATGAAACTGCATATGTTGTTAAAAGTAAGAAAGTGTAAACACAGATATTGAAATATATGTCACAGCTGTCACATAACGCCTGATACAGGAATCAAAGCAGCACCAATGTAACCCAAAACAATCGTCAAATGCAAAATGATATGCTAACAGGTAGCAGAGGCACATGAACACAGAGAATTCAAATGAAACAAACCGCAGAAACATGCAGAGATAACACTATGCAGAATGTCCCCTGCACTGGTTGGTGTGGATACAGTGTCTGTACACATATATCACGGAACATGGAATGCACAAATGAAGGAAGAAAGTGGACACCCACACTGCCACACTCCAAATATAACGGGGCAATGTGAGTGCCGGAACCTCAGGGGATAGATAAGAATGTGCAGACATGCAATGCTAGGTTTGTAAATCAATGTAGAGCGTCACGTCGGTACAGTAAAAAAACACAATAACCTGTATATAGAGATGGAAAGAAAGGTCAAAGATGTTACAGTAACCCACAAAGAAGCCATGTTGCCACATGCTGTGTTGCACCAACATAGTCAGTCACATGCACATGCACCGTGTACGTTGAAATATGATACAGTGATGCCACACGTGCACTGTAACACCCTTGGTGAGTGCAAGCATCAATCCAAGATGTTGGTGTGCAGTAAAGTGGTGTGGTGGCAAATAATGTGTCATGTCCAAGTGGAGGGTAGGAGGACATGGACAAGAGGACCTCTCCAATGTTCCCTCTGTACCACACGCATGGCTGTATGCTCGTGTTGAACTAAACAGATGAGCGTATCCTGCGTTCCAGGTCACACACATAGGCAAAACACAACAACACAATGTCAGAAGGATGTACAACATACAGCGACAATGTCAGTCCCTGCTGCACACGTAGGGACCAGTACACAGTGTCCACAGTGCAAAGGGTGTCTGCAACCCAACAAGTCCTGCTAAGACTGTCCTTGAAACCCTGGGCATGCATAGTCAAGTGTGACATCTCAATATGTCACAGTACTGGAAAGGTCATGTGTGTCTCCTGCAATGAACACGACACCCAGCAAGAGAATGGCAGCAATGGTGTGTTGGACAGGCCTGTAATGCTCAAAATAGCAGTCCAACAATAATGTTCATCCTAGGCATGTGTCCCACTCGCAGAGGTCAAACATCCTATGGCACCATTTCCCAGGGATAGTTCCATGGTGTTGTTGTGTCCTCCAACAGGTGGGTGATGGTGACGCCAGATGCACTGTAGTAGATGTGCTGTGTGTGTCCTCTGCCCTGTGTCAGAAGAGGATAAACAATGTATTGGTATGCTGCTTGCAACATCAGCCCAAACTGCAGAGAGTCAAACATCGATATGTACGTAATGAAACATCACACAGGCAAACATAACATGATCACAACACAGAACACAGTGCATGTTGTGGACATTTGGAATTGGAACCGCAGACGAGGGTGTCACATGGATATGGCCATGTCCATGCCCATGTAACACAGTCATTTCACAGCTCCACCCCATGTGCATCAGTGTTGGTGTACAGAGACTCAACATGAAAGGCCCATGAAACAAACAGTAAATCATTAACATGTAAAGGCTGATGTCATTCCCAAAAGATCAAAGGTGCAACCTACCGTGTGTTTGCAGCAAGTGTCTGTTCGGGATCCCCTGAGACTCTCAAAGATCACAACACGTCATAATGAAGGGAGAAGATGTCATTGAAATGTGTAGAATCACCATGTCCCCATGTCCAGCCACTGTTGATGCATGTCCACATTATGGCGATATCTGTGATACATAAATGCTGTTGCGCAGTGGTCTGTCAACACACAAGAGATAGGTCAGCTCACAACACACAACACATGGCCACAATGTTCACAAGATAAACAGCAGTAAGGTAGAGATAGCACAGTCACCAATGCTCCACAGGTGTACAGACCCTTCACACCACATTATAATGCAAAATGCCTGCACACTGTATCATCACACAGCCAACCCAAAAACACCCACCCACACAGTATGCTAAGGTGAGCATGCCAGCAGTAGCATATGGCCTGTATGTGCACAATTGGAGATTAGTGGAGATAAAGGATTGTCAAATGCAATGATACACTGCTGTTGGCTGATGCTACAATGTCAGGGAAGGGTGTATGTGCAGCCCACCACCCGAACACCTAGGACCTGCAGACACACGCAACTCTGTTGGACGTGTCCCAGAGACAGTGTTGGAGAAGACGAACTGGCCAGGAAAACATGTGGATATGTGTGCCAACAGCAACATATGGGTTATGGGGGTGCAGGGAAAAGAGGTGAACAACAACATATGTACAATATGACAGATCACTGCAGACATGTGCTCCCCCTGATTGTCGTCACAGACAAAGTAGCTGTAGGTCCACCTACCCCAGACTACTGCATGTTGGATGACATACAGTCAGCTGCCACTGCACCACAGCACCAGGAGGGTCACCAAGTATGTCCTGTGGATTGAGGAACACAAGAGAAATATACATATGTCATGTTGGAGCTGTGCAACACACACTGCACCTTCACATCCTCAGCTTGCAGACCCCCCAAGATCCTTTACAGACTGACTGTTCCCCATCACACTGTACAGACTCACTTCATGCTAAAGTTATCACTGAAGTGTGCGTTGCAAAATACAAGGGCCTGTACTCTGTCCGTCCCCTTCCTCACCTCTCTGCTGCCTTCAAAATTGTTGAACAGAACCGTCTCCTCGCTACCGTGTCCCTGCTCGGCTCTAAGGCCGCAGTATTATCCTGCGCCCCCCAAATCGCTCCCACTGCCCCTTCAGTGTGTGTTCTGGTGTCTCAATGTCCTCTGCTACCCCGCTGTCAGTTCCTGTACCACAGGGAAATATCCAGGGACTTCTTCCTTATCCTCTGTCGATATCCATTTTCTTGGTGTGGCTATCTCATCGCTTGACTTACATTACCAGCTGTGTGCTGATGAGTTGCAAATATATTTCTCCATGCCTGAGCTATGTTTGCCAAAACACACCCCGATGTCTGCTTGCCACCTGACAATGATAGCTGCATGTCATCCCACTGTGTGAAATTGACAATGGCAAAGCATGGATATCCCATATGTGCACCTAAACCCTCCCCTCCCATCAGAGCGTCTGTGTGTGTGTGGCCATACCTTCCTTTCTCTAGGGTCCTCAAAGTAGGTGTTGTCTTGGACTCCATTCTCCTCCTCTACACACACACTCAGCTTGTAGCTGAGGCTTGTGGTTTCTTTCTAGATGACATCATCTATATTTCCCCAGTCCTCCCCGAATACACAACTAAAACCCCAATCCACCCCCTAATCAGCTCCCGGCTTGCCTACTGTAACCTACACTTTGCTGATCTGCCTTTGAATCATCTCTGTCTGCCTCGAAATATGCAACACTGCACTGCATGGCCAATCTACAGCCACACACATAATGGCAATAATACTCCCCCTGTCAGGACACTTCACAGGTTCCCTATCCGTCTCCGCATCCATGTCAAGGCTCTCCTGCTGACCTATACATGCACAAAATATTTAAGGATTACTCCATACAAACATTAAATCAATGGCTTGTAAAACTAGAGATAAAACATTTTGATAAAAAACTATAGAATGCTTCAAATATTTTATTTTATTTTATTTCTCCCAGTTTGTCTCAGACTGAATAGCGCTCAAAACCAGCAGTGTGCTCTATATGAAAACAGAACATCAGCGCTTAATTGCATCAATGACTCAGTGGGAGACTCTTTTTTACTTTTTCTGTATTAATTTAAATCCTTCTTTCTTCCATCTCAATATACAAAAAGTACTATTAAATTATACAAGTATTCATTTTATCCTCTTTAAAATACATAAATTGCCTATCTCAGTTATATCCTCTACGCCTCCCTCGGCACCGTCCAAGCATTTCACTCCTTGCTGGAGTTTCTTCAGGAGGGTCTGAAAGTATAAGATATATTAATAGTACCAACTATCCCTTCTAAAAGCATTTCCACATTGATTTGAGTGAAAATCACGTCGTTGATTTATGAAGAATAAAGAAATTACATTGTATCCCGTCAACTCACTTGAAGATAATGCTGCCCACGCTCAGTAGTATCTCTTTCGTAGTTTCCAAAAAACGCCGTGCATGCGGATTAGACTACTGAGTTCTACTTATATAGCAGAGGGGTGACTCCAGTGGAAAAGCTTAAAGGCATCCTACTAAATACCAGTGCATCGAGGTTTAATCGCCCAATCAAGAACAGACATGCCATTCTATCGAGGCATTCAATCCGTGTGGCTGTACTGTATTTACTTTAAATATCCAGCGTTGTTCATGGTAAAGCAAAGTTTCATCAAGAGTTTTACCTCCCTATTGGTGCAGTCAAAACTTGACAACGAAGACGACTATTATGTTCCAACATTCGAGTTTTGAAAGAGCGACTGGTCTTCGCAATATAAAGTTTATTACAAGGGCATCTAATTGCATAAACTACCAACGAGGTATTACAAGAGGTCGCTTGTTTTAAAACATACTTTCTCCCCAAATATTCAAACTCTGTTAGATTTTCAGTGACATCGCAGATCAGACAATGTCCACAGGCATAGTGTCCCAACTTATTATCAGTCTCTAACTCGGGTATTACAGAACGTAAAATAGTGGGACTCAACTGTTCTTTAAGATTGGCATTTCGTTGCCACACACATCTAATATTTTTATCCTGTAGACCCGGCAGTGTCATCACTATAGTCATATGCTTATTAATTATTTTCTGGATCTTGTAGCTTATCGGTGAAAACCGAGTAATTAAATTCACACAAGTATCCTCTGCTTCCGGATGGCGTTTTTCAGTGTGCAGTAGCCAGGAACGGTCATTATAGAGTACACGCTGATATGCTCATTTGAAAATACGCCGGGGATATCCTCTATCCGAAAAATCTTCCATCAGCTGTTTAGATTGTATTTTAAAATCTGTCAGTTCTGAACAATTCCATCTAAACCTCAAAAATTGAGAAAACGGCAGGTTGTTTTTCAATCGAGCTGGGTGTCCAAGTTGGGACACTATGCCTGTGGACATTGTCTGATCTGCGATGTCACTGAAAATCTAACAGAGTTTGAATATTTGGGGAGAAAGTATGTTTTAAAACAAGCGACCTCTTGTAATACCTCGTTGGTAGTTTACGCAATTAGATGCCCTTGTAATAAACTTTATATTGGGAAGACCAGTCGCTCTTTCAAAACTCGAATGTTGGAACATAAGAGTCGTCTTCGTTGTCAGGTTTTGACTGCACCAATAGTGGAACATTGCATAAATTTCCGACATGAGTTTGATCATTTACGCTGTTTTTGCATAGCCAATATTCAAACCGCAAAGGGAGGTAAAACTCTTGATGAAACTTTGCTTTACCATGAACAATGCTGGATATTTAAAGTAAATAGAGTACAGCCACACGGATTGAATGCCTCGATAGAATGGCATGTATGTTCTTGATTGGGCGATTAAACCTCGATGCACTGGTATTTAGTAGGATGCCTTTAAGCTTTTCCACTGGAGTCACCCCTCTGCTATATAAGTAGAACTCAGTAGTCTAATCCGCATGCGCGGCGTTTTTTGGAAACTACAAAAGAGATACTACTGAGCGTGGGCAGCATTATCTTCAAGTGAGTTGACGGGATACAATGTAATTTCTTTATTCTTCATAAATCAACGACGTGATTTTCAATTGTTTTAGAACATTTCACTCTAATCAATGTGGAAATGCTTTTAGAAGGGATAGTTGGTACTATTAATATATCTTATACTTTCAGACCCTCCTGAAGAAACTCCAGCAAGGAGTGAAACGCTTGGACAGTGCCGAGGGAGGCATAGAGGATATAACTGAGATAAGCGATTTATGTATTTCAAAGAGGATAAAACGAATACTTGTATAATTTAATAGTACTTTTGGTATATGGAGATGGAAGAAAGAAGGATTTAAATTAATACATAAAAAGTAAAAAAGAGTCTCCCACTGAGTAATTGATGCAATTAAGCGCTGATGTTCTGTTTTCATATAGAGCACACTACTGGTTTTGAGCACTATTCAGTCTGAGACAAACAGTGGGAGAAATAAAATAAAATAAAATATTTGAAGCATTCTATAGTTTTTTATCAAAATGTTTCATCTCTAGTTTTACAAGCCATTGATTTAATGTTTGTATGGAGTAATCCTTAAATATTTTGTGCAAAAAATACTCCGAGAAGACCGATTATTTGAATTTGTAGACCTATACATGCAGGCACACTGTGGTGTTGCAGTAACTTCCCTTACTGATCTCAACTATCACTAATAGAACTACTACTGAGCATGTATATAGTGCTACTTGTCATCTGTAGCGCTATACAGAAACAAGTAACACACAGTCCCTGCTCATCAGAGCATACAAACCAATCAATCAACTCATATTACAAAATGTGAAACACACACGTCTAGGCAACTGGTCCCATCTATGGGCCGCTCTCCTACTGTTGACCCCAGACTACACGCCTTTCACCTTGCTGCACCCAAAGCCTCAAACAAACTACCTGTGGCTGTATAGCAGCCCCTTTCCCAATTAGTCACAAATCATGTGTGACAGCTTACCACCTCCCCCAAGCCTACTAATCCTGACACACATAATCACATCCACCCGCTATTGTGCCCTGCTCACATCTTCTGCGTTTCAGTCATGACTAGATTGTAAGCTCGGATGGCCAGGCAGTGTCTGTTATATGTCAGTGCAGTGTTGCATCTTACTGCTATTGGGATACAAATGTTCACTAGTAGTATTAGTAGACACATATCTAAACAAATGTATGTGGCAACATATGCAGTACTTACATGAGAACACCTCCTCAATCACCTGCCGCCTGACTCCTGTGCCCTCGCGTGTGTCACCACGGCCACGTACAGGAGGGCACGTAGGATCATCCTCCAGATCCTCATGAATTTGGACAGGGATATGGTGCCTGAGAGCAATTTTGTGCAGAATGCAACAGGCTATAATGATCTCTGCCACAGTCTGTGGTGATCCGGGAAACTACAGACCGGTGAGCCTGACGTCAGTACCGGGAAAAATGGTAGAAACAATCATAAAGAATAAAATTACTCAGCATGTAGATAGTCATGCCCTAATGGGAGACAGCCAACATGGCTTTAGACAAGGAAGATCTTATCTTACTAATCTGTTATGTTTTTTTGAAGGAGTGAATAATCAGGTGGACAAAGGTGAGTCGGTTGATATTATGTATCTTGACTTTCAGAAAGCCTTTGACAAGGTCCCTCATCAGAGACTTTTGGCAAAACTAAAGAGTCATGGGATAGGAGGCAGTGTACCATTGTGGATCAGGAACTGGTTAAAAGATAGAAAGCAGAGGGTAGGGCTAAATGGCCAATTTTCCCAATGGAGAAAGGTGAATAGTGGTGTACCCCAGGGATCTGTGCTGGGTCCGCTGCTTTTTGACATATTCATAAATGACATGGAAAGTGGAATAACGAGTGAGGTTATCAAATTTGCAGATGACACAAAACTATTTAAAGTTGTTAAAACCCAAGAGAATTGTGGAAAATTGCAAGAGGATCTTGATAAATTGGAAGAGTGGGCATCAAAATGGCAGATGAAATTTAATGTGGACAAGTGCAAGGTTATGCACCTAGGGAAGAACAACCCAAACTATGGTTACACGATGCAAGGTTCCACATTAGGAACTACCACCCAGGAAAAAGATTTAGGCGTCATTGTGGATACCATGTTAAAACCCTTGGCCCAGTGTGCAGCAGCGGCCAAGAGAGCAAATAGAATGCTAGGTATGATAAGGAAAGGAATGGAAAATAAAACAAAAGATATTATAATGCCTCTATATCGTTCCATGGTGAGACCGCACCTTGAATATTGTGTGCAATTTTGGGTCGCCGTATCTTAAAAAGGATATAGCGATTTTAGAAAAGGTTCAGAGAAGAGCCACCAAAATGGTAAATGGGATGGAAGGATACTCCTATGAAGAAAGGCTAAAAAGGTTAGAGCTCTTTAACCTGGAAAAGAGACGGCTGAGGGGAGATATGATAGAAGTCTATAAATTAATGAACGGAGTGGAACGGGTAAACGTAGATCGATTGTTTACCTTATCAGAATATAGAAAGACTAGGGGACATGCAATGAAGCTACAGGGTAAACTATTTAAGACTAATAAAAGAAAATATTTTTTCACTCAACGTGTAATCAAACTCTGGAATTTGTTACCGGAGGATGTAGTAAAGACTGTTAGTGTAGCTGGGTTTAAAAAAGGTTTGGACAAGTTCCTGGAGGAAAGGTCCATAAACCATTATTAAGAAGGGACCCAGGATATCAATGCTTGAAGCAATACAAGCATTGTGGAACCTGTGTCCCTTGGGGAAACTGCTAGGTACATATGGCCTAGATTGGCCACTGTTGGAAACAGAATACTGGGCTTGATGGACCTTGGTCTGACCCAGTATGGCATATCTTATGTTCTTATGTTCTTATCCTATCCAGACACCTGAAGCAACTCTTTAAAATGCTAAAGGTGTGCTCTATGACGGAGCAGCTGGAGGCATGGGCCTCATTGTAACTCCTCTCTGTATGTGTCCGTGGTTGATGCACAGGGGTCAGCAACAAGGGGCGACATCCATATCCTGAATCACCTGCAGAAAGAAATGTGGAACGTTAAAGCAGGAGCTCATGTCCACCCAAATGGACACAAGTATGTACGTGCAAACCAAATGCACAAAACATCCTGACACAAACATGACATCACATGATGGGACACCACAACTATGCATCAGCGTGTGAAGTTATGACACACAAAACAAGGGGTAGGTGTAAGGATTGCAATCAACGTAATCTGTAACACGACACAAATGCTAGCGTCCATTCTACCATCAACACACAGCACCATAGCAAGGTAGAGCTGGAGGGCACTCCCCACCAATGTTAGATCACACACAGACAGATGAGACACACACACAACTAGGGATACACCTCAAAGACAGACATGTGCACATACGGTTAGTCAGAGGATCACCATGTGCATGTCAGAGATGAAAAATACACATCCAGCAGTATACAGTCCTCATACTGGCCTGCCTCAAATTGTCTGAATAGTGCCGAGTGATGCAGGATATAGGAGTCATGGGTGGACCCTGCAAACCTAGGGACCACATTCAGAATATGCATATTTGCATCACATACAACCTGAACATTCAGGGAATGGTAGTGTTTGTGGTTGCGGAACACTACCTCCCTATCTCTGGGCGGGACCAGGGAAACATGTGTGCAATCAATAGCTCCCATCATGTGTGGTATCCCAGCAAACACTTCAAAGGCCTGGTTCAGGGTCCCCCACTGTTGCCTAGTGTTGGGAATGGCAATGTAATTCCCCACCCGGCTGATCATGGCACGCAGTACCTGGTGGAGACAGCGTGAGAAGGTGGGGAAGCTCATGCCACCCACTGCGGCCACAGATGACTGGAAACAGCCAGAGGCAAAGAAATGTAGGGCACCAAGGAGCTTGACCAAACCCGGTAGAGCATGTGACCGACCAGTCAGGGACTCGAGGTCAGGTCATAGATCCTCATAGAGCTCCCTAATAGCCCCCGTGCTCCAGCAGTAGAGGGAGATGACCTGGTCCTCACACATGCCCTGGAGCTGGGCCCTGGGCCTGTAGAGGTGAGGCTGGCGAGCCTGAAACTCTGCACGCCTCCTGCGCCGTGCCGGCCCAGCCCCTGTCTGGCCTGCCCCCACAGCTGCAGGTCTGTGTTGCAGCAGGACTAAACCCATGACCTGTGCCTCAACCCCATGGACACCATCTCCCCCATCAGGCAACCGAAGCCCTTGCTCACCTGCCACTGCACATGCAGCAACCACAAAGCCCGCCTTAAACGCCACCCCCCTCAACTACTCTAACTCACTCAAACTCAGACACTCACCTCACCAAACTAGCCACACACTTTCCCCACCCCTCACCAACCCTGCCAGTCACCTCCCCACCACACACCAATCCAGCCACACAACCCCACCACCACTCACCAACCCAGCCACTCTCCACACCAAACCTGCCTCTGACACTTTCCTTGCTTCACCAACAACCAACAGCGCACCCCTTGTCTCCCTCGCCTACACAAGCCCCTCAAATACCAGTAAATACCTGGATTGTGTTTTCTGTTCATGGTAAAATCCATCCCGGGAGGGGAAATAAAATCCTTTGGTTGCTTAACCACTTTTTCAACACTGTGCACTATGCCTGTGCACCACCCTTTCTCCTTATATCCTTCTCCACCTGTGCCCAGCCACAATTACCTGGCACCAGTGCAGAGTCAGGCACTGAGAAAAGGGAACTCCCCAGTCTGACCGACCGTCAGCCGAGCTCTGGATCTTCCTCTGGTTGTCAGCTCTTTGCTGCAGGAACCTCCGTCCTTGTGGTGTCCTCCAATCCAGGCAAAAATCCAAACTACTACGCCATTTGTCACCAGCTCTCCTTAAACCCCCGAGTAGAGGTTAAGGGAGTGGGTTTTTCCCTATTGAAAAAGATATTTCACAAATCCTGGAGCAATGCCCCTTGGGAAATGTAGTCTTTTCACTCAATCAAAAAGGAGCAGTTGTGGAAAAAGTGGTTAAGCAACCAAAGGATTTTATTTCCCCTCCCGGGGTGGATTTTACCATGAACAGAAAACACAATCCAGGTATTTACTGGTATTTGGACAAACAAAAGTTCCTTAACAGAAAAAGGCTTTCTTCAGCATTAACCAAGGTGAAAACAAACATTCAAACAAAACCACGCTGTTTCCTCACAGCTCTCTGTTTCCACGTGCTATCTGTGCTGTACTCTCTTTTCAAGCAGGCTTTCAACGCAATGAAATTATTCCATTGGCCAGAGATAATGTACAGTCCATTATATCTATATCTTCTCCAGTATCAATACACTCTGGTTCACAGTCCATCAATTCCTCCTGGTCATAAGGAAATGTTTGAACCGGCACTGCTGGTGCCACACCCTTTCTTACTGCTCCAGGCTTTACACGGTATGCTTGGGTCAAATACTGGCTTTCACACAGACTATCAGGCCCAGTATTCTTTTCCCAGCACCACCCTTCTGGATACAAACAGTCACTGTAATTAAGTATATTCAAGCCTTTTGGCTTACCTTTCAGCCTTACTGGTGGAGGTTTTCTCTGGTGCTTTTGAATAGCTGTAGGTTCCCAACCTAAGCCCTGCTCATAGCATTTCACTTGCCTCCTAGGCTTTCTGTCTCTCCCGTGCTCCCCAGGATATTGCAGACAATCTCCTTTGCCCTTGTTATATCCTGTCCTCGGGGTTTCTTTCTTTCTCCTCAAGAAGGAATCTGTCTCTCCTTTCCATAGAGACTCTGGCTTACTCTGGGCATAGCTGTCTTCAGTGTAGCTCTCAATAGCTTCTCTCTCCAGCTCATATGCCTCACTTCCTGCTTCTTCAGCCAACTCTTCATTACCTCCTTCTCTGCCTACCTCCATAAGCTCCACTGAAGTTTCCTTAATAGGGTGAATTCTGGGGCCGTGCTCAACTCCACCCCCTAACAGGTGTCCTGCATTACCTTGTGATTCACCCCTTGAATGATAGCACCGGCGTTTCTCTTGCCTTTCTGCTTGGTTCCCATGGTAACCAGGAGCCATGTGCTTCTGTTTACAGCTCAGCTCTACTTTGTTCCTGGCTTTTTAGCTTCATTAAATGGGCTAGAAGGACCCACTATGTCACATAATCGATGAACAGGGTTGTCTTCAGCTGTTTTCGGAAGTCCTTGATTTCTGTGGTTAGTCTCAGATCATCTGGGAGGGAGTTCCATATGGATGGAGCAGCCAGGGAGATTGCTCATTGTGCGGTGTCTTTGCGGGTCTTGGTGAAGTCTTTTGGGGTGTTAACCCGATTGGAGGTGCCTCTTCTTCTTGGCCGTGTGCTTGTGTCGGGTTGTATGAGTGTGTGTAGGCTTATGGCTGAGGAGTGTTGTTTGTTCTTGAATATGTTTATGATAGTCTTGTATTTGATGAGTGAGATGATTGGGAGCCAGTGCAGTTCTTTCAGTATGGGTGTGATGTGATCGTGTCTTGTAGTACTGGCTATTATGCGGGCAGCTGTGTTTTGGGCCAGTTGTAGTGGTCTGAGGGTCTGCTTTGGTAGCCCGGTGAATATTGGATTGAAGAAGTCTAGTAGAGGGGTTATCAGCGCCTGACAAACGGTGCGAAAGTGCTCTGGATCGAGGAGGGGCTTGAGTCTTCTGATGAGTCGCATTCTTAGGTATGCACTTTTGGTTGCTCTGCCTATGTGTGTTTGGAGGTTAAGTTCTTTGTCCAGGATGACTCCAAGGTACTTAACTTCTGATTTTATGGGTATGAGTGCATCTCTTATCTTGATGTCGGGTGGGGGGATAAAGGCCGTGTTTCGCATGATGATCAGTGCCTCCGTCTTGCTGTAGTTGATTGATAGGTTGTTTTCCTGAAGCCAGTTTGCCATTTGGGTGAGGCAGTTTGTTATGTTGGTGTAGTCCGGGTTGTCGACTGAGATGGGTGTGTAGATCATGATGTCATCTGCATAGATTGTATAATGTATGTGGTGCTCTTTCATGATGGCACATATTGGCTGGATGTATAGGTTGAATAGGAGATCTGAAAGGGCCGATCCCTGTGGCACTCCTTGTTTGACCTTTATGGGTCGAGATGTGTTGTGTCCTACTTTGACCTGTATTTGTCTGTCGGTTAGGTATGAATGGAACCAATTCAGGGTGGCACCGTGTAGACCAATGTTCTGTAGTCTATCCAATAGAGTCTTGTGGTTAACTGTGTCAAATGCAGATGAGATGTCAATGAATATCATGAGTATGCCTTTCTTGGTGTTGTCTATGATTCGGAGGACACTGTCCAAGAGGTATATCAGAAGAGTTTCTACCACGTGGTTGGGGTGGAACCCGTGTTGATTGTTGTCCAGGGAAGCGTGGTTGTCTATGTGTTCTTGTAGTTGGTGCTGTACAGTTTTTTCGATTATTTTTGCTAAAAGTGGTATGCTGGAGATGGGTCTGTATGCTGCTGGATTGTTCTTGTCAAGTGTGGATTTCTTCGGGATAGGCCTTATTGTTGCGAGCTTCAATTGATTTGGCATGCGTCCTTGGGTTAGTGAGAAGTGTACTATCTTGTGGATGGTTTGGATGAAGTTTGATTTGGTGGCCTTGATCCAGGGCACTGGGCAGGGATCCGTGGGGGCGGTGCTTGTCTTGATTGCTGAGATGATGTGGGAGAGTTGCTCCGTGGATGGGGTGTTGAATGTTCCCCAGGTGTTCAAGGGTGTGATAGTCTTTGGTGTTGGGCTGGGTCTTGTTTGTTCTGCTGAGTGGAACTTTTCTTGGATGTGGTCCGCAAATTTTTGTGGGTCCAGTTGCACTTTGTCTTCGGTATCCTTGTCTTTGGTGAGGGCTTTTACGATTTCAAATAGTTCTCTGGGTTTGTTGTTGGAGTTGCGTATGAGGTTTGTATGGTATTCCCTCTTTGTTTGGTTGATGCATTCGTTGTATTGTTTTTGCTTTGTTAGGTATAGTTCCTGGTTCTCGGGTGACTTGTTCTGTCTCCATCTCCGTTCTATTTTTCTGAGGCTCCTCTTTTCATTTCTTATAGTTTTAGAGTACCATGGTTTGTGTTGTAGTTTGTTGCAGCGAGGTGTCCTGTGTCTATATTCTGTTGCTTTGGCAGTGTTGTATATGGTGTTGTTCCAGTTGGTGATTAGTGCATCTAGGTCATCTGTTTCATGATTTAGGTTTTGTATTGTGTCCTGTAGGAACCGGTCTCTGTCGAAGCATTTAAATCTTCTTTGTGTGGGGGTGTTGTCCAGATATTTGTTTAGTATCTCCTCATTAGGTGTAATTTTTACTTCAATTAAGTGATGGTCAGACCATGGTACTGGTGTGGTGATGGGTGTTGATATTAGGCCTCTTGAGGTTAGGTAGTTGGGTGCAAAAATAAGGTCTGGTGAGGATCCATGTCTGTGTGTCGGGGTGGTGATTATTTGCGTGAATTGGAGTGAACTCATTGCTTGGAGAAAAGCTTCTGCATCTTTTTTGTTGGTGGACTTAAGGTTGAAGTCTCCTAGGAGTATTGTGGGTTTGTGGCTGGAGTTCACTGCGCACACTGTCTCTAGAGTTGATGCTAGTTCTTCAGGTGGCGCATGGGGTGCTCTGTAGGTGAGACATATGGTCATATGTTTGTTCTCTATCGAGATGGTGTTAGAGTGTTGGGTGTCCATGTTACTTTTTGATTTGAATTTTAGGCTGTTCTTTGCTATTATGAGTGCCCCTCCTCCTCGCCTATGAGTGCACGGGCAGTTCTATGCTGTGTATGCGTCGGGCACTAATTGATTGAGTAGGACGTTGTCAGTGGGACTGAGTCACGTTTCTGTGATGCAGAGTATGTCGGGCTGATGGTCATCTATGTAGTCAACTAGGGTATAGATCTTGTTGCATATTGACCTGGCGTTTATGAGCTCAATTGTTATTGGTCTTGGGGTGTTGTGTGTCTTGTGTGGTTCCTTTGTTTTGGCGTGTATGTTGGACTTGTGTTTTGCTTGTCTCTTTGTTGTAGGAGAACGTTGTGAGTCCCTGTGGGTATGCTGTTGGTCTATGTATGTCCATATAGTTTTTGGAGGCCATGGTGTGTATGTGTGTGGGTGGTGGTAGTGTATCTGAGGTGGAATGAGTAGTGTGAGTATGAGGCCGAGGGGGAAGATCAGATTTGTGTGCATGTTTTTGTTCAGTTCTGTGGTTTGCACTTACAGTTGCAGCTCTTCTCTCCTGGCTGCTTGCTGGGTCTTTCTGCTTCTTTCGTGTGCTTTTTGGTGAAGCTGTCTCTTTTTGCTCTTTACGCTGTTGGTTGTTGGTGAAGCAAGGAGAGTGTCAGAAGCAGGTTTGTCATGGAGAGTGGCTGGGTTGGTGAGAGGTGGTGGAGAGTGTCAGAGGCAGGTTTGGTGTGGAGAGGTGTGTGGCAAAGCAGGCGAGAGAGAGAGGAGGGGAGGCGAGGAGCAGGTGAGAGAGACAGGAGCTGAGTTGAGGAGCAGGCGGCAGGGACTTGGGGGGGGGGCGAGGAACAGGCAGGAGGTGGAGCAGAGGAGCCGAGGGGCAGGGATGTGTGACAAGGAGGGAGAGGGTACAGAGGGCAAGGAGATGGAGCGACAGGACATGGCAGAAGGAGAGGATGGGGGGCACCTGTTCAGCAGGACCCAGAGCCAGCAGGGAGTGTTGGGCCTGTGGTGGTGGCTGCAGGCCCATCGGGTGTGTCACAGCCCACCCAGGGGCCACCCAGTGCCAAACGGAGGCGTATACCGGTGCCAGCTGAGGAACGGAGGAGGGCTGTGAGATTCAGTCAGCAAGAAAACCATATCCTGCTGGCCAGTGTGTTGGAGCGGTATGAGGTGCTCTATAGCCAGCTGAGCAACAGCACCACTGTGGCCACACGTATACACGTGTGGGAGGAGGTACAGGAGGCCATAGCCCAGGCAGGGGGACCAACCAGGGACTTGGACAGCCTGAGAAAGAGATACAATGACATTAAGTGTGGTGTCCGTGCACACATGGTGGCGGAGAGGCAACATGCCATGGGCACCGGTGGGGGTGCCCCCTTTGCCCCAACCCTCACACCCCTGGAGCAGGAGCTCGCAGACCGTCTTGGGCCCATCAACCTGCGTGGACTGCCAGAAGTGCTGGACACCGCCCATCCACAGGCAGGTAGGTCTGCACTTTTCACTTTGCTGCTCCTTCCGCTTGGAATAGACGTCCTTCTTCTATACGTCAGGCATCTTCTTTGCCCCTCCTCAAACTCAAGTTAAAAGCTCATCTTTTTGCCTCTGCCTTTTGCTCATGAGTTTGCTGTTCTCCTTCCTTCCCCTCTTTTATTTCACCTTTCTGTTTTCCTCTCACACTTGTTCCTACCTCTTTCCTTTGTACTGTCTCTCCTGCTCTTGTCTCTTTGCTCTTGTTCCTAACTTTTCTCTACACCTTTTATTGCTTTGTCTTTTTAGATTGTAAGCTCCTTTGAGCAGGGACTGTCTTTTTGTGTTTTCACTTTTACAGCGCTGCGTGCACCTGGTAGCGCCTTATAAATGCTTAGTAGTAGTAGTAGATATGCAGCACACGTACAGGGCATGCCCAAGCACATGTGGCACATGGAGTGGATTGGTGGGGGACCATGTCCTGAGAGCATGAGTGCCCTACCACAGGCAATTGTGGGGTGATGACACAGCAGCACATGGCAGGGTAGGTACAGGGTGTGTGTGACCGGTATATGGGCCTGTGTGCATGATAGACACAGTCCTGAACATAGTTGAGGACAGCAAAGCTGTGGAGAAGCAGGGGGCATGGAGGACAAGGCCCATATCTGATTGAACACTGCATAAAATCAATGGTCCAGAAAACCTCCATGCAAAGCCCAGAGGGTTAAGCTGCAAAGCAACAATTCACAGCGCTACAGATCAGCAATGTAATAGTGATCTAAAAGACCTATCTGAGCAGTGGCTAATGATATCCCACTGTAATCAAAGAGGATCACAGCATACATGAGCAGCAATGTAACAGTAAAGAGCCCCATTGGGATATCATTTGCCACTATTCAGATAACCTCCTTGTATTACTATTACATTGGTGCTCTCTAGTGCTGTGAAGTGTTGCTGTGCTGCTGGACCCTCTGGCCCTTTCATATAGGTGATTTTGGCCACTGATGTATGCAGAGTTCATGCAATTACAGGGCTTGTTTGCCCTTCGAAGTACTCCTCCTCCTAAGTATTTGTGGTTGGGAGACTAACTGAGGGTTGTTTCCTCTACTACCCAGATTGGTCTAGCGTTCCCTCCTCACATATGGCTTATGAGGGTTTATATTGATTTGTTTATTTGTGCCTACTCCTTTTGGGGTGTGTTCATTATTATCAGCCTGATTTCTCTGTCTCCCTGAGGTCTACTTGCTAAAATAGTACCTGGCATATAGGTCACAACCATTCATCATACCTCTGCAGCCAGTCACCCAGCACATTGTGACAGGGGGGAGACATACAAGAGGGACATGCAACTAGCCCAGAACACATTGGCCTGGGGGTACCTACACACACCACCACAACACATATGACATCTATATGCTCTTACCTATCCAGGGACATATCCCAGACCACTGACAGGGAAGGGCCTAACACACGGGGATGATGACATAGACGCAAACAAACGCCAGCAAACACATCACACATATGTCACACACTTAACACTCTGTCGGGGCCCATATACAGTGGGGATCCCCTACCCACCCTCACCAGACATTGCACAAAGCATAACCCCCACAACACTTGAGATCATCCCTTATACACATCCTGCAGTGCCACAGACACATTCCCATACCCCCACACACAGTGCAACCCTATGTCCAGCAGTGCTCCAGCCATCCCCTGAGACACCCCACCACAACCACAGAGCTGTCCACCCACACCGCACAGTGTCTTGCAAAGCGGAGGGCCCCCACACACGTCTGGCTGACACGGACACATCCTGCAACACCTAACATGCATACCACTCAGGGCAATGCAAGCACATCGCTCACACACACAATGATGGCACACAATCCCACTCAGGGCTCCCACATGCACCACGGCCACATGTATTGTTGAGGCTACATCCAAGGTCAGGCGGCCAGTCCATACCTGATACTGCAGATAGGGGGCACAGCACTCAGCATACCATCCCCCACACACTGCATCCCATGTGGCACAGCTACACCATGGAATGAGGCTGCTCCCCCCCACCCCCTGCCAGGCACAGCACACTGTAGGCACATGTACTGTCCCCATTGTAGGTGCACCAACAGCAGGCACAGGCAGACAACACATTGATTTTGGCAGGGATGTACTACACAGGTGTGCTGTGAAAACTCATCTGTGCTGTGTACCCTTTTCCACCCCCCAGGTGACTACCAGACCATGGAGGCACATGAGGAGGGAGATGTGGCAGGCCTCAGGATGCTGAGGGGCTAGAGACTGCAATGTACGGGGACACTGCCAGCAATGGCAAGGGCACAACAGGAAACAATGTGCTGCCCGAGGCAGAGGACACACCACCGGATGTCAACGCTACAGTGGGGGCCACTAGCAGCAACTCACAGGCTGTAGAAGGTATGGAGATGGAGGGGAGTCACCACACCGTACAGGCGCCAGGGACATCAGCCACCCCTCCCACCAGCATGGCTACGATCCTGGCGGAGCTGCGGGCCCACAGTGCCTCAGCAAGGCATGATGCTGAAGGTGGGTAACAGCATACACAACAATCCCCATAGAAGTTGACATAACATCCACATTGAGATTGCATGTGCACTACAATATGTTGTCAACATAGCAGATTGTTTCTTATGTCGTGGGGGGGTATGTGCCATGTGCATTCCCCCCTCTTGTAGCAAGGCTTGTCAAGTGTCAGCATGTTGAGGAGTTCAGACATACGCACATTGTTCATGGCCATATACCCCAAGGAAGCGCACAGCGGTAAACACCTATCCCAGGTCACCTAGACAGCTTACTTGACTGACCCCTCACCATGGGTATTGGCACCTAGCATAGCTTGTCAATTTAATCTGTACTGTGCGCCAGCATTATAGAAAACAGGGCCCCCCAGATATATGTATGTGTGTGCCATGACTCCCCACGTCATCTGGCTTATCTCATATGACCAGTGCACAGATCAAGCATCGACACATTGAACTGCGACACTACATGTGTGAGATCTGTGATTCACATGACCCCTCATCAGGACCCTTTTCTGGCATGAGAATGGCTCATGGGACACACAGATGTAAACATGGTCATGCGTTGCTAGTCGTCGCGTGCATGATTTTTCTGCAGAGTGGTCTGGTGGGATATGCCTGACATGTGCATGTGTCACAGTGGGGGTTGTAACAGGTGTCTCACACATCACCTTGTGTCCCACCCACAGGCACTCATCAGGTTCTGTTGGCCATTCACCAGGAGATCCACCAGCTGCGTGCCACAGCGGACACAATGGCAGGGGCACTACTCCGTATTGCAGATGCCCAGGAGGCCATGGCTGCCCATACACAGCAGCCAGCACCGGGTGCTAGAGGCGGCACCAGCAGTCCCGGGACAGAGGGGTGGGTTGGGCCATGGTTGCCATGGCCAGCCACGGAAGATGTGAACATTGTAAATAAAGACATCACAACCTATTACTGCCTATGTGTTTGTTTCCAATGTGTGGCACTGTGATCCCCTGAGTACCCTGCACCCCATGTTGTCACCCTGCCCACATGTGCCTACCCATATCCCTAAGGGGTGTGGTGTCTGCACTGCCACCAATCAACGCACATAGGTTATACCATGCCCTGTGTGCCATGGACTGTGCCAGGTGGTCACCCTCCTACCTATGCGTGGGGGTATGCCCAACCTCACCCGTTGCCCAGCAAGATGTTCACGGTGGTACATGTCTGTTGTAAGGATCTGTCACCCTCTCCCACCCCATATGTTCTCCATTATTATACACACATGTGTGACCAAACTCCCTGCCTACACCAGGGACTACGTGGCTGTCTACCCACATGCGGCACAGGCAGACAAAGGTAGCTCGCTACAGTCAGCTGATCACTCTTCCCCAGAGCTTGTAGTTCCCCACCGCTCATCCTCAGGACCTGCATCGACCTGTCTCGCCTCACCAGCTATCCCCCTGTGCAGCTCCTGGGTACAGCAGTCCCTCTTACCCTTCCTGCCACATAGCTGCTGCTAGCCTTTTCCCCTATTGCCCCACGAGCATGGTGCATCAGATATGCAGCCTACACATCACAGGCAGGATGCATGTGACCATAGCTGTTGGGACACACTGCACATCGGAACATCACAGGGGCACCATGGGACACAGATGCCTACGCACATGGGCAGCCCCTACACCTGCACGTGCAAACGGTCCATGTATGTTACCTATGTCTACCATGCATACACATAGGGATCTACACACATGTCCCATGCTCACATCCACAGTCTGTCTGTAAGGGAGACATGTGACCATTGTGCCATACGTACAAACTTGTTTATTTACACATTTATATTGGTTAATATTTACAGAACACCCCAAGTTCTGTCTTGGTTGACAGGACAGCACAGGGCACATGTGTGGGCACCCCTGTGCCCCTTAAACACTCCAGGGACACCCATAAGGGGATGGCTGTCGAGATGCACCACCCATAGCAGCTGCATGCTGCATGTGCATCTTGGCAGCCAACCACTGAATGGCACCTGCCAGCCACCAGATGGTGCAGTCCTGGATCCGCTTGCATTGCAGCACACCACCCACTGCCACATACAGGTTCCGCACACACCTGCCACCACATCCACGCCAAGTGCCCGGTGTTTTTGTGGTGGCATGAGCGTGGGTCCTGTCTGTGGCAATGGGTGGGGACACTACTCCCAGGTGGACACCATCACCGCACACATGTGGCAGCTGGAAGGGACCCAGAGTGCCCTGTGCTGTCCTGTGTCCCCTCCCACCCACAGAGCCACCCTATCCCCTCCACACCTCCCTCCTCCCCCGTGACCCCTCCCACCCAACCTCTCTCTCGTCTCCCTCCCCGCTCTCCTCCTCCTCCGCTGCCTCCTCCACCTCCCCCTTGCCCGCCTCACCCCTCTGCCACATACAACTCACCCTCCCGCCCCACCCCACCCTCTGCCCCCTCCATGTTGTCTTCTTCCTCTTCACCCTCTGCCCCCTTCTCCTCCTCCTCCTCCTCTGGCTGGACTGGCACTTTGGGGTGTGTTCTGGGGGGCCCCGATGTAGATGGGCCCTCACCAGCAGCAGCATCCTCTGTGTGGGAAGACAGTCATTAGCACACCATCATGTGAGTCACATACCACATGTACATAGTTTGGCTTCCCACAGGCTGTGGGCCACTGTGACATGCTGTACTGTACTGCAGAGGCCTCAACACTCACCACCACTTTGCTCCAGCGCCCTCCTTTAGAGGCGGGCAAGGACCTCTGGGAAGTGCAGCCGCAACTCCCGACCCTTTTTCTGTAGATCCTCTACCTGGAGGGGAAAGCAATGGGTGGGAGCATTAGGGGCCAGATATCTCTGGTGGGTACCCAATGCATATCACACATATAGGTCAGCAGCAGCATGCTGCTGCTGCTGCTCTGGCCAGTGTGTCGTCTACTACCTGTTGCCAGCACCCCCTGCATGTGTGGCTATGGGTCTGGGCATGTGTGAGGTGCGTAACCCCCAGACCCCCCATACCCTGTTCCTACACTCTCCTTGCATGACATGGCAGCACCATGCCACGTGTGGTTTGGCCATGCTGGTGTCCAGGGGGGGTTGTAACAGGTGTCTCACACATCACCTTGTGTCCCACCCACAGGCACTCGTCAGGTTCTGTTGGCCATTCATGGCAGGTGTTCCCTAACTCCCTGTGTGGTCTGGCACACACCTGTGTGTTTGCCTGACCTACACACATCATCCGACACACCTGCCATGGCACCATGATATCCTTACAACACATGGCTGATGTGTTCTGAGATAGAGCGGGAGGTGGGTGGCCCTGAACACATCGCCGGGCACCACTACCATGACTCTAGGCTTTCTACTATACCTCTGTGGTCACAACTAAGGTCTCCTGTGAAAAGTTCAGTTGTGGGCGACTGCAACAGGAGCATGACCCACCACACCTAGCTGAGCTATTAACATTTGTGATCTGGTCTGGGCCCTCCTGGAGTTAGGGAAGAGCTGTGAAACCCCAACAGGTATATGTACCCTAACACCAGCATCTATAATGGTCCTCTGCGATCAGGTACGGGTCTCCTGGGGAGAGGGCAGATGTGTGACCTGAAACTGCATACACTACCATAATATCTAGATTTATTATAGACCTTTTTAATTTCTTTATTTACATTCTCTTATATACCACGCTATTCTGCATCAGTGCAGTTTACATTGAACAACTGAAATTACATTGAATAGGGCATTATAACTTGGAGATAACTATTTTACAGGGAACATGGGCTATGGAGGGTTAAGTGGCTTGCCCAAGACCACAAGGAGCACCTGTGGGACTAAAAATCCCAGTCCTTCCGGCCCAAGGTTGCAGTCTTCTAGTGGGATTTGAACCCCCCGACCTTCTGGCCTAAAGTACCTTGCCTCAACCACTAGGCCACTCCTCCACTCCAGGTCTCAGGGCTCCTCGGGGTGGGGTGGATTGAAATACAACCACAGCTGCACCTACCATACCATCAGGATCCATAACAGACCTGTGTAGTCAGGTCTGGGCCTCCTGGGAATAGGGCAGATGTGTGACCTGACCCTGCATATCCTACCACAATATCTGGATTTCATACAGACCTTTGTAATCAGGTCTCAGGACTCCTGGGGGTAGGATGGATTAGAACACATCAACAGCAGCACATACCATAACACCAGGGTGACTGACAGACCACTTTGATCAGGTCTCAGGCCGCCTGGGGGTAGAGCAGATGTTTTAACCTGCAACTGCATAAACGGCCATGCCTCCAGGATAGATAACAGACCACTTTGAGCAGGTCTCAGGACTCCTGGGGGTAGGGTAGATTAGAACACATCAACAGCAACAAATACCATAACACCAGGGTGACTGACAGATCACTTTGATCAGGCTCAGGACTCCTGGGGGTAGGGTGGATTAGAACACATCAACAGCAACAAATACCATAACACCAGGGTGACTGACAGATCACTTTGATCAGGTCTCAGGACTCCTGGGGGTAGGGTGGATCAGAACATATCAACAGCAGCACATACGATAACACCAGGGTGACTGACAGACTACTTTGATCAGGTCTTAGGCCCCCTGGGGGTAGGGCAGATGTTTTAACCTGCAACTGCATAAATGACCATACCACCGGGATGGATAACAGACCACTTTGAGCAGGTCTCAGGACTCCTGGGGGTAGGGTGGATTAGAACATATCAACAGCAACACATACCATAACACCAGGGTAAGAAGTTAAAAACCCACCTCTTCCTTGAACATTTTTCCCTACCACCCTAGTACCTAACCCTCTACATCTACCTCCCCGCCCATGCTCCTTCAAATCCTATAACACAACCATCTGTAGCTATATATATACATATGTAAATAGTTGATCTTTGATCATTGTAATTAGTTCATAAATTAGTTCTTATTGTTCGCCTATGTATCCTTGTTACTTTGTTCTTTGTAAACAGTTGAAACACACTGCCTTTGAAACGTTCTATGTAAACCGTCTTAATTTGTAGAAAGACGGTATATAAAAAATGTTAAATAAATAAATAAATACCATAACACCAGGGTGACTGACAGATCACTTTGATCAGGTCTCAGGACTCTTGGGGGTAGTATGGATTAGAACACATCAACAGCAACAAATACCATAACACCAGGATGACTGACAGATCACTTTGATCAGGTCTCAGGACTCCTGGGGGTAGGGTGGATCAGAACATATCAACAGCAGTACATACCATAACACCAGGGTGACTGACAGACCACTTTGATCAGGTCTCAGGCCCCCTGTGGGTAGGGCAGATGTTTTAACCTGCAACTGCATAAACGACCATACCACCAGGATGGATTACAGACCACTTTGTTCAGGTCACAGGACTCCTGGGGGTGGGCAGATGTGTGAACCTGCAACTGCAGAACCTACCTTGTCAGCATGCTGTTTACCAGACCTCTTTCGGCAGATCTAAGGGCTCCTGAGGTTAGGGTGGATTTTAACACATCAACAGCAGCAGGTACCATAACACAAGGCTGACAACTGGACCTCTGTGATCAGGTCCTTAGCCTCCTGGGGATAGGGCATACCTACACACAGCAGCATACGCAGCTACATTCAGCACTGGATGGCCCAAAGACTGGTGTCTATACCATGTTGTACATGTATGATCTGTGTTCATTGCTGGATAATGTGTTGCACACCTTGTATTGTGTGACCTGTCCCCATACACTTACTTCACGTGGGCAATCGGCAAGACGATTGTACCTCCTCGTGATGTGCTCCCATGCCCTCGTAACGCGGCAGAGGTCCTGGCATTTGGAGGAGCCAGGGAATAATTTGTTCTGCCTAGCGCAGATTAGTCCTGCAAGATGTTGCAGCTCCCGACGGGTGAAGGCAGGCTTCCTTGAATGCATCACCATTTTCTCTGATGCCTTGCTGACACATGCACGCATGTTGCATATGTGTGCATGAATGCTGCTATGCATCAATGCGTGCTGCCACACATCAACGCATGCTGCTGCGCATCACTACAGCGCACTAGCTATGTGCCCGTGCCACAGCCGGTACATGGCGAATGCTGGCGCCGCAGGCTTTCTGCCCTTTGTCCAGGCCACTTCATAGGGCGCCTTATGATACACTTCCTGCCACACCATGCTTGAGGCACCTTGGGGTACACAGCTACAGTGAAAAGATTTATGCTGCAGACACACATTGCAGAGATGTGTCTGACTCTTCTTACCATGCTATACATCTAAGGCATTTATCTTGATGTTGGCACACTGGGGTCTCAAACCCATCACCACTGGCTGTGAAGGCATTGTATTAACCAGTGCACTATGCCTTTTAACATAGCAATGGCTGGCTACACAGCTACACCAGGTCATCTGCACACACTTTCTGCTCTGCTTACCGGGATAGTGTAAGGACACAGCTAGGGCATTTTACAGGGCACCTTAGTTTGGGCAACTGAGCTGAGGGTGCTTTGGGGTGTGCACACTGATTTCAGATCTATGTCAGACTGTTGCAGGCATAAACGACCGTAGCCTTGAACAGTTTTACTGACGGACACACTTTGTATATAGCTCACCTGCTAATCTAGCAACCTGCAGCCCACACCACTCTTCCAACATACCCACTGCATGCGACTGGCCACACTTTAAAAAATGTTTTCATGTGGTAAAAGGCTCTGTTGTAATGATAATACGGTATATCATATCCATCCAGATACATCAATATACAGGCCCACTGGGGTATTGAACCCATGACCTCTCCCACTAAGGTCATTATTGAACCCATGACCTCTCCCACTAAGGTCATTATATTAACCATTGTCCTACATCAATATTGGTTGTAGCTAAACTATGGCTAGCTACTGAACCAGTGCAGGTCACCAGACACACTGTCTGGTGTGGCTACCAGGATAGGTTATCACCAAGAGTACCCATGATGCAATTCACCTGCAGAACAGCAGTCTACATCTGCTCACCAGATGGGGATTGCACCTCTGCAGCACATCAACTGAGTAGGGGGACTGACCGTGTGTGTTACTAGCACAGTGTGCCTACTGACCATGCCATTATGCGTGCTCTGTGATCACCCTGAGGGTAAAGTCGTGTGGACAGCACCAGGTCCACAGTATTCGGGTTGTTTGTGGTAGGTTTTACTGCAGTTCACCATCACTGCCAGTGTGTGGGGTATTCTTTGCAGACAGCCTTGGAAGTTTTCTATGTCTATTTCTATTTTCCAGTAATGTGTAGCCTGTGTGGACCATGATGCTTGCAATGTAATGCATATTCAGTGAGGTTGCCATGGACACCTGTTTTTTGGAGCAGGGGTGTGTCTGGACTCCAATGACGAAGATAGATATAGCAAGCCTGTCCTCTGTGGGTTAGGGTAGGGAACATAATCTGCAAACAACTGACACACACTATCACTGTTTACAATAGGGCCAGTTGAGGTAAATGATGACAGACTGTGGGACCAGCAACCCCTGGCCAACTGACAAACAGAGAGCTGATGCAGATCTGCACATGGAACTGGACCACTGGCAGTGTGCCTGGTCAGCTCAGCTGCCCCCCACTACATTCTGACATGCAACAGAAGAAAGCAGTCAGTGTGCACCTGCTGCATCCTGCAAGGTGTTGCAGCCACACACATGCTAACTGCAGACAGTCTGCTAGCACATACATAGTGCATGTTCCAAAAGGAACACTGTGCACCCAGGTGTGGGATCTGGCACACACACCAAGCAAGTTTGTCAGTGATTGGGCCCCAGAAATGGGATCCCAGAAAAATCACTTATAGAAGCTGTGCATAGCATTATGTGGGAACCTGGACATGCTGTGGTCACTACTCAGACCATTTTAGTAAAATCTATTCATTGATTCTTGTTACGACACTGTATTAAGGTCTCAGACTTATATAGCACATGATATCAGACTTAAGTCCATTCATGTAGTGCTATGATTTGCATCAACGACCTTACAAATGATATATGTTGAGATCAGTTCTTATTGCCACGCTGTATAGACTCTTGAAAACTAAATTAAATTGAAACTTATCTTAACCATTCTTGCGAGTCATGGCCAGCGAGCTGTATGGATCCCGACGCTCTATTCCGGCGCCATAAAGGCGTTTCAATACGATATTTTCATCAGGAGATCCGCTCGTTTGATAAGCATCTTTATAGCTTATCAAACGAGCGGATCTCCTGATGAAAATATCATATTGAAACGCCTTTATGGCGCCGGAATAGAGCGTCGGGATCCATACAGCTCGCTGGCCATGACTCGCAAGAATGGTTAAGCTAAGTTTCAATTTAATTTAGTTTTCAAGAGTCTATACAGCGTGGCAATAAGAACTGATCTCAACATATATCATTTGTAAGGTCGTTGATGCAAATCAGCACTACATGAATGGACGTAAGTCTGATATCATGTGCTATATAAGTCTGAGACCTTAATACAGTGCCGTAACAAGAATCAATGAATAGATTTTACTAAACTGGTTTGAGTGAACGTGCAGTCTTTCAGTTATACACATTCATACGTTCGGAAGAGAGACCAGTAAGGCTTGTGGTCACTACTCAGTCAGAGTGGGACTGACCTCCCAGCATGACATGCTGTGGCCACTGTGTCCTTGCAGGTGGTGGATGCACACTGCAATATCCCAGCTATTGCCCTATGCCCTGTACACATGCATCATGCCCTGTCCAGCCCATACCCACAATACCTTGGCCCTCATTATGCACAATGGCAGGCTAACGCTGGAAACTGTGTAAGCATTTTGGGCTCAGTAAGGTGTAGGCATCCGCAAAACACTGGATAGACATATACACACTCCAACACCTATTTCTGCATTGTGCAACGGTAGAGGTGGCTGCCAGCCCTGGCTTCCACACCAGTCTCTGGGCACTATGCAGGCAGTGCGAAGGTACGCAATTCTATTAGGGTCACTCTCCAGGGTGGTAGACAGTGTTGTAAACACATATGCAGCACACTCCACAGATATCAGAAAGGTTGGTATGATGAATCTATTTTACAAAATTGTTTTAAGTTAGGTTTTGTGATCTCACATTAATCATAGCAAGCATTTCATACATATAAGGAACATGTTTCCATGGATCTGACCACATTGCTAAGGTATACAGGTGCAGGTGGTGGTAGCTGCTGCTCCACGCATGGCCCAACAGCCTGACCCTCCATGAGGCTTTGTATAGTGGTGCCCATGGATGTGGGTGTTTGTGCATCTGTTGGCTGCAGCTCTGGTGCAGAGAGTCCAGACTCTGGTCCTGGTGGGCCAAACATGATTCTGGATTCCTGGATGTCACTAATGAATATGCATGGATACATTTGCATACAATGGGGGGCAGTGCATGTAAATGCATCTCATGGATATTTCTTAGGAACATCCTGACAACCTGAATGGTGTTTGCACCTCCCCAGCTGGGATGTGAACCTGTGACCTTCTGCCTTTGGGCACACTGGCTGTGTGCACTGCACCACACTGTTACCACAGAGGCACTTGTCCTCTGTTACCACAGAGGCAGGTTGTACCCTGGGGATCCCATGACTGTTTCTCAGACAGACCTTATCTGTTGCACTGCACGCCACCCACCTATACAGGTCTTGGCCTTGCTCTGCTGTGGGCAGCTGCCACTGCCTCCTCCGGCGCCGGCACCCCCTCCACCACCATGCTGACATGCCCTTATGCCTGTGGTGCGCAGTCCCATGCCATCCAGTGTGCCGCTAGGTGGGTGCCTATGGTCTGGGGTAGGGGTGCTGACATGGACATCAGCACATCCCCCTGTCACCGCCTGCCAATGTTCTGTGCCCTTGGGGGTACCTGCTGGGTGCTATCCCCTGGGACACTGTGGGACGTGCACTCGTAGCCATATTGAACCCTGGTCAGTCGCTGTCTTGCTGCTTTTCATTTTCTGCATTCCTATGTGCCAGGTAGGCATCTGCCTAGTCCACACTGTGCCCCAGCTGGCCCACTGAATGTGCCGCCTGCAGCCCCCTGTACCCGTTACACCAGCACCATAATGCCCTTTCCCATGTGCCCACTCTGCTGTTGTTACACATGTATAAGCCACAAAGGCAAGCTAACCCATGCACATGACAGAAAACCCTCATCAGCACTATTTCTATGTTGGCACATTCACTTTGTGGGGGGACTGTGAATTGATCCTTCCAAATGTGAGCTCGTCCTTTTTCCTCTTCATAGGTTGTGTTCATTACCGCTTGTCATTATTTGTTCTATTGGCCAGATCGGTGTTTTGGATTTCAATTTTGGTACTGGTCATTATTTGTGGTTTGTGCCTTTTTGGTTGCTGCACATGTATCACTACTATTACTTTTCTGGGTCTCCCTGCCTTTGCTGTACATTGCTGACTGAAATGGTTTCTCTGTCCTGCAAATGTGCCTAGCGCAAGGTTTTCACTGGCGCAAATTTTTATAGCTTCATTTCACGGTGTTAATGTGCATGGATCCACTCCCCGCCCATGCTCCGCCCATTGACCCTTTCTCTCTGCCCCTGGGGAGCCTTAGTCTGCCCTCTGGGCAGCCTTACTCCACCCTCTGCGCACCTTAAAACAGCCGTAGACATTTTTCGCACTATACGTGACGTTCTCGCATGGTATTATCATGCGATAATGTCACGTATCACGCGATAATGTTGCAGCTGCGATGTTAGCGCCATTTAGTAAACATACCCCTATGTGTTCGCCACCCACTAGCAAACACATAACTCACTTTGGATATTTGGCCTGTTTTTTCCAGGGAAGTTTTATAAGAACGTAAATTATGTGTTTTCTAAATTTTCCTGGAAAAAGGAAATGAGCAAAGAAAGGGTCAACTTGCCAAATTTTCTTCTGTATCTTGCAACAACACAGATTGTGGCTGCAAAAAATTGGAGAAAATGAAGTAATCCTCGATGACTGGAGAGCAAAAGAGAGCAAGCCTTGCCGCTTCCTCTGTGTTATCTTCTAAGAATGGCTCCCATAAAAATTGTTTAGGAAAATTTTACATTAATCTCAGCCTGCAAAGCATTTTGGGAAACAGACAATTCACTGGAAAGAAACTACCACAATACCCCTATGAATAATCCACTTCATGAATTAATTGGTTTGGGTGGCAAAGACACCTCATACAGACTTGAAATCATGCACTAAAGAAAAAAGAGCTTGTGTTCGTCCAACAGATATAGATGAATTTAACTTAGCAAGTTCTCAAAGATATGAGTGGTTTCAGCTGAGACACTAAATTACCAGGAAAAATTGATATCCATCATTACAGGATTCACTGGAGATTTCTAAAATTTGTGGTAAAATGCTGTCATCCTCTAGAGTGGCTTCAGGTGTTCTATCAATATTTGTTGAAAGCACTTCCTGGGAGTTGTCAAGTGGTAGAAAAAGTATGGGAAAGGGATTTAGAGGCCTACTGTATATGGAACTCACACAATGGACTATTTTATGGGCCAAGTCATTTTGGGTTTTGCTGTCCACATCCCTCAGTTGTATTTTATTGCTGAGAGGACAATCTGAACACCAGTCAAAAAGTTCCAGATTCAGTCATCAGGAAGATAAAAAATGCTGTTCTTTGCCACACAGAGAGAAAGACATTCTCACATATATTTCTGCAGTCCGCTATATAAAGAAATTTTTAAAGAGGGATATGGGAAAAGATTAATGATATAATGAAGATCCAAAGTAAACCTGCACATGTAATTATTATTTAGATATTAATTGTAATTGTGATAGATATTTCTGCCTGTACTAAGAAATTGATAGATCTTTTACAATTTGCAGCCTTCAAATTTATCCTTAACAAGGGAAGGCTTGCTCTTTCCTATCTATCTGCATTATATAAATATATTGCTGAATAGAACATATTTGAAGTTCATCTCTGAAGCTGGTGAGCTGAAAATAGAAAAGCCTTGGAAAATGCTTGGAAATATTGAAACCTATAGATTACTTTTGCATCCCAAATGCTGCAATTCCTACATATTCTTTTAATGTTCAGCAATGTGTAGTAAATGGAAAATGTATAGAACAATTCTCGTGAATTCATTCAAATAAATGAACACAAAAGACCTCCAAACATATATTCTTACTTGGGATAGAGGACACTATATAGTTCTTTTTTTTTAACTTTTACAGATGCATTTTCAACAACATAAAACAGACACCAAAAGAACATTTTTTATTTTAGCTGTATTTATATCCCACTTTTCACTGGGTCAAAGCAGTCAATTGGGGGATACATTTAGCATGAGGGGATATGAGACACATATGCTAATACTTACAGGGAACATGAGCAATGGAGGGTTAAGTGGATTGCCCAAGACCACAAGGAGTGCCTATAGGACTAGAAATCCCAGTCCCTCTGGCCTGAGATTTCTGTCACCAGGTGGGACTTGAACCCTTGGCCCTCTGGCCTGAAGTACCTTGTCCTAACCACTAGACCACTCCTCCCTAGACATTAAAATCTAGACCCTCTATTCCCACACCTGGCAGTCACAGCCATACAACATCAGGCACACCAAAATCATCCTATGGCCCAAGGGAGTTATTCAACATTAATGTGAAACTTTGGGGTATGTTTACTAAACCTTCTTAACGTCGCAGCAGTGGTATTATCGCGCGATAAGTGACGTTATTGCGCGATAATGTGATGTCACTTATCGTGCGATAACGCGGTGGCGGCGTTAAGGCACACTAACGCTGTGAAATCCAGGTCTGAAGGGTGGAGTAAGGCTTCCCAAAGGGCGGAGGGAAGGGGTCAATGGGCGGAGAGTGGGCGGAGAGAGGCTCCAGGCACACTAACGCTGTGAAATCTAGGTCTGAACACTAATACCAGTGAAACCCTTGCTTTAGGCCAGAGCTACTCAATTCCAGTCCTGGTGGCCCGCAACCCTGCAGGTTTTTGGGATATCCCTAATGATATGCATGAGATATATATGCATTAGAGATAGCCTGCCAACCTGACTGGTTTGTGGCCCTCCAGGGCTGGATTTGGAGACCCCTGCCTTACACCTCTGTCATTTAAGATTGTAAGTGGGCAAGGTGCAGATGTCCAAGACATCAAAAAGGTTAGAATTTGTCACATTCCTCCTTGCTTCTCACCACCACCAAAATATTGTCTATTAGACAACTTTTTGGTGGTGTTGAGAATCTAGGAGGAATGTGACACATTCTATCTACCCTTTTGATGTCTAGAACATCTGTACCTTGCCCACTCACAATCTTAAATGACAGAGGTGTAAGGCAGGAGTCTCCAAATCCAGCCCTGGAGGGCCACAAACCAGTCAGGTTGGCAGGCTATCTCTAATGCATATATATCTCAAGCATATCATTAGGGATATCCCAAAAACCTGCAGGGTTGCGGGCCACCAGGACTGGAATTGAGTAGCTCTGCTTTAGGCACATTTGCAGGAAAGAGAAACAATTTAAGTCAGCAATGTGCAGCAAAGGCAGGGAAACCCAGAAAAGTGATAGTTGCGATACATGTGCAGGAATCAAAAAGGCAAATAAACATATAAAATGACCAGAACCACATTTAAAATCCCAATAACCAAGTTAGCCAATAGTGATATTAATGATAAACATAAAGCAACACTGCTGACAAAGCGTAAAAAGGAAGATATCATGTTTGGAAGGGTCTATGTTCTGTCCCCCTACAAAGTGAATGATCCCACATTGAAATAGCGCTGATCAGGGTTTCTGTCATTTAGATTGGGCAGGTTTGTTATGGCGTGCACATGTGCAGCAACAGCAGAGTGGGCACGTAGGAAATGGCAATTGTACTGATGCTGTAAATGGGATACAGGGGGCTGCAGGTGGCATATGCTGTGCTCCAGCTGGGGCACAGTGAGGACTAGGCAGATGCCTAGGTGGCACATAGAAATGCCAAAACTGTAAAGCAGCAAGACAACAACTGACGTGGGTCCAACATGGGCATGAGTGTGTGTCCCACAGTGTCATATGGGATATTACCCAGCAGGTACCCCCAAGGGCACATAACATTGGCTGGCGGTGCCGGGGGAAAGCGCGCATGTCCATGTAGGCACCCCTACCCGAGAACCCACACCATAGGCAGCTGCCTACCATCACACTGGATGGCCTGGGACTGCTCACCACCAGCACCACTGGCATAATGGCATGGCAGCATGGTGGCAGAGGGGTGCTGGTGGCGGAGGGGGCAGTGGCATCTGCCCACAGCAGACCATGGCCAAGCCCTGTTTAGGTGGGTGCCGTGCACTGCAACAGATAGGGTCTGTCTGCCGAACAGTCATGGTATCCCCAGGGAACAATCTGTCCCTGTGGCAACAGTGTGGTGCAGTACACACAGCCAGTGTGTTCAGGAGCAGAAGGTCACAAGTTCAAGTTCCAGCTGTGGCTCCTACCAACCCTGTCCCCATATTTTACCCAGTACTGAACCGTGGTAATAAAGACGGAACTTTTATTGCAGATAAAATAAACATGCCTGAAACGCCTATATTTTACCCTACAGAGCACAGACACCATAAACATGTGCAATCCCTAGAGCAGAGTTTCCCAACTGCAGTCCTGGAGGGCCAAACAGCATTCAGGTTTCATGCTGTCCCTAATACATATGCCTGTGCTGCATTTGTATGCGCCACCCCCATTGTATGTAAAGTATCTCATGCATATTCATTAGGGACAGCATGAAAACCTGAACAGTGTTTGGCCCACCAGGACCAGAGTTGGGAACCTCTGCTCTAGAGCAGCAGCCAACAGGGGCATAAACACCCACACCCACAGGCTCCACTATCCAAAGTCACATGGAGAGTCAGGCTGTTGGGCCCTGTGCGGAGCAGCATCTCCCAATACTGGCACCTGCATACCTTAGCAGTGCTGTCCTAAACTTCGGAACACGTTCCACATATATCAAAAGGTTGCTATAATTAATGTCAGCTAACAAATCCTAAGTTAAACACAATTTGTTGATAGAGATTCATCATAGCCAACCTTTCTGATATCTGTGGAGTGTGTTTCAGTTATTGATTCTGACAGTGTTTACCACCCCAGGGAGTGACCCCAACAGTATTGCGTACCATAGCAATGCTTGCACTGTGCCCAGGACTGGTGTGGCGGCCAGGGCTGCCGCAAACCTCTATATTTTCACAATGCTGGCATAGGTGTGGGAGTGTGTGTCTGTCTATCCAGTGTGTTGTGGCTGCCTACACCTTATTGAGCCCACATTGCTTGCACTGTTTCCAGTGTTAGCCTGCCAATGTGCATAATGAGGAGCAAGGTACTGTGGGTATGGCCCAGACAGGGTGGCATGGGCAGGATGCATTTGCACAGGGTATAGGGCAATGGCTGGGACATTGTAGTGCCCGACCACCACCTGCATGGACAATGTGGCCACAGCATGCCATGCTGGGAGGTTGCTCTCACCCTGACTGAGCAGTGACCACGGCATGGCTAGGTTCCCCCATGGTGCTATGCAGTATTTCTCTCAAGTGATATTTATGGGTTCTCTTTTTTTGTGGCCCAATCACTGACTTACCTGTGTGGTGTGTGTGTGCTGTTATCCCAGTTTTGGGTGCACACAGTTCCTCCAGGAACATGCACTATGTACTAGCTAGCAGATGGTCTGCAGTTAGTATCTGTATGGCTGCACCACCTTGCATGGTGCAGTAGGTGCACACTGACTGCCCTCTGCTGGTGAATGTCAGATTGTAATGGGGCAGCTGCACTGACAATCCACTACATATCTGCTAGTGGCCCTGTCCCAAGTGCTGATCTTCATCAACTGTCTGTTTGTCATCAGGACTGGGGTTGCTGGTCCCACAGCCTGTCCTCGTGTACCTCCACTGCCCCCTTTGCAAAGGGGTGAGAGTGCGGGTCTGTTGGGGGCAGATCATATCCCCCACTCTGACCCAGAGAGAGTGGTTTGCTAAGTATTTTGTCGCCATGTGAGCCCTAACACACCACTGCTCCTTAAACAGGTGACCATAGCAAGCACAGTGGATATGTACTATGTTGTGTGCATCATGGTCCACAAGGGTCAGACATGACTGGCAATTACAAGGGGACACCGAGACCTCCTAAAGGTGTCTGTAATAAATACCTGTCACAAACTGGCACTGATGGAGACCTGCAGCTCAGCCCACCTCAACCAACCTGGGTACTGCGGACCTGGTGCTGGCCACTCCACCTCACCCTCAGGGTGAGCACAGAACACGCACATTGGCATAGCCTGTGGGTACTCTGTGCCAGTAACATGCACGGTCATTCCCCCCTACCAAGCTGACGTGCTGTAGAGGTGCATACCCCATCTGGTGAGCAGATGTAGACTGCTGTTCTGCATGTGAATTGCATTATGGGTACTGTTGGTTCTATCCTATCCTGGTAGCCACAGCAGACAGTTTTATGGTGACGTGCACTCTTTCTGTAGCCATCCAGTGGCATGATAGTTCCAATAGTGATGTAGCATAATGGTTAATGTAATAACTTCAATAGCGGAGGTTATGGGTTCAATTCCTCTATGTTCCCTTTTATTATGGCTGTCCTACACAACTACGTTTCATTCATGTAACAGTCATATCTGTGCAGATCTGTGCTGCCGCCACATTATACCCTCATCACTGTTGCCATCCATCCTTCTGTCCATCTATGTGTGTGTGCCAGCTGTGTGGCGTCCTACCCTAATGTGCAGGCTGCTACCCCATGTCCTGCACTAGCACACTTTTCTGCATTGCGGCTCTTCATACTTGCCTCTCCTGTGTCAGCTCTGCATGGCACTGCTCTCCTCTGTCCTCCTGTCATTGCACTTATCCTACCACCTCTACCTCCTTTGGTGGACACGTATCCCCATCCTCTGCCACACACTGTCATTGTTGCACTGTACATTACCATCACCCTGTACATCGGTACAGCTGCCCCCGATATGTTTGTCCACTTTACCTGCTGCCACATGGGCTGCACGCAGATTTGGCTGGTCCATGAGCTCTGTCATCTGCTTCCTTCCATCACTTGTTCATTGCCTTTCCTTGGTGCTCTGTGCAGTGTTATGGTTACATCTGTGTTTGAGCCATACATTTCATGCTTGTGACTTTGGGGCACCTTTGTGCCCCTGGGCACCATCTCCTGTGTCACCTTGGCATCCCTGGGGCATCGTTCACGGCACCTTAGGTTTGGCCAGCTTATGGGGCACCTTATATTCTGCCTTGGAGGGTGCCAACCTTTCCTGCTGCTCTCTGGGGCACATTATGACCTGCCTTGGATGACGTGATGCTTTATGATGTGCCTTATGGTGCACCCTAAAAGGTGCATTAGGTTGCAGCACTGGGGTGAGGCTTTTTTGACTGGCAGTGCAAATTGTCGGGATGTGTCTGACTGTTACAAGCAGGAAAAGGGATTGCCTCAGACAGTCTTTTAACTGAGCCCACTGAGGTATTAAACTCATGACCACTGTATCAGCAGTCAATGTATTAACCAGTGTGCTACACCTCTGTTGTGGTGATTGCAGATCAGCGTGCCTAATTAAGGCTAACGTGCGGTAACGTGTCATGGCTCCCTCTATTGCGCGATAACAGACTTTATTGCGCGATAACCCAAAATGCTACCTTAAGACCGGAATGCCCACTACCTTATTTGGCATTCGTCACAGTAAGACTGCAACTAGCGCCGGTAACATTAAGGGGTATGTTTACTAAAAGCCGCACAATTGCGTGCCGCACAATAGCGCACGGAAACACGGCACTCAAACGCTCAGAAACGCTCTTAAATGCCCCGCAAAAGTGCGCGTGGGCCCCGCACAATTGCGCGCCACACCAACGCACCCCGCACAAGTACCCGGCCCGCAAATGTCCGATAGAGGCGTGGAAAGGCATTCTGAGGGCGGAGGAAGGCTCCCGAGGGGCGGAGAGACGGGGTCAATGGGCGGGGAAGGGGAGGGGAGAGGCTCCCCGCACATGATCGGGGCCGAATTCACAGGTTAAAAATAGCGCGAGTGAAACACTCACGGTAGAGGGCATTTAAAGGGAAGAGAAACCATTTCGCGTCAGCAATGTACAGGGAAACCGGGGAAACCTGCAAAACGTGAGCAGTGTGATACATGTGCACAGAACAAAAGTGCAAATACAGATAGAAAAAGACCCAAACAAACACATTAAAAATAGGAAGGCAGCTGGGGAACCCCGATAATAATGGGCAAACATAAGAAACACACCCAGGAAAGCTCAAAGAAAATGAAATGAAGGTTGGAAGGGGCTACGGAGGGGAGACCCTTCCAAAAAACATTTCCTTGTTTCTGAGCCTTCCTGGGAGTGTTTGCTATGGTTGCCCATTAATATCACTGTTGCCCAGCTTGGTTATATTTATCCCCAGTTGTTCGTGGTCGGTTGAGGGGTGTATTTGCAGTTATGTCACCAGACATGGTGACGGAGCGCACAGTACAAATGTGCAGAGCAGGGTTTTTGACTCTGTTGGTCAGGTTTCCCACCCCCAGGGACTGCACTATCACTGTGGCCACAATGTGGTGCAGCAGACAGAGGCAGTACCTCTAGGACCAGAGGGTCACAGGTTTAAATCCAAGCTGGGGCTCCTGCCAACCCAGTCCCCATATTTTACCCACCACTAAACAGAGATAGTACAGACACTCCTTTATTGCAGAGAACATAAGCATGGTTCACACACCCATTTTGTACCCAACACCGCACACACACCATAACAATGGGCATTACCGACAGCCGAGTCCCCCAAATGCAGTCCTGGAGGACCACACACCATTCAGGTTCCATGCTGCCACACATACAAATAACTGCTGTGCTGTATATCTATGCACCACCCCCATGGCATGTAGATGTAGCTCATGCATATTCATGAGGGACAGCAGGAAACCCCAACCAGTGTATTGCAAACCTGGACTGGATATGGGAACCTCTGCCATACAGCAGCAGCCAACAGGGGCAGACACACCCACACCCACAGGCCCCATTGGCCAATGCCTCCTGGAGAGGCAGGACATTGGGCCCTGCGTGCAGCACCCAATACCAGCACTTGCATACCTTAGCAATGTCACCCTACACCTGGGTATATGGTACACAGCTCTCAAACGTTTGCTATGAGTACTGGCAGATAGATATCCCTACGTTACGCACAGTCTGCTCTTTGAGCTCCATCATAACAATCTATCTGATGTCTGCGGTGTGTGCGTCAGGTCTGGCCCCTGACAGTGTTTACCACCCTGGGGAGTGACCCCCAACCGTACTGCATACCATACCCATGCCTGTACTGTGCCCAGGACTGGTGTGGTGGGCAAGGATTCTGAACCCCTCTATAGTAGCACAATGCTGGCATACATGTGGGAGTGTGTGTCTGTCTATACAGTGTGTGTTGGCTGCAAACACTGTCCACAGCCCACACTGCCAGCACTGTTGCCAGTTTTGGCCTGATGATGTGCATAATGAGCAGCAAGGTACCATGGGTATAGCTCAGACAGGGTGGGCTGGCCAGGATGCATCTGCACAGGGCATAGGGCACTGGCAGGGACATTGTAGTGGCCATCCACCACCTCCACAGACAGGGTGACCTCTGTATGTGCTGCTGGGCTTTCACTCCACCCTGACTGTGCAGTGACGGCAGCATGGCTAGGCACCCCCATAGTGCTTCATAGCATTTCCCTCATGTGATATATATGGGTCACCTGTTGGGGCCTAGTCACTGATGTATCTGCTTGTGTGTGTTGCCATCCCAGTTGTGGGTGCATGCATTTCCAGCGGGACTAACCAGCAGACTGTTCACAGCTGGTATGTGCCCTGCTGGAGTGCCGTGCAGTGGCTGATGGCTTGATGCAGGGGAATATCAGATGGTGGTGGGGTGCATCTTAGCATATCCAGGCCTACTGTCTGTCTGATATTGTGGTCTGGGTGTGTGTGGGGCTGCTTGGACTGCCCTGTAGGGCAGTGTTTCCCAACCCAGTCCTACGGGGCACACCGTCCAGTCAGGTTTTCGGGATATCCCTAATGACTATGCATGAGATATATATGCATTAGAGATATCCTGCCAACCTGACTGGTTTGTGGCCCTCCAGGGCCTGATTTGGAGACCCCTGCCTTACACCTCTGTCATTTAAGATTGTGAGTGGGCAAGGTGCAGATGTCCTAGACATCGAAAGGGTATATAGAATGTGACACATTCCTCCTCAATTCTCACCACCACCAAAATATTGTCTATTAGACAACTTTTTGGTGGTGGTGAGAATCGAGGAGGAATGTGTCACATTCTATATACCCTTTCGATGTCTAGGACATCTGCACCTTGCCTACTCACAATCTTAAATGACAGAGGTATAAGGCAGGGGTCTCCAAATCCAGCCCTGGAGGGCCACAAACCAGTCAGGTTGGCAGGATATCTCTAATGCATATATATCTCATGCATAGTCATTAGGGATATCCCGAAAACCTGACTGGCCGGTGTGCCCCGTAGGACTGGGTTGGGAAACACTGCTGTAGGGTGTCTGTTCCCCAACAGGACTGGGGTTGATGGTCCACTGTACTGCCAACATATGGGGGGGGGGGGGAAAGAGAAGAGAGGAGAGATCTGTTGATGGGAGACCCTGTTTGCCGCCCTCGGGGGGGGGGGGGGGTGGGGTGGTGGTGGTGCATGGCCCACCTAGGGGTCCGTGGGGGTTCCCCTGACTGAGACAGACAGAGATATCCAAGGTGTTCCTGCAGAAACTACCTATCTGACAGATTATGACTGTTTTGGAGCTCTGCCATGGCCTCTCTCAGCCATGGATGATGCTGTGGACCTGGTCCAGGGCGCCTCATCGCACACTCAGGGTGAGCACAGTTCCCGCACAATGTGACTGTGTGTAGCTACTCTGTGCCAGTTAATCACCCGGTCAGTACCTCCTACCTGGCCAAGGTGCTGTGTGGGTGCACACGGACACGTCCCCCTACCAGGCCGGGGAGCTGTTGGGGTGCATTCCCCATCTTGTGTTCATCTGTGGACAGCTGATTTGCATGTGCAGTGCATCATGGGTATGGGTGGCCTAACCCTATCCTGGTTACCACAGCAGACTGTCTGTGTGGTGACATGCAGGCTCTCTGCAGCCAGCCAGGGGCTTGCTGGCAGCTATATAGCTGTAGCCCAATGGTTACTTCACTGCCTGTGAAGCCAGAGGTAATGGGTTCAAGCCCACAGTGGGGTTATTTGATAGGGTTGTCCAAAGCTTTTTTTAGATTTAATGTACATATGTTGCTGCCATCAAACACACCCTCAGTGTACTGTACCCATAAGGTGCCTCTGAGGGTGCTTTATAGGGCGCCCTATAGGGCACCTTATGGTTGCTGTCCATATAAGGTGCACTATACCTTATCCTGTGATGCAACGTATATGGTGCCCTATAGGGGACATTCTAGGGTGCCTTGGCGGACAGTGAACTTTAACATGTGCCTTATGGGCCGCCTTATGTTAACACGCTTTGTGAGTGCGTTTGCTAGTAGTGATAACTGAAATAAAAATAAATTGCCCCCTACAGCACTCATCCCCATAATATGCACTGCCTCAGTGAGCCTTCTTCATTGGGCACTGTGAGGGATTGAACCCCTGATCCCTGCACCATTGGTCAGTGTCTTAATCATTGTGCTGTGGCTCTGGTCCTGTGCTTGGGCATCAGCGCACTGCCTTATGCCGCCCAAAATTAATATGCCTCCTAAAGCACCTTTACCCATTAAAATTAATGCCTCAGCCAGCCCTTTTTGTTGCACACAATGGGGAATTGAACCCATAGCAGCTGCACCAGCTGTCAGTGTCTTAACCATTGTACTATGACTCTGTTCCTTTGTGTGTGCATATCAGGGCGCCACTTAGCCTTCCCACACACTATTTTGCACGGTGCACACCGCGCAAATGTGCGATCGCTTACTCCCGTTTCTTTTCTTTTTTCTGCCTGACCCGCCCACTCCTTATATGGCACAGGCACACTACCGCGGCCCCGCACGTTAGGAATGTTTAGTAAACATGCCCCTAAGATGGTTTAGTGAACATACCCCTTTGTAAAGGGTTCCCCAAATTCACTTCCAGGACATCAGAGTGTTAAATCCATCTCAGTTTCCTCTACTGCACAAACAGAATTCCACCAGAAGTGGAAATTAATCAATTTGCCTTGCTTCCAATTTCTAAGGGTCATCTTCAATGCACATGTTTTTAATATGTGAAATAAATGCCTGCTTCAAGGGCATCACAAGGCCATCTAGAACAGAAGATCTTGTAAATACAATAGCAATGGAAAATGAAGCAATAGAGAGGCCAAGAAGCAAGGGCTATTCACTGCTATCGCTGTTTCCAAAACATTAAAAAAAGTCAGCCTTTCAAATGTTATATGCAGATAAGGCTGGAATTAATAAGGTGCAAAGAAAAAAGGCCTCGGAACTTATACTAATCTATATATGTATGGTATATTACCATCTCATAGTATAGTGTGATTTCTCATTCATTGGTTATAGAAACCTCCATTTAATGACATCAGTTTTCATAAAGTCAAATTGTCTTCATTCATATACATTTGCTGAATCATAACATTTTTTATCAAAATATCATATTAGAAAATCTTTACTTATCATTAACCAAACAAACCAGACAAATCTGATTGATTTCTTTGACTGGGTGACCATGGAGTTGGACCGAGGGGCCATAGATGTGGTGTGCTTAGATTTCAGTAAAGCCTTTGACACCGTTCCTCACAGGTGACTTATAAACAAACTGAGCACCCGAGGGATGGACCCTAAAGTTACTGCTTGGGTTAGAAATTGGTTGAGTGGGAGGCAACAAAGGGTACAAGTAAATGGAGTTCACTCTAAGGAGAAGGAGGCTACCAGTAGTGTGCCACAGGGATCTGTCCTTGGTTTGATTCTTTTTAACATCTTTGTTAGTGATATCGCAGAAGGCTGTCAGGTAAGATTTGCTTCTTTGAAGATGATACCAAAATCTGCAATAGAGTAGACACCCAGGAAGGAATAGATAACATGAGGAGGGATCTAGCTAAGCTTGAAGAATGGTCTAGAATTTGGCAGCTGAGATTTAACCCTGAAAAATGTAGGGTCATGCATTTGGGCTGCAAAAATCCAAAGGAGTGGCACAGTATAGGGCGGAAGGTACTTCTGTCTACAAAAGAGCTGGACCTGGGTGTGATTGTTTCTGACAATCTTAAAAGTAGCTAAACAGGTAGAAAATGTGATGGCAAAAGCTAAAAGGATGCTTGGGTACATAGGGAGAGGAATGGCCAGCAGAAAAAAGAAGGTAATAGTGCCTCTGCATAAGTCTTTGGTGTGACCTCATTTGGGCTATTTTATGAAGTTCTGGAGACCATACCTTCAAAAGGATATAAACAGGTCGGAGTCGGTGCAGAGGGTGGCTACTAAAATTGTTAGTGGTCTTTGTTATAAAGCATATGGGGATAGACTTAATGATCTTAATATGTATTCATTAGAGGAAAGGCGGGATAAAGGGCTTAAATGTCTCCTTGACATAAATGCAGAGGAGGAGAGCCTCTTTCAATTGAAAGCAAGCTCTGCTATGAGGGGATATAGGATGAGAGTGAAAGGGGATAGACTCAGGAGTAATATGTGGAAATATTTCTTTATGGAAAGAGTGGTAGATGTGTAGAATAGTCTCCCAGTGGAAGTAGTAGAGATGAGGACAGTATCTGAATTCAAAAAAGCATGGGACGAACATAGAGTATCTCAACAGGAAAAAAGGGGACTGTTGGAGTAGTTGATATGGAAGGGCAGACTAGATAGGCCATGTGGTGTTTTTGTGTTGTCATGTTTCTATGTTTAAAATACATTTAAAATTCACCTGATGGGATGCCTCCCTCAGAGGCATACCCTTATAAATTAAAGCTTCACTACCAAGCCTCTCTTCAGCAGCAGAAGCTAAAGATTTATTAGACCATGACCAAAACAACTCCCATTGTTGGTCAGTCAGTTGCTCTAAGAGCTGGTCAACTTCCACTGTTGATCAGTCAATTTGTTGCTGACAAATGTTCTGCAAGGCCCGATTGCAAAAATGCTGTGTGTCTTTGAGTGAACACTGACTCCTGGCAACCCAGCAGCTTCTCAGTTTTCTTTGCAGAGTGAGCAGAAATAGATTGTCAGGCCTTTCTTCCAAGTTTTGTGACTTGCTCAAGTCCACAAGGAGTGCACTAGTGAGAACTGAACCTTGACTTTTTGGTTACTAAGCTGGTGCTCTAACCACTAGGCTACTCCTTTAACTAGTATCACAAAACTCAGACCTCAAAAATGTATAGAATTGGGAAGCCAAATGTACCACTGCTTAAAAACCCTGATAACATGCAATTATTCTATGGGCCTTCCTCACTGGCTGCACCTTAGCCCCCCCCCTCCCCCCCCCCAGGTTGTAAATGCATATTTCAGTTGTAAATACTGATAAAAGAAAGTGTCCTCTACCTAAAATGTTTATTCCACCCTCTCAAAGAAGATTACATAATTATCTTGCCACAAGTCCCTAATGATCATGACTTCCCAAGGCCACTACTATTTCCAAAACACAAACTCCTTCCCTATTTTTAAATGAGGATTAAGCCATCATGGTGACATTCTGAAAGCCCCCAATGGTATTGTAAGCTTATCTTATAGAGCCTTAAGACACTTTTGGGCATCATCTACAGTCCTTGACATGACCAAGGGATAAGGACAAGCGGTCACCGGCAGCCACTGCATATGAAAAGGTGACACCAGTTCATGCTCCAGTGAAAACCACACTGGATCCACCTGCCAGCATGATTAAGAACAAAGGCATAGTGATAGGTACAAAAGTCAAGAAACCCAATTCCCACTTTATTCCTGGGTAATTTTAATTTCTTAAGTGAAGTACAGAGAGGTTTCCCATCACACAAAAACTCATTCAAGTTCTGATCCACCTGTCTATAGAAACTATTAGGGAACTCAACCAGAAGCATGTTTAGAATATAGTGTATCTGAGGTGTTGTCATCATCTTAAGGGTGTCAAGGTGAAATGAGCAACATAGGGCCATAGGTGACCACCTAGAACACAAATATTTTAAGTAACAGACCATGAGCATTAGCCTACAATGTATGATCTAAGGTTTTACAAAAGGAAATCCCCAAATATGTGTTGCCATCTTTACACCAACGAATTGGATCCACATCCAAGTGATCCTTAGAAATAACAACTCCATCTTGTCCCCAGTTATACTGTACGCAAGTAGCATGGAATGTGTGTGAATCATACTAAAAACTACCAGTATGTAATGCTGAGGTTGAGAGAGATACAGAAAAGTATTGCCAACATACTCTGATACCTTCATTTGTTGCTTCCCCACCCCAATCCTTAATATTTATTTTTTATTTCTTTTTATTTAACAAAGTTTTATATACCGCCTCTTCCTGTGATCAGAGGCAGTTTACATCAAACATAACTACAACTTTTACATTGAACATTGGAACTATATACATTTAACATTTAACATGTTCGAACTATATACAGAAAACTATGTACAGCATCATTGCAACGGCAGATTTTAGTGACACTGCATATTTAGTCTGTTGAGGTAACTGATGGGATTGTTTGTTAGCTCATTAGGTTTCTTGGGAATTTGTGAGGTTGTCTGAGTCACCAAAATGTTCTATAAAAAGGTAAGTTTTTAGGTCCCTATGGAACTGCAGGAGGTCTTTTGTTGTTCTTAGTTGGTCGGGGAGAGAGTTCCACAATGTTGGGGCCATGTAAGAGAAGGCTCTGGTGCTGATGTATTGTCTTGTAACATAGTAACATACTGTAGTAACATAGTAAATGATGGCAGATAAAGACCAGTATGATCCATCCAGTCTGCCCAGCAATACGGCAAGAGTAGGTGCACCTGTCGCTAAGTGCAGGCCACCCCTCCCCATGTCTTTGTTTAGGAGTGGACCCACCACTCCATGTAGGACACCCCTATTTGTTGAGAAGTTTGATGGTTCCATTTATTTTGTTTTTATCCTGTTGCTGTAAAGGGATCTGCTGTGCTTGTCCCATACTGTTTTGAATTCCGTCACTGTGTTTGCCCCTACCACTTCCATCGGGAGAGCATTCCAAGCATCCACCACCCTTTCAGTGAAAAAATATTTCCTGACATTGTCTTTCAATTTACCACCTTGCAGCTTCATGTTATGCCCTCTAGTTTTGCAGCTTCCCCGTCTTTGGAAGAGGTTTATTTGTTCATCGTTCCTTTTTAAGTATTTAAAGGTCCGAATCATATCTCCCCTATCCCTCCTCTCCTCCAAAGTGTACCTATTTAGGTCTTCAAGTCTCTTCTCATAAGGTTTCTTACGCAGGCTCCAAATCATTTTTGTCACCTTCCTCTGAACAGTTTCCAGTCTTTTTTGCATCTTTTGCAAGATATGGTGTCCAAAAGATGTGTGAAGGAATAATATATGTGTTTTGGGAACAGTTTCTCCTTACTCTAGAGTTGTCAGTTGTTGTGAGGAGAGTGGATAAGGTGGTGGATGCTTTCTTGGTAGTGTTTTTTGCTGTTTCCCATTAATATCACTATTGGCCAGCTTGGTTATGTTTTTTTTCCATTTTGTTCAGGTCATTTTCAATGTTTATTTGCCCTTTTGTTCCGTGCACATGTATCACACTTATCACTTTTTGTTGGTTTCACTGACTTTGCTGTACATTGCTGACGGAAATGGTTTCTCTTCCCTTTAACTCTGCTCTAACACCAGGGTTTCACTGGCGTTAGTTTTCAGCCCCGAATTCCACAGTGTTAGTGTGCAGGGAGCCTCTCCCCTCCCACTCTCCACCCATTGACCCGCTCTCTCCAACCCTGGGGAGCCTTCCTCCGCCCTCCGGGAGCCTTTCTCCACCCTCAGCGCTCGTTTGCGCCGCTGCATGCATTATCGCGTGCTAAGGTACCTCTGCGCCCGATAAAGCACCATTATTGCGCGATAAGGTACCTTATCGCCCGATAATGTCGCAGCAGCACAAATAGCGCCCTTTAGTAAACATACCCCTTAGTTTCCTTTATCTTCTCAGGTGTTACATTCCATTAGCGTTATAAACCACTACTACATTCTACCATTTATGTTCTGAGGAAACAGATATTTACTATGATTATTTTATATCAATTTACAGGACTTAAAGTCCTCACTGAATGCTCAGTCTTCCAAATATCAATTAAGCAAAGTCAAACTTTCCTCCTCCACCCCAGCTCCTGGGCTTGCCTTTCATGATTCTTCCTTCAGTTTGGTTAGAAGAGGTCTTGAGCAGAACGATTTGAGGGAAGAGGATTGATGTCGACATCACCTTCTTCTTGATATACTGTTCTTGCTAAGATTTCAGGGCTCGCTCTTCTTCTGATTTCTCTCATCACACTTTTAGCGTATGCTCTGGTAGATCCCCCTCCACTGCTAACCGGCCAACATTAGGGGGTTTGTTTACTTAGCTGCAGTAGCAACTTCCATACGATATTGGAGCCGCGGCCTCATTGAATTTAATGGGGCCGCAGCTCCAATATCGTACGAAAGTCGCTACTTTAAGTAAAGAAACCCTAGGTGTACCTCAGAGCTCTGTCTTGGGATCCTTCTCTTCTCTCTCTACCTGTTTACTTAGTGCCCTAATCTCATCCCATGGTTTTCAGTACTATCATTATGCTGATGACTCCCAGATTTAGCTCTCTGCAACAGCAATTTCTCCAGGAATCCAGGCCCAAGCCCCAAATTGCTTGCCTGACATCGCTGCTTGGATGTAATTTGAACCCGAACATGGTTAAGACAAAGCTTCTCATCTTTCCCCCTAAAACCACTTCTCTATGGGCGTAGTTTGATGGCTTCATTTGGGGGAAGGGGAAAGGGTGGGTGGCATATTTGCATATCATTTACATATTCATTATGATTATCTTTAAAAAAATACTACATGGATAACAAGCTAATATATCAAACAGGTGAGGGATGAACTGGCACCCCCAAGATACTCAAAGAGGGAGCCCAGGTTCTCATTTAGTGGCTTTGCCAAAAAAAAAGGAAATAAACATATTCCCAGGCTATATAATTAAATGCATCAAAAATTGTAGCTGTTTAATTATTTAGCCTGGCACTCTAAGATTAAAAAAAAACCTGACACCTGTACCTATATATTCTCCAAAAAACAGAGGCGATATAGGGACAAAAAAATGAGAACAGTGCAGTTTTCACACCAAAATAAATTTAGTAATAATTTATATTGGTGTTATAAACTGTTCTATGGTTCTCTCTTTTTCTTTTTAAAAATCTTTTTTATGTCTAGCAAACCCCTCTTCCAACAGTAGGTGCAGAGCAAAACTAGGACATTTCACTAAAGAACCCAACATACAAGGAAAAACATCGGATTCCAGTGTCATCTCATTAACAGCCTCTCCAGTACCAGGCAGACTGTGAACTAACACAAAACTCTACAAAAGTAACAGAAGACCTATAATTCAAATCTGCCATATCATTAAGGCTGCCAGTTTCTAAAATTAATACAATAAGGACCTTACCCAAAAAAGAGCACCATAAATATTGCAGTGGGCATCTTAGGAGCCAGTGCTTGTGACCTCCTCACCCCCCCCTCCTTTTATATCTCAAGTTGGTATCATGTTCTCGTCTCACGAGACCAGTGCCAGATGTCCTATATCACGCAGCATTGTTAGACAAGAATACAGATAACAACAGTAATAGCTTCAGATATTAAGGAGTATGTTTACTAAGCAGTGGTAGTGGCTTCCGTACGATATTGGAGCCGCGTACCCATTGAAGTCAATGGGGCCGTGGTTCTGATATCGCATGGAGGTCGCTACCGTTGCTTAGTAAACATACCCCTAAGTGTCTGTATGTGTGTGGTGCAACAGTCGTTTGCCTGTTGTGCGTGGGATGTGGTGGTGGGTGCCTTTCTGGAGGTGGGGTGAGAGGGGCTGCGGTACATGTGGAGGTGTGGAGGTGAGGTACCTGTGTATATGTGTCTATCGTGTGAATATAAGAACATAAGATATGCCATACTAGGTCAAACTAAGATCCATCAAGCCCAGTATCCTGTTTCCAACAATGGCCAATCCAGGTCACAAGTACTTCCACGGTGCTTGTCCGAGGACAAGCAGTTGATTGTCAGGGTCGTCTTTAAGAATGGTTTATGGACCTTTCCTTCAGGAACTTTTCCAAACCTTTTTTAAACCCAGCTACACTAATAGCTTTTACTACATCCTCCAGTAATGAATTCCAGAGTTGATTACATGTTGAATAAAAATTTATTTTCTCTTATTAGTCTTAAATGGGTTACATTGTAGCTTCATTGTGTGTCCCCTAGTCTTTCTACTTTTGATGGCATAAACAACTAACCTATGTTTACCCGTTCCACTCCATTTATTAATTTATAAACCTCTGTGATATCTCCCTTCAGCTGTTCCTTTTAAGCCTTTCCTCATAGGGGTATCCTTCCATCTCCTTTACCATTTTGGTGTCTCTTCTCTGCAGGGGTGGCCCAAGGGGGGGGGGGTGCGGGGCCTCATTTGCATAAGGGGCCTCATTTGCATAAATATTTGCATACTGTTACCATACACTAACTTTTAGTAAACATGCCTCTTAATGAGTGTATGGATAAAGAAAGACTAAAAGATTTCTACATTACTATAATCCAGTACCAACCGCCAAGCACATTAGGAACTACTACAAACACTGCCCATTTAGAACCCATAGCAAACCCGCCGTATCCTAACAGCACTACCAGGACTCACAAAGCACCATACCCTACCTATCAAAAGGCAATACTGCAAATATTAAACCAATACATTTCAGAGAATAACAATACATGACCTACTGGGGAAAGGTAAAAACTGGCAATGTCAAATAGGAATTACATAAACAGAATACCTCAGCTCAGTTACACATGCAGAACACAGACCATCACCAAACAAGGAATCACAATTTAGAAACAGGAAGACAATTAAACTGGGAACCCCAAAAGCCAAACTTGGAATGTACAACAACACTGTAGAAATAAAACTATAAATTAATTTCCTCTTGTACTAAACAAAGCGCAGACGTTAATGATGCACATTTACCAGAGCTGACATATTCCAGTTAATAAATTCAAAATAAAGAAATATCTTTCTACCTTGTGTGCATTTTTTTTCAGTTGCAATTGCTCCAGCCACTTTCTTCTGGTTTCTTTGTGTCTTCTGCTAACTCTCCATCGTCTGCTGTCCATTTGTCCTTTCTTCTCTCTTCTAATTTTTTTTCCATTCTCTCTCTATATCTGCTTTAACATACTAATCTTTCTTCTTTTGCTCTTTCCTCATTCCTATTTCATCCACTCAGATTTTACCCCTCCATCCTCAATCCCCACTTACTCTCCCAATACCCAGCCAATTGTAGATTTTTCTTCCGTCCCACACAAAATATTTTTTCCCCTCTCCATTTCACTCTCCCAGCTCCATCCCATTCTAATCTCCCCCAACATCAGCTCCCTTCTAGTTCCAGCCCCACCCAGTATCCACTCCCTTCTAGTCCCCGCATCAGCGCATTTCCAGTCCTAGCCCCCCCATCAGCCCATTTCCAGTCCTAGCTCCCCCATCCATTTCCAGTCCTATCCAAGTCCCTCCATCAGCTCATTTCCAATACCAGCCCCCCATCAGCCCATTTTTAGTCCTTTCCTAGCCCCACCATCAGCCCATGTCAAATACTAGCTCCCCTCCACTCATCCCATTTCCAATCCAAGCCCCCATGAGCCTACTTCCAGTTCTAGCGCCTCCATGAGTCCATTTCAATCCAAGCCCCCACCACAGCCCATTTCCAATCTTAGCTCCCCCCAACACCCAATTCCCAGTCCTATCCTAGCCCCCTCCATTAGCCCATTTCCTGTCCTAGCTCCCTCCCCTCACAACCCATTTCCATTCCAAGCCCCCTCCCCATCAGCTATTTGCAGTTCAAGCCCCCCTTCCACTCAGCCCATTTCCATTCCAAGCCCCCCTCCCCATCAGCTATTTGCAGTTCAAGCCCCCCGTCCCCACAGCCCATTTCCATTCCAAGCCCCCGTCCCCATTAGCTATTTGCAGTTCAAACCTTCCCTTCCACTCAGCCCATTTCCAGTCCTAGGAACCCCCCCAACCCATTACCAGTCCTAGCCCCCCCCCCATAGCCTATTACCAGTCCTAAGTCCCCATCAGCCCACTCTTAGTCCTAATCCCATCAGCCCATTTCCAATCCTAACCCCCATCACACAATTTTCAGTTTAAGCCCCCCCATAGCCCATTACCAGTCCTAACCCCCCATCAGCCCACTCCCAGTCCTAACCCCATCAGCCTATTTCCAGTCCTATCCCCCATCACCCAATTTTCAGTTTAAGCCCCCCCCATAGCCAATTACCAGTCCTAACCCCCCATCAGCTCACTTCCAGTCCTAACCTCATCAGCCCATTTCCAGTCTTAGCCCCCCCCATAGCCCATTACCAGTCCTAACCCCCCATCACCCCATTTCCAGACTTAGCGTCCCATAGCCCATTAGCAGTCCTAACCCCCTATCAGCCCTCTTCCAGTCCTAACCTCATTAGCCCATTTCCAGTCCTAACTCCCACCCCAACAGCCCAGGGAAAATTTAAAATAAAAAAAAAGCAGCTGTGAAAGTCCCATCAGCCCCTGCGGGCTTAACAGAGCCACGAAAGGGAAAGCCGGTGTGACTGCGGAGACGGAGCTGATGCAGGGAGGGCAGGCTCTGTCGGGCAGGGGGGGGCCCCGCGGGATATTCGATTCTGCCATTGCCGCGGCAGTGGCAGACAGCTTTTTTATTTTTATTTTAAAATTTACTTTTAAAGCAGAATGTTCTTTGCGCGGGGCCCCCTGAAACACGGGGCCCTGTGCAAAAAACATTCTTGCTCAATGGACGGGCCGGCCCTGCATCTCTGTACCTTTTCTAATTCTGCTATATCCTTTTAAAGATATGGTGACCAGTATTGCGGAGGTAGGATGCCTATGTGTGTGTGTGTGTGTGTATATAGTGGTGGTGGGGGCGGGGTGCTTGTGTGTATTCTAGGGGGAGGGGAATGCATCATTTGGCAACACCATGCACTCTTCCCTCCCCTTCTAACCCCTCTCCTGCTGGATCCCATGCTCTGTTGCCCTTCAGACTCTTCACCCTTCACTAACTACCCTAACACTCCTATCTCCTGCCCTAAAATCCCCTCACCCATCCTCCTTTTATAAATAGGCCACTGCCCCTTTAAATAGTACCTATCTTTACCTCACTTTCTCCCCCCCCTCTGCCGCCCCAAACACCTTTTCTGCTGCAGTCCGCGACATCCTTCTTCTCTTTATCATTATCTTTATTTCACATTTGATATACTGTACAGGCGAAGGCATCAGGGCGGTTTACAACAAAAACATTAATGCTGCAGTCAGGAAATGGAAAAGAGGCCATTCAGTTACAGGAGAGAAGGAACAGGTACAGCAACAGCTAACAGTTATAAAGCAACAGGAGAGACAGTAGAGAAGGACAAAGGGACTATTGAGGATTGGAACTAAGCAGAGGGGCAATGGTAGGACAAGAGGTACTGAAGGAAACCCACATGGCTGTGGACTTGGAAGGGTTAAGGTGGAGATAGTTAGTTGAGATCCATGTGGCAATGCTGGAGAGACAATCATAAGAGGTGATAAATCAACAGCAACAGGGGAGGTGTGGTAGAGAAGAATTATGTCGTCAGGATAGAAATATGCTGACACCAGGTACTGCTGGATGATGAGTGGTAGAAGAGCAAGAAAGATGTTAAAAAGCAGTGGGGAGAGCACAGAGCCCTGGGGGACTCCACATACCAGAGGTACCACAGCACAGGACACACGGACTACACCCCTAAACAAAGGCATGGGGAGGGGGTGACCTGCACGGAGCAGTAGGTGCACCTACTGTTGCCACCTTGTTGGGCAGACTAGATGGATCATACGTGTCTGTATCTGCCATCATATACTATGTTAACATGTTCTCCTACTGACCTACATGTGCATTCTATTCTGCAGCTTTCTCATTATCTCTTCTCCCTACGCCCCTCCTTGGGAACTCCACTGTGCCCTTCTCCTCCAATGCCAACTCCAGATTCCTCTCCTTCCAACTTGCTTTGTCATACTATACTTCCAGAGTTGGTATGTCAGGCTTCATCCCTAGCCGTTGTTGAATCTAGGCTAAAATCTCATACCCCCCTTCTCTCCCAAAAAGTGGGTGTTTGAGAGTGTGCTGAATAATGTAGAGTCAAAGGTAATAGTCACTGTATGCTTTTGAAGTGGTGCTTGCTGGGGAGGTCAGATGAGGGACAACATTAAAAGAATAGCCTGCAAAAACAGTCACTGGGCTATCAGAGCTGGAAAGTAAACATTTGGGGGGAATATGCAAATCATTGCCTGTGCTGAAGGAGCAAGGGTAATATTTGCTCACATTTATATGTATTATTAAGATTTAACTTTAACTCTATAGGGAGAGCATAGGGGAATAAAGTGCACACACACTAGACAGAGGGCGGAGAAGCAAATTTTGAGGGCCAGTAGTAACTGCTCACCTTAAGAGAAATGGTATCACTTGGCACTGGCACCTGCAACCCTGTGCAGCCAAAAGCTTGGCAAACAGTTACTTAGGTTTAGAAGAGAGACCTCTGCAGGTTCTCTTCCTGAAAATGATGTTGGAAATTCTCCTGGGAACCTATAGAGGCTCAGAGTGAAGATGCCAGCAAAGAGCCTCCTACTGACCCAGTTGAGAGTCAGAGCAAAAATGGGGATAGACAGTCTCCTCTCAACCCAGGGAGTGAAGATGACAGCATAGAGAGTCTAGAGAACCTAATCCAAGCTTGGGAGTCCAGCGGTGGATCAGCTGAAGGGGGAGCTGTTGTAATCAAACTCTGGAATTTGTTGCCAGAGGATGTAGTAAAGGCTGTTAGTGTAGCTGGGTTTAAAAAAGGTTTGGCAAGTTCCTGGAGGAAAGGTCCATAAACCATTATTAAGAAGGGACCCAGGATATCAATGCTTGACCCAGTACAAGCATTGTGGAACCTGTATCTTTTGGGGAAACTGCTAGGTACGTATGACCTAGATTGACCACTGTTGGAAACAGGATACTGGGTTTGATGGACCTTGGTCTGACCCAGTATGGCATATCTTATGTTCTTATGAGCTGCAGGTAGCGGATCGGGTGGCAGAATAGCTCCAGAGAGAGCTGCGGCGGCAGAGTCCATTCCGGACTAGGAGCCACAAGACCCAGGGAGGTCCAGTGGCAGTTCAGCTCAAGGGAGATCTGGTTGTTCCAGAGTAGACAGAAGTGCAAACCCCTCTCCGGATTGGAGGAGAGCTTGCAGGAGGTGGAGCCAAGGCTACAGTCTGAGCGTATTACAAAACCTTTCACAAACAGCCACCGGTCCAGAGCTCCAGCAGTAGGTGAGACTTGGGACTGGTGGGCAAAACGAAAGGGAGTTAGGAGACAGTTAAATCCATAGGGCCCGATTTTCATTTAGGCAGGCTATGTGCCATGTTGGCGCATAGCCTGCCTGCCGACCCCTTAATCCGGATTTTGGGAAGCGAAAATCCAAGTTATGTTGGATGCGCCGGCAGCCGCCGAGGCTAAGAAGGTAGCAATGATTTTCGATACTACTCACTTATCCCCTGCGTCTTAAAGATAGGTGAGGAAAAACCTCACCTATAGTTAAGGTGCAGAGGGCTAAGCGGGTAGAATCAAAAATCACTACTACCCGCTTAGTGCTTTCCTCTGCCCCCGGTCCACTCGGGAACGCCCCCAACATGCCCTGATCCTAACCACATAGCATCTGGGCGCAGTAGGGACTTATCCGGGATTTTTGAAAGGCACTCCCCTTGTAGGTGCCTTTCGAAAATCCTAGATAAGGCATTTACACAAAATACTGCCCATAATCTTTAAAGGTTTACTTAAGTCATTACGTATAAGGTTATAGTTGTTATTTGAACTGCCTCATCTCTTATTCCATACAAGCTATTTCACCTTACCTGCTTGAACCACTTATCATAGTACGGGTTGGACATGCTGCATTATTTTATCATAGTACTTGATGTATATATTTTGTGAAGAAATTGTAAAAACTGTATAGGCCAACCTTGTTCACAGCAGTGTTTTCACAGCAGTGTTTTTGAGAGGTTTTCCTGGAGTGAAAGGAGGGAAATCCTCCCTGCTAACACCTTTCTTCCCCAGGTGGAGGCCCCAAGCGCCAAATGGACAAGGAGCGACGGAGCCCTCCCTCAAGAGGACTCTAGCCAGGCTGGTCCTGGACCCAGAAGCGCACCCAAAGGAGCATTGCACCCACCTTTTTGAGGCTGATTTTGGATCCTGACCCTCTTTATTTTCCTGTTTAATACCCATGTGTGTTTAATCTTTTCCATATCAATGAAATTCTCCAGTCTCTTGTTTGTTCTGTTTGTATGTCTTGAATAGATTTAAGCTCTGTCGAGCAGGTACTGTCTCCTCCTACATCTAAGTGTACAGTGCTGCATAAGTCGAATAGCACTATAGAAATAAATATTATTGTTAGTAGTAGATACCCTTCAAACGGATTTGTGCATGCTGAGATCCACAGCAAAACTATGTTCCAGGTTCTGTCAGTATGATACAAAAAGAGAGACTTGGGTCTCCTGAATAACAGAGACTGCTCTTGAGCAGATTTTCTCAGGGCAGAAAGTGATATAGAGAGATTGGCAGGCTTTGCATAAATGTACAGGAAACGTGTGTTCCCCTTTCTCACTGTGGGAAAGGCAGCCGTCCTGTTTTCCATGAAGCACTTGCAGAGAAGCACCTGTGGTTTGCTGGATTTTTCAAGAGCAGGAAACCTGGCTGTGTGACAACTCTGTAATTGAGGGTTTGCTTAATAAATGTTTTGCAGTCAAAAAGTCATTCCTGTTCAGCTTGTTTCTTACAAGATGGCTCCAAATGTCTCATCTCCCAATCTAATACTGCCATCTACTGGCTAATCTATCTTCTTGTTTGTAATTCTAGCTGCCCCAGCAAAGAGAAAAAAGCAGCTGATCATCACTCACTCCCTGCCTGTTTGACAATCTCAGAGAGGACATTTTGCCGTTCCACATTGCTCAGATCTTTTGTGTCCCTCTAGATCCCTGTAAAGCCTTGATTTTCAAATAAATAAGGTCCCATGACTTTAACATTGCTCTCATTCTGGGACACATGAAAAGCATAGTTCTAGCACATTGTTTTAAACCAAAGTTTTTAATGAGCTTGAAAATGTAATCATATCCAGACCGAAAAAAAGAAAAAGAAAACATATATCAGAGCAGAAGCTGACTAGCAGTAAAACCTGTATTTCAGGATGTTGATACTTTCCAGACTATATAAAACTGCCACAGCATTCACACCTGAGCTGAGCAGGAGAAGTCCTGGCAACCAGCCAAGACTTAGCACAATACTGAACATATATGATGGGATGGATCTGTGCAGACTCAACTTGCTGTGGTATTATTTTAAAAAAAAAAACTCGCCCAACATCATCATCATATTTTTTTCCAAATTGATAGCAATATGTCTTCTGCACAGATCAGTTGGCTCTGTGTTAGATCTTCTCTAACTAGTTGTAGAGCACCTAAACTCATTTGCAGGCATTCTGTCTATTAAGGCAAGCAATGCAGTACAGTTGGTGTTGGAATGTAATTATCATTCATGAATATGCTGTAGAAATTGTGCCCATCCCCCACCCAAGCCCCAGAATAGAATGTGCCCTGCCAAGCTCTGGCAGCTCCCCTTTCTATGGAGCTCAAAATATCTGCATCTCTTTGGTGTTGTCTGTCTCCATCCTCCCACCACTCATTGGGGAGTTTCTCCCACCATACCTTTGCCTTCCTTTAGTGTTAGCAGAAAGTGCCAAAGACTGGCACCTTCTGTAAACCAATTGGGAGGGGGAGGGGGCTATTTCCTATGATGTAGTGCAATTGTATTCAATCCTTGAGGACTGCATATGAGCTGAGTTTTCAGGTTATCCTTAGTGAGTATGATCTGCATACAAAGAAAATAGTGTGCATGCAAATCTATCTCATGCATATTCATTAGGAATTTCCTAAAAGCCCTGTGCCCCTCAAGGACCGTCAGTGACTATAGTTCCAAAGTGAGATATAGATATATATTCATTTGTTTTACGAGTCTGTGACATACTTAATCCAAGCTGTTCATGTATTTATAGAGGAAGATGCATATTTTTTATCAATCAGACCAGAAGTACTGTTATCTATAATTAGTGAGCAGACTTTTGATATGATTCACTGGGGATGATAAATTTTAGCATGGTTTATGAAAAGTAAAGACTTCTATTTTTAGTTTGCCTATTGGTCTGTCACTGGAACTGATGTCTCAAGTGGACAGACCCGGAACTGCATGCTGTGACTAGGGAATACAGACCCTTTTTCTCCTTCTAACCACTGCGGGGTAAATTAATAAGTGTTTTGAATATTTTACTTGCTTGAGTATGTGATTTTAAAGTTGCCCTGGCTTATACATGTAAAATGTAGGTGCTAGGAAAACACAGAGGCCAATATTCACATTTTGAAAGTTATACTCCTAAATTGTCTTATCGGAAAATGTATCAGGAAGTATTTATATGGAGTGGTTTTCCCCGTTAGAAAAATGGGAAGGGATCCAAGATGGCCAACGCATCATAACACTGTTCAGCACATTTTTTTCCTGTTCTATTGATTTCTTTTGATATGGGCAATAGAAAAGGGAAAATGTGGTCCTGACCCCCTCAGGACGCGCAGAAACCTTCCTCTGACCCAATTGATGTTTTTCCTAACTGTCCAGGAACTGCCCCTGTGAACTTTGGTGAGGGATTGAATTTGTTGGCACTGGATGGAGGAGCAGTCAGCGGCAAAAATGGTCACGACATCTCTTTAAGCAGGGAGGAGTGGGATCCCTCTTCACAGTCCTGCCTGGTGAGGTCTTCTCCCTTTGTGTCCGGCATCCTGACATAAGAAGGCAACATCAGACCATCAGAACCAATCTCTGGTCCCCCCTCTCCTAGACGTGCAGCAAGTCAGAGTCAGAGTCAGGCCCAGAGTTGCAGCAGCAATCAGCAGTCACCAGCATTTCCCTCCCGCTGTTCTGGTCACTACCCCAATCCCAGCTGGGATGTCCGTGGGAACAACTGACACACCCGCGGTCATGTCGTCCAACATCTGAGCCACCAGTGCCACGGCCTTCACATTTTGAGACTGTTTCCCCCATCCTCATGCACACCACTGGGGTCCAAAATAAAATGTAACCCCACCATAGGAACCAAGGAGCTCCAACAAGGTAATTTAAAAAGACATGTTGCTCTTTTTTTTATTTATTCAACACTGGATTATACAGAGATGTAGGAGTAAATGCTAAGAGAGAGCCTTGCCTCTAAAGACAGCTGCCTCCCTCCACTCTTAGCCAGTGGCCCCAGCTCACCCAACACTAACATCACCCCCATCCACCTTCTGAGACATGTGGCAAGTCAGTCAGACCCAGAGCCATGGCAACAGTCAGCAGCCACAAGTGTTACTCCTGTTGCTCTAGTCATTGTCCCAATCCCAGCTGAGATGCCTGCGGGAACAATCACTGCACTCGTGACCATGCCCTCCAGCAACTGAGCTGCCAGCGTCTGTTCCAGCTGTAGCACTTCAGACGCCACCGGCACCTGTCCTGACTCAGGCCATAGCCTTCAGACTTTGAGACATGGCTTTCTCCCCCTTCTTTCTGCACACCACCAGGGCCTGAAATAAAGTGCTGCCCCACCACAGAGACCATGGAACTTCAGTCAGGTAAACAACCCCCCCCCCCCACCCCCTAAATATGTTGTTCTTTTTTTAAAAAAAATCAGCACTGGGTTGCACTAAGGAGAGCAGGGAGTTAGAGTTAAATGAGGACTTGGGGTTGGTCGGGTGAGAGAAGAGCACAGATCCAGGACTTGTCTGGGTACTTGTTAGGTTGAGATCATGAGGGCTCAGGGCTTGCATGGAAGAGAGGAGACTTATTTTTGAATTGAAACTAGGTATTAAGAGAATAGTGGGAGCAAGGCAATTGGGTGTGGAGAATAATAGTAGCAATGTGAGCCAGGGTGAAGAAATGTAGGAAGGATAGTGAGGTAGAAGAAAGAGTTATGAAAAGGGTATGACAGATGAGGGGGCCAGGCCTTTGAAAGGGTTGAGGGAAAATGGAATTAGAGGAGGGGGGAAGTATGGGAAACTGGGTAGAGGATAAGAGACAGAAGAGAGGGCCTAGAGGTATGGAAGGAACAGAGGTTGGAAAAGGGTGATGGCTAGAGGGGGTGGAAATAAGGGACTAGAGTGTGGGTATAAGGGATGACTAGGAGACTAGAGAAGGAATGAAAGGAACGGAAGTCTGAGGAAGCAAGAGTGGGAACTGGAAAGTGGGTAAGTGGATGGGAAGAGGGAGAATGAAGACTCGAAGGTGGGAGAATAGCTCAGTTAGTAAAATGTTTACACCAGTACAGAAAAATTCATTTTATTTTGAATGTCTTTAGTCATGGGAACATCTCATCTTGTAGCTTTGTAGTTTTATTTTGAATGTTTTTAGTCATGGGAACATCATCTTGTAGCTTTGTAGTTTCCTTAGGAAGGAAGGAAATGCATTTCTGTTTCTTCAGGGTTTCACTGCTCACTGATGTTTTGGGATTTCCATTAGGTTTTTGTCTCCATATTTCTCTTTCTAACTTGTAGTCCCTTATTCAGTGATAGGTAGGTGTTGGCCCGTGTTCTCTGTGTACTGTAGTTTCTGTGTAGGGATCAGTGGCTACCACTATTACTACTACCACTTATCATTTGTATAGCACTACAAAGTGTAAGCATCGCTGTACAGAAACATGTAAGAGACAGTCCCTGCTCATAACAGCTTGCAGTCTAGACAAAACAGACAACACAACAAGTGCGAACAAGGATATATCTAGGGGAATGGTAAGGGCCTCTAGGAGAATGGTAATACAGAAAAATCCAAAATGAAAAATATTCACCATAAACAAGAAAAAGACAGTTTCTTTGGGACCAGACTTGAAACTATTGCACAAAGCTGTCTGGCTTGTTCTGCTTATACAGTAGGAGGTATATCGGGACTCTAGGGCCTGGTGTAATATGTGCCATGCTGCTTTTTCATAGATAAGGTTTCTGATGTCTGAGTCCTAGGAGTTAGTACTGACATTGAATGTTCCCGCTAAGCTCTGCAGGAGTCCTCTGCCAGGGTTGCTGCCTGTGGCGGATCGTGCTATGAATTTGCATTTTCAATCACAAGGAGCAAGCAGACCTGCCTATTCCTCTCAAATGAAAATGTGATTTCTCAGTACCACCCTCACCACCAGCAACATGGTCATGGTATGGTAAGGGTCTTCAAGCAGAAAAGTTGTGCTTGCTGCTGGAAGACTAGCTGCCTCAGTCAGGGACCATAAACAAAGAAAACAGGCAGGGTCACCCTAAACCGAGTCCAGCTCTCTCTCTAGCTGCTGGGCTTATTTCTGCTAGATCTCTTTATGCGTGTTAAACCGCTGAAAGATATATCATGCTGGGATCTCAGCCTGCTGTGAGCTAAACTGCTTTAAGTAGCACCGACTGTAGGCAGAATTGCAGTGAGCCCAAACTGCTAGCCACATATTGCACAGCTTCATGGGCACTGTGTACTTGGGAACTGTTGCTTAGGAGTGAACAAGAAGAAAATGACTTCCCCCTTAGCTACTGACTCCGAATAGATATTGGCCGAGAGAAAATGCTAAGTTTGATGGACCTATGTTTTAACCAAGCTCGGCTCTTCTCATATTCTGATGAGTACTTCTGTTTTACTGTACTTATTATGTTTTACACCTTACATGTTCCGGAAAGGGGATTTATAAAATGATATATTGATATTTATTTTATTGTTATTGATTAGATCTGATGTTTCTGCCATGTGTGTTACTTTTTTACATGATATTCTTGTGTATTTATAAAAATAAGGGGCATATTTACTAAACTGCGTTAACATAGCAGCAGCTACGTTAAGGCGCATTATGTAACGTTAAGGCGCCTTAACGTTACATAACGCGCCTTAATGTTCCCGGCTGCGGTAAGTCCCGCAGAGGGTGGAGAGAGGGCGGAGAGAAGGGGTCAATGGGTGGGGAGTGGGCGGGAAGAGGCCCCTTCCAAACTAACGCAGTGAAATGAAGGGCTGAATCCTAACGCAACTGAAAACCTGGTGTTAGCACACATTTGCCAGAGAGAGAAACCAGTTCTGTGTCAGCAATGTACAGCATAGGCAGAGAGCCCCAGAACAGTGATAGTAGTGCTACATTTGCACCAACAGCATAGTGGCCAAGTATGAAAGGCCACTATGGTGACAGTGCGAATGGGGCATAGGGTGCTGCAGGCGGGACATGTAGTGGGGGCAGCTGAGGCACAGGGCTGATCAGGCAGAAGCCTAGGTGACACATAGGAACATAGACATGAGAAATCAGCAAGACAGCTGCTGACCAAAGCAAAACACAAACCAAAAATACCCTGACCACCCTAGCCAATAGTTGCCATGGCAGACACCGGACATCCTCCCAGCCACCCGTCCCCCATGCGGAAGGGGCAAAATGTTGGTAGGCTGTGATGGGGGTGGGGGGCATGCGGAAGGCCATGTATGCCCCTCACCCCTGACACTGCAACCCAGGCACCCGCCTACCTGTGCAGTGTATGACCTGTGATGATGCACCCACAACATATGCTCATGTCAGCACGACAGAGGGGGGTGTGTGTGTCCGTGCTGGAGGAGGCAGTGGCACCTGCCTGCAGTGGCCTCAGGCCATGCCCTGCACCAGTACGTGGTGTGCAGTTCAATATAAAAGGTCTGGCTGAGGAGACATACAGGTAGGCCAAGGGAAAAATGTGACCCTGTGGCAACACTGTGGTTCAATATACACAGCCAGTGTGTCCCTAAGCAGAGGATCACAGGTTCAGGTCCCAGATGCAGGCCCAGCACAGCCCAGCACAATATTTTACGCCACTAGGTAGATCAAGCAGAAACCAGAGAAGGACCTGCTGAGGTGAAGGAAAGGTACATTCCAAAACTTTCCCCCACCATGTATAGAGCAAAAAAACAGAAAAGGTCGGGCTGAGGCGAATGAAATGTCCATCCCAATAATATACCCCACCACATAGATAGAATAGAAAACCAGAAACGCTGTGGCTGAGGATATGTAAAGGTACACCTCGATAATTTACCCCGCTATGTAGATAAAACACAACACCAGAAAAGGTCTGGCTGAGCAGACATACAGGTAGCCCCAGGGCCCATCATAACCCTGTGGCAACTCTGTGGTGTAGCACACACAGCCAGTATGTCCTGGAGTTGAGAGTCACAGGATCAAGTCCCAACTGCAGGCCCAGCACAGCACAACACACTCCAATATTTTACTGCACTATGTAGATGAAACAGAAACCAGACAAGGTCCTGCTGAGGAGAAGGAAAGGTACATCCCAATAATTTACACCACCATGTAGAGAGACCCGAAACACAGAAAAGGTCGGGCAGAGGAGAAGGAAATGTCCATCCCAATAATATACCCCACCACATAGATAGAACAGGAAACCAGAAATGCTGTGACTGAGGAGCTGTAAAGGTACACCTCGATAATTTACCCCACTATGTAGATAAAACACACCAGAAAAGGTCTGCCTGAGGAGACATACAGGTAGCCCCAGGGCCCACGGCAACACTGTGGTGCAGCACACACACAGCCAGTGTGTCCTGGAGTTGAGAGTCACAGGTTCAAGCCCCAACTGCAGGCCCAAACAGCACAACCAAATATTTTACCCCACCATGTAGATACACCATCAAAACGTGCAATCACCAAGGCAGCGGCTAACAGGGGCATAAACACCCACTCATCCAGGCTCCACTATCCAAATCCCCATGTAGAGTCAGGCTGTTGGCCCAAGCATAGAGCTGCAGGTAGCATCCCAGCACCACCACCACCTCCTGCACAGGCCAGAAACATCAGCACTGTGAGCAGGGCAGGGTGGCCAAACACCCTTATTAGTGCACAGTGATGCGTTAGGTGTGTGTGTGTGTGTGTGTGTGTATCCATTGTATTGTGGTCTCCCACCCTGCCCTGGGCCCCCAACGTGCAGATGTTAACAGCATCAAAATCCAAATTTGCATGATGAGGAGCAAGGTTTTGTGGGTATGGCCAGGACAGGGCATATTGGGCAGGCGTCACCATCACAGGAGAAGGGCAATGGCTCGGTCACTGCAGTGGCAGAACACCACCTGCATGGACAGGGGGGCCAAAGCACGTCATGCTGTGAGGCCAGTCCACCCTGATTGTGCAGTGATCATAGTATGTCTAGGTCCCCCCACAGTGCTCTATGCTATCTGTCACCAGTGATGTGTGTGTGGCCCCCAGTTCTGGGTCCAATCACTTATATGTGCCATGTGCATGTGCATGTGCCACAGCTGGATGCACTGCGCCAGCGACTGGTGGGTGGACTGACTGCAGTTAGTTTGTGCTTGGGTGGCACATCCTGTACCTTACTGCAGGTGCAGTCCTGAAGGGCTGTCTGGTGATGAATAGCAGATGGTGGTATGTGGCAAAGGAGGATGCACAGGCCCACCACCACATCATGGCTGGACTGCCACTGCTGCAGTCACATGTATGGGTCATAAGAACATAAGATATGCCATACTGGGTCAGACCAAGGTACATCAAGCCCAGCATTCTGTTTCCAACAGTGGCCAATCTAGGTCATACGTACCTAGCAGTTTCCCCAAGGGACACAGGTTCCACAATGCTTGTACTGGTTCAAGCATTGATATCCTGGGTCCCTTCTTAATAATGGTTTATGGACCTTTCCTCCAGGAACTTGTCCAAACCTTTTTTAAACCCAGCTACACTAACAGCCTTTACTACATCCTCCGGTAACAAATTCCAGAGTTTGATTACACGTTGAGTGAAAAAATATTTTCTTTTATTAGTCTTAAATAGTTTACCCTGTAGCTTCTTTGCATGTCCCCTAGTCTTTCCATATTCTGATAAGGTAAACAATCAATCTACGTTTACCCGTTCCACTCCGTTCATTAATTTATAGACTTCTATCATATCTCCCCTCAGCAGTCTCTTCTCCAGGCTAAAGAGCCCCAACCTTTTTAGCCTTTCTTCATAGGAGTAGCCTTCCATCCCCTTTACCATTTTGGTGGCTCTTCTCTGAACCTTTTCTAAAATCGCTATATCCTTTTTAAGATACGGCGACCAGAATTGCACACAATATTCAAGGTGCGGTCTCACCATGGAACGATATAGAGGCATTATAATATCTTTTGTTTTATTTTCCATTCCTTTCCTTATCATACCTAGCATTCTATTTGCTCTCTTGGCCGCCGCTGCACACTGGGCCGAGGGTTTTAACAAGGTATCCACAATGACGCCTAAATCTTTTTCCTGGGTGGTGGTTCCTAATGTGGAACCTTGCATCGTGTAACCATAGTTTGGGTTGTTCTTCCCTAGGTGCATAACCTTGCACTTCTCCACATTAAATTTCATCTGCCATTTTGATGCCCAGTCTTCCAATTTATCAAGATCCTCTTGCAATTTTCCACAATCCTCCTGGGTTTTAACAACTTTAAATAGTTTTGTGTCATCTGCAAATTTGATAACCTCACTTGTTATTCCACTTTCCAGGTCATTTATGAATATGTCAAAAAGCAGCGGACCCAGCACAGATCCCTGGGGTACACCACTATTCACCTTTCTCCATTGGGAAAATTTGCCATTTAGCCCTACCCTCTGCTTTCTATCTTTTAACCAGTTCCTGATCCACAGTAGTACACTGCCTCCTATCCCATGACTCTTTAGTTTTGCCAAAAGTCTCTCATGAGGGACCTTGTCAAAGGCTTTCTGAAAGTCCAGATACACAATATCAACCGACTCACCTTTGTCCTGTGCACTAGCCCCTGAGGGCTGTCTATCATTAACAGGACCAAGGTCACTGGTGCCACATCCAATCCCCAGGCACCTGTCTCTCCATTGCCTCTCTGACAATATGGGTGAGAGTGAGCCCTCGGGGGCACATAGTTTAGATCACTCTGACTGGAAGGGAAAGTGCTACATATCCCACATGTGATCCTAAACACACCCACGCCCCACCGCCCCCCCCCCCCACTAACAGATGTCCATGGTAGCCAGATCCCAGTACTGGGTATGCAGTGACATGGGTGAGGTCTGGTCCCAGCAGACCACATGTGACTGCAGAACACAGATGGGCACAGAGCCACTAGCAGATGCACTGTTATGAACACCTGTCACACACTGGTAGGGATGGGGATGTGCAGCAGGACCTTATCTCTAGCACAACGTGAGACCTGTGAAACTTTTCAATAGGTGTTAACACCAGGTGGCAGATCAAAAGTCCATTTTGAAAGACTCCTTCTATCCAAGCAAGGATTGTTAATCATCCAGGAAGTTGGTCACAGCTTACCTCAGCAGCACAGGCATAAATAGTTCAACCAGAGCTCTGTGATCCTCAGTCTTGAAGGACTAGAAAAGGGGACTGTTACTTCTGGAGAGAGATCTGCAATTGTGAGTATATACTTCTGGGAATTTTCTGAAAGGAATTCTTTCTATTAAAGCTAATTAATCTGTGAACCCACTATTTTTTGTTACGTCAGTCAGAGCCTAGTAGCAGCAGTTTAAGTTAAAATTTAAAACACAGAAAATAACTTTCTGGTTACATTTCATACCCAGCAGAGAGCTTGTAGTTTTAATTTAATAGTCACTCAGGGCCTAGTATCAGCAAAGTACTTTTAGTTTAAATTTAAAACACGGAAGAAAGCTTTCTGGTTAAATTTGGAACCCAGCAGAGAGCTGTAAGTTTAAATTTAATAGTCACTCAGGGCCTAGCATCAGCAAAGTGTTTTTAGTTTAAATTTAAAACATAGAAGAGAGCTTTCTGGTTAAATTTAGAACCCAGCAGAGAGCTTGTAGATTAAATTTCATAATAAGTTAGAGCCTAGCAGCAGCAAAGAGCTATAATTTAAATCAAATCAGAATATAGCTTACCTCAGCAGCACAGGACAGGGTACTGTGTAGCAGCCCTCATTTAATAAGTGTTATTTCCCTCCCTCCCCCCCCCCCCCACACCCACCAAACCCTGGCATAATCTTAGCTTTATAGGTACTTACACATCTTAAAAGACAGGAGGTGCACTCAGGTGAAGCTCGTTACCCAAATCAGTCATACACTAAGGACCTGAGATTAATTAAGCTTCAGGTGAACAAGGTATATTAAACATATTAGGTACAGCTTTATTGGTATAAATATCCATAGCAACCCTTAGTAAGTAAAGAACTTAAAGATCTAAACAAAAACTTAAAACTTAGGGGCATGTTTACTAAAAAACGCTATTTTGCGTGGCGCAAAATAGCGCACTAAAAGCAGCACTTAAGTGCTCTTAAGCACCCCGCAAACGTGCATCGAACCCCCGCACACGTGCGCGTCACACTAACGAGCCCCGCACAAGTACGGGCCCGTAAATGTCCGATAGAGGCGTGGAAAGGCCTACGGAGGGCCGAGGAAGGCCCCGGAGGGGCGGAGAGACAGGGTTAATGGGCGGGGAAGGGGAGGGGAGAGGCCCCTCGCACAGTTGCGGGGCCGAATTTCCATTGCAAAAATAGCGCGAGTGAACCACTCGCGGTAGAGGGGATTTAAAGGGAAGAGAAACCATTTCCGTCAGCAATGTACAGCACAACCGGGGAAACCTGCAAAACGTGAGCAGTGTGATACATGTGCACAGCACAAAAGTGCAATTAAAAATAGAAAATGACCACCACAAAAATATTAAAAATAGTAATTCAGTTGGGGAACAGTTATAGTGATGGGCAAAACTAGAAAACACACCCAGGAAAGCTCCAAAAAAAATGATTTATGGAAAGGTGTACGGAGCGGAGACTCGTCCAAAAAACATTTCCCTTTTTCTGGAGCTGTCCTGGGAGTGTTTTCCATGTTTGCCCAGTAATATCACTGTAGCCCAGCTTGGTTATATTTTATCCCCCTTTTCCCGTGGTCATCTGTGGGCTTTACTTGCACGTTTGTCACCAGACAGGGTGAAGGAGCCCACAGTAGAAATGCACACAGCAGGCTTTGCGACTCCATCCTGCCATGTTACTATCTCCAGGGACTACACTGTTCCTGTGGCCACAGTGTGGTGCAGCAGACAGAGCCAGTACCTCGAGGGTCAGAGGTTCAAATCCCAGCTGGGGCACCTTCCAGCCCTGGCCATATATTTTACCCACCACTGAACAACGATAGCACACACACCCCTGTCTTGCAGGGAACATAGGCATGGGGAGATCACCCATATTTTACCCAACACCACACACACACACCACAACAATGGGCAATACCTACAGCCAAGTCACCCAAATGCAGTCCCGTACTGACACATTGCAATCAGGTCATCTGCTTTCTCTGAGAGAAGCTCATGCCAGCATGTTGGCGGACGAGTACATGTGGTGCAGGGGGCAGTGGCCGCTAGCCACGGAAGACAGAGGCCTAGCCATGTGCAGGCTGGCACAGTCCACAGCAACAGACAGGCCCTGCCGGATCCACAGTCATGGACTATCCAGGGAATTCAGCCAATCTGTGGCTACATGGTGGTGCAGTGCACACAGACAGTGCATGCAAGAACAGAAGGTCACAGGTTCAAAGACCAGCTGGGGCTACCACCAATCCTGCCCACATATTTTCCCCACAAATAAACAGTGACAGTAAGGACACACCTTTCATGATGAGGACATATGCAATGTTAATACGTCTATCTTTTACCCCACTGAGCACAGATACCATGAACAGGGGCAGAACCTACAGCAGAATCCCCCAAATGCAGTCCTGGTGGGCCACACACCAGTCAGGTTCCATGCTGCCACTCATACAAATGCCTGTGCTGTATATCTATGCACCACCCCCACGGCATGTAGATGTAGCTCATGCATATTCATGAGGGACAGCAGGAAGACCCGAACAGTGTGATGCAAAACTGGACCGGATTTGGGAAGCGCTGCCGTAAAGCAGCAGCCAACAGGGGCAGACACACCCACACCCACACCCACAGGCCCCATTGGCCAATGTCTCCTGTAGAGGCAGAACATTGGACCCTGCGTGCATCTCCCAATACTAGCACCTGCATACCTTAGCAATGTCACCCTACACCTGAGGTTCACAGCTCTGAAACGTTTGCTAAGAGTACAGGCTGATAGATATCCCTACGTTACGCACATACTGCTAGTTGACCCCATCCGAACAATCTGTTTGGTGTCTGCGGTGCGTGCTCCAGGCCTGGCCTCTGACGGTGTTCACCACCCTGGGGAGTGACCCCCAGCAGTACTGCGTACCATATCCATGCCTGTGCCGTGCCCAGGACCGGTGTGGTGGGCAAGGCTAATCACCCCCTCAATAGTAGCACAATGCTGGCATAGGTGTGGGAGTGTGTGTCTGTCTATACAGTGTGTGTTGGCTGCAAACACCTTCCCCAACCCACACTGCCAGCACTACTCTCAGTATTGGCCTGCCAATGTGCATAATGAGCAGCAAGGTACCATGGGTATAGGTCAGACATGGTGGGCTGGCCAGGATGCATCTGCACAGGGCATAGGGCACTGGCTGTGACATTGTAGTGCCCGGCCACCACCTACACAGACAGGGTGACCTCCGTATGTGCTGCTGGGGGAGCACTCTCACCCTGAGTGTGCAGTGATGACAGCATGGCTAGGCACCCCCATAGTGCTGTATTGTGTTTCTCTCTTGTGATATATATAGGTTTCCTGTTGGGGCCTCCTCACAGAACTCTCTGCTTGTGTGTGCTGCCACCCCAGTTTTGGGTGCATGCATTTCCATCAGGGCTAACCAGCAGACTGTTCACAGCTGGTATGTGTCTTGAAGGTGTGCCTTGCAGGGTGCAGTGGCTGATGGCTTGCTGTAGGAGAATATCAGATAGTGCTGGGGTGCATCTTTGGATATCCAGGCCTAAAGTCTGTCTGATATTGTGGTAAGGATATGTGTGTGGAGCTGCTTGGACTGCCCTGTAGGGTGTCTGTTCCCCAGCAGGACTGGGGTTTGATGGTCCACTCTACTGCCATTGGTGCAGGGAGGGAGAGGGGGGAATGGGATGGGATGGGGATCTGTGGTGGTTTCCACTAACTGAGACAGACAGAGATATCCAACATGTTTCTGCAGCACCTTCCTATCTCACAGGTCAGTGCTGTTTTGGAGCTCTGTCATGGCCTCATCCAGCCATGGCTGGTGTTGTGAACCTGGTCTTGGGCGCCACATCACACCCTCAGGGTGAGCACAGTACCCGCACAATGTGACGGTGTGTAGCTACTCTTTGCTGGTAGTCCACCCGCTCAGGACCCCCTACCAGGCCGAGGTGCTGTGTGGGTGCACACGGACAATTCCTCCTACCAGGCCGGGTAGCTGTTGGGGTGCATTCCCCATCTTGTGTGCATCTGTGGACAGCTGCTTTGCATGTGCAGTGCATCATGGGTACGGGTGGCCTAACCCTATCTTGTTTACAACAGCAGACTGTCTGTGAGGTGACGTGCAGGCTCTCTGCAGCCAGCCAGGGGCTTGCTGACGGCTGTAGCCCAATGGTTACATCACTACCTTTGCAGCCAGAGGTCATGGGTTCAAACCCACTGTGGGGTTCTGTGATAGGGTTGTACAGAGCATTATCTTTGTTTATTGTACATATTTTTATGACAGCAAACACACCCTTGGCATACTGTACCCATAAGGTGCCTCTGAGGGTGCTCTTTAGGGCGCCCTATAGGCCACCTTATGGGTGCCATCCATATTGGGTGCACTATACATTGTCCTGTGTCGCAACATACATGGTGCCTATAGGGGACATTCTAGGGTGCCTTGGCGGACAGTGCACTGTAACATGTGCCTTACGGGCATCCGTATGTTAAGACACTGTGAGAGCGGGTTTACTAGTAGTGGGAAATAAAATAAACATTGAAGGCCTCCTACAGCACTCCTCACCATAATACATACTGCCCCAGCCAGCCTTGTTCACTGGGCACTGTGAGGGGTTGAACCCCTGATACCTGCACCATTGGTCAGTGTCTTCACCATTGTGCTGTGGCTCTGTTCCTGTGTTTGAGCAGCAGCGCGCAGCCTTGTAGCCATCGGCGCACCATCTTGTGGCGCACAAAAGTAACAGCGCGCCGCCTTCTGCCGCATAACATTAACAGCCTTATGCCGCCCAACATGGGCATGCCTCCTAAAATAATGCCTCAGCCAGCTGTCTTCAATGGGCACTGTGGGGAATTGAACCCATGATGCCTGTACGAGTGGTCAGTGTCTTAACCAGTGTGCTATGGCTCCATTCCTGTTATTTGCACATCAGCGCGCCACTTATCCCTCCCACTATTGGGTTGCCCCCTCACACATCAGCGCGCCGCCTTCTGCCCACCGGCTTGCCGCCTTCTGTTGCCCGATTTTATCAGCGCGCCGCCCTCTGCCGCCCAACCTTAACAGCGCGCCGCCATCTGCCGCCCACAATGAACAGTGCGCCGCCTCATGCCGTATAAAAAAAGAGTGCGCCGCCTTCTGCCGCCCATAAGCAGTATGCCTCCTACACCACTTTTGCCCATAAAAGTTGATGCCTCAGCTGGTCTTTTTTGTTGAGTGCAATAAGGGTTTGAACCCCTGGCCCCTGCACCATAGGTCAGTGTCTTCACCGTTGTACTACGGCTCTGTTGTTTGGTTGTGCAGCAGCGCCCCACTTAGCTTTTCCACACGATAATGTGGGCCCCGCACATTAGCGTGACGCACACACGTACGGTCCGGTTTTTTCCTTTTTTCTGCATGGCCTGCCCACTCCTTATATGGCACCAGCACACTAACGGGAACCCGCACAGCAACGGTGTTTAGTAAACATGCCCCTAAGATTCAGACAGCAGTCCAGCAGTGAGATGGGGGCTTTCCAGTCTTTTGTATTGAGTGTCACATGTATGATTTTCTCCCAGTTGGTGAGAGGTCTTACGTGTGTACTAGGTGCGAGGAGCTCTTTGCTCTCAGGGAACGAGTCCGTTCTCTAGAGGCTAGAGTAGCAGACCCGGAAAACATAATAAAGACATAGAGGTACATAGATGAGACCTACAGGTATATAGTCCTGAAGTCCAACCTACAGTCTGGCAGCATCCCTGTTGCCATGGAGGAGAGAGGTTACGTGACAGGAGAGCATCACCCTGGTGTGGCAGGAAGTGATCCTATCACTAGGACCTGTCCTCCAGGTGTTGTAAAACCCTCTCCCACCGAGGAAGTTTCTCCAGGGCCATGTGCCCATGAGGGAAGGGTTAGGACAGCCGTTATAGTTGGTGATTCGATCATTAGGCATGTAGATAGCTGGGTGGCTGGTGGACATGAGGATTGTCTGGTAACATGCCTGCCTGGTGTGAAGGTAGCGGACCTCACGTGCCATCTAGATAAGGTCTTAGATAGTGCTGGGGAGGAGTCTGCTGTCTTGGTACATGTTGGTACCAATGACATGGGAAAATGTGGTAGGGAGGTTCTGGAGGCTAAATTTAGGCTTTTAGGTAGGAAGCTGAAATCCAGAACTTCTAGGGTAGCATTCTCCGAAATACTTCCCATTCCACGCGCAGGACCCAAAAGGCAGGCAGAGCTCCGAAGTTTCAATGCGTGGATGAGACAATGGTGCAGAGATGAGGGTTTTGGATTTGTTAGGAACTGGGGAACATTCTGGGGAAAGGAGGTGCTCTTCCGAAGGGATGGGCTTCACCTTAACCGAGATGGAACCAGGCTGCTGGCATTAACCTTTAAAAAGGAGATAGAGCAGCTTTTAAACTAGATAATAGGGGAAAATCGACAGTCGCCCAAGAGCGGATGGTTCGGAAGAATGTATCCTTGAAGGATACTACCAAAAGCAGAGAGGTTCCAAAAAAAAGTAAAGTAGCCCAAATGCCCTCGAGTATGGAGCGGATAGAGCTTAAAGATCCCAAATTACCCATGTCTACCAATAGCCAAATTAATATGAATAAAATACAGTCTCGAAAATGCTTGTATGCAAATGCTAAAAGTCTAAAAAATAAGATGGGAGAGTTAGAATATATAGCACTAAATGAAAGATTAGATATGATTGGAATATCAGAGACATGGTGGAAGGAGGACAACCAGTGGGACACTGTGATACCTGGGTACAAACTATATCATAATGATAGAGCTGATCAAATTGGTAGAGGGGTTGCGCTCTATGTTAGAGAGGGCATTGAGTCAAAAAGGATTAAATTTTGCAGGAAATAAAATTTGCTGTAGAATCTCTATGGATTGAAATTCCATGTAAAAAGGGGAAGGTGATGGCAGTGGGGGTGTACTATCGACTGCCTGACCAGAATGAACAAATGGATGATGAAATGCTCAAAGAAATCAAGGAAGCTAACAAATGTTACAGCGCAGTAATAATAATGGGTGATTTCAATTACCCCGGTATCGACTGGGTCAGTGTCACGGCAGGACATGCTAGGGAGATAAAGTTCTTAGATGACATAAATGACTGCTTCTTGGAGCAGCTGGTTCATGAACCGACCAGAGGGGAAGCCATATTGGACCTAGTCCTTAGTGGAACACCAGATCTAGTGCAAGAGATAAGGGTGTTGGGGCCACTTGGCAATAGTGATCACAGCATGATCGCCTTTGATTTAATTAGTGGAGGAGGGATAGTAAGGAAATCCACAGTACTACCTTTTAACTTTCGAAAGGGAGACTATGATAAAATGAGGAAAATATTTAAGAAAAAACTAAAAGGAGCAGTTGCAAAGGTTAAAGACTTACATCAAGCTTGGGTGTTGTTGAAAAATACTATCTTGGAAACCCAGACCAGCTGTATTCCATGCTGGAAAGAAGGAAACCCAGACCAGCTGTATTCCATGCTGGAAGGAAGTGGAAGGAAATCCAAAAACCTGCAAGCATGGTTTAAAGGTGAGGTCAGAGAGGCTGTTGTTGCCAAAAAAGCATCTTTCAGGAAATGGAAAAAAGAGCCAAACGACGAAACCTGGAAACAGCACAAGCACTGGCAAGTCAAATGCAAGGCATTGATAAAGCAGGCAAAGGGAGAATTTGAGAAGAAGCTTGCTGCGGATGCAAAAACAAGAAATAAATATTTTTTCAAGTATTTTCGTAGCAAAAAACCTGTGAGAGAGTCAGTTCGTCCATTAGATGATAGAGGAGTTAAAGGGGCACTAAGAGGCAACAAGGCGATAGCAGAGAGACTGAATGAATTCTTTGCTTCGGTCTTTACTGAGGAAGATGTAGGGATGTTACCCATGACTGAAGTGGTATTTAAAGGTGTGGAAGAATTGAAGGAAATATCGATACATCGGGAAGATATATTACAACTATTAGATAAACTGGAGTAGCAAATCACCTGGGCCGGATGGTATACATCCAAAAAATGCAATGTGTGCCTTTGAGTCAGTCCTGACTCCTGGCAACCCAGAAGCTCCTGGGTTTTCTTGGCAGTGTCACCAGAAGTAGATTGCCAGGCCTTTCTTCTGAGGCAATGGAGGGTTAAGTGACTTACCCAAGGCCACAAGGAATGCTAGTGGGAATTGAACCCTGGTTGTTTGGTTACCCAGCCAGTGTTCTAACCACTAGGCTGCATCCAAGGGTGTTGAAAGAACTGAAATATGAGATTGCAGACCTGCTATTAGTAATCTGTGAACTATCATTAAAATCATCTCTAATACCTGAAGATTGGAGGATCGCCAATGTAACACCAATTTTTAAAAAGGGTTCCAGGGGTGATCCGGGAAACTACAGACCGGTGAGCCTCACGTCAGTACTGGGAAATTTGGTAGAAACCATCATAAAGAATAAAATTACTCAGCATGTAGATAGTCATGGCCTAATGGGAGACAGCCAACATGGCTTTAGACAAGGAAGATCTTGTCTTACTAATCTGTTATTTTTTTGAAGGTGTGAATAAGCAGGTGGACAAAGGTGAGTCAGTTGATATAGTGTATCTGGACTTTCAGAAAGCCTTTAACAAGGTCCCTCATCAGAGACTTTTGGCAAAACTAAAGAGTCATGGGATAGGAGGCAGTGTACTATTGTGGATCAGGACCTGGTTAAAAGATAGAAAGCAGAGGGTTGGGCTAAATGGCCAATTTTCCCAGTGGAGAAAGGTGAATAGTGGTGTACCCCAGGGATCTGTGCTGGGTCCGCTGCTTTTTGACATATTCATAAACGACCTGGAAAGTGGAATAACGAGTGAGGTTATCAAATTTGCAGATGACACAAAACTATTTAAAGTTGTTAAAACCCAAGAGGATTGTTGAAAATTGCAAGAGGATCTTGATAAATTGGAAGACTGGGCATCAAAATGGCAGATGAAATTTAATGTGGACAAGTGCAAAGTTATGCACCTAGGGAAGAACAACTCAAACTATGGTTACACAATGCAAGGTTCCACATTAGGAACCACCACCCAGGAAAAAGATTTAGGCGTCATTGTGGATAACATGTTAAAGCCCTCAGCCCAGTGTGCAGCGGCAGCCAAGAGAGCAAATAGAATGGTAGGTATCATAAGGAAAGGAATGGAAAATAAAACAAAAGATATTATAATGCCTCTATATCGTTCCATGGTGAGACCGCACCTTGAATATTGTGTGCAATTCTGGTCGCCGTATCTTAAAAAGGATATAGCGTTATTAGAAAAGGTTCAGAGAAAAGCCACCAAAATGGTATAGGGGATGGAAGGATACTCCTATGAAGAAAGGCTAAAAAGGTTAGGGCTCTTTAACCTGGAAAAGAGACGGCTGAGGGGAGATATGATAGAAGTCTATAAATTAATGAACGGAGTGGTATGGGTAAATGTAGATCGATTGTTTACGTTATCAGAATATAGAAAGACTAGGGGACATGCAATAAAGCTACAGGGTAAACTATTTAAGACTAATAAAAAAAAATATTTTTTCACTCAACGTGTAATCAAACTCTGGAATTTGTTAACGGAGGATGTAGTAAAAGCTGTTAGTGTAGCTGGGTTTAAAAAAGGTTTGGACAAGTTCCTGGAGGAAAGGTCCATAAACCATTATTAAGAAGGGACCCAGGATATCAATGCTTGACCCAGTACAAACATTGCGGAACCTGTGTCTTTTGGGGAAACTGCTAGGTACGTATGACCTAGATTGGCCACTGTTGGAAACAGGATACTGGGCTTGATGGACCTTCGTCTGACCCAGTATGGCATATCTTATGTTCTTATGTGTTCAGTGCTGTGCGCCCACCTGTACCATCAGGGCGAACACAGAACCTGCCGAATGGCAGGGTCTGTAGCTACTCTGTGGCAGTATCATGCCCTGGCAGGCCATTACACCAAGCTGGGGTAACAGAGAGGTGCAGACCCCATGTGGAGATCAGATGAATAGCGCTGTTCTGCATGTGCAATGCTTCATGGGTGTTGGTGCAGCTACCCTATCCTTGCACACACAGCTAATGGCTGTGTGCTGAACTGCAGTGCCCCTGTACTCAGCCAGTCGAGTACAAAAGGGCAGAGAGGTAAAGACCTCTGGCTAGTACTCTGAGGTCACAAACAGTGGTCATGGGTCGGCTTCCCCGTTGTTACCTCCCCTCATGTTGTAGCAACCAAGATAATTTGCATGCCGCTAATAGTCGTATCCTCGCAGATCAGTACTGACAGCCCCTAACAGCTCTGCCACAGTTGAAACACAGTCCCGCTGTCCATCCATCTGCATGTGCCAGCTGTACATAGTCCTGTGTGCCTGTGCAGGCTGCCACCCCATAGCATGCGCTGGTCCCTGTCCTGCATTGTGCCTCTGTGTGCGTCCCCGCCTGTGCTTGATCTTCATGACACCACCACTCTGATGTTGACCCACCATTGTAACTATCTTGCCATCACCGCCCCCACCAGACAAAATGTACACCCATCAACTGCCACCCACTGTCTCACAAGCATGTTACATTGACAGAGCCCTTTGCCGTGGTACTGTCGCCCACAACATGTTTGTCAACAGTACTGACAGCCACATGGGCTGCCCGCAGATATGGCACTTGAAGCCCCCCATCAGTCAGCTGTGTAGTGCCGCACCCTCATGGCCACCCAGTGCCAGGGTGACATCTGTCCCAATGCCACTAGGGGATGCTTGTCAAGCTGAGGCACCTTGCAGACCATAGTGCACACTAACCGAGGGCACCCTAACATTGTTAGGGCACTGTAATCATTAGCGTCATATCCCCGAGAGCCCCTGAAGGTGACCTGTCCAGGGGTGCCTAGTCCTGCACCATGCCTAGAGACCCTGAGAAGGTGCCCTGTACGGCGCCTCACAAAGCACCTGGGGAGCAAGACGGCGCCGTACAATATGGCGGCCATCAAGGTGCATACTAAGGCGCTATGTAAGGCGCAGAAACCACAAGAGCCCTAGAATGCGCCATGTCCAGGAGCATCGTCCAGGGTGCCGTATGACATGCCTGGGCCCTACGGAGACCCATAATGCGCTTGGTAGTATATCGATGGCAAGGCGCTCTGCAAGGCACTGTAACCAAAGTACGCCTAATGCGTGCATGACAAGCCTGACACGCTGTAACGTTAAGCCGCAATGCCCACAAGGTCATGGTCAGACAGAGCAGCCTAATGGTGTGTGTGTAGCACAGTGGGAGGAAATAGGTCTCACAACAACGTACTGTGGGTTCAAATCCCAGTAGAGGGGATCACATGTCCAAACGCATAAGAATATGGCACAGCACACCAGGAATTAACACAAAAATCAATCAAGGAAGGCACATGATAAGGCAACCCCCCCACTGCTCATGCACGTTTCCACTGCGTCATTGGGGAACTGACCACATGAAGTATACAAGATCTAGGAAGCCTGCATTCTCCCATGTGGATCTCTATTTTCTTGCAGAGCAGATCTGCAGCTGCCAGGGGTGCCTGTTCCAAGGCTCCTCCCACTGGCAGGACCTCAGCAGGGTGAGGAGGGCCTGGGTACGCCTCACAAGGTGCTACAATATATTTATATTCTCTTATATACCACACTATTCTGCATCAGTGCAGTTTACATTGAACAAACTGAAATTACATTGAACAGGGCATTATAACTTGGAGATAACTATTTTACAGGGAACATGGGCTGTGGAGGGTTAAGTGGCTTGCCCAAGATCACAAGGAGCACCTGTGGGACTAGAAACCCCAGTCCTTCCGGCCCAAGGTTGCTGTCCTCTAGTGGGATTTGAACCCCCCCAACCTTCCGGCCTGAAGTACCGTGCCCCAACCACTAGGCCACTCCTCCACGCCTGTTGATATGGTGGCAGACTGCCCACGTGAGGAAAGTGCATGGGGACAAGCACACCAACCCTGGAGTGCAACACAGTAGCCAGCAACCACATCAAATATCAAGCACGCACAACAAGTGGAAAGGACATTGTTGTGGGTAAAACCAGGAGCAATGTAGTCCGCACAGCTGATGCTTGCAGGTCTGCCCTACCCCCAGGATGCTCCAGGCCTCCTTATAGAGGAGTGTCATCCATCCTGGTGCTATGGAGGTGGCTCCTGTTGCAGTTACATAGCCCTGCCCCACACCCAGGATGCTCCAGGCCTCCTTATAGAGGAGTGTCATCCATCCTGGTGTTATGGTGGTGGCCCCTGTTGCAGTTACATAGCTCTGCCCTACCCCTAGGATGCTCAAGGTCTCCTTATAGAGGAGTGTCATCCATCCTGGTGCTATGGAGGTGGCTCCTGTTGCAGTTACATAGCCCTGCCCCACCCCCAGGATGCTCAAGGCCTCAACATAGAGGAGTGTTATCCATCCTGGTGCTATGGAGGTGGCTCCTGTTGCAGTTACATAGCCCTGCCCTACCCCCAGGATGCTCAAGGCCTCCTTATAGAGGAGTGTCATCCATCCTGGTGTTAAGGTGGTGGCCCCTGTTGTAGTTACATAGTCCTGCCCTACCCCCAGGATGCTCCAGGCCACCTTATAGAGGAGTGTTATCCATCCTAGAAACATAGAAACATGATGACAGAAAAAGACCACATGACCTATCTAATCTGTCCTTCCATAACAACAACTACAACAGTTAGGAATTCAGTTACTGTACTCATCTCTACCACCTCCACTGGGAGACTATTCCATGGATCCACTACTCTTTCTGTAAAGAAATATTTCCGCATATCACTCCTGAATCTATCTCCCTTCACCCTCATCCCTAGTAACATGTACCTATGCAGTAGTATTACCCCTTTAAATAGATTGTAAATAGTTTCCCTTATTATCCAAGTTCCTTCCCTTGTTATCTGTAAACTCATGCATGTTGACTGTACTGAGATTTTTGTTCTATGTGAACCGCGCTGATGCTGAATAGTGCGGTATATAAGAGAATATAAATAAATAAATAAATAAATGTCCCCTCATAGCAGAACTTGCTTTCAATTGAAAGAGGCTCTCTCCCTGAACATTTATGCCACGGAGGAATTTAAACATCTCAATCATATCACCTCTATCCCGCCTTTCCTCTAAGGTGTACATATTAAGATCCTTAAGTCTGTCCTCATATGCTTTATAATGAAGCCCATTAATCATTTTAGTAGCAACCCTCTGCACCGACTCCATCCTGTTCACATCCTTTTGAAGGTGCGGTCTCCAGAATTGCACACCATACTCCAAATGAGGTCGCACCAAAGACTTATACAGAGGCATTATCACCTCCTTTTTTCTGCTAGCCATTCCTCTCCATATGCACCCAAGCATCTGTCGCCTTTTCTACCTGTTTAGCTACTTTAAGATCACCGGAAACAACCACGCCTAGGTCCCGCTCTTCTTTAGTGGACAAAAGTACTTCAGCTCCTATACTGTATTGCTCCCTTGGATTGCTGCAGCCCAAATGCATGACCTTACATTTTTTAACATTAAATCCCAGCTGCCAAATTCTAGACCATTCTTCAAGCTTAGCTAGATCCCTCCTCATGTTATATACACCTTCCTGGGTGTCTACTCTATTGCAGATTTTGGTATCATCTGCAAAGAGGCAAACCTTACCCAACAGCCCTTCTGCTATGTCACTAACAAAGATGTTAAAAAGAATCGGACCAAGGACAGATCCCTGGGGCACACCACTGGTAACATCCTTCTCCTCAGAGTGAGCTCCATTTACTTGTACTCTTTGTCGCCTCCCACCCAACCAATTTCTAACCCAAGCAGTAACTTTAGGGTCCATTCCTAGGGTGTTTATAAGTCGCCTGTGAGGAACAGTGTCAAAGGCTTTACTGAAATCTAAATACACCACATCTAGAGCTCTCCCTCGGTCCAACTCCCTGGTCACCCAGTCAAAGAAATCAATCAGATTTGTCTGATAAGACCTGCCTCTGGTGAATCCATGCTGCCTCGGATGCTGTAATCCGTTGGACTCCAGAAACTTCACTATTTTCTCTTTTAGCAGCGTTTCCAATAATTCACTCACCACCGAAGTTAAACTAACCGGCCTGTAGTTTTCAACCACATCTTTACTTCCGCTTTTGTGTAAAGGCACCACATGAGCCTGGTGTCATGGCGGCTGCAGCTGCCGATGTGTGCAGGCCTGCACTATCCGCATGTGGACCCTGGACCCCAGATGGCATGTTGTGGCACATCCCTGTGCAACACCCTGATGTGTCTGCCGCTGTGCCCAGAATGCAATGGTGGGACACATGAACCACACCCCTGCCACTCTGCACAATGGTACCTGCCTATGCAGCCTTTGCATGTGTAGGGCACATGTCGCAGCCAGGCCCCTGGGTGCCGGTGACATATCGACACAGGGCATATGTGCGGGCTGGGGCTCGTGCCCCGACCCCCTTGGTGCCCAGTGCACAAGGCACGCCATCATGCAGCCCCCATGGCATGCCTCCCGTGGCACATAGTGTGACGATGGCACATATGGCATGGTGGTGCATGCCCACGCATGGAGAGGCTGCTGCTCGTGAAAGGGGGCCAGGAGGTGTCCACCCACAGCACATAGGTTGAAGGACAGATATGCGCAGCAGCACCCGCACACATATGGGTGGCAGAGGCAACAGGAAGTGGGGGACAGATAGCACACAGCAGAGTCAGCCAGCTGCTGCACCCAGATATGTGTGACGAGCAGAAGCAGATGGCAAGGGATGCGTGCCCCCTAATGGTCCCGCCCATTTCTGTACCCACAGGTGGAGGACCTTCGTAAAAAGGGGTGTGAGCTGAGGCTACGGTACCCACGATTCCTGGCGCAGGTGCTATGCGACCAACGGCAACAACAGGACAGTGAGTGGCACAGGCCGTGCCATGCGCCATGACTGCAAAGTGTGTGTGTGTGATACCGGGGGGGGGGGGGCCTGGGTTGGATCACATATTCATTTTACCGCAGAACCTAATGCGAATGACATTAACGCAGTTTAGTAAACATGCTCCTAAGAGTCTTGAAGATATTCACCCATTTTGTTAACAAAGGCATTTATCATAAATCACAGTTGAAGGATATGTGCTAAATTACGATAATTTGTTTTTTTCATAACATCAAATAAGGTTTTTGAACACTGCTGGATATTGTGGTTGAAGTGTTTGTCTTTCTAGCAAACTTGTGTCTGGTCAAGTTAAAAATTAAGCTGTGGGATATTGCCTCTTATGACAGCTTTAAATATCAAAATAGTTCAATTAGAAGTGTGTGCAGATGACTTAGAAAATTGACTTCATTATTTGTCAATAAGAGTATAACTAGCATGCCACTAATCTGCATACCTAGTGCTCAACCATGTTAACTTTCCCCATCCCACCCTCAAAAAACTCAGTTCTGGCTACACCACTGCTATGGTGGGGTGTGAGCCCCAGTTTAGGGTGGTGATTGTGAGAGCTATGGTATGTGTGCAGGGAAGGCAACAGTTTGAGAGGGAGCTTCAGATGTGTGTGTGTGTTTAGCAGCAAAATTACAAAGCCCCATGGTTATGCAAATATTTATACAAATGAGGCCCTGCAATCTGTCTCTGCACGTGACCCTGCATCCTCCTCGGGAGAAATTAAGAATTGACATAGGGGAATGGAGGGGGAAGAAAGAGAGGCGGACGTTAATGATATGGGTGGAAGGGAGATGTAGAAAATAACTATTGACATAGGAGGATGGAGGGTGAAGAGTTGGGGTGGAGAAACAAAGGGAAGAGTTGGGGTGGAGAAACAAAGGAAGGGAAGAAACACTGATGTGGGAAGAAAGAAGAGTGGATGTGTGAGGAAAAAGCAGGTGAACAAAATACATGACAAATAAGAAATGGACCTGGGAATAAGAGCAATAAAATAAGAGGGTGAGCAGGAAGTAAAGATATAGAGAGAACAGAATAGATAAGATATAGACAGAAATCAGAAGCGAGAGGAAATGTAGCAAAATAGAAAATAAAGATAAGAATGAAAATACAAAGTAGAAATAAAAATAAAAACAGAAAACACATCAAAATGAAGTGGAATCAAGAGGAAGGAAAAAGAATATTACAGTGAAGTGAATGAAAGAAGGACAACTACCAAAGTTTGAAAATAGTTTATGGAAACGTGGCTGCTAACTTCATAAGCACGCTTAGGTTAATGCACGCTTTTACGAATATCAATTGTTTCTATTTTATAAAGTCAAGTATGTGTACACTTTCCTTATAAGATAGGGATATAAGTAGTGGGATACATGAGACAAGATCACTTATACCATTCCCAGGGCTGGTGGAAAGGATCATGCCTAGATTTCTCAAGAATGCGCTTCAGCTATAGTATTTTATAATTTATACCAGGCATGTACATTTCAGTCTTATTTGGATGTTCGTTTGGGTGCTTAAAAATAAAAATGAATGCAAATTGTTTGTGAACATGTATACCTACAAATATGCATGTGAACAATCGATTTGTATATGCAAAAAAGCTGTAGCACACATAGTAGTTGCAAAATTAAGATGAACACATGTAGATAGCAAACAAACATGACAATTCTGAAAACTTCCTTTTAAATGAAGAGAAACCAATGTTTTTTTGGACCTGCACATATATGATTTGCACATGTAAATTTGCACTCTGCCCATGCTGCATCCAAGCTCTGCCCCCTATGAATGCCCAAACTATCAGCCTGACGCGTGTACTTATAAAAGGGTGACCAGCTAAGTACAGGCATAAAAGTCCATCAATGTGTGTGTAAGTCATAGAAAAATGATGTTTTTTGTGTGTTGATGGCACGTAACTTTATACGGTTTCTTATAAAATTACCTCCATTATGTCAGGTTGCAGGTCAATTGACTAGCATAGAGTTACAGACAGTTGTGGCTTTAGGGTTGTTCAGGCTCTTGACCCCTTTAGAGGCTTCATTTTGATGACCTCTAAGCAAGTCAAAATTTCACTTTGCCTTATATATGAAACTGCAATGAAAGTTGTATTATACTACACAGCTGCAAGCTCATATTAAAGAACTGATCGCTCAAGCAATGGCCTTACATCTGGTAGACAGTAAGGAAGCAAAGTTTCTATTTGTTGCACATCCTCGGATTCTTCAGTTTTATATTCTTCCTAAGATCCATAAAGATATGGCCAATCTTCCTGGTCGACCTGTAGTATCACTTCGTGGTTCATTGATGGAGCCCCTTTTGATTTTTGTTGATTCTTTTTTACAACCATTGGTGTTTAAGATCCCGTCTTATTTACGTGATACTATGCATTTTCTCCAACTTCTGGTGGATGGTCATGACAAAGATTTGCCGGTTGGCTTATTGATGGCTATGATGGATGTCTCTTCACTGTATACCAACATTCTGCAGGATGCAGCTAAGATGGTGGTCCATGAGTCCCTTTCAGCATGTCAAAATTTGAGCACTTTGAAGCTAGACTTTATTTTGCAACTTATGACGTTGGCTATGAAAACTAATTTCTTCTGTTTTGATGGACAATTTTTTCAACAAATTAAAGGTGTGGCGATGGGGGCCACAATGGCCCCATCAGTGGCTAATTTATATATGGCTCACTTTGAGCAACAGTGGTTGGTGTATGTACCTTTTCAATCTCACATTCGTTTGTGGGTTCGATATATAGATGACATCTTTCTGTTATGGACTGGTTCTGAGACTCAATTGTTATCTTTCCACCAGTGGCTGAATCTGTGGGATATGAATTTGTCTTTTTCACTGTAATATAATGCCACATCCATTTCCTTTCTGGATGTTCTTTTGACACGGCAAGCCGATATTTTGGTTTTGACCATTTACTGTAAACCTACTCATCGGATGGCTTTTCTTCATTTTTCTAGTGTGCATCCTCAACGTTTGAAGGCTAGCTTTCCATTGGCCCAATTTTTGAGATATCGTTGGAATTATTCTACTGTTTCTGAGTACAAATTTCGTTCCCAAGAGCTTGAGGAGTCTTTTTTAACTCGTGGGTATCCACTTCATCTGGTCCAGAGGGCTTGTACTCAGGCATGGTTTAATGATCCTTCCTGGCTCCTTACCCCCGTGATCATTCGGATTCGAAAGGAATTGGTTTTGTGCATTATGTTGCTCGTTTCAATCCACTTAGTTATCAGCTAACTCAGATTGTCTAACGACATTCGCAGCTGCTTCATTTGCTTCCTGGCTTGGATTCTCTTCAGATACGACCGGTCTATACCAGAAATCACAATTTGTGTGACATTTTGTGTCCATCTGCGTACTCAAGTGTTCAGCCTCGCCACAGTTCAACTCCTAGCCACAGTGTTTGTGGTCATTGCTCGGTGTGTTTTTTGATGCTTACATGTACTTCCTTTCAATATAACCAACATACCTATTTTTTGAGGGATGCCACTACTTGTGATAGTATTGGGGTGGTATATTTGATTTTATGCCCTTGTGATTTAGGTTATGTAGGCAAAACGGGTCGTGCATTACGAACTCGCCTCATTGAACATAAGAGCAAGTTGAGACATTCTGTCGCTGGAGCACCTTTAGTTCAACACTGCCAACAGTTCCAATATTGTTTTGAGGATCTATGTTGTCTAGCGATTGCTCAATGCCTTCCTTCTATCCATGGTGGTGATTGAAATAAATCATTGATCCGTCTTGAACAGCGATGGATTTTTTTGTTTGAATACTGTGGTACCAGGAGGATTGAATGACTTCATTGAATAGAAATCTTGTTTTTGATAGACATCTTTTTGTCTGCTTCAAAGTGGGTAGGGTGTTTTTTTTTCTGTGTCTATGCATATTTTATTTCGGTCTGCCGTGGGACTTTTTGTTTTCATCGGCATTTGCTGGAGAAGTTCTGACATCAGCTGGGGTTTCCCTATTTTTAACATGCATGCTTGGTGTTTTTTGCTTTGGTAGGGTAGCAGTTCATAAAGGGTGCCGAGCACAGCTCTTTACTTGATCGCTTTTGCTTTTGCTGTTTAGTACGTTTTTGCAGTTCTTTTTGTTCTGAGTTTCATCGCTGTTTTTTCACTGATTTTTGTCAATTCCTGCACTATTCTTTGTGTGTGTTTTGGAGTGATTTCATCTGAGGCTTCTTTTTTAGGATATTTATTATTTATTTTATTTATTTACAATGATTTATATGCCACTTTATCCTTAAATCAAAGTGATTTTCTATGCAAACCAATCAAGTAGGGAGGTGCGGGGGTGTCGGAATGCAGTGATTGTGAAGGTGGTGTACGTGAGTGTGTGGGTAGGTACATCTTGATTTGGGTGTGCAGTATATACAGGTGAGCTATCTACAGTGGGCTATATACAAGGAGTGGGGGCAGTTGTCGAGTGGGGGAGGGAATACTGATCAATTGGAGGAGTTACATAATGTCACTGTAATGCTCTGTGTATAGCGTAGTTTTGAGTGATTTCAGAAGTCCTTAATGTCAATCATTAATCTTAAGCTGGCCAGGAGGGATATGGCTCTCTTTGATGTGGTTTGCCTAATTTTGGTGAAGTCTTTTGGGGTTGTGATGGTGTTCGTGGAACCTCTCCTTCTGGGTCTGGAGCTTGAGTCAAAGCTGATGATTTCCTGCAGACTGTCCGTTGAGATGTCCTGTTTGATTTTGAACAGGTTTAGTATGGTTTTGTATCGGACGCGGGATTCTATTGGAAGCCAATGTAGGAGGTTCATAATGGGGGTGATGTGGTCATGCCTTGTGGATCCAGTTATTATGCGGGCAGCGGTGTTCTGCGCCAACTGCAAGGGTTGGAGTGTATGTTTTGGGAGGCCGAGGTAAATTTGGTTACAGTAGTCCAGGATTGGTGTGATGATGGCTTGGCAGACCGTTCCGAAGTGCTCTTGGTCGAGAATTGGCTTGAGGCATCTGATGATTCTTATCTTGAAGTATGCACTTCTGACGGTTTTGCTGATATGGGACTGAAGGTTCAGCTCTCTGTCGAGTGTGATTCCGAGGTAGTTTATCTCAGGTTTTATGGGTATTGTGACATTGTTGAGTATGATGGTGGCTGGAGGAGCAAAGGTGGTGTTTCTGGTCATTAGAAGAGCTTCCGTTTTGTTGTAGTTTATTGTCAGGTTGTTTCGTAGTAGCCATCTTGTCCTTTGTTGTAGGCAGTCCGCTATTTTTGTGTAGTCTGGGTTGTCCAGGTTGATCGGGGTGTATATCATTATGTCGTCTGCATAGATGGAGTATTGTATGTTGTGTTCCTTGATGATGTCGCAGATGGGTTGTATGTATAGGTTAAATAGTAGTGCAGAGAGGGCTGATCTTTGCAGTACTCCCTGTTTGGCATTGAATGGTTAGGAGGTCTTGGAGCCGCATTTTACTTGGAGCTGTCTGTTTGTGAGGTAGGAGGTGAACCAGTTCAAAGTGGTGCCATGTAGTCCTATTTGTTGGAGTCTAGATATGAGGGTGTTGTGGTAGACTGTGTCGAACGCTGATGTGATGCCCAGGAAAATGATGATGATGCCTCTTTTTATGTTGTCGATTGTTTTGAGCAGGTTGTCGAAGAGGTGAATCAGAAGAGTTTTGATGCTGTGATTTGGGCGGAAACTGTGTTGATGTTGATCTAGTGGGGCATATTTGTCAATGTGCTCCTGGAGGTGGTGTTGTACAGTCTTCTCGATGATCTTCGCCATGATGGGGAGGCTTGAGATAGGCCTGAAGGCAGCTGGGTTGTCTTTATTCAGTGTGCCTTTCTTTGGGATGGGGCGGATTGTTGCAAGTTTTAGGACTTCCGGCATTATGAGGGTGAGGGAATTGTGCACTAGGTTGTGGATACTTTTGATAAGCTTTGATAAGGATATGCAGCATTTTCCGTGAAGAGCTCCCTAAAGAAGCTGGTCGGCGAAACACCTGGTGTCGGAGCTCCAGTTTTCTTGCTGTGAAGACAGCCGTTCTGATGGCTTTTTGTTTTGTCTTCCTGTTCCATGCTGTGTGTGGCTGCCTATTTATACTGTCTCTTAAGCTAAGTCAATTTTGATTTTCATCCCTGTTATTTCATGTTATCAGTACTATCTTGTACCACTAGTAAGTGCTTGGCTTGGGCTTATGGTATATGCCCCAGCACAGAGGTTTTTTTGATCATCGATGTGCTTATCCTCTCTGGTCATATTGGTGAGAGGTTAACTGAGGTATTTTTTCCTCGATTGCTAGTGGTATCATTGTTCTTTAGGTGCAGGTTACACATTTTCATTTTTTTTTGTTTTTGTTTTTGGAGTCTTTTACTGTGATCTGAGATATATACAACAAACAGAAGATTAGGGTAGAAACTAAGGGATATAGCTATAACTCTCATGGGTGGTAAACAGGAGAATAAAGGGGATCGGCATTCAAAAGCAGCCTTGAAGAGGTAGGTTTTAGCCTGAATTTGAATAGGACCATAGATGGAGCATGATGTACCAGCTCAAGTAGTTTGTTCCAGGTTTACGTATGGTACAGCAAGATGGAACGAGCAAAGTCTAGAGTGGGCAGTGGAACAGAAGGGCATAGATAAAAGGGATTTGTCTGATAAATGGAGTTTCTGAGGAGGGGTGTAGGGATAGAGGAGAGAGGAGAAGTAATGATTCTACAGAATGAATGCACTTGTAGCTCAGAAGTAGTTTGAACTCAATGTAGAAATGGATAGGGAGCCAGTGAAGTAACTTGAGAAGAGGGGCTATGTGAGTGTAGTGATACTGGCCGTGTGGCTGAATTTTGAAAAGATTGAAGAGGAGATGATTCAGGGGGAGACCAGAGTTTAAATGAGAGGTAAGTAGAGGGTGTATAAAAGTCTTTGTATTGTGTTTAGAAAGGAAAGGACAAATTTTACTGATGTTATAGAGAAAGAAACTACAAGTTTTAATTATCTATTGGATATGTGCAGAGAAAGAGAGATAAAGTCAATGATGACCCTAAGGTTATGAACTAGGAAACAGGAAGGATAGTAGTATCTGCAGAAAGAGAGAAAGGGTGAAGGAGGGTGGTGCGATAAGGAGTTCCATTTTGGCCATGTTTCATTTCAGACGATGGCAGGACATCCAGGCAGCAACAATGAGATAGAGGCCTGAATTCCTGAAGAGATTTCAGGTGCATAGAGGTAAATCTGAGGCCATCACTGTAAATTTAGTATTGAAACACATGGGAGAAGATCAAGGGCACCAAGGAAATGAGTATAGAGAGAGACAAAAAGAGGTCCAAAAACCTAGACCTGAGGTACACCAACCTAAGGTGGGATAGCAGTGGAGAAAGATCTGCCAGAACATACACTAAGGGGGTTATTTTAGAAGCCCTCATCATGTTTTTGACATCAAGAATGGGCATAAAGGCATCCAAAGCAGGGGTACATCTCCAGAGACATTTTAGAAGCCAGATCTGTGGATGTCCTCAGTGTGAGAACATCCAAGTCTGAATGGGGCACCCCAAGAATCTGGATTTCACCGCCTGATCACAGAAACGTCCTGGATATCCGGAGTTGGGTCTAAGGTTATACCTGCTCCAGGCACAAATAGGCTTTGGGAAAGTGCTTATTTTGGCCTTAAAACATCCAGGTGTAGAGAAGATTGCATTCCATCATTTGTGAAATCATACCTGAATTTGGACATGCCTGCTTTTTTTTCCAGACGTTCTGGCTTGCAGTATCCTGATTGCACTTGGGCGTCATTTGTAAAATGCCACTTCATAGGTGTAGTGGGAGAGATCAGAAGAAAACCAAGACAGGACAGAGTCCCTAAATCCAAGTGAGAAGAGGATATTGAGGAGAAGATAGTGATCAATGGTGTAAAAGCAGCATATACAGCTGATGAGCTCGCTGGTTACTTCAACCAAAATGAAAATACCTTTATGAAATTTCTCTCTAGTGGAGCATCATGAATTGATTCAACTCCACAACATGATCATTCTGTGAGCTCCAACCTATTAATCTCCTCTTCACCCTGCAACAGTGCTTCTCCTCTCTCACTACATCCTACTTCTCCTCCATTGTTAGAAACGAGAGGTTGGGCTTCTTTTAGGTATACTCTATTTATTTAAAATCCATATATACATCCCAACACAAATTTAAACAATTCTATGTGGTTTACAGTACTAATATACATAATAAAAACATTTCAAACAAATATAGAAACAGAGAAACATGACGGCAGAAAAAGACCATATAGCCTATCTAGTCTGCCTTTCCATATCAACTACTATAGTCCAGTTTTTTTCCTTTAGAGATATTCTGTGTTTGTCCCATGCTTTCTTATTTTATTTAACAAGTTTTTTTATACCGCTTTATCATTATAGTCAAAGTGGTTTAAATTTATTTATCTAGGCTTATATACCGCTTAGTCTAAAACTTGGTAGTGTACATTAAACAGGGACATTGATAACTTGGATTTTTCTGAGGCAATGGAGGGTTAAGTGACTTGCTCAAGGCCACAAGGAGTGTTAGTGGGAACTGAATCCTGGTCTCTTAGTTCCCAAGCCATTAGGCTACTCCTCCACTCCAATTCCACTTGCATTCCGATATTGTTCTTGTCTCTACTATCTCTACTGGGAGAATACGCCATGTATCTATCACTTCCATAAAGAAATATCTCTACTTATTACTCCTGCGTCTATTCCTTTTCACCCTCATCCTATGTACCATATTTGAGACAATTGAATCAAACAGAAATTAAATATAAAATATAAAAAAAGAAATCTCAGTTATATGCTTAAGGAAAAAGCCTCCTCCAATAGGTGTGTTTTCAGCTAACTTCTAAAACCTTTAAGATCCTGCTTAAGGCGAATTGCAACTGGAAATTTATTCCACAAAGAAGGAGCAGCGAGAGAGCATGCAGTGGAACAGATCTTGGATAATTTCACTGAAGGTATTTCCAGCAATCGAGATCATGTGAGCCTAGAGATCATGTAGGAATATTACCAATACAAAAGATACTTCAAAATAAACAGGAGACTCTGTCTCTCCCCTTAAAAAAAACAACAAAAAAAACCCAGCCAATATATTTAAACTTAATACGCTGAGGTATATGTAACCAATGAAAGCAGCACAAAATTGGGATGATGTGTTCTTACATCCCATTGCCAGTTAGAATTCTAGCAGCTGCCTTTTGAAGCAGCTGTAAAGAATGAAGGTAGGTGAATGACAGACCCAATTTTAAAGTATTATAGTAGTTCAGGCTGCTTAAAGCTAAGGCTTGAAGTATCATATGAAACTCAGTAGAAGAAAGAAAGAAGGAGCAGCAAGGTGAAAGGATTGAAGTCTGGAGTTAGCAGTGGAAGAAAAGGGGACAGAGAAAAGTGATCCACTAGAAGGGCAGAGTTAACAAGGAGGGGTGCTACCCATTGCTTGCTCAGACCTTGCTGCCCACTACCATGGCCCCACATCTCATTGTCCTTCTCTTCCTCATCCTCCCCAACTGCCTCCCCTCCTATCAACACCCTCCCTCCTCTCCCCCTACCCTCCCCCTACCTTCCTTGCTTCTCCCTCCACTCTCCCCCCTAGCCTAGCATCTGCTCTTGAGCCTCTGCAGACCATCCCCCGCACTCATCCAGCCCCCCTCTCTACCTTCCTCACTTCTCCCTCCATTCTGCCCCCTAGCCTAGCACCTGCTCTTGAGCTTCTTCACACATCCACCGCATTCAACCTGCCCCCTCTCTTTAAGCACCCTCGCTTCCGCCGTACTATCTCCACTTTACCCCGCTCTCTAATACTCATTCTCCTTCTCTCATCAGATAATATCAACCCCAACCCTGCCCCCCCCATTTCTCTCCCACTATAAAGAAAGTTCCTCACGTACCCTATCTAATCTCATCCACATCCCGCGCCTCCCTCCTTCCGCCCTCTCCCAGTCATCCCACAATCACTCACCCATAGATATCAACTCCAACCCTACCCCCAAAAATAATCCCTCACATAACCTACCTGATACCATCAAGTTATCCCTCTTTCTCCCCCCCCTTCATATCCCTCTTGGGGAGCACATACACCTAAACACACCCACCCACACCCTACTCCCTCTAAATCTCGGCACTACCCTAGAAATAGACCCCCACCCTATTCTGATAAGAAATCCACACATAACTTATCCAGCCTTAACCATATCCCTCTCCTCCCCCCCCTCCGCTCTCCCGTTTACTTGCGCCTTATGGAACGCATGCTCAGTTATTAAAAAAACCTCTTTTATTCATGATCTTTTCATCTCTAATGCCCTACACCTTCTTGCCCTGACTGAAACCTGGCTCCCCCCAGATGACACCACATCCATTGCCTCTCTCTGCTATGGGGGCTACCAATTCTCCCATACACCTCGATCTACTGGTTGCGGTGGTGGCATTGGCCTTTTACTCTCTCCCTCTTGCCAATTCCAACCCCTCCTGCCACCCCAATCACACTCCCCCCTCTCCTTCAAAGTCCACTCCATTTGTCTCCTCACACCACTTCCCCTCCGAGTAGCTGTTATTTATCGCCCACCCGATAATTCCAAATCAACCTTCCTCACTGACTTCGACTCCTGGCTCTCTGCCTTTATGGATCCCTCCTCCCCCACTCTTATTCTTGGCGATTTCAACATTCACATTGACAACCCCTCCGACCCCCATGCCTTAAAGTTCCTCGCTCATACTTCCTCGTTTGACCTCCAACTTTACTCCACTGCTCCCACACACCTACACCTACACCTAATACTCTTCTCCAATTCCTCTCCCTCAAACTTCCGCAAATCAGTCCTTCCCTTATCTGACCATCACCTCTTAACATTTACTCTTCAGCTCCCCCCATCCCAACCTCATCCTATCTCCTCTGACCTATTTAGAAATCTTCATAATATTGATCCCCTGACTCTCTCCTCCACCATCTCTCCATCTCTTTCCTCCATTTTATCCTCTGAGTCCGTCGACGAGGCATTATCCTCATACAATACTAAACTATCCTCATCCCTTGACATTCTTGCCCATACCACCCCACATCCTGTTAAACGATCTACTCCCCAACCCTGGCTTTCACCCACAATCCGTTACTTACGCATCTGCACCCATTCTGCCGAACGAGCCTGGTCCAAATCCCGCTCCCCAGAAAACCTTCTACACTTCAAATTCATGCCTGGCTCCTTCCAGTCAGCCTTAGCACTTGCCAAACAAAACTACTACATCCATCTGACTAATTCCCTTGCCTCTGATCCTTGCCGTCTCTTTAACACCCTCAATTCTCTCCTCAAGGTCCCCCCTGCCCCCAATCCTGCCCTCCCTTTCTGCCCAATCCCTAGCCGATTACTTCCATGACAAAATCCTCAAAATTACCCTCCAATTCCCTACCCCCTCACCTACCTCCCCTCCTCCCCATTTCTCCTCCCCCATCCATACTCCCCCTGCCACCCTCTCCTCTTTCCCTCCGATCTCTGAAGAAGAAACCACAATCCTTCTCTCCTCCTCCAAACCCACCACCTGTTCTTCAGACCCTATCCCCACCCATCTCCTACGTCCCATCTCCCTCACCATTGTCCCCTCCATCACTCATATCCTCAACCTTTCACTCTCCACTGCAACTGTCCCCGCTGACTTCAAACATGCTGTTGTCACACCCCTCCTCAAGAAACCTTCACTTGATCCCACATGCCCTTCTAACTATCGACCCATCTCCCTCCTTCCCTTCATATCCAAACTATTAGAACGAGCAGTCCACCATCATTGCCTCGACTTCCTCACCTCCCAGGCCCTCCTGGACCCACTACAATCGGCTTCCGTCCCCTACACTCCACTGAAATGGCACTCACAAAAGTCACAAATGACCTGTTCCTAGCTAAATCCAAGGGCCTCTACTCTATCCTCATCCTTCTTGACCTTTCTGCTGCCTTTGACACCATTGACCACGACCTTCTCCTCATCACCCTCTCCTTGCTTGGCTTCAAGGATTCCGCACTATCCTGGTTCTCCTCCTACCTCTCCCATCGCTCATTCAGTGTATGCTCTGGTGTCTCCTCCTCCTCCCCTATCCCGCTCCATGTAGGTGTACCCCAGGGATCTGTCTTGGGCCCCCTCCTCTTCCCCCTCTATACCCAAGACCTTGGTGCGCTTATCTCCTCTCATGGCTTTCAGTACCATCTCTATGCCGATGACTCCCAAATCTACCTCTCTACACCTAATATTTCTCCGGCAACCCAGTCCAAGATCTCTGCCTGTCTTTTGGACATCGCTGCCTGGATGTCTCATCGCCGATTAAAATTGAACATGGCCAAAACTGAACTCCTTGTCTTTTCACCTAACTCCTCCCCCCCACATGCCCCGCTCTCAATCCATGTGGATGGATCCACTATCCTTCCTGTTCCCTCGGCCCGCAATCTAGGGGTTATCTTTGACACCTCTCTATCCTTCTCCGCTCATATCCAGTTTGTAGCTATGTCAAGCCGCTTCTTTCTCTACAACATCAGCAAAATCTGCCCCTTCCTCTCTGAACACACTACCAAAATGCTTATCCACTCCTTAATTTCCTTTCGCCTCGATTACTGCAACCTACTCCTCGCTGGTCTTCCCGTGAGCCACCTCCTTCCCCTCCAATCTATACAAAACCATGCTGCTCGACTAATCTTCTGCCAACCTCACCGTGCCCACATTACTCCTCTTCTCAAGTCGCTTCATTGGCTCCCTGTCCAGTTCTGCATCCAATTCAAGCTTTTCCTGCTAACCTATAAATGCATCCACTCTATGGCCCCTCAATACCTCTTATCTCTCCCCATGTCCCCTCTCGAAATCTGCGCTCCGCTAACAAATTACTTCTATCAATGCCTTTCACCTGCACCGCGAACTCACGACTGCGCTCCTTTCACCTTGCTGCACCTTACGCCTGGAACAGCCTACCTGCGTCTGTGCGCCAGGCATCCTCCTTGGCCCTCTTCAAATCCAGGCTGAAGACCCACCTCTTCACCATTGCATTCAGATCCTGACTTCTTCCTCATCTCACCCTAACCCCTGTCATCATTTATGACCAAACTACAGACCAAACTATACCACACCGTACCTTGCGCAGAACTGACTAATGCTCTGTACTGTTCTAATTAATGTACTGTTCTAACTAGATTGTAAGCTCCGAAGAGCATGACTCTGATGGGCAGGGACTGTCTCTTGTATGTTGGCTACCTCTTATAGGTTAGCTGTGCAGCGCTGCATGCGTGGCGCTTTACAAATGCTGAATAGTAGTAGTAGTAGTAGTAGTAGTAGTAGTAGATGAGAGAGGAAATATAGTGCACTTATAGATTAGAAGGAGACATTTGAACTGGATACAGAAATGGAAGGGGAGTCAATGAAGTGACTTGAGAAAAGGGGTTATATAAGCATATCAGGGCTGGCAGAAGATTAGCTGCGCAGTTAAGTTTTGAACAGATTGAAGGGAAGAGACATGATTCAGATGGAGACCAATAAGGAGGAGGTTGCAAATAGTCTAGACGGGGGTGATTAAAGAATGGATAAGGGTCAAATTTCAGAAAGGAAGGGGCAAATTTTGCTGTTATTTTAGAAAAATAAATGACAAGTTTTAGCTATCAGTTAGATGTGTGTGGAGAAGGAGATAGAGGAGTCAAAGATGACCACAAGGTTGCGGGCTGAGGAAACAGAGAGTAGAAGAGTGTTATTCACAGAGATAAAGAAAGGAGGAAGGGGGAGGTTGGTTTAGGGGGAAAGTGATAAGCTCAGTTTTGGCCATGTTCAATTTCAAATGGCAGTGAGACACCCAGGCAGTGATGTCAGTTAGACAGGCAGAGATTCGGACCTGAGGTGCTGAAGAGATATCTGGTGTAGAGAGATAGATCTGAGAGTCATTAGCATAAAAGTGGTACTGAAAACCATGGAAGATGAGTGCACCAGAGGACTGGATATAGAGAGACAACAGGAGGGGGTCCAGAACAGACCCTTGGGATATACCAACTGAGAGTGGGATAGCAGTAAAGAAAATCCTCCAGAACAAACACTGAAAGAGCGATGGAAGCGATAAGAGAACCAGGATAGCATAGAGCCCTAAAACCCAAGTGAGGGCAAGGTGTTGAAAAGAAGGAGGTGGTCAACAGTTTCAAAAGCAGCAAAAATGTCAAGAAGAATGTGGATTGAGTAAAGACCCTTTGATTTAGCCAGGAACAGGTCACTGGAGACTTTGGCAAGAGCCGTTTCACTAGAATGTAAAGGACAAAAGCCAGATTGCAAAGGGTCCAGAAGGGCTTCAGAGAAGAGAAAGTCAAGGCAGCACTGGTGAACTTCTTATTTAAGTAGTTTAGAAATGAAGGGGTGGAGGGCGATGGGTTGATAATTAGAAGGACAAGTAGGGTCAAGTGAAGGTTTCCTGAGGAAAGGAGTGACCACAGCATGCTTGAAGGTTGCTGGGACAGTTGCAGTGAGAGATGGAAGTGACAATAGAAAAGAAGGAGTTAAGGAGATGGGTGGGGATAGATAGTCAGTTTAGAGGAGGAAAGAAGATGAGTGCTTTCTTCTTCAGAGATCTTAGAAAAGGAAAAGAGGGTAGAAGAGGTTGAGGGGAAGAGCTGGGAGTGAGGAGGGGGAAGAGTGGATGAAGCTGATGTCATGGGGAATTGGAGTGCAATCTTGTGGATTTGTCATGGAAATAGTCGGACAAGGTTTGGGCAGAAAGGGAAGGAGGGGTCAGAGGCGGAGGTGCTTTAAGGATGGAATTGAGAGTTGTAAAGAAATGACGAGGGTCAGAGGCAAAACAGTTAGTCAGATGGACAAAGTAGTTTTGCTTGGCAAGTGCTATGGCTGACTGGATAGAAGCAAGCATGAATTTGAAGTGAAGAAAGTCAGCAAGGGTGTGGATCTGAGCCAAATATGCTCAGCTGAACGGACACAGGAGCTTAGATAATGAGTAGATGTGGCATGGGTGGAGCAAGAGCATCCAGAGCAGAGGAGAGTGCAGTATTATAAGAAACTAGAAGCACAAATAGAACCACCAAATTGCAAATACAATCCAATTATCAAAAACACATTGCAATTATTGTCAACTCAGTTTGTCAACTCAGTTATTGCAATGTGTTTTTGATAATTGTATTATAAGAAACTACAGCCTAATCAACATACTTAGAAGACATAAGAGCTCATTCCATCCCAGATGTCCAGCCCCTCTATACGACAAGCCCGACTAACTCAGTCAGAGCTTTTAAATGGAGCCATGGCACTATGACTCCATTTAAAAGCTGCAATGCTGCCCGCCAGATAAAAGTGCTTATTCCCTGCAGCCCGACCCCCTATCTGGCCTCCTAGGGCCAGGGTCAGGTTGTGGGGAATGTCCTCTCTCCCCCCCTCCCCCATCTGCACCTCGGCAACAAAATAAAAAAATTTTCAGGGAAGTTATTCCACCTTGGAGGTAGAATAACTTCCCTGCACATGTTGCCGGCACTGGGTGTACAGGGCCGACATTAGAATCGGCCCTGTATGGGAGGGGGGGGGTGGAGCCTGATGCCAAGCGGGACGGACGCCTAGAGCGGAGCTCTGGAGGGACCTGTCATTAATCCTGATAAACCGCTGCCTCTCTTTGTCAAAAATCTGCTAGTTTCTGTAATAGGAAGTGCCAGAGATGTCTGGACCTAAATAAACCCAGTTGGAGTTTGCTGGAGCACAAAACAACAGTGAAAAGCGCTCGAAATTGGAACCTCTATCTCCTCAAAAGATGGCAGCCACACACGAGTGCCCTGAGGCCTTGCAAGAACTCCTTGCGGAAGTTTGAGGCATTAAAGAGATGGTGAAGGCCAATGGCGAATCGCTGGGAACTGTTCACGAAGAAATCAGCATGCTGAGGAGCAGTATGGAGGGGATCTCTATATGGCAAGACAAAGTCGAGCAACTCGTGGCTACGCATGAGGAATGGCTGCGCATGGTAGGTAAACAGGCTAAAGAAATCCAGGCATTACAAAGAGAGCTTGAAGACAGTAATAATCGGGCCCGTAGGAACAATATAATAATTGTGGGAGTCCCAGAAGGAGCGGAGGGCAGAGATATATTAGCCTTCTTGCATAAGATGATTTCCATGACACTTAAACTATCTTTTGAGATGCCCTTTGAAATAGATCGGGTACATCGAGTATCCGCAAAAGTCCAGGTCAACAACAAAAGACAGAGGCCGATCATTTTAAGAGTTATCCGCTATCAACAGGTGGCTCAAATTATGGAAGTGGCCCGTACGCACTCTCCTCTAGAGTTCAAAGGCCACAAGCTGTGTATTTTTCCTGATTTTGCAAAAAGTACCGTGGAACGGAAAAGGAGCTTCCTAGCATTAAGGCCCCGGCTGCAACATATACAGGCGCGATATGGGCTCATATATCCTGCCCTAATGTGAGTCACACTACATAACCAGACCAAAACCTTCGATGAACCTGAAGCTCTTCACCGATATTTGGAGGACAAATAGATGTGCTGAACTTGCAGAGTGGACCGTTTGTCCTAGGGCTTGATAGAGTGATGATTGAGTCTTGATTTAAAGGCTGCCGCCTACATAGTCAAAGGAATAGGCTAAGTACATAATTATGGCTGTCATGGGTTAGCAAGTAAAGTGTTTAGTACCTGGATATATATATTATGTTGTAATAGCAGTTATAATAGCATTGAGCAGCTGGGTGGCAACAGTACGGTCATGGTAGACGGGGTAGTTGATGGGCAATATTGTCCCTCCGTGCCTGTCCTGCTCTTCCAGGCTCACCGATTGTTTTTATAGGTAGAAATACCCCTCTGGGGCTCACAGGGGAAATACGGGACTTTGTGTCGGGGGAAATGCGACAACAAGGCATGAATAGGGTAGGGAATAAGGTGCATGGATGTAATAACAGGGCATCCATTATGGAGAATTATGGCTATTGGGGTGTAAGCAATTCCAATGTATCCAGTCTGCAAGAGCTGCAGGGCCTCAAAAATATGGTCTATACAGGCAAACTCTACAAAAATTTAATGAGAAACCAAAATGGCCTCCTTTAAAGTTCTCTCGTCTAATGTGAAAGGCATTAATAGAAACATAGAAACATAGAAATATGATGACAGAAAAAGACCACATGGCCTATCTAGTCTGTCCTTCCATATCAACAACTACAACAGTCCCCTTTTTACCTTTAGAGATGCTCTGTGTTTGTCCCATGCTTTTTTGAATTCAGTTACTGTCCTCATCTCTACCACCTCCACTGGGAGACTATTCCATGGATCCACTACTCTTTCCGTAAAGAAATATTTCCGCATATCACTCCTGAATCTATCTCCCTTCACCCTCATCCCATGTCCCCTCATAGCAGAACTTGCTTTCAATTGAAAGAATAATCCTATAAAGAGGAAAAAATAATTAATTATGGGAGACATTAAAAAGTTGATATATTATTCCTACAAGAGACTCATTTAAGTTTGAAGGAGTCTCTGAAACTAAATGTAAAACCTTTCACTTTAGTAGCATATTCCGCTGCAGTTAATAAGCGCAATGGCGTGGCCATTCTGGCTCGAAATTCCCTCGCTCCAAGTGTTTTACATACTCCGTCAGATATATATTAAGAGAAATAAATAAATAAATAAATAAAATAAATAAATATAGAGGGGAGATGGACTAAAGCTCTACTTAAAATTGGGACTTTAGAGTTGGCCCTCCTAAACGTCTATGCTCGTAATGTGGATTGTCCTGATTTCTTTAGGTCATTAGCGAAAGAGGTGAACTCAGATATAGGAATGTTGTTAATCCTTGGGGGAGATTTTAACATTGTTTTAGACTCCATAGTTGATAAGAAGCCACCTAAGAGGCATAAACCATCTAAGGCACAGATAGTTCTCTCCTATATGATCTGGGAGGCTGGATTGGTGGACATTTGGCAGTTGCAGCACCCTGAAGAACTAGATTTCACTTTCTTTTCGCCCCCTCACCAGACCCTTTCACGACTAGATTTTTTTTTGATCTCCAAGGCACTAATTTTGAAAACAGTAACATCACATATACATGCAATGTACATCTCAGATCATGCTGCTATTTCAATAGTGCTGCAGGATGAGGGAACTTGTTCAAACCCCTCAAGATGGTTCTTTGATAGGTCCCTTTTAGGGGATGATGAATTTTGCCAAAGAATTCGGGATACTATAGTTGAATATTTTTGATTTAATTCCCTCCGAGATACTGCAGGTTGGGCTAGGTGGGAGGACTTTAAAGCTTCAATAAGAGCCAATATTACTAGTTTTGGCATTATGCGGGCACGTAAATGTAAAGAACAACTGTTTGCCCTGGAATCCCAGATAAGGCCTGGTGAACGTTTACTTACTAAATGTTCGGAATCATGCATCCTGCTGCGTCTTCAGAGATTAAGATTTAAATACAAGGCATTGCTTTCAAATGAACTTGTGCAAAATATCAAAGCACAAAAAGGCGCTTACTACTGGGAGGGAAATAAAGCGGGGCGTCTCTTAGCCAATACACTACAGGGCCACAGAGAAGCAGGGAGTATTGCAGCACTACGAGATTTTCAAGGGAAAAGTCTGGTGGTGAGAGATAAAGAAATTGCCGAAACTTTTAGATCTTTTTTCACCCAAATGTATACATCAGAAGTGGAGTTTTCACAGGCGGTATTAGAAAAATTGTTTCTGGGAATTAAGAAACCAACCCTAAAACTGGAAATAAGTGCAAAACTAGACAATCCAATTTCACTAAATGAAATTTGCCAAGCCATAGACGCGCTAGCCGCAGGCAAAGTGATGGGCCCCGACGGGCTCCCCACCGAATTCTATAAGATTTTCTCCAGAGAACTAGCCCCCTCGTTGCAACTATATTTTCAATTGCTAGTAGAGGCTTCACCTCAGGTGGGCTCCTTTGCTTCAGTGAAGGTGATAGTCTTAGAAAAGGCAGGGAGGGATCCTCAAATGGTGGGAAATTACCGTCCAATATCTCTACTAAATGCGGATTATAAAATCTTTGTGACTGTGTTGGCACGCCATTTATCAAAAGTGATGCCTCTGTTAATTCACCCCGATCAATGCAGATTCGTAGAGGGTAGGTCGACCGCCGACAACGCCAGACTCTTATGTCATATACTTTCGGGAGCAGAGAATATGAGCAGCCCCTTAGTAGGATTATCACTAGACGCTGAAAAGGCGTTTGACCAGTTAGAATGGCCATTCCTGCTCTCTGTCCTTAGGTGGTTTGGCATAGGGAAAGGGTTCATTCAGCTGATTAAAATAATGTATAGCTAACATCTGCGTGAATGGGATACAATCTCAAGACATAAATCTGAGCCGAGGAACCCACCAGGGATGCCCCCTTTCACCAATGCTATTCAACCTTGCCTTAGAACCCTTAACTCTTATTTGGAGACAATGCCTGAGGATTCAATGTGCAAGAATAGTAAATACTGAAATTAAGCTGTCGGCATATGCCGATGACCTCCTATTGTTTACCTCTCCGGAATCGGTGCCATATGTGCTTGAACAGATAGATCAATATGCTCAACTGTCAGGGTATAAAATAAATTGGTCAAAATCGGTAGCCTTTCCACTTAATTCAAAAGTACATAGAGAGGACATGGTGACATTCCCATTCTTATGGGAATCTAAAATGGTCAAATATTTAGGGGCACATTATTGCTACCTGTTTGAGGAAACGGTCAAGCTAAATGCCAACACATTATTGACCAAAGTCCGGAATATGACAACTAAATGGTCCCCTTTTATCTTGTCTTGGTGGAGTCGATTAGAGACAATCAAAATGACTATTGTCCCTAAAATTAATTATATATTAGAAATGATACCATGTTTTATGCCAGAACATACATATCGGCAAATAGAGAGTCAATTATCACAGTTCTTATGGAACAATAAAACATCCAGAATAGCGCTTAAAAAACTCAAACTCTGTAAGGAAGATGGTGGAGTAAAATTTCCAGATTTTCAGTCCTATCACAGAGCATTTTTATTAAAGCAAGGCTCCAGATGGGTAGAGTCTCGATCGACTCAAAGCCTGGTCTGGCTTACGTTGGAGGCAGAACTTATGGCCCCCTTCCCAACTAAACTACTCCCTGGCATGTTAATACCACAGAGTCCAAGCTGCCCCCAGATGATAATCGATACATTGAAAGCTTTCATGACCTTAGCTGGTGCTAGTGTCAAACAATTTCCCTGCCAACTTCCTCTATGGCAAAACCCTCTCTTTAAAATATAACGGAGAACATTTGCCTGGAGTCATTGGTACGCTAAAGGAATCTGGACCATCGGGCAATTAATAGAAAATGGCAAATGGAAGGAGTTTGATAAACTGCAACAGGAATTTGGTCTCCCAATATCTGCACATTTTCAGTGGTTACAACTTAGGCACTGCATTGAGAAATCGAAGGTAGACATCAAACGCCTGGTAAAAGAAGGGGGGATAATTGATATAATCCGGACGGCCTCACAAGTTTCTGGAATGGCCTCCTTCTATTATAAAAAATTGAGACACAGCCCAAGTCCATAGACACTTGGCTTGCAAAGGGTATGGGAGCATGATACTGGAATTAATATTAACCCCGAGATGTGGAGAAAGGTTTGGGCAAAGCAAGTAAGAATATCAAAATCTGCCTCCATTACTCAGACTCTTTTTTTTCGTCCATAGGGTTCACTACACCCCAGTTAAAGTGGTTAAATGGGATAAGGGTGCCTATAATCAGTGCTGGTCATGTCAAAGAAACATAGGCACACTCGCCCATATAGTTTTCGAGTGCCCATGTGTACAACCCTATTGGATGCAAGTAAGGGAGCGAATTCAGGTAATCCTGGAATTCAGAGAGCCCCTTACTTGGGGGATTATTGGATTTTGCTCTACTGCAAACATTCCTTCCTTGCACAAAGAATGTCACTTTTTGCTAGATTTTATGCTGGGTATTGCTATATATTTAATAGTACTTAATTGGAAATGCACTTTTGAACTTAACTGGCAAGAATGGTGGAATCTAGTGGGCGTGTACAGTAAATATGAGCAATTGCCCAGAAAAGGTATATCACAAACGAAAACCAATATGCCCAAATGGAAAGCCCTGAAAGATTTTGTAGAAGTAGCATGCATACAAATTTAAAGTTTGCCCGAACTATGTATTTTACAATTTACCTTGTAGCTAGCAATCAGACCCGACAGTATAAAAGCAGGTATGCCCAGAGAGCCCCAGAGTAGGAGGGGGTGGTTGAGGGGTTAAAAGTTATATGTATGTATATGGTGTTGTGATGTTTTTAATTTTATGTTTGAATTGAAACTTAAATAAAGATATTAAAAAAAAAAAAAGAATTGACCCTGTACGGCCAGGGCTGGTGACTGCCAGCACCCACCCAGACTCTGCCCCCTGAGCCGCCCCTTTCCCGCCCCATCTAACTTCCCTGCACAACCGGTGGGGAGGTTAGACACCAGCAGAGAAAGGCACGAATAGCGGGGATGGATATCCCATTGGGACGTCCATCCCTGCTACTTATGGCATAGAATCGGGCCCATAGTGGAGGGAAGAGATGATGAGACAGTAGTGGAGAGAATCGATGGATTGATAGCATGAAAATTTCTGAAGAGGTTGGAGGAGACTGAGGTGGGGAGTAATGAAGAGTGAAGCTTAGCAGGTGATGATCAGATAAGGGAAGGACAGAAGTAAAGAAAGTAGAGGATAAACAATTAGAGAGGAAAATCAGGTCAAGGCAGTGATCATGCTGATAAGTGGGGGCAGTAAAGCAAAGCTGGAGGTAGAATGAGGAGGTAAAGGAAAGGAGCTTTAAAGCATAAGGGTCAGAAGGGTTATCAACATGAATATTAAAGTCAACAAGAATAAGAGAGGGGGAAGATGAATCCAGAAAGAAAACAAGTCACGAGTCAAAGTCAGTGAGAAAGGTAGAGATGGACTTGTTGGGTGGTCGATAAATAGCAGCTATCCGGAGAGGTAATGGATTAAAAAGGCAGACAGAGTAGACTTCAATGGAAGGAAAGGGGTGAGACTGAGGCAGAAGGAGGGGTTGAAATTTGCAGGAACGAGAGAGTAGAAACCTAATACTACCACCACAGTCATGGGATGAGGCTTGTGGGAGAATTGGAGGCCAGTGTGACAGATCCCAAAATCAATCCCAAATAGATCACTATAATTCACAGTATGATGGTATTAAAGGAACAGATAGGAAGAGAATTTACAATATCAAAAAACAGCAATAAGGCTTCTTTGTTATGAGAGAAAACACAATAATGTAACACCACTACTAGTAGAATATCACTAGTTTCTGGGCCCATTTAGGATCAGCTTTAAATATTTTCTGTTGAAACCTAAGGCCATATATATCATTACTTCTCTTTCACTGTCTTCCTTGATTTCATCACCTAAGCAGCCTTGTTCTTGTCATTCAGAGGATGAAAACCTTCTCTCAATCCCAATCCCAGTGTTGACCCACTTTCAGTCTACTACATTTTTTTCTTTCAAGGTTCTTCTTTGTGGAACTCGCTGCCTCGACCTATCAGGCTAGAAGCATCTTAAAAAAGTTAAGACAAGTTTAAAGATTCATTGCTATGAGTTGGCCTTCAGAAGGCTGGGCTGATTGGGTTACTGGTAGATGGAGTGGTACAGTACTCAAGAGCTTTATTGTCTTCCCTTAACAGTTTTCCTTTGTGTTAGCTTTTATTTTCATGTTGTATTATCTCGTGAAGTATGCCAGTTGGCTAGTATTTGGTTGTCTTATTTATTTATCTTTAATTTAATTTGTTAATTTGTTTTGACATTGATTGTTTCAATTTTATTTTGTTAAACAATTTGATATTGTTTGTGAAAGATGGTATAGTAAATACCAGAATTAAAAATGAACATAGATCTTAAAACATTTTCACACAGCCCCAGACAAGGAAGTGAGTGGAGACCCCTTTACCCATAATATACCATAGATCCTTAAGAAATAAGGTACCTATACATTAAACAAACACACCATGTACACAAATACATAGTCCCAGAAACACACACACACACACACACACACACACACACACACACACACACATACAAACCCAGGAACATCCTCCATACATTCCCTGCCATGCTCTAGGGGCACCCCCTCTTAGCCGCACCTCCATATACCCCTACTCACCGCCCTAGCCACTCATCCACACACCATCCTCAGCCATACTAACGGGAGTAGATGTATCTTCCTATCCCTACCCATTTCCAACACCCACACCCTACTTTCCTGCCCTGTTTCCTATTTATGGATTAACTGCAAGACACATATACATACAGGCCATTGAGTTATAAATCAAGCAAAGAGTGGAGAAGACAAACCACGGCCACACTGGGATAAGCTATAAATCAAACTTTATTGATGACCTAACTTAAAAAAAGTTTCGGCACTAAGTTGGGTCCTCAATAAAGTTTGATTTATAGCTTATCCCAGTGTAGCCGTGGTTTGTCTCCTCCGCTCTTTGCTTGGCTTTGGACTCTTGTGGAGAAATTCCTCTCCCCCTTGCCATTGACTTATAAAACACTTTAAAATTGCCATGCAATGCTGACCCACATTGGACAACTCCTGCAGGGTTCGGAGATCAAGGCTTTCTCGACCCTGAAGCAGCAATTCGGCTTGGTAGCCACTGATCGTTTTCCCTATCAACAGATATGTCACTACCTGAAACATAAGATCCTACCGGTGCTCCGACGAGACCCTACGGATCTCGAGACATTATTCTTGATGGGGCAAACGAAGAAACTGCTAACTACATTCTATAATATGATGGAGGGGGAAAGGGGTCGAAGCCCGTACCAACAGGCCTGGGAACAGGACCTGAGGATAACATGGGAGGAGGAGGAGTGGTCCAGCCTTTTCCAGACTAAATATAAGGGGATGCTAGCAGCTAGTTTTATAGAGAATAATTATAAATTAATGTATAGATGGCACTTCACACCTGAGAAACTACATGTAATGTTTGTAGGTCAAACTGATAAGTGCTGGCGGGAATGTGGGGAAAAAGGGACATTCATACATGTTTGGTGGTCATGTCCTAGTGTGAAGGAGCGGTGGGAAGAGGTATTTGCTCTGCTGGGTGCTATATTGGGGAAAATGATTGAGCCAGACTCTGCCGTGGCCCTTGTTGGGGCTTCGACCGGCGAACCTCACTCAAGTAGAGAGTTTCTTTGTTAATGTGGGGTGTGTGACATTTCGGATATTGGTGGCGAGGCGGTGGCGCCAAGTTCCCCCGCCCTCGATGCGGGAATGGATGTCATCCCTCGACTCCAATTACACAGGTACACTACCAAAAAACTGCCTCCAGTTTTGCAACTGATTCCTATAGATTTTGGGGTGCTGAATCCAGGAAAAATAGCCAAAATGTTCCATCACGTCACATTTTCTTGCAAAATTAGATTTCTTACCCATATAAGGAATGTTCACATAATTTCTTTTTAGCCGACTACAGTTTATTTTCTTGGCCCAAAATAGAGGTTGTAATGGTTAACTAACTAGAAACACTCCCTCATGATATTTTAGAGTGTTTTGTATTCATTTTATACATTAACAGGACAATTGGGAGGCGGGGGGCTAAATCCAGTACTCGCGCTGGCGCATGTTCTTTCCTGTTCGCCTCGCCTCTTTCGCTCGCTCAAACACGGTGGTTGCGACATGAACGTTCCTGTCAAATTTCAGTTTCTTGCAAGTTCATTATTACCTTTTGTTTGCTCAGTCGTAATCCAGCTTTATTCCGAAGTGGTTCACTACAGTTGTAGTTTGAAGTGCTGTGTATTTGTGATGGCTCACAGAGCCAGAGGTTGCGTCAACTCTCCGGACAGTTTTTGTTTTATTTGTGGGGAATATACCGTGAAAAAGCGGCAGAGGAACATTTCTGCATTTATTAAAAAAGTATATTTCGCCTATTTCGGTTTGAAGTTAGGCGATCAAGACAAACCGTGGGCTCCTCACAAAGTGTGCAAGACATGTGAGGAAGATCTACGCTTACGGATGAAAGGTAAAAAACAAACATTTCGTTTCGGAATACTTATGATGTGGCGTGAACAAAGAGACCACAGCAGTGACTGCTATTTTTGCTCTTGCATTGTGAAGGGGATACAACTTAAAAAATAAGAACGTAATAAGTTACCCCAACCTTCCCTCAGCAATTAGGCCTATGCCTCATAGCAACGAAGTACCTGTGCCTGAACCACCAAAATCTTTGGATCATATTTGTGTGGACGGTTCTGATCATGATGAGACTCATCAGATGGCTTTTCCCGATGAGTCCAATACTTCCGAGTTTGAAACTGAACCAGATCCGAAACCTGAACTTTTCTCTCAAGCTGAATTGAATGATTTAGTCCGGGATTTAGGACTCCCAAAAGATGCTGCCCAACTGCTAGGTTCTCGGCTTAAACAGAAAAATCTATTGTCACCAGGAACAACTTTTTATTGGTACTGCAACCGCGAGACACAATTTTTGAAGTATTTCAGCAAAGAGGAAGATTTGGTATTTTGCAACGATATATACGGAGTGATGGAAAAGTTTAAACTCAAGTATGATCCTGCTGAATGGCGGCTGTTTATTGATTCGTCAAAAGACAGCATAAAAGATGTTCTTCTTCATAATGGCAACACATTCGCTTCAGTTCCTATTGCTCACTCTGTTATTCTCCAAGAAAAATACGAGAATTTGGCCCTGATTCTTCAGAAGATTCGTTATGATGAGCATAAGTGGATGATTTGTGGAGACTTTAAAATTCTATCCATGCTATTAGGGCAGCAATCCGGTTTCACCAAATATCCCTGCTTCCTTTGCTTGTGGGATAGCCGGGCCCGCGACCTACACTGGGGGAAAAAAGACTGGCCAATTCGGGAGTATTTGAGACCCGGTGAGAAAAATGTTCTTCATGAGAGCTTGGTACCTCGTGATAAAATTCTATTACCACCTCTCCACATTAAGTTGGGTCTCATTAAGCAATTCATCAAGTCCCTTCCAAAAGATGGTGAGTGCTTTCGGTACCTTTGCTCAAAGTTCCCTCGACTTTCTGAAGCAAAGCTAAAGGAAGGAGTGTTTGTTGGCCCTGATATAAGGAAACTCATTTCAGATGGAGCATTCGCTGAAACGATGTCTGAGAAGGAAAAAGAAGCCTGGGATTCCTTCAAGGATGTTGTTCTCAAATTCTTGGGGAACAGGCGGGATGAGAACTATAAGGATATTGTTGCCAGGATGCTCAATGCCTTCAAAGAACAAGGCTGTAACATGAGCCTGAAAGTCCATTTCTTGCACTCCCATGTGAACTACTTTCCCGAAAACTTGGGGGCGTACAGTGAAGAACAAGGTGAAAGGTTTCACCAGGACATCAAGGACGCAGAGAGAAGGTACTAAGGAAGATGGAACACCACTATGAAGGCTGATTTCTGCTGGTTGCTGCTGCGGGAAACCCCAGATGAAAAATACGCCAAGCAGCCCACCAAGAGAAGCATTCGGGGGAAGAAGAAACGGGCCCACCAGGAGATTGATTGACCCAAGAATGACTTTAAAATCTAAACTGTGTTGACAAATATCGTGTTTTTACTAAACTTTGAAATAAAAATTTGCTAGTTATTACCACAGTGTCGGATCTCATTTATTAGAATTTTATTTTCACACCATCGGGTGTTTGTCTTCATGTATTGCAATGGTGCGGTTTGCGTTTTCTATTCTTACATACATACCTATACAACATTTTTTGCACATTTCTTTGCTTTGCTTTGTGTCTAACCTCGCTCTTATATGCTCAATGGTTGTGCACATGTATGTGGCTGTTTTAAGTGCAGACAATTTTGCTACCATCACAGTGTGTTTTGTTGACATTATTCTTATGTGCTGCCTTGTTACAATTTTCTTTATTCTTATTTGAATAACTACTAAACAATTAGTATAAAGAATTCATCCAAGAAACTTTTATCTCGATCGCACTCAATCTGAAACGTTCACCTCAAACTGCTAACCCAATGTAGCAAAATATCTGTACGTGATGGAGCAAATTGGTTACCAGATTTGGATTCAGCGCACCAAAAAACGTAAAAATCTATCGAAACATTAGAGGCAGTTTTAAAAAAAAAAAATTTTAGTGTACCTGTGTTACTTGCTCAGTAAGGCAACTGCCCTAAAGAATAACGGTTCCAAAAAGTTCTCAAAAATCTGGGAAAAATATTTGTGTTGGAGAAGTACTAGCTTATAATGAATCTTGAGTGATTGTAATAGTCGCAGGCTGGAGGGGGGGGGAGGGGGGGTTGGTTTAATCATGGCTGTATAGTTGATATGTCTGCATTCTTACTTTTGTATTGTGTGATACAGTTTCAATAAAAACTTTAAATAAAAAAAAAATTGCCATGCAATTCTGGGCTTGTGAAATACAATTTGAAATATTTTCATCATCAAAATATATAAGGGGAGAGCAATTTTCCAAGAAATTTAGATGGTTTGCAGACCTGCAAACTTTGTAAATGCTGCTCTGCGGGATATTTAATGTCACTAGGCATGTTAGCGCCGCTATCCGTGGGTGTCACCGCTTCATGCCCCAATGCTAACCAGTAAGCATTTGGGCATACTGGGGGTGGTCTGGGGTGACATCCATAGCTAACCGGGCTATGGTGATATTGAGCCATTGCCCGGTTAGCGATGTGCTGTGAAAGTCAGGCGCAGTAAATCATGTGCAGCCTGAATTTTCAATCCCGGAGGCCAGACATGATCCTGGCATTGAATATCTGGGTTTTAAGTTCAGTGCCGGTGGCTAGCTCTTTAGCAGCATTAGTTGCCAGCGCTGACTATCAGGCCCATCATATTATATGATGCTAGTGTAGCATTTTGTAAATTATGCATCTCGGAGACCTTTATGTTGTTTATGGTTACATATTTATTTGGCTTTAGCTGATTTTGAAGCCCTTGTGCTGGAAATAGAGCCAGCTACAGTATATCCACATAACAATTGCAACATGAGAGTAGAAATGAAATCTTACCCCTACTGTGCTACTTCCTGTATTTAACACCTCATACCTTTCAGCTCTATTCAATAATCTCCTTCTGAAGGCATGAGAAGGTAGGCTATTTTCCAGGTCCATTATGAATTAATGTGCCACACTGCCAACTATGATTGAGATCCTTTTGGAAATTGAATATCTGCCTTGGAAAGTGATATTCGGTAACAGCTCCTCAGTAAAGTGCTAAGGGGACTGGAAAAGTGAATCTGAAACCAGCAGGATGTTGCTTTCCAGCAGTAATACTATCATTTAATAGCAGCATGTCCAGTGGGAAGGCTGGGAGAAAGAACTAGACTAAGGGGCCTGTGATTTGGATGCCATAATGAAAAGTATCATGGGGCCCCTGTGCAGATAGTGTGGGTTGGGGTGGAGAGTGTGTGGGGCATGGGTGGTGTGTGGGCTTTCTCCCCACATTGTGGCTAGTGCAGGCATTAGTCACCCGTGCTACCAACGTTTGATGCTGGTAGCACACGGGTGCAACTAACTCCACCTCAATGTTGCATTGCATGTTGGCTAGTATGGTGTGAGCGCGCTAGGCCTGTGAGAACTGCAAGGGGATGAACGTGCATTCCGCTTCCAGTTACTGCAGACCCCTTATGCTGGTAGCACAGCCCATATGCACGTTACTGGTGCAGGGGTTAATAAAATGACCCTAAGAGCATTTGGGGTCAGACCAATAGGTCACTGAGTCCAGCATCCTGTCTTTGACAATGGTCAGTGCAACTCACTCTAAAATTACCCATATCTATTTTAGGAATAAATACTGATGCAAACTTAAGATTTCAGGCACAGTTTTCAATTTTAGTAAGACTCATATATTTTTCCTCTTTGGAAGATTCAGTTACTTGGTCAGTAACCAGAAGAGAAAGATCTCCATTTCTTACTTCATTCTTTGGCTCCTAGTTGTTTGCAGGTTCCACTATGCATTTAATGCAATGATTACAATTTATCCAAAATACAGCAGTTAAATTATTTTGGCATGCTCCATGAATTGCTCTTGGAACTCCACTAGTTAGAGTTTGTCACTGGCTCCTTGAAGGAGCAAAGATTCATTTTAAGATCTTAACTTTAATATTTAAGATCTTATTAACAAAAAAATGCTTTTTATCTGGTTGAATTGCTTATTCTGTATGCCTTATGCTTCCCTTAGATCTAATGAGCATTGGTTGTGCCCTCTACAAGTAAAATTACCCTAGAAGTTACTCGCTGGATGACTTTTGACAATCAAGTTCCTAACACTGGCATTCACACTATTGCCCTCCATTCACATGCAACCTCATCTAAGTACAATAACCACTGGAGAAGAAAATGTAACTAAAGGATCCTTTTACTACAATGCACTAAGGAGGTCATTCCAGAACATGAATAAGGGTTTTGTACATGAAGCGGGGATGTTTATCTGTCGAAAACGTTCCCGACAATATTCTGAAACACTGCTGACATCCACGTCCATGGTGCTAGCTCAGGGATCTCAGAACCTGCCTAGAACAGGCTGAACGGAGGCGTGGTCAACCATGGAGATGTGCAAAATGTATTCTGGAAACGCCCGTGTACATTCTGCAATATCCTCATGGACGTCTCCGTTATTCCTGTTGAAATGTGGAATAAGGCCATGACTTAGAAAATACTCTGCTGTGCTCTGCATCTGTCCTATATTAAAGAATTTGTGAAAAGTATGTGCTGAACTGGTGTGACTGCAGTCTGGAAAAATACAAGATGCAATTGTAAAGAACAGAAAGCAGAGGTGAGGGACAGGGCCATCCTGACAACTAGGCAAGCTAGGTGACCGCTTAGGGTGGCTGGCCTAGGAGGCTGGGAGCAGCAGCATAGGTAGGCGACAGCAGCAGCGGCACACATAGGCTGCTGCGCCACTCCCCCTAGCTGCCACCAATTCCATTTGGGGAGGAGGGGGCAGCATCAGTATTTCCAAAAGTTACTGCTTTTGGAAATACTGGCACTGCCACTGCTCGCCTCCCCCTCCCAAGACAGAATTGGCAGCAGCTGGGGAGGGTGGCAACAGCTGGGGGGAGGGGCAGCGAGTCCGGGGTTTCTGCTGAGGGCGACAGAAACCCTTGGTTAAGTCCTGATGAGGGAATGTTGTAAAGTAAAGAAACATTAATAAACACCCTTACAGAAATAGTAGGAAGAACAATAGTGTTTATTCAGGCTATGCTGAAATGTGCTGTTTGTGCTAAAAGAGCTAATCCAGGGGACCCTAACAAATCCTGTGTTCTGAAAACTGGGACTGTTGATGTAAGAATAGTATGTGAGTGAGTCTGGAAACAAATCATTTTGGAGTGAGAAAGCGAGATCATATGTGTAGTCCTGGGATGTCATGCCATTATGGTATAGCAACTGTTAGTTATAGATTCGGTTTGGCAGAATGATGTCTTTTGTGACTGCAAGTGAGAATGTGTGGTTTGGGGTAGCATGGGAAGATCTGGTGTGCAGGTGTGCTGATCTGCAATTCAGGGAGGCCATGAATTGCTGGCCGGTACCTGGACCATATGGATGATCACAGTGTCACCAGGTTCCAGTGTGAAAGGGCAGCAATACATCAGCTGTGCCAGGCACTGGGGGAGACATGACTGATGTTGTGCCAACATTGCCCAGATTTTGCCATGAGGTTTACATCCTTCCCCAGTCCAGGATCTATGCAAGCTGTGAGAGTGGTGATATATCTGGAGGCTGGCTACCTGGGTATGTTGGCACAGGGATTCCCCTCCCATGCCCACACAGGTCTGATCAGAGGAGCAGTGCCACAAATCAGACTGTAGGAAGGCAGAGAGTGTTGCCCCACAGATAGCGGATGTATACAGACCGACATGTACCGGATGGGACAGATGTAGCTGCTGTGAAAAATGCCTCTACCCAGATATGTGGGAACCAGATGCCATAGCCAGAAAGCCATACTAATACTACTGATCATTTGTTTGAAGCACTGCACAGACCCACTTAAAGATAGTCCCATCTCAGCAAAGCTTACAATCTAGTCAAGACAGACAACACAGCAGTTGTGTACAGGAAACATCTAGGGGGAATGGTAGGGAAACAAACGGGAGATTAGGTGGATCAGATCCAAAAGCGGCAACAAAAAGGTGAGTTTTCAGCCTGGATTTGAGAAGGGCCAGAGAAGAAGCTTGACGTACAGACTCAGGTAGTTTGTTCCAGGCATAAGGAATAGCAAGGTGAAAGGAGCAAAGTCTGGAGTCTGAAGAGAAGGGCACAGATAGAAGTGATCTGCCAGAAGAGCAGAGTTCCTGAGGAGGGGTGTAGGGAGAGATAAGAGAGGAACGATAGTGTGGAGCAGCAGAATGAGTGCACTTAAAGGCCATAGACAAAAAAAGGGCATATATTTGTTGCTCAGCAATACTATGTATCCTTTGGGGAACTGCAATGTTAGTTTTGGGTTTTGTGCACTTGGTAAAGGTCCATCCTTAGCAGTTTAAACCATGTTGGTAGAGATGACCAAGGCATGGATCACTGGGGCTATTTTATAATGCCAAGTACCATTTGCTGCAAGGAATGTCCTGACATATATGTTCATATTTACATTCTCTTATATCATATTAGGGTGCACTGGGATTACCTAGCACTTTTCAGGGCCCATAGAGGACTGGTATATGGTCTAGGCTGCAGCAGCAATCATTTCTCATTAGTATTTATGTCTAGTTTTATCAGCAAACTAATGTCAGTGTGAAGAGCAGCTTAGGAAATGCATGCTTTTACCAAGGAGGCATGGCATCCACAGGGTACATTGTGGAGACATGCAGTATCGGAAACGTGAAAGTTTACAGAATATGGTGGGCACAGGGATGTCCAAAACCTTTACCCATGTCCCATAATATTAGCGGGGTACATGTTTCTCCATTTTATCGTATGGCCCATGCCTACACCTGTACTTGGGCCGCACACCAGATGCTTGCATGGGCCAGCTGAATAGCACTTTGCCCATGCCGTGCCAGACATATCTACCTCCATGATTCCAGACCCACGTGCACATCTAGACCCACGGATGCAAAATTAGGTTCAAAGGGGCTGTTTTCAATTTAGACATGTCTGCGGGCCGAATGTGCATTAAATGGAATCTGCCTCCACGCAGTTAGTGTGAATTAGCATTAAGTAGCTGCTAGCAGACTAGCATGGTAACTGCTGCTATGGTGACATAACAGCATGCTTTTTCACAGGCTAGCTGTATAGTATGTTAGAGGCAGGAAACAGGCAGGTTATGGGTAGGAAAGGGGCATAGACTATGTATTGCAGTTAGCGTAGGGTCATATCAAGTGTCAGTACTGTTTCACAGGACTGGACCAAGCCATAATTGTGCCCTGTGCGACTTGCACATCTGGCGCCTCCCTCATCTCTCACCCATACCTCTGTCCAGCCGGCTGCCTGCCCTTGCCCTCCTTCTACCACTTTTCATTTTCACAGCAGCGCCAGCAGCAGTGGAGCAGACCTGACTTCAAATTAAAAAAAAAAAAAAAAGAAAAGCATGCGGATCTTTCCTCTGCACTTGTAGGCAGATGTGAACCCGCCCCTGCTCATGACATAGGTTCACGTCAGAGGAGGGAGGGACCAGACCAGCCATTCAAATGCGGGTCTTTGCAACGCCTTTTCCCTTCCTTCTCTGACACGACCTATATCAGAGAAGGGAGGAAGGGATCAGATTATCTTACAAGTGTGGTTTTTCTTTGTTTGTTTTATTTGAAGTCAGGTCTGCTCCACTGCTGTTGGTGCTGCCACCTCAGTGAAAACAAGAGATGTGGCATTGGCAGGGCAACAGCAGGCAGTGTGGGGAGGGGGGAAGTGGGGGGGGGGGAGCCAAGCCCAGCAGTCCGAAATGTGTCCCTAAGCTTTTGAGCCATGTGCCGCTGTACCGCTTGCACAAGGCTAGATATGGCACTGCTGTTGCAGTTAGAATGTATACAATTACTGATCCTATTTAGGAGATAACAAGTGTGTCTTTGCTAATTATCAATGCACTTAACACACAGTAATGAAGCCTTAAGTGTGGTAAGTATATGAGAACATGCTGGGAATGCCGCCAGCAGTTAGCACATTGGCTTTGCACTTAATGTGCATTAAGTTTTGCATCTGACATGTGCCAATTGCTAGACTTTACTGCACTTTAGCAGTAATTTTACCATGCACATATTTGGGGCTTATGCTATAAAGTGAAGTGCGCACCTCCTTTGCATTATAAATAGGGGCATATTGACATGCCATAACCTAGTCACAGCAGTTACACCAGCCCTACAGCTGGCATCAGTGACCATTATCAGAATGCATGTGTAAGTTATAGTATTCTATATTTTAAGCATGTAAATTGCAACCACACCTATGCTCCCCCCCCCCCCTGTGCACATTCCAAGGGCAAGTACACACAATGGGCCTGCACTTACAGAATAGTGACTACCCTTTCCGCATGGCCCTTATAAAGTCATCCCCTAGAAGGGGCCCCAAGTATTTATGCTCTCTCTAGTGGAGGAGTAGCCTAGTGGTTAGATCACTGGCTTAGTAACCAAGCAACCAGGGCTCAATTCCCACTAGCACTCCTTGTGGCCTTGGGCAAGTCACTTAACCCTCCATTGCCTTGGAAGAAAGGCCTAGCAATCTACTTCCAGTGACACTGCCAAGAAAACCCAGGAGCTTCTGGGTTGCCAGGAGTCAGGACTGACTCAAAGGCACGCATTGCATTGCATTACTGGAGTTTTATTATTCCTAAGAGGACCATTGAAAATGGCTTGCTTATATTTCCTTTGCTATTTAGCACAGTAAAGCAACTTTGTTTGTGAATTATTTGTTGTGTGTGTTGTTTTAGATAAGTGTCAGGCATAGGCAATCGTACAAGTATTCACTGGTGGACAAAATTCCGGAAAATAAATTCAGTTTGAGGATTTTTGGCCTTTTTTCCCATGTTTTAGATTTTTTTCATAACACACATTCCTGAAAATAATTCAAAAAAAAAATAATGCTAGAACTTTTTAACACCAACCAATGGAATAAACATCACCCAAGATGAATAAATATAAAATGAAAAGATAATTGTAGTATAGCTAAGATAATTTGTTTCAAAACCAAGAGGCTTTGCATGAGGGAGTGTGTCTTTCTGCGGTGGAGAACTACATTTTCCAGGAAATATCAGAAGACAGAGAATTATCTCCAGTTTATTGTGTACCCAGACTGAATATTTGAATATTGGCTTCTAAGCGTTTCTTATTTCTACAGAGAACAGCTAAAATGATCACTGGCACTGAATCAAGACATGCATCCAGATAGGAATCTCATTCAAATGTTGACCAAGTCTTTCCTTGGGAGCAAGGGAAATCGAGTGAGAGAAGAGTGGAATGGGGTCAAGGATTGTGGGAAGAATAGCAAGCAAAGATGTTTAAGGACATTCTTTAACATTTCAATTGTTATTTTTTCTTTTGAATGAAAACCTTTCACACAGGATATAATGATGCTTACTAATGCAATGCAGTTTGACATGAAATTTTGAACCCAGCAACAAGTACTTGTATCATCTTTCTAAATAATGAACAATATAGACTTTCACTGTTAATAAAAAGAATTATTCATAAACATGAACTCTGCCTTCAGGGCTTGAGAGAATGTCTTTTTAGTTGCTTCTATTCAAACTTGGGTTAATCTTGTATCCTTGAATGGCAGAGCTCTCAGTATTAATGCGTTCAGTGGGCACTTTACGTATAATGTAGACTATAACAATTTCCTCTTACTTAAAGTGATATCCATAAACATTGTAAAAGAGACTATGAAATATTGTACATCAAATTACATACACGTAGAATCCCCTTCCCCAAAGAACTTACAGTCTAAGGGCCTGATTTTTTACAACTTTATTATTGATTGACATTTTAAATCTAGAACATTTATTTATTTATTTTATTTATTTATTTAGACGGATTTAGTATACCGCTTTATCATTAAATTTAGTATACTGCTTTATCATTAAATCCTAAAGCGGAACATGCAATGTATCCAAACACGCTGTAGTAATTGCATGTACAGTAAATAAGCATCTAAAAACAAAAAGCCTTTGAAATAATAATATTACCACTAAGCCAGTATTTGTCCTTCCAAATATAAAGGAGCTTAATAATTACAAAGCAATTCTACCCTCCTGGAGATCTCCAAGGCAATGTTCCCTCTAATTTTCTGTGGGCTGTGTGCGCATAAAATATCAGCTGTGCAGCTTTTGAAGGAAGGTTAAATTTTGGTACGCCACATAACAGCACTTGGAGTTATATACTTTAAAATTTGACTACACATCAGAATACAGTATGTATACCACATTGATTTTAATTAAATTAAATGAAAATAGACGATTACTAAATGAAGCAGAAAATTTCTAGTAACTCTGGTAACCTGGAGGCCCGCCTCGCCTCTTAGCCAATTAACCCCCTTGATCTATGCTCCCCCCCCCCCCATCCACACAAACACCATGGAGACTAATCATGGTACAACTCTGGTCGCAGCTTTATTCAAAACATGTAACCATAACATAACCGGCCCAACATGGGCCAACGTATTCAACATCCCCAAATAACAACACCCCCCACCAGCACCGGACAATGCCCCCACCCGCCATCTTAGTAGCAAGGCGGAGCATTCTCCACCCCTGAACCCCCGCCGCCTGCCTTGCCATGCTAGTAGCAAAGGCCGGCACACCACCCTAAACCGGGCCGAGACCCCCAACCGGGATGCCTCGCCCCACCCCGGGGAGCCCTCCGCTCCCCCACTGCTCCTAAATTAGTTGAAACTCCGCCGCCTTACTAAATGAAGCAGAAAATTTCTAGTAATCACAATCACAACTTTTAAATTTTAAGACATCTGTGTTGTTTTCTATCAGAATCAGAACCGTAATTTTTGTGCGCTCTGTTGTAAAGTATGTGCGCTCGCTTGGCGAGATGTGTGCGCGCGCACACACGCACAGCTTAGAGGGAACAGTGCTCCAAGGTAAACACAAGTAAGAACATAAAAACATAAGATATGCCATACTGGTCAGGCCAAGGTTTATCAAGCCCAGTATCCTGTTTCCAACAATGGCCAATCTAGGTCACAAGTACCTAGCAGTTTCCCCAAAAGACACAGGTTCCGCAGTGCTTGTATTGGGTCATATTGGTTAGTCATTATCTATAAATGGGAACAATCCTTTCCTCCTTCTGTCTAAGGACAGAACACTTATTTAAGAAGAAAGGTGAGACAAGGGTATCATGACAGGCATTCAAATACCTTAAAGTTATTAATAATGGAGAAGACATCAACCTGTTTCTGGGAAATCACTTGCTAGAACATGGGATCATGATATATGGCTCAGGGGGTCATTCCAGAAATCGAATACGATTTTTTTTATGTGCGGTGGGACATTTATGTGCCAAAAACATCCACGACCGTATTCTGAAACACTGCTATTGTGCACTTACTTGACGCTAGCACAGGGTTCTCAGAACGTGCCCAGAAGGGGCAGAACAGGGGCATGGTCAGCACGGAGATGTGTAAAGCATATTCAGGAAAGGCCCATGTACATATTAGGTGTTTCCCAGAAATGTCTGTGTTATTCCTGCTGAAACATGGATTAAGGGCAGGACTTAGAAAATATTTTTGCTGTACTCTGCAGTTCATTCCAAAATAGAGGAATGGTTGTGACAACTATGTGCTGAACTGGTATGACTGCAGTCTGGAAAAACACAAGATGCAGTTTTAAGGAACAGAAAGTAGAGGTGAGGGATTGTTGTAAGGTAAAGAAACATTAATAAATATCCTTACAGAATGGCTGTCTTCAGTAGCAGATAGGCTACTGAAGAGGGCTTTAAACTAGATTCGTTGGGGATGGGTGAAGAAAGCCTCCAGATAAATGAAAGCCCTCAGGAAAAAGGGGCAACATATGGAAAGCAGTATGTATAAATGCCTGTAACATGGAAAATAAGATCCCAGATGTTGAGGCTTTGATGGAAAAGGCTGACTTGGATTTAGTGACAGTAACAGAGACATGGTTCACGGAAAACCATGATTGGGATGTAACTATACCAGGCTATACTTTATTCAGAAAGGACAGGGTAGGAAGAAGGGGAGGAGGAGTAGCACTATATGTAAAAAATAATATTAAAGCTATAGAAATACAGAGCATAAAAGGGAGAGAGTAGACACTGTGGGTTAAACTAGAAAGAAGGAAAGAGAAATCCATTTGCATTGGCATGATATACAGACCTCCCTCACAGGGAGAAGAGGTGGACGGGGAGTTAATTGAAGATATGCACAGCATTGCCAGGAAAAGGGTTGTGAAACTGATAGGGGATTTCAAAATGCCAGATGTTGATTGGCACATCCCTGCTGCAGAATCATCTAGAAGTAAGGAGATCCTGGATTCTCTACAGAGAGAACTATTCAGGCAATTGCTAACAGACCCCACACGTGAAGGGGCCATACTGGACTTGGTGCCTAACAATGGTGAAAGTTTTTATGATGTTATACTGGGAAATCATTTCACATCCAGTGATCACCAGATGGTGTGGTTCAGTATTAGGACTAGGGCTGATAAAATCCATTCAAAAGTGAGAGTCTTAGACTTTAGGAAAACTAACTTTGCCAAGATGGGCCAATACCTCTGGGAGTCATTAGCGGAATGGGAACAGCTGGGGGATGTAGAAAAGCTGGACAAAACTGAAAGGGGGTATTTTAAGGGCAACCAACCTTTTTGTTAAAATGGTAAATAAAGATAAAAGGAAAAGGAGGCTGCTATGGTTCACAAAAGAAGTAGCTGAAAAGGTGAAGAAAAAGAGGGAGGCCTTCATGAAATAAAGGAGATCACAGAGAGAGGAAGACAGGCATCTATATTTGGAAAAACTTAGAGAAGCTAGCAAAGTAGACAGGAAAGCAAAGATGCAAAAAGAGGAGGAAATAGCCAGTGCAATAAAATGGTGGGATAAGACATTTTTCAGATATGTTAGTGAGAAGAGGAAGGACAAAAGTGGTATTGTCACTCAAGGGTGAAGGGGAGGAATATATAGCAGCTGATGAAGATAAAACAGAATTGCTTAACAAATATTTCTGTTCTGTGTTCACAGATGAAGAACCAGGAGCAGACCTCAAAACACCCACAAACAGGAACGGAAGCGAGGGGCATCTTGAACAATTTTCAGAAGACTGTGTTATTGAGAAACTAGTTAAACTTAAAGTAGACAAAGTGTTGGGACCGGATGGGATACACCTGAAAATACTGAGGGAACTTGGGGACGTTCCAGCAGCTCCACTGACCTTTTCAATGCCTCATTGGGGCTGGGAGTGCTGCCAGAGGACTGGAGAGAAGAACATGTGGTCCCTTTACACAAAAGCGGAAGTAAGGATGTGGTTGAAAACTACAGGCTGGTTAGTTTAACCTCGGTGGTGAGTAAGTTAGTGGAAGCGCTGCTAAAAGAGAAAATAGTGAGGTTTCTGGAGTTCAACAGGTTATCGGATCCGAGGCAGAATGGATTCATCAGAAGCACATGTCATGTCAGACAAATATGATTGACTTCTTTGATTGAGTGACCAGGGAGTTGGACTGAGGGAGAGCCCTAGATGCGGTGTATTTAGATTTCAGTAAAGCCTTTGACACCATTCCGCACAGGCGTCTTATAAACAAACTGAGCATCCTAGGGACGAACCATACGAGAGTTATTGCTTGGATTAGAAATTGGTTGAGTGGGAGGCGACAAAGGGTACAGGTAAATGGAGCTCACTCTGAGGAGAAGGAGGTTACCAGTGGTGTGCCGCAGGGATCTGTCCTTGGTCTGATTCTTTTTACCATCTTTGTTAGTGATATAGCAGAAGGGCTGTTGTGTAAGGTTTGCCTCTTTGCGGATGATACCAAAATCTGCAATAGAGTAGACACCCAGGAAAGTGTAGATAACATGAGGAGAGATCTAGCTAAGCTAGAAAAATGATCTAGACTTTGGCAGCTGATATTAAATGTTAAAAAATGCAGGGTCATGCATTTGGGCTGCAGCAATCCAATGGAGTGATATAGTATAAGGGATGAAGTACTTCTGTCCACAAAAGAAGAGCAGGACCTAGGTGTGATTGTGTCTGATGTTCTTAAAGTAGCTAAACAGGTAGAAAAGGTGATGTCAAAAGCTAGAAGGATGCTTGGGTGCATAGGGAGAGGAATGGCCAGCAGAGGAAAGGAGATTATAGTGCTTCTATATAAATCTTTGGTGCAACCTCATTTGGAGCATTGTGTGCAATTCTGGAGACCGCACCTTCAAAAGAATATAAACAGATTGGAGTCAGTACAGAGGGTGGCTACTAAAATGGTTAGTGGTCTTCATTATAAGGTATATGAGGACAGACTTAAGGATCTTAATATAAGAACATAAGAACATAAGATATGCCATACTGGGTCAGACCAAGGTCCATCAAGCCCAGTATTCTGTTTCCAACAGTGGCCAAACTTTAGAGGAAACTTTAGTGTATACTTTAGAGGAAAAGCAGGATAGAGGTGATATGATTGAGATGTTTAAATACCTCTGTGGCATAAATGCACAGGAGGAGAGCTTCTTTTGATTGAAAGCAAGCTCTACTATGAGGGGACATTTATTTATTTACTTAATGTCATTTTTATACCGCACTCTTTAGAATCAGTGAGGTTTACAGTTAACAACTTGTGCAGTGCAGGCAGGACCTACAATGGACTTACAATGAACAGGGGTTTCTAAACGGGACTGACAGGGTAACTATGTACAGGCAAGCTGGCTGTCACAGGTGACGTGGTCAGCTCAACACTGCAGATTGTTTAACTATATACAGATTGACCTGTCAGAGTATGTTCACATTCCACCTGTAGAGTCTGTCGTGATCTAGAGAGTGGGGCTGCAAACGTGCAGGGTGGCTGTGCTGGGGATGATGGCCTGGCTCCTGCGTGTGACTGGTTGTGAGATGTCATTTGAATCGGTATAGTGTTTAAGGAAAAGATGGTGCTTCAGCACCTTCCTAAACTGGGCGAGGTCGGTGATGGCCCGAATGGTGGGTGGAAGGGCGTTACAGCATGTAGGTGCGTATAGCGTGAAAGCTCTGTTTCTTGTTGACTGTGAACATTTTGTGATTGCCTTCGGGAGTATCAGCGTATTAGTGGCAGCTGATCTCCTAGCTCTGTTGAGGGGGTTGGGTTGAATGAGGTCCGTGAGGGAGGTAGAGGAGCACTTGTTGATGGCTTTGAAGGTCATCAATAGCACTTTAAAGGAAAGTCTGCAGTGTACCGGCAGCCAGTGCAGGTGCTTCAAGATTGGGGTTAGTTGTTCCCTCCTGGAGGCTCCATGCAAGATTCTAGTGGCTGAATTCATTGCAAGCTGCAGTGGATTTAGCATGTTCTTCGGGAGTCCGTGTAGTATTGCGTTAGCATAATCAAAATGTGGGATTACCACGGCTTGATAGTTTGTGCTGAAGTCATCTGGCTTGAGCAGCTGTTGTAGGTGATGGAGCGTCCTTATTTTGTGGTAGACCGCTTTGACCATCTTACTGATCTGGGCTTTCATGTTGAGCTGTTGGTCTAGCGTGACCCCTAGATAGCGTACTGTGGGCTTGCTGAGGATCTCGGCATCTCGTAATTTCAGTGAGGTGGGCAGGGTGAATGCTGGGTTCCTGGTGATAAAGAGGACCTCCGCTTTGTTGAAATTTATTCTAAGCCTCTGCGTATTGTAACCTAAGGGTTAATATGAATATACTTGTTATGTAAATTGGACAAAGTTTTGGGTGATTTTATGAAGGAAAATGTACAACGCCTAGAAAAATGTATGAATTTAAATTTGGAAATAATAGAGTATTTAAGTTAGATAAGATGAATAGGATTATAGATTTTGGACTATTTTGGAAAGTCTTTAATGTGCAAAACTTCCAAGCTAAGGTTTTGCCATTCACTTTAATGGGAAAATACAGTTGAAAAGAAAACTGATTTTTTGCAGAATTCAGAACATATTTTAATTCCTCATTTGCATATTCCTAAAGCATGCCTGTGATTGGTTAGCAGCTCTGGAATGCAAATAGGTGATGTCAGAAGAGTCACCGTAACCTTGGCAACAGGCAAAAATATAGTTGTAGAAGAGCTTGGACAGTGAAAGAAAGCAGAAGTGTGTTGTGCTGTGTCTGGAAAGATCTACTATTTTTGCCAGTAAAAAGGTACCAATATGTGAGAAATTGTTTTTGAGAGTGGAATTGCTGTTAGGACTATATGAAAATCAGGCTAAGTAAATGATAACCCTGATTTTGTGTGGCACTGGACAGTACTGATTGAGAAGTATTGCCAGGTAGTGAAGCAAGTGACATTGGTTGAAGATTCCATGAGAGTTCTCTAAGAGAAAGAGACTAAGAAGAAGGGGAAGTGTCATTTGAGGAGTGCTTTACTATTACGTAGCCTATAGTATGTTGTGCCTGAAATCTTAAAGTGAAAGGCTACCTGCACAGTAAGTGACTGACGTCATTGATGATGAGAAATATGCCTGAAACCATATAATGAGATTGATGAATGAGTGCATTGTGTTGGGAAGTGAATTCTTAAATGAAGCTCTGTTAGTAGTTAGGGAAAACAGTAAAGAATAGACTTCATTATTTAGGGACATTAATTATACTTTGTTTTATTTAGTCAGTTAGGGAATTTTAAATCTGTACTGAATAGTTTTACAGTGATTGTTCGCTGGTTTGTAAGATAGATAGGGTTTTCTATTTTTGGTTTATTTAAAGCTTAGGTAGTAGGTGGGTGTTCGGGAACTACCGTCAGCTGAGTAACACCAGCGTTTTACATCCACAAGAGCTCCCACGAAAGGAATACCAAAGTCATCAAATCTATCAAGAAAGTTCTACAGCTACAGATACCAACAACTACTGCAACTACAGAGAGTTAAGTGCTCATAGAGACTCTGTTTTGTGAGAATAAGGAAAATAGATACGTACCTGTGAATAGAAGTTGATAGAAGTTCTGTATGAAGTTTTCTGTAAAGATAAAAGTTATATAAACGTTCAGGTTTTGAAAAAAAAGAAAAAGATTCTGAATGCACTGTAAATTAAATCTGTTATTAGGTATAACCATCTATAATAACAAATAAAATTGTTATACTTATCACTTGGAACTTGAGCTCAAGAAATCCTTTTAGTTTATTTCCTTCATTTTGCTCTGAGCAGTGAACGAGGTTAGTTTATTTTTGCCTTGTTGTCTGGGTTTGCTTCACTTCTTGGCCACGATTACCACCATCCTATCTAGAGGTGAAGGTGAACTCAGACACAGCAAGGTTATAGTATGTAGCCAATCAGTGATGGCATCGAAGCAGGCTGTTAGTGGTGAGAGATCTGGATGCTCTGTTGAGATAGGCATGTTAAGCAGGACGTCATCGGCATAGATCAGGCAGTTGATATTGAAAGAGCGGATGAGAGCACAAATGGGCTGCATGTATACATTGAACAGTAGGGCTGTTCAAAGGGTGAAAGAGGATAGACTCAGGAGTAATATACGGAAATATTTTTTTTACAGAAAGAGTGGTAGATCTGTGGAATAGTCTCCCAGTGGAGGTGGTAAAGATGTGGACAGTGTCTGAATTCAAAAAGGCATGGGAGAAACACAGAGGATCTCTAAAGGAAAAAAGGGGACTGTCGTAGTGGTTGATATGGAAGGACAGACTAGATAGGCCATGTGGTCTTTTTCTGCCATCTTGTTTCTATCTTTCTATGAAGAACGGCAATAGTGTATAATAATGGTAATGCTGAAATGTGCTGTTTGGGTTAAAGAGCCAGTCTAGGGGACCCTAACAATTCCCATGTTTTGAAAAATGAGATTGCAGATGTAGGGATAGTATAGGTGTGAGTATGGAAAGGAATCTTGTTTGGGTCAGAAACGGAGATCATATTAGTAGTTCTGGTACTCCATCCTGTTATGTTAAGTCATGGCTGTTATGTATAGCTTCAGGGCATATTTTTAGCAGAATTATATTTTTGTGACTGAAAGTGAGAGTGTGTGCACGTGTGGTTTGAGGGGTGCACAGGAGGAACTGGTGTGCTTATCTGCAATTCAAGGGGGACATGAAAGCCTGGCCAATACCTGGATCATATGGATGACCACAGAGTCACCAAGTGTTGGTGTTATTGGGCAGACAAAATCAGAGAATGTTCTATATAGCAAAATGTTTAAACAGTTATTGTTGTTGTTAAGTGCTGTTGAGTTGGCGTCAACTCCTGGCGACCCTCTGGATAGCTGACCTAAACTTTGTTTGATCTTCAGCCAAGCAGCTCATTGTTGATAGAGTGGTATCCATAGCTGCTGTTATTGTATTGATCCATCTCATTGGCGGCCTTCCTTTTTTACAGTGACCTTCTACCTTGCCAAGCATTATGTCTTTCTCCAATGATCTCTCTCATCACATGATGTGTCCAAAGTATGAAAGTTGAAGCCTTGTCATCTGAGCTTCTTAGGAAAGCTTAGGTTTGATCTCCTTTAGTACTGACTGGTTTGTTCTTTGGGCAGTCCATGATATACACAATATGTGTCACCAGCACTATAATTCAAAGGCATCAATTTTCTTCCTGTCTTTCATCTTAACTGTCCAACTTTCGTACCCATATGACGTTATTGAAAATATCATGGCCTGGACAAGTTAAATCTTTGTATGAAGAGAGACATCTCTGCTCTTGAGAATCTTATCTAGGTCTTTCATAGCCATTCTACCAAGAACAATACGTTGTTGGATTTCTTGACTGCTAGTCCTTTCTTTATTGATTGTTGATCCAAGTAAGTTAAAGCTGTTAACTATTTCAATTTCTTCTCCATCAATGATGAACTTATTGATTTTGCCATTTATCATGTTCTTTGTCTTCTTAACATTAAGGTGCAGACCCATTTTAAGACTATATTACTTGATCCTGAGAAGCAAATGCTTCAAATCATCTTCACGTTCAGCCAGTAATGTGGTATCATCAGCATAGCGAAGGTTGTTGATGAGTCTTTCACCAATTTTCACACCTCGGTTGTCTTCATACAGTCCTACTTCTCTGATGATTTGTTCTGAATATAAATTAAAGGGGGGGAAATATGCAGCCTTGTTGCACACCTTTGCTGATTTTAAACCATTCTGTTTCTCCTAGTTTCATTTGAACTGTTGTTTCTTTATCACTGTAAAGGTTGTGCAAGAGAACAATCAGGTGCTCTGGTATACCATGCTTCTTAATGTGGCCCAGAGTTTCTCATGGTTTACACAGTCAAAAGCCTTGCTGTAGTCAATAAAACACATATGGATATTGTTTTGGTATTCTTTTTCTCTTTTCAAGGATCCATCTCGCATCCATGATAATGTCTCTCATTCCTCGTCCTTTCCTGAACTCTGCTTGCATTTCAGGCAGTTCTCATTCCGGGTATAGTTGTAGTCTCTGCTGAATGATCTTGAGTAGAAACTTGCTGGCATGTGGATCAGAGCAATTGCGCGATAATTTCCATAGTCAGTCAGGTCACCTTTCTTCAATATTGGTATAAACACAGATCTTTTCCAGTCAGTTGGCCACAAATTTGTCTTTCAAATTTCATGGCAGAGCCTTGTAAGTATGGTAACAGCTTCATCCAATTGCTGTAATACTTCAGTGGGAATGGCATCAGTGCCTGATGCTTTGTTCTTTGATAAGGCTTTCAGTGCTGCTTCGACTTCTTCTTTTATCACCCATGGTTCCTGATCATAAGGTACAGGTTGAAACAGCTGCTGGTCCACTTGATCTTTATGGTATAATGACTCTGTATATTATTTCCACCTTTTCTTGATCTTCTCAGAATTATTCAACATGGATCCTTGAGCATCTTGTAGCATTCCAATTTGAGGCTGGAATTTTTTCTTTAGCTCTCGTAGCCTTAAGCCAATCTTGTTCTTCTTCTAATAGTTTCTGATTCTATTTCCTTGCATCTGTCATTGTGGTACTTTCCCTTGTCTTGTCTTGCTGCACATTGGAAATCTCTTTTGAGTTCTGTGATTGCCTCTCTTTTTTCTCTGACTTTAGCTTCTCTGGGTTTCTGGACAATTTTCAGAGTTTCTTCAGTCATACATTTTGGCCTTTTTTTTCTTTTTCACCTTATGTAGAGACTTCTTGCTTTCTTCCAACGCAACCTTCTTGATGTCATCCCATAACTCTTCTGGAACTCTGTCATTTGTATCTAAAGCAGCAAATCAATTTTTCAGGCAGTCTTCAAACTCCAGTGGTGTATTCTCAAAGTCATATTTTGCTACATTTATTGACAGATCCCTGTCAATAATGAGGGACCCTCAGAATAAGAGCATTCAACAGTGAAAACAGCACTAATACATGCTCATAATGCACATTTTTAGAGACCAATGATGTTGCTGTTGACCATGTGTTACTGTAGTGCTGTTGTCAATGCCGAATGCTCATATTCTGAGGTTTCATTATTGACAGGGATATGTTGTGACATGTAGCTATGGGGAACCTATTCAGATTCCTTCTGGAATATTTTTCATAGGGTATTCTAATACTTACAAGGCTCTGCCAAGAAATATGGAAGACAGCATCATGGCCAACTGACTGGAAAAGATCTGTGTTTATACCAATATTAAAGAAAGGTGATCCAACTAACTGTGGAAATTATCGCACAATCGCTCTGATCCCACATGCCAGCAAGATTCTACTGAAGATTATTCAAAAGAGACTACAATCATACCTGGAACAAGAACTACCTGAAGTTCAAGCAGGATTCAGAAAAGGGCGAGGAACGAGAGACATCATTGCGGATGTGAGATGGATCCTTGAAAAGACTAAAGAATACCAAAAGGATATCTATTTGTGCTTTATCGACTATAGCAAAGCTTTTGACTGTGTAAACCATGAGAAACTCTGGGCCACATTAAGAAGCATGGGTATACCAGAACACCTGATCGTTCTCTTGCACAATCTCTACATTGATCAAGAAGCAACAGTTCAAACGGAACAAGGAGAAACAGAATGGTTTAAAATAAGCAAAGGTGTAAGACAAGGCTGCATACTTTCCCCCTACCTGTTTAATTTATATGCAGAACAAATCATCAGAGAAGCAGGATTGTATGAAGACAACAGAGGTGTGAAGATTGGTGGAAGACTCATCAACAACCTTCGCTATGCTGATGATACCACATTACTGGCGGAAAGTGAAGATGATCTGAAACATTTGCTTCTCACAATCAAAGAACATAGTCTCAAAATGGGCCTGCACCTTAATGTAAAGAAGACAAAGGTCATGACAACTGGCATAATCAACAGGTTCATCGTCGAAGGAGAAGAAATTGAAATCATGAATAACTTTAACCTACTTGGATCAACTATCAATAAAGAAACAACAAGCAGTCAAGAAATCAGACCATGCATTGCTCTTGGCAGAATGGCTATGAAAGACCTAGATAAGATTCTGAAGAGCAGAGATGTCTCTCTCCATACAAAGATTCGACTTGTTCAAGCCATGGTATTTTCAATAACATCATATGGATGTGAAAGCTGGACAGTGAAAAAGATAGACAGGAAGAAAATTGATACCTTTGAATTATGGTGCTGGCGGCGAATACTGTGTATACCATGGACTGCCCGAAGAACAAACCAGTCTGTACTAGTGGCGATCAAACCTAAGCTTTCTTTAGAAGCTCAGATGACAAGACTTCGACTTTCATATTTTGGACACATCATGAGGAGAGAGAGATCATTAGAGAAAGACATCATGCTTGGCAAGATAGAAGGTCAATGCAAAAGAGGAAGGCCAGCAATGAGATGGATCGATACAATAACAGCAGCTACGGGTACCAGTCTGTCAACAATGAGCCGCCTGACTGAAGACCGAACACAATTTAGGATAGCTATCCAGAGGGTCGCCATGAGTGGACTCCGACTCGACGGCACTTAACAACAACATTCTAATAAGATCATACATTGTTGACAGTGTGATAGGGCAGCAATCCATCAACTGTGCCAGGCACTGGGAGACATGACTGATGTTACGAGTGCCAATATCCCCCAGATTGTGCCATGAGGCCTACATCCCTACCCAGTCCAGGATCTATGAGAGTTGCAACAGTGGTGATATATCAAGAGGCAGGCTACTTGGTGTGATGGCACAGGGATCTCCCTTCCCATGTGTTGACCAGGGGAGCAGTGCCAAAAGGCAGAATGTGGGAAGGCAGACAGGGTTGCCCCACAGATAACGGATGTATACAGACTGACATACGCCACCAAGAGACAGGTGTAGCTGCTGTGAGAAATGCCACTATCCAGATATGAGGAACTCAGAGGCCATAACCACAAGGTTATACTACTTCCACTACTACTACTACTATTACTACTGATCATTTGTATAATGCTACAAGTCGTACACATTGCTGCACAGACACACGTAAAAGATAGTCCTTGCTCAGCAAATCTTACAATCTAGTCAAGACAGACACACAGCAGCTGTGGTCAAGATACATTTAGTGGGAATGGTAAGTAAACGCAAGGGAGATTAAGCGTATTGGATTCAAAAGCAGCAATGAAGAGGTTAGTGCACAGGCTAGATTTGAGAATGTCCAGAGAAGAAGCCTGATGTACAGACTCAGGTAGTTTGTTTCAGGCATAAGGAGCAGCAAGATGAACAGAGCGAAGTCTGGAGTTGGTAGTTGAAGAGAAGGATACAGATAGAAGCAATCAGTCAGAAGAGTAGAATTCCCAAGGAGGGGTGTAGGGAGAGATAAGAGAGGAACGGTAGTGTGGAGCAGCAGAATGAGTTCACTTATAGGCTCAAAAAAGGCATACATTTGTTGTTCAGAAATATTATGCATCCTTTGGGGATGTTAGTTTGGGGTTTAGTGTACTTGGTATAGGTCCATCCTTAGCAGTTTAAAGTGTGTTTGTAGAGATGACCAAGGCAGGAATCACTGGGGCCATTTTCTAATGCTATGTATTTATTTATTTTTATACCGTGCTCTTTAGAATCAGTGCGGTTTACATGTATACTAACAGGTACTTTTTATTCCCTTATCCCCAAAGGACTCACAATCTAAGTGTACCTGAGGCAATGAAGGGTTAAGTGGCTTGCCCAAGGCCACAAGACGTGGCCATGGGACTAGAGACCCCAGTCCCTCTGGCCTGAGGTTGCTTGTCCCCATGTGGGAATTGAACCCCTGGCCTTCTGGCCTGAGGTAACCTGTCCCAACCACTGAGCCACTCCTCCCATGTATCAATTGATGCAGGGTATGTCCTGACATGCATGTTCATATTTACATTCTCTTATACCATATTAGGGTGCACTGAGATTACCTAGTACTTTCCAGGTCTGTAGAGGATTGGTATACAGTATATGGTCTAGGTTGCAGCAGCAGTCATTTCTCATTGGTATTTATGTCTAGTTTGCATCAGCAAACTACTGTCAGTGTGAAGAGCTGCTTAGGAGGCACATGTTTTTCCCAAAGGGCGTGGCATCCATGGTTACATTGTGGAGATGGGCAGGATCTGAAACTTGTAACTTTTCAGAATATGGTGGGTACAGGGACCACTGTTCCCTCTAAGCTGTGCGCGTGTGCGCGCGCACACACCTCGCCGAGCGAGCGCACATACTTTACAACAGAGCGCACAAAAATTAGGGTTCTGATTCTGATAGAAAACAACACAGACATCTTAAAATTTAACAGTTGTTATGTATTTATGGTTTTCACAAGTTCTACAATGTTTTCTAGTGCAATCAATGTGGTGTACATACTGTATTCTGATGTGTAGTCAAATTTTATAGTATATAACTCCGAGTGTCGTTACGTGGCGCACAAAAATTTAACCTTCCTTCAAAAGCTGCACAGCTGATATTTTATGCGCACACAGCCTACAGAAAATTAGAGGGAACATTGACAGGGACATCCAAAATGTTTACCCGTGTCTGGGTTTCTCCATCATATTGCATGGCTCGCGTCTACACCCATGCACGGGCCAGCAGATTAGCGCTTTGCCTGTGCCACACCAAACATGTCTATCTCCCTTATTCTGGACCCGCGGGGACATCTAGACCCACAAATATGGAACTGGGTACAAACGGGGCCCTTTTTAATTTAGACATGTCTGCAGACCGGATGTGCATTTTATGGAAGTGGACTCTGAGATAGGATAAACTGATGAAAAATTGCTGTTGATTATTTTTTACACAAAAAAGTGGTGAAATGCTCTCCTGGGGAGGTGCCAGAGGCTAAAACAGTTATGATGTGGGGTGTGTGGTGAGCGCAGAAGATCTTCTGTTGGTAAAAGTAGAGTGATACATATTTAAGCATTCATTGTGCTGTGCAATCTTGTCAATGGTTGCTGGGGCTGCCAGAATGTATGACAGAGAGATTAATATGTGTGACACCGAAGATCTGCCCTGTGCCTTTAAAACACAGAAATCTGCTGGGTTTAGCACAGATTCTGACAGGCAGGGAGATCAAAAGCTTCCCAGTTACCATGGGCAACCAAAGCAGGCTGAGACACAAGGTCTGAAGGCACACCTAGCTAACAAACACTCCCCAAGTAATCAGGAGAACAGTTTGCACATGGGCAGGAAAACGCCCCTAAACCTGTATAAAAAACGTGTAAAGCAAACAGAGTTAGATTTGGAAGCTCAGAGAGATTTGGAGGATCAGAGAGATCTGGATCTGGAAGAGCAGGGAGATCAGAGAGACCGAGGAAAGCAGGAAGTTCACGAGGAACAGGAAGCTTGGCAAGTAAGAGGAGACTTGCAGGTCTCAGACGGAGGTTCAGAATGCTCCCCTGCTGACTTTGATTTACCTAAGCCTTGGAGCAGAAAGCCAAGGTGGGGTTTGCAAAGGGAAAGAAAGCAGAGGGATTAATTACAGGAAACCCTCACCCCTGACGCAGGGAGATTTTCCCAGACACAGAGCTCAGTGGAAGGAACGGAAGGCAGCTGGTAAGGAATCATATATAATTGAAAGGCAGAGCTGCTTGAAATACTTGCAACCTTGGGAAAAGGAAAGTAATTCAGTTGAAGATATTTGTATGAGTGAAGAAGATGAATGTGTGTCTTTAAAGCCCTGCAGAAGACTGCAAAGAGAAAAGTCTGTCAGGAACAGAACAGGGCAGTCTTATAAGCTATCTGGTAACTACCTGCCATATTGTGAAGAGGGCTGTGAAGAAAGTTCAGGGACTGATTTATGGAAGTTCCAAACCCTCTGCCCTAGAGAAAGTAAGGTGGTTGAAGAGCCCATGATCACGGAGCCAAGTAGTTTAACTCCTTATATTGAAGACATGGACTGCTCTTTGGTAATGACTGACATAAGTTCTCTGCGCTAGCTGAAGACAAGAGTGCCTTGTAGAGAGCTGAATGTGCACAGAGGAAACTGTCAGCATTTTTACCTGGTTTCTGTTTTGTTATAATCCCTATTTTTGTTCAAGCGAGAAGCTGTGTTTTCTTTTCACCTCCAGTTTTGCCAGAAGCATGGCTACCTCTTAAGTTCTTGTGTTTTGTACTGTTTTGAAAATCCAAACCCCGGGAGGGGAATAAAAATCCTTCTTAAACCTGACCACTCAGTCTCAACTACTCCTTTTCATATAGAAGGGTCAGGCCCAGCAGTGTGACTGGCTGCCTGCGCCTCAGTCCAGCCACTGCTGGTGACATATGGAATATTAAAAGTTATAGTTGTAACACCAAATTACTAACTAAAGTATTTAATTGGCAGAGCACAAATAGCAGAAATAAAGTTAAATGGATATCTTATCCGTTTATCTCTGGATTTTCAGCTGTGCTATTTCAGCTGATGGGTTCACTTGAAATCTGCATAAAGTTAAACTACTATGATATCCATTGATATTTTTTAAACCATACAAACAGTTAACCAGTACAACCAAATAACTGGCAAGTGGATGTACCCATGAGAGGGCACATGAGCACAAAATTATCACTTGATTTAGTTTAACTTCATTCATTCATATGCTTTCCCGTCCTTATGTTGTAAGATGTCAGACAGGCTTACATGATAAAAGAACATAAAAGAACAAACACAATGTAAACATGTTAAAGCCAAAAAGAAGGAGACTATAAACATGCCACATCAAGACAAAATGTGCAGGGTAGAACATCCATGTAATTATAAATTGACAGCATTTATCCTACATAAGGGATAGCACAGAGAAGGAAACACCAATAAGGAAGAAATAATGAGCTCACTGAGGGTCTGTATTAAGCAGGTCCCCAAAGGCCTTAGAAAAGAACAATGTTTTCAGACCCTTTTTAAATTTAATATAAGAAATCACAGTTCAGAGGTATGGAGGCAATATATTCCACAGCTGTGGAGTTACGTAGAAAAAGACCAATTGCCTTCCTGCCTCATAATGAATTTTTGTGACCGATGGCAGAATAAGATTCCACGTGAAAGTTCTTGTTGGTCTGGATGATTTCAGCAGAATGAGGCAATTTATTTATTTATTTAGACAGTTTTATATACCACCTTATCCTTCAATCAAAGTGGTTACAACACACATGGGTTCACATTCAACAGGTAGGGTAGGGCTCACTAACGTAAATACAGAGTAATTATGTCTAGGTGTGGAGGGTGGAAGGGGTCAGGTATTGTAGGTAGGTGTTGGGCCGAGCGGGTGATATAGGTATAGCAACTTATGGTGCTTGTGCATAGGCCTCAGTAAAGAGCAAGGTTTTCAGTGCCCTGTGGAAGTCTTTAGAGTCGCTCAGTGCCCTTAATTCCATAGGGAGGGAGTTCCACATTGCAGGGGCTAGCAGCGAGGGTGCTCTCTTGGACGTTGCTTGTTTAGTTCTGTAATAACCTGCTGGTGTGCTTATCTTGTTGACACTGTTGTCCTTCTGGGTCTGCTGCTGGCATCTTTGGCTATTATATCCTGGAGTGCATCCGCGGAGTGGTGGTGGAAAATTTTAAAGATGTTCAGGATTGTTTTGAATTTGGCCCAGGCGATTATTGGGAGCCAATGTAGCTGTTGTAGGACAGGAGTGATGTGGTCCGATCTTGCAGTGCCCGTGATGATGCGTGCTGCAGTGTTTTGCACCATTTGAAGTGGGTGGATAGTCTGCTGGGGGAGGCCTTGGTATAATGAGTTTCCATAGTCAAGCAGTGGAGTGATGACTGCTTGGCAGACTGTGTGGAAGTGGTCCTGGGTAAGGATTGGTTTGAGCTTCCTGACAATTCTTAGTCGGTGGTAAGCTCTTGCTGCAGTATTAGCAATGTATGATTTTAGGTTCAGATCTCTCTCTAAGGTAATGCTCAGGTACCTTACCTCATCCTTGACTGCAATGGCTTTGTCCACGATGTTGATTGTTTGTGGTGGAATGAAAGTGGAGTCTCTGGTGATAAACATGGCCTCTGTTTTGTCAAAGTTGACTGTAAGGTTGTTATCAGTGAGCCAGGAGATCATGTCTTCAATGCATTTTGTCAATGTTGTCATGTTGGGTGACTGTAGATTGACTGGGGTGTATACCATAATATCATCTGCATATAGGTGGTAAAGTAGTTTGTGGCGTCTAATGATGCTGCATATGGGTTGAATGTATATGTTAAAGAGAATGGATGATAGTGCTGAACCCCATGGTATTCCTTGTTTGACTGGGAAATGTAGTGATTTCTTTTGGTCACATTTGACTTGTTGTGTCCGGTCTCCTAGGTATGACGTGAACCATTTTAGGGTGTTATTACTTATTCCGATTTGCTGTAGGCATTGCAACATTATGGTGTGAGACACAGTATCAAAGGCTGCAGAGATGTCCATGAATACTAGTAGGATCCTTTCCATATATTATCTATGCCCATTAGGAGGTTGTCGAAGAGGGAGGTGAGCAGGGTTTCCACATTATGCTGCAGATTGAATCCATGCTGGTGGGTATCCAGTGGGGCATTCAAATCTTTATGGTCCTGAAGTTGTCTTTGCACTGTTTTTTTCAATGAGTTTTGCAAGGAATGGTAGGCTGGACATGGGGCGTTAGAATTTTGGTTTGGAGGGGCTCAACGTGGCTCCCTTGAGTATGGGCCATATTGTGGCTTGCTTCAGAGCTTGCGGCATGTGTCCTTGGTGGAGAGATTCCCTGACAATATTGTGGAGGTAGCGGGCTAGTTGGTTCCTGGTGGCTTTTATCCAGGCCACTGGGTATGGGTCGGATGGGAAGGTTGTTGTGTTAAGGTAATTCACCATGTCTTCTATTTGCTGTGGTGATGGTATGCTAAATTCCTCCCAGATTTGCTGATGTTCAGGCCTTCTAGGGTTGTGTGTCAGTAGAGAGGTGTCTGTCTGTGTGGTGTACTGTGACTTCATGTAATCTGCAAATTCTTGAGGGTCCAGGTGGTGGGTGCAGTGCTGCGTGAAGTCTTTGGTGAGCTTCTGTACAATGGCGAATAGTTCCCTCGGTTTGTTGGCTAACCTCATGATAAGGTTGGTGTGATGATGTTGCTTGCGCTCATTGATCATGTTGTTGTATTCCACCTGCTTGAGTCTGTATTGCATCCTGGAACCCTGTGACTTATCTCGCCTCCATTTCCTTTCTAGTTTTTGGAGTGCATGTTTTGCATCCTGGATATCATTTGAGTACCAAAAGGCATTGGATCTCCTGTGTGCCTGCGGTGTTTCTCTGCTTGGAGCTGCTGCTGCCTCAGTTATGATGCGGTTCCATTTTTCTACAGCAGTGTCAAGGGTGTCTGTGGGGTCATCCTCCTACTGGAGTAGTGGAGTTACCTTCCCTAAGAAGGAGTCTTTGTTAAATGCTCTGAATCGTCTGCCTTTGTTCTCATCCTCCTTGAACTGAATGGGGTTATCCACAGTAAAGGCAAAGGTGATGCCATGGGACTGGAGTGATTGCTGGGGCTGTGATTTTGCCTTGTTGTACCATTTGCGTTGGAATAAAGACCAGGTCTGGAGTGGTACCATGCTGGTTTGTTGGAGCGTCAATTATTTGTCGGTAATTTAGCGATTTTATGGCCTTGAAGCAATTGGAGAGGTAGAGTGGAAGGCCCTTATAAAAGGCAGGGTGTGCCAATAATAGGATTTTGTTCAGGATTCTGGAATTGACTGCAAGCCATTGTTCATAATTAGCAGTAGAATTGCATAGCTACACTTATTGGCTTGTGTAGTATCCTGACCACAGTATTTTGTATACTTTGAAGGCCTGCTGAGAGAGGAGCTGCTACTGCTGGGAAGGAATCTGTACTAGTTATTATTTACCTGCTAGAAAATTCTTAAAATTTTTGGGAAAAGGGAATTATTTGGGTTAAGCTGATAAAATCAGTGTCTATTTAAAATTCTGTATTATTAAGTCACAATATAGTATAACAGCAAATTTTCAGTTAGGGGATCATTCTGAGCAATGAATAGTGGGGACATCCATCCCCGCTATTTGTGCCCTTTCCTGGGCCCGACTACCTTCCCCACATGTTGTACAGGGAAGGTAGACGGGGGCGGGAAAGGGGCAGATCGGGGAAGACATTAGGGCAGGCAGTGGGCACTCGCTGGCCCCAGATGTACAGGGCCGATTCTAATGTCGGCCTTATATGTCTGGGGCTGGTGACCACCCACTGTCTGCCCTAACACCGCCACCGATCTGCGGCCCTGTACATCTGGGGCCAGCGACTTGAACAGGGAAGTTATTCCACCTTCGAGATGGAATAACTTCCCCGATGCATCAGGATCGGTAGGCCCAGGGCTGGAAAGGGGCGGCAGGGGGCAGAGGGCATGCCCTGCAGCCTGACCGTGGACCTGAGAGGCCAGATTGGGGGTTGGGCTGTGGGGAAAGCAATTTGGAGGCTGGCATCCAGGGATCATGGCTTTTAAATGGAGCCGTGATGCCATGGCAACCGGACACCATGGCGCCACAGCTCCATTTAAAAGCCCTGACTGAGTTAGTCGGGCAAGGTCTGTACGTGCAGACCGGGCTGAATCACGGTCCTGGTCTGCACATACAGGCCTATTCGTGATTCTGATCCCACGGGACTAGACATGCCCTGCGGGATCAGAATCGCGACTCCCTCTGTGGGTCTGGTTCCGGTCAGGCACACAGAGGACTTCGAGCACACAGAGGGGGGAATCGGGCCTTTAGTGTTTATTCCCTCCTCCACTCAGTTCCCATCCACACCAGGCAGTCTTTGACCTATAGGCTCTTGAGTCCGTTAAGCAGAAAGAGGAATTTTTCACTTTCAGATTTAACTAGTTATCTTCATCAGCAAGTTATAAGGCCTTGAGGTCAATATTAAATTTAAACTTAGTAGGTATATTTGTATTGGTTCAAGTATCCCTACTCACTAGCAGCTTTAGGTAACTAAACAACTTTAAATAATAAACAAATCATCATAACTAAGATGCAGACAACAGTCCAGCAGCGAGAAGGGGACTATCCACTGTCACATGTATGATTATCTCCCACTTGGTGAGAGATCTTATTTATTTATTTATTTATTTAACACTCATTTTTATACCGCATCTTCCAGAGATCAGTTGCGGTGTACAAACAACAACATTTAACAAAGCTAAGTTTGTTTTACATAGAACATCTTAATTTTACATAGAACATCTTAACATATCAAAAATAAACAAGGTGAGTTTTTGAACTGGGACCGTGTAAAAACAGTTAACTAACAAAGTGGAGTATCTATATACGTAAGACAGTACATAACTGATACAACTATATACATGCGTAGGTATTAGGGCATAAGAGATAGGATCGTCAATTCGTTAGAGCTGAGTGTTGTCCGTTTAGGTGGGAGGTTTGTGCTTTAAGTGGTCATTTACCTGATTATCCTTTGTCTATGTTGAATGCAAGGTTTTCCATGGTATTGTAGTGTTTAGTGAATAGATAAGTTTTTAATTTTTTGCGGAATTCCAAGATCTCTGTTAGTGAACGTAGATCCTCTGGTAGGGAATTCCAGATAGTTGGGGCTATGTGTGAGAAGGCTCTGTTGTTGGTCAATTTATGTGCTTTTATGAAGTCCTTCGGGGTCTTTAGTTTATTTAACTGTTCTTTTCTATTAGTAGGCTTAGGTGTTTCTTTGCATATTAGATTACATAGGGTAATCGGCGCCATGTCGTTTAATGCTTTAAATGAGGTTATTATTGTTTTGTATATTATCCTGCTTTGTATTGGTAACCAGTGAAGTGATGCAAGTATAGGTGTTATGTGTTGGAGAGAGTTTATTTTTAGTATAATTCTTGCTGTTGCATTTTGGGCTAATTGAATTCTTTTAATGTTCTGTTTTGAAATGCCTATAAGTATTAGGTTGGCGAAATCAAAGTGAGGGGTTATGATAGCTTGTGTTATATTAATGAAATCTTGTACAAATACAAGCGGACGTAGTTGTTTGAGAATTTTAAGCTTGAAATAGATTTTCTTTAAAGTGTTTCTAATATGGGTTTCCATTGTAAGGTGTGTATCTAGGATAACACCTAGATATCTTATTTCATTTTTTATTTTAATTTCTTGCTCTTGTAGTGTTATATGGGTAGGATGGATAAATGATTGATTTTTTGTTACGATTAGGACTTCAGTTTTGGCATGGTTTATGTGAAGGTTTTGAGTTTTTAGCCAAATTGTGATTTCATTATAGCAGTCTGAGAGGAGTTGTAATGGTATGTTAGGGATTGTAAATGGAATGTACATCATAATATCGTCTGCATAGAGGTGATAATGTACTCCAAATTTTTTAAAGATATTGCAAACCGGCTTTATGTAAATGTTAAAGAGTAGGGCTGAAAGAGCAGATCCTTGTGGTAAACCTATTTCTTGGTTATATGTAGTTGAAGTTTGATTACCTATTCGTACATTTTGTGTTCTGTTGTTTAAATAGGAAGTGAACCAATTATGTACTGTGGAGTTTATGCCTATCTGTCTTAGGTTGCTGAGCATTATTGAATGATGAACACTATCAAAGGCTGCTGATATGTCGATAAAGAGGAGGATGAATGCTTGTTTATGATTATCGATTCCTCTTAGGAGAGTATCAATTAATACTGTTAGTAGTGTTTCTACTCCGTGGCGGGGCCGAAATCCATATTGTTGTTCGTCAAGTGGGTAAGAAGTGTCTATGTATTCTTGTGTCTGTAATTGCACTACTTTTTCTATTATTTTGGCCAAAAATGGGATGCTAGAAATGGGCCTGTATGATGCTGGGCATGTTTTATCTAGTTTGCCATTCTTTAGGATTGGGCGTATTTGTGCATGTTTGAGTGATTGAGGAAGGTAACCTTGGGATAATGAGAGGTTGACTATTGGGAGAATGAAGGATAGTAAGGTAGGCAGAGTGTTTTTTATCCATGACACTGGGCATGGGTCTAAATAAGAGGTGGTGGTATTGAGTCCTGATATGATAGTTCTTAATGTTGTTCTTGAAATGGGGTAAAAGTCTGACCATTGGTCAATAGATTGGTGAGAGTTGTTGATTGTATCAAAAGGCATTTGAGGTTTTTTTGATTTATCTTGGTAGTGATTAGCTAGTATTTGTACTGAGATGTCGGTGATTTCGTTGCTAGAATTTTGAGCGTTATTGGTAAGGTTTCTGACAATAGAGAATAGTTCTCTAGGTCTGTTATATGATTTTGATAAGGTTGCAGCGTAGTAGTTTTTCTTTGTACTATCGAGTGTTTCTTTATATTTTATGAGATGGTTATTGTATATTTCCTTATGTATAGTCAACTTAGATTTTCGCCATTTACTTTCGTGTTTTCTTAGTTCTTTTTTCATTTGTTTTAATGTGTTATTGAACCATGGTGTGTTGTTGGTTTTGGGGTGTATCCTTTGTTTATTTATGTGATTGATTTTGGCTGCATTATTGATGGTATCATACCAAATTTTAACAGCATCATCTAGGTCTGATGTGGATGGTAGAAGGTGGGGAATTGTTAAATCGAGGAATTCCGTTTCATTAAATTTTTTAAATTTTGATGTGGGGCCACTTAATGTATAGCTTTTGACATTAGTAGTATGATATGTGAAGTTTGTTTTGATTATATAATGATCAGACCATGGTGTCTCTGTGAGTACTATGGAATTTAGATTCATTAGTTTGAAGAGTGAATCGGGAAGAAAGATCAGGTCTAGTGTTCCTCCTTTTATGTGTGTTGCGGTATTTATTATTTGATGATAATCTATATCTGATAAGGCATCCATAAATAATTTGGAGTTTTGTGTTGATAGTGATGGTAGGTTGAAGTCGCCTAGCATGATTATAGGGTTTTGTTCGGTAGATGAGCTAAGGAGATCAATAAATGAGTCCAGACAATCTGCACTTTGGTCTGGAGGTCTATAAATTAAACAAATTTTCATGAGGCCAATTTTTATCAATAATGTGTCTATGTTATTAGAGATATTTGATTGAATTGATTTGGCTTTTAGTATCTTTTTTGTCATCATTAAGACTCCTCCACCTTTTTTGTTGGATCTATGTTTGTAAAAGAGGTCGTAGTTTTCATTATCAAGTTGGTTTAGGTAGACTGTGTCCGTTTCAGAAAGCCAAGTCTCTGTGACACATAATATGTCTGGTTTAGAGTCTGTTATTAGATCATTAAATATAGGGAGTTTGTTTTTCTTTTTTTTTTGAAACTTTTATTTTCATTTTGCAACAAACAAAAGAAACAACACACCAAAGGAGACAAAACAAGTATACAATAAAGAAAAGTAAACCCAATTACCCCCCACCCCCACGCTTCTTCTCTAGCTGATTATGTCAGCATGTGAGCGCTTCCAAACAACAGTGATTGTACATCAAAACAATCAAAAGAGTATCTGCGATACAGAATAATCATGAGACAAAGATATATAAATTTAGACAGTCAGATGAGAGCATTGAGCAGAATGTACATAGTCATTGAGCATCTTCCATTTAGACCGATGATGAGGAGTCTGAATGGGGGAAGCAAACATACGAGGTATTTGTTCATATTTACTGTAGAGACAGACATGATTCCACCATTCATTGGGGCTCAATTGGGAGCTATTTTTCCAGTATTTCGTAATTAGGGAAATAGCAATGCCTAGCATAAAGTCCAAAAGGAAGTAAGCCGTCTTTGGAAGAGAGGGGATCCCCGCAGCTGAGCGAAGTCCCACTATCCTCCAAGAAAGGGGCTCTTGAAAGTGCAAAATAGACTGGATACGACCCCAGACCCGACTCCAGTAATACTGTAGTGCGGGACATTCATACATAACATGAGGTAGTGAACCAATGGCCGCATGACATGTCCAACAATTATTGCCCTGAGTAGTGTTCCATTTGGCTAATCTGTCAGGAGTGTAAAAACACCGGTGGGCTAGAAAGAAGAGTGTCTGAGTGAGTGAGGCGGATCGGGAGACCCGTGTCACTCTACTCCAGACAAGGCTCCATTGCTCCGGGGTCAAGGTCACATGCAATTCTCTCTCCCATGCTTTCTGCGCTATAGGGGTATCCCTAGTTATAGCATTACATAAGGTTTTGTAAAAATTGGATGCTACACCCGGTGAGCTACCGATAGATCGGATAGTCTCCAACCAACCTTGTGTAGGGGAGGCCGATGGCGGGAGCACCTTAGCACTCCTAAGGCAATGCTGAAGTTGCACCAACTGAAAGTAGTGTTTCGCTGGGAGACCAAATTCAATTTGCAATTCACTAAAAGTTTTCCAGCGACCTTCATGGAACAACTGACTAGGAATCCAAATGCCCCTAGTGTACCAGGGGCTCCACGCCATCGGCTTATTTTGTATTCGAAATCGAGGGTTGTACCAAAGTGGGAGCTTGTCTAACGGACAGAGTCGGGAGTCTAAAGATTGCATGAGATTATTAAAGGCACCTAAGGTGTCTAAAAGCATTGGTGGAAAGTGGGAGTCTGATGGGACAGTCATACCAGGGAGAAAAGTAAGAGGAATCGGTTTGCAAAGGTCCTCTTCTATGTCTAGCCACACAGGTCTACTCGGTACTGGATCTTCCAGCCAACGAGCACCTTGTTTGAGAAGAAAAGAGTGATGATACTTCAGGAAATCAGGGAATCTGACACCCCCATTTTCCTTATCTGCTTGCAGCTTATGTTTCGCTATCCTAGGTGTCTTGTTTTGCCACAAGTATCTAGTCAGAAGGCCCTCGATATCTTTATATATACGTCGAGGGAAGAGACAGGGCACCATTTCTAAGATATAATTCACTTTCGGAACAATCATCATTTTTATGGTTTCTAATCGACCCCACCAGGTAAGCGTTAAAGGAGTCCAGCGGTGAGTAAGCGCCCGGACTTTAGAGGTTAAGTCTTTGGCATTGAAGGAGATAGTGTCTTCCAAAGGAGAACAATAGTGAACCCCAAGGTATTTGACCATGCGAGGTTGCCATAAAAAGGGGAAGGATTGCATATCTGCCTGATGAAGCAGAGGATTTAATGGAAAGGCTACCGACTTGGTCCAATTTATCTTATAACCGGACAGTTGTGAGTATTTACCAATTTGCTCTAGGACAGCCGGTACTGAGTCTATTGAGACAAAAAGCATAAGATCATCAGCATACGCTGAAATTTTGATTTCCCTATGGGTGAAGGGGACTCCATGAATCTCCTCCGATTGCCGGATTAGTAAAGCCAAGGGTTCGAGTGCAAGATCGAAGAGGAGTGGAGACAGTGGGCATCCCTGGCGAGTGCCGCGTTGAAGGGGAAAAGGCTGAGACTTTAAAGCATTTGCGCATATACTGGCTGTAGGCTGAGCGTACATGGTGCGAAGACAACGGAGAAAACCTTCCCCGAATCCGTACCAGCGGAGGACTGCAAACAGGAAGGGCCACTCTAAGCGATCAAAGGCCTTCTCAGCATCAAGTGAGAGGCCAACAAATGGGCGATCAAGATTAACTGCGGTAGTCAATACATGGCATAGAGTCCGAGCATTGTCAGCAGTTGATCTACCAGGAATGAAACCGCATTGATCTGGGTGTATTAAGGTAGGCATCCTATCCGAGAGCCGGGTAGAGAGAATGGTGGCAAAGATTTTATAGTCCGCGTTTAGGAGGGAAATTGGACGATAATTAGCTGTTAGTTGCGGGTCTCTCCCCTCTTTCTCAAAAACTACTACATTTGCCATTGAAAAGGACCCAGAAGGAGAACCCTCCTCGGCCAAAGCAGAAAAATAAATTTTCAAAACTGGAGCTAAATCAGCGTGAAAGGTTTTGTAGAATTCAGCGGGGAGACCGTCTGGGCCTGCGGCTCGACCTGAGGCACATTTCTTAATAGCAGAATGAATTTCTGAGACAGTAAATGGTGTGTCCAAGGCCACTCTATCTTCGTCAGATAGGGTCGGTCTTTGTACTCCTGAAAGTAAGCGTTCAAATACATCTGGCTCAAAATCACATTCAGATTGATAAAGCCGAGTATAAAAGTCACGAAAGAGTTCTAAGATTTCGGTATCTTTAGTGACCAAGCCCCCCCCCGACGGATTACGGAGGGCGGTAACACGCTTGGCTTCTTTTCGACCTTTTAGGGCATTTGCTAACAATTTGCCAGCGCGATTATTTTCCCGATAATATAGCCCATGTTGTGATTCAATATTTTTAACAGCAGCAGTGTGCAAAAGCTGATTGTATTGAAAACGCAAGCGTTGTAAACGGAGTAAAATACATGGGTCAGTACGGGACGTGAGGAGCCGCTCCCCAGCTTGTATCTGCTGCTCTAGAGTCAGTAAATGCTGCTTTCTTTGTTTCCCCTGCCGAATTTGATAGCTAGTTATAGTGGCACGGATAGATGCTTTAAAGCCCTCCCACCAAGCCCAGCCCGCTGTGTCATGGGGTGAGTTAAAATGAAAATAATCTTGGATAGCGGCCTTTATATCAACCTGAAAATCTTTTTGACCCAGTAGGGATCTATCAAAAAACCAAGCTCGGGGAGAATCGTCCCGCGCAGTGACACGTAATGATAAAGATATGGCAGCATGATCTGAAATATGGAGAGGATGAGTCCTAGTCGTGTCTACTTGAGAAATCAGTGCTTTGGAAATGAGAAAGAAATCTATTCTAGATTGGGAGTGATGGGGGGCAGAAAAGAAAGTGAACTCTAAGTCGGAGGGGTGAAGCAGCCTCCATATATCTACCAGCGCAAGATCTTGCATCAGAGCTGTAAGGGTAGCAAGACTCTTGGGTGGACTACTCGTTCTTGGCGGCTGTCTATCTATCAGAGGGTCTAACACTTGATTAAAGTCACCACCAAGTATTAATGGAGTATTGGCAGAGGCCTGTGCCAACTGCGCAATACTTGCATAGTAGGCAGGGTTGTCCACATTCGGGGCATAAATGCAAATACATGTAAATTCACTATCTCCAACCTTGAGGTGTACTCGGGCCCATCTACCCTCCTTGTCAGCGCTAGTATCAATTACAGTAGCTTGCAAAGATTTCTTAACCAGAATGGCTACCCCGCACCGTTTGGAAACGGCGGGAGAATAGGCAGCCACCATGTAAGGCTTAACATTGAGTTTCAGTGTTTCAGCAGAGTTTAAGTGCGTTTCCTGAAGAAACGCTAAATCAGCATGCTCATGGCTAAGATAGCTAAGGATTTTCTTTCTTTTGATTGGACTATTAATGCCCTTTACGTTGAGTGATAAAATTTTACATAAAGCCATTCAGACAAGTTAAAAATTCTGAGCATGATAGCGCACCTAATTTCACAATGTCCCTCATATTGACTGTAACAGGCTGTACATATGGCATAAAAGAAAATAAGCTTAGATAATACAATGAAGCGCCCCACATTAAAAAAGAAAAACCGCAGCGCGGTAGAGAAGAAGCAAAACCCCAAAAATTACTGGCGACCATGTGTCTGCGGGGAGAAGCCCCAGAGAAGGCCGAAATTGAAAAACACATAACCTGTAGGACTGTGCGTGCTCCGAATCCGACCGAGGCACACATCATGGAGGGAGAGGAGACCACAAAACAAGAGTCATAGAAAGAAAGAAAGAAAGTCCAGGAAGTCTCTGTGCTTGACTATGACCGCCGCATCGGGCCCTTCAAAATGGCGGACAGAGCCGGCGAATAAAAGTCCACGTCGTTGAATTAGCGCATCTGCTCTGCTTCTTTGGAGTCTAAAAATGTTGATAGTAGATCAGGATCTTCGAATGTCCTGGTTTGGTTGTGAAGAGTCACTCGGAGCTTCGCGGGATACAACAGGCCAAAGCGAGCCTGTAGCTGTTGAAGGCGAGGGCGAAAAGCAAGGAGTTTCTTCCGTCGGTCAACGGTAGGCTTTGCCAAATCAGGGAAGAAGGAGACGTTGTGACCTTCAAATTCCAAATGATGGTTCGCCCGGGCAGCATTTAAAATTTGTTCCACTTGTTGATATCGTAGCAAGCGAAAGATAATAGGCCGGGGGGTCGTTCGGTTGAGCGCCATGTGGGTAGGAACACGGTGTGCACGATCGATTTCCAATTCTTTATGAAAGGTGATCTTCAGCAAGGAGGGAAGAGTTTTGAGCAGGAATTCTCTCATATCTCCCGCTTCCGCCCCCTCCGGTATTCCAATGAGCCTCACATTGTTGCGACGGGCTCGATTATTGCTATCTTCTAACTCCTTTTGCAGATTCTGTATCTGGCGCTCGGCCTTGTCCAGTGCGCCCAAGCGCACCGCGTGCGAGTCGAGGACCCCCGCCATATTGTCCTGCCGTAATGAGAGACTTTCAAGTCAGTCCTGGAGCACTCCAAAGTCTTCTCGCAGGGCTCTAAGCGCTTCTCCATTGGACTGCACCAATTCCTTCACGCCGCGTAGTTCCTCCAAAATCTCCAGGTGCATTTCGGGGTTTTCACGAAATGGAACCATCTTCTGTGGGGAGGACACCTCTGTTTTGGAGCGTTTTCCATGAGAAGAAGAAGGAGACCCGAAGTCCAAGCGCGCTGGTTTATGGGCCGCCATCCCCCCCGAGGTACCCCGGTCAGCCCGGAGCGAAATAGTAAGTTTGTATAGGTATTAAGTCAGGATTCTAAGTAGGCCTCTCGGGAGCTTCAGCGCGAAGCGTCTTACCCGCTGGACATCAGGCTCCGCCCCCCAGGGAGTTTGTTTTTCATTGAGCGAGCATTAATAAGTATGCATGACAGTGAGGATGTGTTTGAGCAGGTTTCCTTGTAAATTTGGGATGAGTTTGTTTGTTTTATGTGTATTAGTCTATGATAGTTTATTTTTGGATAGTTATTTGGGTGATTGTGTCCAATATGGTTGTCATATCGAGGTTGGGTGTGTATTATGGGAATGGTCATGTAATTTTTGATGTTTAGGCTTAGTGATAGATTAATTATTAATATTGCTAAAAGTATACAAGTGTATGATATTATTAGAAACATGATGTTGTGGTGTGGCAATGCAAGTGATAGTGCGGCCATGGCGTAGGATGCCGTGTTGTCAGTAGATCGTAGAGGGTCAGGTTGAGCCTTTAGTGTGGGCAGTTGGTGGCAAGTTACTGACTACAGTAATTGAGAGGTAGGCAAGCAGTATGGCTACTGATAACAGGTTACTGACTATGGTAATTATGAGGTAGACAAGCAGTAAAGTTCTTAGCAATTGGTAACAGTATACTGACTACAGTAATTAAGAGGTAGACAATTATGAGGTAGATAAGCAGTGATTATGAGGTAGATAAGCAGTAATTATGAGGTAGACACTGGTAACAGGTTACTGACTACAGTAATTATGAGGTAGACAAGCAGTAAAGTTCTTAGCAATTGGTAACAGTATACTGACTACAGTAATTATGAGGTAGACAATTATACTGACTACAGTATACTGACTACAGTAATTATGAGGTAGACAATTATGAGGTAGATAAGCAGTAATTATGAGGTAGACACTGGTAACAGGTTACTGGCTACAGTAGTTATGATGTGGACAGGCAGTAAAGTTCTTGGCAACAAGTTATTGGTTACAGTAGCCCTTAGATAGATAGGGGGTAAGTGTATTAGCAACAAGCTGATGAAACCAGTATACTGTAGTGCTAGCCGACGGGATTTGTAAGATGTGGTTCTAGCAACAGTGGAGAAGAGTTCGAGCTGTTGGCTACAGTTTAAGTGGTTATAAGAAGTTGCTGCTGGTTACCTTGAGGCGGCTGGGAATGGTACTGCTGTCGGGAAAGTTATCGCTGATGAGGATAGCGAGCTCAACCCTGAAGGAGCTCAAGCAGTTGGTCAGTCGACGCGATGATTAGATGGGTGTTTTCGGGGAGGCCACTGCCTAAGGGCCACGCCAAAGGGCCCTCTGGCGAGGCCCTCAGGCGCGGGCCCGCCAGGCGCGGGTGCGCCCGCTGGCGCTTCTCTTTTTATAAATGGAGCACTGCCCCGATTGGACAGGGGAGCCGATGGGACGTCCGGCGTTGCAGCCCTTGTTGAGCACGCGGCAATCTCCCTCCTGGGAGCTGTGCAGGGCCGAAGAGAGAGAGATCCGGAGCTGGCGCTTCTCTTTTTGTAAATGGAGCACTGCCCCGATTGGACAGGGGAGCCGATGGGACGTCCGGCGTTGCAGCCCTTGTTGAGCACGCGGCAATCTCCCTCCTGGGAGCTGTGCAGGGCCCAAGAGAGAGAGATCCGGAGCTGGCGCTTCTCTTTTTGTAAATAGAGCACTGCCCCGATTGGACAGGGGAGCCGATGGGACGTCCGGCGTTGCAGCCCTTGTTGAGCACACGGCAATCTCCCTCCTGGGAGCTGTGCAGGGCCGAAGAGAGAGATCCGGAGCTGGCGCTTCTCTTTTTGTAAATGGAGCACTGCCCCGATTGGACAGGGGAGCCGATGGGACGTCCGGCGTTGCAGCCCTTGTTGAGCACGCGGCAATCTCCCTCCTGGGAGCTGTGCAGGGCCGAAGAGAGAGATCCGGAGCTGGCGCTTCTCTTTTTGTAAATGGAGCACTGCCCCGATTGGACAGGGGAGCCGATGGGACGTCCGGCGTTGCAGCCCTTGTTGAGCACGCGGCAATCTCCCTCCTGGGAGCTGTGCAGGGCCGAAGAGAGAGATCCGGAGCTGGCGCTTCTCTTTTTGTAAATTGAGCACTGCCCTGATTGGACAGGGGAGCCGATGGGACATCCGGCGTTGCAGCCCTTGTTGAGCACGCGGCAATCTCCCTCCTGGGAGCTGTGCAGGGCCGAAGAGTGCATTCGAGTTCCTTACTCTCAGAGAACAAGTCTGATCTTTGGAAGCTGGAGAAGCTGAGGCAGATAGAGAGGCATAAAGAAGAGACCTTCAGGGACATAGTAGAGAAGTTCCAGCTCCAGTCTGGCAGCCTCTCTGCAGCCATGGAGAAGAGAAGTCACCTGAAAAGAAGCATCTCCTTGGTATGGCAGGAAGTGATCCTGTAGCTAGAACCTGCCCTCTAGATGATATAACATCCTCTCTCACCAAGGGTGTGTCTCCAGGGGCATGTGTCTATGAGGGAAGGGTTAGGATGGCCATTATAGCTGGTGATTCGATCATTAGGTATGTACATAAATAGATGGGTGGCTGGTGGACATGAGGATGACATGGAAACTTGCCTGTCTGGTGCAACGGTGGCAGACCTCACTTGCCACTTACATAAAGTTCTAGATAATGCAGGGGAGGAATCTGCTGTCTTGGTACATATTGGTATCAATGGCGTAGGAAAGTGTGGGCGGGAGGTTCCAGAAAGCAAATTTACGCTTTTATGTAGAAGTTTAAATCCAGAACTTCCAGGGTAGAATTCTCAGAAAATTGTCCTGTTCCATGTGAGGACCCAAGAGGCAGGCAGAGCTCTGGAGTCTCAATGCTTGCATTAGATCTTAGGAAAATTTGTTAGGAACTAGGCAACATTGTTGAATTTTAAGATTTGTTAGGAACTAGGCAACATTCTGGGGAAGAGGGGCTGGGTTCCAAAAGGATGAGTTCCACTTTAGCCATGGTAGAGCCAAACTGCTGGCATAAAAGAGACAGAGAAGCTTGTAAACTAAATAATGGGACATACCCAAAAGTCGCCCGAGTGCATGGATCGGAATGATGTATCTTTAAAGGATATTACTACACAGGGAAGATAGGGCATTCCAATAGAGAGGTTCTGCAAAGGAAAAAGAAAGCCAGGTGCCTTTAAGTAAAGGGCAGACAGAGTTGAAAGATTCCAAATTACCCCATCAACTGATAACCAGATTGTTAATATGAAAACAAACAAACAAACTCTGAAATGCCTGTATGCCAATGGTTCTCAAACTTGGGGTCGGGACCCCAAATGGGGTCACATCATCAATGGATGGGGCCACAGAAACATGGCCATTTCCTTTTCTCTCTGAATTTTCACTGTGACTTATACTAAGTAGTGGCAGTCAGCAGTCACCATGTGGCCTCTGAGCCAGTAAACACTCATAGGCCCTTGCCTCCAGCCATCCCCGGGAGGCTTCCCATTAGCCTGGAAACCCATGCTGAGTACTGGGGTCTGTAAGCACACACTGCCCATTGACACAAGGACCCTGTGCTGGCTACTGCTGCTGCTACTACTGTTGCTCCTGCCTTCCTGCTTTAGATTAGTAGAGGGAGGGGAAGGAGGCTGGAGATTTGCTATTTTGATTTCACCATCATCTGGGGCTCACGTGAATTTTTAGCTATTAAAATAGGGTCATATGGGATAAAAGTTTGAAAAGCACTGCAGTATGCAAATGCTGGAAGTCTAAAAATGTTTCCAGATGTTCATAAGTCTATTTTGGATGGTGCTTGGACGTTCACAGGCCTGTTTTTGAGATCGCCTCCATTTTTGGCATATCCTCCTTTGTATAGTCCCTCTGATGATGGTATATCCTTTCTAAAATGCCACTTTATATTTTTAAATATTAACTTCATTTTGTAAATATATATATATATATGGAGGGAAATTTCCAAAAACTATTTACAAGGGTAAATGAGCTATTTGCAAACTGACTGTTCTTCCTGCGGTAAAAGTACACGCTGAGAAGGCTTTGAATTTAAAGTGGCTATTAGGAACCATTGTTTTGATTCGACTGTAGTTGCTTTTTCTGCTCTTCAGAAGCTGCTGCCTTAGGCGATCTTCTTGTTGACTAGTGACTGGGCCAGCTCTGGATCTATGTGGTAAAGAGCAAAAGGGGAACTCCCTTCCCATGGGGATAAGTAATCACAATAAATCCACTAAGCTCACCATTTGAATGAGAGAATGAAAATTTTTATAAGACCTAGATTCTCTACCCTGACACCCATCTCCCTGAGTATCCCTTTTAGCCTTGATCATCTAATGGTCCATCTGATTCCTTTCCTGACTTCTTGCTTTGTATTGTATGTACCTGCAAAAGGTTTTATTGTGAATTTTTGTCTCTATAAAAAGCTTATTTTCAAATTCTCTTTTTGTCTTCCTTATTAGTCTCTTCTATTTAACTTACCAAAGCTTATGCTGTTTCTTATTTTCTTCATTTGATTCCTTTTTCCATATTTTCAAAGATGTATTTTTGTTTACAATAACCTCTTTTACCTCACCTTTAACCATACTGGTTGTTGTTTGGCCTTCCTTCCGCCTGTGCTTTCTTTGTTGGATGGGTAAGTTTCCTACATCTTTTTCAGAAAAGACTGAAGCAAAAAATTCATTTTGTCTTTCTGCCACGATCCTGTCCTCTCTTGGTGCACATTTTACCCCTACATCATCTAATGGTCCAACTAACTCTCTCAGAGGTGTTTGGCTACAAATATACTTGAAAAAATTTTAATTATGGGCTTTCACTTCCACGGCAAGCTTTTCTTCAAATTTTCTGTTTGCCTGCCTAATCAATGCCTTGCTTTTCACTTGCCAGTATTTATGTTGCTTCCTGTTTTCATCATTTGACTCTTTTTTTTCCAATTTCTGAAAGATTCTCTCTTAGCTATAATTGCCTCTCTGACCTCACCTTTAAGCCATGTTTGCTGTCGTTTGTCCTTCCTTCCACTTTTTTTTTAAGCATGGAATACATCTAGTCTGGGTTTCCAAGATAGTATTTTTAAATAATGCCCAGGCCTGATGTAAACTCTTAACCTTTGCAGTTCCTCCTTTTAGTTTTTTCTTAACCATTTTCCTCATTTTATTATAGTCTCCAGTCTGGCACAGAAGCTTCCAGACTGGAGGTGGGACTTCTCTACTATGTCCCTGAAGGTGTCCTCTATATATCTCTCTGTTTGGCTCAGCTCCTTCAAGTCAGCACTGAAGTACTTCACCCCTTTTACTTCAACAATCCCATGGGTTTTTGCAATCCAAATATATGATCTTGTACTTTTTAGCACTAAATCTCAGCTTCCAAATTCTAGACTATTGTTCAAACTTTGCTATATCCCTTCTTGTTATCCATGCCTTCCAGGATGTCTACCATATTGCAGATTTTAATATAATCCACAAAGAGGCAAACTTTTCTGACAGCCGTTTCACAATACCACTTACAAAAATGTTAAAAAGAATGAGACGAAGTAGCAATCTCTGCAGTAGATCACTGGCAATGCCCCTATCCTCAAAGTAAATTCCATTTCATCTCCTGCTCATCCAGTTTCTAATCCAAATCCTGGTTGATCATCACTAATTAGACAACCAGATCTGGATTAAGCCTGGTAAATGTTTCTGTAGCAGAGTTAGACATGGTTAGAATTTCTGGCACAAGAAAGAACAAGGTGAAAGAAAAATCTTTGGATTAAATCTCTGCAGCATGAATCAATAGATTCACAAGACAAAAAAATCCATTTAGCATTTTCATAGAGCTCCAGATTAGCCAAACTTTGGGCCAATCAAGAAACAGGAAGGAAGATCATCAGCAATACAAGCATTAAGAGCAGACTGGCTAGAGACAGTCCCCGTGTAAATGTCATGACTCTTCTGCAAAAGGCCTGCCTTCTAACCCACAGGCTACAGGTTTGCAACCAGCTTCTTTCTGTGAGATAAAAAGTCAGTTGGAATTGAATTTGCCTGAACCCTCTAGTAACCTTTCACCTATGCTTTTTGTTTGGGCATCAGCCATAGATAGCGCTTTAATTAACAAAATTGCCCTGAAATGACAATTAATAGAACACAATGAAAATTTCTTAAATGAAATCAAATAAAAACAAAATAATCTGCAAATGACAGGAAACAAATTATTATTATTATTTTTTGCCTGTACACCCCTAGTTTACTCACCACAGAGATCAGACTAACTATACTTCCAGTTTCCTCCTTACTTCAGCTTTTATGGAGAAGAACCATAACTGCCCATCTGTAGTCCTCTTGGAATTCTTCCGATTTTAAAGAAGAGTTGAAAAGGTCAAACAATAGTGCTGCCAGACCTTCTTCATGCCCCATCACTTTGTCTGTTTTTATCTTATCTGACTCCTAATGAACATAATCTTCTGAAAATTGTTTGAGGTTTACATCACTTCCATTCCTGTTTGTGTTTGTTTTATGAGGTCTTTCTGAACACAGCAGAAATATTTGTTAAACAATTCTGCGTTATGCTCATCAGGCTTTACATATTCCTCCTTTTCACCCTTGAGGTTCAAAATGCCACACTTGTCACTAACATATCTAAATAAAAGTCTTGTTCTCCACTTTTACTGTACTAGCTATTTTTCCTTCTATTTGCATTTTGCTTCCTTGATTACCAGTTTTCCTTAGCGTCACCGAATATTATTGCTTGTCTTGCTCTTTCTGTGATTTCTTGCAATTTATGAAGGCTAACCTCTCTTTTCCTTATCCTTTAATTACTTCTTCTTAAAACTATAGCAGCCTCATTTTACTTTTACTTTTCTTTACTTTCCCAACAAAATGGTTTATAGTCTTCAAAATATTTTCTTTCAGTTTTCGCCACTGCTTATCTATCCAGATACTCCCATCCTGCTACTGACTCCTTGCAAAGAAAATCCAGGGGCTACTGAGTTGCCAGGAGTCAGTACTGACTAAAAGGCATAAGAAGAAAAAAGAAATCTAAGTTTATTTCATTGTTCTGATTGTCTATTATGCTGGCATGGGGTCATTTATCTATTGTTATGCTTTTACTAGAATGTAAGTTGTCTGTGTCAAGCGATACCTGTTGTACACCGCCTTGGATGAATCTCTCTATAAAGGCGGTTTATAAATCCTAATAAGCAATGTGCACTATTGTGCAATAGTGTGCATAATTGAGCCATAGGGCTAGTACTAAGCAATACTGTACCTTATCTGAGCAATAGGCTACACTATTGCCAACATTGCCTCCCAAAATAAAATAAAAAAAATTAAAAAAAAAATTTGATACAAAAAAATCCTGTAAATGATAGAGGGAACTATACAAAACGAAAAGTTTTTTGGCAACATCAGAAGAGAGGAAATCAGCCTTAGGTTCTCAGATATCCAGTCACTACACTTTTGGGTACCGGGGTAGCCATAGCCTCCTCAAGCAGTTCAGGATAAACTCCCTGTTCAAACAAGGTATTTACCAAATCCACTATCCAAGCTAGCATAGCCTCAGTACATTGCTGCAACAAACTTTCCATGAATGGGATCCAAGTACATCTATAGTGTCATAGAGCGGATGCTAATGAAAGTGAAGACTTAGAAAAAAACGCTGTCTTTCACAAAACAAATGATGTGCAGAAGATGCAATTGCCCTGCAGCGCAGCTAGAGGGAGTAGGCGAAAACTTACAGAGGCTGAGTTAACACACCCGGCTGATGATTCTGCAGAAGTTAATCAGCTGCACCTGGAAAGTAGCCCGGGGAACTCAAACGTGGAATGCCTTTATAAGCAGAAGGCTAGTGCAGGAGAAAGGAGAAGGAGGAGAAGGGGAGCTGAGACAGCCAGGAACAGCAGCCCAGCCAGCTCAAGCAGTGCAGCCAAGACAAGCAGCACGACAAGGACAGCAGGATCTGGAAGAGGAGCAGAAAGAGCCAGAGAGAAAGACGGGCCGTGGAGAGTCAGTCCGGAGAGAGACTTGGTAGCAGGAGACCTCAGAGGTAAAGAGCTCAGAAGGAGAGAGCCATACCTGGAGAGAGGCCCACGCTCACCAGAAGACTCTGAAACAGGATTGAAAGGCTCCAAAAGGAAAGGTACTGATAGCAGAGTTACCTATACCAGAAAGCAAGGAAGTCTGGATTCCTCACCAGGTTTTCCTGGGCTACAGAAAGGTCAAGCAGTGCCCAGAAGCTTCCAAGAGAAAGTCTGCCAAAGAGACTGTGTCCTGAGAGAAGTGCCTGAGAAGGAAAACTCCAGTTATACCGGCTACAGGAAGCCAAGGTATGGTGACACTTTATTCATAAAGAGAAGCTCAGCTCCTAGAAGCTCTTGTAAAGCAGATATCCAATTTGAAAGGAAAAGAAGCAGGCCAGAGTTTTATAAGCTAGGACGTAAGGGCATAGGAACAAGCCATGCTTATTTGAGAGCCCTAGAACAGCCTTACTGGAAACAAGGGAACAGAAACAGTGACTGGCAAACTATAGCGGCCGGGAAAAGCTCCAATTCAGAGGGAGATAACAATGACCCAGAGCCCATACAGATAGCGCTCAAGGATCCTATTCCCTTATCTCAAGACGAATTAATGGATTGCTCCATTTGTATTGCGGGCAGTCTTGAATCACTCCCTGAACTGTGAGTTATAGAGACATTGCTTTGAGAATACTCATGTTTGTGCTGAATGAAAGAGGAATGTTCACTCCTTTGTTTTGCTCTAAAGTTTGAAAGAATCCTGGGTTAAATCCTACAAGCAACTGTGAAGTTTGTAACAGTTTACCTCTTTACTTATGTTTATTTATTTATTTATTTTTATATACATTTATATACCGCATCTTCCAAAGTTCAGTTGTGGTTCACAGTGAACAACAATTAACAAAGCAAGTTTGTTTTACAGGGAACGTCATATTATAACAGAACATATTTACAAGGAACATCATATTATATATAGAGTAAACAGTCAAACAATGTAAGATAATACAGTAACAGATTAACTATATACAGTTTTTATAAGTATATATACATGGATGTGATAGGACGTAAGCTGAGAGGTCATCATGGGTGTGTGATATTTGTGTGTGTTAAAGGGCTTTTGCTTAATGTAGACTGAAAACCTGTTTAACCTTTGTCTAATGCAGTTGCTGAGTTATCTATGTTATAGTGTTTGGTGAACAGATAAGTTTTCAATTTTTTACAGAATTCCATGATTTCTGTTAAGGTTCGTAGCTCTGTTGTGGTGGAAGCCTGAAAAGAAGGACTTTCTGTATTTCTGTATTTCAGTGAACCTTTTGCATTAAAAGGGAAATAAAAGCCTTATTTACCCTCTACTTGGCATACACAATTTATTCACATAAGGAGCAGGACTACAAAGACCAAGATACCCTTGGCCTTAAAAGAGCCCTCTACTCCCAGAAAATAATAATATGCTCAACCTACCCTTACAGCCACTGGCCACCAGGGGGGGTTGATGACAATAGTCATTATATAACACCCCTACCAATCTTTCCTGAGTCATTGACAGGAACTCATCCCACCCATAACACCCATCATGCTCTACTCTCTACTCACCTCCCTGCACATCACCAACCCTAATCTTTAACTTGAAAGAAAAATGGAGGCGCAACAAATCACAGGACACACTTCAGAAATACAGAGTCAAGCAACAGGAATAGAACAACTTGATTAATGAATGTAAACAACAATTCTACACCAACACCATCATGAAGTCAGCAAACCGACCTAGAGAGATTTTCAGCATCGTGCGGCAACTTACCAAAGACACAGCACAACAGGACATACACCTTATTGACCCCCAAATTTATGCAAACTTCCAACTCAGCAGGCACAGCAACCTCCCCCAACATCAGGATCCCACAGCACCCAATCCAATAACTTATGCACATAAGACAATCTGGGACAATTTTACTGTTCCCTCTCTGGCGCAGATCGAACATATCATGGACACACTTAACGCAACAGCCTCCTCAACTGACCCTACCCTGAGGCATGGATCAAGGCCTCAAAGGATCAGCTTGGCAAGCACCTCCAAAAAATGGTAGAACTTTCCCTACAATAGCGCTACATGCCATCCGTCTCAAGCAAGCTGCCATATGGCTGGTTCGAAAAAGAAAATTTCCCTTGATCCGGCAGACCCGAAATCCTACAGGCCAATCTCTAGCCTGCCATTCATCGCAAAAGTCATCAAAAAAGCTGATCAGATACAACTACAAGATCACCTTGACCAAAACACACCATTGGACTTACATCAGTACGGGTTTAGGCCACAGCATGGCATTGAGACTCTACTGACTTCCCTATTTGACAACCTCATAAGGGGCATTGATAATATCAAAAAAGGATTCATCCTAATCTTCATGGACATCTCTGTGGCCTTTGACACAATATCCCACCCCATACTGATACAACAACTACAAGAAATTGGCCTACACAGCAACACCATAAAATGGTTCCGTTCCTACCTCAACAACCCTACACAGGAGGTCACGTGTGGCAAAACAAATCAATAAAGTTCAACATACCTTACGGCATCCCTCAAGGTTCTGCACTATCGTACATTCTATTCAACATATACATATAGCAAATTTGCAATATAATTAGACACCACAAGATGCATTGCCACCTATATGCAGATGACATCCTGGTCTACACCCCCATCAACATAATTGATCCAGACCTGACCCCTATAACCAGGTGCATAGAGGACATGATTAATTGGCTCACTAACAACTCATTCTCGGTGAACTGTGACAAGACTGAAGCGATGTTCATCACTAGAAGCACCACTTTCTTGCCACCTCAAACAATCGCTATCCACAACAAGCCCATATCAGTAAAAGAAGAAGTGAAGTACTTAGGTGTCACTCTGGACAAAAACCTGACTCTGCAGACCCACATGAACAAAATTGCCTCCAAAGCATACCAAAGGCTGAAACATCCAAAGATTCAAACTGATCCTAAACAATGACCACTTCCGATCAGTTTGCAAATCAATAATCATCCCCATCCTGGACTACACGAATTCGATCTACCAAGGACTTCCAAAACAATCCCTTTACCCTTTCCAACTGGTCCAGAATACAGCAGCCAGCATCATCACAAATACTTCCAGAAAAAAACACATCACCACAATCCTTCAACAGCTTCACTGGCTTCCCATTCTTTCACGCGCACGCTACAAAGTAATCCTAAACATCTTCTGAATCGTTCACGATATCTCAGCTACTGTCCTTCAATGCCTGATAATCAAGAACCATAGCACAAGACCCAGGTGCAGTATCATGATGAATAAGCTCACTACACCTCCTGAATACCAACGCTCAAATCAGTCCACCATCAGAAGAGCTTCATCACTTGCTGCACCCATGCTATGGAACTCTCTTCCTGAAAATATGAGATCCACGAAGGACATCAAGGACTTCTGCAAGATGTTGAAAACACTTCTGTTCTCTGAACACTATGGATCTTCCCAATGCCCATAGCCAACTACTGTTAACCAGCCCCATGTTATACCCCTCTTCCCTCTCCTAAATTATATCTAACCTACCAATGTAAACCACTTTGATGGAAGGAAAAGGTGGTATATAAAACTGGATAAATAAATAAACTCCACTTTAGCTATAAAATAGTTTGCTACCTGCTCAACATCCACCCCACATTCTTTTGCATCCTTCTTTATTTTTCCCTAATAATTGCTTCAGTGCCAAAAATAGCTATTTGGGTGGGGCGGAGCCTGGTATCTGATTAAGATGGACGTGTAAGAGCACTGCTCCGGAGGACAAAAGACAAGAATCTTGATTTCTGCAATATTTGATCAAATAGTTCCTACCTACTTGGTTACCATTCGATCCCGGATATGTCGGGCTCCAAGCAGATGCGGTTGGATTTCCAAGTATCTCAAAATGCTAGTGCAAAGAGAACAAAGATGGAACATCTCTCACCTCACAAGATGGCGGCCATTCGAGATAGTCCTGAGACTTTGCAGGAGATCTTGACAACACGCCCACACATACCATGCTCAGTGTGAGGCAGTTCTTGGCCAACAAACATTAGAGATCTCTACCACCCTCCTTATTCCCCAGATCTCGTACCGTGCAACTTCTGGCTCTTCCCCAGGCTGAAGACTGTGCTGAAAGGAACTCATTTTGCCCCTGTAGAAGAGATCAAGGCCATTGTGACGAGGGAGTTGAGGGACCTCAAGGAGGAGGACTTTACCGAGTGCTTCCATATGTGGCAGAAGCGAATGCAGAAGTGCATTAACTCTGGGGGGGATTACTTTGAAGGGGACAATGCGTAATTTCTCTGTAGATTTTGTAATAAAACATTTATGGGACAGTCTTGTTTCTTTTTTGTCACACCTCATATACAAGGGATAAGCAATGGAATGGAGTGGCAGGTTCTCTGAGTTGTCCTGTGCAGTTGGCTCAGGAGGGTAAAAGGTTGGTGGGATAGTGATTTTGGGCAAAAGCATTAGATGATGGTGCAAAAAGGTTGGGAGGTCCTAGTGGGCTGTAAGGGGATTTTGGTAGGTTTAAAATGTAGGGTTTTTGTTGTATTGTCCACCAGGATTTATTAGGGAGAGGTGGTGGGGGAGGGGGTAGCGAATAAAATTGTGGAGGCAAGACTGGAATTTTGTGTGTTGATAGTATTAGGAGATTTTAAAGCCCCTGTGGGAGAGGTACAGTATTCATTTGTTATTTATTTCTGTGATGAATGATATGGATCTGGTTCAGTGGGTTACTAAATCCACTCATGTGGGAAATGGTAAATTCAATTTGATTTTGGGGGAAAAAGAAGGTATGTAACAGATTAGGTTAGTGGTAGATAAATTTCAGTGACTTCCTTCATCTGAACATTATGTGGTTCCATTTGTTTTATGTGATGGGAATTTGGGGGTGAGGTTAGAACTTGTAGAAGTAAAATTAAAGAGGAGTTATTATGGGAAAAGGCTGTCGGTCAGAGGCAGGTGGATCAGAAGGAGGCTGTGGAGATACAGATTGGGGAGTGGTCTTATACACTGTGTACAGTTTTGGAGGAGGTGGCTCCCCTAAAGAAGGTAAGGGCAGATTGAAAAAGGGATAGGAATAGGGGGTGGTACTCTTTGAAGTTGGTGGTGGTTAAAAGACAGCTGTGATGTTTGGAGAGAAGATGGTAGAAATCAAGGTCAATAGATGATGGGTATTTGTAGAGGAAGAAATCTATTGTGTATTGTCGGCTAGTGCGAGAGGTTAAGCAGAAAATGTGTTCAGAGAGGGTGGCAGTCATTGGAAATAAATCCAAAGAGCTTTTTTTTTAAATGTCTTTATTTATATTTTCCAACAAAATACAAACAAAAGAGAAAAACAAATTATAGCAAATTAAAGTACACAATTCTTCTCTATGACATGAAATATTCAAAGACTAAACACAGCCCACCCCACCCTTTCCCTCCCATTCTCATGCGATCATCAGGGGCCATCTGAAAAGAGCATCTGCAAGCCTGCAAGGGCTATAGAAGAGCCAGTACTCCACTACAAAGAATATAGGCACAGTGTGCCACCATGCGCATCTACCAAGCTCAGTAGTATGTTTCCAGTTAAAAATAATGGAAATAGGGCCACTCCCAGCATGGAGCTAATATAAACTGACAGTCCCTTTGTAAGGATGAGATGTGAATTGCTGACTGAAAACGACCCCAAATCAGGAGAGAGTGGCCCTGAGTCCCAGTACCACCCAATATGATTCAATATTGAAGCCTAGTGAAACTGAATGTTAGGACAATCCTGCACCACATAACTCAAGTTGCTGACTTCTCTTTGATGAGACTAACTTATTCTCAGCTGCATATTAAAAATATGCCTACAGCCCCCTCCACCCATCGTGAGCCTTGCTTTAGCAAAAGCCATAGTATTAGGCCAGACAATCAGGGAAGCTCGCTCCTCCCCCATTCCTCTTAATAAAACCCAAGCTTCCAACGAGCAAATTTAGGCGGTTATTTCTCCATTAAAGCTGAACAAGAGTTCTATCAATTTAACCATATACTTTACTTGTAAGGATAACTGGTAGTATTCCTATTGTATAATTCACTTTAGGAGTGATGGACATATTTATATCTTCAAAGCGACCCCACCAAGAAACAGACCGATGACCACATTACTGTATATAATTAGAGCTCGTTAAGTCAAAAGGGTGATTGAGTTTACAGCATGAACCTAGCTGTAAGCCGTGTGGATAGTAGACTCACTAAATCTAGAACAATTCCCTTGGAAGCTAGGAAAATCACCACATAAAATTTAAAACCATGGGGGGCATACAACTTTCCATATTAAAATGGCCATCCCCTTAATCTTATGATGTGCAGCTGAAAATCCTAAAAGTAGGGCCTATATATCGAATTTCAACAGCTCCATTACAGTCAAATGTGTCTCTTGCAGCGGTGAGATGTCAGCATTTTCTGTCTTACAATACAGAAGAGAACATTCCTCTTGGTAGAAATTATTAATGCCCTTAACATTCAGATACCCATTCTTGAAGGAAAGAATACTGACAATAAAGTTCCAAGTTAAGTCATATGTTGCTGAAACAGATTAATATGTAGCATTTAGTTTTACATTGTAGAACAACTTTTTAAGCACCTTTAAAGTGTGGCTGCACCTATAGCCCAAAGAAATGAAAAGAGGCCCCATCATTTGATCAAAACACCCAACTCTAAAAGAAATAAAAGGAAAACATTTCCCAGAGACACCTAAAACCGGGGCGCTATATAACATACAAAACTTAATGGGTGAGCCCACTAGGACAAGACAGACACGCAGGGCTCAATGACCCAACACCTCCATATTCCTGTAATACTCAGAATATCGCATCTTGCCCACCTCCCTTATTAAAAGTAAAGATAATATCCTTCAAACGAGACAGAGTAAAATGTCCCGGTAAATAGCAGTGTTACATGCTTAAATGTCACTTCTGCGTGGCTAAGTCTCCTTCACACAACCTCAGACCAGTTAAATGCCCATGATAACAAGCACCATAAAACGGTAGCAAATAGAAGATGCAATATAACCTTCACCGCATCATAGCCGACTCCTTATCCTCCAGAAATGCACATAGATCTTCAGGATCATCAAAAGTCTCGGTCTGGTAATGCAATTGTGTACTTTAATTTGCTATAATTTGTTTTTCTCTTTTATTTGTATTTTGTTGGAAAATATAAATAAAAACATTTTTAAAAAAAAGCTCTTTGGATTTATTTCCAATGACTGCCACCCTCTCTGAACACATTTTCTGCTTAACCTCTTGCACTAGCCGACAATACACAATAGATTTCTTCCTCTACAAATACCCATCATCTATTGACCTTGATTTCTACCATCTTCTCTCCAAACATCACAGCTGTCTTTTAACCTCCACCAACTTATTTTATTTATTTATTTATTTAGCTGTATTTATATCCCGCTTTTCACCAGGTCAAAGGGGTCAATTGGGAGATACATTTAACACGAGGGGATATGACACACATACGCTAATACTTACAGGGAACATGGGCAATGGAGGGTTAAGTGGCTTGCCCAAGACCACAAGGAGTACCTATAGGACTAGAAATCTCAGTCCCTCTGGCCTGAGATTGCTGTCCCCAGGTGGGACTTGAACCCCTGGCCCTCTGGCATGAAGTACCTTGTCCTAACCACTAGGCCACTCCTCCCACTTCAAAGAGTACCACCCCCTATTCCTATCCCTTTTTCAATCTGCCCTTACCTTCTTTAGGGGAGCCACCTCCTCCAAAACTGTACACAATGTATAAGACCACTCCCTAATCTGTATCTCCACAGCCTCCTTCTGATCCACCTGCCTCTGACCGACAGCCTTTTCCCATAATAACTCCTCTTTAATTTTACTTCTACAAGTTCTAACCTCACCCCCAAATTCCCATCACATAAAACAAATGGAACCACATAATGTTCAGATGAAGGAAGTCACTGAAATTTATCTACCACTAACCTAATCTGTTACATACCTTCTTTTTCCCCAAAATCAAATTGAATTTACCATTTCCCACATGAGTGGATTTAGTAACCCACTGAACCAGATCCATATCATTCATCACAGAAATAAATAACAAACGAATACTGTACCTCTCCCACAGGGGCTTTAAAATCTCCTAATACTATCAACACACAAAATTCCAGTCTTGCCTCCACAATTTTATTCGCTACCCCCTCCCCCACCACCTCTCCCTAATAAATCCTGGTGAACAATACAACAAAAAAACTAAATTTTAAACCTACTAAAATCCCCTTACAGTCCACTAGGACCTCCCAACCTTTTTGCACCATCATCTAATGCTTTTGCCCAAAATCACTATCCCACCAACCTTTTACCTTCCTGAGCCAACTGCACAGGACAACTCAGAGAACCTGCCACTCCATTCCATTGCTTATCCCTTGTATACGAGGTATGACAAAAAAGAAACAAGACTGTCCCATAAATGTTTTATTACAAAATCTACAGAGAATTTACGCATTGTCCCCTTCAAAGTAATCCCCCCCAGATTTAATGCATTTCTGCATTCGCTTCTGCCACGTATGGAAGCACTCGGTAAAGTCCTCCTCCTTGAGGTCCCTCAACTCCCTTATCACAATGGCCTTGATCTCTTCTACAGTGGCAAAATGAGTTCCTTTCAGCACAGTCTTCAGCCTGGGGAAGAGCCAGAAGTTGCACGGTACAAGATCTGGGGAATAAGGAGGGTGGTAGAGATCTCTAATGTTTGTTGGCCAAGAACTGCCTCACACTGAGCATGGTATGTGTGGGCGTGTTGTCATGGTGGAGCAGCCATGACATGTCTCTCCACAGAGCCTACCTGCTGCACCATACCCAGTCATGGAGGCTATTGAGGACTTGCTGGTAGAAGTGCTGGTTGACTTTCTGACTCTCGGGTACAAACCTATGATGGACCACTCCCTTCTGGGAGAAGAATACAATCGGCATGACCTTGATCCTTGATTTGGACATGTGCACCTTCTTGGGTCTGTATGACAGTCGAGTCTTCCACTGCAGGCTCTGTTTCTTGCTTTCTGGGTCATACTGGAAGACCCAAGTCTTGTCTCCTGTGATGACTTGGCCAACGAACTCTGGATCTTCTCCAATCTTCTCTAGCAAGTTTTGGCAAACATTGACCCGGTGCTCCTTCTGGTTGTCCGATAAAAGCTTGGGCACCATCTTGGCGAACACCTTCCACATCCCCAGCTCCTGTACCAAGATGGTCCGCACTGACTCCCTGTTCAGGCTGAGCTCCTCAGCTATCATCCGCATCATCAATCTGCAATCACTCTGCACCAGCTGGTTCACTCTGTCAATGTTCTCAGCCGTCTTTGTTGTGGAAGGCTGTCCTGACTTGGGATCATCCTCTACCTGCTCTCGGCCAATTTTGAAGCATTTGTGCCACTCGAAGATTCACAGCCCTGACATTGCATCTTCTCCATAAGCCTTTTGGATGAGTTGGAGACACTCAGTTGGGCCCTTCTCCAACTTAACCAGAAATTTCAAGTTGATTCTTTGCTCCATATTTCTGCCACCTCCAGTTGCGTGACAAAGCGATGGAGCAGTATGCTACAAAAAAACCTGAAAAAGAAAAACAGAGTGAGAGAGATGAAAAATATTATAGCAGAATAGTGGTGAGATGTTGCACAACACAGTGACATAAGTGGTTAGCCAATTGGCATTGAGTCATTGGCGTGGCTGCCACAGTCTCGTTTCTTTTTTGTCACACCTCGTAAGTAGCATGGAACTGGCTACTTTTGGGATATGTGAGGTACTTGTGACCTGGATTGGCAAATGTTGGAAAAAGTATACTGGGCCGATGGACCTCTGGTCTGACCAGTATAGCAGTTCTTACAGTATGTTCTTATGATACCTGAAAAATTTGCTTATGTTTTTTAGAAAATGAAAGAAACAAAAACTGATATCATGGGCATCACGGAAACATCTTGGAAATAGGCAGCAGAGTTTACCATAACAATATCAGCATCTAAAGATCAATGCAAGTTTATCTATTCAAAAAGTGAAAATCACAGAAAAGTGGCAGCCTTCATCTTAAGCACAAGAACAGCAAGAACCTTACTGTATAACCATGCTCATTTTGACAGCAAACTAAGCACTAAATCTTAAAAGTAAACCATATGACACATGAAGCCCAATTTTGTATAGGGCATCTAGGTCAGAAAAGGGATATCCAAGATGTTATGGTCACAATTTGCAGCATATTTTACAAAAAGTTCACTGAATACAGAGGTTTTCAAAAAATACATATAAGGCTGTGGGAAACCTAAGTTTATTCAGCAGCATGTACAACACAGAGAGCCATTTTACCCCCTCCTCCCTCAAAAAAAACCCCAAACCCACATTCAAACCAAAAGCAGCATTACTCCAGTCTTTGGGGCTTGTTTACTGAGTTGGGCTAATGGACAGCACATGCTGTTTTAACTAGCTCATTTTTTAAACATTCTAAGGTGGTTTTAGATACCAGAGAGAGAAGCACAATGTTTTACTCAATCACTGCTCCAGACAGGCAATAACTGAGAGTGATTCATGACCTGGAGCAGGTATAAATGCCAGCACGGACTCATTTTGAATGGTATGTGTATTTCTATTGCACAATAGGAAATACACATGTGAAGATAAATTCTACAAAGATAGTCCAAGTGTAATCTGGGATGTCTAAGCCAGAATGTTGGAAAAGAAAGCAAGCACATCAATGTTAAGGCATGATTTCACAAATGTGTATCTGCTCGATATGGATGTCTATGGGAACGTCTACATAGATGTCCCCGGAATAGCATTTGAGAATGGAGATGTCTAAGAGTGGGCCAGGATCAGTGAAGTCAGGGTTCAAATCTCATTTCTGCTCCTTATGATCTTGGGCAACTCACTTAACCCTCCATGTTCTCTACGCTCGCTGGATATTCAACGCCAAATCATCTAGAGAATGCCTGATGCCTATTCATGCCTGGAGCAGTTCTAAACTTGGACATTCCTGCAGGCATTCCTGATGCATCTGAGATCAAGCAGGGATGTCTAAGTCTATTGCATCACCCCAGACAAACCTCTGCCATGCCCACTCCCTACTTGGAAGTCACGACATGTGGAGACATCTTTAAAATCATTTGTAAAATGGTTATAGGGAGATCTCCATAAATTGGACATCTATGTGCATGACTAAGGCTTTTAAGATGACCCTCATAATGTTAAGGTATGCCCAAACCATGTCTAGAATATACCCCCTTCCAAGCTTTGCATGTCGTGGTTACAAATGCACAAGTAATGCTACTTACATGTGCATGCCTATTCACACATGTAAACCAGCGCTTTACGTGTTTAAATGGTGCCTAACTCTTCTAAAATAGACTCATTGATGTTTTATTGATTATGTGCAGAAAGCATTAAATTTGAATAGTTCTATGAAAAACTAGCAAAGGTAATAAAAGAGACTAAACATATGATCAAACTCACCATCACAGGTGATTTGAATACCAAACTGAGATGCCAAAAATTATGAGAACATTGTAGAACCCATGGGAATAAGAGAGAGAGAAACAGCAAAGGCTAGAAGCTAATAGAATTCTATTGCAAAGCTCAGCCTTTGATAACTAGGATATGGTCTGCTAAAAAGCAGCAAGACATATATGGACATCACTAGGCAACACAATTAAAAACAATTTGATTATATAATCATTAATAACAGAGGTGGAAATAACATTTTAAAAGCAAAGAAATACAGCATGAGTAGACTAAGGATCAGTTCACAGCCCAAAGCAAATATTAAAAAGATTTTAAAAAGGATAAGATAAACTGGGATATGGAATGTTTAAAGAACATTAACACAAAAATAGAGTTCCAGAAGAAATTCAAAAATAGATTGAAGCCAAATAAAGATGAGGACCTCCCAAGTAAGGGAAATGGATTTTTTAGCTCATGTCTTTCTCAGTTCAAGGTGAGTTGCAGTCAGGTAAGGCAGGCCCATACCTAGCCCTGTGTGAGCAGTGCGGCCGCAAAGGCTTAAGGGGCGCATTATAGCTTTCTTCCGTTGCCCGCCGCCGCCACTTTTTCTTCTCTCAGTGACGGCAGACAACAGAAAAAAAGCTAAAATGTGCCCCTTAAGCCTTCTGCTGGCATGCTAAGCAGATCTTTCCCTCCCTGCTCTTGCAGGGCAATTTGCACATCAGCACGCCTCTTCTCTCCTGCCGCAGGGGGGCGCGCGCCCAATGTGCAAGTCGCACAGGGCGTGATCTTCCCTCTGTACGGCCCTGAGGTAAGGTAGGCATTTTCCTGTCCCCAGAGGGCTTACAATCGAATGGGCCCTTTTAATAAAGTGTGCTATGCTGTTAATGTGTGTTTTAGCATGCAGAAACTGTCAGCACAAGGCCATGGTAACCATTATTGCATGCTAATTCCTGTGGTAACTGCAAATCGCATGATGTGTCAGGGAATGGGTGGGCTTAGGGTTACCGACTGGCTCCACATTGGCCCGACAGACTTGATTCGGCCCTGATTTTACCCCATTGCATTCAGGGGCTTCTAGTTCTGATATCTCTATTGCACACCATAAGAAAAGCAAGACTACAAATTCCTGCATGCAGTAGTGTAAACCCAGGACTGGATCAAACCTGTCAGGTAAGTCTGGAGCCAGTTAACAACCCTAGGCGGGTAGGGCGCAGAGAGTAGATGCAGAGAGCATATTGCGGTTAGCACAGGGCAATTAACACAGAGGCACTTCATGGAACCTCAGTGGGTGGCATTAAGTGCACCTGTGTTAAATACAAATTCCATAGCCATACGTTAGGTGACATGTTAGTGCAGTATCAGCCAGGAACATGCTGGCCATGCCCCCAACAGTCACCATGAGGCTTTGCACTTACTTGCACTAGTTTTAGTGCTAAATGCACAGGAAGTGCAAAATCCTATCACACTTTAGTAAAAGTGCCCCTAATTTGGTACCTGAGGTAATAGAGGGCTACAGATTCTAAAAAAAAAAAAGCATAAAAAGGTAACACAACAAATACACGGGAAAAGCAGAGAGAAAAAGAAGCAAGACGGATAACCACAGAAATACTCAATGCAACGTTCATAAGGAGAAAAATAAATTCACTGCAATTGGAGATATCCTTGATAGATGGGTGTCTAAAAGGATTAAAATCATCAAAGACATTGAGGAAGATACAAAACATCAAGCTGAAACATGCTGCATTAATAGAAGATAACCTGAAATTTATATGTACCAACAATTAAATTAAAAGTAGCAGCAGAAGCACAAAAAAATAAGAATAAAACAGGAAAAAAAAGGTTTCAAAATAAACTAGAGAGAATCCAAAACAATTCTACAGGGAATTGGGAAAGAGCATTACTATGGTAAAAGCACCATCAACCAAAGTCGAAACAGAAACCTTCTGGAGAAAACTATATGAAGACCCTATAGAGCACAATCAAGAAGCAAAATGGTCACCCTGTAAATGGGAGCATTTATAAAAAGCAAACAACAAAGCTATGGAATAGCCTGCAATAACAACAAAAGAGCTGCAAAGCAGGTTAAAACGAGACCCAAACTGGAAGAGACCTGGCCTAGATGGAATGATCAACTTTTGGTTCAAACAGTTAACATCACTCTACCAAGACCTAGTAAACAACAAAAACCAATTGATAGAGCAACACCACAATGGCTTACAACAGGAAGAACATTTCTCCTTCCAAAGGGAGACCCAAGTAACATTCCTAAAAATTACAGACCACTAACTTGTTTACCTACAATCTACAGTATAAGCTGTTCATTGTGATAGATGCAGACAGAATATATGATCATATTGAGTCATAAGAACATAAGAAATGCCATACTGGGTCAGACCAAGGTCCATCAAGCCCAGTATCTTGTTTCCAACAGTGGCCAATCCAGGTCACAAGTACCTGGCAGGTTCCCAAAAAGGTACACAGGTTCCACAATGCTAGTCCTGGAGTAAGCAGTGGATTTCCTGGGTCCTCTTTAATAATGGTTTATGGACCTTTCCTCCAGGAACTTGTCCAAACCTTTTTTAAACCCATCTTTGCCAACAGCTTTTACTATATCCTCCAGTAACAAATTCCAGAGTTTGATTATGCGTTGAGTGAAAAAATATTTTCTCTTATTAGCCTTAAATGGATTACATTATACTTTCATTGCATGTCCCTAGTATTTATACTTTTTGATGGCATAAACAACCTATCTACATTTACCTGTATCACTCCATTCATTAATTTACCTGCCTCTATCATATCTCCCCTAAGCCGTCTCTTTGCCAAGTTGAAGAGCCCTAATCTTTAAGCCTTTCCTCATAGGGGTATCCTTCCATCCCCTTTACCATTTTGGTGGTCCTTTTCTGTACCTTTTCTAATTCTGCTATATCCTTTATAAGATATGATGACCAGAACTGCACACAATATTCAAGGTGTGGTCATACCATGGAACAATACACAGGCATTATAATATCCTTGTTTTTATTCTCCATTCCTTTCCTTATGACTTCTATCATTCTATTTGTTTTCTTGGCCGCCGCTGCACACTGGGCAGTCAGTTTCAATACCTAAATCCTTTCCTGGTTCCTAATGTGGAATATCACATTGTGTAACTCTAGTTTGGGTTGTTCTTCCCTAAAGGGATCATTCTGCTCTCCAAACAGCGCGGTTGTACGTCTGGGTTGGATGTCCAAACCACGCTCATGGCCAATATTATGATCCTGCTGCTTTCCACACAAACAGGGCCATTGTGTGGGGAGTGCTGGATGGGGGCGGGAGGGTACAGCGCTAGGGCGGAGCGAGAGTGGAGTGGGGATGTGGCCAAGTGCCGGGACGTACAGAGGCCATTCAGGTCAGGCATCTAAATGTCCCCTGGAAGTGACTCGGATGCCTGGCTTATTCCACCCCAAAGGTGGAATAAGTGCCGGGTGCCGTGCCAATTGTTGTCTGTCATCCCCCCTACCCCATCGTTCTGCCGTGGGAGTGTCTCTGCAGCCCTAACCCATCTCTTGCTCTCAACGACAGATGTAAAAGCTTCAATTTCATTAGAATATGGCTGTGAGTTTAATATTTGGTGCTTGGAAATGTGATTTGATTTCTACTTTATTTGCATAGTTTCACTGGCTTAAGATGTCAGAGCGTATATGTTTTAAATTTTATTTGTTTTTTATTTAATTTTTTTTTTGTTTAGTTTGTCCCAGTCCGTTTCTCTGCTATGTTATTGCCATCTTTAATTACCAAGGTTAGGCGTTTGCAGGGTAGTATGGCTCTTCTATTTCCATCGAGTGGGGGGATTATGAGTAAGAAGAGATTTGGTACACCATTCCATATAAAGCAGCCGAGTTTTGGTCCAGGCTACTGAAAGGTTTGAAGGAAATCAAATTGGTTTTAGTGTAGCGAAAGAAACTTAAGACCTGGTTATTTTCTGACTGAGTAATTCTATTGTAACTGATTAATGATGCTTTTTTGTAAGCCATGCTGATTCAATGAGTGACTGGGAACGTTGCGGTATAAAACTATTTAAAATAAATAAATAAATTTAAAAAATGTTATCTGGGGATATGGAGAGTTGGCTTTGTAGCTGCTTGACAAGGATGCACTCCTTCGATTATACAGACCAATCGGTCAAATTGATTGGATGGTGGGGTAAAGATGGGTGTGGTGGGCAGGGAAGCGAGGAACAGGGAGGTTAGGTTATGGTTTGGAACAAGGTTTCGATGATGGGTGTTGCTTGGACAGATGTGTGCATGTAGTGGGGGGCAATGAATGGCAGGTGGATGATGGAATGGTTTGGACAGTAATCCTGTCTTGGAATGTAGCTGGTATGTCCTCTCCAAGTAAGAGGAAATAGGTCTTGATGCTTTTGAGGAAACAAAATGTGCAAGTGTCTATATTACAAGAAACACATCTGAATGATATGGAGCATGGGAAATTGAGAACGGGTTTGGTAGGTAAATGTTATGCAGCCTCTGCTCCTAAAACAAGGAAAGTTGGAGTAGTTCTACCGATCCATAAAGATGTTCTCTTTTTGGAGCATAAGGTAATAAGGGATGATGGTGGACATTATCTGGGTATATTGGGGGATTTTTGGGGGGAAAAATATGGATGTTTTCGGTCTATTTACCCACGGCCTGATGACGATTTTTTTTTTCAGGAAATGAGTACTTTACTGCCTCAACTGGAAGAGGCCCTTGGTACGGCCCTGCCTCTATAATCTGTGTGGGAGACTATAATGCAGTGGCTGATCTTGTGTTGGATAGAAGGGTGGAGGGTGGTGGAGGGGGAAAACTCCAGGCCCGAACAAGGGATTTGCTGAATTTTGTCATATGGTGGGACTAGGGCTGTACCAATGACTATGCAAGCAGTGAGGCCACACAGGGCACAAGTACAGAGGGGAGCACTGATATCATCACTGGACTTCCAGGAAGCTCAGAAAGAGTGAGTTTTTATTTTATTTATTTATTTAACAGTATTTCTATACCGCCTTATCTTAGAATCAAGGCGGTATAGTTACTGAACATGACTGGTTGGAGGGGGTATCAGATTCATTAGTTGCACAGTGCACATTTCTAGCTTGGTACTGTCCTGGGGAGGACTATTGGACATGAGGGCAATATTTTATCCTGATGATAGACTATATCTATATCTCTAGAGCTCACCCCTGTCAGAGTCAGTTGGATTATATTTTGACCTTGGGATCATTGCTCCCTAAAATTGAGTCAGTGGAAATAGGTTCTCTAACGGTCTTGGATCATGCCCCCTGTGGTACTGCAACTTTTATTTCATAGGATGGAGGGTGGGAGGGGATGTTGGCGCATGCCTGTGGGATTGCAAGATGATCTTGGTTTCGTAGCCTACTTAAATCAGCAGTGGAGGGACTTTGCGGAATCACGTCTATAATGGCAAACTGGGAAAGCGGTGATGCGTGGAACCACAACAGCGCATGTTGGTGCATCAGAGGTGCTGAATGAATGCTAAAATTTTGACTTTGGGGGTAAGTATGCAGAAGGTACAGTGTCGCTTAGCACGCCAGGTGGATTCTGTGGTAAAGGAAGAATTGTTTCAGTTACAGACATAATTTAGGATGTCGATGCATAGTAGAGGTATGAAAGCCCTTCAAATGCAAAGACATCAGGTATTTCAATGTGGCAATAAATCAGGATGTTGTTTGGCTAGGATGCTGCAAAAACCAGGGACAACACATTTTATTGCTAAACTTAGAGATATAGATGGTATCAGACACCACAATAATGACCGTATTCAAGACATTTTTTTAACCTACTATAAATCTTTATATACGGGTAAAACTGTGGAGGAGGATAAGATTGATAATTACCTTGATTATTTGAATCTCCCAAAGTCAACAGAAGAAGAACAGGCTTGTTTGAATGCTCCTATCTTATTAGAGGAAATGCTAGGGATGATTAAGGATTTGAAGAATTTCAAAGCACTGGGCCCTGAAGAATTAAGAGCAGAATTCTATAAAGTGTTATTAGATCAAGTAGCTGAACAACTAAAAATGTTTTTTAGAGATAGCGATTGGGGGACAGTCTTTGGGACTGACATTAAATAAAGCTTTGATAACTGTACTACTAAGCCTGGTAGAGACACTGAACTCCCAGGGTCTTACCGGCCTATCTCGCTTCTGGATGTTGACTTGCACATTTTTACAGACGTGTTGGCAAATTGTTTGCAGGAGGTACTTGTGGTATCTGTGGCTCAAGTGGGGTTTGTACCCAGAAGAATGGGGATGATTAATGTATGTAGGGTGTTGACGCGCATTGAAGTGGCGCAACAACAGGTAGAAGAAGCCTCAGTAGTTAGCTTTGATTTAGAAAAAGCATTTGATAGTGATGCATGGCCCTTTTTGTGGGGAGTCCTTAGAAGGTTTGATTTTAGAGGTTTATTTCTGGAAGGGATTCAAGCCTTGTATGATGGCCCGCAAGCATGATTGAAAGTTAATGGTGACTTGGAAACATCCTGGGGGGGGGGGAGGGACTCGGCAGGGCTGTCCCCTCTCTCTGAGTCTGTTTGCTTTGTATATTGAGCCATTAGTGAGGAAGTTAGCTCAGGACCAGGACGTGGTAGAAGTGAAGGTGGGTAGCAGGGATGTATGGTTGACTTATTTGCAGATGATCTGTTGATGTTATTAACATGCCCTAAACAATCTTTACAGAAAGTTTTGGAGTTGGTGGAGGAATTTAATTCCCTCTTGGATTTAAAAGTCAACTGGGATAAAACATTGGCATGGATTTAATGGGATGGGAATAGTAAGGGTGTGGGGGAGGGGGCATTTTCCTTTTAAATGGGCTCCTGAGGTAATGTTTATGTTAAAGTTTATTAGGTTTCTTAATATACTGCTCCTTATTAAGCCAGGGCAGTTTACATGACAGCAAAAACAGGGAAAATCGCCTTAGGCCAGGGAAAAAGAAAAATAACTCCATTATATGACAGGACAGAGGAGGGGGACTCATTTGGGGATTAAGATACCAAGAAACCTGGACATTCAATATGCCTTGAATATCAGTGATGTGATGCGCCAGTCAGAGACTTTGGTGGAAGTGTGCATGAATTTACCGCTTTCGTTTTGGGAAAGTGTGCATTCTCTGAAGATGCACTGAAGGAGAAAGGAAGGTAAGCCAGCTATACATGGCTCCTTGCCCTGCCTCCCACTGACGTCACTGCCGGCCTTCTGGGACATTAAAAAGGCTGCGCTTCAGGCGCACTGCCCTTACCCAGTCAGATCGACATCAGGGGCAGAAAGGGAAGAAGGATCATCGGCTCTCTACAGCTCCGGGAGAAGGGAAACCCTCTGCAAACTCCTTGCATTGAAGGAGAAGGGAAGGTAAGCCAGCTACATGTGGCTCCTTGTCCTGCCTCCCACTGATGTCACTGCTGCCCTCCTGGGACATTAAAAAGACCGTGCTTCAGGCGCACCCGTGCCTGGCGGGCCCATGCCTGAGCGTGGACATTGAGCAGAGATTCTAAACGACCATTGATTATTCCTCATCTCTACACAGGGCAACTGAAGGTACTAAATATTTTAAAATTGCATATCATTATGGCTTACAACAACTATTTCAGAGTCTTGTTAACCATATTAATTTTACTTGCATTAGTTACACCTAAGTACACTCAAGCCTACACACTTGTCGCACACAACATTCCAATCATACATGACTACAAAAATCCCAACCTCTACCACAATACTAGTAACTACAAACCACAATATAACCAAGGACAAAGAAACCAACTCATATACATCACATCTGTGAATCCTTTCCAACAGAACAATCAGCAACCTAGACCCACACCTAAAGACCTCCAATGCATCCTCATAAATGTGAGATCAATTAGAAATAAAATACCAATCATAGCTGATATCCTTACTGACAATAAGCCAGACATCTTCTTTATTACAGAAACATGGCTCACAAAACATGATATCATACTTCTAAATCAATTGAAGGACGATGACTATGAAATATTTCACAGCCCAAGGGCTGTAAAGAGGTAGTGGCATACTCACTATTATAAAGAACAATCAAAAGGTCACTCTCATTTCTACTAACAGTATTGAGGACATGGATGTTCTCATGATAGAAATACTCACACTCACCACAGGTCTAATATATAGACCACCATCCACCGATACGAATTCTCTAACCTTCATTTTAGATACAGTCTGCTCCTACAATACAAAAAAGCAACTAGTAATTCTAGGTGATTTAAATCTTCCCTCGGTTAAACCTAACCACTTTAAACCATGTCTGAACTAGACCTCAAACAAATCATAGACTTCCCAACACATATAAAAGGGAACACTCTCAATCTAATTTTCATTAAAAATCACTACATTGCAGTAACAATTTCATATAACTCCAAGCCACTCCTGTTCCATGGTCTGACCATTATCTAATAAACTTCAATCTTCTACAATACAGTAAGCTTCCAACCCAACAGTCTAGGCAAAGACTTGCTGCAGTGTTCAAAAAATTTGACAAAGCCAACTTCTTAAATCAAATAATGCCTCACATATCTCTTCCAGTAACTGATATCAACACCAGTATTACAATATGGAATGAAACTATCACAAAAGCAGTTATACTTTCCAACCCTAAAACAAACAAACCTAGATCCAGGCAGAGAGACTCTCAACCTTGGTACTCTCAAGAAATAAGACAGCTAAAGAGAGAATTAAGAAAGATAGAAAAATGTGGTATAAATCTAATTCTAATCATGACAGGAAACTTTATAATGAGAAACTAACTTCCTACAGGAACACAATAAATGCATCAAAAAAAGCTTTTCACACAAAATTACTTACAAACTCTCTCAACCGCCCCAGAGAGTTATTTGAAATAGTTAAAAACTTAACAAATACACATAATAAAGAAAACAACACCCCTATTATCCCGCAAACACTAGCTAACTATTACATCTCAAAGCTCTCACCATTATCAGACCCACCAATACCACTTGACTACTCTCAATCTAACCCCAAGTAAATATGGCATAAATTCCATACTGTGTCACTTAAGGAACTTAATAGGGTCATCTCCAATATAAATACTACCACCTCCAGCCTCGATCCATGTCCAGTTAGATGGATTAAAGTCACAAAATCATATCTAGCACCACACATACTAAATATAATAAACTTTTCACTCACACATGGAACTATGCCCACCATTCTAAAAAGGCCTTAATTATGCCAATTTTAAAAAACAAAAAACTAGACAACTTTGATTCATCATCATATAGGCCTATATCTAGCCAACCATTTACGGCAAAAATCATAGAAAAAATCATGCATATACAACTACAAAACCACATTGAGCTAAATGCACCCCTAGACACCCATCAAAACGGTTTCAGGCCACACCATAGTGTAGAAACACTTCTAAAAGGACTCTTCGATAATCTTCTAAAATATATTGACAGTCCAAAACAAGCAGTCCTACTAATATTCTTGGATATTACAGCTGCCTTTGATTCTATCAAGCACTCCATCCTCATAGAAAGACTCAAACAAGTGGGAATACATGGCACTACTCTTGCATGGTTCCAATCATACCTCACTGACTGATCACAACAGGTTAAAATAGGACAACATACATCTATAATCCACACACAAAAACAAGGAATTCCACAGGGCTCTGTGCTTCTGTCAGTGCTCCTTTTTAACATTTATTTACAACCAATCTTTCACATCCTACAGCAGTGCAACATAAAATATGCAATATATGCAGATGACATAATGATTTACCTCCCAATGGATATGGATTCTCTTGACTTCTCTGGCATCAAATCATGCATCACTAAAATGTCCCATTGGCTAAACAACCACAATCTCAAAATTAATCTTAAAAAAAATGAAGCATTATTCGTAACAAGGAATCAAAACTTTATTCCCCAACAGAAATAAAAATTGAAAACACAAATATTTGCATAAAAAATGAAATCAGATACCTCGGTGTCATTATGGAAAAAGCTTTGAGCCCAACAACACACATCAGGAACACAACAATCATAATATACAATAAATTAAGATACCTTAAAAATCTAAGACCCTTATTACCACAGCAGGACTTTAGATCAGTCCCCCAAGCACTAATTCTACCTCACATTGATTTCAGTAACACTATCCTTCAGGGTCTCCCAAAATATGCACTACACCAACTGAAAATAGCACATGTTGCTGCCCGAATGCTTACAAAAGCAAGTGCAACTGAACACATTACGCCAATCCTGTTCAAACTACACTGGTTGCCTCTATAAAGCAGGATCAAATATAAAATAATCATGACTATGTTTAAACTGTTAAGGGAGACAGCACCATCGCATCTATCTGGTCTACTAAGCAACCCCACAAGGCATAGAACACCAAAACCAGAACACTCTACTCGTTCCCAACTCCTTTACAAAATTCAGTGAAACTACAACTAATAGAGCATTCAGTTTCTCAGCCCCTTCATTATGGAATGCCTTGCCAGACAGACTTAGAGCTACCACTGACCTAGCAACCTTTAAAAAAGACCTCAAAACCCATCTTTTTACAGAGCCCTTTGACACTTCAGAACCAACTGAAGAACTATTCCCCACTTAGACCCAAACCATATTCTCTGCATCACAATACAACATATCCCCGAACACCAACACCAACATTTCATATGATAAAAGCATACCACATAATCCAACTACGATCATGCAATGCAATATGTAACACTCAAGAATGATAAATATGTAAATAAATGTGTAGAATCCTGTTATCATCCATGTAAATACGTTAAAGACATCCTAACTTTCCTATGTATTTTGATAAGTTACCTGTTTGAATAAGTTATAATGCAACGTTTCAGTTATTGTTCAATGTAAACCGCCTTGATTCTGCTGAAAGGTGGTATATAAAACTGTTCAATGAATAAATAAATGGTTATTCTACTAAAATGGCTCTGTGTCTTACAATGCTTACCAGTAGTTTTAAGGAGAAGGGATTTATTATGATAGGATAATTTGATTAATCAATTTTAATGGCATTCTGGGTGGCCTAGAGTCCGCCCGGCTAAGTTGATACGTAGCTCCTGGGATGGTGGGTTGGGAGTACCCAATATGTGGCTTTATAATGTTGCATGCTTATTAGGAGGTGTTCGAGGGTGGCTGATGAAGGATTCTAAATGGGCAGATACAGATCTAGAGGACAAGTTGCCCTGTTTGATAATGTCTAGTTTTGCGCTACACTATGGCATTGTTACTTTATTTGTATAATTAATAAAAATGATTGATACTTAAAATCTCTTATATCCACCGAAAGAATAAGTACAATCAGTAAAAACAAAGTTAAAAATGTGAAAAAAGAGCCTACCAAAAAATAATGCACCTGCAGAAAACATTATACTTGCAAAATTTCTGCAGGAACTGGAGAAGAAAGGAGTCAGATCACTCACAATTTTAATCACATATCTGAGTGAGGAGACTAACACTCTCAATAAAGAAGTATAGCTCATCCGCTTCCCTAATGGCAAGAATACCCTCGTCCAGTCAAGATAAATAAACCTTTGCATATTGAAACTCCAGCACAGTTTTCCACCACCACCAAGACATTCAAAAAATTTCCCCTCGTCCTCTTCCATTGAACCAGCAATTTACATGGTATTTATTAGGGCTTGAGGGATCTCCAATCACTTCTTCCCCATTAATGGCATAATTCTAAAGGATGGCAGCTGGTCTGACACTCCCCTTGGCCCTTCCAGTCAGGATTTAAATGGGGCTATAGCATGGAAAAGGTTTAATTGGTACTGCTGTCTTCGGGGCCAACCACCCATTCGGCAAGACAAGGCAGTCACCTAGGGCAGCAGCCTCTGAGGGTCAGCAAAGACCAACAGCAGCCAAAAGAAAACAATTGACCCTGACAGATGCATAAATTCAATGAGTCATCAGGACATTCTTTAACCTGCAGGGAGAGCAGGCTCACACCCATACAAAACTTACTGTAAAAGTGTGACACTCAATTATGCATCTTTACAGGATAGTTGTGGGGGTGGTGTTTTTCGATGATCATGATTGTTGAGTTTAATTATCAAAATCTCAAGGGTGGGGGGGGGGGGATAAGGCTGAAGGCTCCCCTGGGATGCCCAATACCTTTGTATCAGCACCAGCTTATGTTAAATTACTGGATAAGGTTAAGGAAGACTTATTACTGTTTTTATTTAGCATTGTCAAAGTTGAAAATCCTAGTTCACACATGTAGATTGCTGTGAATAGCAGCTACAGCAGACGATCAGTCTTACCTATCAGTGGAAATCTGGTGACAGGTTTAATGACTTATGATGTGCTCTCACAGGTCAGGTGCAGCTGTTCATTTTCTTACTCAAGCATCAGGTTTAGCTCCATTATTAGTTCAAGATTTTCCAAAACAAAAGAACCTTTCACCCTGCACTTTCTCTTTAAACTCTCAAATCCTTTTGCGGGAGCTAGTATCTAACCCGTGAGCAGGGCTGCGAAGTTGCTGAGGTTCTAGAAGGGAGACTTTTTGGCCAGTGTGGTATATGTGGTCTCTGATTCTACCCATTGAAATCAGTGCTGCTGGTTCCAGAATGCTTCAGGAGAGGCAGGACAGGATTAACGAACTAGCAAACTAAGCACATGTCTGGGGCCCAACTACATAAGAGGGGACCTCATAGATGTGCTAAGTTCAATAGTTACCAGAAAAAATGTTGCTCTGATAAGTCAACAAATGACAAAATAATTAAGGAAAACATGCAGATCACGACTCACGGAATTATTTCCAACTCCTCTGCGTGTGTGCTTCTGTATGTGTATACACACACCCATCTGTATCTGCAGTGCTTCTGTGTGTATGGGGTGGGGGACAGTTTGTGATGCAGTTGGGCAGTTGCAAGAGGGAGGTTTTGGAGGTGGGGCAGTTTTAGGATGGTGCACTAGAGGCAAGGGGTTTTTTTGCAGTGTGGTGAGGCAGTTGTATTGGGTAGTTTGGGTGGGAGTAGTTTTCAGGATAGGGAGAAGTTGAAATGAGCACTTTTTGGGGATGGAGACAGTGGTGGGGTGATGGGGCAGATTGAGTAGTTTTTAGGGATGAACACATGCCATAGGGTGCTTTTTTGGGGGGAAGGATGCAGTTCTTTGAGTGGTGGGGCAGTTGCAGTGTGTAGTTTTGGTAGTGGGGCAGTTGCAAGGCAGTTTGTGGAGTGGTGGGACACTTTCAGGGACCATTTTGCAGGGTGGTGGGATTATATTTGGTCATAGAGGTAGTTAGAGAGGTGGAAGATCAGTTATGGGTGAGTATTTTTTGGGACTGGCTCAGTTTTCTGGGCGGTGGTACAGTTGCAGGTGGTAGTTTTAGGAGTTAGGTAGTTTGTGAGGTGGTGGAGCAGTTGTAGCAGTGAAGTCTTAGGTTGTAGTGATAGCCTTTGGGTGTGGTAGGGCACTTGAGAGGGGTAGTTTTGGTGGCAGGACAGTTGCAGGGTCAGTTTACAGAGTGGTGGGCAGTTTCTGGGAAGCAGTTTACAAAGTAGTGGAGCAGTTGTGGTGTGATAGTTTATGGAGGTGGAGCAGTTGGCATGTTGATGTGTAGTTGTGGCAGAATACTTTTTGGGAGTGGGGCAGTTTGATAGGGAAGATGTGGTGGGGAATATGTTTGGGTATGGGAGCAATCTGTGGGGTAGTGGAGAAGTTGTGATAGGTAGTTTTGATGTTGGGTGGTGGGTTACAGTGGGGTAGGTTTTCAGGGTGGATCAATTAGCAGGGTGGTGAGGAGTGTTGCAGTGGGGTAGGCTTTTGGGGTAGGGACAGTTTATGGGACAGTTGCAGAGAAGCATTTTTGGAGGATGGGTCAGTTTATAAGTTGGTGGAACAGTTGTGAGGGGGTAGTTTTTGGGGGCTAGCTAGTTGCAAGTGAGTGGGGGTGTGGCAGTTTGCTAGATGGTGGGCAGTAGTAGGGGGTTAGCTTTTGGGGTTGGGGTGTTGAGGCAGTGCAGCAGAACAATTTTGGGTTATAGGGCAGTTTGCAGGGTGGAGGGACAGTTTTGGGGTTGAGAGAGTAGAGAATAGAGAGAGAGTTTGAAAGAAGGACATCTCTAACTGCTAGGTTTCACTGTAGCAGTCCAATATCATCACTACACGGTTACCAGGACTCCCCGCCTCTGCTCCATCCCGGAACCCCCCAACACACCCCGATGCTAACCGGATAGCATTGGGGAGGTAGGGGACATAGATGGGAATATCCAATGGCACTAAATGTGTAGGTGTCATTGAATATTTCTGTCTAAGGCATTTGGACAGTTTACAGGGCTGTAAACTGTGTAAATGCCTTTTGAATATCGGGCCCAATGTGCATAGTGACTGATGGTGTATTTAAGTGATGCGCATGTCTATTTCCACAGGAAGAGTTTAGCTGTTTATCTGTGTACGTGTGAGTGTGGAATGTCAGGGGGTGGGACCAAGTGTGTGAGTGTTGGCAGGAGCTGTGTATGTGCATGTCAGGCTCAGTGTATGTGTGTATCAGGGGGCTCTATGTGTTGGGGACTCTATACATGTGTGTGCATATATGTGTCAAGTGTTTGGTGCATGTATTAAGAGATCTTTATGTGTGTGCGTGTGTCACAGTCTCTGTGTCTATGCATATATGTGCCAGGAGCTCTGTGTGTATGTCTATGTGTGTGGGGGGAGGCTCTGTGTGTGCAGGTGCATGTATCTGTAGGGGACTCTGCATGTGCAGCTGTGGCATGTATACTTCTCTTTCTCCCTTGGACTTTCCCCTGCTCTCCTGTTGCCACTCCCTGTCCCTCCCACCCTCTCTCTTGCACTATCCCTCTTTCCCTTCCATCCTCCTATATACTCCTCCCCTCTCTTTCATCTGCTACCCAACCTTGCACTCTCTCAGTTCCCTGCCACCAGCCTTTCACTCCTTTTCCCTTGCCCTTCTTGCACTTATCCTCTTACCTCGGTTCCTTCTCAAACCCTTTCCCTTCCATTATGATCTGCCCCTTTTCTCCTCTAATCCTGTCTCTTCCCTTATGCTCTATCCCAGTCTCTCCTCCTCTGTAACCCCACTCCTTTCCTTATGCTCCACTCTTTTCTTCCTAACCCAGCTCCCTCTTGTCCTTTCTTTCCCTTCTACTTTCTTCTCTACTGTGGTCTTCCATAGTGGTGGGACCCAGGGACTCCTGCCAGACCTTTAAGTCCACTGCTTCTCTCTTTTATGCTGGTGGGATCTGAGGACTCTTGTTGGCTCCTCCAGCCCGGTGAGATTTCGAGACATCCATTGCTCCTCTCTTCCAGGCTGTCAGGACTTGGACTCCTGCAGCTCCTCAGTTCCTTTGCTCTTTAAAGGCTGGAATGATGCCTTACACATCCATTAGCTTGCACATACACAAACTGATGCATATGAACAGACAAACACATAGACCAGACCCTCTGCAATAGACACTATCGCTTAAGCAAGCATGTAACTTTATTTAAGGAAGCCTGGGCTGGATCTACAGGATCTGGCCAATGACTATCCACTTGCTAACTTGCCAGTACTGCCCAAAGCAATTGCAGAGGGTGCACTGTGGCAGCTGAAGAAATACTTGCATGAGCATGTGCTCCTAGATTCATTTATTTATTTATTTATTTAGACAGTTTTGTATACAACCTTATCCTTCAATCATAGTGGTCACAACACAATTGGGGGATACATTTAACATGAGGGGATATGAGACACATACACGAATACTTATAGGGAACATGGGCAATGGAGGGTTAAGTGGCTTGCCCAAGACCACAAGGAGCACCTTTGGGACTAGAAACCCCAGTCCTTCTGGCCCAAGGTTGCTGTCCTCTAGTGGGATTTGAACCCCCGACCTTCTGGCCTGAAGTACCTTGCCCCAACCACTAGGCCACTCCTCCTCCTAGATGGATTTCAGTGTGGTTTCGGCCAGCTAGCTCATGGGGCTACCATACTGATGTTACATTTATATCACCTGCATTTGACATGGTGAATCACGTAATACTGATATCACATTTGAGGTCATGTCCACAAAATTGCATGAAGTGGATGTGAATCCTCATGGAAATCATTACTGTATGGGGTCCTCGGGGTTCTGCCCTATCTCCCGCATTGCTTAATGTATATCTTCAACCACTGGCAATGTATTTATGTTCCAAGGGTTTTCAGTTTAGAATGTATGCAGATCATATACAGTCATTAACATGATTAATCCTTCAGACATTTTGAAGTGGTGCTTGTAAACTAATAAAGTGGTTTCTCCAAATGGCTTAGATTTACACATACCATGACAGTCATGACCTTCCCTCCTAAGCGACTGGATGAGTTAACCTTAAAAGCCAAGAAAAGTGAGCTGTTGTGAGTCAGGAAGTTCTCATCCACAGAAGTGTTGTCCTGCTTCTGGCTGCGCACACTAACTTTCATATCTCTTCCATTGTCTGAAACTTACCACTTTTAGCTGGGAACCTGTTGTTTAAAAAATCAGAGTAAGATGACTGTGGCTTTAGCTTTCTAGAAGGATTGCTTAGTCCTGTCCTGATTTTTGATCTATACTATTACTTTGTGCTATGGACTGTTGCAATTCTATTACGATTACCAGCTTGTCAAATTCAAGTTCTTCAAGTAGCACAAAATGCTGTCGCTCAACCGACATTAGGATGCACTAGTTGTGTGAAAACATTGCCCATTTTAAAGTTGTTGCACTGATTACCTATATCAGTTACAAATATACAAATATGTACTATACTATTATTTTTTGGTCGGAATGCTTTATTGGTTTACAGCCCTGAAACAAATCTGTGCCTCTTCCAGTTTATAGCTGAGGAAATTTCACCTATGACACTTTATTAACTAACTGTCATTCCCAAATTAGAAGATTGTTGCTCTACCAGACAGGTGTGAATTTCACCCCTGAAGATTCAATCAGACTTTTGCATACCCTGCCCCGAGACAGTGTGAAACAGCGAGTGAGTGTGCTCTGCTCCCACTTCTGAGAGTTCTAGCTTTATGGCTTGTTTGGAATTGCACTTTGGATCAAGTTGGGGGTTGTAGGTTAACTAGAAAAGTTACTGACATTGACGCAGTGAATAAAATAATGATTCCGACCAACAACATTGTCAGCCACCTCATATTTCCATTCACAACTGTGCTTTTTCTGCCTGCTATATTTATTGCACCATCACGTAAAATCCTTTTGCAATTTGCCCATTGTAACTCATAATTTTCAGTTACACAGTCATGCAGTGCTACAAATATCTCTGCTGCTGCTGAATTTGTTGAAAGACTTGGACAGCATAGTAGATCTCACATAAATTAACTGTGATGCACAATTTGAAATTTGAGAGCTCTTATAAAGTCATTTAGAAAAATTGATTCACTAACTGTAATCAACTAAGCTTCCAAATTCTCTTCAATAACTCACGTTCACTGGAATGATTCACTTAAGATCAGTTTGTTTATGTTTATATTTATGTTTATTGTCACTTGATATACCGCCCTTTGTGACATCAAGGCGGTGTACAATCCAAAGAAAAAGAAAAAAAAATCCAAAGTAAGGCCAAAGGCCAGAAAAGGAAAAGAACTTTCCTTATGATACCTAGCATTCTATTTCCTCTCTTGGCCGCCTCTACACACTGGGCCGAGGGTTTTAACATGGTATCCACAATGACACCTAAATCTTTTTCTTGGGAGGTGCCTCCTAATGTGGAACCTTGCATCGTGTAACCATAGTTTGGGTTGTTCTTCCCTAGGTGCATAACTTTGCACTTGTCCACATTAAATTTCATCTGCCATTTTGATGCCCAGTCTTCCAATTTATCAAGAGCCTCTTGCAACTTTCCACAATTCTCATGGGTTTTAACAACTTTAAATAGCTTTGTGTCATCTGCAAATGTGATAACCTCACTCATTATTCCCTTTTCCAGGTCATTTATGAATATGTCAAAAAGCAGCGGACCCAGCACAGATCCCTGGGGTACACCACTATTAACCTTTCTCCATTGGGAAAATTGGCCAGTTAGCCCTACCCTCGCCTATCTTTTAACCAGTTCCTGATCCACAATAGTACACTGCCTCCTATCCCATAACTCTTTAGTTTTACCAAAAGTGCCTGATGAGGAACCTTGTCAAAGGCTTTCTGAAAGTCCAAATACACTATATCAACTGACTCTCCTTTGTCTATCTGTCTTCAAAAAAACATAACAAATTAATAAGACAAGATCTTCCTTGTCTAAAGCCATGTTGGCTGTCTCCCATTAAGCCATGACTATCTACATGTTCAGCAATTTTCTTCTTTATGATGGTTTCTACCATTTTTCCCGGTACTGACGTCAGGCTCACCAATCTGTATGTTTATGTTTATGTTTATTAAATAGCTTAATATACCACCCATCACGGATCACCCCTGGAACCCTTTTTAAAGATTGGCGTTACGTTGGTCATCCCCCAATCTTCAGGTATTACAGATGATTTTAATGATAGTTCACAGATTACTAATAGCAGGTCTGCAATCTCAGGTGATTTGCTGCTGTTCATTTATTCAAATAGTTGTAATACATCTTCCCGATGTATCAATATTTCCTTCAATTCTTCCGCACCTTTAAATACCACTTCAGTCATGGGTAACATCCTTACATCTTTCTCAGTAAAAACTGAAGCAAAGAATTCATTCAGTCTCTCCGCTATCGCCTTGTCGCCTCTTAGTGCCCCTTTAACCCCTCTATCAGCTAATGGACCAACTGACTCTCTCACAGGTTTTTTGCTATGAATGTACTTGAAAAAGTCTTTATTAAGTGTTTTTGCTTCCGCAGCAAGTATCTTCTCAAATTCTCCCTTTGCCTGCCATATCAATGCCTTGCATTTAACTTGCCAGTGCTTGTGCTGTTTCCAGTTTCCACCCAAGCTTGATGTAAGTCTTTAACCTTTGCAACTGCTCCTTTTAGTTTTTTCTTAACTATTTTCCTCATTTTATCATAGTCTCCCTTCCAGAAGTTAAAAGGTAGTACTGTGGATTTCCTTACTATTCCTCCTCCACTAATTAAATCAAACGCAATCATGCTATGATCACTATTGCCCAGTGGCCCCAACACCCTTATCTCTTGCACCAGATCTGGTGTTCCACTAAGGACTAGGTCCAATATGGCTTCCCCTCTGGTTGGTTCATGAACCAGCTGCTCCAAGAAGCAGTCATTTATGTCATTATCCATTTGTTCATTCTGGCCAGGCGGTCGATAGTACACCCCCACTGCCATTGCCTTCCCCTTTTTACATGGAATTTCAATCCATAGAGATTCTACAGCAAATTTTGTTTCCTGCAAAACTTTAATCCTTTCTGACTCAATGCCCTCTCTAACATAGAGTGCAACCCCTCCACCAATTTGATCAGCTTTATCATTACGATACAGTTTGTACCCAGGTATTACAGTGTCCCACTGGTTGTCCTCCTGCCACCATGTACAACTGTCGAGAAGGATTGTGGGCAGTAGAGATAAGATTAGAAAAATAAGCTTGTTTGGCCTCATGAGTACAAGAGCTGTATTGACAATGTTGTTCCTGGAAATGGACCAGGGCGCACAGTGAGTGGGACTTTCGCCATACACGTTCAGCCCGACGAAGATGAGTGCAAAAAAGGTGAAGCCCGGGGTGATACCAGGGTTGATGAGTACAATGACGGGACATCTGTGGCTGTAAGGGTGCCACTTGGTCAAGAGCAGAGGAGAGGTGTGTGGTCCATTGTGAAACCTGTGTGTTATGAAAGAGGGAAGTGAAGTCACCTGGGAGCAATTGATCAGCTGCTGGGAAAAGTTGGAGAGCATGGGGAGTGAGACGTCGGCCCAGGCGGATGGAGGTTGGATGGATACTAGAGGAGGAGACTGGGGGGATAGTAGGCCTAAGGACTGGGAAATCTACAAGGAAGGTCAGGCAAGAATGGTCAGTCCAAAGAAGAGGGCTCACAAAGAGATTTGAGATCAGTAAAGAAGAGGAAGATTGAGTGATCACCAGATCTAAGGTGTGACCAGCCATATGAGTGGGAGAGGCCATGTGCTGTTTAAGAGACAGGCCATGGAGGAGAGTAATAAAGGAAAGATCCCTAGAAGAGAGGGGTGAGTCAAAGTGACCATTAAAATCACCCACAATCACCAGATGGGAGAATTGATGAGAAAGATCAGAAAGAGTTAGGGTGAGAGCATCCCACAAATAAGACTGAAGGGAGGGTGGGGAATAGAGGATCAGGAAATAGACCACAGGGGAAGTCTGAAGGCATAAAAGAAGAAATTCTGGATAGTGTAATGTGGGGGAGTAAATATGAGAAATAGGGAGGGAAGAGCGGAAGATTGCAACAACACCTCCACCGGTGCGGCCAATACGGGGGACAGAGATGGCAGATAAAGCCTAAAGGTAAGCACCTAGTAAGGAGCTGCTGCTCACCATCTTTGAGCCATGTTTCACACAGGCAAAGGAGGTCCAAAGATTCTTGAAGAATGAGATCCTGTATCAGTAAAGTTTTTGCTCTCAAAGAATGACAGTTAACAAAACCTAACTCAAGCAGAGGAAAATGCAAGGAAGTTGGAGGAGCAGGCTGCAAAGGATGCAGGGCAGGGATACAGGGGTAAAGGTTGGCAAGATTAAGCAATGAGGCCCCTCTAGGCATAGGGTACAGAGGAGCTTGACGGGGCGACAGTCCCACAAGACTGGAATGGCTGACATAAGGAAGGAGACTGGAGTGGCCAGTTCTAATTGGCCTCTAGAAATAGAAAGAGAAAACCTACTTACCTGAAGCAGTGAGCAGGCACAAACAGGGAAAAAGGAGCAGAGAAGGTGTGCAAGCAAGAAGATGGTCAATGTTGGGGACTCTGCATAAACACCTGCGCTCCTGGAGCGACCCCAAGGAGTCTACGTTGCGTGCCGTCGTGGCGATGAACGCCACTAGTGCTTGACTTTTATAGGGCGAGTCTTGCAGCTAATTACCTGGGGGAACGCGGTCATGTGAACGTGGCCATGTCACTTCTTGGAGGGGAGGAGCCAATGGCAAGTGAGTGGTAGTAGACCTGGGGAGACACGCAACAGCACAGTCAAAATAAATAATAAAGAGCAGTACAACATGGAAAAGCTTGATTGAACCCTGCTAGTGCTTGACTTTTATAGGGCGAGTCTAACAGCTGATTACCTGGGGGAACGCAGCTGCGTGAACGCAGCCGCTTCACTTCCTGGAGGGAAGGAGCCAACAGGCATGTAGATAGCTGGGTGGCTGGTGGACGTGAGGATCACCTGGTAACATGCCTGCCTGGTACGAAGGTAGCGAACCTCACGCGCCACCTAGATAAGATCTTAGATAGTGCTGGGGAGGAGTCTGCTGTCTTGGTACATGTCAGTACCAATGACATAGGAAAATGTGGTAAGGAAGTTTTGGAGGCTAAATTTAGGCTTTTAGGTAGGAAGTTGAAATCCAGAACTTCCAGGGTAGCGTTCTCTGAAATGCTTCCCGTTCCACGTGCAGGACCCAAAAGGCAGGCAGAGCTCCGGAGTCTCAATGCGTGGATGAGACAATGGTGCAGAGACGAGGGTTTTGGATTTGTTAGGAACTGGGGAACATTCTGGGGAAAGGAGGGGCTCTTCCGAAGGGATGGGCTTCACCTTAACCGAGATGGAACCAGGCTGCTGGCATTAACCTTTAAAAAGGAGATAGAGCAGCTTTTAAACTAGATAATAGGGGAAAGCCGACAGTCGCCCAAGAGCGGATGAATCGGAAGAATGTATCCTTGAAGGATACTACCAAAAGCAGAGAGATTTCAAAAAAAGAGTAAAGTAGCCCAAATGCCCTCGAGTATGGAGCAGACAGAGCTTAAATATCCCAAATTACCCATCTCTACCAATAGCCAAACTAATATGAATAAAATACAGTCTCTAAAATGCTTGTATGCAAATGCTAGAAGTCTAAAAAATAAGATGGGAGAGTTACAATATATAGCACTAAATGAGAGGTTAGATATGATTGGAATATCAGAGACATGGTGGAAGGAGGACAACCAGTGGGACACTGTGATACCTGGGTACAAACTATATCGTAATGATAGAGCTGATCAAATTGGTGAAGGGTTGTGCTCTATGTTAGAGAGGGCATTGAGTCAGAAAGGATTCAAGTTTTGCAGGAAACAAAATTTGCTGTAGAATCTCTATGGATTGAAATTCCATGTAAAAAGGGGAAGGCGATGGCAGTGGGGGTGTACTATCGACCGCCTGGCCAGAATGAACAAATGGATGATGAAATGCTCAAAGAAATCAAGGAAGCTAACAAAAGTTACAGCGCAGTAATAATAATCGGTGATTTCAATTAACCCTGTATCGACTGGGTCAGTGTCACGGCAGGACATGCTAGGGAGATAAAGTTCCTAGATGACATAAATGACTGCTTCTTGGAGCAGCTGGTTCATGAACCAACCACAGGGGAAGCCATATTAGACCTAGTCCTTAGTGGAACACCAGATCTAGTGCAAGAGATAAGGGTTTTGGGGCCACTTGGCAATAGTGATCATAGCATGATCACCTTTGATTTAATTAGTGGAGGAGGGATAGTAAGGAAATCCACAGTACTACCTTTTAACTTTCGAAAGGGAGACTATGATAAAATGAGGAAAATAGTTAAGAAAAAACTAAAAGGAGTAGTTGCAAAGGTTAAAGACTTACATCAAGCTTGGGTGTTGTTGAAAAATACTTTCTTGGAAGCCCAGACCAGCTATATTCCACGCTTTAAGAAAAGTGGATGGAAGTCCAAAAAACTGCCAGCATGGTTTAAAGGTGAGATCAGAGAGGCTGTTGTTGCCAAAAAAGAATCTTTCAGGAAATGGAAAAAAAAGAGCCAAATGACGAAACCTGGAAACAGCACAAGCACTGGCAAGTCAAATGCAAGGCATTGATAAAGCAGGCAAAGGGAGAATTTGAGAAGAAGATTGCTGCGGAAGCAAAAATGTGAAATAAAATTTTTTTCAAGTACATTCGTAGCAAAAAACCTGTGAGAGAATCAGTTGGTCCATTAGATGATAGAGGAGTTAAAGGGGCACTAAGAGGCGACAAGGCGATTGCGGAGAAACTGAATGAATTCTTTGCTTCGGTCTTTACTGAGGAAGATGTAGGGATGTTACACATGACTGAAGTGGTATTTAAAGGTGTGGAGGAATTGAAGGAAATATCGATACATCGGGAAGATGTATTACAACTATTAGATAAACTGAAGAGTAGCAAATCACCTGGGCCAGATGGTATACATCCAAGGGTGTTGAAAGAACTGAAATATGAGATTGCAGACCTGCTATTAGTAATCTGTGAACAATCATTAAAATAATCTCTAATAACTGAAGATTGGAGGATCGCCAATGTAACACCAATTTTTAAAAAGGGTTCCAGGGGTGATCTGGGAAACTACAGACCGGTGAGCCTCACGTCAGTACCGGGATAAATGGTAGAAACCATCATAAAGAATAAAATTACTCAGCATGTAGATAATCATGGTCTAATGGGAGACAGCCAACATGGATTTAGACAAGGAAGATCTTGTCTTACTAATCTGTTATGTTTTTTTGAAAGTGTGAATAAACAGATGGACAAAGGTGAGTCGGTTGATATAGTGTATCTGGACTTTCAGAAAGCCTTTGACAAGGTCCCTCATCAGAGACTTTTGGCAAAACTAAAGAGTCATGGGATAGGAGGCAGTGTACTACTGTGGATCAAGAACTGGTTAAAATATAGAAAGCAGAGGGTTGGGCTAAATGGCCAAATTTTGCAATGGAGAAAGGTGAATAGTGGTGTACTCCAGGGATCTCTGCTGGGTCCGCTGCTTTTTGACATATTCATAAATGACCTGGAAAGTGGAATAACGAGTGAGGTTATCAAATTTGCAGATGACACAAAACTATTTAAAGTTGTTAATACCCAAGAGGATTGTGGAAAATTGCAAGAGGATCTTGATAAATTGGAAGGCTGGGCATCAAAATGGCAGATGAAATTTAATGTGGACAAGTGCAAAGTTATGCACCTAGGGAAGAACAACCCAAACTATGGTTGCACAATGCAAGGTTCCACATTAGGAACCACCACCCAGGAAAAAGATCTAGGCGTCATTGTGGATAACATGTTAAAACTTTCGGCCCAGTGTGCAGCGGCAGCCAAGAGAGCAAATAGAATGCTAGGTATCATAAGGAAAGGAATGGAAAATAAAACAAAGGATATTATAATGCCTCTGTATCATTCCATGGTGCGACCGCACCTTGAATTTTGTGTGCAATTCTGGTCGCCGTATCTTAAAAAGGATAAAGCATTATTAGAAAAGGTTCAGAGAAGAGCCACCAAAATGGTAAAGGGGATGGAAGGATACTCCTATGAAGAAAGGCTAAAAAGGTTAGGGCTCTTTAACCTGGAAAAGAGACGGCTGAGGGGAGATATGATAGAAGTCTATAAATTAATGAACGGAGTGAAACGGGTAAACGTAGATCAATTGTTTACGTTATCAGAATATAGAAAGACTAGGGGACATGCAATGAAGCTACAGGGTAAACTATTTAAGACTAATAAAAATATTTTTTCACTCAACGTGTAATCAAACTCTGGAATTTGTTACCGGAGGATATAGTAAAGGCTGTTAGTGTGGCTGGGTTTAATAAAGGTTCGGACAAGTTCCTGGAGGAAAGGTCCATAAACCATTATTAAGAAGGGACCCAGGATATCAATGCTTGACCCAGTACAAGCATTGCGGAACCTGTGTCTTTTGGGAAAACTGCTAGGTATGGATGACCTAGATTGGCCACTGTTGGAAACAGGATACTGGGCTTGATGGACCTTGGTCTGACCCAGTATGGCATATCTTATGTTCTTATGTTCTAACTGAGTGGTAGTAGACTATTCACAGAGCAGTCCATCTAGGTCAGTACTCTAGGGAAGGAACTCAGGAAAGTCTTCTATTTTCCAGAGATGAGTCAGAACATCAGTCACCATGTACATACCTTTTTTACAGACTTATAAGAAAGATTCACAATGGGCTTCTAATCAGTAACCTGTATAATTAACCTACAACTTCCTGGCACAAATTCAGAGCCTTACCAAGTGCTGTGCAAGCAGTGCAATCGTACAGGCTGCAGGTATGGATGGGGCGCTAATGCCATCAGAAGGCCAGCAGGAGTGAGTTCCTGTGTGTGGCTGGGTGGAGAGGGGCCACCAGATTCACGAATTGCACCGTGCACATTTCCAGCTTGGTACAGTCCTACACAAATTAATCAAAGTGCAATTTCAGACAAGCCATAAACACCCTCTTTCAGCTGTTTTCACCCTATGGGCTTTACTGTAATATGCCATTGAACTCCCCCTATCAGCCTCTCAATTGCTGACTACACTTCTTGCTGATCTATCGCTGGATAACACAGATCTTAGCCTTTTGGCGATTATCTAATAGATTTCCTTTATAGCAAGAGGACAGAATCAAAACAAAGAGGGGGATAGCTTGCGAGGAGCAGCAGGCACAACCCTAAACAAAGGCATGGGGAGGGGGGAGTAACTTGCATAAAGCAGCAGATATAACTCTAGCCACCTCACTGGGCAGACTAGATGGATCATACTAGTCTTTATCTGTCGTCATTTACTATGTTACTTTGATACTGCACCATGGGATTCTCGGTAGTAACTTTAATAGCCAACTTGCAACTCTTGAGCAAAATATTAATCCAGAATGTATTAATAATAGCAATAAAGTTACCTCTCCCATCTTGTCTGTCATTCATCAGAACATACTCCTGCTAGAGGGATACTTCACTATGACTTTTTAAAATTTTTAATTTATAACATTTTCAAAAATACTTACAAAGCAAGCATCTAGGATACATGACAGGAAATAACATATTACAATAAAAATAGAATAATCCATAAGCTCACATCTCAAGGAGAAAACAAATATAAGTAATAATGATGAAGAAATAATCTCCCAAAAACATGTCAATTAAATGATCACAACTAAAATTCACCCATCTTACTCCTGTTTCTCTCTATCAGATAGAAATGCCTCCGCCTGCAAAGAGTCTACGAAGATAAATATAGATCATTGAAGTGTAGCAAACACTTACAAGGCTATCTCAAAAAAAAGGAGGCCCCGAGTTCCAATACCTTCGACGTGAGAGTCAAAAAGGCACTCCGGTGAAGTTGTGTGGCTCTCACAACATGCTGAGACAACTGAATCTTAGCACCACAGAATAATACATCGTTATTTTTAAAATAACTTTTAAATACTAAAACCTTGTCCTGCTCTGAAAGGAAACAGACCACCAAGGTAGCCTGGGTAGGAATGTTATCCTGAGAATCTTCTAGGAATTGGATTAGTTTTAAATCCGATTTGGGCTACAAGATATTAAAACCCTCTAGGAATTCATCAGTAACTTTCCTACCAAATAGATAAAACATTTTAGAAAATCAGAATTAGACCAAGATAGAATGGGCCTGATATTCGAAAGGCATTTACATAGTTTACAACTCTGTAAACCATATAAATGACGCTCAGTGGGATAGTCAATGGGACAGTTAGTGCCACTGAATATCCCCAATTTTCTCCCCTGCACACCCCGATGCTAATCGCTTAGCATCCGGGCAGGAGTAGAGGCAGCAACAGTGCTAACTGGGCAGTGGCGATATTTAATGCTGCCTGGTTAGTGACCTGTGGCTAAAACATAGGCAAGTGCTATAATAAAGATAAAGATAGCAAAAGAATTCCTTTCAGAAAATTCCCAGAAGTATATACTCACAATTGCAGATCTGTCTCCAGAAGTAGCAGTCCCCTTTTCTAGTCCTTAATTATTCAGAGCATGTTTTTTTTTTCTGTGATACTGTATGGATGTGAAAACTGGACCTTGAAGAAGCAGGATAGAAGGAACATTAATGCATTTGAATTGTGGTGTTGGTGGCGTCCTTTATGAATAGCATGCAGCTAAGAGAACAAAAAAAAAATTCTAAACCAAATTAAGTCTGAACCTTCACTTGATGACTAGATTAAAATGAACATATTTTGGATATATTATGAGACAACCAGACTCGCTAGAGAAATCAATTATGCTTGGAAAGGTTGACACAGAAGATATCGAAGATGGCCTAAAACAAGATGGATCAACAATATCAAACAGTCCCCTCAGCAGCACAGGCATAAATAGCTCAACCAGAGCTCTGTGATCCTCAGTCTTGAAGGCTAGAAAAGGGGACTGTTACTTCTGGAAAGAGATCTGCAATTGTGAGTATATACTTCTAGGAATTTTCTGAAAGGAATTCTTTCTATCAAAGCTATTTAATCTGTGAACCCACTATTTTTTGTTAAATCAGTCAGGGCCTAGTAGCAGCAGTTTAAGTTTAAATTTAAAACACAGAAGAGAACTTTCTGGTTACATTTCATACCCAGCAGAGAGCTTGTAGTTTTAATTTAATAGTCACTCAGGGCCTAGTATCAGCAAAGTACTTTTAGTTTAAATTTAAAACACAGAAGAGAGTTTTCTGGTTAAATTTGGAACCCAGCAGAGAGCTGTAGTTTAAATTTAATAGTCACTCAGGGCCTAGCATCAGCAAAGTACTTTTAGTTTAAATTTAAAACAAAGAAGAGAGCTTTCTGGTTAAATTTAGAACCCAGCGGAGAGCTTGTAGTTTAAATTTCATAATAAGTTAGAGCCTAGCAGCAGCAAAGAACTATAATTTAAATCAAATAAGAATATAGATTAGCACAAAAGGCAAAACAGGGTCAGTACTCTTTGAGCAGCAAATAAAGTCTTCTAGAGACCTTTACAAAGAGGCCTTCTACCTAGGGGGCAAGAGACCTGTGAAACGTTTTCAATAGGTGTTAACACCAGGTGGCAGGTCAAAAGGCCATTTTGAAAGACTCCTTCTATCCAAGCAAGGACTGTTAATCATCCAGGAAGTTGGTCACAGCTGCCACTGCCCCCTCCACCACCAGTACCCCTCTGTCGCCATGCTGACATGCCCTTCTGCTGGTGGTGCTGGTGGTGCGCAGTCTCAGGCCATCCAGTGTGTGGGTAGGTGGCTGCCTATGGTGTGGGTTCTGGGGTAGGGGTGCCTGCATAGCTGTCCACGCTTCCCCCCAGCACCGCTTGCCAATGTTCTGTGCCCTTGGGGGTACCTGCTGGGTACTATCCCCTGTGACACTGTGGGAAACACACTCGTGCCAATGTTGGGCCCTCATCAGTTGCTGTCTGGCTGCTCTACTGTTTAGGCATTCCTATGGGCCACCTAGGCATCACCCTAGTCCGCAATGTGGCCCAGCTGCACCACAGCATGTGCCGCCTGCAGCCCTCTGTGTCCCCTTTTCCAGCATCTGTCCAGTTGCCCATTCCGACATGCCCGCCCTGCTGTTGCGGAACATGTGCGTGCCATAGGAAACCTGTCCAGTGGGGAGGGAAAACCCTGATCAGCGCTATTTCACTGTGGGCTCATTCACCTTGTATGGGGACGGAGCATAGACCCTTCCAAAATTCATATCTTTTTTTTGGAGCTTTCTCGGGAGTGTTTTTTGATGTTTCCCATTAATATCACTATTGCCTAGATTAGTTATGTTTTTTTTATATTTTCTTCTGGTCATTTTCAATGTTTATTTGCCCTTTTGTTCCGTGCACATGTATCACACTTATCACTTTTTGCAGGTTTTCCTGGTTTTGCTGTACATTGCTGACGGAAATGGTTTCTTTTCCCTTTAAATCTGCTCTAACGCCAGGGTTTCACTGGCGTTAGTTTTCAGCCCCGGATTCCACAGTGTTAGTGTGCAGGGAGCCTCTCCCCACCCACTCTCTGCCCATTGACCCTCTCTCGCTGCCCCTGGGGAGCCTTCCTCCGCCCTCCGTGAGCCTATCTCCACCCGCAGCACTCATTTGCGCCGCTGCACGCGTTATCGCGCGCTAAGGTACCTTTTCGTCTGATAAAGCGCCATTATTGCGTGATAAGTGCCTTATAGCGCGATAACGTTGCCGGGTGCACATTAAGACGGTTTAGTAAACATACCCCATAGTGTCTTGTTGTGGATCGGTGTTAGAACCACTTTCCAAATTTTGTGACGTGTTTTTATGACCATGTGTTCAGAAAGTACCATCCTTTTTAAGGGATACTACTCATTTTATTACAAAACTTCAGCAAGTTACAGATGCAGTTCATGGCTTATGGCTTGTTTCACTTGACGTAACAGCGATGTACACAAATATTGATCAACATCAAGCTTTAGCTGTAATTTCTCAGTTACAACTCATGTTGCCAAATAGAATTCCTCAAGCATTTATTTTAAAGCTTCTTGGTCTGGTACTTACTAGGAATTATTTTCAATTTGAACAGCAATATTACCATCAAATCCAGGGGATTGCTGTGGGGACAACGGTGGCTCCATCCATAGCCACATTATATATGGCTGATTTTGAGTCTTCCCTGATTTATCCATCTTTATGGTTTAAAGAAGTAGTCCTGTGGGTTAGATTCCTAGATGACATATTTTTTCTATGGAAGGGATCTGAGGCGAATTTACATTTATTTACACAATGGTTGAATTCTTTACAACCTAATTTGTCTTTTACTATGCATTACCATTTTTCCAAATTGGAATTTCTGGATGTTTTAATTTTGAAACGTGAAAATATGCTTCATACTACATTGTTTAGAAAACCAGTGCAGAGAAATATGTTACTAACTTATTCGAGTTTTCATCCCATGTCCTTGAAAAAAAGTCTCCCATTTGGACAATTTCTACGGTTATGACGGATCTGTTCAAGTTTTGAAGATTATTTAAATCATGCACAAAAACGATCACGTCGTTTAGCACAAAAGAGGATACCCCCAAAAAATTATTAAACAAGCATTTTTGTGAGCTAAATATACTTATCGGGAATGGTTATTCCTTTTGGCGAATCAGGCTGAATTGAATAATTCAGTCAATTTCTCAACCTGATGTATTAGTGGGGGTATTACCATATATGTCATACACTGAAAATATTAAGAAGATTCTTTTCAAACATTGGCATATTCTTCAGTTACATTCATGTTTCCAGAAGAGATTGCAAATAGCTCACACACGAGGTCCTAATCTTCGTGATTTTGTTGGCATTACTTCTTCTCCTTTGGATAGACAAACCTTTGAACAACATACTGATTTAAGTCATTTTTCGTGTACTACTTGTGATTATTGTTCAGAGTCTATTGTAGGTAAAAAATGGCAGGCACCTAATTCTAATTTTTTTCACATGGCTAGATGACATACCACTTGTACCACTACTTATGTGGTATACGTCTTAGTATGTCCATGTAACCTTTTATATATTGGGAGAACAATCTGTTCTCTACAGACTCGATTATGTGAACATGCATCCAGAATTAAAAATAAAATTACATCTGCTCCAATAGTTCAACATTGTCTGGATTGTAATCATTTGTTTACGGACATTCATTGGAGAACTTTGGATTATGTGCCACAAAATCCATGAGGGGGCAATCGTGAGCAACGTCTTCAAATGCGTGAACAAACATGGATATTTAGGCTATCTACGGTGAAACCACTGGGTCTCAGTAAAGAACTGGATTGGACAAGCCTCCTTTGAAGTATCAGGACTTTGTCATTCATTGAACGTAACAGCTGTTACTTGGCATTTTCTGACATTTAAAGTTGTGATTGGCTCGAAACAGCATTTAACTGAGTATTCCACATTGTGGCACTAGATTGAAAATGAGCATGCACTGGCGTCCCGAAGATTTGGGGAAGCTGGGTGGTAGTCTACAGTTAAGCAAAGCGTTGAAACAGGGCACTACGATTTGTTTGCCCGAAACGCAGTACTGTGTACTTGGTTAAAAGCTGCCGACATTTGCGAAGTTTTAACTGAGTCTTGAAAATCATCATTTATTTATTTATTTATTTATAATACCGCGCTATTATAATCAGTGCGGTTTACAGCTGAAACAGAACATACTACAATGTAATAGGTCACATTGAGTTTACATTGAACAGGGGTAGTAAACATGGAAGAAACCGGGGGAACTATATGCAAATTATGAATACTCTTATGAAGGACATATAAGGATCTTTAAACAGAGGCCTATGCTCATGGGTCAGGGAGAGAAGGTAGGGGAAAGCTGATTAACCATTCTCTACGGGAGACTGATCTATGGGGCGGGCTAGGTAGGAAGGTAAGGTGATGGCTGTGTGCTTTCCGGAATTGGTATCAGGGTAATGTTGTAGGAACAGGTGGTGTTTGAGAGCTTTTCTGAATAATGCTAGGTTTGAGATAGCTCGGATTTCCGCTGGGAGGGCATTCCAGGCCATAGGTGTGAAAATGGAGAAGGCTCTACTGGCTGTTGTCTTTGTACATTTTATCAACAACTTAGGGACTTCAAATATATTCATCAATGTAGATCTCCTGATTCTGTTGACTGGTGTGCTGTGGAGAGGTATACTGATGAGCATGGGGGGCTGGTTCTTGAGGGCTTTGAATGTCAGGACTAGAGTCTTGTAATGGATTCTAGCCTGCAGCGGTAGCCAGTGTAGGTTCTTCAGGACTAGCATTATGTGGTCTGACCTTGATAGTCCTACCAGTACCCTCGCAGCTGAGTTCATGGCAAGTCAGAGCGGGATTAGAGTCGACTGTGGAAGTCCATGTAGGATGATGTTAGCAAAGTCGAGATGTGGGATAACTAAGGCTTGGAAGATTGATCGGTAGTCAGAGAAGTCAAGTAGTGGGCGGAGATGATGTAGTGTTCGGATCTTGTGATATATTGCTTTTGTGGTGTTTTTGACAAGTGCTGACATGACTCATGACTCATGACTCAGTTTCATCTGGACAACAGATAAGTAATTTTTTTCGACTCTGGTCCTATTCATGGTGTATGTGTGAAGTTGGAAACAATATAATTTTCAACACGTTTAGTGTAAGGTACACTATTTTTATGGTGTTTTTACCTACTTTTTAAGCTCCGATTGGGGCTTATTAATATTGAGTAAAATGGAAGTATAGCTACGAGAGGTAGTTGGTTTCCTCACGGCTTATCTTCCAACATTAATACATTCACGTACACACACTTTAGCTCATGATTTTAGGATTTTTGCTCTATCATTATCAATATCAAGCATTCCCATTTGGTCTCTCATCAGCAACTCAAGGGTTCATGAAATGCATTGCAGTGGAAGCAGCTTGTCTAAGAGAAAAAGGGATTTATATCTATCCATACCTGGACGACTGGCTGATTGCGAGGAATTCCCTCACAGTGGCTCTAGACTACTTGCATCAAACCATTCATCTCCTGACAAACCTAGGTTTCATAGTAAACCTGGAGAAATCCTGTCTCATTCCAACTCAGGAGACAGAGGGCCCAATATTCAACAGGGCATCCAGGAATGCTATAGCCATAGAAAGATACCCGCTCAAGAAAAGTGCCTGAATCGTGATTCATGCACCTCCAAAAAGGCCAAGCCTCTAAAATGTGTCACAAACCGAGCACAGCGGCAGGTGCCCAGGGCGGCATAGACAGGTATGCACAGGGGCCGGAACCCAGGCCTGGCACCTAAGAAGATGTTAGTCCACAATATCCGTGTCCAAACCAGCAGCCAGAGAAGCTGGACAGCAAGTATACATGAACCCGTGTATCGCCTGTCCGGTATACCCGTGAATTGACAATACTATCATGCAGGCCCCACGGACTGCCTATGCAAGAGCCTCCTGTGGCTGGGCAGATAGACACAAGCGGCATGGCAGCAAGAAGGACAGTGAACTTCTGCCCCATTGAGTCTGAGGGCCTTGCCCATTCCATGTTGTAGTACAAGGGGGTGCTATACCCCAGGGGTGGCCGGTGGCCGAAACTGTGGCTGTCCATGGTGATATGGAGGTCCATCCAACTCTGCCAGTATAGGTAAGGAGACCAGAATGGGAAGGGGGGGCTGAGCACCATACTAGGCCAGACACACCCTGAAGGGCACAGCTGTGTATCTGCACAGGGAAACAGCGCTGTGTGGTCAAGCCACATGCTGGTAGCAGCACTAATGGTGCTAATGGGGGGATGGGCCATGCGTGGTAGAGGTGTCATCCCTAGCTGCCCGCAGCAGTAGGCATTTCTAGACACAGCAGATGGAGAGGCTGCAGCCCCCCCTGATGGCATATGACAGCAACGCCACAGGGCTCACATACCAATGGCAGTGCCCAGTAAATAGGGAGCTGTGGCCAGGCTTCCCACCCTAGGGGACTCTGCCAGCCCATGCAGATGCCCTGGACATGCACCCCACCCGCAGACCCTGTGACTCCGGCCCAGGGGTTGGAGGGGCCAGTGGCAGTATCCACATATGTGCTGCCATCTGTCCCTGCAAGTGGATCAGCCACCAATGCCCACAACCTCCTGTCTGGCTGTGGCAGCAGGTGGCTGAAGGGACCAGAGGGGTAACACTGGTGAATCAGTGACCCAGATGTCACTGTTGGTGGTGGCATGGCATTGTTGATGGTGGCATGGCATGTGTCAAAGGTCCAGGTGGGTAGGAATCTGGTGCCAGATGCCAGAGGTGTACCATCACATGCACCCCACACCTGTTGCCCTTGGGTATGCCCCTGCCCCCAGGTTCGGCAGGCCACCAGGCCAAGGCAGGATACAGGTATGCATAATAGGTGATGTGGAAGCTCACAACTGAGCCCATGTGTGTCCCCTCCCCCTCTCTCTCACAGTGACTATGGCATGTGACGCACCTTGGAGGACCTAAAGTGCCACTACCACACACTGCTCAGGAAGGGACCAAACCAGCTGCAGGGCTGGTGGCTCAGGAAGGTCAGTGGGGTACACAGTGGGGTACAAATGCAGGGAGTGGCAGCCATGGCTGCATGACAGGTGCAGGCAGACCATCTGATGGTGGATCCCCCATTTGCAATGATGTGAATGTGCTTAGGGCGGCCGTGTCATCCCCCAGTACCACCACCCTGTATGTGCATCAGCAGGCACCCAATACATGCAAGTGCACACACACATTTTATTTATTTATTTATCTGTGAATTTTATATGCTGCTTTTTCATTATAATCAAGACAGTTTACATATAACATTAAACAAACTTAAAGCGGTTTACATTGAAACAAAGGTGATATTAAACAAAGCAGTAAAGCAAACATAACTAAACATAATAATTTAAACTTATTTACATATGCAGAATAGGTGTTTGCATGAATAAAATTAAACATACAATTAGAAACATGACTAGGGCACGGCATGGAAGTGTGGTAAAGGGGCACACACCACCAGCAGTGGGCACAGATACACATTGCACACCTGCCCACACTGCCCCCTGTGGGTGTCCATCACCTGGTGGGGGGCAGCAGGTCACAGCTAGGCATGTGAGGGGGGGAAAAGATTGCCAGGGTATAATTCAACAAAACACATACCTTAAAATCTGTCAATAGCATAATAAAATGCACCTCTTAGGGGTATGTTTACTAACCGTGGTAAAGTCACCGGCGGTAAGGGCAGCATTAAGGTACCTGAAGCCATATAAGGCAGTGGGCAGGTAGGGGGCGTGCCAGCATTAGGGTGCCTTGGGCCATTTAACATGAGTTAATAGGACCAAGTGCAGTAAGGTGACAAGACCTCCTAAGGAGAGAGAAGGAATCTTAAGAGGTGATAAGGCACCTTAACAGAAGATACTGTAAGGTGCCTTAAGATGTGATAAGGTGCCTCAAAAGACGATAAAGCACCTTAAGATGTGATAAGGAGCCTTAACAGGAGATAAGGCATCTTAATATGAGATGAGGTGCCCTAACCTAAGATAAGGTGCCCTAACAGGAGATAAGGCATCTTAAGATGTGATAAGGCACCTTAACAGGAGGTAAGGCATCTTAACATGAGATAAGGTGCCCTAACATTAGATAGGATGCTCTAACAGGAGGTAAGGTACCCTAAGAGTTAAGGTGCCCTAACAGTTAAGGTGCCCTAACAGGAGACAAGGTGCCCTAAGGAGAGACAAGGTGTGCTAAATTGGAAAGCATGCATCTTAATGCAGGAAAACGGCTGTAAACCAAATGCTGGATAGAGCACCAAGGAATGTCAATGTACAGGTGATAGAAGGAAGGACAGTGGCAGTTGATGGACCTGCCATATCGGTGAGCACCCTATGTGACAGCCAGTAAAGCAGATGCGCATGTGGGAGGCAGCTGTACTGATGCACAGGATGGTGCCAATGTAAAGTGCTGCCGTGACTGTGTGAGGCATAGGATGGGGAAAATGTGTCCCTCACTGGAGGCAGAAGCAGAAGGATGTTTGCAGTGACAGGACAGAGTAGTAGTGGTTACGTGCAGATCAGGCACAGGAGAGGTGAGCACGAGGAGCCATATGCGGAAAATGGTACCAGTGTAGGTCATGGAGTAACAGCCTGCACAAGAAGACAGAATTGTACACAGCTGATAGAGGCAGATAGATGGGCTGAAGGACGGATGGCGACTGAGGAGAGGGTGGTATGGGCTGCCAGCACTGATCTGCAGAGTCCTGACTGTTACAGGCATGAAAATGATCTGAGTAGCATAGTCACAGAAAGAACATATAAGAATCAAACCCCTGTCCCCTGCTTATGGGGACTGTGAACTAACCAGTTGGCTACCCCTCCACACTGCTCTATATAGCAATGGCTGGATACAAAGAGACTGCAGTTCACCACCTAAAATGTATGCTATGTGTGCCGATATAGGGGAGCCCCACCAGTACCCATGATACAGTGCACATGCAGAAGAGCAGTCTATAGCTGATCACCAAATGGAGAATGCATGTATCCATCACCTCAGCTCAGTAAGGTGCACTGACAGTGTGCGATACAAGCACAGCACAGCTACAAACCGTGCTACAGTGCGGTTTCCCGGTCATCCTGAGAGTGAGGATGGGCACCCAGCACCAGGTCCCCAGTACCTGCAGTGCTAGAGACTGTCTCTGTTGCAGATCCCCATCACTGCCTCTGTATGGCAGGTATTGTCTGCCATGTGATTATGCTAGACACCTTGCTTCCTGTAGAATTGCTGACAACAAATTAATTTGACGTCACTTTTCAGAGCTTTAAGCTATCCAGCTACACAATTCAATACAAGCTCCACTATTCACCTGTAGAATTGCAGCATGTGCTAATCACATCTGCTCCTGTTGGACAAGGACCCACCTAGAACAGTGCATGTCAATACCTACTGTTACAGTGCTGATGCCATGGACACTAATTAGCTGGGGGGCGGGAGGAGGAAAGAGAGACTCTAGACTTACATGGGGTTGTTAGTAGGGTCCTGCTTGCTCTACTAGTACCACTAGGAGTAGGCTTGGAACACCTCACGTCCCAAACACAGCAAGCACAGTCAGTACACATTGCATATGCACATAGCAACCATACACACCCAGCAGTTGGGTCAGCGATTGGGCCCCCCCCCCCCCAAAACAGAAGATGCACCCACATCACTAGAGCCAAACATTATATAGCACTATGTGGATACATAGCCATGCAATGGTCACTGCTCGGTCAGAGTGAGACTGGAGTGCCCTCCCAGCATGACATGCTGAGGCCGCCTGGTCCATGCAGGTGGCAGTTGGGTGCTACGATGTCCCAGCCATTGTCCTACTCCCAATACAGACACATCCTGGCCAATCCCGGCCTGAAGTACCTTGCCCCAACCACTAGGCCACTCCAGAGTGGAGGAGTGGCCTAGTGGTTGGGGCAAGGTACTTCAGCCTGAAAGGTCAGGGGTTCAAATCCCACCAGAGGACAGCAACCTTGGGCTGGAAGGACTGGGGTTTCTAGTCCCACAGGTGCTCCTTGTGGTCTTGGGCAAGCCACTTAATCCTCCATAGCCCATGTTCCCTGTAAAATAGTTATCTCCAAGTTATAATGCCCTGTTCAATGTAATTTCAGTTTGTTCAATGTAAACCGCACTGATGCAGAATAGTGCAGTATATAAGAGAATGTAAATAAATAAATAAAAATCTGCCCTGTTCAAGCCATACCCACAATACTTTGCTCCTCATCATGCACATTTGCAGGCTAATGCTGGAAACAGCTTAGGCTCAGTGAGACACAAAACAATGGGTAGACATATACACACACACTTGCACACTCATATTTATTTATTTAACAAGATTTATATACCGTCTTTCTACAAGTCAAGACGGTTTACATATAACAATTGGCAGTGTGTTTCAACTGTTTACAAGGAACAGGTAACAGGTATACAATGAATATGAACGAAACTTCAATGAATATGAAAGAGAACTAATTACAATAAACAGAGATTAACTATTTACATAGGAATTTACAAGGAAAAACACTAGGCTATAAGATATGATTTGAGAGGCCAAATGTAGGGAGGAGAGTGTATAGGGGTTAGTTACTAAGGTGGAAGGGAGAAATGTTCAAGGAAGAGAAAGGTTTTTAATTTCTTCCTGAACTCAGAGTGGTTGGAACAGTTCCGTATTCCATAAGGATGGGGCATAGAGTGAGAAAGCCCTGTTATTAGTAATTTGCTTGCAATTTCTTTTAGATGTAGGGATGGTGAGAAGATTTTTAGTAATAGAGCGGCGTGTTCTTGAGTTTGTGGAGGAGGAAAGGAGAGAAGAGAGGCATGGAGCTGATTCATTGGTTATGATTTTATGAATAAGAGTTAACACCTTGAATTTAACTCTATATTGAACAGGGAGCCAGTGGAGATCGTAGAGAACTGGAGTAAATGTGGGATCATCTGGGGTTGTTGGTTATAAGCCGTGCTAGGGTATTTTGGGCTAGTTGAAGTGGCTGTATAGTATTCTTGGGGAGGCCATGATAGATAAGGTTGCAGTAATCGAGAGAAGGGATTGTGAGGGCCTGACAGACAGTACGGAAAGAGTCAGGGTTTAAGAGAGGCTTGAGGTTCCTGAGGATACGTAGTTTAGCATATGTTGTAGTGGTGTTTTTCTTTATTTGTTCATTGAAGGAGAGGGACTGATCAAGGATAATGCCAAGATATTTCACTTGTTTTTTTATGGAGAGTGTGAGATCACCAATAGTGATGGTGGGAGGAGGACTGTATGCGGAATTAGAGAATACCTGAATACCATATCGATGCACTGTGCAAAAATGGGGACGGTTGGCATTCCTGCCTGCCATTCTGGTCCCAATCTCAGCTCAGAAATTGTTAAGGTGTGCCCAATGTGCAGGAGCTAGTAGTGTGCTCTGATGTTAATGGACTCTCAGTGTGCTGGTGCTGTCAGCCTGACTCTACACCAGATGAGGATAATGGAGTCTGTCTATTTGGGTCTTTGTATCCTTGTTGGCTGATTCATTGGGGGTTGCACATGTTGGTCTTGTCCCTGCACTGTGGGATAAATGTTTGCCACAGGGACATGCACTGCATGATCCACAGCCAGGACACAAACCTGTAACCTTCTGCATCTATACACACCAACTGTGTGTAGTGCACCACAGTGGCACATCCATTGCTGGCCCTGACATGCTTCTCATCAGACAGACCTTGGCACATGGTGTACTGTGCCCGGTGCACTGGAGCAGGGCCTAGCCTTGGTCTGCTGCAGGCAGGTGCCACTGCCCCTTCTGCCAACACCCCCCCATGTCATTCTGACATGCCCATGTGCTGTCAGTGTTGGTGGTGCACAGTCCCAGGCCAGCCAACATGTGGGTAGGTGGGTACCTAGGGCGCAGGATCCAGGAGGGGGGCAGAGGCATACATGGATGGCCACACATCCCCCTCCCACAACCATCTGCCTCTCCAGGGACCCCATCACCGCCTGTCAATATTCTGTCTCTTCAACCTGGAGAAAAGACGGATGAGGGGTGTTATATTAGAGGTCTAGCACATTTTGCCTGGAGTAGATTGGATAAACGTAGATGGATTGTTTACGCTATCAAAATGTAGTAGGACTAAGGGACATGCAATGCAGCTATAGTGTGTGTCACTGAGGACTACTGGGAGTAAATGATTTCTCCGTCAATGCATATTCAAATTCTGGAATTCATTTCTGGAGGATGTTGTAATGGCTGTTAGTGTAGCTGGGTTTCAGAAATGTTTGGACAGGTACCTGGGGATCAGTCCATAAACCATTAATAATGAGGGGCCCAGAATATCCCCTGCCTGCCCAATACACACATTGCAGATCCTGTGTGTCTTTTGTGGAAACTGCTAGGTACCCGTGAACTAGATTGGCCACTGTTGGACACAGGTTACTGGGCATGATGGACCTTGGTCTAACACAATCTGGTATATTTTCAAGTCCTGATGGCACATAACAACAACAACAAAATGTGCTGATGTGCCACCTAGGCAATTGCCTGGTCCACCCTGTGCACCAGCGGCCCCCACTGCATGACCCACATGCACCATCTTTTGCCCCACTTGCACCATCAACATAGTGCCCTTTCATACTCGGGCACTATGCTGTTGCTGCTAATAGAGCACTACTATCACTTTCTTGAGCTCACCTGTCTGTTCAGCACATTGAAGACATTAAATAGGCTCTCTCTCCTCAAAATGCACCCTTACTGACAGGTTTTCATATGCGGTAAGGTTCCTGACATTAAGGTGCCATCGTTAAGGGAGCAGGGCCTTGTTCCCGCCCACTCCCCGCCCATTGACCCCCACTCTCTGCCCCTGGATGCCTCCTCTCTGCCCACAGGGTGCATTACGATGCCAGTACTGTTAGCACACACTAACGGCACACTTGCTCTTTTAGCGCAGTTTAGTAAACACACCCCTTAGATTACATTCCAGCATGCTATGCAACATAAGCTATGTGAAACAAATATATATCCATACATGAAGGAGAAAGAAGACAGGAAGAGAAACCGCAAACAGGAAAAAATGGGAAGGATAGAAATGGAAACAAGAAGAAAATAGGTCGCAAGATGCAAGAAAAGGGAGATAGCCTCCTCTGTTTCACTGTTCTAAGTTTCAGATTCTTCTCCTTTCTTCTCTGTCCTCAATCACCTCTGAGGGATGTGGCGATAGATAAGAGGTACCTTCTGCTAACATCAAAACTCTCTTAATAAAAATAAGCTAACTTTTTCCAAAGACAAATTATATCTATTCACAAGCGATACTGCAACACTCTTGTGCACAGTGCAAAAGGCAACAGTTAAAGAAATGAGGCAGAGTAGGTATAAGGCAATATATCACGGTTCGTATAATAAATTGCCCTCAGAGCAGGAAGGAGGCATACAGTACCTGCTGCTGCTGCCTCTGAGATGGAGGGAGGAGCAGAGAGGAGAATTTCCAGGGTTTGAGGAGGTTCTTGTCAACAATGATTTATTAAAAGTTGGGAGAATGGATTTCCAAGGTTAGAGAGGTTAACATCTACATTAGGGCTTTGAGGGATGGAAGGGGGTTCTTTTTGTAAAGGATCTACCCATCTAACTTAAGGAGTTAGATATTCAGATCCTCTTGTGATATATAGAAGATTAGATGCCTATATCAGAGGAAAGTTATTTAAGTTAGGTAAATATTCAGGCATTGTCAAGCTGATTGGCTTACTAAAACTATACCTTTTAGTGAATAACACATTAAAGGTTTTTCTAGCACATATACTAAATAATTTAGCATCTACAAGTTATACAGTTTTGCGTGAATTTAATGAATTGGTCCCATTATGTTATCCCTGATAGGCATATGCCTCAATTTCACTACAGACATCTCACTGAAGACTGTATGCACTTTATCCAGACATTTATTTATTTATTTATTTAGCTGGCTTTATATACCGCCTTATCAAAGTGTCAAGGTAGTTTACATATTTGAACCTAACTGGCTATGCAAAATTCTGTACAGGTATTGGCATCAGCGAGCAGTGAGGCAGGCTCGGAGCACCCAAGCGAGAGAGCTGAGGATGGAAAAGGCAGAGGGAATTTCTGGTCTAGATGAGGAGTTAGGCTTTATGATGGGGGAATTCTGCACCAAAATATAGCAGTAAAGCATGCAGAATTTTAAATACTGTATGCAGAATTTTCTAAATTTTTGTGCAGAATTCTTCCAGGTGTAAAATATGTGGAGCCCGATTCCCATAGAGCACATCTGGGCTGTCTGGAGGGCCATGAGCAGGACAAGCTCATTAGAACCCGATTCTGCACTTTGGGAGACAGAGAGTCCCATGGTTGCAGGATTGGGCCCTGAGACGGCCCGGCATGCCCCTACATATCTGCGGGGACTCCATTGTGCTCCTCTTTAGGCCCGCCACATTGGGGCTGGCCGGGGCCTACTGTTGTGCAGTCCTGGCCATGGGGAGGGGGGAATCCATGTCTGATCTCCACCTTCACGGCTGCTTATTCCACCTTTCAGGTGCTTCCTGATCTCACCCGCAGGATGTACAGGTCCATGACCTGAATCGACCCTATATGTCCTGCTGCCTCCACCCTCCTCCAGTCTGCCCACTCTTCACCCCTTCCTGTCCCCCTCTGACTTTGCATGCATTGAGGCTCTGGCTGTGCCTGGGGGACGGGATGCAGAATTGGGGGCAGAATGGATAGCGGGACTGCACATCCCACCGGGACATACAGCCCTGCTATTCGCCTTCCTGGATTGGGCCCTGAATGAACCATATTGCCACAGGGTATGTACCCAAAGATGATGCTAATAGTGCTTTATTATTAAAAGTAGTTGGACAACTAAGAATGTGTGCTGATAATTCATTCCTGTTCTTTTTTTAAGAAAATATTCAAGAGACTTTTTAATGAGATCCATATATTAGGTTTGTAATCAAGGCCAGTACAAGGATCCGAGGCATCCTATGTGGGCCCCTCCATCCTGATGCCCCCCCCTGCCATACCCCTGCCCCAATTACCACCACAGCAGTGGCAAAGGAACCACGATGCTGCACTTATCAAAGGCTCTGCAATTTCATCAAGGTTCCTGCCTGCTATCATTAGACACTTCTGCCTCCCTCTGATACAGACTTCTGGTTTGGCATATACTAAGTGGATAATTGTATAAGTGACTTGATCATCCAGGGATAAGGTTATGTAGCAGAACACCAAAAAGTCCTTTACACTGGATAACATGAGGAACTTTCTGAGTCCCTGCTCCAGAATACTACAAAAATAATGAAGGGAAAGTCTAATCAAAAGAAAACCCAGCAGTCAGAGTTTCCAAATTTTGGAAAGCAGTATTAAAATGAGCATTAGGGAGTGGACCCTATACTTATGCATTGGGGATGTGGATGGTAGAGAGGAGCTTGGCACTTTTGCATAGACCCCTGCAATTCTTTTTCAGGGGTTGCCCGCAGCCCCACAAAATATTTCTAAGACTTTTTACATGTAAGATGCCTCTTTAAAAATACTTCCTTCTCAAAAGTACATGTAATGACAAAAACTTGCGTAGTTTTATGCAACTTGGGTGCAAGCATGTTCCTGGGCAGGTTTTGGGGTATTGCGCAGCAGAAGTCACAATTTTTGCACATTGCTTATAAAGTATGCACACATGTCGTAAATGTATGTGGATTCCTTTCACAATGATTTTTACAGAAATTTGCTGGTATTTTATAAAGACACATATACGCCTATGGCCCTTCTTTTAAAAGAATCTCCACATGTAAATAGGGCCTTTAGCAAATGCAGATCAGTTACATTGCAAATAATGATTTTAGAAAGCTGTAGTTTACAATTGGAGATCTACAGTATGTCCAGATTTCAAAGGGGCATGGTTTGCATCTTGATAATATATGGTTTGGGAGGGTGAAAAATCTAGACATACATTTTCCACTTTACAAGGGAAATACATGTGGTGGCCAAAAGATTTGGACACTGGCCTTTATACCTGCCCCAAGGCATGCACAATTGCTACCCTGAAGGGACAGATACAAAGGACAATGCCACCACTCCCACACAATCTGACATCAAGATTCATAAGTCCCCTGCCCTTGAGTGTCTTGATGCTGGGGGCGTCGAAGGGGATGGAATTTTGATGTGTTGGTGTCAGGAGGTATCGGGGATACCTCAAGGGTCTTGATTTTAGGGTCGGGTACTGGTATGCTGACAGGGAGCAGGGACGGCCCGAGTGTAATCTGGGGCCGTGTGCGAAGACTCATTGTGGGGCCTCATTTGCATCAAATATTTGCATACTGAAAAATAATCCTGCTAGCTGTGATTTCAGGATCACGGTGTGCTGGCTGTAAAAGTCCAGAAATCAGCAATAGCAAAGCTATTAGGCCACTAAAAATATTAAAATGGCACCAAGATCACAAAACTGCAAATCACAAAGACTATCCACTACCCCCCACCAACACCCCACAGTTGATTCTACACAAGAAACAAAAAGAAAAAGTGAAAACTATAGCACAAGACATATAGAGAATATCTACCATTCCATAATAGCACTAACTTTCAAAACTCACCTAAGAAGCCTACCCTGAAAAGGGCAGTAGTGTAAATATTGCGATGGGCCCTAGAAACATCCACACATCTACTGGGAAAACTGACAAGCCAGATTACTACAGATCCCATAAAGAAGCTACATGCTAACAGAATACCTGGCCTCAATCACAGACTTAGGGGTATGTTTACTAAACAGCGGTGCGGCTGCTGTACGGTATCGAAGCCGAAGCCCCATTGAATTCAATGGGGCCGCGGCTCCGATACCGCATGGCAGCCGCTACCGTGCTTAGTAAACATACCCCTTAGAAGGTAGGCAGACTTTCACCAAGTACAGCATAAGTGATCACAAACTAAAAATAGAAATATGTAGAGACTATTAGACAGAAATCTCAAGAAGCCAGACTCTGCATGCAGTGGAATACCAGAGAAATAAAAATAGATGCATATAAAGATAGCCTATGTATAATTACAAAACCTGACATATTCCAAACCTTAAATTGAAAATTAAAGGCCCAATATTCAGCAGCGGTGGCTAGCACTGCTAAAGCTGCTAGTCGCTGAACTTTAGACTCAGATATTCAATTCCAGAGACATATTCAGGCCCCACCATTGAATGTCCTGGTTGCCTGGATTGCAATGAATTTAGCCAGGCAGTGGCAATGTTGAGCCGCTGCCTGGTTAGATTCTGCAGTGAAAGTTAGGCCAGCCTTTAACTTTGATATCGCCGCTGCCAGGTGATTGCCGGGTGCTAGCCCCAGAATGTCTCGATGTTAGCCAGCTAGCATTGGGGTGTTCCAGGGGTGGCACCCGGGAATATTCAACAGCATTAACCGTTGCCACTGAATATCCCGTCCAAGGATATTAACACAGTTAGCAGACCTGTTAACCACGTTAATCCCTTTAAATATCAGGCCCTAAATAGTTTTTTCTACCTTTAGGGAGTCATTGTGAACCACGAATAAGCCGCCTGTATGTGCGGAATAGAGGTTTTTCTCACGAAAACGTCTAGAACTGTATTCTGAACCTTTGCGCCCGTCATGTAAATGGCACTTAAATGGGGATTGCAGAATGTGGGTGGAAAGGGGTGGAATAGTAGTGTGGCCAGCCACAGAGACGTATAATGCATATTCTGGTCTCACCTGTGTATGTCCGCAGTCGGCCCCGCAGACATCCAGGTTATACTTGCAGAACCGTGGAAAAAAGGTAGAACTTAGAAATATTACTACGCCTCACCCCAATGCAGCCAATAGTGGGACTGGATGTCTAACCTTCGCTGTGCACTGGTGCGACTGCAGTCAGGAAAACCACAGCATGCAGTATTATGGAACAGAAAGCAGAGGAGAGGGAGGATGTAAATCAAAGCAGCAGAAATAAACACCCCCACAAATGTATGCAGTAGAGCACAAGTGCTCAATCCGGCTATGCTGCCAGTTGCTGTGTGAGCTAAAGGGGCAAGCTAGGGCTCTAACAATGCCCATGTCCTGGAAATAATACTGGTGATGGAGCCCTAGCACCCCATGTGAAAATGTAGGCCCAGCCATCAGTACTATGTGCAACACCCAGACAGCTGGAGAGTTGCGCTCCACACAGAGGATTTTTTAAATATGCTCTATGCAATATGTACAGTGCCCTGATGCAGATAAGGGCATATGTGATTCCTATTGGAACTCTGTATTGAGGATATCTTAAGCCGGTGGCTATAAGGCACATATCTTGTGTCAGGTCACTGTTGCGGTTCTTTACATAAGTGGACCTATGATGTGCAATGCGCATACGAGGTTTGACTATTCAGGCTGATATATTGGAAGGGCTGTTTGGGCCTACTGCAGCTCTGTAGCTTTTTGAGGTCCACTATTGTAGTTATCGTGTATGTAAGTAGCCAAATTGAAAAGTAATGAGCAGGTATGATGCTGGGTTGGAAGTACTGATTGCTATGGTTTTCTTTCCGTCAGCTAAGACATTCGGTGTAGGGCATTCATTTGGCAGACAGCGGTTTCTCTAGGACTGCAAGTGAGAGTGCGTGTGTGTGTGTGGTTGGAGGGCTGCATGGGGGGGGGGTGTCTAGTTTGTTCATCCACATATTTGGGGGGGACAGGTATGCCTGGCAGGTACCTGGACCATAGGGATGACTGCAGTATCACCAGGTGCCAGTGCATACAGGCAGGAGTGAGCAGGACGGTCCCGCAATCACTTCCCTGTCCAGACACTTCCCTGTCACTAATCAGGGGACCTCAGAGGGAAGGTGTGCAACAGTGCAAAACACAGTATGTCATTCCCAGGTGCACCAGCATTAGACATGTGCACAGTTGTAGGGAGCGACGACGGTGTCTCTGGGCATGTCTGTGTGGTGCTTGCACTGCTGACTGCTGTCATTCCAATGGCCCTTTAGTAGTGCAGGGGAAATGTTTGGGTAGTTTACATTGGGGTGCTTGTTCTGCTGGGATTACGTCCTTACTTAGCATTGTGCAGTCATGTTCCTGAGATGTTCACAACGTGCACTTCATCAGGGGGTTGTCTACTGCCATGTATGTAGTGCTGCACTACATCTTGTGCCAATAGGTTCACTCTCTACCTGTTTTCCTGCTGCATTACTGTGCCCTGCAATTGCTTTGTAGTGGGCGAGCATGCCGCAGACTGGTTTCTATTGTCTAACTTGCATCCACCTATAAGTATTGCCAACTTTCATTGTCATTCAGCCTCAAAATAGCATTGTCCTTGCCCACAGCAGCTTCACAGCTGCGCATTTTAAAGAGGGGTGTGTGGTCATTTGTGGGTATATCATGGAGATGGGCAGGGTCACAGCCGTTCCATCTTTTCAGAATACGGTGAGCGCAGAGAGGTACAAAACTGTTGGTGTATAACTGTCTTCATACAATGTAGCGCTGTGTGTGGATAACGCCTAGCACATCTATGTCGGTGATTCTGTACATGTGGGTGCGTCTATCCCCGTATCTGCAGAATCAGATTCTGTTCCTGCACGTTTCCATTGGACATGCCTGCTGCCCGGACGTGCACATTTTCAGAACTGACCTCTTATTGTCTGCTTATTTTATCTTTCTAATTGTGCTGATTCCAGTGTCTGGTTTCTGTTTTCTTCCATTTTCTTATAACTCTTTTCAGGGTCTCAAGTCCATCTGCCACTTCTCACCCCTCCTGTCTTCTTCACTTTCTCCCCTACATCCGACATTCCCCCTCCTCTCTCTCCTTGCCTAGCTTCTTACACCCAGTCTTTCACTAACTCTTTCCTTTCTCTCTTCCTTGCTGTGTCTAGAATCCTCCTCTCTCTGTCTATTGTCCAACACATCCCCCCCCCCCATCCAGCATCTTTTCCATCCCTTCCCATACTCAGTATCCTCCCAGCATGTCCAGCATATCTCCTCTCTAGTTCCACATAGATGGAGCCATCATCTCTGCTCCATATCCCTATGCCCCTTCACCCATGTCTAGCATCTACCCTCCCCCCATCACCTCCCTGACCCACTGGTATCTAGCATGTTCCCTCTGTTTCCCTGTGACTCCCTATCTCAACAGGTTTCCTCCTCTCCCTGTCCCCTCCTTCCCCTATATTCAGCATCTCTCCTTTGTCTCCTATTATTCCCTTCCCTGTGTCTAGCATACCCCCTGTATCTCCTTATGACCACCTGTGTCCAGCATGTCCCCTCCCTCCCCTATGCCCAGCATCTCTCTTCCATCTCCCTATTATTCCCTTCCCTGTATCTAGCATACCCTCCATCTCCTTATGACCCACATATTCCCTCCATCTCCCTATTATTCCCTTCTCTGTATCTAGCATACCCCCATCTCCTTATGACCCACATATTCTCTCCATCTCCCTATTATTCCCTTCCCTGTATCTAGCATACCCCCATCTCCTTATGACCCACATATTCCCTCCATCTCCCTATTATTCCCTTCTCTGTATCTAGCATACCCCCCATCTCCTTATGACCCACATATTCCCTCCATCTCCCTATTATTCCCTTCTCTGTATCTAGCATACCCTCCATCTCCTTATGACCCACATATTCCCTCCATCTCCCTATTATTCCCTTCCCTGTATCTAGCATACCCCCCATCTCCTTATGACCCACATATTCCCTCCATCTCACTATTATTCCCTTCTCTGTATCTAGCATACCCTCCATCTCCTTATGACCCACATATTCCCTCCATCTCCCTATTATTCCCTTCCCTGTATCTAGCATACCCCCATCTCCTTATGACCCACATATTCCCTCCATCTCCCTATTATTCCCTTCTCTGTGTCTAGCATACCCCCCATCTCCTTATGACCCACATATTCCCTCCATCTCCCTATTATTCCCTTCTCTGTGTCTAGCATACCCTCCATCTCCTTATGACCCACATATTCCCTCCATCTCCCTATTATTCCCTTCTCTGTGTCTAGCATACCCCCCATCTCCTTATGACCCACATATTCCCTCCATCTCCCTATTATTCCCTTCCCTGTATCTAGCATACCCCCATCTCCTTATGACCCACATATTCCCTCCATCTCCCTATTATTCCCTTCTCTGTATCTAGCATACCCCCATCTCCTTATGACCCACATATTCCCTCCATCTCCCTGTTATTCCCTTCCCTGTATCTAGCATACCCCCATCTCCTTATGACCCACATATTCCCTCCATCTCCCTATTATTCCCTTCCCTGTATCTAGCATACCCCCATCTCCTTATGACCCACATATTCCCTCCATCTCCCTATTATTCCCTTCCCTGTATCTAGCATACCCCCATCTCCTTATGACCCACATATTCCCTCCATCTCCCTATTATTCCCTTCTCTGTGTCTAGCATACCCTCCATCTCCTTATGACCCACATATTCCCTCCATCTCCCTATTATTCCCTTCCCTGTATCTAGCATACCCCCATCTCCTTATGACCCACATATTCCCTCCATCTCCCTATTATTCCCTTCCCTGTATCTAGCATACCCCCATCTCCTTATGACCCACATATTCCCTCCATCTCCCTATTATTCCCTTCTCTGTGTCTAGCATACCCTCCATCTCCTTATGACCCACATATTCCCTCCATCTCCCTATTATTCCCTTCCCTGTATCTAGCATACCCCCATCTCCTTATGACCCACATATTCCCTCCATCTCCCTATTATTCCCTTCCCTGTATCTAGCATACCCCCATCTCCTTATGACCCACATATTCCCTCCATCTCCCTATTATTCCCTTCTCTGTGTCTAGCATACCCCCCATCTCCTTATGACCCACATATTCCCTCCATCTCCCTATTATTCCCTTCTCTGTATCTAGCATACCCCCCATCTCCTTATGACCCACATATTCCCTCCATCTCCCTATTATTCCCTTCTCTGTGTCTAGCATACCCTCCATCTCCTTATGACCCACATATTCCCTCCATCTCCCTATTATTCCCTTCCCTGTATCTAGCATACCCCCATCTCCTTATGACCCACATGTTCCCTCCATCTCCCTATTATTCCCTTCTCTGTGTCTAGCATACCCACCATCTCCTTATGACCCACATATTCCCTCCATCTCCCTATTATTCCCTTCCCTGTATCTAGCATACCCCCATCTCCTTATGACCCACATATTCCCTCCATCTCCCTATTATTCCCTTCTCTGTATCTAGCATACCTCCCATCTCCTTATGACCCACATATTCCCTTCATCTCCCTATTATTCCCTTCCCTGTATCTAGCATACCCCCCATCTCCTTATGACCCACATATTCCCTCCATCTCCCTATTATTCCCTTCTCTGTGTCTAGCATACCCACCATCTCCTTATGACCCACATATTCCCTCCATCTCCCTATTATTCCCTTCTCTGTATCTAGCGTACCCCCCATCTCCTTATGACCCACATATTCCCTCCATCTCCCTATTATTCCCTTCTCTGTATCTAGCATACCCCCATCTCCTTATGACCCACATATTCCCTCCATCTCCCTATCTCCAACCTCCCCTATGTCAATTCTCTTCCCTCTGTCTCCCATCCCCTTCTCCTATGTCCAGTAGCTTCTGTCTCTTCCTTCCCCTTGCCATGTGCTCCTGCATTCCCCCCCCCCCCCAATGCTCCTCCAGGACAGTACTTTTTATTTTAACTCTTGCCCCCACCCTGACTGAGCCAGTGACCAAACAATTGTTTGCTTATGAACACTAATCCAAAATGAAAAACAAGCCCTCAACTTGTACTTAGAAGGATGTTGATAATTATCACACTATGTTAATTAAGCAAGCATTGCCTAACTCTATCACTTGAATACGAATTAACCAGTGACAAGAGGTCTCAGACTTCCAGCGGCAATGCTCCAATGATTTTTGCGAGCAATATGCCTGATTGCATCAACGACCTCAATATGTCTCTGGGTTTTTTCCTTTTTTTTCTTTTTTTGTACTTAAAAGTTTACTTTAAACGTTGTCTATTTATCTCTTGCAATGCTTAAATGGTGTGAATTTTATCCCATGTCTTAAAATCTTCTAAAGCTTTTGAACTGTCACATCTCAATCTTTTAATGCCGTACTTGAGAGTGTGCTTCACAGCTAAATCAATATGTATTTCTGCTTATTCATGCGTGCATGTTCATTTACTGATTATAGCATTTAATTCTTGCTTATCTGGTCATCGCTGATCATTTCCCCGACGCCATCTACTAGGTGCCGCACTTTGCGTTTCGTTAATCTTCTTCAGGGGGAATTAAAATGATCACAGCACGATTTATTACTGCACAGCTGAACTGTTAATAGCACGATCTACAACACAAAATTTATTTACACGTCAGTTTACCCAATGCGATGACCAGATAAGCAAGAATTAAATGCTATAATCAGTAAATGAACATGCACGCATGAATAAGCAGAAATACATATTGATTTAGCTGTGAAGCACACTCTCAAGTACGGCATTAAAAGATTGAGATGTGACAGTTCAAAAGCTTTAGAAGATTTTAAGACATGGGATAAAATTCACACCATTTAAGCATTGCAAGAGATAAATAGACAACGTTTAAAGTAAACTTTTAAGTACAAAAAAAGAAAAAAAAGGAAAAAACCCAGAGACATATTGAGGTCGTTGATGCAATCAGGCATATTGCTCGCAAAAATCATTGGAGCATTGCCGCTGGAAGTCTGAGACCTCTTGTCACTGGTTAATTCGTATTCAAGTGATAGAGTTAGGCAATGCTTGCTTAATTAACATAGTGTGATACAGCCATTCCTCACTTAACGACCGAGTTCCGTTACAACGACCCGGTCGTTAAGCGAATTGGTCGTTAAGCGAGGAAAGGCATACTTCAGCTTATGGGATCCTGCGCAGGAGAAATCGACGCTGACAAAAGCAAGTGCAGACATACCTGATAAAAGGGAACACCAGGACAGATGAGGGAAAACATGAACAAGCAGGAATGACTGTGAGAGCTCGCACCTACGACCATCGCTTCGCCGTTACGACCGCTCACCGTCGGTGATATGGTCGTAAGTGTGAGCGGTCGTAACGGCGAAGCGATGGTCGCAAGTGCGAGCGGTCGCTAAACAGGTAGGTCGTTAAGTGAGGACTAGCTGTAATTATCAACATCCTTCTAAGTACAAGTTGAGGGCTTGTTTTTCATTTTGGATTAATATCTATACCCTCTGGAATCAGACCTAATAATTAGTGCTTATGAACACTGGCATTACCCCCCTTAGTGTAGAAGCTGAAAGATTACAAATAATTTTATTTACCTTGGCTCCATGAGGTGCTCCTGATCCCATGGTGGTTGCTACCTGGGGTTGCTGTGCAGCAAGAAAAGAAAAAGCGTGGGCCTTTTAAATATATAAATAAATGAGTGATGGCAGCAGTTTAAAATTAAAGAATTGGGGCTCCTTTGATGCTGGTGTGGCGGTGGTTTAAATAATTAATTAACTAAATGGGTGGCTGCAGCTAGAGAAATGGCCAAAAGTTTAAAATAAATTGTAAAAATCCAGTGAGAACGAGAGACAGATTGTAGCTGTGGATTGGCAGCTGTGGCTTTGCCAGGAGTCATGGTTCACTGCTGGCACTAAGGCTGCAGCTGTGCTGTTATGAGGGCTGGAAAGCTGGGCCCGATGCTTTTAGCGAGCTCCGGGCTTGCTTCTGGATGTCAGGAGCTGGATCAGGCCCAGGGTTGACTGAGAGCATCGACGGGGCTCCTGCGGGGCAGGCAACAGTACTGCTGGGCCTAGCTTAGGCCTACCATGGGAGTGAAGCTAGCCTTAAAGGGCTTCAGCTGGTGGAGCATGGGGGAGCGGGGCCATATGCAAAGATCACACTAGAACATGCCTAGGACCAGCACCGTACCTAGCCCTCTTCAAGCGGTGCGGCCACACAGGGTGAAAAGAAATAAGGGCACATTTGGGGCTGCCGGACTCAACTCTCCCCCATGCTATCTGCCCTTGCCCTGCTGCTGCTTTTTGTAACATAGTAACTTAGTAAATGACGGCAGATAAAGACCAGTATGGTCCATCTAGTCTGCCCAGTAAGATGGCAAGAGTAGGTGCACCTGCCACTCTGTGCAGGCCACCCCTCCCCATGTCTTTGTTTAGGGGTGAACCCACCACTCCAAGTAGGACACCTCTATTTGTTGAGAAATTAGATAATTCCGTTTATTTTTATTTTATCCTGTTGCTGTAAAGGGATCCACTGTGTCTGTCCCATGCCATTTTGAATTCCGTCACTGTGTTTGCCCCCACCACTTCCATCAGGAGGGCATTCCAAGCATCCACCATCCTTTCAGTGAGAAAGTATTTCCTGACATTGCCTTTCAATTTACCCCCTTGTAGCTTCATGTTATGCCTTCTAGTTTTGCAGCTTCTCCGTCTTTGGAAGAGGTTTATTCATTATTTCTCTTTAAGTATTTAAAGGTCTGAATCATATCTCCCCATCCCTCCTCTCATCCAAAGTGTACATATTTAGGTTTTCAAGTCTCTTCTCATAAGGCTTCTGATGCAGGCTCCAAATCATTTTGGTCGCCTTCCTCTGAACAGTTTCCAGTCTTTTTACATCCTTTGCAAGATATGCTCTCCAAAACTGAACACAGTATTCCAAGTGAGGTCTCACCAGTGACTTATACAGTGGCATAAGTACCTCTTCCTTTCTACTGGTAATTCCTCTTTTTATGCAGCCCAACTTCCTTCTGGCTTTTGCCACCGCCTTGTCGCACTGTTTTGCCACCTTGAGATCTTCATAAATAATCACACTGAGGTCCTTCTGCTGATCTGTGCATACCAACCTCTCACCTCCTATTGCGTACATTTCCCTTGGATTTCTGCTACCCAAGTGCAGGACACTGCACTTCTTCGCATTAAATCTTAATTGCCAAGGATTAGACCATTCTTATTTATTTATTTATTTATTTATTTATTTATTTAACAGTTTTTATATACCGACTTTCTACAAATCAAGACGGTTTACAAGGAACATAACAAACAGTATATTCGTCCAGCTTTTGTAGATCTTTCCTCATGTTAACTATTCCCTCTGAGGAGTCCACTCTGTTGCAAATTTTCATGTCATCTGCAAAAAGACAGACTTTTTCATTTAGTCCTTCAGCAATATCACTCACAAATACATTGAACAGTGCCGGGCCCAGGACCGAACCCTGAGGCACCCCGCTAATCACCTTCCTTTCATCCGAGTGAGCCCCATTTACCATCACCTTCTGTCATCTGTCCGTCAACCAATTTCTGATCCAGTTTACCAACTTGGGACCCATCCCCAAACTACTGAGTTTATTGATAAGCCTCCTATGAGGAACAGTATCAAAGGTTTTGCTGAAATCCAGGTAGATGACATCCATCGCATGCCCCTGATCTAGTTCTCTGGTCACCCAGTCAAAAAACTCAATCAGATTTGTTTGGGAAGATCGTCCTTCGGTAAAACCATGTTGCCTCGGATCTTGCAACCTGTTGGTTTTGAGAAAGTCCACTATTTGCTCTTTCAGGGGCGCCTCCATTATTTTTCCTGCCACCGAGGTAAGGCTCACGGTCCTGTTGTTTGTCACTTCTTCCCTGTCACCACTTTTGTGAAGAGGTACCACATCAGCCATTCTCCAGTCCTGAGGAACTTCTCCTGTTTCCAAGGATCTGTTGAAAACATCCTTTAACGGCTCTGCAAGAATCTCTCTGAGCTCTTTCACTATCCTGGGAGGTATCCCATCCGGTCCCATGGCCTTGTCCACTTTCAGTTTTGCAAGTTGTTCTAACACATCGTCTTCTGTGAATGGTGTGGTATCTACTTTATTTCCATTTTTATATTTGGGAGTCACAGATCCTTCTCTAGGATTTTCTTTAGTAAAAACAGAACAGAAGTATTTGTTTAGCAATTTTGCTTTTCAATGTCACTTTCCACAAGTCCGTTCCCAGCACTTCTGAGTCCTGCAATTCCACCTCTGATCTTCTTCCTTTCCCGAATATACCTGAAGAAAGTTTTGTTGCCACGCTTCACATCTTTAGCCATCTTTTCCTCTGCCTTTGATTTTGCTTTCCTTGTTTCTCTTTTTGTCTCTTTGAGTTTGATCCTGTATTCCTTTCTGTGTTCCTCTGTTTGCAAGCTTGTGAATTTTGCGAAAGCTGTGTTTTTGCCTTTATTTGAGCAGCCACTTCTTTGGAAAACCAAATAGGTTTCCTTCTCTAATTGTGTTTATTTACTTTTCTTACATATTTATCTGTTGCCCCTTTTATTGCCACCTTTAGTTTAGCCCATTGCAGTTCCACATCCCTTATCCCCTTCCATCCTGCCAACTCCTCCTTTAGGTACTTGGCCATTTTACTGAAGTCAATGTTTTTGAAGTTTAGGACTTTGAGCTTGCTATGATTGGACTGCACCTTGGCTTTTATGTCAAACCACACCGTGTGATGATCGCTGCTGCTCACAGGGGCACCCACCTAGACATTCGACACGCTATCACCGTTGGTGAGCACTAAATCCAGCGTTGAGCTTTCCCTGGTTGGTTCCATCACCATTTGTCTAAGTAACGCATCTTGGAAAGCATCCACAATTTTTGTGCTTCTTTCCAGATTTGCATAAGGAGTAATCCAATCCACATCGGGTAAGTTAAAGTCACCCAATATGATCACTTCCACCTTTGTAGCTATCTTGGCAATATCTATAATCAATTCATTATCTATCTCTTTGATTTGAGTTGGAGGTCTGTAGACTACAGCAGTATGGATAACAGTGCCATCTCCTCTTTCCAACGCAATCCAGAGCGCTTCTTCTTTTCCCCATGCCCCCTGCATTTCAGTAGCTTTAATATTGCTTTTGACATACAAGGCTACTCCTCCTCCTTTTCCACTTTCTCTGTCTCTTCTGAATAGATTATAGTCAGTTATGGCTATATCCCAATCATGCGATTCATTAAACCATGTTTCTGTAATGGCCACGATGTCCAAATCCGTTTCCACCATTAGGGCTTCCAGGTCCTTGGCGGCGCCAGTGGCAGTGGCAGCAATGGAGCAGACATCCAATTCTCAAAAAAAAGCCACATGGGTCTTTCTGACTCCACGCTTGCATGCAGGTCTGATCCCTCCCTCCTCTGACGTGTTAGAGGAGGGATCAGACCAGTCATTCACACACGGAGTTGCAAAGACTCATGTTTGAATGGCTGGTCTGGTCCCTCCCTCCTCTGTTGCGAGCATACGTCAAAGAAGAAAGGGATCAGATCTGGAAAAAGACCCGCTTGGGTTTTTTTGCATGGGGCAAATGGCAAACCTGTGATTGGGGGGGAGGGGAGCGCACCAGATGTGCAAGTCGCACAGGGCACATTTATGGCTTGGTACGGCCCTGCCTAGGACCAGCCTTGGCAGATAGATGTTGGGAGGGGAGGTTGGGAGAGGTCTGTACTGCACGGAAGGGGATCAGGGGTGAGGGGGTTCATGGATATGAGGAGCAGAAATTCTAAAATGCACACATATGAAGAAGAGCAGGATTCACATTTTCTCTACAGTATGTGCAGCTTTTTAAAGCTGCTGCTCCCACACTGGATGTCCTGGAAAATGCACATGTAGTCCTACATGTCTCTATTTATTTTAGCACTGCTTTTCACCAGATCAAAGCTGTGTACATTCAGGTACAGTATATATTTCCTTTGTCCCCAGAAAGCTCACAATCAATATTTTGTACCTGAGGCAATGGAGGGTTAAGTGGCTTGCCCAAGGCCACAAGGAGTACCTTTGGGACTAGAGACCCCAGTCCATCCAGCCTGAGGTTGCTGTTCTCCAGTAGGATTTGAACCCCTGGTCCTCTGGCTTCAGGCAACTTACCCCAACCACTAAGCTACTCCTCCCTCTTTGTATATAACTTATAAAAATGTCCACATTTGGCAGAGCATTTTTTAATATATAGAGGGAATTGTGCATATCCTGACCTGGACATCTCAATCCCCCTCTCTATAACATATTTAAATAGACCTTTGTATGTCTTTAGAAAATGCACTCAAAATAGGTGTATACTTGTTATAAAATTACCCTCACAAAGAGTCCAATTCTGTAGGTGCACGTCCAGGCCAAAAAGACGTCCAGAAATCTGGATGGCCCGGAGATGCACCCGATTCTGCTCCTGCAGGGGCTAGATGTCCCCGTGAGAGCAGAATCATGAATAGTGGCTGGACTTCCAGGAGATGTCCTGATTCAGGCACCCCAGACATCCAGCCACTTCCCCAGCTAACTCAGCCCGGCTCCTTAATGGAGCCGCGATTGCCTGCTGCTGCCGAGATGTTCTGTTCCCCACAGCCCGAACCTCAATTTGGCCTCTCATTGCCAGGGTCGGGCTTTGAGGAACCTTCCGTGCCCCTTACCATTCCACCACCGCCATCTGCCGCTGTCCCCTGAAGTCCAGGGGGACTTATTCCACCTTCGAGGTGGAAGACATCCCCTGTCTAACCGGCCTACCACGGACATATAGGGCTGACCTCAGAATCCAGGGATGCCACACCGCTCATGGTCCGCCCCCTCCCGCCCATGAACAGAGATCTTCGTGCAACCCAGCTATATGCACGGGGAGCTCTGTTCCTAGTGGGGTGATCAAGATGTTTAGCAGGTCTGGACGTCTGGATTGGAAGTCTGTCACACTAAATGTAGCATAGAATCAACTCCAAAGTGTTTTACATGCTCAGGTAGGTACTTATAAAATTGCCCATGGGTATACACACATAAAAATAGGCACTCAGAAAATATAACACCAAGAAATGTGCAATATTCACAAAGGCATTTCCAGGGGCAGAGAATGGACAGAGCTGGAGAGGGGTGATCAGTATGCATGCATGCATTTTATACAATGCACGTATATTCATCAGTACCTACTCGCATTTACATGGATGTAACCCCCTGCCTGCGTATAATCCTTATAGTATCCCCTAGGCTGTATGATAGACAGTGGTCACAACCATCTAAGAGTAATGCAGTCTCTCAATCTCTAGTTTTGGAAAACTTAAAGGGTTCTTTGAATGGGACCAATATATATTGGTAGGCTTGTGGCACTTAAAATGCCATTCACTCCTCTTTCCTTCTCAATAACTGAGTCCAGGCCAGGGTTTACTTAAAATACTTGAGGGTCATTGCAAAATACAATAGCAAAATACAAACAGCAGAAACAACAAAACAGCACTATATTACAAATAAATAACTCTTTTTCCTTTTTCTCAAAATATGTCACAGATTATTTCTTCTCTCACACTGGTGTATTACAATAATGTACTCTTAGTCCTCCTTCCCAAGTACAGGCATTTTACTCCAAGCTTCTCCACTCCTTACTGGTTACCCTGAATGGGACCCCCTCCTGGCTTTTTCTTCATCTGTTTTGCACTAGGTACCCTCTATGCTTATTCTATACTTTTTTATCACCACTGGAAGCCCTTTCCAAGTATTTACCACCCTTTCTTCTCTGTCCCTGGGCGCCTCATACCATGTCCTCTTGATATAAGGCTTTGTTTCTTCTAAAAAAAAGTTTCCTTCTGTGCCTGATCTGCTCCTTTGATATGTATAAATATGTCAATCATACCTCCTCTGTCTCTTCTCACTTGGGATCTTATGTACTTGATAGAAGTTGGTCAGGAGCTTTAAATTCTGTAAATCTATCATTTGTGAATTTAGTGTTTCCTACATGGCTATAGCAGTGCTCCAGAGACATATCTGATTTTGTCAGCAGATCTTTGAAATCCCAAATTACTGCAAAGTGGATGGGAAGTTTTTTAAAACGTATAGCTCCTCCATCCGTACCTCAAACCCACCTATCTAACTTCTGGTACTACTGTACAGAATCTCCAAAGGAAGGCAGTAAAGCAAGGTGAAGAGACTAGTTTTCAGGGTTTCCAGTAGAAAGAAGATGGGTAAGACAGAATACTAAGATCAACAGGTGAAAAGGGGAAATGAATGGAGGGTGGCAAGGAAAATGCAGAAATACTAAACAAATACTGTACTTTTCTTCAGTGCTAATTGAAAAAAGGCATTTAAGAAGAACCCCTGATAGTTGAGTATATATGGTGATGGTATAAAGGTCACATCATTTACATTACACTCTTTGCATTGAACTAGCAAATCCAAATTTAGGCTGCAGATAGTTATGTAATGGTAGAGAAAAAAAGTTAAGTCGGTGCTGACAGCCACATTAAAAATAAATTAAAATGGTCAGTAAGGCCTCAAATAAGGAAATATACATTTAAAATGATAAGACTAGTTAGTTCAAATGAAATGTCAAATAAGGAAACATGCCAAATAAATAAATGTAAAGGAATATGTTTGTGCACGTGTGTGTATGCATGTATGGGGAATCAGACTGAAGTTTCAGTACCATGTTAAAGGACTGTCCAACGTTCAGGCACAAACCCACGTCACCAGGAACAGAACCAGTACAAAAACGTGGATACTCCAGGGGATAAAACAGTCTTTATTAAAAAACAAATTGCCACTAGCCCGACACAGGCCGTGTTTCGCTGCCTTCTTCAGGGGCACTAAAGTGGACTTAAAAGCTGTTTTTATCCTTGAAAATATATCTATCTAATATTACACCTTTCAGGCTGATTTCCCAACGCGTGTGTAAAGGAATATGTTTGTGCACGTGTGTGTATGCATGTATGGGGAATCAGACTGAAGTTTCAGTACCATGTTAAAGGACTGTCCAACGTTCAGGCACAAACCCACGTCACCAGGAACAGAACCAGTACAAAAACGTGGATACTCCAGAGGATAAAACAGTCTTTATTAAAAAACAAATTGCCACTAGCCCGACACAGGCCGTGTTTCGCTGCCTTCTTCAGGGGCACTAAAGTGGACTTAAAAGCTGTTTTTATCCTTGAAAATATATCTATCTAATATTACACCTTTCAGGCTGATTTCCCAACGCGTGTGAAAAAGGAGAAAACTCCTTTACACTATACAGCAAATTGGAATTTCACCAAAAAAGGCGTCTACAAGCTTCCAACGGACGATGCTGCTATAAAGATAAACTGGTCGGCGTTTTTCTAAAAGTTTATCTTTATAGCAGCATCGTCCGTTGGAAGCTTGTAGACGCCTTTTTTGGTGAAATTCCAATTTGCTGTATAGTGTAAAGGAGTTTTCTCCTTTTTCACATGCGTTGGGAAATCAGCCTGAAAGGTGTAATATTAGATAAAAGCTGTTTTTATCCTTGAAAATATATCTAAGTCCACTTTAGTGCCCCTGAAGAAGGCAGCGAAACACGGCCTGTGTCGGGCTAGTGGCAATTTGTTTTTTAATAAAGACTGTTTTATCCTCTGGAGTATCCACGTTTTTGTACTGGTTCTGTTCCTGGTGACGTGGGTTTGTGCCTGAACGTTGGACAGTCCTTTAACATGGTACTGAAACTTCAGTCTGATTCCCCATACATGCATACACACACGTGCACAAACATATTCCTTTACACACGCGTTGGGAAATCAGCCTGAAAGGTGTAATATTAGATAGATATATTTTCAAGGATAAAAACAGCTTTTAAGTCCACTTTAGTGCCCCTGAAGAAGGCAGCGAAACACGGCCTGTGTCGGGCTAGTGGCAATTTGTTTTTTAATAAAGACTGTTTTATCCCCTGGAGTATCCACGTTTTTGTACTGGTTCTGTTCCATGTTAAAGGACTTACAGGCTGATGCAGAAACCCTGAGCTAGATCTCATTGCTTAAAGCTGTAGCGCAGGGTTTCATAGCGTGACTTTAACACTGACTCTGCACTGGAATGCAATATTCAAATTACCTAGTGCGCAAAAACAACTTTTAATACATCCTCTGGTAACAAATTACAGAGTTTGACTATGCGTTGAGCGATGACCTAGGCATCAGGGAAAATCTTCAATGACATCAGAATTCTTTCGGGGGCCAGTGCCCATGATACTGACCTCCCAACAGAAACCAAATCCCCGGCAGCCCTGCTCCCCATCCACCCATTCACCCTGGGCCACCAGGGATTTTTTTTATTGGGCAAGAGAGTGTGGATCATGGCTACTGGGGATTCTGACAGTGGCCCCCTTGACAGTATTCTGATGACATTGGGGGCTTTCTCTGATGCCTGGATCATCTGAGGTCAAATGTCAAATTTCACCTGAGATGATACTTTCACTCCTGGCTGCCCAAAGCTGGCATGAAGATCCAGTGTTGGAAGTGTAAAAAACTGTGCTGTTTCAGCGCAGTTTTTTACATTGGATGCAATTACTTATGCAGCGATTTGCATGCGATTCGCATGTCAAGTGCGTTGCAGTTTAGAGCAGTTATTTTTTTTTGGCATTTTTTCAGTGCTATCTTGCTTTCTGCATTGGAGAGTGAGCCTAGCATGGGAAAAGGGCTAGAAAATGCCATGCTATGCTTTTCAGGATCGTCCATTAATGCACAAAGCAGGGCTGATGCAGGGAGCAGCTAAACCTGGGGCAAGTAGAGGGAGAGCTCACAGGAGATAAAGAGAGCCAGGGCCCGTGCTAGGGTTTTTTGTGCCCCCTCCCTCATTATTATTAATGCTGACTACACCCACCCCTCTTTTTTCCAAAACTCCTTTTCCCAAAACTCTTCACATGATGCTAGTTTTTCTCCTTCAAGTCCAGTGTTGAAAGAAAATTGCTGTGAAGGAGCAAATGCACAGCCAGAATAAAAATAACTACTGAGCAGTAAATACTTGCAGTAGCGTCATATGAACAGGTTGTGATAGTCCAAGAGCATGCTAAATTTTAGATACAGATCAAAAGAAAAACCATATGGACAGCTCAAAAATATTTTACTCACTGAAAAAATATGCAGGAGAAAGATTTTGTACCGAATGTACGAATCAAAACCATGATAACTATACAGTCAATGTATATCTAGAAACTATAAGCAAAACTGGTATAAAGTTGATGCAAAGATTAGTCACAATATACAAAGACAGTTAAAATTGCTCATTTAAACCACATATGTTAAGCAGGTGTCAATGACAAACCAATAAATCTATGATTTTCCCTTGTGGGATCACAGGATGTGTTTTCATTTCTTGACCAAGCATGTGTTATTCTAACTTTCTCTTGCTCTAGCTTCACTTCCTACTGGCAGTCATGCAGACAATGTACTGGCAGTAAGAAGTATAGCTGGAGTGACAGAAAACCAAAAATAATATGGCCACTTTCCGGCCTGACCAGGGAATAAGTTCCATGCTTTTTCTATTACTCTTAGGTTTTCAGGATTTCTTTTCCCAAATTGTACTTTCCTCCAGAGTGAGGTGAGAGAAAGAACTCTCACACATAAGCATCTGCATTGTCAGCAGAAACAAACATAATGGCCCAGCACAAGTAGCATGGGTGCAACTATTGTCATCTCAATGGGTGGTCTTAGTTGCTCCTGCAACCATTTTGCCTTGCTGAAGTGTGGTAACTGCAGAGGGATGTTACTATCTCCCTAAAATTAGCTTATGGCCCCGCACCGGTAAGGTGACCCATGTAACCATATAAGGGTTTACCATAAGAAGCTGACTCAAGCACACTTAACCAGTTAAAATGATCTGAGCACATAATATCAATTGTATCCAAAACTGAAAGTAAAAATGACCCTAACTGAAATAAAAAATCAATATATGGGTTATGGAATGGAATGCAGGTGTAACAACACTGCGATCCAAAAATGGAAGTGTTCACTCTAAAAACCATATCAAAAGGACTATAAAGACAAAATAATGAAGGATAAAAACAAGTATGCAAAACATCTGCCAATAAAAAATAAAAGAAATAGCCAAACTCAGCTGGATATACATTAACACCATTACAGAACAAAAGTGCAGCCACAGGGGAGACATGGTCTGCAGTCTGACCTGCACTTTATAAAAACTGTTGGTTAAAAGCATTAAAATAGTAAAATTGGCATTGATGTAGTAATGATTTTTAACTTGGTATATAGATGACATATGACTATTTGCAGAAGATGGAACCCCCATTTTGTTACAATGAGAGGATATCTATTTCTAATGAAATTATGGTAAACTGGCTGTACAGTGGTGAGGGAAAGGAGGGTCCATATATACGATTAAAAACAAAACCTAAAAAATACAAGTTAATATGATAGATAAGAACCATCATAAATGACCATTATGTGTAGCTGATGTGCAATCACAGCAAATGACTATTTTTAAACACAGAAAAAGAGAGAGTATAGCACTCATCACATTGTAGACCTGACAAAGGGGCACAAATTGGGAGTAAAATTAATTTTTATTCATAATTCTAAATGGGATAGTTAAATCAACTAGAGAAAGATGGGGATAAAAAGGGGGTGGGAAGAGAGAGAGGGGAGAGGGAGGGGGAAGAAGGGGGAAGGGGAGGGTGGAGGCGGGAAGGAGGAAGGAGGAAGGAGGGGGAGGGGGAAAGAAGGAAGAAGGGGGGGAGGGGGAAGAGGGAGGAGGAAGAGAAGGGGGGAAGGAAGGATTGGGGATGAACCAGGGAAACCAAAAACAATATAAATCCATATTCAAAACCCAAGCAATGGAGGAAAATATCAAAATAGTAATAACAAAGAAGGTACTAATAAATGCAATGTGTGCCTTCGAGTCAGTCCTGACTCCTGGCGACCCAGAAACTCCTGGGTTTTCTTGGCAGTGTCACCGGAAGTAGATTGCCAGGCCTTTCTTCCGAGGCAATAGAGGGTTAAGTGACTTGCCCAAGGCCACAAGGAGTGCTAGTGGGAATTGAACCCTGGTTGCTTGGTTACCAAGCCAGTGTTCTAACCACTAGGCTACTCCTCCACTCTAAAAAGCCTATAATATAAGAAGACCATAAATAAAGTGGAGTAAAAGGATGAACAAGATAAGCCATACACAAAAGAACAAAAATAAACTATTAAAAGAGGATAAAACAAAAAGGTAAAAATGGCCTATGAAAAGAAGATAAAACCAAATAAATGAATAAAAAGCTATTAAAGGGAGGCTAAGTAAAAACAAATTGTAGTCAATAATAAGACCAAGGATAAAAAGGGGAAAGCTGAAAAGTAAACAGAAACCAAAGATAAAAAAGATGGGAGGGGGGATACTAAAAAGGTAAATAGTGGTAAGAAACAATAAAACTCACATACATAAAATATATAAATAAAATTATAAATAAAAAGGGGGGAATAAAAACATAAACATCTATAAAAATTGTGTTAAGAGGTACTTAAAAAAGTGATATTAAGACCTATAAACATAAAAAGTTGGAAACATAGAAACACTTCAGAGGAAAACAGAGAGGTCCTGGTCCATACTGAGCCCATGCGGAGTGAGGGAACCCAAATTAAATATGTATTTCTGTTCTGATTGCCATAAAATCTTGTCAATGTTACCTCCTCTCCAATGGGGTCTCACCACCTTGACCACAAAACACTTCAGATGAGAAAGAATGTGGTGTGCAGAAACCTAGGGATATGCTTACTAAACAGCAGGAACGACTTCCATGCGATATTGTAGCCACGGCCCCATTGAATTTAAAGGGGCCATGGCTTCTGATATCACACAGAAGCCACTACTGCTGTTTAATAAACATGCCCCCTAGTGTGCCAACAAAGGCTTATCTTCAATTTGTCTTTTCAAGTAACTCTTATGTTTGATCATACGGACATGTTTACTGCATTTTGTTTTGCCTATGTTGCCTCAGAAGAAAAGGCTTAGCAATCTACTTCCAGTGATATATTACTAAGAAAACCCAGAGGCAGCTGGAGCACCAGGAGTCAGCACTGATAGAGTAGATCAAATTGGTGGAGAGATTGCGCTCTATGTTAGAGAGGGCATTGAGTCACATAGGATTAAAGTTTTGCAGGAAACAAAATACGCTGTAAAATTTCTATGGATAGAAATTCCATGTAAAAAGGGGAAGGCAATGGCAGTGGGGGTGTACTACTGACCTCCTGGTCAGAATGAACAGATGAATAATGAAATACTGAAAGAAATCAGGGAAGCTAATAAAAGTTACAACACCATAATAATGGGTGATTTCAATTACCTGGGTATTGACAGGGTCAATGTCACAGCAGGACATTTTAGGGAGATGAAGTTTCTAGATAAAATAAATGACTGTTTCTTGGAACAGCCGGTTCATGAACCAACAAGAGGGGAAGCTATTTTGGACCTAGTCCTTAGTGGCATGCAGGATCTGGTGCAAAAGAAAATAGTGTTGGGGCCACTTGGCAATAGTGATCCTAGCTTGATCGCATTTGATTTAATAAATGAAAGAAGGATGGCACGGAAATATACTCCCATTTAACTTTTAAATGGAGACTATGATAAAATGAGGAAAATAGTTAAGAAAAGACTATAAGGAGCAGGAAAATAGTTAACAAAAGACTAAAAGAAGCAAATGCAAAGGCTAAAGAGTTGCATAAAGCGTGGGCATTGTTTAAAAATACTATCTTGGAAGCCCAGAACAGATGCATTACACGCTTTAAGAAAAGTGGAAGAAAGGCCTAAAAACTGCCAGCATGGTTTAAAGGTGAGGTCAGAAAGGCTATTGCGGCCAAAAAAGCATCTTGCAGGAAATGGAAAAAGGAGCCAAATGCCGAAAACAGGAAATAACATAAGCATTGCCAAATTAGATGCAAATAACAAAAAGCCTAAATCGGAGCTTAACAATGATACTTCATAAGAATAAAGAAACAACTCCACACATTAACCAAAATGTAGCACTGGGAACTTTGCACTAAAGAAGCCTCCAGTGCCGTGACAACGGGGAGCACAGACCTCAGAACTATCCTCAGATCTCCATTGAATACTCAAAGCCAAAAACATGGCTTCAGTAATCCAATTCGAGGTGAATTACATCAATGGTCTGCATCCAGCCCCTCCGTCTGTCAACAGCACCAGAAAACTTTAAACACAACAAACTGATAAGGGTCCCAAACTACAAACTGCTATGACAAATATAATCAGCACTTAACAATTGTATCACTAAGCATAACAAAGTATCAAACATCAGTGCAAAAATCAATATACAAGTTAGCAATGAAAATGTAACAAAGCAGCAATCAAGAGGGCATAAACCCTTAAACACATGACAGGACCAAAAAAAGCCCCTGCACAAGAAAGGAACCCATCAGCACAAAATCACAATCTTCAGCTTAGCTTTCCAAGATGATCATTATGGTATCAACCCCGACGCCACATTCAGACGTCCTTCTTAGCGTTTCACAGACGCTGCCTCAGGGGGGTATACTATAAAACAACAATAAAAACAAATAAAAATAGTGCTATAATAACCCGCTACAGATACAGACACACTCCTATAACTGAGCAGACAAAGCCTGAACAACTTACCCAACCGGCGTCCTCACCACTAGCCCGCCATTCAAACCAAATAACCAAGTTTTCTGGTGCTGTTGACAGACGGAGGGGCTGGGTGCAGACCATTGATGTAATTCACCTCAAATTGGATTACTGAAGCCATGTTTTTGGCTTTGAGTATTCAATGGAGATCTGAGGATAGTTCTGAGGTCTGTGCTCCCCGTTATCACGGCACTGGAGGCTTCTTTAGTGCAAAGTTCCCAGTGCTACATTTTGTTTAATGTGTGGAGTTGTTTCTTTATTCAAATTAGATGCAAGGCATTGATAAGGCAGGTAGAAAGAATTTGAAAAAAAGCTTGCTGTGGAAGCAAAAATGCATAATAAAAACTTTTTCAAGTATATTCATAGCAAAAAACCTGTGAGAGTCAGTTGGACCATTGAATGATAGAGAGTAAAAGGAGCGCTAAGTGAAGACAAGGCCATAGCGGACAGACTGAATGAATTCTTTGTTTTAATCTTTACTGAAGAAGATGTAGGAAATGTATCCGTGCCTGAAATGGTATATAAGAGTGATATATCGGAATAATTGAAAGAAGTATCGACAAACCGGGAAGATGTATTACAACCATTTGATAAATCGAAGAGTATCAAATCACCTGGACAGGATGGTATACATCCATGGGTATTGAAAGAAGTGAAATATGAGATTGCATACCTACTATTAGTAATCTGTGAACTATCATTAAAATCAACTGTGGTACCCGAAGAGTAGAGAATGGGCAATGTAATGCCAATATTTAAAGAGGGTTCCAGGGGTGATCCAGGAAACTGCAGAACTGTGAGTCTGACCTCAGTACCAGGCAAAATGGTAGAATAAAATTACTGATCATGTATATAGTCATGGTTTAATGGGAGAAAGCCAACAAGGATTTAGCCAAGGAAAGTCTTGTCTTACTAATCTGTTGTATTTTTTTTGAAGGTGTGAATAAACAGACAAAGGTGAGCCAGTTGATATAGAGGGTTATTTTGAGCCATGAATAGCAGGGATGGATGGCCTGATGGAATGTCCATCCCCGCTATTCGTGGCTTCTCCTGCCCCTGAATAACTTCCCCGCTGGTTGTACGGGGAAGTTAGACGGGGGCAGGGAATGGGCGGCACAGTGGTGTAGAGTGGGCACCTCCGAGGTGGAATAACATCCCTGGACTTTTTTTTGTTTGGAAGGCCTGGGGTGCAGATGGGGTGGGGGGGGGCAGGGTTTATTCCCTGCAGCCCGACCCTGGCCTTAGGAGGCCAGATTGGGGGTCGGGCTGCGGGAAATAAACTCTTTTTCTTGGCTGGCATCATGGCTTTTATTTATTTTTTATTTTTTTAATTTTTTTATTGAAACTTTCATCATAACTTACAAAAGCAAGCAAAAAGAAACTTTAGATGTTCCATACAAGCAAATATCAAACAAAAAGAAACAACTGACAGCAATACATCACCTTAGCCCACAATATGGGGAGATATTAAAAAAAAAAAAAAAAAAGCAAACTCTAAATTACCTGGCAGCCTTAAACTAACCCACCCAACTCCAGTTACTTATTGCCATGTCGATCCTTATCAGACAAAAATACCTCAAGCTGAGAAGGATCAAGAAAAACAAACTTTGAACCCTGAAATGAAACCAAACATTTACAAGCGTATGAGAAAAAATGTAGCGGAGAGAGCGACCACCCTTCGTTTAAGGGCCAAAAAGGCCTGTCTCCTAGTTTGTGTCACTTTACAAATATCAGGAAACATTTGAACCTTAGCACCACAAAACGGAACTGTTCCAGGTGAGGCCAGGTGGTGCCTGATGATCAGGTCACCTTGGCCGACATTTGGAGAGTGGTAACTCGTATTGAAAATACTTTAGTACCTACTGTTATACAACTTTGTGGTTTTTCTTCTGAGATTACCACTTGCTTGTTTGAGGTGGATAATAAGGTGGGGAATATTTCCACTCAGGTTGCTAACTGTGAAAGCCAGTGTCAGGCTCTTAAAGCTGTTAATTCTTCTCATATAAAAGAGTTTGCTTTTGCATAATAAGATGGAACAGTATGACAATATGTTTCGCACAAAAAATATTCGATTGTTAAATTTTCCTTTATGTCATTTTCTTTCTGCTGAAATTCTATTGAGAAAGTATTTTAGAGAAGTTCTGGGTTTAGCTTCGGCTGACTCCATTGCCCTCGCTAAGGTTTATTACCTAACTGGTAGGAGGCTGTCTGCGGGTTCTCTGGGGGGGTTTGATGAGGTTCAGGGCCAGGATTGCCTAGAGCTCACCAAATTCCTAGAGGACTCCCAAGATAATATTGCTTCTAGAGCTACCTTGATGGACTCTTTTGTCTCAGACCAGGATAGAATGCTTGTTTTTGACATCATGGCTTTTAAATGGAGCTGCGGTGCCATGGCAACAGGACGCCATGGTGCCGCCGCTCCTTTTAAAAGCCCTGACAGAGTTAGCTGAGTGTAGTCCTGCACGTGGAGGCCGGACAGAATTGCTGTCTAGCCTGCACATGCAGGACTGTTCTCAATTCTGATCCCGCGGGGCTAGACATGTCCCGCAGGATCAGAATCACGATCTCCTCTGTGCATTCGGTTCAGACTGGACACACAGAGGGGATCAACATCCAGGATCCATAGTGTATCTGGACTTTCAGAAAACCTTTGACAAGGTCCATCATGAGAGACTCTTGGCGAAATTAAAAGGTCATGGGATTGGAGGCAGTGTAGTATTGTGAATCAGAAATTGGTTGAAAGGTAAAAGGGAGAGAGTAAGGCTAAATTGCCAATTTTCTCAATGGAGAAAAGTAAATAGTGGAGTACCTCAGGGATTTGTGGTGGGCCCGCTGCTTTTTAACATATTCATAAATGACCTGGAAATGGGAATAACGAGTGAGGTGATCAAATTTACAGGTGACACAAAATTATTCAAAGTTGTTAAAACCCAAGAGGATTATGAAAAATTGCAAAACCTTGATAAACTGGAAAATTGGGCATCCAAATGGCAGATGAAATTTAATGTGGACAAGGGTAAAGTTATGCACCTAAGAAAGAACAATCCAAACATTTGTTACACAATGCAAAGTACCACCTTAGAAACCACCACCCAGGAAAAAGATTTAGGCGTCATCAAGGATAATACGATGAAACCCTCCGCCCAGTGTGCAATGGCGGCCAAGAAAACAAATAAAATGCTAGGAATCATAAGGAAAGGAATGGAGAATAAAACCAAGGATATTATAATGCCTCAGTATCATTCCATGGTTCGACTGTACCTTGAATATTGTGTGCAATTCTGGTCGCCTTATCTTAAAAACAATATGGTGGAATTATAAAAAGTACAGAGAAGAACAACCAAAATGGTAAAGGGGATGGAAGGATACCCCTATGAGGAAAAGAGAAGGCTGAGGGGAGATATGATAGAAGTCTATAAATTAATGAATGGAGTGTAACGGGTTAACGTAGAGCGGTAGTTAACGCCATCAAAAAATGGAAAGACTAGAGGATACGGAATGAAGCTGCAATGTAACCCATTTAAGACTAATAAGAGAAAATATTTTTTCACTCAACGCATAATCAAACTTTGGAATTCATTACCGGAGGATGTAGTAAAAGCTGTTAGGATAGCTGGGTTTAAAAAAGGTTTGGATAAGTTCCTGGAGGAAAGGTCCATAAACCATTATTATAGAGGACCCGGGAAATCCACTGTTACCCCAGGATGAGCATTGTGGAAGCTGTGGATTTTCGGTACCTGCCAGGTACTTGTGACCTGGATTCGCCACTGTTGGAAACAGGATACTGGGCTAGATGGACCTTGGTCTGACCCATTATGGCATTTCTTATGTTCTTATGTTCACTGACTTGATGTCACTAAAAAAAAAATTAAATAAATAAATAAATTGTAAGGACAGACCACAATGTAAATCACGTGGTCTGTTTAGCAGTTTGAGAAGTCAGTGAGAAAAATCTTTTTATTAGTGGTGGTGTGCACAAAAAAGCATTTAGTGGTCAAGGTGTGTGGATACACGGAACAATGCCCACATTTGTAGCGACCAATGACCCTTGATTTGGCTCTGTGCATAGAAAGTATAGAAGGAACTAAAATATTTTGTCTTCTTTTCTTCCACCCAATTTTCAAGTCTCCACCTAAGTCCCGGTCCCTGCTCTCCCCCATCTTCCTTTTTCCAGTATTGCCTCCTACATCCCTTCCGCAAACCCATCCAGCTACTTCCTTCACCAATATTTATTAACTCTGCCTTTCCTCCTTCTTACCCCAGCATTCATTCTTATGCCCCTCCCTCTTAGCTGTTCACTCTGTATGACCTTTTTCCTTCCCTCCTACACAAAATATCTGTCCCCCTCTCCATTCTCACTCCCCAGCTTCTTTTTTCTTCGCTCAACCCAAGCCCCACCCCTTTCCAGTCCTCCCCAAGCATCAGCTTCCTTCTAATTCCAGATCCTCCCATCATCATCTCCCTTCCAGTCTCAGTCCCTCCATCCCCCAGCATCTTCCCATTTCCAGTCCTAGCCTCCCAGTATCAGTCCTCCAGTCCCAGTCCCTTCCAACATCATCTCCTTTCCAGTCCCAGTTCCTCCATGCCCCAGCATAAGTCCATTTCCAGTCCTAGCCCTTGACCCCATATCATTCCCCCTCCATTCCCAGTTCCTCCCAGCATCACATCCCTTCCAGTCCCACTCCCCACTCCCCCATCACCCAGTATCAGCCCATTTCCAGTCCTAGACCCCTCCTCCAGTCTCAGTCTCTCCCACACAAAATATCTGTCCCCCTCTCCATCCTCACTCCCTCAGCTTCTTTTTTTCTTTCCTTGGCCCAAGCCCCACCCCTTCCAGTTGTCCCCAAACATCAGCTTCCTGCTAGTTCCAGCCCCTCCCAGCATCATCTCCCTTCCAATCCCAGTCCCCCATCCCCCAGCATCAGCCCATTTCCAGTCTGAATCCCCCATCTAGTTCCAATCCCTCCCAGCATCAGCTCCCATCTAATCTCTTCATGCCCCAGCCTCATCTCTTTCCCAGTCCTGGACCCCCGTATCAGCCCCCTCCAATCTCAGCCCCTCCTAATCCCTCCCAGCATCATCTCATTTTCAATAGCAGTCTCCCCATCCTCCACTATTAGCCCATTTCCCATTCTAGCCCCCAACCTTCTTACAGTACCAGCAGCTCCCTCACAAACACACACACACACACACACACACACACACACACACACACATTGCCCCACACGATGAAGGGCCCCATGTGCACCTGACCAGCTTCAGAGGGAGCTGTTAAATCCCAGAGCCCAGTTCTCCAGTTTACCTCTGCACAGCCTCAGGAGTAAACAGCCATGAGAGCATTTTCCTTTATTCCCATGGCTGGGCTAAGCTGCAGCCGCCAGTGCTGCTGAGTTCCTGAAGGTTAAACAGGGGCATTTCTTGCCTCTTGGAACTCAGTAAAGCCAGTGGCTCAGTGGGGCCAGTGGCTACATCTTGGCACAGCCATGGGGTTAAAGGAAATGCTCCCATGGCTATGCAGAGGTAAACTGGGGCACTGTGCTTTGGGCCTCACCAGCTCCCTCTGAAGCCAGTCAGACATGCCTGAGGCCTTTCATGCCTGCACATGCCTAGGGCCAGCCCTGCTTGGGGGTCATGATCATCTAGTGATGGTTGTCCCTAGAGGATGGCACCACCCTACTGCGCTTATCCCATTTACTGGGTAGTGCTAGCCCTCAGGAGAGCTCACAGGAGATAAAAAGCATGACCCAGTTAAGTAAATACAACAGATACTAAGCAAACCTTAAAGAACATGATCTATAAAATTACTTTTATATGTGCTAAGGTTTGCCAGGGGCTTTAGAACACTGAAAGTATGCTGTGTGAGTTGAAATGAAGGTAGTAAGGGACTGTTTCCAAATAGAGCTAGGTGTAAGAATAGGATAGGATAAAATCCATGTGCAGGAACTTTAGTTGGAGGGTTTTTTGGGAAGATTTATGATGGAGAAAGATGTGCCAGAATGTCTCTGTGTTGGAGAGCTGTGAAGGGATTTGTTTGATACCAGAATTGTAAGTAACTGAGATTTATTGCAGGAGATGTATGCAAGAAGCTTGCATGAAAGCTGGAGAGAAAACTTAAAAGTAAATGTAAGAACTTTTTTTTCCCCTTAGTGAATGGAAGTGAAGCAGGCTGAGGGAGCCCTGAAGCTCATTCAAACACTTTTAAAACCAAGCTGAATGAGGATTTGAATTGATTGGTCAAAGAGTGAAAATTTGAACTGATTTATTCGAGTGAGCTTAATTTTGAGTGTTATATTGGTTAAATGCTTAACAGTGTGTGACCTGCATTCTATAGCACTGGAATCCTTCAAGCAGTGAAGGAAAAGGAAGACTGAAGGTATAAAACTTCCAGTGCAGTGAAAAGAAAACTTCAAAAGTGAGCTGTTTTAAACCGGTGTACTGCTCACAGGATTTATTGCATCTTGAAACATATTGAACTGTTTCAGTGAGGAAGAGAGCGTATGTTTGAAAGAGTAAGGATTGAATTTGTTTTTGAAGAAAGAAAGAACATTGTCTTATTTAAAGAATTAAATTTATGGCAATTGGTATAATTTTCCTGAACTGATTCAAAGTTGTAAAGATTGACCCTGGCACATACCTAAAGAAAAACTGATTTTTGCACAAAAAGTTCTTTCTGTGGGAACGAAAGACATGGAATCTGATTATCTTTTGTTTTGGGGAAAAGCAAGTAACAGAAATAGAAAAAAGAAGAAAAAAGGCTAGGAACACTTTTTGTGTCATTCTGAGGCATGAATAGCAGGGATGGATGTCCCGTTGGGATGTCCATCCCCGCTATTCGGGCCCTCTTCCGACCCCAACTAACTTCCCCACTTCTTGTATGGGGAAATTAGACAGGGGCAGGAAAGGGACAGATCAGGGGCGGTGTTACGGCAGGCAGTGGGCGATTCCAGTGTCGGCCCTATATGTCCGGGGCTGGCGGTCTGAACATGGAACTTATTCCATCTCTGAGGTGGAATAAGTTCCCCGAGTCGGCAGAGGATGGCAGGCCCAGGGCTGGAAAGCAATGGGAGGGGGCAGAGGAGATTCCCCGCAACCCGACCCTGGCGTTGGGAGGCCAGATCAGGGGTCGGGCTGCGGGAAATGCAGATGGCAGTCCGGTGGCTGGGAATCGTGGCTTTTGAATGGAGCCATGGAGCCATGGCAACCGGGCACCATGGTGCTGTGGCTCCATTCAAAGGCCTGACTGAGCTATCCGGGCAAGGCCTGTACTTGCAGGCTGACCTGAACCGGGATCCCAGCCTGCACGTACAGGCCTGGATGCGATTCTGATTCCACAGGGCTAGACATGCCCCGTGGGATCAGAACCCCAGCTAACTCTGCGTGTCTGATTCTGACTGGATGCACAGAGGGCCGGGACATCCATGTCAGAATCGAGCTCTTTCTAGTTATTGTACACACAACTAGGGAGGTCATTTTTTTAATTGAATTTTTAAAGATTGGGAGTCGGTATCCTAACTACAGCTGGACATCGCTGGAGCAGAAGGGATCCTAAGGCGCCCAACGTCAATAAAGCAATAAGATCAGTAAGATTTGAGATAAGTGACTGACATGCCACAGCGATTATTTTTTTGCTAAACAAAGGTGTCTTTACCTGAATAATAATACTCATTCACCTGCAAAGTCACAGATAAAAGACAGTGTTAGAACTGAATTTTTCTTCTACTAAGGGGTAAAGAAATCTGAAACTTTAAACCGGTTAACTAATACCTGTCTGGCTTTGAAAGAAACAATGTTGTACCACTGTTGAATAGAAGCATTGAAGAAATTGTTCACAGAAAAATACTTGACTGCATGTATAAATATTGTTATTGTTTTTTTATAAAAATTAAATTGACACTTTTTTAAAATTAAAATTAGAAATTTTTATAAAAATTGTTCATGCGGTTCCTTATGTGAGAGTTCTCACCCCTTGTTTCTCACCCCTTTGTTAAGTTCTGATTTGAATTTCAGGTTCAAGAATTTGTAAAGTGCATTGGGCGAAAAAATATTTTCTCTGGAAGCTGGGAGTTTCCATTGGTGGCTTACCCGAGGCAACTCGGCCACCCGTGACACTCATAACAGCTAGGTAAAGTAGGGTAATGCCCCATAAAGCCCCCGGTTTACAGTTATTATACAAGGGAAGAAGAATAGAATTTGCTTGGTTGATTGTCGTTTGGAGAGACAATGTCACATATTGAAAAAAGACAATTGTTCTTTTAATCCAGACCTATGAAACAAATCCATCTAGTCTGATAGGAATCAGAGGGACGTCACAGCCCATACACATGCACACAACCCAAAATGACTCTGAAAACATCTTTAAAAAGTTGATATCTCTAGGTCGAGCCAAAAAACTATTTACATGTTTTGCTCAGTAGGATATATTCAGCTTTTATTTCAGTTTCATTATTTGTTCTGGCATTGCTCACATAAAACAATGAAACAATTACTTAGTCAAAAGAATTTGTCTTCAACCATATTAAAACCTTACTATAAAAAAGTACCAAACCTGATTATTTAGAGTTGCACTAGCTCTGATTTGTAACGGTAGCCAATTCATTAATAAAGGGACATTTCTTTTGCCGCCAGACATGTGTTATCACTTTCCCAAAGCTACAGCAATCCTATTAAAGACGTTTAACCTATTCTGTTCATGATATTAGTAGTACTAGAGCCTCCTGGGCTTTGTAACATAATAGCACCCTTTCATCAAGTTGAATGGTTTATTGGAACCCACTTGTACAGACGATTTAGTTTTATCATGGAAACAAGGCTACAACTCCAGGGTCTTCGCATCTAGTTGAGTTTGTTCATTTGTTTTTATTTATTTGGAAGGGGGTGGTTTGGTGAGCTATTCATGCGGCATTTGTTTCTACGGTTCTAGAATGAGGATTTTAAGTGTGTGATGTACTCCACCTTTGCAGTATTATTTGCAAAGTCACTTTAATGAACACATAGGATTTGACTGTATATCAGCAATACTTGCAGTTGCCTGATAGGAACAGTAACGCCAATGTTCATGCAAATTAGAAAAATACAATAAATGAAATCAGCTCATTAGGTATTGACGCTGGATGTACTATCCACCTGATGCCCTTCTAACCCACTAAAGTTAATTATACCTTAATGTGCATAATTACATTGGATGGATGGGAGTTGTCTTAACCCCTACCCTCCTATCAAAAATTAAGAATCACCATGATGCGAAAAAGTGCTCTCGGCCTTTTCTCCCTCAGCCAATCGCCTCTTCCATACCTATTATTTACAGTCTCTCCCTCCCATTCCCTATAGCCTAAAAATATGTCTAGAGATAGGATGCTAACCACGAAATGAAACAGTTGCCCTTTACATTGCTGTTGATACCTATATAATCATAATAATCAGAGAAGAACCAAATTGACACTGGTTTAAGAAAAAGCTAAAGGCTTGGTTATGTGTTTGAAGAGGGATTAACAATTATTTTTTTAATTATAGTCTGCCAAGTGTTGGAGAACAACAACACATTTACAGTCACAGTCACTAGATATCATTACGTATAAGGTCAATCCTATCTACCAAACAGAAATCCTGTACCCACCTTATTCCATCATGCATACATTTCATATATCTGAATATCTAAATGCTTCTGTAAGAAGGCCAGCAGTTAAAGAAATTGCTGACTTCCGCAGGCCGAACTTTGGTCTGATAGGACATATAGAATTACACAGAAACAAGGTACTTATGGAAAAAAATGGTTTAACCCCCCTCCCCCCAGCATCTTACAACAGATATATTCATATTTTTTATGTAGACATTGTTAGCCCATAGCAGCTTTACATTTTTACCATAGTCTGTGAACCTCCCATGGGTTACTCTTGTCATTAGCTTTGCTATTTAGGGACCGAATGTTTAATTTTGAGCAAAATTTTCTTAGCTAGCAGCTGCAGTATAAGCTTTTCTGACACAAGAAGAGAAGAAACTACAATAGAAAACAAAATGTTCACTCATGATGCCACTCTGCAATCGAGAATGGATAAAATTAAAAAAAGGAACTAGCATTGAATCAACGAAGAGGTTTAGGAGATAGGGGGAAGTGTGGGTGTTTCCAAAGGTGTAAATAGCGTAGCAGTCTTCCCTGCGCCGCTCGTGCTGACAATATCTTAAAATAATCATGTAAATGTGTCAATTTTCACATTTATTCCATTTGAATCATAGATAAGAGCACACATCCCCCGAGCTGCATTCTCCCTAATGTAAAGACTTGAAAAAGAGGAATTTCATTTGCATTGAAACTATGCAAAATTTTGAACTATCCCCTCACCCCTCGAATGGATGCTCTTTCTTTCCATGCAGAAAAAACACCCAGGGACAAGCGCAGAGTTAGTTCAAGGTGTTAGGGTGTTGGTGCCCTAGGCAAACCTTAAGCCTTACGCACACATACACACACACACAAACAGCAGTTGTCAAAATCTATTGTTTAGCTTTGAATACCCTGCTCTTTGCCTCCCTCCTTGAAGTTGCCGCCCTAGATGGTCACCTAGTTTGTCTAATGGTTGTGCCGGCCCTGAAACCACCTCTAATCTGATGCTATGCAGTACATGCTGACATTTAAAGTTTCAATGACATTAGATGCATATGGGTGTTCAAGCAAATTTGGTGCAGATACTAAGAATATACTGACAGTTTCCAAAGGCCACCAAACACAATATGATAATTATCCAGTTGCAACAGACTCAGAGGCACAGGGGTGGAAGGGATTTGCATGATGCCAGATAATATACCTAACATAAGGAACTAGATCTTGAATCCCATAATTCTTCCTGCCTTATCAACCAATGTTCTGATCAACTAGGTTACACAATCTCCTCCTCCTTATTAGTAAAATGCTAAACACAGTCATCATAGAAGTCACAATACATTTCTGTATTTTAAGCATACCTAAACTTGGAGTCATCTAGCATGACTGCCAACTTCAAGCTCTGAAGGTTTAAAATTGATGGAGAGTATAGTGGACAAGAAGATAGGGCTACAGTATATAGATTGGTGTCGTGCTGACAGCTGCTTGGCTTGCCTCTCACTTGTTGCTTGTCAGTCTCGCTGACTTGAGCCCTGACACAGCACTATCAGAACAGCAGCGATGGGGATGAGTGGATCACCCATTGGGCAGGGATTGACTGTAACCATATAGTTCTGAGACTGATTGCTCCTGCATTGTCCTGCTGCCGTCTTGTGCCTGCTGTACCTGCAGCAAATGGAAGAAAGCTACTGCACACTTCCCAAACAGCCCACACATACACCATCTTATGAATACAATGTGAGCTGTCCATGACTGGAGTTGCTTGTGTGTGCATGCCTGTCATCTAGGGCCCTGGAGGATGAATGATGATGAATAATTGCCATTGAGTAGAAGTCAATTCCTGGCAACCGTATGGATAGACCATTTCCAAAACATTCTGTTGGCATCTGAAGGCTGCTTAAAGATGCATTCATGGTTACTTTGATATTGTTGATCCATCTTGTTTTAGGCCATCTTCGATATCTTCTGTGTCAACCTTTCCAAGCATAATTGATTTCTCCAGCGAGTCTGGTTGTCTCATAATATATCCAAAATATGATCATTTTAATCTCGTCATCAAGTGAAGGTTCAGACTTAATTTGGTTTAGAATTTTTTTTTTTTTGTTCTCTTAGCTGCATGCTATTCATAAAGGACACCACCAACACCACAATTCAAATGCATTAATGTTCCTTCTATCCTGCTTCTTCAAGGTCCAGTTTTCACATCCATACAGTATCACAGAAAAAAAAACATGCTCTGAATAATTAAGGACTAGAAAAGGGGACTGCTAATTCTGGCGAGAGATCTGCAATTGTGAGTATATACTTCTGGGAATTTTCTGAAAGGAATTCTTTGTATTAAAGCTAATTAATCTGTGAACCCACTATTTTTTCTTAAAATCAGTCAGGGCCTAGTAGCAGCAGTTTAAGTTTAAATTTAAAACACAGAAGAGAGCTTTCTGGTTAAATTTGGAACCCAGCAGAGAGCTTGTAGTTTAAATTTAATAGTCACTCAGGGCCTAGCATCAGCAAAGTACTTGTAATCAAACTCTGGAATTTGTTACCGGAGGATATAGTAAGAGCTGTTAGTGTAGCTGGGTTTAAAAAAGGTTTGGACAAGTTCCTGGAGGAAAGGTCCATAAACCATTATTAAAAAGGGACCCAGGATATCAATGCTTGCCCCAGTACAAGCATTGGGGAACCTGTGTCTCTTGGGGATACTGCTAGGTACGTATGACCTAGATTGGCCACTGTTAGAAACAGGATACTGGGCTTGATGGACATTGGTCTGACCCAGTATGGCATATCTTATGTTCTTATGTTCTTAATTCAAATATTTATCTGTGAAGACACATTGCTACTTTTTTAATGTTTTCTAAGCCCTTCATTGCAGCTCTTCCAAGTGCTAGTTTGACTCTTTCCACTGATCATTAATCCCAGGATGCAGAAACTGTCCATGACATTGATGTCTTCATTGTTAATTCTGAAACTATTTGTTGGACCTGTTGTCAGCACTTTTGTCTTCTTTAGATTTAGTCACAATCCCATTCTTTCACTTTCTTTTTTGATCCTAATTAGAAAGACCATTAGATCTTTCTCACTTTCCGCTATAGATGTGGCGTCATCAGCATATTGGAGGTTGCTGCTGTTTCTTCCTCTGATTTTGAATCCATCAGTTAAAAAAGTATGATAAAAGGATGCAGCCTTGTTTTACTCCTTTGTCATTTGAGAACCAATCTGTTTCACCATACGTGGTCTTGACATGATCATGCACAATCTCAGGCTTTGCTGTAGTCAATAAAGCACATGCAAACGTCCTTTTGGTATTCCTCGACCTTTTCAATTATCCAGCATATAACAGCAATAATGTCTCTTGTCTTCTTACCTTTTCTAAGACCTACTTGCACATCTAGTAATCCTCTTTTCATGCATAGTTCCGGTCCTTGTTGAATAATCTTAACCTTATCTTGTTGGTGTGTCACAATGAGAACATTGTATGATAGTCCGTGCAGTCTGTCAGGATCCTTTTATTAGGAACTGGTGTGTAAAGTGACCTTTTCCAGTTAGTTGGCCATTTTGTTGTTTCTCATATTTGTTGGTAGATCTTGGTGAGCATCTTGATTGATTTCTCTTCAGTAACTTGTAATAATGCTATTGCAGTTCCACAAATTCCTGCAGCCTTCCTCTTTGGCAATGACCTTAAGGCTGATATTACTTCTTCTCTTAAAATTGAAGGCTCCTGGGTATAGCAATGTCCTCTGTGGTATAATCCATATTTCTGTCTCTTCTGTACAAGTCTTCCATGTACCCCTTCTATTTTGCTTGATCTTTCCTGGACCAGTTAATGTCTATCCAGTAGTATCCTTCAACATACTGATTTGTTGTTGAAATTTATTTTTGATTTAATGAAAATATTGAAAAACTGTTCTTGTTTCTCCAAGTTTGTTCCTGTCTTCAGTTTCTTTACAGATATTGTTGTACCTGTGATATTTGTCTTTTCTAGCTGCTCTCTGAAATTTACAATTATGTGGTCCTTGTTCTTCTTTTTTGTTTCTCTCCTCTTCCATGATATTCTCATTGTTTGTTCAGTTGATTTATTTTTCATTTTGATCTTGAGTAGATGCTTCTGTGATTCATCATTGATGATGTCTTTGATTTGTCTACAGTTCTTCTGGTTCTCTATCAATTAAATTTAACATTTCAAAATGGCGATTGATGCTTTCTTTGAAGAAGGCTGGAATCTTTTCAAGATCATATTTTGGTAGTAGAATGGCTTTGCTATTCGTGCTCAATTTTAACTTTCACATAAGGCGTTCATAATCTATTCTGCAATCTGTTCCAGGCCATGTCTTCACCGCCAGAAAAGAGCTTTTCCATCTGTTAGTACCATGAATGTATTCAATCAGTTTATTTGTGTTCTCCATCTGATGTCCAGGTATATAGGCATCGTTTTAGCTGGTTGAAGAACATATTTGCAATAAAGAGATTGTTGGTTACGCAAAAGTCAGTAAGGTGATCTACTGCTCTGTTCCTGGATCCTCAGTCATAAAATCCAATTAGGAACATAAGAACATAAGATATGCCTTACTGGGTCAAACCAAGGGTCTATCAAGCCCATTATCCTGTTTCCAATAGTGGCCAATCCAGGTCACAAATACCTGTGAGGTTCCCAAACGGTATCCAGATTCCATGCTGCATGTGCAATGGATAAGCAGTGGATTTCCCCAGACCTCTATAATAATGATTTATGGACTTTTCCTCCAGGAATTTGCCCAAAACTGTGTTAAATCCAACTACACTAACAGCTCTTACTATATCCTCTGGTAACAAGTTCCAGAGTTTGATTGCGCATTGAGTAAAAAAATATTTTCTCTGATTAGTATTAAAAGTCCCCTAATTTTTTCTATTTTTTGAAGGAGTAAACATTTATCCATTCTATTCCATTCATTATTTTATAGACCTCCATCATATCTCCCCTCAGTCATCTGTTTCCAAGTTAAGTCTTTCTTCATAGGGATATCCTTCCATCCCCTTTAACATTTTTGTCGCTCTTCTCTATACATTTTCTTATTATTCTATATCATTTTTAAGATATAGTGACCAGAATTGCGCACACTATTCAAGGTGTGGTTGCACCATGGAGCGATACAGAAGAATTATAATATCCTTTGTTTTATTCTCCATTCCTTTCTTTATGATTCCCAGCATTCTATTTGCTTTCTTGGTTGCCGCTGCACACTGGGAAGAGGGTTTCGTAGTATTATCCATGATGATGCCTGGGTGGTGTTTCCTAATGTGGAACCTTGTATCGTGTAACTATAGCTTGGTTTGTTCTTCCCTAAGGGGTAGATTCTGAGCAAGCATGTAGTGGGGATAAATGTCTGATCAGACAAAATGCCAGGGGCCAATTCCCGATCCTGGGATCCCTGGGAACTCAGGACGGGGGCAGGTTGGAGGAGGAGCGAGGGCAGGCTGGAGGAATGACGCTGACCCCGGACATACAGGTCCAATTCTGGTCATGGCCTTATATGTCTGGGAGTGAAGCATGCATGGGGAACTTATTCCACCTTGGAGGTGGAATAAGTTCCCCTGAATATTACAAAGGATGAAGAATGGACCCAGTCAAGAGGTGAGCAGGGGCAGGGGGTTCTCGATCCACAGTGTGTCCATAGTGTCATCTGCCATTTGGATGCCCAGTTTCCTAATTTATCAAGGTCCTCTTGCAATTTTTTACAGTCCCCTTATGTTTTAGCAACTTTGAATAATTTGGTGTCATATGCAAATTTGATCACCTCATCATTTCCAGATCATATATAAATATGTTAAAAATCAGTGGGCCCAGCACAGATGCCTGGGGTACTCCACCTGGAAATCTGGCCATTTAGCCCTACTCTCTGTTTTCTGCCTTCAACCAGTTCCTAATCCACAATGGTACATTGCCTCCAATCCCATGTTTTTTTAATTACCCCAAGAGTCTCTCATGAGGGACTTTGTCAAAGGCTTTCTGAAAAATTTGAAACACTATGGCTGCGATTCTTTCATGACATAGATCTTCTTTGTATGTCCGGGCTGACCCGGATGTACAAAGGAGATTGTGATTTTGATCCCAGCCCCGTGAACAGTACTGTATGTGCAGGCTGGGACGTCCAACTCCACTATTCATGATTCGGAATAACCCCCTCGTAGTGGCTCACCTTTATCTACCTCTTTATTCACACCTTCAACAAAAGTATAAGAGGTTGGTGAAACAAGATTTTCTTTGGCTAATTCTATGTTGGCTTTCTGCCATTAAACCATGACTATCTACATGTTCACTAATTTTATTCTTTATAATGATTTCTACCATTTTACCTGTACTAATGTCAGGCTCACTGATAGGGGAAAATAAGGCTTAAAGTGTTTGTGTGCAGCAGGACTAAGAGGCCCGCAGGGGGAAAATGGGAATCCTTTACATATCTATATATGGAAAGGAATGTGCTGTGCTAAGACAAATTGATTGTTCTACACGGAGACGACTAACATCTGTGAAGTTACTAATAAGCTGTGGTGGGCCTCAGGGGATGAGTTGATGACGTATGTATATGTTTCTGTTAATGTATAAAAGACAGACAGACCCTCTAACCTGTGGAATAAACTTACATACTACTTATATTCGAGTGTGTGTGTTTGATCCCAAATTACCCATGTCTACCAATAGCCAAATTAATATGAATAAAATAAAGTCTCTAAAATGCTTGTATGCAAATGCTAGAAGTCTAAAAAATAAGATGGGAGAGTTAGAATATTTAGCACTAAATGAGAGGTTAGATATGATTGGAATATCAGAGACATGGTGGAAGGAGGACAACCAGTGGGACACTGTGATACCTGGGTAAAAACTATATCGTAATGATAGAGCTGATCAAATTGGTGGAGGGGTTGCGCTCTATGTTAGAGAGGGCATTGAGTCAGAAAGGATTAAATTTTGCAGGAAACAAAATTTGCTGTAGAATATCTATGGATTGAAATTCCATGTAAAAAGGGGAAGGCGATGGCAGTGGGGGTGTACTATCGACTGCCTGGCCAGAATGAACAAATGGATGAAGAAATGCTCAAAGAAATCAAGGAAGCTAACAAAAGTTACAGCGTAGTAATAATAATGAGTGATTTCAATTACCCCGGTATCAACTGGGTCAGTGTCATGTCAGGACATGCTAGGGAGATAAAGTTCCTAGATGAAATAAATAACTGCTTCTTGGAGCAGCTTGTTCATGAACTGACCAGAGGGGAAGCCAGATCTAGTGCAAGAGATAAGGGTGTTGGGGCCACTTGGGCATAGTGATCATAGCATGATTGCCTTTGATTTAATTAGTGGAGGAGGGATAGTAAGGAAATCCACAGTACTACCGTTTAACTTTCAAAAGGGAGACTATGGGGTATGTTTACTAAACACCGCACAATTGCGCATCCGCGCAATAGCACACGGAAAGCAGCACTTAAGTGCTCTTAAGCGCCCCGCACACGTGTGCATCACCCCCACACACGTGCGCGGCACACTAACGGGCCCCGCACAAGTACGGGCCCGCAAATGTCCGATAGAGGCGTGGAAAGGCTAACGGAGGGCGGAGGAAGGCTCCCGAGGGGCGGAGAGACGGCTGCAATGGGCGGGGAAGGGGAGGGGAGAGGCTCCTCGCACATTTACGGGGCCGAATATACAAGTAAAAAATACCGCGAGTGAAACACTCGTGGTAGAGGGCATTTAAAGGGAAGAGAAACCATTTACGTCAGCAATGTACAGGAAAACGTGGGAAACCTACAAAACGTGAGCAGTGTGATACATGTGCACAGAACAAAAGTGCAAATAAAAAGCGAAAATGACCACAACAAAAATATTAAAAATAGTAATTCAGCTGGGCAACAGTGATATTAATGGGCAGCAACAAAAAACACTCCCTGGAAAGCTCCATAAAATTAGAAATGAATTTTGGAAGGGTCTACGGAGTGGAGACCCTTCCAAAAATCATTTCTTGCTATTGGAGCTTTCCTTGGAGTGTTTTGTATGGTTGCCCATTAATAACACTGTTGCCCAGCTTGGCTATCTTTTTTTCCCCCTTTTTATGCAGGCATTTTCGTGGTGTATTTGCACTTTTGTCCCCAGACAAGGTGAATGAGCCCACAGTAAAAATGTGCAGAGCATGGCTTCCGACTCCTTCTTGCCAGGTTTCCTATCTCCAGGGACTGCACTGTCTCTGTGGCCACAGTGTGGTGCAGCAGACAGAGCCAGTATCTCTAGGACCAGCGAGTCACAGGTTCAAATCCCAGCTGGGGCACCTGCCAGCCCTATCCCCATATTTTACCCACCACTAAACAGAGATAGTAAAGACACTCCTTTATTGCAGAGAACATAAGCATGTTGCAAACACCCATATTTTACCCTACACCGCTCACACACCATAACAATGGGCATTACCTACAGCCGAGTCCCCCAAATGCAGGCCTGGAGTGCCACAACTCAATCAGGTCATATGGTTTTACTACGATAAGGACATGCCAGCATGTTGGCGGAAGGGTACAGGTGGTGGAGGGGCAGTGGCTGCTAGCCACAGAAGACAGTGGCCTAGCCATGTGCAGGATGGCACTGTCCACTGCAACAGACAGGCCCTGTTGGATGTACAGTCATGGACCTCCCAGGGAATTCAGGCAATCTGTGGCAACACAGTGGTGCAGTGCACACAGACAGTGTATGCAAGAACAGAAGGTCAAAGGTTCAAAGCCCAGCTGGGGCTACTGCCAATCCTGTCCACATATTTTTCCCACAACTAAACCGTGATAGTAAGGACAAACCTTTATTGCTGAGGGCATACGCATTGGTAATACGCCTATCTTTTACCACACCGAGCACAGACACCATGAACAGGGGCATTACCTAGAGCAGAGTCTCCGAAATGCAGTCCTGGAGGACCACACACCATTCAGGTTCCATGCTGCCTCTAATACAAATGTCTGTGCTGCATATCTATGCACCACCCCCATGGCATGTATATGTAGCTCATGCATATTCATGAGGGACAGCAGGAAAACCCGAACAGTGTTAGACACACCAGAACTGGAGTTGGGAACCTCTGCCGTAAAGCAGCAGCCAACAGGGGCAGACACACCCACACCCACAGGCCCCATTGTCCAATGCCTCCTGGAGAGGCAGGACATTGGGCCCTGCGTGCATCTCCCAATACTAGCACCTGCATACCTTAGCAATGCCACCCTACACCTGGGTATACGGTACACAGCTCTCAAACGTTTGCTATGAGTACTGGCAGATAGATATTCCTACGTTAAGCACAGTTTGCTCTTTGAGCTCCATCATAACAATCTTTCTGATGTCTGCGGTGTGTGCTTCAGGTCTGGCCTCTGACAGTGGTCACCACCCTGGGGAGTGACCCCCAACAGTATTGCGTACCATATCCATGCCTGTGCTGTGCCCAGGACTGGTGTGGTGGGCAAGGCTGATAAACTCCTCTATAGTAGCACAATGCTGGCATACGTGTGGGAGTGTGTGTCTGTCTATACCAGGGGTGGGCAATCTCGGTCCTGGAGGGCCGCAGACCAGTCAGGTTTTCGGGATATCCCTAATAAATAAGCATGCGATATATATATGCATTACAGATATCCTGCCAATCTGACTGGTCTGCGGCCCTCCAGGACCGAGATTGCCCACCCCTGGTCTATACAGTGTGTGTTGGCTGCAAACACCTTCCACAGCCCACACTGCCAGCACTGTTGCCATTATTGGCCTGCCAATGTGCATAATGAGCAGCAAGGTACCATGGGTATAGCTCAGACAGGGTGGGCTGGCCAGGATGCATCTGCACAGGGCATAGGGCACTGCCTGGGACATTGTCGTGGCCGGACACCACCTACACAGACAGGGTGACCTCTTTCTGTCCTGCTGGGGGATCACTCTCACCCTGACTGTGCAGTGACCACAGCATGTCTAGGCACCCCCATAGTGCTATATAGTATTTCTCTCATGTGATATATATGGGTTGTCAGACGGCTGCCTGGGTGAGAATCTTCACAGTCTTTGCAAGTGCATATCTCTATATGATTTGCAAGGTATTGTGGGCAATGTAGTTCATTCACACCAGACACAGCTGCTGACAATAATTTAGTTGTGCTCTTAGGTAAAGCCAATAAGATATTTATTTATGGGGTTATTTCTCCCAACACAGATATGCTTGGTAGCACATAAATTAGGTAACTTGCTTTCAGTGTTAACTTGGAAAAACAAAGTCAAAATCAGGAAAACAACAAATGAAAAGCCACAAAGAAAGAAACAAACTGTTCTTTTCAGGTTAACTCCTGATTACTTCCCACATAGATACAGAAGTGATTCTCTCCTAGCTCACAAGCAATTACGTAAGGCTTAATTGCTAGCAGTTATCCAGCTGAAACCCCTTAGCTGGCTTGCTTTTTACTGTGTGGGTCAAATCCTGCTTCAGGAGCTTTTCTGAGTAGATTAAAGAACAAATTTGTATTTCTTTGTGATGGTTGCTGTACTTTTTAACAGAAAGTTACCAACGGAGTTTGGATAGACTACAGTCCATATAAACAGGATCCTCATCTGCTATTATTCCTCCTTGTTCAACAAGCATGGGTTCAATATCATGGATTGGCACAGATGAATCTCTCAATGGAGCATTTTCAGGAGAATACTTGTTTCCCTGCTGTCTTTCAAGGTTATAGCTAGGGCATAGATCAGTGTTCATACCTGAGCTTCCATTGCTGCTAGAGTTCCTTTCTATATAGCCTGGCCAGTATGTAGTCCAATTCTTATGTCCAGCCTTCCAATCCAGATCCCTGGACACTGGATCTCTCTTCACATACCTTCTGGCACAGGTCTTAGAGTCCCTTCCACGTGCAGCCGTCTCCCTCACAGGTAGCCTCTGGTGATTCCTAGCTCTGCAGCAACATTCCTCTGGCTTTCCCCAGTCCAATGGTGTATGCTGGCCCTTGGAATACCTCCCAGTATACGTACTGCTTTGGACTCCTCTAGACCTCTCAAAGGCTTTTCTCTTCCTTCTTCCAAAGGGTCTCTTTCCCTCTCTGTCCGTCCGGTTTGCCTTCTGCTTCTGATGATCCTTCAGATGAAACTGATGATCAAACTCAAGCTGATTCTCAGGATACTGAGGACAATTCTCTGGATATCCAAGGTGATCATGAAGAATGTCATCTGTAGAATAAACTCTACTCTTATTCTGCTTAGATGAGTGCTCCTCCCTAACAGCGCAGCTGTGCTGAATCAGGCCCTGCCCTTTGAGATGAGTGCTTAGGGATTACCTCATAGCCCTCCTGATTGAACACACGTTTCCCCAATTCAGCTCCTCTCATGGCTGTTGGAAACCTGGTGCATTCTGGGACTGGTAGTCTTTTATGGCAAAATTCTGTTTTCTCATTTCTACCAGCACTGACAGGTTGCTGGTTCAGAGACACTTCACCTTTTCTATAGCTCCTTCCTGAGCTATGATAAGCTTCCTTATCACAGGGTTTCCTTTTGGGGCCCAGTCACTGATTTATCTGCTGGTGTGCACTGCCATCCCAGTTCTGGGTGCATGCATTTCCACCAGGACTAGTTAGCAGACTGTTTTCAGCTGGTCTGTGTCGTGATGGAGCGCCTTGCAGGGTGCAGCGGCTGAAGGCTTGCTGCAGGAGAATATCAGATAGTGGTGGGGTGCAGCTTAGCATATCCAGGCCTAATGTCTGTCTGATATTGTGTTATGGAGGTGTATAGAGCTGCTTTGACTGCCCTGTAGGGTGTCTGTTCCCCAGCAGGACCGGGGTTGATGGTCCACTTTACTGCCACCATTGCAGGGAGGTAGAATGTGGATCTGTTGATAGGAGACCCTGTTTTTCAACCTTGGGTGGTGGTACATAGCCCACCTAGATGTCCATAAGGGGCTCCCCTGACTAAGACAGAAAGTGATATCCAAGGTGTTTCTGCAGAAACTACCTATCTCACAGATTAATACTGCTGTGGAGCTCTGGCATGGCTTCTTTCATCTATAGAGGGTGTTGTGGACCCGATCCTGGGCGCCTCTTCACACCCTCAGGGTGAGCACAGTACCCGCACAATGTGACGGTGTGTAGCTACTCTGTGCCAGTAAAACACCCGGTCAGTACCCCCTACCAGGCCGAGGTGCTGTGTGGGTGCACACGGCCACTTCCCCCTACAACGCCGGGGAGCTGTTGGGGTGCATTCCCCATCTTGTGTTCAGCTGATTTGCATGTGCAGTGCATCATGGGTATGGGTGGCCTAACCCTATCCTGGCTACCACAGCAGACTGTCTGTGTGGTGACGTGCAGGCTCTCTGCAGCCAGCCAGGGGCTTGCTGGCAACTATAGAGCTGTAGCCCAATGGTTACTTCACTGCCTGAGAAGCCAGAGGTCATGGGTTCAAACCCACAGTGGGGTAATTTGCTAGGGTTGTCCAAAGTTTTTTTTATTTAATGTACATATGTTGATGCCAGCAAAAACACCCACAGCGTACTGTACCCAAAAGGTGCCGCTGAGGGTGCTTTATAGGGCGCCCTAGAGGGCACCTTATGGTTGCCGTCCATATAAGGTGCACTATACATTATTCTGTGATGCAACATATATGGTGACCTATAGGGGACATTCTAGGGTGCCTTGGCGGACAGTGAACTTTAACATGTGCCGTATGGGCCGCCTTATGTTAACACGCTTTGAGAGTGAGTTTGCTAGTACTGATAAATAAAATAGAACTAATATGCCTCCTACAGCACTCATCCCCATAATACATTATACCTCAGCCAGCCTTGTTTACTGGGCACTGTGAGAGATTGAACCCCTGATCCCTGCACCATTGGTCAGTGTCTTAACCATTGTGCTGTGGCTCTATTCCTGTGTTTGGACATTGCCGCACTGCCTTAGGCCTTCATGACGTAGCAGTGCACCGCCTTCTGCCGCCCAAACCGCACAAACTTAACAGCGCGCCGCCTAATGCCCACTATTTACAGTGCTACGCCTTATGACGCCCACACCTAACAGCGCACCGCCTAATGTCGCCCAAAATTAACAGTGCGTCGCCTTATGCCGCACAAAATTAATATGCCTCCTACAGCACTTTAACCCATTACAGTTATTGCCTCAGACAACAGCTTCTGTTGCGCACAATGGGGGATTGAACCCATGGCCCCTGCACCATTGGTCAGTGTCTTCACCGTCATACTATGGCTCTGTTCTTTTCTGTACCCAGCAGCGTGCCACTTAGCCTTCCCACGCGCTAATGTGGACCCTGCACATAAGCGCGACGCGCACAAGTACGGTCGCTTTCTCCCGGTTTTTTTCTTTTCTCTGCCTGAACCGCCCACTCCTTATATGGCACAGGCACACTACCGCGGCCCCGCACAATTTCGGAGTTTAGTAAACATACCCCTATGATAAAATGAGGAAAATAGTTAAGAAAAAGCTAAAAGGAGTGGTTGCAAAGGTTAAAGACTTACATCAAGCTTGGGTGATGTTGAAAAATACTATCTTGGAAGCCCAGACCAGCTGTATTCCACGCTTTAAGAAAAGTGGAAGGAAGTCCAAAAAACTGCCAGCATGGTTTAAAGGTGAGGTCAGAGAGGCTGTTGTTGCCAAAAAAGCATCTTTCAGGAAATGGAAAAAAGAGCCAAACAATGAAACCTGGAAAAAGCACAAGCACTGGCAAGTCAAATGCAAAGCATTGATAAGGCAGGCAAAGGGAGAATTTAAGAAGATGCTTGCTGCGGAAGCAAAAACGCGAAATAAAGACTTTTTCAAGTACATTTGTAGCAAAAAACCTGTGAGAGAGTCAGTTGGTCTCATTAGATGATAGAGGGGTTAAAGGGGCACTAAGAGGCGACAAGGCGATAGCGGAGAGACTGAATGAATTCTTTGTTTAGGTCTTTACTGAGGAAGATGTAGGGATGTTACCCATGACTGAAGTGGTATTTAAAGGTGCGGAAGAATTGAAGGAAATATCGATACATCGGGAAGATCTTTTACAACTATTAAATAAACTGAAGAGTAGCAAATCACCTGAGCCGGATGGTATACATCCAAGGGTGTTGAAGGAATTGAAATATGAGATTGCAGACCTGCTATTAGTAATCTGTGAACTATCATTAAAATCATCTCTAATACCTGAAGATTGGAGGACCGCCAATGTAGCACCAATTTTTAAAAAGGGTTCCAGGGGTGATCCGGAAACGCACAGACTGGTGAGCCTGACGTCAGTACCGGGAAAAATGGTAGAAACCATCATAAAGGATAAAATTACTCAGCATGTAGATAGTCATGGCCTAATGGGAGACAGCCAACATGGCTTTAGACAAGGAAGATCTTGTCTTACAAATCTGTTCTGTGGAAAATTGCAAGAGGATCTTGATAAATTGGAAGACTGGGCATCCAAATAGCAGATGAAATTTAACATGGACAAGTGCAAAGTTATGCACCTAGGGAAGAACAACCCAAACTATGGTTACACGATGCAAGGTTCCACATTAGGAACCACCACACAGGAAAAAGATTTAGGCATCATTGTGGATATCATGTTAAAACCCTCAGCCCAGTGTGCAGCGGCGGCCAAGAGAGCAAATAGAATGCTAGGTATCATAAGGAAAGGAAAATAAAACAAAAGATATCATAATGCCTCTATATCGTTCCATGGTGAGACCGCACCTTGAATATTGTGTGCAATCCTGGTCGCCGTATCTTAAAAAGGATATAGCGATATTAGAAAAGGTTCAGAGAAGAGCCACCAAAATGGTAAAGGGGATGGAAGGATACTCCTATGAAGAAAGGCTAAAAAGGTTAGGGCTATTTAACCTGGAAAAGAGACGGCTGAGGGGAGATATGATAGAAGTCTATAAATTAATGAATGGAGTGGAACGGGTAAACGTAGATCGATTGTTTACATTATCAGAATATAGAAAGACTAGGGGACATGCAATGAAGCTGCAGGGTAAACTATTTAAGACTAATAAAAGAAAATATTTTTTCACTCAACGTGTAATCAAACTCCGGAATTTGTTACCAGAGGATGTAGTAAAGGCTGTTAGTGTAGCTGGGTTTAAAAAAGGTTTGGACAAGTTCCTGGAGGAAAGGTCCATAAACCATTATTAAGAAGGGACCCAGGATATCAATGCTTGACCGAGTACAAGCATTGTGGAACCTGTGTCTTTTGGGGAAACTGCTAGGTACTGTCGTGGGGAGCGCCCCCTACGCCTATGGGCAATCCACGGCAAAGATTATATTTAGGGAGACACCGGGAACGTAAGGTTCATTTGCGTAGTAAAATGTTCTTATCAGTTCCGGCTGCCTAAAAGAACTTAGCAACAGAACCAAGTGGAGGGAATTAAGGCTTTTATTCCCCGTCAATGCAAGGGTTCCAACTAAGAGATGAATAATGAAACAGAAAAGTCCTTTCTTGCAAAAGGTCACCAGTATTCAAGACATGTGCTTAATTGTTACACTTCACAATTAATGCAGAGGTCAGAAAACAGGAATTCAGTTCATTCCAAAAACATCAACATTTTCATAGACTCTTCTATTTTACTCAGTTACTACAGACTCTTGACATAAGGCTGTGCACAGGTCACACTCCATCTGCTCTAGTGGTGATAGGGAAACTGTGTCAATGCATTCTGTCTCCATGCATTCTTCCTCACTAAAATCACCAGGGGAACAAACACTGTCCCTGTCTGACTCGTGTTGGTATGCTATCCCTCTGGGGCCTTGTCTCCAATAAGGGTCTGTTCTCAGGACTTTAGGGATTTTACTAAACCAGTCTGGTTTCTCCTTCCTTGTAAAGCGAGGACTGGTTTTCCCAGGGCCTTTATGCTTCATGCATTTACTAGCATCAATAACTGTTTCATACCTGGAATTTTGCTGGCTTGACTCCACAGAGTTTTTCCTTTCAGCAACTTTCCTGTTGTAGCAATGTCTCTGCCTCTCAGCATTAGGCAGGGCTGTGCTTCTTGGCAGTTTAGTAAAACCTGGTTTGGACTCTCTTTCCTCCCTTGGTAAGAACTCAGGTTTATTATAAAATGCCTTTCCTCTCTTGCTTGGTAAAACTGGGTAATTATTCCTCAGAGACTGTGAGCTTCTCACCAAACCATTCCCTTTGGCTTCTGGCTTAGCTCTCTCTCTTCTGGAGTCAGGAACACTGGAAGAACAGGGCGTGGCACAGCCTCTAACCTCAGAGCTATCTCTAACAAACCTCCTTGGGAGAGCTGCACAATCAGCCTGGCCCTTCTGGATTTCACCCTTGTAAACCCTGTACCTGTGGGCTTGCTCCTCTAGGATTTCTTCACTGTTCCTTCTCAGGTCCTTCTCTTTCTCTTCTTTCTCTTTCCTTGGTGAAGCCGTGTTCCCCTGTGTAGCCGGGCTCCTCTTCCTCAAGGCAGCTGGACCCCGTCCTGGATCTCTACCTCCACTTCTACTCCCACTGCACAATGCTGCTGGACTGCCTTTCCCTAAGGCAGCTGGACCTGGACCTCCTTGTGTAGCCGTGCACCTCTTCCTCAAGGCAGCTGGACCCTGTCCTGGATCTCTACCTCCACTTCTACTCCCACTGCACAATGCTGCTGGACTGCCTTTCCCTAAGGCAGCTGGACCTGGACCTCCTTGTGTAGCCGTGCACCTCTTGCAAGCATTCAGCTCTGGCTTATAAGGAAATCTTTCCTGCCTGACTTCCTGGTTCATTTCCAGGTACAAGTCATTAGGCTTTTCAAGCTCATTAGCTCCTGAATATTCCTTCCTGCTCCCTCTAGCTGTACCTGAAGGTAATTGCACATCTAGCTTCTTAAAAGAAACAGGATTTCTTTTCAAGTTTTCAACTTTATCAATACCCACATCATGACAGTACCTATGACCTAGATTGGCCACTGTTGGAAACAGGATACTGGACTTGATGGACCTTGGTCTGACCCAGTATGGCATATCTCATGTTCTTATGTTCCCCTGGAATTCCAGACAGAGAAGGTAAGGTGATTCCTCGGCCCAGGGGATTAACGGATGTCCAGAGGGTAAGTGGTATATAGTGCTGGGAAAGGAATAACCCACACTTACAAACTGGTGTCAGAAGTGAGGATTTCCCCGTTGCACTGGGATTTCCAGACTTCCTAAATTGACGTAGCTTTGGTAGCTTCACTGGGATTTCCCGGCTTCTTAAATTGATGTAGCTTTGGTAGCTCATCTCGGGAGTGCGCTTTGGTAGTGCTATGCTTAACAGGGACATTCCGATGGGCCTGTGGTAATACCCTTTTCCTTCTCTGTGGCTTGTGTGATTGTGTGAGCTTGGCAAGATGCCCCTGCCTCAGCCTGAAGCAATAGCACTAGTGATGGTTGTTGGCAGAAAGCAAGTGGCCAAGCGTGCGATTGTTGGATATTAATTAGAGGATGGGGGGTCCCAAGGTAAGGGGACCGCTCCAGAATCCGCGGGAGTGCGTGCGCAGCCAAATGTTGTGATAAGGTTTAAAACTGCAGCTAAGAAGGCATCCTATTCTCGCCGTACCCCAGTCCCTCCCGGCGCACCCCCGGCAGATGGGGAGATGCCGAAGGAATATGTAGACAGAGTGGCAGGGGATTATTATACTAATCCCTGGGTGGATAATATGGCGGGGTGGACAGAAGGTTTACATAGCTCAAATCCTTTTCCCAGGGAGGGTAGCTTCTCTGCCTGGCATTTAGATATGATTTGGGGATTGTGTATGGGGGATAAGAAAGCTTTTCTCTTTTATTCCGGAGACCCAAAATGGCCAAAATCTTATATGAAGGAATGTGGTACTGTATGGATACAACTGGCTCCTTATTATAATGGTCAGCACCTACAGGTGCTTGACTCACCCCGGGAACTGCCTCCAAAATCGCCCCAACCCCAGGTGTCTTCCTCCCGGGTGCCCACGGCCCCTCCGCCGTATCAGCCCATTTACCCCTCCCTGATTTGTTTGGCTGCCATTGTAAAGCCAGCCAGAGACTCTGATTCATTAGAAGACATTGTTTTGGCGGCGGCTGCTTCTACCGCGCACCCCCCGGTAGTAATGGTGGGGCATGCCCCCACCCACCGGAAATTACCCGTAGATAAAATGTTTCATCAGATATGTGCTACTTATGAGGCTGTGCGTGGCAGGGTGGAGGAGCCTGCCGGTTCGCCTCCGCCGCCGCCCACTGCCCTATCTTCTCCTGCCCTACCTTCTCACTCAAGTCCATGCTTGACTGAATTTGGGCCCGCCCCTGCTGGTCGGGGCGCGTCCAGGGAAAACATGAATCGCCAATTGTGTAAGACATCCCAGGAGGTCTCTACCGGGGGTTTGGGGACACGAGCGGGGGCTGGAGGGTCCGCTGTCGCTTCCCCTTCCCCTTCCCCTTCCGTCCCTTTTGCCCCGCCGGAGTCCCTTATTACCCCCCCCCCCTAAATCCCCCCTTCAGATGCCTTCATCCAAAGATTGGGGGGGGGGGGGACAGGAACAGAGTAGGGCTAGGGCTCATAGGGATGGGCTTAGCCCTGATAACCCCTTTCATAAGCTGGATTCAAATGACATGAGAACTTCTAACAGTGATAGAGTGACAGGAGACCCTACCTCTAAGGGCCATATATACACCCAGTACCCTTTTTTAACTATTGGTAACCAGCTTGTTGTTAAGCCCCTGGATCCCGCCATCCTTTCTTCTATTTTACAGCATGCCCCGAACCCTATGAAAACGCCAACTGCCACTGTGCACTACTTGCAACATATGACTCGTGGTTTGCAGTTTACGGTGCAGGACTACCGCCTCATTATTGAGGGTGTCCTGGGGTATGATGAAGAAACCCCATTTGATTTTTCTGGAGTTAAGTCACTGGCGAATCCTTATGAGACACCGGATGATTATAATTACCCCCTCCGATATCCCGAGGTGATAAAAAAGATGTGGGACGAAGTGTTAGAAGAGTTTGAGTGTTTATTTGGGGTGAAACAGAATCTTGCTGCGTCTATTGCATGCATGCAGGAACCAGGGGAAGGAGTTTCACAGTTTGTGCGAAGGTTTCATAAGTGTTGGAATGAGGAGGCAGGTTTATCACAGGAAGGCCTGATGGCTTCGAAGTATATTCAGACACTGTTTGCGGCTATGCACCCCGAAGTGACTGTAGCATGTAAGCGAATGATAGACGCTTGGTTTAGCATGACTCCGGCAGAATTAGAGAAGGTAATATTAATGAAGGAAGCGGCGGGATGCTTTGCAGATATGGGTGTTAAGAAAGGTAAAATTTCTCATGCTTGGCAGCAGGATATTGGTTGCCAGCAAACCTACCCCGGGGGATATCAACCCCCGTGGCCTCAGTGGTCACAATCTCGGGGGTGGAGGGGACAGTGTGGCCGGTTTTGAAGTGGGCGGGGTGGTGGAAGAGGAATAGGGCAGGAAATATCTAGGAATCAGATTTGTTTTCATTGTAAGCAACAAGGACATTGGAAAAATGAGTGCCCTTACGCGGCAGGTAGCGGCCCTGGGCCGACTCAGAGGGGGTGGGCTTTACCCCCTCCCGCGACGCCATCGGCACCACTCCCTCCCCCATCTAGTAGCCCCGCAACCCCTGTTATCCCTATTACATGGCAACAGCCCCCGCAACGCCCATAGGGCTGCCCTGAGGCAACAGTTCCAATTTGGGTTCAGTTAATGGGTGGATGGAAGGAGCCCCCTTGTACATTGTGCATTAATGGCCAGCAAGTCTCCTTTGTAATCAATACGGGAGCGACTTGCTCTACGTTGCATGCCTCTGTTTGTAGGAGCCCTTAACGCCAGGTCCTGCCTCAGTTGGGATAAATGGAACCTCTACCCCCACATGTATTACACCCCTGTTGTCTGTCTCCGCGCTTGGTAACAATACTGTTCTGTTTACACATTCATTTACGATTATTCCCTCCTGTCCAGTGAGTCTCCTGGGGTGGGACCTGTTGTGTCGCTTAGAAGCAGTAACTATTACTAATTCAGATGGCTCTTTTGCCTTGCACTCTCCCTTTTTATTGAATATGATTTCTACAGAGGCACATGGGTTGTCTAAGGTTCCTCCTAAACTCTGGGCCACCTCCCCAACTGACGCCGGGTTGGTCCCCTGTACGCCATACATGGGACGTTTGAAGGATCCTCAAGCTGTCGTCTGCCTTGAAGTCCATGGTCCAGGATTTTGTCACAGCAGGTATTGTAGTTCCTACTCTTTCTCCTTATAATACTCCCGTGAATCCCATCCCTAAGGGGGATGGGTTCCGTTTTACCCAAGATTTATGGGCCGTAAATCAGCTTGTTGTCCCACTGGCACCGGTGATGCCCGATATTTCCGGGCTACTTAATCATATCCCTATGGAAGCCAAATGCTTTACGGTTATTGATTTAGCTAATGCCTTTTTAAGTGTACCCCTGGACCCCATCACGCAACCTCTTATGGCTTTCACACATGCAGGCAAACAATATACCTGGACTCGCCTGCTGCAGAGATACATTGATTCCCTGGCAGCGTATTCTCTTGTTCTTCAGGCATCAATTGAAATGTGGCATCCGCCTTGTTCCTCCACCCTTCTCCAGTATATGGACAATTTGTTGTTATGTTCGAAAACAATCACAGAATGTGAAAACGACTCTGTATCCTTGCTCTGCCATCTAGCCTCCCATGGACATAAGGCTTCTTTAAAAAAGCTCCAGTGGTGTTGTGAGCGTGTTACCTACTTGGGGTTTGTGCTGTCCCCCGGAAATCGGGCACTCTCTCCCGCCCGAGTACAGGCAATTATAAAATTATCTCCTCCAACAACAGTGACACAAATGTTAGCTTTCCTTAGATTAGTATCCTTCTGTCGCGCTTGGATCCCGGACTGTGCTTATTGGGATTCCATATTGCGAAGGGCTACTTTGGAGTTACCAGGCTCTGCATCTATTGAATGGACCGAAGAAATGCTTTCTGCATTTGCTACTTTGAAAAAGCTGCTTATCTCGGATCCTACACTTGGACTACCCGACTATGGGAAAATGTTTTACTTATATGTAAGAGAAGAGGGAGGAACTATGGCAGCTATTTTGGCTCATGACCATGGGGGGGGGGGGGAATGCGCCCAGTCGCATATTTATCAAAAAAATTGCCCCTCCAGGTACAGGTATGCCTGCATGTTTGTGAGCCCTGGCGGCATCGGCTATTGCTGTGGAGATGGCTATCCCGATTACCCTGTCTCATGAGACTATATTGTTTTCTACCCATTGTTTTGAATGTGTTAAAGAACCTTACTACGCAACACATGACAGCCCAGCGCCTTAGTGGGTATGAGGTAATTTAACAACTACTGAAGGGTTGTCGGTTAAACAGCAATCCGCTGCCTTTACCCCGATGCTGGCCTTGCAGGTCTTAATGTGCTCAATAGATGAATCCAAGTTGCCCCAAGAAGAACATGATTGCTTAAAGTTGATTAACTTTGAGACGTCAGTATGTCCCGATTTGCCCTCCTCCCCGCTCCCGGATGCTCCACATATATTTGTGGATGGGAGCTTTGTCCGTCCCGCAGACAACGCCTACATTGCTTCTTATGCCATTGTAGAACTCCCAAATATTTTGCATGAAGCCCAGTTATTACCTTATGGTTCTGCACAAGCTGCAGAATTGGTAGCGCTTACTAGAGCCTGTGAATTATTTGCTGATAAACGTGTTAACATTTATACAGATTCCAGGTATGCCTTTGGGATAGTGCATGATTTTGGTCTCTTATGGGGGCGTAAGGGTTAGAAAATGACAGATGGTAAACCAATTTCTCATGCACAATTGGTTAATGAACTGCTGGCCGCCTTATGTAAACCCAAAGAAGTCGCCGTTATTAAATGTACTGCACACAGATATGACACTTCTATTGCCTCTCAAGGTAATGCCTTAGCTGATCTTGCAGCCAAACAGTGTGTACAAGCCCAAATTGAACTTTTGCGTAGTAATAATATCTCTCAGGGCATGCCGACAGTTTCTTATTCTGATCCTTTACTGTCTGAGTATTATGTTTCCCTTCTTAAGCATTCTTTTCCTCTGCACCACTTGCAGGCTGCTGCAGATCGTGAGGATATTATGTATTGGGAACAGCATAATATGAGTTTAAATTCAGCACAGATTTGGCAGGAAAAAGGGGGGGAGGGCAAAGAGGGCTACTGAAAGCGGCAGCCCCTCTCTTAATTGGTCAAGTACATGGGGTAGGGCATAAAAACAGAAAGACGGTTCTTAAGGAGTTAGAGGAAATATTTGTTTGCAGAGATCTGCCTCATTTAGTAGAATCACAACTGAGTCAATGCTTAGTATGTGCTAGGAATAATGTTCAGAAGGGAAAAGCAATAGGACAATTGCAACATTTAACCCCACCCCAAGGCCCGTTTCAGGCCCTACAAGTAGATTTCACATGTATGCCACGATCGATAGGGGGTTATAAGTATTTGTTGGTCATTGTAGATAGGTTTTCAAAGTGGCCAGAGGCTTTTCCCACGACCAAGGAAGATGCTAGAACAGTAGCAAAAATTCTCTGTAAGGAAGTTATTCCCCGCTTTGGGTGTCCCCTTTCTATATGGAAGGACAGACTAGATAGGCCATGTGGTCTTTTTCTGTCATCATGTTTCTATGTTTCTATAGATTCTGATCAGGGACCAGCATTCACCTCTAAGGTATTACAACAGATTACTCAGATGTTTGCCATTGATTTTGAAATTTCATGTCCCATATCACCCACAGTCAACAGGGATAGTAGAATGAATGAATCGAACAATTAAAGAAAAATTTAAAAAGGCTACACAACACGCCCCAGGAAGGTGGCCAGTGTATCTACCGGCTGTATTGGCAGAGATTAGGCTAACCCCCGGGGCATCTGGATTCTCTCCTTTTGAAATTCTGATGGGACGACCCTTCCCCTTACCCTGGAAATGGCCCTAGGCAACGGTGATAATGGCGGATGACTTGTTGCTGGCACAGGAAGAATATGCTACACAGCTAGCTAAATATTTGTGCACGTTGTCTGAACAAGTGCACAATGCTTTCCCTTTTCCTTCTACAGAACCGACGCACCCGTTCCATCCGAGAGACTGTGTGCTGGTAAAGCTGTTTCATAAGAAGGGCCAGTGGGACCCGCCGCTTGGAGATCCGGAGGAGATTATTGCAGTTACTCGCACAGCCATGCTGACTGATAAGCATCCGACCTGGATACACGCCTCACACGTCAAGAGTGCACCGGAGGATTCCTGGAAGACGCCTGACTCGCCCCAGCCATGAGGACCTTGGACTCAGGCACATCAGACAGAGAACAATGCAACTTGGATTCAGGACCTGCAGAGCTCCACCACTTTTATGTACTCTTATACACCTGCTTCCACGGTGGCTGATGTACCTGAGCACACCGCCACTGACCTCCAATTAATAATGTCTGCTTAACTGTCCTTCAGAAGACTGTTTGGCTGTTCTTATAGTGGGCCTATGCAGGCCCAAAGGGGGGTTGAAAGGGGACAATAAGGCTTAAAGTGTGTGTGTGCAGCAGGACTAAGAGACCCGCAGGGGGGAAATGGGAATCCTGTACATATCCAGGGTGCAATCAGGCCCTATACATATACACATAGAGTGTCATTCTAAAAGGTTTAGTCATGGTTTGGACATCTGCAGACATGCATGTGGATGTCAAAATCATGGACACGTCTTAGTAACCATTCCACAAATGCTGTTTGCAGCTATCTCCAGTATGGGGCATTCAAGTAGACATGGGGGTGTGGCGGAGGTGTGTTTGGGGAGGGGCAATGGACTTACATGTCCCGGTTTGATCCCAGAAGCAGCAGAGCAGTTTGTAGGCACATGCATGTTTATTCCTACTCCAGGCACAAATAGGTATCAGGAAAGCATTAGTGTTCACCCTAAAACATCCAGAGAATGTAGAGAAGATGACTAGCAAGTGACTAGCTTTAGATTACCAAGTTACACACTGGGTTTGAACTCTGGCCACCCAGCCACTACTTTAGCCATTATGCTACTAGATATTATGCTAGTAGACCATTATGCTATTAGACATCTTTGTTCCGAAATCGTCTCCTAGGGACATCTATAAAGACATTTGATACATGTGCATCTTGGGCACATCCATGTTTTTGGAATTGTTCCTGAACTTGCACATGCCTGCCTTTCTTTTCAGACATTCTGGCTTTGATGTCCCAGATTGCACTCAGACATTCCATTTGAAATGTGCCTCATAGATGGTAATTTTATGCTAAAGGCATACTGGGACAATCAAAATGTGTCTTTTTAAAGAAATGCTATTTTATAAAGAAAAGTAAGCACCTCCTTTTCTTTATTAGCCTAATTGGCTAAAATTGTGACTTTATTTAAAGTATGATCATTATTATCAGCTGCTGTAAATGATTGCAGCTACATTTTGCCTATATGCACTGCCAATTGCACCTTGCCAAGAAAACCCAGGGGTTGGGTCGCCAGAAGTCAGCATTGCTCGATGACACACATTGCATTTTGCACGTAAATTCTACAATCAACATGCAAACTGGCACTCTCCATCCCTGTGCATGCCCACAGTGAAAGTATACACCAGGGTTTCTCAACCTTTTTTTCCTTATTGCCTCCTTTGGGTTATTTTTTAAAGCAATTGCCCCCTCCCATTCCAAAAAAAAATTCTTAATGAAGCTAAAATGACATTTTACTTACGCTGTTTATTCAATGTGACCCTTGTGCTTGATGCTTTGCTGCTAGATTCTCAATGTTTGGCTTGATATTTGTGAGTTTTAGGGGTATGTTTACTTGTGGTCTTGGGCAAGCCACTTAACCCTCCATAGCCCATGTTCCCTGTAAAATAGTTATCTCCAAGTTGTAATGCCCTGTTCAATGTAATTTCAGTTTGTTCAATGTAAACCGCACTGATGCGGAATAGCGCGGTATATAAGAGACTGTAAATAAATAAATAAACCCCCGTTAGGTGCGCGCTGCGGTAGTCTTCAGGATGCCATATAAGGAGTGGGCGGTCGGGTCAAAAATAGCAAAATGGGATTAGCGTGTGCGCTCTTGTGTGCCGCGCGCTCTTGTGCACCGCGCACATTAGCGCATGAGTAACGCGCGCGGAAAGCATAATCAGGCGTGCTGATGTGCAAATAGAGGAACAGGGCAGCAGTACAATGGTGAAGACACTGACAGATGGTGCGGGGGTCATGGGTTCAATCCCCCACTGTGCCCAATGAATAAGGCTGGCTGAGGCACTACCATTTATGTGTAATATTGCATTATGAGGCTTTTTAATTTTATTTTAATTACTGCTGCTAGCAAATGCACTCTCAAAGCACTGTAACATAAGGTGCTGCATAAGGCACCCCATAAAGTACCCCAGAGGGCACATTTTAAAGTGCACTGTCTGCCACAGCACCCTACAATGTTGCTGAAAGGGTGGCGTATAGGGCGCCATATAGGGTGCCCTATGAGGCACAGCAAGGTCATAGCACTGTTTTTGATGGCAGCACTGTGCATTTAAACGCATGAAAATCTTAAGTAGGTGCGCTGAAATGCAAGGAGGAACAGCAGTGTAGCACAATGGTTAAGGCACTGACTGATAATACAGGGGTCATGAGTTTAATCCCCAGTGTGCCCAATATGTAAAGCTGGCTGAGGCATCAGCTTTGACATGTAAGTATTGTTTCCTGAGGCATTTTATTTGTATTTTAATTATTGCTGCCAGCAAACACACCCTCACGTGCCGTAACCTAAGGTGCCACATAAGGCACCCTATAAGGCACTCCATAGGGCACATTATAAAGTGCACTGTCTGCCACGGCACCCTATAATGTCCCCTATAGGGCACCCTATAAGGCGCTCCATTGGACACCTTATAAGGCACCTTATACGGACTGGCACCCTATCAGTCGCTCCATAGCATACTGTATAGTGCACCTTATATGGACGGTAACCATCTGAGGCACCTTATGGGTACAGTACGCTGAGGGTGTTATTGCTGGCAGCACTAATGTACTTTAAAAATAGATAATGCTTTGGACAGCCCTCTCAAACAACCCCACTGTGGGTTTGAACCCATGACCTCTGGCTCCACTGGTAGTGAAATAACCAGTGGGCTACAGCTCTATAGCGACTAGCAAACCACTGGCTGGCTGCAGAAGGACTGCAAGTCACCACACAAACAGTCTGCTGTGGTCACCAGGATAGGGTTAACCCACCCATACCCATGATGCACTGCACATGCAAATCAGCAGTCTACAGATGATCACAAGATGGGGTATGCACCCCCACAGCACCTCGGCCTGGTAAGGGGAACTGACCATGTGTGGTACTGGCACAGAGTAGCTACACACCGTCACATTGTGCAGGTACTGCACTCACCCTGAGGGTGAGGTGGGGCGCCCAGCACCAGGTCTGCAGCAGAGATAGGCCATGCTGCAGGTCCCCAGCAGTGCTAATGTGTGAGATAGGTAGTTTCTGCAGACACACCTTGAATATATCTGTATGTCTCAGTCAGGTGTAGCCCCTATGGACCCCTAGGAGGATTATGTACCACCGCCCTCCTCCTCCTCCTCCAGGGCTGAGGGTGGTAAACAGGGTCTCCCACCAACAGATCCATATTCTACCTCCTTGCAATGGTGACAGTAGAGGGGACCATCAACCCCAGTCCTGCTGGTGAACAGAAACCCTACAGGGCAGTCAATGCAGCTCTGTACACATCCATAATGCAATAGCAGACAAACATTAGGCCTGGATATGCTAAGCTGCACCCCACCACTATCTGATATTCACCTGCAGCAAGCCTTCAGCCGCTGCACCCTGCAAGGCGCTCCATCAAGACACATACCAGCTGCAGACAGTCTGCTAGCTAGTCCATAGTGCATGTTCCTGGTGGAAATGCGCGCACCCAGAACTGGGATGTCAGCATACACACCAAGCAGATGTCAGTGACGGGGCCCCAAAAAGAAACCCATAAATATCACATGAGAGAAATACTACATAGCACTATGGGGGTGCCTAGCCATGCTGTGGTCACTGCACAGTCAGGGTGAGAGTGATCTCCCAGCAGGACATGCTGTGGCCACCCTGTCTGTGCAGGTGGTGGCCGGGCACTACAATGTCCCAGCCAGTGCCCTATGCCCTGTGCAGATGCATCCTGGCCAGGCCACCCTGTCCGGGCTATACCCATGGTACCTTGCTCCTCATTATGCACATTGGCAGGCCAATACTGGCAACAGTGCTGGCAGTGTGGGCTGTAGAGGGTGTTTGCAGCCACCACACACTGGATAGACAGGCACACACTCCCACACCTATGCCAGCATTGTGCTACTCTAGAGGAGTTTAGCAGCCCTGGCCACCACACCAGTCCTGGGCACAGTGCAGGCATGGATATGGTACGCAATACTGTTGGGGGTCACTCCCCAGGGTGGTAAACACTGTCAGAGACCAGACCTGAAGCACACTCCACAGACAGCAGAAAGGTTGCTATGATGGAGCTCAATCAGCAAACTGTGCTTAACGTGGGAATTGGTATCTGCCAGTAATCATAGCAAACGTTTGATAGCTGTGTACCGTATTCCCAGGTGTAGGGTGGCATTGCTAAGGTATGCAAGGGCTAGTATTGGGAGATGCACGCAGGGCCCAATGTCCTGCCTCTCCAGGAGGAATTGGCTAATGGAGCCTGTGGGTGTGGGTGTGGGTGTGTCTGCCCCTGTTGGCTGCTGCTTTACGGCAGAGGTTCCCAACTCCAGTCCTGATGTGCCAAACACTGTTCGGGTTTTCATGCTGTCCCTCATGAATATGCATGAGATACATCTGCATACCATGGGGGTGGTGCATAGATATGCAGCACAGGCATCTTTATTAGAGGCAGCATGGAACCTAAATGGTGTTTGGCCCTCCAGGACTGCATTTGGGAGACTCTGCTCTAGGTAATGCGCCTGTTTATGGTATCTTTGCTCTGTAGGGTAAAATGTAGGTGTTTTGGGCATGTTTACGTCATCTGCAATAAAGGTTCTGTCTGTATTAGCACGTTGTAGTAGTGGGTAAAATATGGGGACTGGGTTGGCAGACACCATAGCTGGGACTTGAACCTGTGACATTCTGCCTCCAAACACACTGGTTGTGTGCACTGCACCACCATGTTGCCACAGAGACAGTGCATTCCCTGGTGATACCATGACTGTTTGTCCGGCAGGGCCTGTCTGTTGCAGTGCATGGCACCCACCTACACAGGGCTAGGCCATGGTCTGCTCTGGGCAGCTGCCACTGCCCCTCCACCAACAGTACCCCTCCGCCACCATGCTGACATGGCCTTATATTGGAGACAGCATAAAACCTGAATGATTTGTGGCCCTCCAGGACTGAATTTGGGTGACTCTGCTCTAGGTAATGCGCATGTTTCTGGTGTCTGTGCTCGGTGGGGTAAAATATAGGCGTTTGAACCATGCGTATGTTCTCTGCAATAAAGGTTTGTCCTTACTATCACGGTTTGATAGCAGGTAAAATATGGGGACTGGACTGGCAGTAGCCCCAGCTGGGACTTCAACTTGTGACCTTTGACTCCTGAACACACTGGCTGTGCTCACCGCACCACACTGTGCTCACAGAGACAGTGCAGTCCCTGGAGATACCATGACTGTTTGTCCGGCAGGGCCTGTCTGTTGCAGTGCATGGCACCCACCTACACAGGGCTAGGCCATGGTCGGCTCTGGGCAGCTGCCACTGCCCCCCTCCACCACCAGTACCCCTCTGCCATCATGCTGACATGCCCTTCTGCTGGTGGTGCTGGTGGTGTGCAGTCTCAATCCATCCAGTGTGCAGGTAGGCGGCTGCCTATGGTGCGTGTTCTGGGGTAGGGGTGCCTGCATAGACGTCCACGCTTCCCCCCAACACTGCCTGCCAATGTTCTGTGCCCTTGGAGGTACCTGCTGGGTACTATTTATTTATTTATTTATTTATTTATTTAACAAGTTTTTATACCGCCTTTTCCTTCAATCAAAGCGGTTACAAGAAATACAAAGGTATAAGCAAGGGAAACATATACAGTAGACATAACAGCACATGGTAATGTAGGAAAAATAACAAGGGTTAACAATATAGTAAATTATTCATATAATATATACAATAGATGATATCTAGTCAAATTGTTGATTCATAATGTTCAATGAAAAGTGTAGTTTTTAATTGCTTACGAAAGTCACTTAAAACATCAATTGAATGTAAGTCAGGAGGGAGAGAGTTCCAAATTAAAGGGGCAGCCAAAGAAATTGCTCTTTGTGACATACATTTGCATGATTTAGAGTAATTTCTTGGGGTATTGAGGGTGTTTGAAGTGGATAATCTTTTTGGTCTGTTGCTGATATCATGGAGTAAGAGGGCATGGAGGCTGGTTGCAGAACTCTTGTGTTTCATTTTGAAGATGTTTATGATTAACTTATACTTTATGCGAAGGGCTATCGGTAGCCAGTGGAGTTCTTTAAGGATGGGGGTAATGTGGTCATGATTTGTGGAACCGTTAATTATTCTGGCTGCTGTATTCTGTGCCATTTGGAGCGGCTTGAGAGCATGTTTTGACAGCCCATTGTAGATGGGGTTGCAAAAATCCAGAATGGGAGTTATAAGTGCCTGGCAGACTGTACGAAAGTGTTCATATGAGATAAGAGGCTTAAGGCGTCTAATTATTTTCATACGGTAATAAGCGCTTTTAACAGTTTTTTTTATGTGAGATCGTAGGTCTAGCTTCTTATCGAGGGTTACCCCGAGGTATCTTACATCGTCCTTAATTGGAATCTTTGTGTTGTTGCATGTGATGTATGGTGGGGGATTAAAGTTGGTGTTTCTAGTTACAATAAGTGCTTCAGTCTTGTTCAAGTTTATTGCAAGGTTGTTATTTGAGAGCCAAATGGAAATACTGGTAATGCAGTTTGAAATCTTGTTGTAGTCTGGGCATTTGATATCAATTGGAGTGTAAATCATAATATCATCCGCATAAATTGTGTAGTCTATTTGATGAGTTGCTATTATGTGACAGATTGGTTGGATAAAGAGGTTAAAAAGAAGTGATGAGAGTGCAGATCCTTGCGGTACGCCTTGTTTGATTACTGTATGACGTGAAGTGTTTAGACCAATTTTAACTTGGAACTGTCTATCAATTAGGTAGGACTCAAACCAGTTTAGGACGGTGCCAGTTAAACCGATGCTCTTTAGTCTGGTTAATAGGATTGTATGGTCCACTGAATCAAAGGCTGCTGAAATATCTAAGAAAAAATTACTATCCCCTGTGACACTGTGATAAACACTCTCGTGCCCATGTTGGGCCCTCATCAGTTGCTGTCTGGCTGCTGTTCAGTTTCAGCATTCCTAAGTGCCATCTAGGCATCTGCCTAGTCCGCACTGTGCCCCAGCTGCACCACAGCATGTGCCGCCTGCAGCCCTCTGTATCCCCTTTCCCGGCATCTGTCCAGTTGCCCATTCCGACATGCCCGCCCTTCTGTTGTGGAACATGTGCATGCCATAGGTAACCTGTCCAATGGAGAGGGAAACCCTGATCAGTGCTATTTCACTGTGGGATCATTCACCTTGTATGGGGACGGAGCGTAGACCCTTCCAAAATTCATATTTATTTTTTGGGGCTTTCTTGGGAGTGTTTTTTGATGTTTCCCATTACTATCACTATTGCCCAGCTTGATTATAATTTTTTTAAATTTTGTTGGGGTCCTTTTCAATGTTTATTTGTACTTTTGTGCCATGAAAATGTATCACACTTATCACTTTTTTGTAGGTTTCCCTGGTTTTGCTGTACATTGCTGACAGAAATGGTTTCTCTTCCCTTTAAATCGGCTCTAACGCGAGGTTTTCACTCGCGGTATTTTTTGTCTTGGATATCAGCCTCGTTAATGTGCGGGGAGCCTCTCCCCTCCCACTCTCCACCCATTGACCCCTTCTCTCTGCCCCTGGGGAGCCTTCCTCCGCCCTCCGGGAGCCTTTCCCCGCCTTCATCGTACATTAGCGCGCCGCGCACATGAGCGTGCACATTTGTGCCCCGTACGCGACATTAGCGTGCGCTAAGGTATCTTAGCGCACGCTAACTTCACGCAGCGCACAGTAGCACATAGTAGCTCACATTAGCGCAGTTTAGTAAACATACCCCTTAGTCTTATGTCTCCTTGCATTCATATATCAGTTCTACTTCTTTCCTTTGCCAATATTTTACTAACTGAATTAAAGTCACATTCAACCAAATATGAAGATGGAAAGCACAAAAGTTCTTTAGCCATTTCAGACCATATGTTTGGATAGAACTGTTAAGTTGTATTTGACAGCCACAATGCAGTCATTCCAACTTTTTCAAATTTGTATTTGCATTCATCATTGCATTTTAGTTCAATAAGTTCCTCTTGGATGTTTTCACTGACAAATTCTATATCACAGTCAAAAGGATTCAGCATCCATGCCTTGACTTCAAAAGAAAATAGATCTGAAAATCAGCTCTTAGGTTTTTCTTTCAATGACAATAAATATTCTGTGTAATTTTTAAGAGCTTGATATGAGAGATGTTCAATTATTTCTGTTAACTCGGGCATGCTGTTGAAGTGCTTCTTCTGTAAACTGGTTTGAAAAATACCTACTTTTTTAGTAAAAGCTTTCAGATCATGTTTACAGTCTAGCAACGCATTTAATTTGCCTTGAAGCTGAAATGAAACTTCATTGAGCTTTCGAAAAATCCAGGCCAAAAAGTAGATGTCACATGTGTGATTCTTTATTTCCTCTGCCAAATCTATCTCTCCTCCACTTTCCAAGAAACGAACTATTGTATCAAATAGGCTTACAAATCTTGCTAGGCAATTTCCTTTTGAAAGTCATCAAACTTCCATGTGCAAAATAAGTCTAATGTGCTGCTCTTCATTATCACCTCAAAACTTCCTAAAAGGTTGGTCATACTTGCTGTGAGATTTAATTTTATTACGGCCCCGATTCCATAAGGCAGATAGCGGGGCAGCATGACCTGAAGAGACGTGGCACCACGTTCTCCATCTTGCTGGTATTTCGCCCCCATTGAGAATGACTGCTGTAGACTTACTGCATGGAAAAAAAGTCCTGGTAGTCTACTTCTGGTCACACCTTGCCAAGAAAACTCAGCAGATAGGAACAGCTATCCACAGGCTCACCATGATGGCACTCATCAACAATAAGGGGCTTTGAAATTTTCCCTCAGAAATTTTAAATCAGTCATCTGGCAGTTCAAGGAGAACTAACTTGAATTTTCGATATAAACCACATTGTATTTTCTTAATTTCCTATATTAGTGCTGGGCAAGATGATTGTGATTTAAATAACCCTTCCATCTAATTAGATTAGTGAATCATTCATGCCCAAGCCAAAATTAAGTCAAAATGGGATTCAGAGCTGAATTAGGACTGGTTCAGATATGTCTTGTCAAGCTAACTGAGAACTGATGGGGCTGACCAGGTCAGACCCAGAAGTGACTATACCATATCACAAAACCTGTTAGTTCACAGGTGACCTATACTAAATGAAACTAATTGACCTGCCACTATTTAAATAAACTGTCTAATCATAATTTTACAATGCTCTTTCTAAGCATATTAACGCTCATTATACTATGCATGCATATAAACTAATTAAAAGAATTTTACAGTTATGCTGAAATATTTCCCTAGGGCTGAATATTTCTTCTGCTTAGTAAAGGGTAGCTTTCTATTGAGAAAGTAAAATTATTTCCTAAGTTTTGTTTTATTTAATTTGATGAACGCTCCTTTCTTTTTTCATATTTTTTTCTGCTTTTCTTCCTCTAGATGGGACCAATTAGTCAAAATTGCAGAGGCACCAAGATGAAAGATTTTTTTTAAAGCTTTTTCTCATGTCAATGATAGATGAATGCTAGCATGCTGGTTCTCTTTCGCTCATCTTGGCTTGAGTTTTTGTTTAGTTTTGAGACTCTCATGAGATATACAGTACATTAAAAAGCCCAGTTCTGGGCAGCAACTGTATGATGCTGTTCATGAGAGTTCCTAATTTTTCTATAGTTTGGCTATAATTACATTCACATAAAGCCAAGAAAAATGACTTAGCCCTTGGACTCCTGATCAGCTGTTTTTGCTGGTCCTAGGAATTGACAGAGTAGAAGAGTAGCCTAATGGTTAGAGCAAAAGCCTAATACCTTCAAGTTCAATAGTTTGATTCCTACTTGTACTTCTTGTGGCTTGTGCAAGTCACTTTATTCTCATTGCCTTGGAAGAAAAGGCCTGGTATCCTACTTTAAAGAAAACCTGGGGCAACTTGATGGCACTTAAAAACACAAAGGGCCCGATTCAGTCATAATGATCCTGAAAAGGATCATTGTATGTCTTGGGCCCCAGATTGTTTGCTCTGAAACAATCCCAGCTGAGTAACCAGCAAAGATAGTTTGACTGTTTAGGTTCAGAGACTTAAAACATCACTGATTCCAAAGCAACCAGCTCCCTCTAGTGCCACTGCAATTAGAGTATCCTGTAGCCATCCAAGTTGCTTAGGTGCATATGAATAATATTTGCATTGAAGTAACTTGAGGGGAGAGATCCAAGCAAGACCCGTGTCTGTGAACTCACCACAAGAGGTGACAGAGCATTATGATATGCTTTTGGGAGATCAGGTCAGTGAAGAGATAGCAAAGAACCAAATGCTACGATCTATTGGGTTATTTTCTGATAGAGTGGATGGTGGTTTGATGGCTACTGATGAAGAAACATTTAAGTATTCAAGGTTTGTTGGGAAATAACCTATTGGTTAGAACAGCAGATAAAAACATCCGGGAAGCCAGGTTTCAAATCCCACTGCAACTCCTAAACCCACCCGCTCCATTCCTCCTTTCTCTATTTCTGTAGATAACTCTCTACTCCTCCCCCTTTTCCTCGACTCACAACCTTAGAGTCATCTTTGACTCCTCCCTCTCCTTCTTCACACACCTCCAACTGATAGCTAAAACTTGTCGGTGCCAATATTCAGCAGAGGTGGTTAGCACAATTACAGCACCTAGCCATCCCCGCTGAACACAAAACCCAGATATTAAATATCTGGGCAGCTGCACAGCCCGGAAGCTAACCAGGCAGCGGCAATATTGAGCTACTGCCAAGTTAGCTCCCACAGGTAAAGATAGGCCAGCTTTTGCCATGCCTATCTTTACCTGCAGGTCACTAACCAGGCAGTGGTTCAATATCAGGCTAGTGATGGGTACCGCACCTGGAGCACCCCAATGCTAAGCGGCTAGCATCGCCTCGTATAGTGGCGATACCTGATGAATATCCCACTTAGAGGCATTTACCCTGTTTGCAGGTCTGTAAACCATGTAAATGCCTTTGAATATAGGGCCCATTGTTTCTTTCTCTATAACATCAGCAAAATTCACCCCTTCCTTTTTGAACACAGTACTAAAACCCTTATCCATTTTTTAGTCACCTCCCATCTAGACTATTTCAACCTCCTCTTTGCTGGATTAGAAGTGAGGTTCATGAGTGTCATGGAATGCGCAAAACTAACACATTTGGAGAAACTGCCCCTGGTGGTCTCCCTCTGAATCATCTCTCTCCCTTCAATTATTTCAAAATTCAGCTGCATGGCTAATCTTCTGCGAGTCTTGCTATGCTCATGTAACCCCTCTTCTCAAGTCACTTCATTGGCTCCCTATCCATTTCTGTATCCAGTTCAAACTTTTCCTACTGACTTGTAGGTGCATTCACTCTGCAGCTCCTCACTACCTTTCCTTTCTTATCTCACCCTACACCCCTCCTCAGGAACTCCTCTCTTCTGGCAGATGGTTTCTCTCTGTGCCCTTCTCATCCACTGCTAACTCCATTCATCGATCTTTCCACCTTGCTGCTCCTTATGCTTGGAACAAATTACTTGAGTCCATAGGCATCAGAACAGGATGGGCCACACAGGCCTGTCCTCAGCAAAATGTTGCCCTCCATCTATGAATGTGACAGACTCCTGTCTGTCTGTGGGAGATCAGATCCCCTTGGGCAGAGTGGAAGACCATCACAATTGTGGCAAAGACTCCTGTCTGCCTGAGAGAGATCCCTGCAAGCAGGCAGAAGGCGTTTTTGCTGTGATTCCAGTGGCCTTTCCCTCCTGCCCATGGGGATCTGATCTCCCATGTATAGACGGGAGTTCACCACCATTGCAGGCATTCCCTTCTCTTCTGCCCACAGGATCCCCGCAGACAAAACAGGATGGGAAGGCCATGGTGAGCTGTGGCAGAGCTGGGGGCAGAGCTAAGGAGGAGCTGGGCCCCTCCAATCAGAGCGGCATCCATGGACCCTGCCTGAGTCGGCACATGAGGTTCCAACTCTGGCCCTTTTCAAATCCAGGCTAAAAACTCACCTCTTTGAGGCTACTTTTGGATTCTGATCCACTACATCTTCTGCTCTCCAACTGCGTTTCCTTACCATTCCCCTAGACATATCCCAGTCCCCGGCTGTTGTGTTGTCTGTCTTGACTATATTGTAAGCTCTGATAAGCAGGGATTGTCTCTTACATGTCTCTGTACAGTGTGCATATACATTGTAGTGCTACACAAATGATTCATAGTAGAAGTAGTAGTAGTTAACTCTTCAATGTTTCAGGTCTAAACTTAGATTGTAAGCCTTCTAGGGATAAGAAACTACCTAGCATAGCTGAATGTAGTTCACCTTAAGCTACCAATGAAAAGGTGTGAAAACGGGCATTTAGGCATCGATTCAATTGCAATGCATCCCTGGAGCCATATTAAAAGCCAGGTACCTAGATGTCTCCAGCACAAGAATGTCCATGTAGCATGATGTCATTTCTTGGAGGAAGGGAACTGCATGTCACGGTGCAATTTCAGAAGCACACAAGCATGTCTGGCCCTGGTTGATGAGGTGCCCATCCCTAAATCTGCTCCTGATCATGAATAAGGTGAAAAAGGTGCTTGTTTCATGGATGCAACTCTTCCAGGAGAAACTAGTGTTTACATTGCCATAATTATTGATTTCTGCCCAAAGAAACATGAGTACAAATACAAACTCCAAACATATTACTGGCCTGAATATCTGAAATGGCAGGCTGGGATATGCCCCTCCTCTGAAATACCCCTGCTGGCATGTCCAAGTACCCAATTCTGAGGCTGTGCAAGTCAGGTACATCCACATTTGTGAAATGGCCTACACACATGCGTGTATTCACTTCCATAATTGGTTAAAGGGACATTCATTTTTTGGGGCAGAGATGGAGCGATTCAGAATGCCCTGCTGCCAGTCCCCTGGATTTTGGACATTCTGCTCTGGATTTCTCAAAATTTTCCTAGACATCTCTTTTAAAACGACTCTTCGTGTGACTAAGAATGAGACTAAGATACTGAAAATTAGCAAACGTACGGAAAGTTTTGAATAGATTAATTATTGCTTGATCAGTAGAAAAAGCTTTACAGCTTTGCATAATGAAGTGGAGGTACTGGAAACGTTACTAGAAGAGGTATTCTCTGTCTCATAAATTTGCCTAAATTGCCCTAGGTGTCCCCTAAAGAAAGGTTGAAAAGATATTTAATTGAAATTGTAAAGATTTCCTCAGAGCTTATTCCACCTCTCTCTCAGATATATTACTTACCTTTTTTTAAAATAAAACAAGACCTGAGATATATCAAGACAAGATGCACAAAGGCAATATCTAATAGAGCCTTTAGCATCTATGCCCCCAGAGCTTGGAATGCCCTACCCTCAGACATGAGGGCCCTCACCAACCTAACCCAATTCAGGAAGGATCTGAAGCACTATCTATTCACAAAATACTACTCGGTGTAGTTTCTATAGGGAGAGATACTCAACAATGTAAATAACTGTAGATACTCAACAATGTATATAACTGTAGATAATTACCCCATATGTATCCAAGTTACATTCCCTGTTCAACTGTGAATGCAATGCAACAAGACTGCAATCTATATGGTTTTGTTTGATGTACACCGCACTGATGTGAATAGCGCTGTATAGAAGAAAAATAAATAAATAAAATAAAATAAATAAATAAATATCCGCTCTACTTGAAAAAACTGACTCTGAAGCTACACATCCTGCACCAGTGTGTGTATCCTTATCCTGGAATTCAGATCAGGATTGGCTTCTTTGACTGATTTTCATGCATCATGAAAATACTTTTATGAAATGCAGAGTGAGGATATCTCCAGATGTGAACCACAGAAACTCAAAAGAAGTTATGATGGTTTTTCTATACCGCCCCTTCCAACGATCAGGGGCGGTTTACATCGAACAAATATCAGTTACAGAGTGCAGTGTTTGTAAACTATATTACTTTGAACTATTTACATACCAGCTATCCACATATGCGAAGTATAGTGGAAGATGTATATAGTTAAATGTCAACCATCTTACACTATATTCCGCATATGTGGATAGCTGGTATGTAAATAGTTCAAAGTAATATAGTTTACAAACACTGCACTCTGGAACTGATATTTGTTCAATGTAAACCGCCCCAATCGTTGGAAGGGGCGGTATAGAAAAACTGTTCAAATGTATAAATAAAGTTCTTATTAAATCTGGGATTCTCGGGTGGGGATGCTTTTCTTACATAAGAATATAAGAAAAACCATGCTGAATTAAACCAAGGTCCATCGAACCTAGCATCCTGTCTCTGACAGTGACCAGTGTAGCTCACCAATACCCAGCAGATCCATTTCTCATAGCACATTTACAGGGATAAACAATGGTTCTCCCAAAACCTTTTTTTTTCTTCGGAGGCAAAGTGAATTGCCCAAGGTCACAAGGAGTGCCAGTGGAAATCAAACACTGATCTCTTAGGTATAAGACTGTTACTCTGGCTAATAATTTTTTATGCATTTTTCCTCCAGGAACTTTGTTTTTCAACTGCTGCTCATTAATTTCATGAAGTATTCTCTTTTTTGTGTTGCCTCAAAGATTAAACAATCATTCCCTATTTAATCATTCTGCCCCATTCATGATTTTATAAAGTTCTATTATATTCCCTCATCATCTGAAGAGTCCTAACTTGCTTAGCTTTTCTCCATAAGGGAAGGGTTTCATCCCTTTTATCATTTTTGTATTCCTTCTCTAAACCTTTTGAGGTGACCAGAACTGCGCACCATACTCAAGGTGCTGTTCCATCAGAGACTTCTACAGAGAAAAAATGATATTTACAGTTGTGTTCTCTATTCCTTTTTGAATAATTCTTAACATTCTATTTCATTTTTTTTTGGGGGGGGGGGGGGCAGAGGAGACCACAGCACACAGGGTTGAAAATTTCAATATATTATCCTCAATGATTCCAAGAATTTATTCTTGGGTAGTGATGCCTATCTTCAAACTCAGCCTTTTATACAAGTAGTTGGGATTATTTTTCCCTATCTGTATCGGATCCTATTCTTTTTAACATCTTTGATAGTGCTATTGCAGAAGGGCTGTTAGGTAAGGTTTTCCTCTTTGCAGATGATACCAAAATCTGCAACAGAGTAGATACCCAGGAAGATGTAGATAACATGAGGAATGATTTAGCTAAGCTTGAAGAATCTTTAGAATTTGGCAGCTGAGATTTAATACTAAAAAAATGTAGAGTCATGCATTTGGGCTGCAATAATCCAAGGGAGCAATACAACATAGGGGTGATGTACTTCTGTCCATGAAAGAAGAACAGGTCCTAGGCGTGATTGTGTCTGATAATCTCAAAGTAGCTAAACAGGTAGAAAAGGCGATGGCAAAAGCTAGAAGGATGCCTGGGTGAATAGGGAGAAGAATGGTCAGCAGAAGAAAGGAGATGATAGTACCTCTGTATAAGTCTTTGGTGCAACCTCATTTGGAGTATTATATGCAATTCTGGAGACCACACCTTCAAAAGGATATAAAAAGGTTGGAGTCAGTGCAGAGGATGGCATATGAAACAAACTTAAGGATCTTACTATGTATACTTTAGAAGAAAGGGACAGAGGTGATATGATTGAGACATTTAAATACCTCCATGGCATAAATGCACAAGAGGAGAGTCTCTTTTGATTGAACATAAGAACATAAGTAACCGGGTAGCCGGACCCGGCTTCCCCTCTCACCTTGGCCCTCCCCCCCCCCCTTAGTTCATATATCCTGCACCTCCCCCCTCCCCCCATGTCTCAAATAACTCACAAACACATTCTTGGTGGGACAAAACTGGTCGCAGCTTTATTTAACAACCCATGAAACATTTAACAGGTAAATGCAACTATCTATAAATGTAGCCAACTGGCCCCGCGGGTTGATGGACCGCCAGCCGTGCTACTAGCAAAGCGGCCACACCTCCGCTCCAGCCGTGGTCCCCACCAACGGCCTAGTTCGGCCCCCCCTATCCGGCTTTGCCATGTTACTAGCAAAAGTCTTCCAGGGGTTGCCCGGGTCGAGGGCACCCCGCCCCCTCCCCAAGTCACCCAAGGCTCCGGACCCCGGACCTCCGGGATCCCGCCCATCCAGACTTACACCCCCTCCCCCAGCTGCGACACCCCCATTGCCTCCCAAACAGCTCCACAAGCGGGTGGGTGGGAGGGCTTCCAAGTGCGCGCCCCGCTACCATGTGCTCCGGGCTATCCGCGAGCCCCGTAGCACATGGAGTTTGCGCGCACCTGATTGGCTCTGCACCTCCATATCGCCGCAGAGCCAATCAGTTCAAATTTTCCCCCCAGCGTCTTGACATCGCGCGCGCTCCCGCTACCGAGCAGGGTCCCGCGCCGGGCCGTGCACCCGGTTACCAGCGGGCCCTGGGACCCTGCCCGTGCCCTGAAATATATGCCATACTGGGTCAGGCCAAGGTTCATCAAGCCCAGTATCCTGTTTCTATCAGTGGCCAATCTAAGTCATAAGTACCTAGCAAATTCCCCAAAAGACACAGGTTACACAATGCTTGTATTGGGTCAAGCAGTGATATCCTGTGTCCCTTTTAATAATGGTTTATGGATCTTTCCTCCAGGAACTTGTCCAAACCTTTTTTAAACCCAGCTACACTAAGAGCTTTTACTACATCCTCCGCTAACAAATTCCAGAGTTTGATTACACGTTGAGTGAAAAAAAATATTTTCTCTTATTAGTCTTAAATAGGTTACCCTGTAGCTTCATTGCATGTCCCCTAGTCTTTCTATATTCTGATGATGTAAACAATCGATCTACTTTTACCCATTCCACTCCATTCATTAATTTACAGACCTCTATCATATCTCCTCTCAGCTGTCTCTTTTCCAGGTTGAAGGGCCCTAACTTTTTTAACCTCTCTTCATCCCTTTACTATTTTGGTGGCTCTTCTCTGTACCTTTTCTAATAATGCTATATCCTTTTTAAGATATGGCGAAAAGAACTGCACACAATATTCAAGGTGCGGTCGCACCATGGAAAGATACAGAGGCATTAGAATATCCTTTGTTTTATTTTCCTTTCCTTTCATTATGATACCTAGCATTCTGTTTGCTTTTTTGGCCACCGCTGCACACTGGGCTGAGGATTTTAACATGTTATCCAAGATGACGCCTAAATCTTATTCCTGGGTGGTGGTTCCTAATGTGGAACCTTGCATCGTGTAACCATAGTTTGGATGTTTCTTTCCTAGGTGCATAACTTTGCACTTATCCACATTAAATTTCATCTGCCATTTGGATGCCCAGTCTTCCAATTTATCATGATCCTCTTGCAATTTTCCACAATCCTCTTGGTTTTTAACAACTTTAAATAGTTTTGTGTCATCTGCAAATTTGATAACTCACTCGTTATTCCCTTTTCCAGGTCATTTATGAATATGTCAAAAAGCAGTGGACCCAGTACAGATCCCCGGGGTACTCCACTATTCACCTTTCTCCATTGGAAAAATTGGCCATTTAGCCCTATCTTCTGCTTTCTATCTTTTAACCAGTTCCTGATCCACAATAGTACACTGCCTCCTATTCCATGACTTTTTAGTTTTGCCAAAAGTCTCTGATGAGGGACCTTGTCAAAAGCTTTCTGAAAGTCCAGATACATTACATCAACTGACTCACCTTTGTCTACCTGTTTATTCACACCTTCAAAAAGACATAACAGATTAGTAAGACAAGATTTTCCTTGTCTAAAGCCATGTTGGCTGTCTCCCATTAAGCCATGGCTATCTACATATTCAGTAATTTTGTTCTGTATGATGGTTTCCACCATTTTTCCCTGTACTGATGTCAGGCTCACCGGTCTGTAGTTTCCCAGATCACCCCTGGAACCCTTTTTAAAAATTGATGTTACATTGGCCATCCTTCAGTCTTCAGGTATTACAGATTAATTTAATGATAGTTCACAGATTACTAATAGCAGGTCTGCAATCTCATATTTCAGTTCTTTTAATACCCTTGGATGTATGCCATCCGGTCCAGGTGATTTTCTACTCTTTAGTTTATCAAATAGTTGTAATACATCTTCCCGGTGTATGGATATTTCTTTTAATTCTTCTGCAGTATTACCTTTAAATACCACTTCAGTCATGGGTAACATCCCAACACCTTCCTCAGTAAAGACCAAAACAAAACATCATTTAGTTTCTCCGCTATAGCTTAGTACCCACTTAGTACCCCTTTTATCCCTCTATAATCTAATGGTCCAACTGACTCTCTCACAGGTTTTTTGCTACGATGTACTTGAAAAAATCTTTATTGCACATTTTTGCTTCCATGGCAAGTTTCGTCTCAAATTCTCTCTTTGCCTGCCTTATCAATGTCTTGCATTTAACTTGCCAGTACTTGTGCTGTTTACAGTTTTTATCATTTGACTCTTTTTTCCATTTCCTGAAAGATTCTTTTTTGCCAACAACAGTCTCTCTGACCTCACCTTTAAACCATGCTGCCAGATTTTTGGACTTCCTTCCACTTTTCTTAAAGCGTGGAATACAGCTGGTCTGGGCTTCCAAGATAGTATATTTAACACCTAAGCTTGATATAAGTCTTTCACATTTGCAAATGCTCCTTTTAATTTTTTTTAACTATTTTCCTCATTTTATCATAGTCTCCCTTTCAAAAGTTAAAAGGTAGTACTGTGGATTTCCTTACCATCCCTCCTCCATTAATTAAATCAAACGTGCTCATGCTATGATCACTATAGCCAAGTTGCCCCAACATGCTTATCTCTTGCACCAGATCTGGTGTTCCACCAAGGACTAGGTCCAAAATGGCTTCCCCTCTGGTCAGTTTATGAACCAACTGCTCCTAGAAGCAGTCATTTATTTCATCTAGAAACTTTATCTCCCTAACATGTCCTGCTGTAACACTGACCCATTCAATACTGAGGCAATTGAAATCACCCACTATTATTACTGTGCTGTAACTTTTGTTAGCGTCCCTGATTTCTTTGAGCATTTCATCATCCATTTTTTCATTCTGGCCAGGCGGTCGATAGTACACCCCCACTGTCATTGCCTTCCTCTTTTCACATGGAATTTCAATCCATAGAGATTCTACAGCAAATTTTGTTTCCTGCAAAACTTTAATTCTTTGTGACTCAATGCCCTCTCTAGCATAGAGTGCAGCACCTCCACCAATTTGATCAGCTTGATCATTACGATATACTTTGTACCCAGGTATCACAGTGTCCCACTGGTTGTCCTCCTTCCACCATGTCTATGAGATACCAGTCATATCTAACCTCTCATTTACTGCTATATATTCTAACTCTCCCATCTTATTTTTCAGTCTTCTAGCATTTGCATACAAGCATTTTAGAGACTGTATTTTATTCATATCAATCTGGCTATCGGTAGGCAGGGGTAATTTGGAATCTTTAAGCTCTGTCTGCTCTGTACTCAAGAGCATTTGGGCTACTTTTGTCTTTATTGGAACCTCTCTGCTGATATGTCCAATAAAGACAAAAGTAGCTCCGCTATGAGGGGACATAGAATGAGAGTGAAAGGGGATGGACTCAGGAGTAATATGTGGAAATATTTCTTTATGAAAAGAGTGAAAGATGCGTGGAATAGTCTCCCAGTGGAGGTGGTATAGATGAAGACAGTATCTAAATTCAAAAAAGCACATGACAAACTCAGAGGCTCTCTAAAGGAAAAAAGGGGACTCTTATTGTGATTGATATGGAAGGGCAGACTAGATAGGCCATGTGGTCTTTTTCTGCCATCATGTTTCTATGTTTCTGCTTTGCACTTGCTCACATTAAATTTCATTTGCCTTTCCGATGCCCGGTTCGCTAATCTCACAAAATTCTTTTGCAAGTTCTTATGAATCTCTGCCTTGAATAATTGTATCATATTTGATCATCTAAATGCAATCAATGCTATTTTCAGATCGCCTATGAACATATTAAACAGCTCCAAGTACAGACCCTTGGGGTTCTCCAGTACTGACCATTTTCCATGTGGATAACTGACTAGTTTTACTCCCTGTTTCCTATCTTTCAGCCAGTTTCTAATCAAAAATAGGACATTGCCTCTAATGTTGCCACTGAGCTGTGCTGAGTCCTCCACCCGCATTCCTGTCGGTAGGGAGAGGTGCAAAGCAACCAAGAAAGTGATCACGCTTAGGATTGCGTGGCACAGGCAGGTCCCGAGGGGAGTGCTGATACTGTGTGATCCTAAGCACGATCACTTTCACGATTGCTTTGCATCTCCCCCCAAAGGCAGGAATGCAGGCGGAGGACTCAGTGCAGCTTAGCAGCAACACTGACTGCCTCCCATCCTATGATTCTTTACTAAGGAGTACCTCATAAGGACTTTGTCAAATGCCTCCTGAAAATATAAATATACTATGGGGGATATTTTAGAAGCCTTATTCGTGTTTTCAACATGGGTGTGGTGCAGAAAAATGTGAAAGCTGTGCCCTTGTTCAAAACACAACTTTCAATGTAAACCGCACTGATGCAGAATAGCGCGGTATATAAGAGAATGTAAATAAATAAATAAATAAACTTTAAAAAGACCAAGAGATGCACATTTCTGAGCCAGGCACATCAATCCTTTTATGTCTTCACTGGGTGTTTTCCAGGGACAGCCTGGATGGCGCCAGAACCTGCACGTCCATGACATATTTCACAGGCTGTTGATGTGCAGGACAGATTTTTTAAATGTGCTAATCTAAACCTGCTATAAATCACGTATAAGGATGAGACTTTGTTGTCCGTTGGGACACTCTGCAGTGTTAGTGACCAGAGGAACTTGGATATTACTGGACGTGGCCTCCCTTGCATTGAATATGTGGGTCTTAAGTTCAGCAGAGACAGCTTGACACTTTACAATGGATAGCTGCTGCCACTGAATATAGAGCCCCTAGAAAACAAAACAAGAAAGATCCTTCTTAAAACAATGGTGGGATGCTGAAGTAGCAGACGATCAAATCCTTTTATTGGTTCAAAACAGGATCATAAAGGAGAACTCTGAGGAGTTGCAGGGTTAAGAGCAGGGAGAGCAAGGGGGCTAATATTTTTCAGTTGGAATGAGGGAGGGAGACAATGGAGGGAGCCTGTACTTCACTAATCTTTTAACATTGTATGGGTCAGAGGGGGGGAGATGCTAAGGGTACCACTGGCCCCCCTTTAATTGAAAGAATGCAGGAAAATTGAGGGTGGGTGTATGTCAAATCCTCACGTCTTTCATGTAATCGAGGTCAGATGGTCAGGACCTAGCTGGCTCCTACTGCTTTTTAGTGCTAACCAGCTTGTAGTAGAGCACCTTAATTCTAGCAGGCTGACTTTTGGCCACACTGATTAGAGCTGAAGTAGCACTTTAGTATAGCTCGTTTGCTTTTGGTATTCGATCTGTATATGTTATTCTCAGGAGCCCTTGCAGGAGCACCAGAGTAGTAAGGGAATGTTTTTGTGTACATTATCCATGGCATCTGTTGTAGGCTTGCATTTTTGGTCATTGTGTAATAGACAGCATCTGAGGCCTATGCCAAACCCAAGTTCCCATTTACTAACTTGCATTAATGATTTAACACAAATTAAATTGGTTTAATTAGAGTTAAGTGCTTAATTAGTACATAGGCTCTATAAAGACTAAGGGGGTCTGCATTATTTATTGTTAATTATTATTTAGCGTATTACTGCATATAAGTAAATAAGGGGCTCACTCTATTCTACATCATCACAAATTAGATAAAGGTTTGCTTGTTGATGTTCCCCTACATATCTTTATGACCAACTGCTTAGAAATATAGGGGCTCTTTCACCAAGTTGTGATATATTTTTTTTCAATTTTTTGTAGGTTTTACATATAAACTAATGCTTGATAAGTGAAAATGTTGCATGCTAAATGTTGGGGAGCACGGCTAGCATGTTCCCAGCAGTTACCACACAGAAAAGTACCCTAACATGCAGCAGTAGCCTTCACAATTAATACGGGCGCACTTAATGACACCCTTTGTTAAGTGCACCTGCACTAATTGCAGCACTGACAGCGTGCAATATGTACTCCTGCGCTAACAGCCACTCTCCACCCCTAAAATGTCCATACCCACCCCATCGTACGATATTCAGTGGGAATTAGCACATGGTAACTATCATGCCAGCACAGTAACCCCCCACTGCCCCACTGTATCAGTTTCCATGAGCTAAATCACATATTAACTGCCTAGTGCACTTTAGTAAAAGGGCCCCTTACTTAGGTACCTTGGAGTGGTGCTTCTCAACCAGTGCGCCGGGGCACACTAGTGTGACTTGGGAAAGTCCTTGGTGTGCCTTGGTGCTAGAACTCATTACCAGTGGATGCTGTTAGTATAGCTGCATTTAAAAGAGGTTTGAACAAGTTCTTGGAGGAAAAGTCCATAAACCACTATTAAACAGGACTGGGGAAATCCGCTGCTTACCTATGGGACAAGCAGCATGGAATCTGTATACCTTTTGGGAACCTGACAGGCACGTATGACATGGACTGGCCACTGTTGGAAACAGGATACTTGGCTTGATGGATCCTTGGTCTGACCCAATATGGCATATCATAGGTTCTTATGTTCCATACGACAGCCACAGACGTGACTAGGTGTGGGCTAATGAGGGGCTTTCCCCATCTCAGTTTGGACAATACTCCTGAAAATAGCCATCTGCTTCCTGCTGCAGCCCCATATTTTCCCAAGCAGAATACAAAAGATAGGGTATTATATATGAATGCTCTTCATGATTACCAGGAAGCCATCATCAACAAGAAGAAAGAGTACCATAGCAAAGTCCTCATGAACTTCCGTAATAGACCTAGGAAACTATTTGAAATAGTAAAAAGCTTAATTTGCCTCCTCAATATTGAATTAAATAATGCTAATATCAACCCACAAGAACTAGCAAATCATTACAGTGATAAGTTAAGGTGCACAGTTTCCATAGCAATATTCTTTACAAATAATAGAATAAATTACTCTACTATATGGCAATCATTTTCTCAAATTGATCAAGAATACCTATGTAGAATACTGTCCAGCACAAATACAACTACATATGCTCTTGATCCCTGCCCAGTCAATTGGCTGAAATTAGCTCGTTCAGAGTTGGCCCCAAACATTTGGAGAATAGCTAACCTATCCTTGTCACAGGCCTATATGCCAAGCACTCTGAAAAAAGCAATAGTTCACCCCATTCTAAAAAATGGATCCTTGGATAAGGTTAACCCACTTTCCTATAGACCAATCTCAAACCTGCCATTTTTAGCAAAAATAATTGAAAAGATTGTCCAGATCTAGCTACAGGATCATATTGACTTAGACACCCAACTGGACATTCATCAATATGGTTTCAGGTCAAACTACGGGGTTGAGACACTTTTAATATCTCTTTCTGATACTCTCTTAAAAGGACTTGTCAAAAGTGGAAGCAAGCATTCATACTGATCTTCTTAGATATTGCTTCCACTTTTGACACAATTAGTCATAACAGACTACAGAGGCTACTACAGAGGCTTCAACAAATTAGAATCCATGGCACAACCCTTCTTTGGTTCCAATCATACCTAAAGGACCGCACCCAAGAAGTCAAAATCGGACAATCATCATCCAACACTTAGAATCAAGAGCAGGGTATTTCCCAGGGTTTGCCTTGTCAGCATTGCTGTTTAATATCTACTTGCAGCCAATCTGCACTACTTTCCAAAAGTTTAAAATAGGATATCGCATCTATGTGGACAACATAATGCTATACCTACCTTTTGATGTCACAAAACCTGACCTTAAACAAATTATATCATGTTTCAGTGAGGCCTCACAATGGATTATCTCACAGAACCTACAGATAAATTTAAAGAAAATGGAAGTACTGTTTGTCACTAAGAACCAACAATTTATCCCGCCATCCAACCTACAGGTCAAAGAAGCACGCCTTGAAGTAAAAGATAAAATGAAATATCTCAGAGTTACCCTTGATCAAGCCCCCAGCCTCTCTACACTCATCAAATTAACCACCAACTTAGGATGATATAGCAGCTAAGACCGTTCCTATTAAGTTAAGATTTCCGATTGGTACTTCAGGCTATGAAGCCCTTATTGGACTACTGCAACAGTATATATCAAGGACTATCCAAACAAACTATAAGGCAAACTCCAAATGGCTCAAAACACAGCTGCACATTCAGTCTTTCAACTCCACAGCTCTGAACACATCACCCCTATTCTTCATCAGTTACACTGGTTGCCCATTCAAAGCAGAATCATTTACAAAATAATCATGATAACGTTCAAACTAATACACGACATATCACCATCCTATCTAACCTCCCTAATCAAAAAAACTCCAAATGACAGACTGAGACAAACATGCACACAGAACATGCTAATTGTTCCTGAAGACTTCCGGAACACAAATAGATCAACAAGTCATAGAGCATTTACATTCATTTCACCGATTCTCTGGAACGTCACACCAGATCATCTAGGAGCACTGGCTGACCTCACAGCTTTTAGGAAACAACTCAAGACTCACTTATTCAAAGATTATTTTGGCGCTCATGCAGACACAGATAAAGTTTACCCAACATAAAACTTAATCTTATACCCCATGATTTTCAAACTGACCACATTGGGCCAGCTGTTACTTTATAAATATGTCCACAGTTATAGTCCATGTGTCAATTGCTACCTTGTAAATATGTTAACAATTATATAGCTATAATATATTCTTCAGCTTGAGACTTTTCTCAGCACATTTAATTTGATTGTCATATTATATTAATCCACTAACAATGTTCCTTGTAAAAGTTACATTCATGCTTTGTTCCCCTGTTGTGATGTAACTAAGTTTGTTATTTGTAAACCGCTTTAATCTTGTGAGAAGGCGATATATAAAAGCAGATAAATAAATAGAACACAGAGAACAGAAAAAACAGAGCAGATGGTGGCCTAGTGGTTAGGGCAAGTTACCGCAGATTGGGGGTTCAAATCCCACTATAGGACAGCGACCTTGGGCTGGAAGGACTGGAGTTTCTAGTCCCACAGGTGCTCTTTGTGGTCTTGGGCCAGCCACTTAACCCTTCCATTGCCCATGCTCCCTATTAGTGTATGTGTCTCATATCCCCTTGTGTTAAATGTATCCCCAATTGTGTTGTGACTACTTTGATTGAAGGATAAGGTAGTATACAAAACTGTCTAAATAAATAGGGCAAAGAAGATCTTGCCTGCCTTGTAATCTCCTCCTCCCCTCATGTCATTCCTGCCTCCAGATCAATAGTAGAGCAGGACTGGCACTACCATTAGGTGAACTAGGTGGTCCAGGGATGCCCATTGCCAATGCTAATTCCCCTCTCCAGGGCCTGCAGCAGTGGCCATAGCTCCTGAACCACAATACAGTAATTTCAGTTTGTTCAATGTAAACCGCACTGATGCAGAATAGCGCGGTATATAAGAGAATATAAATAAAAAATGCAGTACTTATCAATACACACCAGTGCTGTGTTGTGGTTCCTTTCTTTCACTAAGTGCCATTTCCACCACTCCTCTGATGAGGCTTCTGGATAGGGGCAGAAATGGTACTTAGTGAAAGAAAGGAACCGCGACGCAATGCCAGAGTGTAATGGTAAGAGCTGTGTGATGGTTCAGGAGCCAATGCCAGTGCTGCAGACCCTAGAGAGGAGCAACAGCGGTGGCAATGGTGGTAGGGGACCAGAGGGGGGGGGGAGGGGGCGGCAGGATGGAGGGCCTGCTTAGGGTGCCTCCAATCATTGCACCGGCCCTTAGTAGAGCCCTACTCTCTTAGCTCCAATCTCCAGTCTCTTTCTCCTCTATCCTAGATGTAGGAACAGAACTTTTATTTTCAGGTTAGCGATGGTCATGTGTGATCTAGTAGCTATAAACTCCCTGCATTAAGCTGGATGTTCTGGAACCCAGTGCAAAATCTCTGATTTGAACCTATACAATAACAGCAGCTACGGGTACCAGTCTGTCAACAATGAGCCGCCTGACTGAAGACCGAACACAATTTAGGATAGCTATCCAAAGGGTCGCCATGAGTCGACTCCGACTCGACGGCACTTAACAACAACAACAACTACAAAACATTTACATGTCAAAAATATTTTGTTAGCTAATCTGATTTTTCTCTGATGCATAATTGTCTTGTAGGCAGGACATACCTACCAGCTCTGAGGATTTTGTGTTGAACCCAAAAGTATTTTGTAGTAGCCAATCTGAAAGAATGTGCTTTTAGGCATAGTTTGAGAGTAGATTGTTACAATTTTTCATGGAGAGAGTCCACTGGATTCTCCTCATCCTTCCCATCCAACTGAACTGACTGCTTACTCCCCCTCCCATTGATAGGACAGAAGCACTTCTTACAGGGGCAATTTCTCTAAATGGGTTAGTTTTGCACCTAACATACCAACAAAAAAATTCCTTAGAATAACCTAAATATTCCACAGTTATTATAATGAACTCTCTCAGCACACTCCCAACATAAACAAGTTAACTTTCTATTTCACAAAATGTAAAGGGAGTAAAAAACCACAGGATTACTTCATAATTCCACTATGCGGCAAAATTAATCACCATAGGGGTATATATTGTACAGTTCTTACATCACCGGTCTAAAAAAAACTCCCTTTACAATAATTTTACTATAATATTTCCAATTTTAAAAAAAGTACTTTTTCCAAATCATCAAAACAACTTAACACATTAACCAATATTATTCCTTCAACTTAGCACTACTACCGTGCTCCATAACTTAAAATATTCTATAACACATCTTCTTAAACAGGCTTGGCAGGCTTCAAACCAGTCTCTAGGGTTCTGAAACAGATAACCCTAAAAACTATTGTCATTTTCACTACAAAACAAATAGCGCAATATCTACTTACCTCTAAACTTCAATTCTCAAACTCCAAAGCATCACTGTTTGCACTTGATTTCTTTACCCAACAAAGATCTTTGTTTCTTCTTCATAAAGGCTACATCAGGGGCTTCATCTTACTACAGAGGATGGCTGCAGGAGACAACTACAGCGTCTGACGTAACCACATTTAAACAAATTAGTACCCATTCAGAAAACTGCTATCCACAAACATCTTTCAAAGGGAGGTATCTATACATTTAAAGGACATCATCAACCTGAAATACAGCCCAACATTAATATATACGGTAGAGCTCCACAGTTCACTCAGACAAAGCATCAACCATAAACCTCATAACAACTTTTTCTCTCATTTCCCAATGCTAACCCACTTATTCAGAAATAAAAGAGTCCACTCAACTTTATCATTAAGTCCATTAAGTTCCAAAGTGCCAAGTCTTTTTCTCCCTTTACATTTTGTGAAATAGAAAGTTAATTTGTTTATGTTGGGAGTGTGCTGAGAGAGTTCATTGTAATAATTGTGGAATATTTGGGTTATTCTAAGAAATGTTTTGGTTGGTATGTTTTTTGCTTTTCCTTAGTGCGGTATTGTGAGTTAATTAGTTTTGCATATACCATGACAGTAATGAACCTCATCCTAGGCCCAGTGTATGTGGAGGAGTCTTACCTGTGTGCCCCCTCTGCTGTCTTCAATCAGGTGTCTGGATGCATTGAGCCCTGCCATCTCACATGACCTGCTGGCCTCATATGTTCAGAAGTGAGGTTACATCTGCCAGAATAAGACATCTACAATTAAAAGACACTGCTCTCCTTCTGCCAGTGGGAGGGACCAAGCAGCGAAGATCATGATGCAAAATTTGGTTTGTGTGCCCCAAGGACTGAACAAATTCAAAAGGGTGGCACAAAATAAAAAAGGTTGAGAAGCACTGTCTTAGAGGATTGTATGTTTTTTAATTCCCTTCTCAGGATGCCTTATTCATGTGGAGGGTAATTTTATAATGGTTGCCTAGATTTTCATAAGTTTTCACACGTATATTTAAAGTCTATTGGGACATAAGACACCAGGGTTTGAATCACACTGGAACTCCCTGTGGCCTTGGGCAAGTTGCTTAACTCTCTGTTGCCTCAGCAAAATCCCAGTTATCAATGTCCCTGTTTAATGTACATTACCAAGTTTAAGTTACAACATGAATTGCTTTGACTGAAATGATAGTGATATAAAGAATCTAATAAATAAACTATGCACAAACAGTTATGCTTGCCCTATGGAAGCTGTAAATGCCTTCACCCAGGCTTTTCAAAAAAACATGTAGGTAGGAACAGTGCCACCATCAGGCAAACTAGGTAGTTGCCTAGAGCGCCAGCTCGCCGTGCACCCCCCACGTGCCCATTGCCATTGCTGGCACCAACAGTGGTTGCGATTACCCCTGAAACCGTGATACAGCATTTACCCTCTGTCTCCGGGGCTGTATCATGGTTTCATTCTATTCAATCTGCCGCTTTGTCCCCAGACTTCCAGTTTTGTATAAGCTGGAAGTCTGCGGCTTAGGAGGCATTGAAGTGGCAGATTGATGCAGCCCCGGAGACAGAGGGTAAGTGCTGTGTCACAGTTTCAGGGGTAATTTCCACCACTGTCGGCCCTGAAGAAGGACGCCAGTGGCAGCAATGGGCATGGAGGTACAACAGGGGCAGCAAGATGGAGGGCCCTCGGAGGGCACCTTGTCCTTGCATCAGCCCTGCAAATAGATTAACAAGTCAATTATTGTCTTATTTGGCAGAATGAATCTGTGCGGTGCATCCTGGAGCTTAGTGCAATGTTCTAACCCAGCACCTTCTGCATTAAGGCCAGAGTTAGTAAAAGTACTCAGAGATTAAGTGCTATATAAAACAAGAGTGCCAAGAGAGTATCCCTTCAATATTCCTCAGTGGAGCTTCATACTTGGAATCACAACTTCATTTGGAGTCTTGCCATATTTGCATGGTGAACTTGGAGGTAAGTTTACTACTCTGAGCTAACGGTTGGTACGTGCTATTTGTAATAGGTCCCACTGAATAAAATGGGATCTAGTTATAAATAGTGCATGCTGTTAGCTCAGCTTAGTAAACATACCCTTGATGTACTAGATCAATCCAGGGTTTATTTTAAACATTTCAAATTAATTTTATTTTCTTAGAGTGTGAGCACCAAAACTACAGGGCAGATGCTGGCACGCCCCCAACAGCTTTGCACTTACCGCATGTTAATTTTGCTCCTAAAGCACACCAAGTGCAGAACACTTTATTAAATGCACCCTATAGTTTGTTTAAAAACATACTTACCTGAAACAGAATACGAGGTATCTTTCAAAAGCTGATGTAACATCTGTGCTGAAAGTAACTGGAAAATTGATAAATGTTTTTAAAGGAAATAACAACCATAAGAAAACTTCAATAGTAGTTATTAAATGTAAGACACTAAAACAAATGTTAACATGTTTAATGAAAATCTAAGATCTTTCTGCAATTGTTTATTAGATTATAAATAATTGAGAATTGTGGTAAATCATTTTTACCCTCTGTTTTCTATCCCTACTTCCAGGACATTAGACTGGATGAGTGGGGCCCCACATTTCAAAGGAAAAAGAGGTTCTACTGTAATACCACTATTTCAGAGCTTAGCATCTAGGGATAACACAGGTACACTAAAAAAAAATTTTTTTAAACTGCCTCTAATGTTTCGATTGATTTTTACGTTTTTTGGTGCGCTGAATCCAAATCTGGTAACCAATTTGCTCCATCACGTACAGATTTTTTGCTACATTGCGTTAGCAGTTTGAGGTGAACGTTTTAGATTGAGTGCGATCGAGATAAAAGTTTCTTGGATGAATTCTTTATACTAATTGTTTAGTAGTTATTCAAATAAGAATAAAGAAAATTGTAACAAGGCAGCACATAAGAATAGAGTAATGTCAACAAAACACACTGTGATGGTAGCAAAATTGTCTGCACTTAAAAGAGCCACATACATGTGCACAAACATTGAGCATATAAGAGCGAGGTTAGACACAAAGCAAAGCAAAGAAATGTGCAAAAAATGTTGTACAGGTATGTATGTAAGAATAGAAAACGCAAACCGCACCATTGCAATACATGAAGACAAACACCCGATGGTGTAAAAATAAAATTCTAATAAATGAGATCCGACACTGTGGTAATAACTAGCAAATTTTTATTTCAAAGTTTAGTAAAAACACGATATTTGTCAACACAGTTTAGATTTTAAAGTCATTCTTGGGTCAATCAATCTCCTGGTGGGCCCGTTTCTTCTTCCCCCGAATGCTTCTCTTGGTGCGCTGCTTGGCGTATTTTTCATCTGGGGTTTCCCGCAGCAGCAACCAGCAGAAATCAGCCATCATAGTGGTGTTCCATCTTCCTTGGTACCTTCTCTCTGCGTCCTTGATGTCCTGGTGAAACCTTTCACCTTGTTCTTCACTGTACGCCCCCACGTTTTCGGGAAAGTAGTTCACATGGGAGTGCAAGAAATGGACTTTCAGGCTCATGTTACAGCCTTGTTCTTTGAAGGCATTGAGCATCCTGGCAACAATATCCTTATAGTTCTCATCCCGCCTGTTCCCCAAGAATTTGAGAACAACATCCTTGAAGGAATCCCAGGCTTCTTTTTCCTTCTCAGACATCGTTTCAGCGAATGCTCCATCTGAAATGAGTTTCCTTATATCAGGGCCAACAAACACTCCTTCCTTTAGCTTTGCTTCAGAAAGTCGGGGGAACTTTGAGCAAAGGTACCGAAAGCACTCACCATCTTTTGGAAGGGACTTGATGAATTGCTTAATGAGACCCAACTTAATGTGGAGAGGTGGTAATAGAATTTTATCACGAGGTACCAAGCTCTCATGAAGAACATTTTTCTCACCAGGTCTCAAATACTCCCGAATTGGCCAGTCTTTTTCCCCCAGTGTAGGTCGCGGGCCCGGCTATCCCACAAGCAAAGGAAGCAGGGATATTTGGTGAAACCGGATTGCTGCCCTAATAGCATGGATAGAATTTTAAAGTCTCCAGAAATCATCCACTTATGCTCATCATAACGAATCTTCTGAAGAATCAGGGCCAAATTCTCGTATTTTTCTTGGAGAATAACAGAGTGAGCAATAGGAACTGAAGCGAATGTGTTGCCATTATGAAGAAGAACACCTTTTATGCTGTCTTTTGATGAATCAATGAACAGTCGCCATTCAGCAGGATCATACTTGAGTTTAAACTTTTCCATCACTCCGTATATATCGTTGCAAAATACCAAATCTTCCTCTTTGCTGAAATACTTCAAAAATTGTGTCTCGTGGTTGTGGTACCAATAAAAAGTTGTTCCTGGTGACAATAGATTTTTCTGTTTAAGCCGAGAACCTAGCAGTTGGGCAGCATCTTTTGGGAGTCCTAAATCCCGGACTAAATCATTCAATTCAGCTTGAGAGAAAAGTTCAGGTTTCGGATCTGGTTCAGTTTCAAACTCGGAAGTACTGGACTCATCGGGAAAAGCCATCTGATGAGTCTCATCATGATCAGAACCGTCCACACAAATATGATCCAAAGAATTTGGTGGTTCAGGCACAGGTACTTCGTTGCTATGAGGCATAGGCCTAATTGCTGAGGGAAGGTTGGGGTAACTTATTACGTTCTTATTTTTTAAGTTGTATCCCTTCACAATGCAAGAGCAAAAATAGCAGTCACTGCTGTGGTCTCTTTGTTCACGCCACATCATAGGTATTCCGAAACGAAATGCTTGTTTTTTACCTTTCATCCATAAGCGTAGATCTTCCTCACATGTCTTGCACACTTTGTGAGGAGCCCACGGTTTGTCTTGATCGCCTAACTTCAAACCGAAATAGGCGAAATATACTTTTTTAATAAATGCAGAAATGTTCCTCTGCCGCTTTTTCACGGTATATTCCCCACAAATAAAACAAAACTGTCCGGAGAGTTGACGCAACCTCTGGCTCTGTGAGCCATCACAAATACACAGCACTGCAAACTACAACTGTAGTGAACCACTTCGGAATAAAGCTGGATTACGACTGAGCAAACAAAAGGTAATAATGAACTTGCAAGAAACTGAAATTTGACAGGAACGTTCATGTCGCAACCACCGTGTTTGAGCGAGCGAACGAGGCGAGGCGAACAGGAGAGAACATGCGCCAGCGCGAGTACTGGATTTAGCCCCCCGCCTCCCAATTATCCTGTTAATGTATAAAATGAATACAAAACACTCTAAAATATCATGAGGGAGTGTTTCTAGTTAGTTAACCATTACAACCTCTATTTTGGGCCAAGAAAATAAACTGCAGTCGGCTAAAAAGAAATTATGTGAACATTCCTTATATGGGTAAGAAATCTAATTTTGCAAGAAAACGTGACGTGATGGAACATTTTGGCTATTTTTCCTGGATTCAGCACCCCAAAATCTATAGGAATCAGTTGCAAAACTGGAGGCAGTTTTTTGGTAGTGTACCTTTGTAATCATCAAGACATTTTCTACCTGTAGAAGCCCATTCAGCCATGACAGTGGGGAAGATCCCTTCTCTTGGTGATTGATAATAAGGCATGCAGCGATAAATATTCTCCTTGCCTAGGCACACAGATCATACTTGCCAGTGAGCCCTGAGTTTCAATGCTTACTTCTCCAGGTCTCATTTAAAACTCTGGCATGCATATACTAGTTGTGTAACTCTCTTTATCCAAAGGTAGAGGAAAAAACTAAACTGCAATGCCTACAATGCAGACTAGTCCAGCCTGCTATTAACATATAAAGCCAGAAGCTAAGCCTGACTAAGTGGTCACCACCAATGCATACCCCCTAAACACAATGAAGCACATTCTGCTTTATTTGTATTCAGGCCATCCGGACATACAGACATCCAGAAGGCTAGGAGATACAGCCGATCCTGCTCCCATGGGGGCTATACATCTCTGTAGGAGCAGAATTGCAGCACAGTGACTGGACGTCCAGAATGTGCCACTGTTCAGGCACCCCAGATGTCCAGCCATTTACCCGGCTAACTCAGTCAGGCCCCTGAATGGAGCCGCTGTGCCATTGCATCCTGTCACCATGCCACTGCAGCTCCACTCAGGAGTCACGATCCCCAGCTGCTGCTGAAATTGTCCTTTGTCCACAGTCAGATCCCCAATCCGGCATCTCATGGCCAGGGTCCGGCTGCAGGGAACTTTCTTCCCCCCACCTGTCTCTGCCATCCGCCACCGAAAGCCTACATCCAGGGGGACATATTCCAACTCTGAGGTGGAATAAGTTCCCCATCTACCCAGCCGACACAAGACATACAGGGCTGACCTCAGAATAGGCCCTGTACATCCAGGGAGATGACCCACCCACATTCCACCCTTTCCCTGCCCCTGTCTAAGGCTCCCTGTAGAACTCAAATGTACGTATAGGCAGCCTTTTTCCAGCAGCCACATTTGGATGAATATTGGGGATGTACGTCCAGGCTGGATTTACATCCCCATTAATCGTGGTCTAGAATAACCCCCAATGGTAATATACCTAAAGCTAAGATGTTATTGGGATTCGGTGTGGCTGCGTTGGAGGTAGTGGGGGTCTGTTTTAAGTCCCGGAGACTGCTGCCATTGTGTACCTGCTGTTGGACTTGCTCACTTCCCTATAACATCGGGCAGGCAGCGGCGGGACAAATCTAACTCCAGGGAGGACCCTGCTGGGTATATCTGTGTGCTCCGCAGCTACCTTGGTGGATTCGGTGTGGCTGCGTTGGAGGTAGTGGGGGTCTGTTTCAAGCCCCGGAGACTGCTGCCATTGTGTACCTGCTGTTGGACTTGCTCACTTCCCTCTAACATTGGGCAGGCAGCGGCGGGACAACTCTAACTCCAGGGAGGACCCTGCTGGGTAAATCTGTGTGCTCCGCAGCTACCTTGGTGGATTCGGTGTGGCTGCGCTGGAGGTAGTGGGGGTCTGTTTCAAGCACCGGAGACTGCTGCCATTGTGTACCTGCTGTTAGACTTGCTCACTTCCCTCTAACATTGGGCAGGCAGCGGCGGGACAACTCTAACTCCAGGGAGGACCCTGCTGGGTATATCTGTGTGCTCCGCAGCTACCTTGGTGGATTCGGTGTGGCTGCGTTGGAGGTAGTGGGGGTCTGTTTCAAGCCCCGGAGACTGCTGCTATTGTGTACCTGCTGTTGGACTTGCTCACTTCCCTCTAACATCGGGCAGGCAGCGGCAGGACAACTCTAACTCCAGGGAGGACCCTGCTGGGTATATCTGTGTGCTCCGCAGCTACCTTGGTGGATTCGGTGTGGCTGCGTTGGAGATAGCGGGGGTCTGTTTTAAGCCCCGGAGACTGCTGCCATTGTGTACCTGCTGTTGGACTTGCTCACTTCCCTCTAACATCGGACAGGCAGCGGCGGGACAACTCTAACTCCAGGGAGGACCCTGCTGGGTATATCTGTGTGCTCCGCAGCTACCTTGGTGGATTCGGTGTGGCTGCGTTGGAGATAGTGGGGGTCTGTTTCAAGCCCCGGAGACTGCTGCCATTGTGTACCTGCTGTTGGACTTGCTCACTTCCCTCTAACATTGGGCAGGCAGCGGCAGGCCATCTATTTTTAAGGTCCTCCAATTCCCCTTATATATTGCAGTTGTCTTCGAGACCGCGGAGCGTGTCCGCGGGGCGTGCTCTGAAGGGGCGTGTCCATAGGGGCGGGACACACCCCTTTGGCGCCCCTACGGCAACATCTCGGCGTCTGCGCTTAATGTATAGTTTCCTCATTGGTTTCCTTTAGTTTTATTATGGGGAAACGGAAGGCAAAGGTTGGGAGTAAAACAGCAGACGGGACAACGGAGAAATCATCCGTTGGTCCTATGGATAAACACCTTGTGCCATTGCCGGTTGCACAATCGTCCCCTGATGGTGCCTCTCTCAGTTCAGGAGGCAGGTCCCCTCCTCCTCCTCCTCCTCCTTCTGTTAGGATTTCTCAATCTTCTGTGGAGTCCCCTGGTAAGGTGAGTTTTAGTACCCCAGAGGTACTATTTCCTGAGCCGGTTCAGTTAGTTGGGCTGGGAGGTCCTTCGGGACTTCCTAACTTTCCCCCTGATTCCGAGGTAACCTTAAAAGATCTTTGGGGAGCCCTCAAAATTATTGATGATAAAATGACCTCCACTTTAAACTCGTCATGTGTTTTCTCTAAAGAAACAGTTGCTTCTTTGAAGCAGCTTGATGCTAAAGTTTCTTCTCTTGATGCTGTATATGTTAAGCTTGAATCCCAGGTTGGCCCATTGCATTCTGCAAAGGTAGCCGGTATTAAGGATTCTTTGATCTTACATAGTAAAGTGGAGGCTTTAGAAAATTCTTTTCGTCTTTATAATTTACGTTTCCTGAATTTTCCACATACTTCTCTCTTAGCTCCCAGAATTTTTCTGGATAGGTATCTGAGAGAAGTATTGTATCTTAGTGATTCAATTGAGTTTTCTCAAATGTATTACATTTCCTCTGCTGTGAAAAAGGTATCCTCGGATGAAGGGGGTTTAGACGTGATTGAACCTTCCATTACTAATTTAACAGCCTTTTTAGAGGACTCCACACATGTAATAAGTACTTGGGCTACTCTTCTTGTGACTCTGAAAACTTTGGATGCTAAGCAACGAATACTGAAAGCCTTTTTTAAATATAAAACATCTAAATTTTGTGGTCACACTATAAATATTTTTCCGGACGTTGCACGTAGCACCCAGCTTCGGCGGAGGCTTTTTTTAGCTCTTAAGCCTCAGGTCCTACAGCTGGGTGCTACTTTTTTCCTTAGATTTCCTTGTAAATGTGTTGTAAATTATGATGGTGCCTCATATATTTTTACTGATGTATCCCATTTGGAAAAATTTATTGCAGATAGAGGGGCAGGGTGAGTATCTTTTTCAGGGGTGTTTAGTTGTTATTTGCCTCCTGTTTTTGTGGGCCTTGTGCCTTGTTTCTTAATTTGATTTTTCTTGGGCTATTGTAATTCCACTGCCGAATCCCAGTAATGTGGGCTATATCAGATTTGTTTTCCTTATTGATGATTGTGTATGTTGGTAATATTCTCCTTTTCTGATTGTCTTTATCTTTAGTTGGTGTAAACTGATTAAAATCTAATTAAAAATAAAAAAATAAAGCTAAGACGTTATTAAATACACACTGCCAATCTCAAATTGACATCATTTTTTGACAGACTACCTAGAAGAAGCCATCAGCTACATGGAAAAAATAGCCAAACAGCTTGTACATACAGGACAACCATCAATAGTGTTGCAAAGGCATTACATACATCGTTTAGATATATGCAGATGTCTGTGACATAGGTTAACTTAGAACTGCTTTGTGCACATTTCAAGGCAGAAGAAAGGACATTAGGTACAAAGTAGCTATGAGGGTAATTTTCTAAGGGTCAACTAGATGTATGCATGGAAAGCATGGCATTTTAGTGGTTTCCACATGTAGATTGCCACTTACACACAAAATGTAGTTGGTTGCTATTCTGTAAGTATGCAAATTGGGCTGGTGGAGCGTACTTTCACTGTGGGCAACTACAGGGGTGGAGTTTGGGCAAAGTTAAGCAGAGCATAAATTTATGCATACAGTACAAGTCATAAAATACTATTTGGTGGACTGACTCTATGCAATGAGTCTCAAAGTACCGCAGGGGGGAAAATGCCACCATTCTTCAATATGCCGGTGCAGATGGTCTTGCCCCCACCTCCCAATGTTGGAGGTGGGTGGGGGGTTCAGAGGTAGAAGGAAGAAATGGGAGTTTGTGGATATGAGAGGGGATTCACAGGCCATCAATATTCTTTTTGGGGTGTATCAGAGAGTTCCAGGGATAAGGGCCCCTCAGGCCACTAATATGATTTTAGAGGAGTCAGGGGGTAGGGGAGTAGGGGGCCACTTGAGTCCTCAATATGATTTTTTTTTTGGGGGGGGCATATGTCGATCAAAAGCAGATATGTGAATGGTTAAAGAGGGGTGAACTGAGAGACTGATAGCTGCAGCAAAGCACAGATAAAACTGAGACAAATACTTTCTATACGGGTAACACTCTTCCAGATGTCAACAAGGGTAACCTGATCTTCAGGTATTTCCTTGCTGACACCTGGATCAGAAACCCAGGCAACAGGTGTTAACTTCCCCCGGTAACCCACCGGAGTACTTTGCTTAACAGAATCCCCCACAGTCACTGGAGAAGGTGGAGAGATATATACTGGAGGGGAAGGTGGAGATCTCTCCGGAGAACTCAGAGACACCCCAGGTGAGTGAAGAGAAAGAAAGTCTGGGTCCAGAGACACATCCGCCCCTACCTTTACTTGAAGGTGCTTATCCATGGGGCCTACCACCGGTTCCACTTTTGCCTCCGGAACCACCTTTTTCTTTCTTTTCCCCATCACAGTCTCTACGGCAGCCTAGATCACCGTCTACTGCTCCGGCGTTGCTCCAAGGGGCTCCCAAGGGGCCTGATTCGCCCCTTGTATCGTGCCCCTTTGATCGCTGCCCCCAGCCCGCGCCTCCGGCTGCGCCTACTACGTGGAGCGTTTTTGCCCCCACTCTTGCACAGCTGTGTAACTTCTCTTCGGAGGTTAGTGACCAGCTGTTTGAGATGGAGAAGTGTTTGGGGAATGTATCTTCACAGGTTTCTAAGTGTGAGAATCATTGTGCTACTCTTAAGTCCACTAGTGTGTCAAATATTAAGGAGAGTTTGTTGGTACATCATAGGATGGAAATGTATGATAATTTATTTCGAGCTAAAAATATTAGGTTATTAAATTTTCCTATATGTCACTTGTTATCAGCGGAAATTCTATTTCGGAAGTATCTTAAGGAATCTTTGGGTCTGGCTTCTGCTGACTCTATTTTAGTTTCCAAATTATATTATTTGACTGGGAGGAAGGTATCTTTTGGCGCTCCCGGTGAGATGGATACTCTCCAGGGTGGTGCTAATTTAGACCTTACCAAGTTTCTTGAAGATTCCCAGGATACTATAGTAACTCGGGCTACTTTGGTAGTCACTTTTGTATCTGAATGTGATAAATCTACTGTCTTTAAGTTGTATTTTAAAAAGTCATCTGTTCTGTTCTGTGGTGCCAGGGTTCAGATGTTTCCCGATGTCTGTAAGGCCACACAACTTAGGAGACAGGCTTTCTTAGCCTTGAAGTCTAGGGTGTTGGCCCTCTCAGCGAGTTTTTTCTTACGTTATCCTTGCAAATGTGTAATTACGTTGCAGGGATCTAAATATGTTTTTGTTGATCCTTCTCAGTTGCAGGTATTCTTGGATAATAAAAAGTAAAGTAGTGCATATATACGTTTGGAGAGGTGGGGACAATGAGTTAGAGCTGTCTTAGTAGTGGAATTTAGTTCCTAATCTTTTCCTTTTAAGTTTTCCTTGAATATTCTCCCCTTTATAGTGGGCTAGGTATATGAGGACTGATGCTTTAGGTTAATTTTTTTTTTTTTACTGTTTTCTTATATAAGGATGGTTTCCTTGTTTGTAATGGCATTGGTATCTTGATTTCCTGTACTTTATTTTGTAAGTATGTAAAAATTTCAATAAATAAAAAAAAAAAAAAAAAAAAAAAAAAACTGAGACAAATGATGTGGATTTTGTAAAATAGAGCTGGAAACTGTTATTCATCTTGGGCCCGATTCCGTTCCGGATGTAGATTCCCTCTGAACTGGACATACAAAAGGGATCAGAATTGCAAACAGTCCTGCACGTGCAGGCCGGGACTGTGATTCAGTCTGTGTCCCTGGCTAACTCAGTCAAGGCTTTTCAATGGAGCCGCTGCACCATGGCGTCATGTTGCCCTGGCACCACGGCTCCATAGAAGAGCCGCGATGGCCGGCCTCCACAAAATAAAGAGCATTTCCCGCAGCCCGATCCCCGATCTGGCCTCCTAAGGCCAGGGTTGGGCTCTGGGGAATGTCCTCCACCACTCCCTTCCCCATCCGCACCTCAGCTGTCAAAAAAACCCATCCAGGGATGTTATTCCACCTCGGAACTGGAATAACTTCCCTGCACATGTGGCCGGCCCTGGATGTACAGGGCCGACATTAGAATCGGTCCTGTACGTCCAGAGCCAGAGACCACCCAGATTCCTCCCCCGAGCCGCCCCTTCCCCGTCCCCATCTAATTTCCCTGCACAACGGGGGGGAAGTTAGTCAAGGCTGGGTGAAAGCACGAACAGTGGGGATAGATGTCCCGATGGGCTGTCCATCCCCACTATTCGTGGCACAGAATAACCCTCCTTGTAACTGATGGCAGATACAGAAAGGCACGATATGCTGGGACGTCGCATCCACTGGAAACTCTGTACAACACTGTTGTTCCAGAAAAGCACTCAGATCACAACTTTAAGAGAATTAAGAAGAATTAAAGAGGTAATGATCACTTGGGACCAGGGCTGTACCAAGCTAGAAATGCACCCTGTGCTACTAACAAATCTGGTGCCCTCTTCCGCCCCAACCATATGTAGTAATTCACTTTTTGAGCTTCCTGGAAGCCCAGTGATGATATTAGCGCCATTTCTGTACTTGAGCCCTGTGCAGTGGCGCTGCTCGCACAGCCTTAGGTATGGTCCTGCCTGGGACATTCCCATTCAGAAAAATTAAAAAGATGGATGCAAGGAAACTGGATATAGTGATAAAGGAGAACAATACCAGAATGGCACTGATAATAGAGGTGTTAGTTCCAGGAGAAAATTCTGTGAATCAGGTGAAGAGGAAGAAGATCCTCAGTTCCCAAGAAATGCAGTCAGAGATCAAGAAAATGCAGCAGAAAGATTTAAAAATATTTGCCATCATACTGGGAGCTACAGGCCTAATTAAAAGCAATTTCCAAGCACACCTTGATAGGTTGCCTATACATGATACATCCCATGAACTCCAAAAGGAAGCTCTTTGTAGCTCAATGCACAGATTACAGGGAACATTAGCAGTAAGTCTGTGAGAATGAGAACTCATACTCCATACACTTTGGCTTAGAAGTAAGATTCAATACTATCATGGTATGTGCAAAACTAGCCCATTTGGAGACATTTCCTACCCTTCCCCTATGGTCACTTCACAAGTTTGGTGTTGTGGTTTCTCTCCTCATCAAATTCTAAGGAGGTGCTGATTGGGGTGCAGGGGGATGCTTATGCTGATCGGAAATAGAGGGGAGGGGTGGGAGCTGATGAGGATGCTGACTATAGGAATGGGTATTTTTTGCCTGTAGCAGGCGGAGTCACTGAGTGTTCATAGCACAGGTGCATTAAACACCACCTCCTGAAGAAGCAGTAAGTGTACCCATACTATCTACACTGGTGACAGGGCGTGGTAGCTTACTATGCCCTAACTGTAAGCAATGTACACACCCATAATCCATTCCTTTCCCTCCCCTGCCACAGTAATTAGCATGCGGGAAGTGCTGAGCCCATGGGGAGGCTATTACTGCAGCCGAGTGATAATTTATCACACACTAATTTAAGTGGTAACTGATTACTTCACCTTAGCCAAATGTCTTCTGTATTTGTCACAATTATCTGCCAATAAGGAAAATTTTCTTTAAAACTTTCCTTTTAGATATATGTTTAGACACTTCAGTGGCATTTTGGTTCCACACTTAAATTAGAAATGATCAGATAATTGAAATTTTTTCTAAATTGCTTTAGAGTTAGGATCCTTTGTGTAAAAATTTGTGTTTTGTTTTTTTAGTGCCATCAAGTCAGTGTTGACTCATAGTGACCCAGCTACCTCTGGGTTTTCTTGCAATGTATCACCGGAAGTAGATTGCCAGCCTTTTCTTCTGAGGCAATGGAGGGTAAAGTGACTTGCCCAAGGTCACAAGGAATGCCAGTGGGAATTGAACCCTTGATCTTCTGGGTACTAGGCAGTTGTGCTAACCACTAGGCTACTCCTCCAAAAAATAAAAATTAGTGATGTGCTATTGTTTTGAAACAAAGCAGCAATAGTATGTCCTAGTACTCAAAGGGTGCACTATTATAAAAAATGACACGAAGATAAAAAAAAAACAATAAAAAAGAAATGATGTAAAATGTTTTGCCTTGCACATCCCCAGTAAAAATTTGAAGTCAATTTTTATAGAATATTAGTCAGTCCTAAAACACAGGTGAGTGCAGTTTGGGAGGGATGGGCGATAGCCTCCGTTGTCCTCAGCCAATTGAAATGGAGTCAGGTTCAGATTCCTGAATCCAAAGTTGGGACAATGAACTCCAGGAGGGGTCCAGTGAGGTAATGCAGCCAATTTCAGAGAACCAGCGAGAAACCCGGGCAGAATTTTCTTTTGCTTTTGAAGGGCAAGGAACCCTGGAATGGGTTTTCACCAAGATAGGAGCCTGAGCCTTGGAAAGCATCTCAGTCCCAGTGGTGCCCAGTGAGCTCTCACTGGTCCTTGAAAATCTATGGAAGATGGTGAAAAGTTTGTGCTGGACCATAAACCAATCTGCAGCAGATCTCTTATGCTCATACCTGGTTTCTCTTTGCAAGGTAAGTATAAAGGTTTCCCACTTTATTCTTGCGTTTGCAAGCTCATGTGTTGACGCTTGATAGTGTTGCTGGTCTGCATTCTCACTTGCTTTCCCTGTACAGCTTTTTTCTTTCACTAACTAAATTACCTACTAATCTAACCTTAAACAATAAGAGATACTGACTCCCTTTCCACGACTCTCTTCTACAAACTAGGTACAAGTAAACCTCAGTCTCTGGATACCTAAAGTGAAAATTGTGTGTATCTAAAAGAAAAGAAAATATTAAAAAAAGTGCATCCTTATCTAGGAACCTATACAATCACTTCTCTCTCTCACTCTTACTGAGAATTATATCAATAACAAATATTCTTACCTGTTAAGGGGTTACCAGTTAAGGGGTTTCTCTGTAGACAGCAGAATAATGAAGACACACTATTGGTGATTTCATCTGACAGTTCTCAATACATATCATTGCTCTCTCAAAGACCAGAACACTCTAGATGTTTCACTGGACATATGCAGGAGTCCCACATCAGCACCTTCACCACACTCCCTCCCTTAGTCCATAACTAAGACAGTGAGTTATTTCTATTGCTGGGGGTTTTAGCAGATAGTGTGAGGAATACTGTGGCTGCAATATTCTGTTTTCCACAGAAAAACTCCATTATACTTTCTCTGATGGCAGTCAGGCTAATTCATCCATACTTTAGCTGATGATTGCCTGTGTTAATAGCAAGACTTGATGAACAGCCCAAGGAAGAAGCGAGTGCCCAGGGGGTTGACAAATAAGGTACTCAGGCAAAAGGGTTCTGCATTTTAATTCCGGTCTAATGCATTGTAAATTGTGATGAATGGTCTAAACAATAATGTTTTGAGACAGTATGAACTGAAGTCCATGTTGCTGCTCTGCAGATTTCTAGAACTGATACCAGTCCTGAGGTAGGCAACAGGGATTGCTTTTGCCCTCTCTTTTGCCATAGCTGCTGTTATTGCATAGATCCATCTCATTGCCGGCCTTCCTCCTTTGCATTGACCTTCTACCTTGCCAAGCATTATGTCTTTCTCTAATGATCTCTTTCTTTGTATGATGTGTCCAAAGTATGAAAGTTGAAGTCTTGTCATCTGAGCTTCTAAGGAAAGCTTAGGTTTGATCTCCTCTAGCACTAACCAATTTGTTCTTCGGGCAGTCCATGATATACACAAATATTCATCACCATCACCATAATCCAAAGGCATCAATTTTCTTCTTTTTTATCTTTTTCACTTTCCAACATTCGCATCCATATGATGTTATTGAAAATATCATGGCTTGGACAAGTCAAATCTTTGTATGGAGAGCCTCATTTTGCTCTTCAGAATCTTGTCTAGGTCCTTCATAGCCAGTCTGCCAAGAGCAATGCATCATCAGATTTCTTGACTGCTTGTCCTTTCTTTATTGTTTATTGATACAAGTAGGTTAAAGTTGTCAACTATTTCAATTTCTTCTCCATCAATAATGAACTTATTGATTTTGCCAGTTGGCATGGTCTTTGTCTTCTTAACGTTAAGGTGCAGGCCCATTTTAAGACTATGTTCGTTGATCTTGAGAAGCAAATGTTTTAGATCTTCACTTTCAGCCAGGAATGTGGTATCATCAGCATAGCGAAGGTTGTTGATGAGTCTTTCACCAGTCTTCACACCTTGATTGTCTTCATACAGTCCTGTTTCTCTGAGGATTCGTTCTGCAAATAACTTAAAGAGGTAGGGGAAAAGTATGCAGCCTTGTCATACACCTTTGATGATTTTAAACCATTCTGCTTCTCCTTGTTCTATTCGAACTGTTGCTTCTTGATCAATGTAAAGGTTGTGCAAGAGAACGATCAGATGTTCTGGTATACTCATGCTTCTTAATGTGGCCCAGAGTTTCTCATGGTTTGCACAGTCACAAGCCTTGCTGTAGTCAATAAAATGCACATGGATATCCTTTTAGTATTATTTTGTCTTTTCAAGGACACATCTCACATCTGCGATGATGTGTCTTGTTCCTCACCCTTTCCTGAACCCTGCTTGCACTTCAGGCAGTTCATGTTCCAGGTATGGTTGTAGTCTCTGTTGACTGATCTTGAGTAAAATCTTACTGGCATGTGGGATCAGAGAGATTGTGCAATAATTTCCACAGTCAGTCATATCACCTTTCTTCAGTATTAGTGTAAGCACAGATCTTTTCCAGTCAGTTTACCATGAATTTGTCTTCCAAATTTCCTGGCAGAGCCTTTTAAGTATGGTAACAGCTTCATCCAATTGCTGTAATACTTCAATGGGAGTGCCATCAATATTTGTTCTTTGATAAGGCTTTCAATGCTACTTTGACTTCTTTTTTCATTGCCAATTTATTTATTTAGCTGCATTTATATCCCACTTTTCACTGTGTCAAGGTAGTTGGGGGAATACATTTTAATACAAGTGGATATGAGACATATACACTAATACTTACAGGGAACATGGGCAATGGAGGGTTAAGTGGCTTCCCCAAGACCACAAGGAGCACCTGTGGGACTAGAAACCCCAGTCCTTTTGGCCCAAGGTTGCTGTCTTCTAATGAGATTTGAACCACTGACCTTCTGGCAGGTGGTACCTTGCTCCAGCCTCTAGGCCACTCCTCCCTCTGAATGGTTCCTGATCATAAGGTACAAGTTGAAATGGCTGTTGGTCCACTTGATCTTTAAGGTATAATGACTCTGTTTGTTCTTTCTACCCTTTCTTGATCTTCTCAGCATCATTCAACATGGATCCTTGAGTATCTTGTAGCATTCCAATTTGAGGCTGGAATTTTTTCTTTAACTCTCATAGCTTTAGGAAAGCTGAACTTGTTCTTCCTCTAATTGTTTCAGATTCAATTTCCTTGCATGTGTCATTATAGTACTTCTCCTTGTCCTGTCTTGCTGTATGTTGGAAATCTCTGTTGAGTTCTGTGAATGTCTCTCTTTCTCCTCTGGCTTTAGCTTCTTTGCGTTTCTGGGCAATTTTCAGAGTATCTTTAGTCATCCATTTTATTTATTTATTTATTTATTTAATTGGATTTTTATACCGCCTTATCATACAATCAAAGCGGTTCAACAAATGAGAATATAATAAGTAATAGTGAAACATTCAGTGATAAAATATACATAGTTTGTAAATATATGATTAAATGTCTTGGGATAAGGTGCACTACATATATTGTGAGCTATACTATAAAGTGAGCTATTGTACAATGTATATATATAATATTTGCTTTCTTAAAAATTAATTAGTTGATTGCATGACCGTAGTGCTCCGTAAACAAAACTGTTTTCAGTTGCTTTCTAAAGTCATTGATGTCCTGAGCTGCTCTCAGATCATTAGCTAGTGAGTTCCAGATGGAAGGCGCAGCAAACGAGAAAGCTCTCTCAGAGGTGTCCTTACGTGTTTTTCTGATGTCATTTGAGGAGCTGACTCTATTGTCAGATCCACTTCTTCTAGGTCTGTTGCTAATATCTGACTGGATCAGATACGTCAGACTTTCTGCAGAACATTGTTGCTTTATCTTGAAAATATAAATTACTGTTTTATATTTTATGCGAGATGATATGGGTAACCAGTGAAGCTCCTTTAAGATAGGAGTTATATGCTCTTTACTTGATAGACCAAAAATTATACGTGCAGCGGTGTTTTGCGCTAACTGTAAAGGCTTGAGTGACTGTTTAGCTAGACCCAGATATATTGGATTGCAGAAGTCAAGTAATGGTGTAATTAAAGCTTGACAAACATTTCGGAAGTGAACAGTTTCAAGAAGCGGCCTTAGTCTTCTGATGATCTTCATTCTATAATAAGCGTTTCTAATCGTCTTGTTTATGTGTGATCTGAGATTTAACTCATTGTCTAGAGTAACTCCAAGATATTTCACTTCGATTTAATAGGAATAATTGAATTATCTATCTTGATGTCAGGTGGATGTGCAAAATTATGGTTATGAGATACAAATAACGCCTGTGTTTTGCTAAAATTAATTTCCATATTGTTGGTTTTACACCAGGTGGACATTTTTGAGAGACAATCTGTGATGCTGGAAAAATCAGGTTTCTCAATTGAGATAGTTGTGAAAATCATAATGTCGTCAGCATAAATTGTATACTTTATGCCACTTTTTAACGGAATATTGCATATTGGCTGCAAATAAATGTTGAAGAGAAGCGAAGAAAGAGCGGAACCTTGTGACACACCTTGTAATACTCTTATGGGCAGAGAAGTTTTTTGCCCGATCTTTACTTGTAAAAATCTCTCTGTCAGATATGAACGAAACCATTTTAATGTAATCCCAATAGACCAATCTCCTCTAATCTATGTAATAACCTAATGTGATCTACAGAATCAAATGCAGCAGAAATGTCTATAAAAATCATTATAATACCCTTTTTAATGTCATCAATGGTACGGAGAACGTAGTCAAAAAGATAAATCATTAAGGTTTCAAGCTCCATGGTTTGGGCGAAAACCATGTTGGTTATCATCTAAAGGTGCATGAACATCAATGTGTTCTTGGAGTTGAAGTTGCACTGTCTTTTCAATGATCTTCGCTAAAAAGGGTATGCTGGAAATAGGCCGGTAAGCAGCCGGGTTATTCTTGTCTAACGTTGTCTTCTTCGGGATTGGTCTAACAGTTGCAAGCTTTAGTTGCTTTGGTAAATTACCTTGAGAGAGGGAATTTGCACAATGTTTTGTATTATGTGAATAAAATTTGACTTTGTGGACTTTATCCAAGATACAGGACATAGATCGGTTGGAGAAGTGCATGTGTTTATAGAAGAAATAATGTGCGAGATTTGGTCTTTAGATGGAAAGGAGAATGTATTCCAGACCCTGAAATTTGAGACCAAATTCAAGTTGAGTTTAAATATATCTTTTACCTTAGAGTGGAATTTTTCCTTAATATAATCTGCATACTTCTGAGGTTCAATTTCAGCTTCACCTTCTGCTTTTTGCTCTTTTGTTAAACTCTTTACAATTTCAAAAAGCTCTCTAGGTTTGTTGATGGAGTTATTTATTATATTTGTATGGTATTCTTTCTTTGAGAATTTAATACGCTCGTCATATAGTTTTTGTTTTGTTAAATATAGCTGCTTTAATTCTGTTACCTTATTCCTTCTCCATTTACGCTCTATTCTTCTGAGATCTCTTTTCATCAGACGTATAGCAGTAGAATAACATGGCTTGTGATGTAGCTTATTGGTCCTTGCTTTCCTTGGACTCGTGTCTGTCATTCTAGCTGCATTAGAAATTATGCAATTCCATTTGGTTACTTGTGTCTCTAATACCACTGAATCTGCGGATAGATGAGGTAAGATATTCTGTATAAATGTATCTCTGTCAAATTGTTTAAACCGTCTGTGATAGCATTTGTCGTCTAGGCTTATATTATTTTTTGTTTGTAATAAAATTTCTATTCTAACTATGTAGTGATCTGACCAGGGGACTGGGGTAATGGTAGGAATTGAAATTAGACCTCCTAAGGTCAAATCATTTGAAGCAAAGATGAGGTCAGGCGAGTAACCATATATGTGTTGTCACGGGGTTCCCGGTGACACAAAGATGTTACGCCACTATGTAGAGACGTTAATGATCAAAGAGACCAGGTGGAGGGAAATAAAGGCTTTTATTCCCTGTTTAAAGCAAGGTTCAACTAAGAGATAATTCCAGATAACAGAAACAGTCCTTTGTCTTAAAAGGTACCAATATGCACTGAGCACTTAACTGTTACTTCACAGTTAAGGCAAGCTCTTCCATAGTAGCATTCAATATAAGAAACATTAAATTACATTTCACTTATTCTTCTGTGGTATGTGGAGCATGCAGACTTTGGAGCATAGGCAGTGCACCAATCACATTCCATTAACTCTGGCATAGGTGAGGGAACAGTGCTGGGATAATCCACTTCCATAGATTCTTCTCCCCTGTACTCATTCACGGAGCGTTCACTGTCCCTGTCTATCTCAGCATGGTAGTTTAAAACTTGGGAGTCTGGCTTCCTATAGCCAGGGATTCTCAGGGCTGGTGGTAGTTTACTAAACCAGTCTTGATTCTTGTATCTCATAGAAGGAATACTTGTTTTAGTAGAGCTTTTAGTAGCACAATTATCACAGTCAATATTTAATGCCTCATACCTTGGCTTTGGTGAGATAAAATCCACAGTGCTTCTTTTTCCTGCACCTCTCCCTTGGTAGCTGCACTTATGCCTGCCAACCGGATACCGAGGTGTTCTTCTAGGCAGTGGAATAAAACTGCTGTTGGATTCTCCTCTCACTCTGGGTAAAAGCTTCTGTTGCCTATAAAAGTGCTTTTCCCTCTGAACAGGTGAAACTGAGCAATGATCCTCTAGAGATAATAAGCTTCTGTCAGAACCTTTCTCTCTGGTTCTTGGCTTTCTTCTCTCTATTCTATCTCCAGTCAAAGTATAGGAACTAGGCGTGGCAGACGCTCTCACCTTAGGGTAACTTCCACCCAACTCCCCTTGTACAACAGGATCAGTTTGGGCCTTCTGGCTTCCCACCTTGTGAGGTCTGTTTCTCCTCCAGCTCCCAGCTTTGCTTCCTTCACAGCAACCAGGCTTATCTCCAAGGTAGCCTCCAGACTTCTCTGCTGTTTCTCCTTCTCCTTCTTCTACTGCCAGCTCTACTCCTTCCCTGTTCTCTTCCTCTTTCTCCTTCTCTTTTCTGTCCAGAAGCATTCTGCTCTGGCTTATAAAGTGAACGGTTACTGATGACTTCCTGGTTCCCTTTCAGCTGCAGGTCATCAGAGAGCCTAGGTTCATTAAGTGCGGCATGTCTGTTCCTGCTCCCTCTAGCTGTGCCTGGGGGTAACTGCACATCTAGTTCCTCTAAAGAAACAGGATTTCTTTTCTTCAAAACAACTTTATCAGTGCCCACATCATGACATTGTGTAGGTTTGGCCGTATTTGCTTTTTCACCTTTTGTAGAGACTTCTCGCTTTCTTCCAACACAACCTTCTTGATGTCATCCCATAACTCTTCTGGATCTCTGTCATACAGTAGATGTTGCTTCCCTCCACTGTTTGGGTAATCAGTGAAATTCCTGCTGTTGTCTCAGCTATTGGGGATGGCCAATGAGCATCCTGCTGCTTTGGCTTGCTGTTGCTGTGGGTTGTGATGCTGCTGCTGTAGTGGCTAGTGCAGTTGTTAGCTCCTTTTCCTTCTCATCTGAGGAACTGATGTTGGTGCCTATAGAAAGATGCAGATATGAGGACACAGTCTAGAACAGCGATTTTCAACCTTTTTTCATCTCACAGTACAAATGAGTTCATTTTGCACATATCATGATAGTCATGAACGTCACTTCTAAGCCAAGGTATGTGGAGTATGATCTCAATCTCTCCAATTTATTGCTAATACTAGGCATAGTACTTGCATCGTGCCAAAGAGAGCTTCCTCCTGGAATTCATAGGATGTAATATATAGAGAGTCAATTTCTCATGATCTGCTTAGAAATTTCTTTGAATCAGCCCTGTGACTTTCAACACAATCAAAAATATTTCTGTATCTTTCTGCAACATTTTCTTGGTCTCTGATTTCATTGTTTAGTACTTAAGGATTTTCCCTCTCCACATAGCGTACAGAAAAATCACTTGGCACCGACACCTCTTTTATCAATACTATTATCCTGGGGGGGGGGGGGGTTACCTTTACCATTATATCTGGTTTTCTTGCATTAAATAGTTGGAATAGGAATGCCCCAGGAGTTCACATTTTCTTTATTCTTCACAATTTTTGCATTTCAGCCCATCCTGTGGTGCTAGTGGCACTGCTAGTGACAGGAGCGAACAAACTAGTTCTCACTGCTGCAAAGGGTAAGGAAGGTGAGTCAGTGAGGCAGGCTTAAGATGCAGTGCCCTGAGCTAGTATCTAATTGGCTCATCCCTTACTCTGGCCCTGGTCCCATGCTTTGCTGCAGTCCTGATATAATTATACCAGGGCTATTGTTCTGCTCAAGTTAATCACATATTTTCAGACAATTGCACCGTTGTGGTTTAGGTAGGTACAGTTCACCCATGCTTTTGGGATCCCTGATGCAGTCTTCTGTTAGGGTTGTAGTTAGGGATGTGCAGACAAAAATATTATTTTGTTTAGTTCCTGAGTTCCTCCCTTGTTTGCAGATATTTCTAATTCTGTTATATTTTGTTTTAATACATTTTCATTTATGGATAATTTTGTTAATCTAAAATGTTTCCAGGCAAATAGAAAAGCTCAAATTGTGTTCCTCTATCCTCCCCCTTTCCCCCTAACCTTTGGTTAACAGTTGTCATAGCCTGGCCTTAGATCCTGGTTGCACCTAACTTGAAGAAGGGCTGCAAAGTCTCCAAATAATCTGGAGTATGCTTAGACACAGTTTCAAAGACTTTCTTTGGAGTAAGTCTCTAAAGCGGGAGTCAATAGATTCACAAAAAAATTCAGGAATAGTTTTGCACAGAGCTAAAGAAAAGGCAAACTTTAGGCTAATCAGGAAACAGAAACTAATATTACCAGAAATAAAAGACACAGTTAAGAGCTGGCTGGCTAGAATCAGCCTCCCTCCCCAGAAGACATAATAGCTGCTCCTGGAAGAAACACATTTTCCAATCTAGTTTAAGATTAGGCCATATCAATACTGGAAAATAAAAACAAATGTTTTAAATGTCCTTTTCAGATTAAAAGTGAGATGATGATATTTCCCATATCCTTTCAAAATAATGCACATCCTTAGTTGTAACCCCCATGCTGATCATCCCCTACTTGACTTCATTCCCATATTCTTGCCACAATGGATTCTCTATGTTTATCCCATGCTTTTTTTGAATTCCATTACTATATTTTAATCCACCAGCTCACTCAGGACATGCCAACCATTCTTTAGTTTTTCTGTGAAAAAAATATTTCCCGATGTTGTTGTCGAATGCCCCTCCCCACCCCCTTTGAAATTTCCCTTCATAACCTTTTATTGTCTGCAATTTTCCTTCCACCAAAACAGGATTGTTTCCTCTGCATTAACATCTGCAAGTTATTTAAATATCTCTTTATCATATTCCTTCTGTCTCTCCACTCCTCTAGGGCATACATAATTAGGTCCTTCAGTCTCATTTCATAGTTTTTCATTGCTTTTTTTTATAAACCACTTCTAGTCTCTCTCTTTCCTTTCTGAGATATGGCCTCTTGAATTGAGCACAGTTTTCAGGTGAGGTATCATCTCCTTTCCTCTGCTGTTAGACCTCTCTTTGTGTACCTCAGCATCTTCCTGGCTCTGGCAACTGCTTTGTAACATTGTTTAACCAGCTCAAGATCATCAGATAATATCATTCCAAGGTCTCTCTCCTAGTCATAGAATATCAGCTCTTCGCCTCCAAAAGTATATTGTTCCCTCAGATTTCTGTACCTCAGGCGAATAACTCTGTACATTTGCACTGAATTGCCAAGTGTGTGACCATTCCTCAAGCTTTTTTAAATCATTCTGACTGTTCCTTCTGCATGCCCACACTGCTACAAATCATTGTATTATCTGCAAAAAGACAAATTTGTCCTTCTAATCCTGCAGCAATATAACTCAGGGAGACTGTGAAAAGAAAAGGCCCCGACATCCCACAAGTCATCTTTCCTTCCTCTGAATGAAATCCATTTACCACTACTTTCTGTTGTCTATCACTCAGCGAGCCCACCATGTGGGGACCCACCCTGGGCTGCTCAGTTTATTTACTGTATGAGCTTCCTATGTAGCATAGTGTCTAAAGACAAAGGGTAAAAGGTAAGATTGGTTACATGTGAGATGCGACATATACCATAAGGTTGCCATGTGAAGGCAATACTTGACACTTTCTGAGCATTTCTATCTCTGGCAGACCTTTCTCCTATAGAAGTTGTGAAACCATGTAGAGAGGCATCTGCTTGGTATAGCCTTGAAGTCAGGTAGACGCCAAAATATTGACACTAGTTCCACAAGTTTAAGTATACATGATTTTGGGAGATTTAGGGGTATGTTTACTAAATGGCGGTAGCGGCTTCCGTGCGATATTGGAGCCGCGGCCCCATTGATTTCAATGGGGCTGCGGCTCCGATATCGCACGAAAGCTGCTACCGCCATTTAGTAAACATACCCCTTAGTCTTGGTAATAATTTGGCATCAAAAGACTGGGGAAAGGAAAGCAAGCTACCTGAAATATACAGGAGGCCTATATGAAAGTGCATTCATAGTATGCACCCATAGCGAAGAAAAGCTGGCATGTTAACTACTTCCAGGAGTGCTCTATTGTAGGCATCCTTCTTTATACACATTCATCTCAAGGCAGTATGGTAGTTGTGATGTCTGAATGTACCTTTGCTATCAGCTTAAAAGGTACCAAAAAGCATGAGGATGAGGCTCTCTGAAGTTCCTTCATCCTCCAGGAAATGGGTAATTTGTGAACTCCATCTCTCCTCTCAGCTGCTGGAGCCAGAGCTGCACATGCAGGTACAGATGAAGGGCTTTTTTCTTGAGATCCTAAAACTATGAATATAATAAGATAGAGTCAAGTAGAACAAGATGACAAAGGGACCATAGAGACCAACAAATATAGCCTATTTCACTCCTGGTACATCGTCATGACAGCCCTTTCTTGTCTGACCTCACTGCAGATCTTTGTATGCACTGCTTCAGCTATATTTCTGGACCTGAGATAGCTGTTGTGTCTGTAGCACTTCCCTTGACAGATGAAACCATGTACCCACTAGCTGTCCTTGAACCTATTAGTTCTGTGACACATCATCTAGTAGCCCTGCATGTTGTAGAAGATCATGAAAATCTGAGAACTAAACAGGACTTTGTGGTCCAAATGAAGGAGGTCGCAAGATTTGTGATGGTGGAGGTGACAGGAGGAACAGGAAGCAATGATGTTGAAGAGGTGTCAGGCAGTGACTTGGAGGCTTGCTTTCTCCAAGGTGACAATAGCTGAGAGGCAATGGAAGTGATTCCTCTTGAGACTGGTGCTCCTACAGCTGGCTGGGTAATAGAGTGGGGATTCTGCCATTTCTTCAGATCCCTGTGCAGTACTATCACCTCACAGGAGAGGGACTGCACCTCCCTCACCAGCTCTTCACTTCCACTGTTTCTCTTCCAGTTAGACCAGCTATTTAGTGAGTGCCACCATTCACTCCTGGAGCTTCAGATTTGGTGAGTGCCATCATTTACTCCTAGGGCTGCATTTTCCATTCCCATTGGGTGAGCAGTTGCTGGTTTTATTGGATGCTTTCATGTTGATGCACTTGTGCAGTTTCAGTGTCACCCTTACCTTTATCAGTGTGGTCACTGTTGGACAAGGGTAATGGAATATGTTCCTAACCATCCTCATCTTTACCCTACTGCTTAGCTGGCCTGGTGCCTGGGGCAACATGCTCTTCCTCCTGGTGCTCCTCATGTGGCTGTTCTGGGTACCCCTATTGTTTCTGTTCCTGCACCTCCCTTGTTGCAGCTTCTCTACAGGTGTCAACAGATGGCTCTCTACATATTGCCCTATGCTGGCCACTCCCACCCTCTTCAGGATCCAAAATCATGGCCTCAGCTGCAGTTTAGATTACAATAGCACTAGATCAATATGTTATTGCCATAAATACTGTAGCTACATGGAAAATCTCTACTCTGTTGCTTATATATGCAAAGTGTGTGAATGAGGGATCATTTAACATATCATGTCATGGCTCATCTGGCTGTAGACAAATATCTTCAATGGGAAGGATCGTTATGTAGTCCCATTCTATGTCACACACTCTGCATAACCACAGGTCTATTACACCAGCCTTTAGGAATGGTTTGCATGCAGGAGGGCATGGCCGTGTGCAACAGCAATGTCTATGTATCCCTTAGGCATCTCATCACATGCATGGAATGAAGGGATTGCCAGATATATGAGATGGACCCAGCCCAGACCAGATAATGTATTCATTTTAACAACACTCTAGTATAGTTACAAAGACTTGAGGTTGAGCTCAGGATGTCCTTTGACCTAAGAACAGCCTCCATCACACACTAAGTGGTAGCATGTCATGTGCTATATATTTTACATGTCAACATTGCATAGCTATAGAATTTCCAATGTTTGCCATGTAACAGCACCCAAGGTATTACTCTTTACTCCTTATGACTGTGGATGCCTTCTAAGCAGGTCTGGTCTGTCCACTAGGTGAGTTAGGCGGCCACCTAGGGTGGTCAGTCCAGGTGGGCAGCAGCAGTGGCACACATGACAGGACATGCCACCCCCACTCCCAGCTGCCGCCAGTTCTGTTTGGAGGGTAGGCAGTGGCAGCAGAAGTATTTCCAAAAGTGGTGGCTTTTTACCACTGCTTTCTTGCCAGTGGCAGGCCATTTGTGCTGAAGAACATAGCCTGCCGTGAGCAAGAAAGTGGCAGCAAAAATCCACTCCTTTTTGAAATACTGCCGCTGTCCACCTCCCCTTGAGAAGGAATCAGCAACAACTGGGTGGGGCAGCAGCGGCAGTTGCTCATGGTGCAGCTGCAGCAGCAGCTGGGTGAGCAGCAAGGCCGGGGTTTATGCCTGGGGTGGCAGAAACCCCTGGGCCGGCCCTGCTCCTAAGTCAATCTGTGCAGCTGCTAACATACTTATCCACACAGAGGGTACTTCTACAGGACAGCAGACTATCACTATATATCATGTGATGTGAAGTGGGGGCACACAATACTGTGCCGATGAGTGACTGCAAATGCACAGCTCTGGACACAATAGAGGTCCATACCAAAGGAAAGGGGTGCCACCTGTTCTTGTTCAAGAACAATGCTAAATACCTGAGAATAATACCTGACAACAAGACCCAGCATCAGAGCTAGATACAGAGGGTGGCTTTAAGACTGGTGTGAATGCAGAGAGAGAAGGGGATATGTGAGTACAGGAGTGTAAAAGATACTTACTGTTGACATCTATAGGTTGAGATGTGTCCAACTCCTCGACCCCCTGCAGTGAGTCCTCATCAATTGTCTCTAGAGCTTGATGTTCCTGATCAGTGAACGGCCTAGTTGACCAGTTGGACTGCTACCATTCTCTTATTCTTTGCATTATTTCTTTTTTTTTTTCATTTCCTTTTGAGGGCTTTGTTGCCCTGATTGGAAAATGGAACTGACCTTGTTGGAGATCTCTACCCACAACTTTGGTTCGGTGAAAGCACTCACTCTTAGACCGGGATGGCCAATGAGGATTATCTGATATTTAAACACTTCTTGTATCATAACATTGACCTCAGTGGCACTGAAGTTACATTTTCTAATAAACATCCTCCTCTGAGATGCCATCCTGACCTGTCTAGCATTATATATGTCTTGGCTTCTATAATGAGTGCATCCACCTGTATCTGGGGGTTTTATCCACAGTCAAAATATAGCACTAATATGTCAGCATGTGGTTCTTTCTGAACTAGCTATCAGCTGTGCCTGTGGATCGGCAATACACTTGGTTAATGGTGATTTTAGAAAGAGTGATACCATGCATCCTATTTACACATAGTTGATTGCAATTTTGAAAAAGGATTGCTTGACTATAGTGTTAACACTTGAATCTAGCAAAGGGTTCTTTGTATGTCTGCCAGCTTATTATAATGCACCACCCCACACCTATTAGGGCAATTTGTATGTGGGGGGGCACTCTGTTTTGGAAGGATTTGCCTATTACCTGTATGGGTGCCACTTGCATGGATTACCAAGAGCTACTGCTTCAATTTTACAAAGAGTAGTGCACCAGGCTTAAAGGTGGGATACAGGGGATATGGATAAGTGCGTCATGCTGTGAAGGGTATATACTGACTACTGTTTTGGTTGTGTTAAGGTCTAAAGTAGTAAGAATATTCTCTTTGGTGCCTATTTACTAAACAGTGTTAACTCTTATCATTTACTAACTGCTATGTTAACAGTTAAAGCAGTTGTTGTATAGTTCCCTAGCAGTTAGTTTGTGCTAATTTCCACATAAACTTCCTAACGGGGAAGCGGGTGGAAAATGGGGGGATGCTCCTTGCAGGTAAGCGTAGTTAGTTACTGTGCATTAACTGTTAACACATCAGATAATGTGGAAAAATGAACACTACAGGGGTCATTCTAAACCGTGAATAGCGGGGATGTATGTCCGGTTTGGACATACAACCCCCGCTATTCGCAGGAACCCGATTCAATATCTAAAGCTCTCCGCATCTACGAGGCCTTTGTGTGGGGAGCTCTGGATGGGGGAAGGAGGGGGCAGTGACAGGGAGGGGTGTGGGCAGAGTGGGGGTGGGGCACACAACCCGGATGTACAGGGCTGATTCAGGTCACAGCCCTGTACGTCCAGCGTTGGCAGCATGGACATGGGACTTATTCCATCTTGGAATAAGTCCCATGCATGGTGGGGATTGGTGCATACAGGACTGCAGAAATGGCAGGGCAGCAAGAGGTAAGTCCCCTTCGCCCGATCCCAGCCCTGGCTGCCCCGTCAAGGGCCACGCAGTGGGGAAAGAGGAGTGGGATGGCATCAAGCCTTTCGGCACTCCTGCTTGGCATCCCGTTGCCATGGCAATGAGACGCCACTGCACCTGGGCTCCAGCAGGAGCATAGGGAGGGCTAGCTGGGGAAACATTTGGACTTTCAGCACGGCAGAACCGGGGCCTGTCCGGCCCATCTATGTGTCCGATTCTGCACCCGTGGGAATATATAGCTCCCACGGGTGCAGAATTGGGTACAAATCCAGGCTGGATGGCCCAGACATGCCCTAATCAGAATAGGCTCCATCTGAATAGGAAATGCATTATCTGCTCCTGAGTTATCATGCACTAAAGAACTTTTCTCAATGCTAACTGAAAAGCAAAATGTTGGAAATGTCCTCAAGAATTAATGTGAAGACTTTGTATTTACCACCAGGGCTTTTTTCAGGGGTATTCGGTGGCCACTTTTTGCATTATCTGTTAAAATTTGTTAATGAGAGTACAGGGTCTGTGCAGTCCAGATGCACACATAGAGAGTGCCCCGCATGGGAGAAGCAGTGTCTTCAGCCAGCCGCTGCAAGCCCACAGGAGAACGGGGAGGCTCATGCCACAGCCAGCACATAATAGTTTAGCTTCAACCCCTGGAAAATGTGGGAGACATGGGCTACAGAGACAGAGTTTTCCAGACAATAAAGGTAGAAACATATTTTTAGTGTTGGTTTAGTGTTGTGAATATGCCAGCGTTGGGCAAGTAGAGTCGAGCTTCTTGGGGTTTCTAGTTCAGTTTGCCTGCATGTTTCTGTTTCTAATCTGTGGTCATTTATTCTATATTTGGTAAGGATCTAGGCATATTTTGCACCTATGACCAAAGGCGAGGTATTTTGTGAGCATTTAGTTTCTGAGAAGGAATCTGTAGCAACCAAACTTGTTTTCTTTTCCTGTCAAGAGACGTGTTCCAAAGGACCAGTGCAATATTTACAATGCTGTCTTTCATAAGCGCTGTGGCCAATTGCAAGTGGCATGACTATTGTGGGGGGCGGGTCTCATTTAGGATGACCCTGCATGTGAACACCGGCACATTTTTTTAGCTAGAAAAAAAGCACAGGCTACCATATACTAATTTTGGTTGTTAACCCAGAGTAACTGCACAATCTTACTACATGTTAGTAGATTGGCCTCTTCACTGTAGTTTCATCTTTCTGCCATTAGTAATGCTAAAGGGGCATGAAAGGCCTTGTTGATGGTATTTGAACAATTAGGAAACAATTTTACTCTGCTGCTCCTTTGCTCTTCATCCTTCCCTCCCCCTGCCCTTGGAATAAACTGGGCCGTGATACATAAGTTGCACAAAAAGAAGCGAAATAATAAGAAACCCAGAAAAACACTTTAAAACAGGCCAAAATTAGAGTTTTATCAAACTACTATTGACTCAGAGTTCTGAGAACAGTCTGTGTGAACTGGAGTTATGTGTAATTTCATTTGTCTTCTTTCCCACCATCTTTTATTTCTCTGCCTAAGACTCGTCTCAAATGATTTCCATTTTTTGTTGTGGGTAGGAACAGGAAAACATGTTTATTAGAATAACGGAATCACACAGGCCACTATGTTCTTGTCATTTTCCATCTGCAGAAATGACTCTAAAAAGCTAAACAAAAAACATAAAAGAACATGAAAAGGGGGATATTTTTTAAACAAGCTTTCTTTAATTTAAAATGTAACCTTTTGGTGTACATGATGCCTTAAAGCAGTGGCATAGAGGTTGACAGCATTAATATCACTATTTCTGTCACTAAAATCTATAACAAACACATTAGTAGCAAGAAATACAGGTCATATTTCAAAGGGATACTAATTGTATTGCAGTAAACTAAGTTTAACAGTGTCAATACATAAATACATCTTAGCCTGATGGCATCATGCACAATATGAGAACAGATGAAAATATGGTTCCATTATTTCAACTTAGAATATGTATTTAATGATTTATAGCTGTTTTCTTTCAATACAGTAAGGTCTGAGCTGTAATTACAATAAAATGACAAGTAAAAAATCATTTAATACAGTAATTACATTTCATAAAAGTGAAACTTGTTAAAAGTATATCGTTCCTTATTTGAAAAATATGCACAAGAAAAGATGCATGATTTGCTTCTTGTTTAAGAAAAACAAATCCCATAGTAAAACTGATTCCATCAAAATCAGAAAAGAGAGAAATAGTAGATACTTTGCAAGGAGCTCTGTCAGCAAATGGCGATGGAGCCCATCAGGGAAAGGATGACACTGGATCTTCTTCTCACAAATGGAGACAGAGTATCCAAGGCTGGGGTGGGTATCCACTTAAGCAACAGTGATCATTACATGGTATGGTTTTCGATGGAAACTAAGACAGAGACAGGATACCCAAAGCTCAAAATCTTGGATTTCAAAGATGTTGATTCTGACAACACTGCAGAGTACCTAAAGGAGATGCTTTACAATCTAAGTTTGTACCTGAGGCAATGGAGTTTAAAGTGATTTGACAAGAAACACCAGTGGGATTTGAACATACTGGTTTCCAGCCTACTGCTCTAACCAATAGGCTACTCCTCCAGTCCATGGAACCAGATGAGATATATCTCAGGATACTAAGGAAACTCAGAAAGCCCATTTAGGTCTGCCAAAGGATGTATTTAATAGATCTTTGGAAATGGAAAAGGTTTCTTTGGAATGGAAAAGGGCAGATATGGTTCCTCTTCACAAGAGCAATAACAGAGAAGAGAAGGGAACTAAAGGTGGTGGGCCCGATGGCATTTACGTGTAAATACCCTAGATGGTGATATTCCACAGCACTTACATGGTTAGTGCCATTAAATATCCCCATCTAGTCCCCTACATGCCCAATGCTATCCGGTTAGCATCAGGGTGGGTTGGGGGCATACTGGGATGAAGCGGAGGCGGAGAATGGTGCTAACCATGCAGCAGTGATATTGGATGCTGCCCGGTTAGTGATCGGCCCCTTAAAGATAGGCGAGGAAAACCCTCACCTATATTTAAGGCACAGAACCTAACCAGGCAGCATCCAGTATCACTGCTGCATGGTTAGCCTCAGCGGTTTCCGGCTTTGGCGGCGAGCACTGGTTATTCAATGCTGTCATTGTGGTATTGAATATTCGGTTTAGGGGTCGGCAGGGAGGGCTATGTACCAATGGGCGCATAGCCCTTTGAAGATCCAGACAGCAGAATATCAGTCCCAATAAGTCCCACCTCGCTGGTGGGAAACGTCATGGAGACACTACTAAAAGAAAATATATTGAGCTATATATAATCTAATGGATTAGAAGATCCAAGCCAACATGGTTTTACTAGAGGCAGTTTGTGCCTAACAAATCTGATCTATTTTTTCAGTCTGATAACTAGAGAAATAGATTGAGAGCATACAGTGGATGTGGTCTAGTTGAATTTCAGCAAAGCCTTTGCTATTATTTGTCATGGTAAGCTCATGAACAAAACTTAGTGGCCTGGAAATGGGGTCCAAGAAATTCTGTCAAACCATCTCTAAGTTTCTTAGAGATGGTTTCACAAAATTTCTGAAACAGAATCACTAATTAAACCGTTAGGATATAGAGTAGACTTGCTAAATATGCAATGCCTGTGATAGTTTAAAAGCAACTAGGAATTTTACAGAATTCAACAAGAAAATGTTTGAACAAGGTTTCAGGATACTTTTCACAGAACCTACAGGTCTAGTAATAAAGCACAAGAAAAGTCTTTGGAGTCTCTAGAGCAGGAGTCAATAGATTCACAAAACAAAAAATCCAGGAGGAACTTTTCCACAGAGATCAAGACCAGACTAACTTTGGGACAATCAGGAAACAGAAACTAATATTACCAACAAAAGAAGACCAGTGAAGAACAGACTGGCCAGAACCAGCCTCTGAAGAGACATAACAGCTCCTCTAGGAAGACCAGTGCCTTCCAGCCCTTGGGGCCCCCATTTAAAGGGGAAAAACATGTTTGTTTGTTTGTTTGTTTGTATTTTTATTTGGCTAGAAATCTCTAGTAATCTTAGAGCTCTGGTTTGTTTGTTTTGTTTTGTTTTTGTTTGTGGAGCAATCACAGCTCCTTCTTAATGAACAAAATTGCCCTGAAATGAAAATTTATAAAAGCAGAAAAAAACAAAACAAAATGAAACAAGTTGAAAAGTGCAAGCTATAAGCATTGCAGAAAGGTATGTTTTGAAGATGGAATGCATGGTTGCCATGTGAGTGAGTAGATGGAGCACTAAAGACTTGCAAAAGCATTAATGAATTTATAGTGTGACAAAATAGCATGTTTTCCCTTCCTCCCTTTGCATGTATGGTGTGGGTGTGGAACATCAATATGTGAAGATGTGCAGTGTGGAAGTGGAGCATTTTTGTGTGTATGTGTGTGTGTAGTGGAGAGGTGAGGTGTCTATGTGTTTGCATGTGTGTGTGTCAGTGTGTGTAGTATGAGATGGGGTGTCTGTGTATTAAAGGGATGAGGTGTGTGTGTTTGTGTATGTGTAGTACGAGGATGAGGCGTTTGTGTATCATGGGGGTGAGGTGTCTGTGTGTTTGTGCTTGTGTAGTACGGGGATGGTGTGTGTGTGTGTAGTACAGGGATGGGATGTGTGGCCTGCTGCACTCTGTCTCTAACATAGAAACATGACGGCAGAAAAAGACCACATGGCCTATCTAGTCTGCCCTTCCATATCAACTACTACAATAGTCCCCTTTTTTCCTTTTGAGATGCTCTATGTTTGTCTATGTATTTTTGAATTCAAATATTGTCCTCATCTCTACCACCTCCACTGGGAGGCTATTCCACACATCTACCACTCTTTCCATAAAAAAATATTTCTGCATATCACTCCTGAGTCTATCCCCTTTCACCCTCATCTTATGTTCCCTTCTTGCATAGCTTTCTTTCAATTGAAAGAGGCTCTCCTCCTGTGCATTTATTCCACAGAGGTATTTAAACATTTATATCATATCTCCTCTCTCCCTTTCCTCTAACATATACATATTGAGATCCTTAAGTCTATCCTCATATGCTTTATAACAAAGACCACTAACCATTTTAGTAGCCACCCTCTGCACCGACTCCAACCTATTTATATCCTTTTGAAGGTGCAGTCTCCAGAATTGCACACTATACTCCAAATGAGGTCACACTAAAGACTTATACAGAGGCACTATCACCTTCTTTCTTCTGCCGGCCATTTCTCACCCTATGCACCCAAGCATCCTTCTAGCTTTCGTTGTCGCCTTTTCTACCTGTTTAGCTACTTTGAGATCATCAGACACAATCACGTCTAGGTCCCGCTCTTCTTTTGTGGACCAAAGTTCTTCACCCCATATACTATATTGCTCCCTTGGATTACTGCAGCCCAAATGCATGACCTTACATTTTATAACGTTAAATCTCAGCTGCGAAATTCTCGACCATTCTTCAAGCTTAGCTAGATCCCTCCTCATGTTATCTACACCTTCCTGGGTGTCTATTCTATTGCAGATTTTGATATCATCCGCAAAGAGGCAAATGTTACCTGACAGTCCTAAAGCAATATCACTAGCAAAGATGTTAAGGACACTCCAACATTAAAGGCCATAAATGTAACCACAATACATTTGCATCCCTGAACAAATCATTCCATCACCTCTACACGGCTCATGGAGGATCACCAGCTCTGTCCCCTTTCCCCTCCAGAGGCTGATAGCTATAAACATATCCCTCTAGAAGAAACTCATTTAATTTCTAAGTATCAGCATCAGAATGCCATGACTCTGCATATTTTATATTTTAATTGTCTCAGATGGTTCCAGTGCGGCATGTCATCAAATCCAACTAAAGAAATATATTCTTCCAAAGAGTACATTTTCAGGGGACACATACCCCTTGGGCTAGCCTAATTCTTTTGTTTATGGCATGAAAAAAACCTGCTGAAATTCTGCAGCATGAATGATGTGTTTCTGGGGATGGGGTCAGGATACAGATGACGCCTTTCGCCATATGCAAAAAAGGGCCACAGAAAGGAAACAGTCACAGAACACACACACATACAGTCCAGCAGAATGTGGGAACATGTTGTCTGTAAAAATTGTAACAAATTCAATGCACAAACAAGTCAAAGGATACAACAGTAACCACAAGAGCCCGCCAGACAGAGATGAACCTATAAAGTTAAAATCTGCTTTTAATTATACTAATCTACCTGATTAAAATATCTCGCCACTCACTAACTAAAATCACTGGACACAGTATTCAAACTGACATACATCTAGGGGGTCATTTTAGAAGCCCTCTTGGTGATTTGAACATTTGAAAAACAGCCATTAAGATGCTTCAGTGACATCCACGTCCCAAGAGCCATTTTAGAATGATGAGAACTTAGAGTCTGGCATGATCACATCCATGTCACACACGTGCATACAGTAACTGATACACGGGTGCACCCAAGTGCAGAATGGGACCGCACATTTAAAACCGGCAGTAGATATGTCTATGTCCATATCTGCCCTGTGCATGAATAGATGTGGAGACCAATTTCCATCGGGGCATGTCCGGCCCATCCAGATGTCCAAAATCTGGATGGGCCGGTTGTACACGTGATTCTGCACCGCGAGAGCTAGATGCTCCCGCGAGAGCAGAATCGGGTACAACAGGCCTGGATGGGCAGGGCATGCCCTGATCCAGGCCCGCTATACATCCAGCCCGTTCCCCATACACATCACCTGAGGCTCCTGCATGGAGCCTGGTGCTGTGGCGTCCTGTTGCCATGGCATTGGGACGCCATGCAGGAGACCCAATCCGCCTCAAGCAGTTCCAATGGCCTGTTCCCTGCTGCCCAACCCCCGATTGGGCCTGCCAAGGCCAGGATTGGGCTGTGGGGATCCCCCTGCCCCTGTTCACTTCCATGCCAGGTCCTTTCTTCATCCTCCACCCTCCACAATCTTCAGGGGAACGTATTCCACCTCGGAGGTGAAATAACTTCCCCATGCATCCTTTATCTCCTGGACGTACAGGGCCATGACTGGAATTGACCCTGTACATCTGGGGTTGGGGTCATACCTCCAGCCCGCCCTCACTCCTCCTGTGGCTGCCTCCTCCCACCCCAATCCTGAGTTCCCCACACACACTCCTTTATTCTTGCGGGGACTTCAGGATCTGGAATGGGCTCCTGGCATTTATTTGGGATGTATGTCCAAATCAGTCATGCATCCATGCTAAATGCTGCTCAGAATCTACGCCATTGAGAAAGCGTTTGTTTTTACCAGCTGTCAACAGTACAAAGGAGAGGAGAATGTCCCTTCACTCCCTCAGACTTTTTCACCAACTCAAAAACACCTAGGGTGCGATTTTGATTTAGGCAGGCTATGCCCCGCGTTGGCGAATAGCCTGCCTGCCGACCCCCTTAACCCGAATATTCACTGTGAAAATCCAGGTTATCCTGGACACGCCGGCAGCTGCCAAGGCTAAGTGGGTAGACTTGCTAAATATGCAAGCGGGTAGCAGCAATTTTCGATGCTATCCACTTAGCTCCTGCGCTTTAAAGATAGGCGAGGAAAATCCTCGCCCATCTTTAAGGCACAGGGGCTAAGCGGGTAGCATCAAAAATCGCTGCTACCCGCTTAGCCCTTCCCTTATTTATTTATTTATTTTATTTATTATTTATTACAATCTTTTATATACCGCGCTATTTGGTATCAGCGCGGTTCACATACAACAACATCAACAGAATAACAGGCTATTCCGTGTTTACAGCAAACAGGTATATAAACTTGGGTAACATAAGGTTAACTTATTACAAACATGATTATATAAAAGGTATCATGACAACACAAAAGTCCTAGTAATCTTACTGAGAAAGTGGGAGAGGCTATTTGAAGATAAGGCGTGTCTCTTATTTGGGGGGCTTTTGCTGGGGGTATATGAGGAAAAGATGATATTTAAGTGCTTTCCTAAATTGGGTTAAGTCAGTAATGGCACGAACGCTTGGTGGTAAGGCATTCCAGCATCTTGGGGCGTAGAATATAAAAGATCTGCTTGCCGTTATCTGGGTGCATTTTGTTACAGCCTTAGGAAGTGTTAGTGTGTTTATAGCCGTCGGTCTTCTGGATCTAGTCGATGGAGTTACATGGATGAGATTTGAGAGTGAGGAGGATGAAAGTCCGTGGATGGCCTTAAAGGTCAGCAGTATGGTCTTGTAAGTGAGCCTACCATGTATGGGGAGCCAGTGGAGTTGTTGTAATATAGGAGTCACGTGCTCAAATCTGGTGACTCCCTGAAGGACCCTAGCTGCGGTGTTCATAGCAAGTTGTAGAGGGTTAATAGTGGATTGAGGAAGGCCTTGTAGGATAGCGTTAGCAAAGTCGAAATGTGGTAGAATTAACGTCTGGTATATTGTCCTGTAGTCTTCTGGATCAAGTAAGGAGTGAAGATGCCTGAGAGAACGAATCTTGAAATAAACTGCTCTTACTACATTCTCTATGTGCACTTTCATATCAAGATGTTGATCCAGTGTGACCCCCAGATAACGAATTGTGGATTTTGTTTGCAGTTCTGCTTCTTTAACTCTTACATATGATGGTGGGGTGAAGTTGTGGTCCCTTGTAATGAATAGAACCTCTGTCTTCTTGTGTTGGATACGGAGGTTTTGGGATAGGAGCCATTCAGAAACTGCGTCAAAACATTCTATCAGAGGGGAGAGATTCAGAAGTTCTGTAGAGAACGGGGTGTAGAGCAGGATATCATCAGCGTATATCAGGCAGCTCACATTAAAAGATCTGATGAGATTACAGATAGGTTGTATGTATATGTTGAAAAAGAGTGATGATAGTGAGGAGCCTTGAGGGACTCCTTGAGTTTGGTGGAAAAGTTCGGACGTAGCTGATCCAGATTTCACACATTGCCATTCCCTTCACCCCCACTCCACTCTGGAACACCCCCAATACGCCCCAATGCTAACCGCATAGCATCTGGGTGCGATAGGGACTTATCGGGGATTTTCAAAAGGCACGACCTGTGTAGGTGCCTTTTGAAAATCCTGGATAAGGCATTTACATAGGTAACTAGGGCAGCTACTCATGTAAATACCTTCGAAAATGCCGTCCCCAGTATGTATCTAGCGAGGCCTTATTGTCTGCTGCTATACATCTCCATTTCTAGAATGCTGTATGTGGTAACGTAGACATGCGTGTCCCCAAATACTGGTGAGCTGCCACATCTATGTGGTTGCTACTGTAGATATCTGTATCTTGCACATGCACCTTTCTGATGCTGACCTATTCTCTGCACATGTCTACCCTCCTTGTTCTACATGTCCCTGTCCCACTCTATACTGCAGCGGACATGTTTGTCTTTGGAGGGGATATAGGGTGATCTTAGATGGCATTTATAAATGTCCACCTTCACAGCTGCCTCGCCCACAGAATTTCAGACATTTTGACATGATATCCCAGATTTCACCTAACCAGCCTTTCTAAAATGTGCCTTTTACTGGTTTCCACTAACTGTATAAGCCACCTATTAATGGATTTTCAATAGTACTATGCTGATAGCACCAATGCAGAACTGGGGAGAAGAAATTGCCGAATGATTAGCTATGGAGAATTGTTTAGAAGCCTTATTCATGATTTGCATGTATACAATCGGCCATATACATGTTTTTATTGCATCCATGTGTAAATGGCCATTTTATACCTGGATGACCTGGTCATGGCCTGCGTGGAACCAAAATCTAGACAAGTAGTCTCCATTTTACATAGGAAATACATAGGCAAGCCTTCTATGTAATGTTCAATGTTCCTGTTCCATGTAAACCGCTTTGAATGCAAGAAAAGCGGTATAGAAAAATTGTTAAATAAATAAAACCCATATTTAGACTTGCTCTCAGATACAAACAGGCATTTCAGAAGTGCTCATTTCAGCTCCTTCACAGAAGGGATTAAGGGGGATATGCCCCTCAATCCTCCAATATTTATTTCCCCTTCCAAACTGAAATGGGGTCAAAATAGAGTCCTCTGTAATTAATTAATTTAGAACATCTGTATGTCTAGATTTGCAAGATGGCCAAGATACATGTGGAAGTGCAGACATTTACAGTACACGCATTTGTTCATGACCCCTAGTGGTAGTGCCATGAGATTAGCACAGGGTGATCCTGGCGCTATTTTGAAGAGCTGAAACAGAAGTGGAGGGGAACTGCTCCTGCCCTGATCACCTCTAGACCACCAGGGATGATCTACTTGGACCCTGGGTAGGTTCTGGAGAGGGTACAGATGTGTTGTAGGGGGTAGGAGCTTTTTGACAGCGGCATTGGTGGGCCCCTTTGTGGGGCTTCCATGGCCAAAAAGCTTACTAGCCATGGTAGTCCTGAAAAGGGGTACTGATGTGAGGGGGGAAGATCATGGGGGGACTATTTTCCTGGGGTGGGACATGGTGGGTGTGATTGCGGGGCAGTCCTTCTTGAGGGAGTCATATCAGTAGCAGGGCATCAGCTGCGGTTGTGCTACCAGACTGCCAGTGGGGTGGCTGCAGCTCTTTGGGTGCCCTACTATTGGCAGTTGTGGCAGCTAGCATGCAGCATACTGTAGCCCCCTTGGTGCTCCAATCCTGCCCTCCTTCCACAAGCATAGACTGCACAGTTTTTTGACAGCAGTCTGCACGTGCCCAGTGGTAGCCATTACTGTGGGGGTTTAACACATGTTAAACTCACGGTAATTGCCTACCGTACCTTAGTAAAAGACTCCCTTTGTTTTAACAGTGTTCATGTTGAAATCTATCGCTGTGTGGAAATCCAATGGGAAATGTTTGCAGAAATATAAGTTCCCTGTGGCACAGTGGATATTCATTTTGTACCCACTTGAAACATGAATTCATGTCGGTCATTTTCGGCGCTGGTTGTGATGAAGTCTGAAATTTAACATTAAGTGCTGGGGACTGATGATGACATTAAGGGATTTGTGACATGATTTTTTGAAATTTTGATTTAATTGTTCTTTCCCTGTTCAAGGTCCTAGTTCTTCAATATTTTAAGGTATTTTGGTACTTGCTAATATGATTTGTATGCCTGTATCATTCGAAAGCATTTATTCTATTTTAGTTAAGATCACTCTTTCCTTGTGTAAGCCCTGGTTTTATACATGGAAACACTTACTCAAAATTACCTCCATAATTTGTAAAATACATATTTGCGTAAAAAATAAGCCTGGACATCTGTGCGCTACTAAATAGCAGGTGCAAATGTATGTAGGCACTTTTTGTGATACAATTTGGAACGGAGGCCTAATAATTAGAGCAGCAAGCTAGAAACCAGAGAAGCTAGATTCAAATCCCACTGCTGCGCCTTGTGATCTTGAGCAAGTCACTTAACCCTCCATTGCCTCAGCTACAAAGTTAGATTGTAATTCCTCAGCGACAAGAAAATACCTATTGCACCTGAATGACATTCACCTTGAGCAGAAATGCATGAGCTAAATCCAGTTCCAAAGGGAAAACATCCACATTTTTTCCCTTTGCAAAGTGCTGCAATTTGCGTGTGTGTTTGATGCATATGCTAGGTGGACTGTTTTTAAATTACCCTCACAGTGTATGCCTGTCTTCTAATCTCCTGACAGCAACAACAAAAAAAACACACAAATGATGTCCAGATGAAAATATGGTTCCGTAGGGAAAAAAATCCTTTTCCCCAAAGATAGATAATGGCGTCATAACTCTTCTAGTAACGCACTCTCCATTTTTAATGCATTAAAACGGATTCCATTTTATCACAAGTTGATGGGAAAAGTGAGAATGAGAAAACAAAACGTGCTTGTTGACAACTTTTGTCGTGCATGTGTCGATTTGTAACCAGGTGAAATGAAATGTGGCACACACAAAAGTGTTATGCAAACCTACAAGCAGCAAAGTAAATATGAACTGCGGATGAAGAGAGCGAGCTTTTACAAGTGAAACCAAGCACATAAAAGATAATCCACTCTTAATGACACAGCCCGTGCAGTGCTCTGTGAAGCATGTAGTATGTGATGAAAGAAACACCATTTACCCAGTCAACTTGTTCCTGCCCAAGGCATGGGAAGTGTTGCTATTCACCAGACATTTGTTAAGCAAGTCAGTGGCACCATGTCATGTAGAAGAGTGTTTACTTATACAGTAGTGGTATAAAAAGCAACCCTGGGGGCACTAGAGAGAAAAATAATTGCTACTGAGCAGTATTCAAATGCAGGGGCTCTGCTGCTTCTCCTAGCTCCTTGTGAAAGTGAAGGTATAGCACAGTGGGCGATGCGAGGTCAATGTTCAAAGCACTTTTGTTTGGAGAAAAAGCTAAATCTGTCAAAAGGGATCTAGAAACTCCATCAGAAAACTCAGGACTTGATTCACCCGCACCACTTTTGGCCTCCGTAAGGCAATTAATGCAAATTAATTGGGTTTTACTGAACAGTAAATGTCTTAAGTTTAGAGAGTCTACAAAACAAAGAAAATGGCAGAACCTGGCGTGTAATTCTATAAAAGGGGCTGAGGAGGAGAAGCCATGATAGGTACTCTGGTAATGAACTCCACCTCACCTACAGACATGTAAACCCTCATGTCACAGTCCCCCATTTACCCAAGTGCCTATGTGCCTTCTATTGTCTTCTCGGAAATCTCATACACATCTAGAGCAGGAGTAATTCCTGGCCAGAGCATAATTATTATACTATTGGTTCAATGAAAGGTGCCACATCCTGCATTCAGATTTCTATATGGATCGCTATAGCTATAAGAACTCTATAGCACATACAAAAAGAAGAGAAATTAACTTCTTGGTATCTTCCAGGAATTCTAAGACATCGATGATAAACAATGAAAAGGATATCACAGTGCTGAGGAATGTGTCATAAACGTACTACTACTACTTAGCATCTCTATAGAGATATTAGCCATGCACACTGCTATATGAATACATAAAATAGAGACCACCCCTGTTCTGTGGAGCTTAAAATCTTGCAGAATTGCAATGAGGTATCTTGGCATCCAGGTAAATATGAAACATCTAGGGTTACTCTGAACAGGTTACTCTGAAAAGGCCACAGAGCCCATGAAAAGGCAGCATTCTAAATATTACATTGATTCCTAGAACACCAAAATACCTTCTACAGGAAAAACAAAATAAACTTTGTAGGTCATTCTGAAATACGAATAAGCCATGTGGACATGCACGGGAGATGGGTATCTGCCAAAAACATCCAGAGCCATATTCTGAAAAGTGATTGGGGTGTACGTACATGCCATTAAGACGGGGATCTTAGAACACACACATTATGGGAGGAACAGGGGTGTGGCATGCCCTGGAGACATATAAAGTGTATTCAAGTTCTGCCCATGTACATCCATCGTGTGCCCTGCAGATGTCTATATTATACCTGCAGAAACATGGCATAAGGGCAGGACTTAGAAAAAAAACTAGTGCGACACACAGAGCCACTGTTAACAGAATAGGACAAACCACCATGACTGCAGCTAGTGAAACACACCTAGATGGGAGCAGCTGCCAAGCCAATAGCAACCAGTAGCAGCCCAAAGGATATGCAAAAGTAAGCAGCAGTGCAGAATGAGACATAAGAAAACAGCGAGATAAGTAGGTCTGACACAAATGCATTTAATAGTGGTATCAGCAGAGGTACAGCACCCCCCCCCCCACAAGGCATTTGAGGGCAAATGTCCATCCCTGCACACCCCACTACACTCACACACCCCACAGTCAAACCCATGTGCATTCACAGACCTCCAAGTATGCCCACACCTCTATATCTCATTGCCTCCACGTATCCCATCATACATCACCTGCAGCAATCCCCACAACCTCCACCTGCATCATCAGAACAGCAACCCCACCCTTGCCATGCACACACACCAGGATCCCCATGCGGCAGTTACTTTAGCCCCCCTGACCCCTGTCCCTCCTCCTCCCAGAGGGCACATGCCCAACTGCTGGCACGATGATACTGACAGGTGTGGATGGCAGTGTGCTCTCAGAGTCTGAACTATTACTGTCCTCACTCCCCTCCACCAGACCTCATGGAAGAGAGGAAAGGTCAACAGAGGGCCCATGCCCTGAGGAACAGAGCCCAAAATATTGGAGGGTGCCATGGTGGCTGACTCTGCTGCTGAGGCAGCCCTCCCTACTGGTGGAAGGCACAGACCCTGGTGCAGAAGTGCATGTGGTGGAAGTGATGCCAGCAACAGCAGACCCACCACTGGTGTGAGCAGCAGTTGGGGGTCACTGGCTGGGAGGTGTCACTGCCCAGCACAGGGATGGGAACAAGGACAACCTGTCTGAGCCAGCTGTGCCAGAAGGTGATCAATGCTCACATTCAGGCAACACACAGATGCATCCAGGTGCTCAGATGTAGCCAGCTGGTGCTCCTGCAGGACCACACTATAGTGCAAGAGTTCCAGCTTTGCCCATCCCTGTTCAGCATGTGATTCATTGTGGGCGAGCAGTCGCTCTGCACATAGTAGTATCGGCTCAGAGGTGTGCTGGTGGCGGTGACACCTATGGTGATTCTCACCCTGCCTCTCAGGGGGCTATGGTGATGGTGCATACAGGTCCACATCAACACTGGTACTCAAATCCCCCTTCTGCTCATCGATGTGGTGAGATGGGTCATCACCAGCCAGGGTCACGGGCTGCTGATCCCCCATATGGGATGGCTTGCTAAATATGGCAGTATGCGTTACAGCCCACAATGTCAGAGGATCAGTGAGGGTGCAGCAGGATCTGGGGCAGTGCTTGCTCCCACGGCTGCAACTGCACCTGTTGACAGAAAGAACAAAGAAATGTCCGACACTGAATGATGCATCCATCACACGCACAGGAATGTCAGTGTATGAGAGAACACCAAACACCAGATACCACTGAAAAACAGGATGACAGCATTAGGTGGGGGCTGTTATCCCAGTGTGCCATGCAGCACAGTTAAAAAGGAAACAACCAGTACACAACATGTCAGTCTTGCAACCACAGAGCCCTCCAAATAGGCAGCAGAGCCCACATGCATTCACTACACGCCTTGAGCAGTCCCAAACCCCACACCCTCAGTTAGTGCATGCCTTCCATGAATTGCACCACCACAAATGCCCACTGAAACACCCCCTCCCCCCAACTGTGATTGGGAACACTTGCTGTGCCCACATAGGTATAGCAGCTACAAATCCCACAGAACTCACACAAATGCAGCATCCAGTCAACATACTGTAAGGGAAATAGCAACCCTCAGCAGCACCAACAAACACCTTACACAATAAAATACTGTTCCCCATAATGTCCACCAAACAAGGAACTAAAGGAGAGGATTTGTTCAATGGCAATTATGTGTGCCGGAAACCTGGATACCCATGTCCCCAGTTGTGAGTGGATGCGGCATATCATATGTTTATTGTATTGCTGAGCAGCAATCCTGTCAAATGGGCAGGGAGTGTGTGTATATCACAGGATCAGGATCTGGAGCAATATGCAGAGTGTGATGATGGGAGGATGTGCAGTCTGGACCAGAGACACAGGTGTGGAACAGAACGTGCAAGGAAGGGGGAAGCCATATAGCAGCCACTCACCCTGGTCCAGTGAGGACAGTGATGTGTCCAGCGTTCCAATGCCCTCCATAGCAGCAGGGTCCACAGTGGCCAGTACCCTCTGCTCTAGCTCAGTCAAGGACTCACCATACCCATCTGGTCCTGCACATCTGGCTTTCTTGCAGGTATCCTTCTGCACCTGCTGCCACTTCCACTTCATGTCCTCAATCTTATGGTTATTGTGATAGATCACATTTATTTTCTGGCATATGGCAAGCCGCCTCTTCTGCCGCTCATAGGCCCCAACCATAGTCTCTTCTGTGCCCATGAGGATCTCGAAGTTCCCAAGGATCTCCTCTAGCAAACGTGTCAACTCCCTGTCACCAAAATTAGGCTTTTGTGAAGCCACCTTGAGAGCCATGTTCCTGTCAAAGTAGAGGATAACCAGAAGCACACACAAACCACGGGGCCGGGTCGCCAATGGTATCCATGTTTTAAAACATTTAGACGGGCATGCACAGCAATGTGAAAATCATCAGAGTATGTTATGTGCGTGGACTTCTACATATGTGTGTGTATAGAAAGCATTGTCAGCTGAGCCCACGTTTCTGACACAAGAACCCCTGTCCATGCATACAACCGTAGCCAGAAATTGGAGAAGTAGTACAACATACCCAACAGTTCCCTGGTGGCAATCACATATACAGCTGACACAACAGAGGTGGAGTCCCCAACTGTGGTGGGATAAACAAGGTAGGTGGCAATAGTCATGTAGGCAATGTGTTGGTCAATGAGGTTATGCATGGGGATCATGTCACATCCTGCTAGGCATCCAGTGCCGATGCCTCTGTGGGTAATGGAGTGGGCAACAGTGCCAGAGGAGGAATAACATGCTTAGCACCACCCAACACCAAATGTCAGGAAGCTCACTGTACCTGAGTCTGCTTTCCAGACTGCTGTTTGAGGTAGGGCCGGCCTCTGGATTCACTCTCCTGAACCCACACCACCCCCCAAAAGTTGCAGATATGATGACCCTGTGGAGTGGTGCCCCCTGTGCAGACCTATTAGTGGCACTCAGCACCCATCAATGTCCCGTGACAGGGCTGCCCTGTTAATGGTGCCTCCCATCAGTCACCCACACATCCTGTTCGTCATGAGCGTGATTAGATGAATGAAATAGTCATGGTACCTTTGGCCACAACAACTGCATCTGGAGCAGTGCTGTAGCATGGTGATGTAAACCATAGACAGGCAACCAGGGTTCAAGTCTCACAGTTGCCCCATGTGACCTTACTGAGGACACAGCACAGCATGAGGGCACAGGAGCAGAAGTATACCCCAGGTGCCCAATCAGTGTGTGGGCAGGTTAGAGTCATACATGTGTCTGGAGATGGGCACATGTGCAGGCTATATGTGTCTCTGCACACAGGCACATCAATGCACATGTGTCCAGGAGTGACTGCTGGTGAGCTATATTTTTCACCAGTCCTCACAGACCTGCCCGATAGTCTCACCATCACTCACAACATTGTTGCTCTCTTCCCTGCAGGTTGGAGTGGTTGTGGTGCCCTGATAAGGAAATATCATGAAGGGTATCAACTCATGGTTTGCTATGGCCCTGTTGAGTAAGTACCTGGAACTGACTGATGAAGCATGTGTGACTAGGTACCAGTTTGATCATGCAGTCATCCATGATCTGTGCCAGGAGCTTGAGCCCCACCTTACTGCACACTCCCACAGACAGGAAGCCATGCCTGTCCATGTGAAGGTGCTCATAGCGCTTGGCTTCCTGGGAACAGATTCATTCCAATCATTGCTGGCATCAGCAGCAGATCTCAGTCAAGCAGCAGTGTCAAGATGCATCATGCAGTTCCTGGGTGCCTTTGTGAGATGTGCTACAAACTACATTGCCTCACCGCCAACACCACAGCAGAGGTAACAGGTGATGGTGCAGTTCTAAGAGGTAGCTGGATTTCCATCAGTCCTTGGAATCATAGACTGTATGTATATGCTCTCAAGCTGCCACAATAGCATGAGGCCACATACTATAATAGGAAGGTATACCACTCCATGAATATGCAGGTCATCTGTACTGCACAGGCTGAGATCACAGATATTGTGGCACGCTACCCAGGATCCTGCCATGATTCCTACATACACAGCCAGACTGTGATACATGCCACTTTTGAGAGTGGAGCCATCTCCAGTGGCTGGCTACTAAGTACTGGGACATAGAGATCTCACCTTGCATACTCACAGAGGCCTGCATTGGGGATCACCTGAACACGGGGCACTGTGGAGTGTCAGGCTGGCAGTTCCCCCCACTAGCAGATATGGACAGGTATGCAGGGGTGGGTCAAGAGTGTTGCTGGGGCATGTGTGGAGACCACATGTGGGGCCACATTAGCAGAAATAGCAGCAAATCTACTGGGACACATATTGTTGTTCCAATTTGTGAGAGGAGGAGTAGCCAGATGGTTACAGCATCTGCCCAGTAATCGTAAGTCAATGGTTTGATTCCCACTGCCACCCCATGTCACATGGACACATCACCTCATCCTCCTCTGCCTTGGTAGAACAGGCCTGGCAAGCTACCTCTGCTCATATGTTGACAAGGAAGCCCAGAGGCTGCAGTGTGGCCAGGAGACTGCAGTGATGTCACTGCCCTAAGTATGCAGATAGATGTTTCCTGCATTTTTGTATATGTAAGTGCCATCACTTCAGTACTGACACCTGGCTACCCTGCTGCCTCCAGGCTGTCCTGGCAATATCTGGCCAGAAGTGGAAGGTCACAAGGATTGCCAGTGGGAATCAAATCCTTGATCTGAGAGGTACTAGGCAGTTGCTGTACCTCCACTAGGCTACCCCTCCACCCCCAAAAAACTGATATCCTAGGCTGAACTATGTATGCTGTCCATTACAAGTGCAAAACCACGGTTGAAGGGGACCACCACAGGCCGCAAGTTAGCAAACAATGACATTGGGGTATGTTGCATGACCATCACAGCAGAGACATGACTGGGTGTTACAGCACGGACCACACATGTGGATATGTGTAGGACATATGCCATGTACTGACTGAGAACCATTTGCATGTCCAGTGTAGTTAAAAACATGCTGCCATATTTCAGCAGTACCATCTCCCAGTGCCAGCTGCCTGATGCATGATGTCCCAACCTAGCTCACCTGGACCCATTGCAAACCTGGGTTCAGAACAGCATTACCAGGACACTCACAGCACTCAACTCCAATTAGCACTAGGTAGCATGACAAATTATGACACCACAACATTGCATTCCTGGAAAACAGAATACATGGATCCACAACACAGCAAGTACATGGACAGCATAGCACATGTCTGCCATACAGGCATAATTGACAAGCCATCTGGAAATATAGGAGGGGGGAGCACAATAGAAGACATCTGACAACATAACCAGAACTGGGAGGTGGGAACCCCAAACGGCAGACCTATACTGCAGCATGACACTGGAGATATGGACCAATGGCAGTCATGTCTGCTTATACCAAACAGCGCAAGGACGGCAAAGCATATATTGCACAGTGGATATATGTCAGTGAGGAGATGTGATAGCAGATCTCCGGTATATACCCATGTGTTTGTTGGACATCTTATGCCACCATTGTGATGGCCTCTGTCCCTCTATCATCTGTTATCCGTGTCTGTTCCTATCTCTGCACTGCCCACTACCCATTTGTCATTTCCCACCCTACCCGGCTGTCTGTCCATATTCTGTCCATATCTACCCCTGCCATCCTGAACATTTGGTTGATGTTGTCACCTATACTCTATTCCATACTCAGTCAGCCACTCAAGTGCAGCCCTCCATCCTGACCCCCCTGTAGACTGTTCACCTTGCAATATTACAGCTACACATCCAGCTCCCAGGCCAGCTCCCCATTTCTCTTCCTACTCTGTACCGTGTCTCTGATACCTCTCTGTGACCCCTAGATCCCTCCCACCACCCGATTACCTCAGTCAGGAATATACATTACTTCTGCCAGTCCCCCACCAACCCTAGCATTCCCTTTCATGCCCCACCCTGTCACCTCATCCTGCCATAGGACCTCTGACATATCTCCAACACATCTGCTCCCCTCTCTATTGACTCTCCCACAGTCCCCATATCCACTCAACACAGCCCTATCACAGTGACTGACCCAACATCCCATCCTAGCGAACCATGGGTCCGCTCCTTCACAGTCCCAATCTCCCCAAACCTCAGGAGGGCCTTGTTCCAGTTCCAGCTCCCCTGTATCAGTAATCCTGTAGTACCTGTTCTGCCATCCCCCAATATTGGGCCAATTCCCATTTAACCCCTGGACCAGTCCCAGTGCCAGCAGTTCTCTCGCCTCCCCCCCCCATCCCCTCACACTCACACACACATTCACACAGACATACCCATGGCCCCACATCTCGGAGCCCTGCTCACTAACTCATATCCATAGTGCTGCGAGACTAAAGAGCTGCTGGAGTGGGTTTGTCTGTCCCCTGTGGCCATGTAACGGTGAGTGCTGCAGGCATGCAGCACCACGTCGGAATGTAACAGGGGCATGTACTGTCCCAAAGGATCTTTGTGGGAGTTATGGCCACAGCACATTGGAGGGATGCCATCCCCCATGCAGTGTGCAGATGCACTGGTTGCCCACTCGACTAGGCCATGTACAAAGTGCCAACATCTCTCTGGTTGCTGTATGTCACTCCCACACATCACAATGCTACACCAGGCACCGATGTTCCTCCAAATCCCCCACAATGTGCCTCAGCACACATCACTGAGACCACTGCTTTCATCCCCATATCTATGAAGGTGACAGAGAATACCCCTGAGGGACTGGTAGATGACCCCCTTATCCATTTGTGCAAACCAGCAGAACAGTGATATAATCATGCACACAGGAGGACCGGGGGCATCATAGAGTGGATCTTTGGACAATTGAAGAGCTGTTTCTGATGCCTGGATCACTTTGGAGGTGAGCTGCTCTACGAACCAGTGAAGATGCACCAGATATTTCTTGCCTGCTGCATGCTACACAATTATGTGCTATGGTGCAGGCAGCTCATGCCAGATGGGGCAGACATACTCCCGGAAGACAATGATGATGAAACTGTTGCCCTACAGGGGCCCCGTGGACAGGCCTAAAGAAGGGGATTTGTAGCCTGCCAAAATCTAGTGCAAACTCATTTTGAAAGAGGGACAAGGAGTCCCCCACAGATGCCAGAGGTTGGGGGGGGGGGGAGGTGAGGGGAGAGGGGAGTGGGGAGTGGGGGGGAGTTGGGGAGATGAGGGATGTGGGCTGGGGGAGGAGGGAGGATTGGGGGGCAGGGGAGGAGGCCTGGTTGGGAGTGGGATGGGGGGTGTTGTGGGAGGAGCTGCGAAGCTCTTCTCAGGTTCATGTCTTGAGCGGAAGGAACAAATTCAATTGGAATATCATCGAGCCAAATATAATGTTTCATTCTCCACTGCAGCAGGGCTGCTCTGGCAATGCAATGAGTAGCAGTCCCAAGTGTGAGCTGTGCAATTTTGGGAGGTGACAAATGTGCTAATCAGGTACATGCTTCATAATCAGATACTAAAACTACAAAAACCCTTAGCTATGATGGTAAATCTCTAAGGAACAAGTTATAAACCAATCATAAAATTAAACCCACTAATTATCTAATTATTTGTCGAAGTCCACCGAGGGAGGGTTAGGACGGTTAGCCCAGCCCCCACCAGACTGTGAACTGCTTTTATTCTTATTAAGTCACCCTTGTGAATTTTAAAGCCAAACACTTATCTTCATCTCCAAAACAGCAGCGATTCCTTTCATGTTGCAAATGACAAGATGTTTAGTACACGATGTGCACGTTTCGGGTGTGCGCCCTGTATCAAGTGTATTTGCCATATAATGATGCAACTGACTGCTATCTTTTTCTGCCAGCTTGATAAAACGCCACCTTCAACATTGCTAATTCGGGCATTATGTGTTAAATGGCTTTGACCTCGTCGTTGTTTTAAACAGGGGAACACTGGTTAGCTGAACTCGGTAATGTATATCTTCGTGGAAAAGGCTCGATGTATTCTGTTCACAGTGAATATACTGAAAACCAGCTTGGCAGCTTATATGTGTGTGTACCCTGATGAGTGGGTTAAGAATATAGGTACTTTGGGAGATCAAGTACCGGGGGAAAGTAAGACGAGTGAGTGTGTGGTGTGAAGTGAGCAACAGAACGGATGTGTGAGGGTAGGGGCACAGAGAAAATAACAGGAGATAGGGCAGGCTGTAGCTGTGCATGAGAGGCAAACTAATGCAGGTCATTCCAAACAGCGAATGGCAGGGATGGACTTCCTATTGGGACATCCATTTGCTCCCCTGACAGCCCCGGCTAAAGCCTCCCCATACGAACAGTGCGTTTGTATGGGGAGGCCTAGATGGGGGCGGGAGGGGGCATTCCTGAAATGGAGTGAGGGCGGGGCATGGGGGGGCCGTGACCCTGGACATATAGGGCTGATTCAGAGGTCAGCCCTGTATGTCCGGGGTTGTGAACATAGACCGGGGACTTATTCCACCGCAGAGGTGGAATAAGTCCCCTTGGACATTGGGGGATCCTGCTGCCGAGCCCGAACAAAATGGTAGGGGGCTGAAGTAAGTTCCCCGCAGCCGGACCCTGTCCACGGGAGGCTGGATTGAGAGTCTGGCTGCAGGGAAAGAAGGAAAACAGCAGTGGCTGGCATTCTTGGCTCCTGAATGGAGCCGCAGTTCCATGATGATGGGACACTATGGCACTGTGGCTCCATTCAGGAGCTTGATTGAGTTAGCCGGGCATGTGGCTTGGTTACAGGCCGATCAGAATCAGGGCCTGGCCTGCATGTTCGGGCCGTAGACCCGATTCTGATCCCACGGACACGTCTAGCCCCCGCTGGATCAGAATCCGGTCTACCTCTGGGTGTCCCGATTCTGATCGGCCGCATAGGGGGCTGGACAGCAGGATTAGAATGTGCCTCAATATGAATATGTATGGGGGGTAGAAAGAGGAGAGAACCGAATAGCACGTTCATATTGGAGAGGGGAAATTAGAGGAGACAGCATGTGTAGGTGTGTATGAAAGTCAGATCAAGAGTGTGAATGAATATAGGGCGACACTGGATAACAGGAGAGAATGTGTGTTTGTGTGGGGGAGGAGTGAGAGGACACCAAAAGAGTGGTTGCGGGTGTAGCACACAGAAGATAGCAAGAGATTATGCAGAGTACTGTACTTAGCCCTGTGCGAGCAGTGCAGCTGTATAGGGCACAAAGGCTTAGAAACATAGAAATATGATGACAGAAAAAGACCACATGGCCTATCTAGTCTGTCCTTCCATATCAACAACTACAACAGTCCCCTTTATTCCTTTAGAGATCCTCTGTGTTGGTCCCATGCTTTTTTGAATTCAGTTACTGTCCTCATCTCTACCACCTCCACTGGGAGACTATTCCATGGATCCACTATTCTTTCCATAAAGAAATATTTCCGCCTATCACTCCTGAATTTATCTCCCTTCACCCTCATCCCATGTCCCTTCGTAGCAGAGCTTGCTTTCAATTGAAAGAGGCTCTCTCCCTGAACATTTATGCCACGGAGGTATTTAAACATCTCAATCATATCACCTCTATCCCGCCTTTCCTCTAAGGTGTACATATTAAGATCCTTCAGTCTGCCCTCATATGCTTTATAATGAAGACCACTAACCATTTTAGTAGCCACCCTCTGTACTGACTCCATCCTGTTTATATCCTTTTGAAGGTGCGGTCTCCAGAATTGCACACTATACTCCAAATGAGGTCGCACCAAAGACTTATACAGAGGCATTATCACCTCCTTTTTTCTGCTAGCCATTCTTCTCCATATGCACCCAAGAATCCTTCTAGTTTTTGCTGTCGTCTTTTCTACCTGTTTAGCCACTTTAAGATCATCAGACACAACGACGCCTAGGTCCCGCTCTGCTTTAGTGGACAAAAGTACTTCACCCCCTATACTATATTGCCCCCTTGGATTGCTGCAGCCCAAATGCATGACCTTGCATTTTTTAACATTAAATCCCAGCTGCCAAATTCTAGACCATTCTTCAAGCTTAGCTAGATCCCTCCTCATGTTATCTACACCTTCCTGGATGTCTACTCTATTGCAGATTTTGGTATCATCCACAAAGAGGCAAACCTTACTCGACAGCCCATCCTCTATATCACTAACAAAGATGTTAAAAAGAATCAAACCAAGGACAGATCCCTGGGGCACACCACTGGTAACTTCCTTCTCCTCAGAGTAAGCTCCATTTACCTGTACCCTTTGTCGCCTCCCACTCAACCAATTTCTAACCCAAACAGTAACTTTAGGGTCCTTCCCTATGGTGCTCAGTTTGTTTATAAGTCACCTGTGAGGAACGGTGTCAAAGGCTTTACTGAAATCTAAATACACCACATCTGGGGCTCTTCCTCGGTCCATCTTCCTGGTCACCCAGTCAAAGAAATCAATCAGATTTGTCTGATAAGGCCTGCCTCTGGTGAATCCATGCTGCCTCAGATCCTGTAATCTGCTGAAACTCGAGAAACCTCACTATTTTCTCTTTCAGCAGTGTTTCCAATAATTTACTCACCACCGAAGATAAACTAACCGGCCTGTAGTTTTCAACCACATCCTTACTTCCGCTTTTGTGTAAAGGCACCACACGAGCCTCTCTCCAGTCCTTTGGCACCACTCCCGACTCCATCGAGGCATTGAAAAGGTCAATCTGTGAAACTGCTAGAACATCTCCAAGTTCCCTCAGGATTCTAGGGTGTATCCCATCCGGTCCCATCGCTTTGTCTACTTTAAGTTCAGCTAGTTTCTCACAAACACAGTCTTCTGAAAATTGTTCAAGATGCCCCTCGCTTCTGTTCCTGTTTGTGGGTGTTTTCTGAGGTCCTGTTCATGGTTCTTCATCTATGAACACAAAACAGAAATATTTGTTAAGCAATTCCACTTTATCTTCATCAGCTTCTACATATTCCTCCCCTTCACCCTTGAGTCTGACAATACCACTTTTGCCCTTCCTCTTCTCACTCACATATCTGAAAATGTCTTATCCCCCCATTTTATTGCATTGGCTATTTCCTCCTCTTTTTGAATCTTTGCTTTCTTGACTACTTTGCTAGCTTCTCTAAGTTTTTACAAATATAGTTGCCTGTCTTCCTCTCTCTGTGATCTCTTGTGTTTCATGAAGGCCTCCCTCTTTTTCTCCACCTTTTCAGCTACTTCTTTGGAAAGCCATAGCGGTCTCCTTTTCCTTTTACCTTTATTTATCATTTTAAATAAAAGGTTGGTTGCCCTTAAAATATCCCCTTTCAGTTTTGCCCACTTAGGGGGCGCATTTCGGCTGCCTGCTGTTTATTTTATTTTATTTGGACACTTTTCTGTACCGCCCCTTCCAGAGATCAGGGGTGGTTTACAATGGAATAGAAACATAATAATATTGAACATCTTGTAACCAAAAAACTATTTACAATAAACCATTAAACGTAATAACTATTTACAATCATATATTAATTGTATCTAGAACATTCAAGGTCTTATTTTAAGCATGGAAGTTGCAGAGATTGTATGTGATGAGAAACATTAATGAGTTTGTTGCCCTGCTGCCGCCACTTTTTATCTCTCAGTGGCGGCAGGGCAACAGCAGGCAGCCGAAATGCGCCCCCTAAGCCTTTTCATGAGTCCTTCTGCAGGTCTGATCCCTCCCTCCTCTGATGTGATGTCAGAGCAAGGAGGGATCGGATCTGCTGCTGCTGCCGGCAACTTGCACATCGGGTACGTTCCCCCCCCCCCCATACCTCCATCCAGCCGCTGCCTGCTCTTTCCCTGCTGCCGGTGCCAGGAGCAGGCAGCAGTTGGACGGAGGTATGGGGAGGCGGGGTGCACGTGCCTGATGTTCAAATCACACAGGGCGCGATTCTGGCTCAGCATGGCCTTGATTATGCATAAGGCAGAAGAAATCAAGGGTGACTGGCAGTGGGGGAAGCAGAGAGAAGAGAGAGAAAGAAAGCTTACTTGGTTGTGTGTCTGAGCAGGGGAGGGGGACAGTGGGAGAATAAACGCATGTGTGAATGAGGGGTAGGGAGGGGACACAGAGAAAGCAAGAGACTGTATATTGGCAATCTTTCTAATCAATAATCATTCAGGTATGTAATGGTCATTGCTTTAAAATAAATATTATACAAGGAAAATGGTAGACAGTTCTCTGTTCCTTACACAGGGGTGGGGTTAATGTGGGAAAAATAAAAATGGGGCCCATCCTCAAAAGTTTACTCAGGGTCCCCTAAGTAATTAACGTGGCTCGGGTTAAACACTTTGAATCAGGCACCCAGGGCAAGGACCCCCATATTCCCTCCCTAACTTTGATCCTGCAGTTTAGTTGAGGCACATAGGCAAGACAAAATTTCTAGAAATCACTTAAGTATTATATGGTAAAACATTTAACTTGAAAGGGTCATGATCAGCAGTCTCAAAGGGAAAGGAGGAAATTTGTAAGCAAGATTTGAATTAGGCCAGAGAGAGGTTAGACTTAGAAAGGCTGTTCTACGCCACACAATAAGCTGTTTAGTGGCAGAAAATTCCGGCATTCTCTCAACATACAAACTTAAAGAATTATACTAAACCTATTTTTGGATGTCCATAGTTAATTTTAGAATTTATCTCCTGGAAAAAAAGTTTTATGGTTAGCTAATAGATATTACATAGTTATGCTCCCTCTCATTTTGTGTCTATGGGAAAATATTCAATGTCAAATAGTTATGTTACATCTCTAATGTCATGTTTTGACTAGGCAGAAGGGAAATGAAGTGCAATGCTTGTGAACATAATAGCACAACTCACATATCAAATAAAACCTAAAACACAGATTAGTTCTTCATCGATCAGAGCTGTCACTGAAATGACATCTGTTTATGTTTGCCTAAGCACATGTGTGAAGACTGGCATCAGTTCCCAGAAGTCAGTAACAATAGATAATCACAAATCATTTAGCTTAGAGAATAAGCTACAAACACATACTCATCTCTGCTTCATTTTTGAAATGAGCAACAGTCAAATAGGGCTTCAGAGCTTTGAAAGCCTCTCATTCATCTGTTCCAGATCTGAAAGTACTGTGCAGAATATCATGACTATAATTCTCAGGGCAGAATTTTGATAATTGGGGACTAAGAGAACACTGTCAGGATGATATTCATCCCACAGCAGTCAGTGTTTGTTTGAACACTAGCCGCTGTGGGTAAGAAATCTGGATATTCAACGGCAGTATCTGGAGAACGACTGCTACTGAATGTCTGGATTTGGTGGTCAGCGCATGGTTATTTAGACAGCAGTAATATTCAGCTGTTATATGGATAGCTCAGATAGATTTTTGCCTGTCCTAAGTTAAGCGAATACTTATCTGGAGAGCAGCACTAAAAATTAATGCTTTCCGGAAAACTGTCAGCAACTCCACAGCGCCACCCACGAACCATCCTGGCACTGTCTGGATAATATTGCCCCTGACCTCTGCGGCACTATCCAGAGAATACTGCTGCGTATTGACCTCAGCAGAACTTAAAAACAGTCAGCAGATCCTGCTAACTGGCTAATTCCTTTTGGATATCAGGTCCCATGTTCTTAATCACTTGCAGAAGCTCGTCACCCAGGACAACCATTTCCTAGCGCCATGTGATTACTCTTGCTGCTGCCTGCCGGTTTCACTGAGACAGTGATACTGAATACAAGTCCATCTGCGTTATAGTGATTTGCTTAGATGAGCATCAGAGCTGCTTGACTGTCACCTCACTGGGAGAAGAGGCTGAGGCTTGGGAAATGTTTTTTTTCTTTTATGATGTACTTATCTATTTATTGTTATTTAGCTAATGCTTTTCAGGTTGGAATTCAAGGTGAGCCACATTCAAATACTGCAATTGTTTTCCTGTCCTTGGAGGAATTACACTACGGGCCCGATTCTATCCTGGACGTCCCTGCGCTCTGTGCGCCCGGTCGTAACCGGATACACAGAATTAGACAGCATTCTGGTCCCGCGGGGCTAGATTTGCAGGCCGGGACCCTGATCCCAATCGGCCTGCACATACAAGCTTAACCCGCCTAACTCAGTCAAGGCTCCTGAATGGAGACGTGGTGCCATGGCATCTGGTTGGCACTGCGGCTCCATTCAGGAGCCGCGATCCCTGGCTGCTGAACAGATTTTGCATTCCCTGCAGCCTGACCCCCGATCTGGACTCTCAAGGCCAGGGTCGGGCTGCGGGAAATCTCCTCTACTCCCTCCTACCTTCTCCGCTACCCTTGCCTGCCATCTCCCGCCAACTAGGGGAACTTATTCCACCTGAGAGGTGGAATAAGTTCCCCGTTCAGTCTGCCAGTCCTAGACGTAGAGGGCCGACATTGGAATCGTCCCTTTATGTCCGGGGCCGCAGACCGCCCGCTGCTCACCCTAACTCCGCCCTGGCAATGCCCCTTTCCTGTCCCCATCTAACCTCCCTGTACAACATACGGGGAAGTTAGTCGAGGTCAGCAGAGGGACCAAATAGCAGGCATAGACATCCCAATGAGATGTCCACCCCCACTATTCATGGCTTGGAATGACCCCATATAAGTTTAGCACTTGATGCAATGGAGGGTTACATGACTTGCTAAAGGTCACAAGGAACACTCGGGATTTAAAACCATGGCTTCCCTTTCCTGTTACATCTGCATAGAATATTGGATGGCATCTCTATCCTAATGGCAGATAAAGATTATCCAGTGTCCCCATTTAAGTATTCAGAGCTGTAATTGCCACTCCATGCAGGTTATGGCTCTGTAGCTTTGTTTAGGTTTATAATTGTCTCTCCATTGAAGTTACCTTCTCCCCCAAATTTGTTTAGGGTTCTTACTGATGCTTTGTGCAGGTTAATCCCTCCTCCTCCCCCTCCCCCATGCACTTTATGGAAGGCTAACTTACATGTAAAGGGAGTGATAGCCTATACAGAGTGGCTGTTACAAACTTTTCCTCTACTAATGGCCTTCTGACAATAGTTACATTCTACTTTACCTGGATCCTCAAGCACATTAAAATGACTCCACATCGCTTATCTTCTCTGGGACTTTATCTTCTTCCTTGGGTTTTGGTAGTGCTATTGCTGCTGCTGCTGCTGCTGCTGCTGCTGCTGCTGGAAGCAAGACTAAGAGAACAGAATTAAAATATCATATAAGAAGGCAATTTATTGAGGTATTTTGTAAGAGGGTAATTTATAACAGGGCACTTACTTTAAGAGGGTAAATAAGAACATAAGATATGCCATACTGGGTCAGACCAAGGTCCATCAAGCCCAGTATTCTGTTTCCAACAGTGGCCAATCTAGGTCATATGTACCTAGCAGTTTCCCCAAGAGAGACAAGTTCCACAATGCTTGTACTGGGTCAAATAAATAGATGCCTACTTAAGTGCTATTTTATAAAGACACATGGTGCCCATGTGCTAAAAGACTAGCATAAGAAGCTGAGATTGCACCTTAAATGCAAATGTGCGCATTTATACTTGCCCGAGTGTAGGTGTAAATAAACACAGGTAAAAGTAATGCGTGCTTATGAACTCAACCCACACTCAGCCCAGATTGTGCCCCTGGCTACTCCTACCAGCAAACCATTGCACGTACATTTTCACTAGCCAGTATTTCATAAGAGACCATATACACAAGAAAATGACTATAAAATGACTCCCTTTATGTAAAGCATGTTTTACACATGGAAGACAGGTGGTATACACAGATAAAAAATCATTCATAATGGTTCCCAGGGGTATAATTTGAGTGGAGTCAGGACAGAGTTGTGATGTATGTGCATATTTTATAAAATATGCAAATACACACATAGGGTATCATTTTATAAGGTGCTCTGTAAAGATACGTGTCCTTTACGCATGCAAATCACCTCTTCTCAAAGATTTAAGCATAGGAATGGACATTTATGCATCAACATTAGCTGGTCACTATTCTGTAAATATGTCAAGAAGACCTAAGGTGCCAGCTTTCCTTTAGCAAAGAGGTTCAATATAGGCTTATTATGAGTGCCTAAAACTAGGCGCCTGGTTATAAAATTGCCCTCACAGAGTACAAGCACAAATTTATACCTCTAAGAAGAAGATATAATTTTGTGTGTGAAGATTTGTGCACTACTCGGGCTGATCCTGAGTGCCTATCTGGTTTATCACAACAGAGGGGAGGACCGTTTGATGGGTTCATTTGGGTGTGACATATTTTGACAAATACAGAAGGTCTATAAAGGAAAAGGGTTGATATGGAAGGGCAGACTAGATAGGCCATATGTTCTTTTTCTGCCGTCATGTTTCTATACAATTTTATAAAGGCATACAGGCCACTACACTTAAAATAAGCACCTTTTCACAACTTTGACATAGGTGCCCTGTCTTCCAAAAAACAGAAGCAAACCATTCCACTGGTTTTCCTGTTGCCGATGCTTGTGATAATTGCTTTAGTGGAAGCCCATTATTGTTCAACACAGCCCTGAGCTCTAACATCAGCACTGCATCTAACCCATCAGCGGGCATTTGTTGAAGATCATCAGTTAAGTTTATCAAATGCATGAGAAAAGGTCTGCTGCACTGTTATTGGCTGACTTGTCTGTGGAGCAGGCCCAAGTGGGGACAGAAATGTAGCTCCTAGTGCAGCTAGTGGAGACATCAGGAAAAGGTGGCACAGCTCATTCCACCAACTTTGGCCACAGAGGTTTGGAAGGCACCAAAGTAGAGCTGCAACCTCCATTCAAAAATGCTATAATGCCATATTCTCTAGAATGTTTAAAAGAAACAGTAGGTTGGACATAGGATGAAAATGTTATGGGTCTGATCTACTCAGTACCAGTTTCTTCAGCAAAGGTCTAGCAGCAGCTACCGTCAACTAAGTCGGTACTGACCATTCCTTCAACAGGTTATTAACAATCTGTTGAAGTCATTTCTAACCAAAACATGATCAAAATAACTTGTAATCCAAAGTAGAAATCTGATATTTAGACATCATTGATCTCAGGGCTGTGTTTGATAAATCAGCAATGGGCTTCTACTGAAGCAATTATCACAAGCACTGGCATCAAGAGAACCAGTGGAATGGTTTGCTTCTTTTTTTAAATAAACACACACAACCTCAACCTTAGACCAACAAACCTAAATCATAATTTACCCCTATATTTAAACACATTCTGTTACAACCCTAATTAATTCAATTATATGGGAGAAAGAGAGCTCAAGATAACTCACATTATCCCACTATGTGGTGAACTTAATCACCATAGGGGAGTATAGCTCTCCCATATCACCGGTCTCAGAAAACTCCCTTTATTAACTAAAACCTTTATTAATTTATTTCAGAAAAAGTACTTTTCTTGATTTTAAATATCAAATTTTTATTTATTTATTTATTAGTGTGTTTGAAGAGAACTCATGCCATTTTTATGAAAGAGCTGATGCCCTATATACTGTATATTATTGCTATTAATTCATCTCAACAAACTTTCATCTTCAACATGCCTTCAAGCAAAATTCTGCAAAAACAGAAAGATTCAATGACCATCAGCCATTTGGATGCAAAGCCTTAAGCACCTATTCTACTTATTTCACAACTTCACTCCCAAGTTCTTCAAACATCGTCACCTGTACTCCATACATTCACCCAACAAAGATCCTTGTTTATCTTTCAAAAAGGCTCCATCAGGGGTTCTCTTTAGCCACAGATGACAACAGCAGGATTCTGTTTCCTTGCATGCGTCATTGTCCTCTGCAGACCCTGCACCTGGCATCTCATTGGCCCCCCTAAGGAGCTGGCGGTGGTCATGATCACTCTGGTGGAAGAGGTATGGCTCCTGAGGGAGGCAGTGTGGAGTCTTTAGGAAGCATCTGCACACAGCTACAGGCCATAGCCCAGACCTTGCAGAGTTGCATAGCCCTTGCCATAGCCCAGGGCCCTAGACTGATCTGGTGAAAGGCAGGGGTGGCATGTGTGGGAAAGTTGGGGAGGAGTGGTGTTGTCAGGGTTAATGGGGGGAGGGATAGGAATAGGAATAAGTTTGTTGCTTGTATCCTCTTTTAATAAAAGCCATAGTCACAGTGCTGTCATTGCCTCCTGCAACATAGGCGGGTGTCTGACTCATTGGGGTGGCAGCTGCTGGGGCAGTTTTGGAGCCTGAATGTGAACACATGATATGTTGAGGACACAGGCCCCTCCCCCTCCCCTCCCCCTTTCCCCCCCTCCCCCCTCCCTCCCTCCCCCCTTTCCCCCTCGCATCTCCCCCTCCCCCTTCCCCCTTCCCCCCTTCCCCCCTCCCCATCCCCCTCCCTCTCCCTCCCTTCTCCCCCTCCCCCCTTTTCCCCCCTCTCCCCCTCCCCCTCTTCCCTCCCCCTCCCCCCCTTCCTCCCCTCCCCTCCTCATCCCCCCTCTCCCCCCTCCCTTCCCCTTTTCTCTTCCCCCCTCCTCTCCCTCCCTCCCCCTCCCCCCTCCTCCCCCTCCCCCTCCCCCTTCCCTTCCCCCCTCCCTCCCCATCCCCCTCTTCCACCTCCCCCTCCTCTCCCCTCCTTCCCTTCCCCCCTCTCCTTCCCTCCTCTCCTCCTCCCCCTCCCCCCTCTCCCTCCTCTCTCTCTCTCTCCCCCCACCCCTCCCCCTTCCCCTTTTCTTCCCTCCCCTTCCTCGTCCCTCCCCCTCTCTCCCCTCCTCCCCCCTTCCCCTCCCACCCTTTTTTTTCCTTTTTTTCTCCCTTTTTCTCTCTCTTCTCTCTCTCTCTCTCTCCCCCTCCCCCCCTTTTTCCCCCTCCCCTCCTCTACCTCTCCTCCTTTCTCCTCCCCTCTCCTCCTCCTTCTCTCTCCCCCTCCCCTCCCCCTCCCCCCTCTCATTGGTTCTACACCGCTCTCTTTGGTTTTGGTTTGATTCTAATAGTTAGGTTATTGTTTCTATTTCATTGCATATAATGAATACCCTATATAATTTTGTGCCGGATCATGAGTGTTTCCAGCTATCACCTCCATCACTTCGTTTTTTAGCATTAGTACCGTTAAGGAACGTATTTTCATTATAGATAATAGATTCATTTACCATGTAAGGCTCGCCCATTAGATCGTGTCCTTTGTTATCGGCACTTTCACAATTTGATTAGCGGTGGTTATTGTTTAATCTTATGCATCTTCTATTAATATTCAGACTATTGATGCATTTTTTCAGTTATATACCATTGAGTATCATTGCAAAATCAGAATTCACAAAGGTAATGAGGTCAAGTAAATTATTTCAGTCCCGCTTAGTATGGCACGGTAGATGCAGTTTTTTAGTTCTACACTATTGCATTATGACTCACATAGATAACGAGATTTAGCATGTCATTTCAATCCCGCCTACAATGGCACGTCACAGATTTTCGGCGCGAATTTCAGCGTTTTTAAGCACTAGAGCTATTCAGTTACATTTTCTTATCCAGTATAGTAACTGAATTCTAATGCTGCTAAGGTTAGTGGTTTTCCTTTATAGACATATTCACAGCATTTCTTTTTAAAGAATGTTTATTGATTGGCGGTTCAACTGTGCTTTCAGTGATTTTCTTCTCATGCGCAACTTTCGCTTGTAGAACCCCTCTTAGTGTCGTATATGTAAGTATAAGCATGGATGTTTGCATCTTTTCATTTTTAAGTGAAGGAACAGTTTCTTGTTTTGAACACGGTTTTTACAAAATTCCCCAGTCATACACTATATTATGATATTTTAACCATACAATGAGGCTCTCTATCCCTCATTGGCATGTCTTAGATTTTCATCGCTAATCTTAGTTTTATAGCAATAGAGTCAATTAGTCCCAATCTCTTTCATGCTGTCAAGGTTAGTAGTTTTTCCTCATAGGTATATTAGTTCTATCTCAGTTGTGTCTAGAAATTGTTACCTAATGACTGTCTAAATTATATTTTCAGTGGTCCTTTCCACACGCGCAATTTGCGTTCGCAACAAAACACCCCCTTTAGTGTCACAAATGTAAGTAAGCATATTCACGTTCCATTCTCCTCCTTGTATTTCCTAGTACAGCTACAGTTTCCTCGCTCTTGTAAATAATTTTATCATCGGGATTTCTCCTTCTATCCCCATTTTTTATCCAATATAGTTTAGCACAATTGTTTCTCATTCGAATTATGCAATGGTCTTCATTTCCTCCCCTCCCCTCTCCCCCCCTTCCCCCCTTCCCCCCTCCTCCTTTTCCCCCTCCCCTCCTCCTTCCCCCACTCCTCCTCCTTCCCCCCTCCCTCCCCTCCCCTCCTCTTCCCCTCCCCTCCCCCTCCCCCTTCCTCTTATTCTCTTTCTCTCTCCCCCTCCCTTCCCTCCCCCTTCTTCCCCTTCCCCCTCCTCTCCCCCTCCCCCTCTCCCCTCCACCTTTCCTTTCCTCCCTCCCTCCCTCCCCTCTCCTTTCTCTTCCCTCCCCTTCCCTCCCCCTCCTTCCCTTCCCCCTCCTCCCTCCTCCCTTCCCCTCCCCCCTCCCTTTTCCCTCCCTCCTTCCAACCTCCCCCTCCCCTCCCCCTCTTTCCCCTCCCCTCCCCTTCCCCCCTTCCCCCTCCCCCTTCTCCCCCCTCCCCCTTTTCCCCCTCCCCCTTCCACCTTCCCCTTTCCCCCCTTCTCCCCCTCCTCCTCCTCCTCCTCCTCCCTCGTCCCCTTCCCCTTCCCCCTCCCCCTTTCCCTCTCCGCCCCCGTTCCCCACCTCCCTTTCCTTTCCCCCCTCCTTCCCTTCCCCTTTCCTCCTTCCCTCCCCCCTCTCCCCCTTCCCCCTCCCTCCCTCTCTCCCCCTCCCCTTCCTCCTCCCCCATTCCTCTCTCCCCCATCCCCCCTCATCTATTCCATTAATATTTAATCTGTTTGGGCAATATTAATGTGATTTATTAGATCATATTTATTTATAATACGTCTGTCACAAACTTAAATGAGACACACAAAAAGTGCAGTATTTTACAGTCAGCATTTGACATACATTTTAAATGTACAATTCAATAGCGCTTCTTTTTATCTTTTTATGTGGTTCCTCCACCTTGCGTTTGGACTTTTATTTATTTTTTTTTCTTATCATTTTATAACATTTCATGTTATTCATATAATTTTAGACTTCCCCATGAGTATTAGTTTGTTTGCATGTAGGTGCCTGGACTATTGTTCATTGTTTATTGTTATCAATGTTTTTAATCTTTTTATGGTTATTGTATTTTTAATTTTTAAATTTTTAAATTATTAATTATTTTATGTTTTAGTTGTGTGCCCCCTGAAGAAGACGAAAGCCGAAACGCGTAGGGGATTCAATAAATCTTTCTCACCAATTCACGACTCTTGCTCCTTGTGTTTTATTTTACCCAGCATGCTATCCACCATGCACCAATGTCTCCTCATGCCATCCTCCATGCCCTCCTATGGTCCATCCTGACTGCCATCTCACTGCTACTCACTCATCTAGGCATACCCCTCTCCACTGGTTCATAGACAGAGACTCAGATGTGTTGTCACATATCCCATTGTGGGGTCAAGAGATGGTTTATTGTACCATCAGGGGAACATAAGAACATAAGATATGCCATACTGGGTCATACCAAGGTCCATCAAGCCCAGTATCCTGTTTCCAACAGTGGCCAATCCAGGTCATACATACCCAGCAGTTTCTCCAAAAGACACAGGTTCCACAATGTTTGTATTGAGTCAAGCATTGATATCCTGGGTCCCTTTTTAATAATGGTTTATGGACCTTTCCTCCAGGAACTTGTCCAAACCTTTTTTAAACCCAGCTACACTAACAGCATTTACTACATCCTCCAGTAACAAATTCCAGAGTTTGATTACATGTTGAGTGAAAAAATATCTTCTCTTATTAGTCTTAAATAGTTTACCCTGTAGCTTCATTGCATGTCCCCTAGTCTTTCTATATTCTGATAACGTAAACAATCGATCTACGTTTACCCGTTTCACTCCATTCATTAATTTATAGACTTCTATCATATCTCCCCTCAGGTTAAAGAGCCCTAACCTTTTTAGCCTTTCTTCATAGGAATAGGAATAGGATTGAGTTTGTTGCTTGTATCCTCTTTTAATAAAAGCCGTAGTTACAGTGCTGTCATTGCCTCCTGCAACATAGGCGGGTGTCTGACTCATTGGGGTGGCAGCTGCTGGGGCAGTTTTGGAGCCTGAATGTGAACACATGATATGTTAAGGACACAGGCCAAGGTGGTGGCCAGGCCATCAGTCCCACAGTGGCAAGATTGAATGACTCCATGTGGTGCAGGCTGGGGAGGTATGGTTATGAAAGTAGGCTGTAAGCCAGGGTGCAGGTGCACTCTGGTGAGATGATAGTCTGCTGACGGGGGCTTAATATGTGGGTGGGTGTTTTGTCACACATGTACCTGGGTGTGGGTGTCCTTCCATCCCCTTTACCATTTTGATGGGTCTTCTCTGAACCTTTTCTAAAAATGCTATATCCTTTTTAAGATACGGCAACCAGAATTGCACACAATATTCAAGGTGCAGTCTCACCATGGAACGATATAGAGGCATTATAATATCCTTTGTTTTATTTCCCATTCCTTTCCTTATGATACCTAGCATTCTATTTGCTCTCTTGGCCGAACAGTATAGTGTTATTATGCCACTGCTCTCCCTTGGCAGCTGATGCCATATCCTCCAATTGTGTCTGGGACTCGGTTCTGAATTGCAGTTTCCTCATAGTCAATGTGACTCATAATTGGAAAGCACAGTTAGGGTCAGTTATGAGTAAGGGTACATCCTCACAGTAGGCTGTATGGTGAGTTTTGGCATGCACAGGTGCAAGGGACATCAGGGCTCTTTCCAGTGTCTGCTCACCGTGCCTTGAGCACATGTGCTGTACACATAGGTGAGCAGACAATGTCATGTAGCCTTTCCCTCTTGTGGGCTGCTTCATGTTGTGTGATGCTTGGTAGCTGGCTCCCACCTTGGGCATGTGCTTTGGGAATCTGTGGCAGGCAGGTGCTATGTTGCCAGATACGCACATCCACCCTTTGTAGCTTTCTGCAGGCCGCATGCAAAATCTAAACAGACATGCATTCTGTGCAGACCTGCTTTACATACTGCTGATGTATGCTACTTCTCCACTGCTTGCAGCACACTGTTACTGTACCTCTCACACCTGTCTAGTGTGGGGATATGACTACAATGGCAGAGAGCTGCATTGAGGACACCAGCCCCTCTTTTATCAGGGCTGGTGCGCACTCAGTGCATTCCCTCCCCTGTTCCATTGGCTAGTTCTGAGGTCTGGCTTGTATAACTCTTGCTCTCCTACAGACCAGCGAGAGCCAGGACCATCGCAGCCCACAGTGACTCATGCAGAAGGCATCCAACCAGTGAGTGGCAGCTCCAGCACTCCTGCACATGCAGCACCAGAACGTCAGACAACCCCCATTTCTATCAGAGTAGAGCTGTGCACCATGATCAATAGGGATATGGAACCTGACACTGCACAGCAAGAAGATGGTGAACTGCCTTTTCCCATCCAGGAGGACCTGGAAGATATTGAGACAGATGAGGTGGACCAATAGATACTCAGGGAGGAATCTCATTTGCTGGAGTGCACAGAAGGCATCCACTCTGAGTTATGCACCATCTGATAGGAACTGCAAGCAAAAAATCAGATGCTGCTGGACCACCACATGATGGAGCAGAAACACAGATGGACACAGGTTTGTCTTCTCAAAGAGATGGCAGCCTACATGACCTCCATGTCACATATCTGTTGCCAGTTGCTGACCGCCTGCTAGGGGCATGATGCAGATGTTCTTAAGAGGGGCACCCTGCAGCAGCATCAGAGGCCAACGAGGTGCCTGATACAGGCTCCATCACAAGGGAGAGTGAATACAAGGAAATCAACACCTCAGAGACTGTGCCATTGTGAGACAGTGCTTGGGTGGAGAAGTGGGTAAGGCCTGATCATGAGCTGGGTGGTGGGGTGATAAGAGGGCACTGTTTATATAATGTTTGTTTGACTGCACTGTAATAAATATGACAGCACTTACTCTAGAAGGTTTGACGGATGAGTCTGTTCCTAGTGGCAAGTGCTAATGCTGTCTGCTCTTGGTTCCCTCTCTGAGTCTCTTCCTTTTCTACAGCCTCTGCAGCATCTGTCACCTCTTTTGCTTCACTCTCAGGGATGAGGATGCCTCACTGTTTAGTGATATTATGTAGGATGCAGACGGCTGTAAAGATCCTGCACACACATTCAGGGCTGTACAGTAACTCACCCTCACTGCGGTCAAAGCATCAGAAGCGGCTTTTGAAGATCCCAATTGCCCATTCCACCACTGCCATCCCTTGGTGTGCCTGGTTTTATCGCTCCTCTTGTGGGATCTGGGGTGACACACAGATGTCAGTAGCTTTGGTCGGAGAGGGTATCCATGGTCAACTGTGCAATCAGGGGGACAGGCACACATCAGTACAGCAACTGGGCCCAGTGTTGGGGCTGGAGAGGTAGATGGGTGGTAGACATATTTACAGTGTCTTTCACATGACAGGAACATGAGGGGATGTATTCTGATGACATTTCCAGCAGAGCCATGTGCAGCATGTCATTGCCTGGCTGCTGTTCAGACTCTTTCTGTGTCTTCAAGATGCACCTTTGGCCTGCTTTTTCCCATTGGGGTCCCTGCTACTGTTCAGATGTGTTCCCCCTATGACTGCATAACAAATGTGCAGCCTCTCATCCTGGCCCCACAATTCCTCTGCTCTGCTGTCACCCATTCTGTGGTGCCTCCTCACATAGTTGCATGACTTAACAGTTCTATCACATTTGTTCATAGCTTTGTCTACTTACCAAGCAACCATGCATCTCCAAGGTATCCTGTGGCTGATGTTTATCCCAGGCCAGCCTGCGACAGGATAAAGACATCATGGCAGTAGCCCAGGAAATGGACTTGCATATTCATGGATTTGTAATTGTGGAGGTTTTGGAATGTCCTCTGGTCCTGACCCAGTCTCCTCAGTACAACATGTGTGCAATCAATGATATCAATGACAGATGGGAAGCCAGCTACATTATACAATGCCTGTACAGTCTCCTGTCTTTGCTCAGGCATGGAGGAGAAGGTGATGTAGGTTTGCATCCTTCTCACCAGGGCAGTGGTGAAGGCATCAATACAGTACATCATAAATGACCTGGAAAGTGGAATAACTATAGTTACACAATGCAAGGTTCCACATTAGGAACCACCACCCAGGAAAAAGATTTAGGCGTCATTGTGGATAACATGTTAAAACCCTCGGCCCAGTGTGCAGCGGCAGCCAAGAGAGCAAATAGAATGCTAGGTATCATAAGGAAAGGAATGGAAAATAAAACAAAAGATATTATAATGCCTCTATATCATTCCATGGTAAGACCGCACCTTGAATATTGTGTGCAATTCTGGTCGCCGTATCTTAAAAAGGATATAGAGTTATTAGAAAAGGTTCAGAGAAGAGCCACCAAAATGGTAAAGGAGATGGAAGGATACTCCTATGAAGAAAGGCTAAAAAGGTTAGGGCTCTATAACCTGGAAAAGAGACGGCTGAGGGGAGATATGATAGAAGTCTATAAATTAATGAACGGAGTAGAACGGGTAAACGTAGATAGATTGTTTACATTATCAGAATATAGAAAGACTATGGGACATGCAATGAAGCTACAGGGTAAACTATTTAAGACTAATAAAAGAAAATATTTTTTCACTCAACGTGTAATCAAACTCTGGAATTTGTTACCGGAGGATGTAGTAAAGGCTGTTAGTGTAGCTGGGTTTAAAAAAGGTTTGGACAAGTTCCTGGAGGAAAGGCCAATAAACCATTATTAAGAAGGGACTCATGATATCAATGCTTGACCCAGTACAAGCATTGCGGAACCTGTGTCTTTTGGGGAAACTGCTAGGTACGTATGACCTAGATTGGCCACTGTTGGAAACAGGATACTGGGCTTGATGGACCTTGGTCTGACCCAGTATGGCACATCTTATGTTCTTATGTGGTATGTGGCAGACTGGGTGATGCCAGTGGTGGCACCTTCCACATGCTGGAAGCTTCCTATGGCTAAGAACCCCAGTGCAGTGGTCACCTTCAGAGTCACTGGCAGTGCATGGCTTCAGGTGATGGCTGGCTCCAGCTCCCTGTAAAGCATCCCATACAACTCTTTCATGGTGTCACTGTCCAGCCAGTAATGTTGGTACACCTCCTCCTCCAACGGGTACATTACCTTAGGTCTTTATATCCATGGAGTATGGTATGTGCATCTCTCACACTGTCTCAATAGCTGTTGTTGCTGTTGCACATTGTGCTGCTGCTTCTGTCCCCTGGCACAACAATGGCATCTCCACTTCCATCATAGTATGTGCAGGCCCCATATTGCATGAGTTGTTCCCGTCCATGGGTATAGCTGATAAACATTTTTGCTGATGCTCTGCATGATGTATACTACCGTATCACCAGGCCAAATCTTCCAAAAAAACTTAGCCTAAAGATGCACAGTTTATGGTGTCTGACTCGGCACCATGCGCCACTGAAAAACTTTGCTAACCAGGTATGTTACAGCTATGCCCCCATTACATGCCATTATGCCCCAGCAGATATCCAGTTACTGCCATGTACATTGCACTAATATTAGTGTCAACAGCTGACTGAAGATGCTGAATACCCAGATATGTACCACTTACACAGGTAACACTGCTTTTTCACCACCTTACCTGCACCTAAGGGTCGGAATATCGGGCCATAAATTCATAATTCCAATGATCTTGAACCAAAAGCCTTACTTAAATATAAGCCAGGGTTTCAAATCACACTGATGCTCTTTGCTGCCCTGGAAAAATCACTTAACCTTCCTTTGGCTCAGATGAAAACTTAGGGGCATGTTTACTAATGTGCGCTAACCTTTAGTGAAGGGTTTGCTGTGCGCTAAAAGTGATATTTTAGAAGGGGCATTACTACTGCTACTACTACTTATCATTTATATAACACTACAAGGTGTTCACAGTGCTGTACAGAGACATGTAAGAGACAGTCCATTCTCAAAAGAGCTTACAGTCTAGTCAAGACAGACAACAAAATGGGGGATTAGGATATATCTAAGGGAATGGTAAGGAAACACATAGGAGGTGAAAAAGAGACTTGGAGGATCAGGATACAAAAGCAGTCTCAAAAACAGCCTGGATTTGAACAGGGCCAGAGATGGAGACTGATGCACTGACACGGGTAGTTTGTTGCAGGCATAAGGAGCAACAGATCAAAATTCGGAGTTGGCAGTGGATGAGAAGGGCACAGATAGAAGAGATCTGCCAGAAGAGTAGAGTTCCTGAAGAGGGGTGTAGGAAAAAGAAGAGAGGAAAGGTAATGAGGAGCAGTCGAATGAAGGCACTTATAGGTCAGTAGTAGAAGTCTGAACTGGATGCAGAAATGGATAGGAAGCCAATGAAGTGACTTGAGAAGAGGGGTGACATGAGCATAGCAAGACTGGCAGAAGATTGGCTGTGCAGCTGAGTTTTGCACAGATTGAAGTGGGGAGAGATGATTCAGAGGAAGACCAGCAAAGAGGAGGTTGCAATAGTCTAGATGGGAGGTGACTAGAGAATGGATAAGGATCTTAATAGTGTGTTCAGAAAAGAAGGGACAGATTTTACCAATATTATAGAGAAAGAAATGGCAGGTTTTAGCTATCTATTGGATGTGTGTGGAGAAGGGGAGGGAGGAGTAAAAGATTATTCCAAGGTTGCGAGCCAAGGAAACAGGGAGAAGTAGAGTGTTATCCACAGAAATAGAGAAAGGAGGAAGGGGGAGGTGAACTTAGGGGGAAAGATAAGGAGCTCAGTTTTGGTCATGTTCAATTTCAGATGGCAATGAGACATCCAGGTACTAATGTCAGATAAGCAGGCAGAGATCCAGGCCTGGATTCCCAGAGATTCAGATGTAGAGATAGAGATGGTACTGAAAACCATGGAAGCAGATGAATGCACCAAGGGACTGAGTGTAGAAAAAAAATGAGAGGTCCCAAGACAGAGCTCTGGGGTGCACCGACTGAAAGCGAGATAGCTGTAGAGGAGGATCCACCAGAACATACACCAAAAGTGTGGTGGGAGAGATAGGAAGAAAAACAGGACAGGACAGAACCCCTAAACCCAAGCGAGGACAGGGTATCAAGCAGGTGGTGGTGATCAACAGTGTCATTTGATCTACTGGAAAAGCGGTATAAAAATACAAATACATACAAATAAAAAAAAGCAGCAGAAAGGTCAAGAAGGATGAGGATCAAATAAAGACTCTTGGATTTAATGAGGAACAAGTCACTGGAGACTTTGGCAAGAGCAGTCACAGTAAAATGTAGAGGGTGAAAGACAGATTGTAGTGGATCCAGAAGGGACTGAGAGGAGAGAAAGTCAAGACAGCAGTGGTGAACAGCATGTTCAAGTAGTTTAGAAATAAAGAGGAAGAGATGGGTCAATGATTAGAAGTACAGATAGGATCAAGGGATGGTTTCTTGAGGAGAGGTATAACTACAGCATGCTTGAAGGCTGCAGGAAGAGTTGTAGTAGAAAACGATAGGTTGAGGATATGACAGATGGAAGGGACATCAGTGGAGAAGATGGAATTTAGTAGATGTGTATGAATGGGATCAGAGGAGTAGGTAGTACGTTTATAGGAGGAGAGAAGATGAGTGGTTTCTTCCTCAGTGATCTTAGAAAAGGAAGAAAGGGCAACAGTTGAGTTTGGCTGGCTACAGTTTAGTTTGGCTGGCTGCTGAGTTTTGCTGACTACTTCAAAGACAAAGTCCACAAGATCACTCTTGAGTTCCCCTCAGAGTCATCTCCATCCCACTGTTCCCCTCTTCATTCCTTAATCCTTCCCTCAACAGTTGCCGATGCTCTGCATGATGTGAACTACCGGGAAGGATTAAGGAATGAAGAGGGGAATGGTGGGATGGAGATTACTCAAAGGGGTACTCAAGAGTAAGCTTGTGGACTTTGTCATTGAAGTAGTCAGCCAAAGTTTGGGCAGAAAGGGAAGGAGGTGTCAAAGGTGGAGGCACTTTGGGGAGAGAGTTGAAGAGATGGCAAGGATCAGAGGCCAGAGAGTTAGTCAGATGGACGTAGTAGTCTTGCTTGGTAAGGGTAATGGCAGACTGAAAAGAGGCTAGCATGAATTTGAAATGTAGGAAGTCCACAAGGGTGTGGGATTTGAACCAAAGGCACTCAGCTGAGCTGGCACCGGAACGTAAGTAGCAGGTTTAAGAGGACAGTCAGGGCTGAGGTACAGTATGTCTCACAGGAAGTGAAGTGGGAGGAGGAAGAGCATCCAGAGCAGAGGAGAGTACAATGTTATAGGAAGATACAGTCTCATCAACAGACTTAGATGACATAATGGAGGAAAGAGGTGTTAAGACAGTAGTGGAGAGAGCTGATGGATTGGTAGCATGAAGATTCCAAAAGATGTCGGAGCAGATTGGGCGAGAGTGAGGTGGGGGGTGATGAAGAGTGAAATGTAGCAGGTGATGATCAGATAAGGGAAGAATGAGGTACAGAAATTTGAGGAAAAGCAGTTAGAGAAGAAGACAAGGTCAAGGCAGTGGCCTAGCTGGTGAATAGGGGCAGTAGAGCACAGCTGGAGATTGAATGAGGTGGTAAGGGAAAGGAGCTTTAAGGCATGAGGGTCGGAGGGATTATCATCATGAATGTTTACATACCCCAGAATAAGGGAGGGTGAGGATGGATCTAGAAAGAAGGAAAGCCATGAGTCAAAGTCAGTGAGAAAAGTAGAGGTGGACTTATCAGGTGGTTGATAAATAATGGCTATCTGGAGAGGTAGTGGAGTATAGAGGCAAAAAATCTGGAATGTCTCAAGCAGAACGTCCAAAAACCAGGGGAATGGCAGCCATGCCTTCTGAAATCCGTCTCCATTCAGTAAAATGAACATCTCAGTAACCAGTTCTTGAGAAGGGCCCCACACAGTAGCAAGGCAGGGACTGTCTCCTACATGTCTGTGCAGCGCTGCATATGACTTGTAGTGCTATATAAATGCTCAGTAGTAGTAGTAGTAATAGTGGTATATGCATGGCCATTTTACAAATATGAAGGTTCCTGAAGTGAACGCCCACAGAACCGCATACTTGGATGCACCAGCATGGGTAAGTCAGATGGCTAATGTTATGAGATTAGCACATCCTGTCCTACTTTTTCAAATACTCAGACATGTGGCAGCGGGCCAGTAATATGTTTGGAATATGTTTCATTGGCCAGGAAATAATAATCACTACAATGTAAACACATTTTGCTCTTCCCCCTGGAAACATTGCAGCCATAAAACAAGCACTTTTTTGCACCTTATTCATGGTCAGGAGCAGGTATAGGCATGGACACCCCAATAACCAAGGCCTGATGTCTTGAGCCATTTAAAAATCATACTGCAACATGCAGCTCCCATTGTCCACCCAGGGCATGCCTCCACCACATCCTGTACTACCTGGATGTTCTTGTGCCCGGGGATATCTATATACCTGGCTTTCTAAAATTGATCCTGGGATGTCTCCATGATTTGCATGTCTATGTGTCCATTTCAGACATCCAAATCAGGAATAAAGCTTCTAAAATACCCCCTAAGTGTGTTGTGTTAGCACTTAACATGGAGCCCCTTGCCAACCGTTTAGCATTTGATTGGGCAAAGGCTGGATGGGTTAGGGGCATAATGTGGGCATTGATGGTATGTCAGAGTTAGTGCGTGATAACTATTACCATGTATTAATCGACTATAGATAGGAGTTGAGGAGTAGCCTGGTGACCAAGAGACCATGGTTCAGTTCCCACTGACACTCCTTGTGGCCTTAGGCAAGTCACATTATCCTACATTGCCTTAGAAGAAAGGCCTAGCAATCTACTTCCAGTCACACCTTAGCAAGAAAACACAGGGGCTGCTGGGTTGCTAGGATTCAACACTGACTCAATGACACATGTTACATACTATAGATAGGCTCATGATACCATGAGGTAATTTACCATTGAGGGGGTGTTAAATGTACCCATGTGCCATGTATTGGCAAAGTGCTAAGGGGATGGATGCACATGCCCACAAAAGTATGGACTTTAGCAAACATTCCACATTACAGTAGGGTGGTCCACAAACCAATACAAAAAGTTGTTTGTAGAATCATTTCTCCACAAGGCTTATTTTTGTCCAATAGAATAGCTTGCCTTGTCTGTAAAATTTCAGCCTGATTGCAAAACATTTAGAGGTCACCCCATTCTGAACATTTTATGGATGGGCAAAAAGCATTTATGTATTGAAAATGTTGTTGTTGTTGTTGTTGTTAAGTTCCGTCAATTCGGTGTCGACCCATGGCGACTCTCTGGATAGTTGTCTTAAACTGTGTTCAGTCTTCAGTCAAGCAGTCATTGTTGATAGAGTAGCACCCATAGCTGCTGTTATTTATTCGATCCATCTCATTGCTGGCCTTCCTCTTTTCTGTTGACCTTTTACCTTGCCAAGTATGATTTATTTATTTATTTATTTAACAGTTTTTATATACCGCCTTTACTTAAGATCAAAGCGGTTTACATTATAACTCATACTTTTACATAGAACTTATTGAACTTGCACATGATATCTTTCTCTAACAATCTCCCTCTTCGCATGATGTATTCAAAGTATGAAAGTCAAAGTCTTGTCATCTGAGCTTCTAAAGAAAGCTTAGGTTTGATCTCCCCTAGTACTGACTTTTTTGTTCTTCGGGCAGTCCATGGTATATACAGTATTCATCGCCAGCACCATAATTCAAAGGCATCAATATTTTTCCTGTCTGTATTTTTCACTGTCCAGCTTTCGCATCCATATGACGTTATTGAAAATACCATGGCTTGAACAAGTCAAATCTTTGTAAGGAGAGAGACATATCTGCTCTTGAGCATCTTGTCTAGGGCATTCATAGCTATTCTGCAAAGAGCAATGTGTCCGCGAATTTCTTGACTTATTGCTGTTTCTTTATTGATAGTTGATCCAAATAGGTTAATGTTGTTAGCTATTTAAATTTCTTCTGCATCAATGATGAATTTATTGATTTTGCCAGTTGTCAGGATCTTTGTCTTCTTTACATTAAGGTGCAGACTCATTTTAAGACTATGTTCCTTGATCTTGAGAAGCAAATGTTTCAGCTCATCTTCACTTTCAGCCAGCAAAGTGGTATCATCAGTATAGCGAAAGTTGTTGATGAGTCTTCCACCAATCTTCATATCTTGGTTGTCTTCATATAGCTCTGCTTCTCTGATGATTTGTTCTGCATATACTGTAAGTAAACAGGTAGGGGGAAAGTATGCAGCCTTGTCGTACACCTTTGCTGATTTTAAACCATTCAGTTTCTCCTTATTTCATTCAAACTGTTGCTTCTTGATCAATGTAAGGCTTTGAAAGAGAACAATTAGATGTTCTGGTATACCCATGCTTCTTAATGTGGCCCAAGAGTTCTCATGGTTTACACAGTCAAAAGTCTTGCTGTAGTCAATAAAACACATATAGATATCATTTTGGTATTCTTTTGTCTTTTCAAGGATCCATCTCACATCTGTGATGATGTCTCTCATTCCTCGCTCTTTCCTGAACCCTGCTTGCACTTCAGGCAGTTCTCATTCCAGGTATGGTTGTAGTCTCTGTTGAATAATGTTGAGTAGAAACTTGGGTAGGTATTGAAAATATTCCTTTTTAATTCTTAGGTCAGGATGACTGCACGTGAGTCCCAGAATATCACAGATTTGGCTCTGTTTGTCAGTCTTGTTTATATCAGACAGTGGAATGAAGCACCATTTGCAATCCGAGCTCCTCTCAATGACATTGAATTTTTAGCGGTTCTTAAGACTTACCCAAACTAGGCTGTTGCATTTTCAAGGCACCTCTGCTTTTTGTCTGAACATTTGGCAGGTTTAGCCCTTTTTGATGACAGAGTCTCAGCAGAAACAAAGAAAAAGGTGGTGCAGAAACTTCAGCAGCCACCATTACCAGACATTCCAGTTGTCTGCTGTTTAGTTCAGATGACATAAAAACTGCCACATGGGGTGACCTTTAAATGTTGTTTATTTTCATTAAAATGTTGTGTGTGCATTATAAATATGATAAAGAACAAAAACAGTCTTTTGGATCACCCTAATGCCCCACCACTCAGGGGCGGGGAAACACCTACCATACTTAAATGTGACTCATCTTGAATTACTACTGGAAAGGTGTGAGCTTAACATAAATAAAAAAAAATTAAGGTCCCGATAGTCAAAGGCACTTACACGGTTTACAGACCTGCAAACTGTGTAAATGCCACTTAGAAGGATATTTAGTGGCGCTAATAGGGTTGATGCCTCTGAATATCCCCGAGTAATGCGCTATATGCCGCGCTGCTAACCGTGTAGTATTGGGGCGTGTCTTGGGCGTTCTGGGGCAGCATGGAGGCGGCACCCCATTGCTAACTGGGCAGTGGCGATATTGCACTACTGCCCAGTTAGCAACCAGCGGGTAAATACAGGAGCGGCAAAAACTGGCCTATCTTTACCCATGAGAGCTAACCGGACAGTAACTCAATATTGGCACTGCCTGGTTAGCTTTTTCACCATCTGAACATATGCGGCAAACCTGGATATTCAATGCCATGGGTCCCGATGTTGAATATCCCGGTTATTTCTAAAGAAGCAACAGCTAGGCGCTGCACTCGCACTAACCGTTGCCACTGAATATTGGGCCCTAAGTAAATAATCATAGGAAAGTTTTTAAAAAATACTTAATTACACAAAAAAATTAAGTGAAGGGATTCGGTATCCTTATCTCTATGGAAATAAAGTTATATCAAATCCAACTGCCTTTACTGTCAGATCAGATCTGGATACATGAACTAGTTTCAGTTTCCCTCATAAAGAACAGATCCATCAGGTAAACAAGATTGACTTAGAATTGCTGTATAAAAGAATTAATGCTCTCAAAACAGAAATAAAAAGAGGGATCATGTTTTTGACTGTCTCCTTTCCACCTCTAAAGGCTATTGAATTTCACAGATAGACATGGTGCACTATAATTTGATATTTTCTATTCAATAATAGAATTTTTGCTAAAAAAAATATTCTTTAAATTTAATAAAACAAATCCAAGTATCAGATTTTTTAAAACTACCAACTAAAATATTGTCATGTATTATTAAAGAATTGCTAGCATTTGTTTTCATTTGATCTTACTGAAGGAAATTCAATAGGAAGATAAATTCTGTAAATTGTCCACTGTCTCCTTTTTTCTTGTTTGTGTCTCTGTGTAATTTCTTATGTATCATATGATGAGATGATGCCATCTTTATGTGGATGAGTCCTCTCCTTGCTCTTTTCAGTTTGTACATGAAACTAGTAGGGTTTCTGTACCAGTTTTCCTAATGTAACAAGCAGAACTGCAAACCCTAGTCTGCTTGAGAATGAGCATTCAAAAAAAACCCTCTTTCCTGGATGACAGAAAACGTCATGAGGTAGATTCCATCCAGTTTGAGATGGTGGATAAAAGAAAAAGATCTACCTTTTGAGAAGTTGACAGGTACTTGTGACCTGAATTGGCCACTGTTGGAAACAAGATACTGGGCTTGATGGACATTTGGTCTGACCCCGTATGACAAATGCAGCGGTGTAAATTCTACCCAATGAGCCCCCACAATGTGGGAGAGGGCGCATAGACAGGAAAGAAGCCCACATGGTGGTGAAAGCATAGCAGCAAACTTACTTTTATGTCTTTGTAGCATGGCCTCCCATTTTCTCTTCCGGCCTAGCAGCTTTCACCTCCTGCCACAGGGCCCAGGCTAGAGTCTCGCAAACTGATGCTGTTCGTGAGACTTTGGCCCATCAACAGAAGGTAAAGACTTATAGAAAAGAAAAAGTGGGAGGCAGTGCAACAAAGACTTAAAAGTAAGTTTGCCATGGTAGGGTGCGCTAGTGACAGCCAGCTGTGACAATGGGGAGCCTTCAGCAAAATGTTTGCTTGGGGGCCTGTCATTAGAACATATCCATTGGGCATCTTTATTCAACAGTTTTTTTATACTGCTTTATCATTTCAATCAAAGTGGTTTACATTGTAACTTAAACAGGGACATTGATAACTTGGATATTTTTGAGCAATGGAGGGTTAAGTGACTTGCCCAAGGCCACAAGTAGTGTTAGTGGGAATTGAGCCCTGGTCTCTTGGTTCCCAAACCAGTGCTCTAACCATTAGGCTACTCCTCCATGCCATATTGTTTATCAATTGTCCTTGCAATAGATAATTGTAATATCCATTAAGAATGGAATAGACTTGCATACTATCTGGGTTCAAAATGGTGGATCTAACCTAATTTCACGGTTCTACCAGTAGGAATCAGTTTCCCATATAAGGGCATTCTCTCTTTATATGGAATACTGACCCCTAGTGGTAGTACAACAAGATTATCACTAAGGGGGATGTTTACTAAAGTGCGGTAAACGTGAATAACGCGCGTTGTACGACGTTAACGATCGTAAGTGCAGTATAACGCGCGTAATCACGCGCCAACGACCGCTAATGTCATACTACGCGCGTTAACCGTAGTTAACAATCGTAAAGCCCCGCGGCGCGTTAAAACAGCGCAGAAGGTGGAGAGTGGGCGGAGATAAGGGGTCAATGGGCGGAGAGTGGGCGGGGAGAGGCTCCCCTCACACTAACGCGCTGAATTTCTGAGCTCAATTCCAACGCGAATGAAAACCTGTCGTTAAAGGCATATTAAAGGGAAGAGAAACCATTTCCGTCAGCAATGTACAGCAAAACCGGGGAAAACAATAAAACGTGAGCAGTGTGATACATGTGCACAGAACAAAATGTCACATAAAACCTTAAAAATGACCACAAGAAACATTGTAAAAATTATAATTCAGCTGGGCAACAGTGATAGCAATGGGCAACAATGAACAACACTCCCAGGAAAGCACCAAAAAAACAAAATGATGTTTGGAAGGGTCTACACTCCGCAGACCCTTTCAAAGATCATTTCATTGTAATGGAGCTTTCCTGGGAGTGTTTTGTAATGTTGCCCAATGATATCATTGTTGCCCAGCTTGGTTATGTGTGTTTGCCCCTTTTTTCGAGGTTTTTTGAGGTTTACTTGCACCTTTGACTCCATACAAGGTAAATGAGCCCACAGTAAACTTGTGCAGAGCAGGGTTTCTGGCTCGTCAGGCCGGTTTACCTATCTCCAGGGACTGCACTATCCCTGTAGCCATAGTGTGATGCAATGGACACAGCCAGTGCCTGTAAGACCAGAGGGTAACAGGTTCAAATCCCAGCTGGGGCTCCTATCAACCCAGTCCCCATAGTTTTACCCACCACTAAACAGTGATAGTAAAGAAACTCCTTTATTGCAGAGAACATACGCATGGTTAATACGCATATATTTTACCACACCAAACACAGACACCAGAAACAGGCGCATTACCTAGAGCAGAGTCTCGCAAATGCAGTCCTGGAGGGCCCCACACCATTCAGGTTCCATGCTGCCTCTAATAAAGATGCCTGTGCTGCATATTTATGCACCACCCCCATGGTATGCAGATGTAGCTCATGCATATTTATGAGGGACAGCATGAAAACCCGAACAGTGTTTGGAACACCAGGACTGGAGTTGGGGAACTCTGCCATAAAGCAGCAGCCAACAGGGCCAGACACACCCACACCCACACCCACAGGCCCCATTGGCCAATGCCTCCTGGAGAGGCAGGACATTGGCCCTGCCTGTATCTCCCAATACTAGCAGTTGCATACCTTAGCAATGCCACCCTACACCTGGGTATATGGTACACAGCTATCAAACGTTTCCTATGATAACTGGCAGATATCAATTCCTACTTTAAGCACATTTTGCTCAGTGAGCTCCACCATAAAAATCATTCTGATGTCTGCGGTGTGTGCTGCAGATCTGGTCTCTGACAGTGTCTACCACCCTGGGGAGTGACCCCCAACAGTCTTGCATACCATATCCATGCCTGTACTGTGCCCAGGACTGGTGTGGTGCGTATGGCTGCTGAACACCTCTATAGTAGCACAATGCTGGCATAGGTGTGGGGGTGGCTGTCTGTCTATCCAGTGTGTGGTGGCTGCAAACACCTTCCACAGCCCACACTGCCAGCAATGTTGCCAGTATTGGGCTGCCAATGTGCATAATGAGGAGCAAGGTACCATGGGTATAGGCCGGACAGGGTGGCCTGGCCAGGGTGCATCTGCACAGGGCATAGGGCAGTGACAGGCACATTTTAGTGCCCGGCCACCACCTACACAGACAGGGTGACCTCAGTATGTCCTGCTGAGAGATCACTCTCACCCTGACTGTGCAGTGACCACAGCATGACTAGGCACCCCCATAGTGCTATATGGTATTTTTCTCATGTGATAGATATGGGTTTCCTTTTGGGGCCCAGTCACTGATTTATCTGCTTGCTGTGTATGCTGACATCCCAGTTCTGGGTGCATGCATCTCCACTGGGAACATGCACTATGGACTAACTAGCAGGCTGTTTGCAGCTGGTATGTGTCATGATGGAGTGGCTTGCAGGGTGCAGTGGCTGATGGCTTGCAGCAGGAGAATATCAGATAGTGGTGGGGTGCAGCTTACCATATCCAGACCTAATGTCTGTCTGCTATTATGTTATGGATGTGTACAGAGCTGCATTGACTGCCCTGTGGGGTGTCTGTTCCTCAGCAGGACTGGGGTTGATGTTCCCCTCTACTGCCACCTTTGCAGGGAGGTAGAATGTGGATCTATTGTTGGGAGAGCCTGTTTGCTGCCCTGGGGGAGGGGGGGGGGTGGTGGTGCATGGGCCACATGGGGGCAACACCTGACTGAAACAGACAGGGATATCCAAGGTGTTTGTGCAGAAACTACCTATCTCACACATTAACACTGCTTTGGACCTGCACCATGGCCTCTTTCAGCCATGGATGGTGCTGTGGACCTGGTGCTGGGCGCCTCACTGCACCCTCAGGGTGAGCACAGTACCCGCACAATGTGACGGTGTGTAGCTACTCTGTGCCAGTACAACACACGGTCAGTACCCCCTACCAGGCCGAGGTGCTGTGGGAGTGCACATGGTCACTTCCCCCTACCAGGCCGAGGTGCTGTGGGGTTGCATTCCCCATGGTGTGTATCTGTGGACAGCTGATTTGCATGTGCAGTGCATCATGGGTGTGACTGGCACAATCCAACCCTGGGAAGATCCAGCGCCTGCTCACAGGCTCTAATAAACCATAGGGCTAGGCCATCACACGTACATCTGTTAGCATAATGCATAGGTGCAAGACACCCTAAAGTGTCTGTAATATAAGGTGCCCATGCTGGTAAAAACACACGTACCCACGCACGATTGTACGCACGCACCAACGCACGGGGCTACGCCCGTACCAACGCACGCAGCCACGCACGCACCAACGTACATGGCTACGCACACTGCGAGGGTGTGTTTCTGTAACCACTACTCAACGTAAAGAAAAACATGCCTCCTCATTCCCTATGTAATGTACAGGGTGATACCTGGGCCAGCCTTCTGCATTCGGCACACTGGGGATTCGAACCCATGCTGCCTATAACAGCAATCAGTACACTAACCATTGTGCTACAGCTCTGTTTCAGTGATTTGTGTCTGTAGGCCTTCATATGATTAACGCGCAGTAACGCGCCACGGCGCCCTGTAATGCTCGTTAGTTTTTGGAACGCGCGTTAGTGGTTACGATGTCCCACCCATGTCCTATTTTGGCTTTCCTTTCACTAACGCGGCTCCTAACGTGATTTGCACTAACGCAGTTTAGTAAACATACCCCTAAGAGTCAGATCCATCATTTCAAGCCCAGGTGGTACAGGACAGGAGTAAAGGGGTATTGTTCCTGTCCCAAGGGATTACTTCTGGGTGAATGCCATGAGGGGTTGGAGGTGAGGCATGGAGGGAGGGTTTGGTCTTGCACTGGGAGGGCAGGAATGTGTTATGGAGGTCAGTTTGGGAAAGTAGGAATGTGTTAGGGGGGGCCAGATCAGAGGTGCAGGAATGTGTTGAGGGTCAAATAGGGGAATATTTTGTGTGCTCTGAGTTGGGATCGGAGGGTTGGGTTGGGCATGTGCCCACAAAAGCAGTTTGCCCTGTCAGTGGCTCTTGACATTCATGCTTATCTTTTGGAGATTGTGACTGTGATTGTGCTATGTGAACGCCACCTCTTGAAGTGATGTTAGGTGAATCCATGCTATCGGCTATCATGACACCTAGTGCATTGTATCGTCCCACACGTTAACTGTCACTGGCTGCCATGCCTATTTTCTGCCCCTATCCTACCTCCTCTGCATGCTAAGCAGTTTTTTTTGGGGGGGGGGGGGTTGTGCCTTCGAGTCAGTCCTGACTCCCGGCGACCCAGAAGCTCCTGGGTTTTCTTGGCAATGTCACCGGAAGTAGATTGCCAGGCCTTTCTTCCGAGGCATTGGAGGGTTAAGTGACTTGCCCAAGGCCAGCAGTTAGCATGGGATTTTTATGGTGCTAGCTGCTTTTAGCAAAGGGTAGTGGTTACCACATGCACATGCTAACGGTTTGTGCAGGCTAACCATTAGCATGCTTTAGTAAACATGCCCCATAAATTATTTTTTATTAAAACAAACTTGTGAAATGAATAGGAAGAAACACCTGAAAATGGGAAACATTTTGGAAAAAGTCTGAATATGAATTGAAAATGTTGTGGCTGTCACATCTCCACAAGGGATATTGTTGGAGAAGTGCTGTAGAATATTTTCTTATTAAAGGTTCAGAGGTGTATGTTCTATAGGAATATTGCGATTTTATTTTGGGGAATTGCTCCTATGATAGTGTTTTGCAGGAAAAGAGGAAGACTGAGGAGTCTGAGATACTCAGCCTGATGCCTATGAAAAATGGTAAGAAGAGGGGGAGTCCATCTAAGACCACAAAAGAGGATTCTAGAGGGAGACTTGGAGGGGGGGGGGGTTGTTTGCAAAAGTGATGCAAGTTTTTGCACTTATGGAGCGTAAGGAGCAAAAATGAGTGTGTGATAAGTTCATAGACTATGTGATAACTGTCAAGGGCATGGTCAGTAAATGCCCTGCGGTTTGCACACACTTATCACAGGGACCCACATTGACAGATAGTGCAGGTCCACTGGCATTATGCTTATGTTTATTACATATTTAATATACCGCCCTTCAAATCAATATCAGAGCAGTTTACAAAAAATAAAATCCAAACGAGTAACAAAGAGACTACAAAGAAAGACAGTAGAAACATTACAAGGGCCCACATTATATGCATCGGTCCCAGCACTAAGCAAGAACTCCAACAGCCAAACCCCCACACATATATACATCTTCCTTGATGGTCCTGGGGGGGAGGGGACATTTGATCAGGCGGATTGTCTGTGGAGGGAAGAGAGTGTGATGGAGGGAGTGTGATAAGGAGAGGTCTGCCAGCAGGGGTTAGCCTAATTGGGAGTGTCTGCCAATGAGGGGGAGAAATGTAATCAGATGGCTGACCACAGGGGTGGGGGAAAATATGTGACTAAATTAGCTAGTCATCAGAGAGAGGGAGGTGTGTGCAGGGTGGGAGATATTTGGCTATTGGGGCTGTATTTCTGCTGGATAGCGGCTGTGCTACCAGGATGCTGGTAGCAAGGGTGCACCTGTGCTATCAGCAGCCCTGACAGCGTGTGTAACATACCACATGTTAGCTGTCGGTGCTTTCCGTGTCCATTCTTGGCCTATAGCTCACCCAGTTCCCACTCCAACCTTGCTAAGCAGCTACATGGGACTTTTACTGTGCTGTTGAATTTAACAAGCAGCAGCAACACACACTAAAGCCCTAATTAACAGCTTAGTGCACCTTAGTAGATATCCCACTTAGAGAAGGAGTCTGCTCTGTACCTAGAAATTTATTTATTTTATTTATTTATTTCTCTTATATACCGCGCTATTCTGCATCAGTGCAGTTTACATTGAACAAACTGAAATTACATTGAACAGGGCATTATAACTGAAATGAAATGAAGAAAAGGAAGATTTGGGATTCTGTTCATTGATTTCTTGCTTTGGTCTTATTTTTGTCCTGTATATATTTCTGTTTAGGGATACACCTAATAAAAGCTTTTTTATAGAATCAGGGCTGGTGTTACCCGATAAGCCAGGTAAGCACAGCAGGGGGACGCCAGAGTTAAGGGGCACCAAAGATGCAGCAGTGTTGTGTGCCCACAGGCCAAAGAAGAAAGCAGTGATGCGGGAGCCCGCAGGAGCTGCCTGTCCTGTAAGTGATCACAGCCTCTCTCTCCTCTTTGGCCCATGGGACAGGCTGCTCCTGCGAGCTGATGAGAAGAGAGAGGCAGTGTTTCATGTATCTTGGGAGCAACCTGTCCCGCAGGCTGAAAAGGATAAAAAAGCCACTATCAGCAGTGGTTTATGGTTTATTTTAAAAGCTGATATACCATCCCTCACAATATCAGAGCAGTGTGCAATAATTTCAATAGAAAGGAAAAGGAAAGGACCGCCAAATTAAAAACAGGAAAGAGAAAATAGTGACGGGTAAATCAGGTAGGAGTTAGGTTAGGCGAAATAGGGCAAACAGGGAGAGCAGATGGAGCAGAGTCCGGATGCAAAAGGGATGGTCAGGGAAGCGGAGGCAGGAACCAAGCACCTAAAGGGATTGATCAAATGCCAGTCTGAAGAGGTGAGTCTTTAGAAGGGACTTAAATTTAGGGCAAGAAATTTCCAGGCTGAAGAGAGGAGAGAAGCAGTGCTTTATGTGTCCATGGGAGCAGCCTGTCCCGTGGGCCAAAGAGGAAAGAAAAGCCATGATTGGCAGTGCTGCGTGTGTTCGTGGGACAGGCTGCTGTTGTGGGCTGAAGAGAGGAGAGAGACAGTGCCACATGTACCTGTAGAAGCAGTCTGTCCCACGGGTTAAAGGGGAGAGGGCTGTGATCGGTAAGAGTGCTGCAGGAGCTGGGGCCAGAGATGCACAGGAGGCAGGGAAAATTTAAAGGGGCAGTGGTTTGGGGGAATAAAGCTGGGGGAAGGGAATGGAGGGCAAGGGTGAGAATGGATGGGGAGAGAGAAACAACAGAGGCTGGGAAAGGAATAGAGTAGGGGAGGCATCAGGAAAGAGTCTGCAGAGAGGGGTGAAAGAGTGCAAGGGGGTTGAAGATTGAAGAGAGATGAGAAAAGGGCACATGAATATATGCTAAAAAGCACAGCACCCCCCCCCCCCAACAGAAGGCACATAGGCACTCCATCCACACACCACACAAACATACACACAGAGGTAGCCCAACCCCAACACACACACTCACAGGCACTTGATCAGTGCAGCAAACACACATGGAGGCACGCACCCCACCCCCACACTGCACCCCACACAGGCATTGCATCCATGCACCACACACACAGGCATCGCATCGACACACCACACACCCACTGTCTGAAGAGAGAGACAGAATATTAGTTATAAAGATTCCACATACTGCCTTTGCTACCATAATGAGATACATTTCATCATCTCTCTTTGAACTCTTCTTCCACACACACATACCCCAACCCCAGCTTTGCAAATGTAACACCTTAAGCGTATTGTTTTCACATGCACATACAGTCCCTAGCAGATATTAACATACACAGCCAAACACACACATATATGCACATGCATGCAGCCCCAACACTCTTCATGACACAGACACACATATAGGCCTCAACAGGCCTCAAGACATACACACATGCGCATGCACACGCACACACATACACATGTATGTAGCACCCAACAGCCCCCATTGCGTGCACATATACAGACACGAGTGCATGTAGTCTCTGACAGTCTTCATGACACACAGAAAGACACAAACACATGCACCTGCTGACATACATTCGCCTGCTGACATATGTGTGCACCCCCAAAAACTTCTTATTACACACGGAGATGAAGCCCCCAAATGTCTGATCCTTTGAGTGAGGGAAACATGCTATTGTGTCATTCTAGAGATCCTCTTGTTCCTTTAGAGACCTTCTGTGTTTGTCTCATGCTTTCTTGAATCAGATACAGTCCTCATCTCTACCATCTCCACTGGGAGACTATTCCATGCATCTACCACTCTTTCCATAAAGAAATAGTTCCAAAAATTAATCCTGAGACTATGCCTTTTCACCTTCATCCTATGTTCCTTATTGCAGAGCTTTCCTTCAGTTGAAAGAGTCTCTTCTCCTGTTCATTTATTCCATGGGGGTATTTAAACATCTCTATCATATCTCCACTCTCCCTCCTTTCCTCCACAGTGTACATATTGAGATATTTAAGTCTTTTCCCAGATGCCTTCTGACAAAGCTCACTGATCAATTTGGTAGCCACCCTCTGTACTGTTTATATCCTTTTGAAAATGTGATCTCCAGAATTGTACACAATACTTCAAATGGGGTATCACCAAAGATTTATAAAGAGGCACTACCACTTCCTTCTTTTTGCTGCCCATTCCTCTCCCTATGCAGGTCTCGCTCTTCTTTTATAGAGAGATGTACTTCACCCCCTATATTGTACTGCTCTCTTGGATTTTTGCATCCCAAATGCATGACCATGCATTTTTTAGCATTAAATCCCAGCTGACAAACTCTTGACCTTCCTTCAAGCTTTTCTTGATCCCTCTTCATGTTATATACACCTTCCTGGGTGTCTACTCTATTTCAGATTTTGGCATCTGCAAGAGGCATACCTTACTTGACAGCCCTTCAGCAATATCACTTACAAAAATGTCAACAAGGATCAGACCAAGGACAGATTCCTTTGATACACCCCTGGTATCATTCTGAGCTTCATTTACCTGTACCCTTTGCCGCCTCCCAGTCAATCAATTTATAATCCAGTCAGTCACTTTAAGGTCCATCCCTAGGGCACTCAATTTATTTCTAGGTTGCCTTTGAGGAACAGTATCAAAGGCTTTACTCTGTAAAATGTGCAGTTTTCAACTTGTTTCAGCTTTGCTGCAGGGCACATAACATGCGCTGCTAGGGTGTTATTTACCTTTATGTCACAGCCAGGCAGCCAGCCACAGAGAATGCAGGGAATGGGGCAGGGGTGGGATTCAGCTGGTTCATGCGAACCGGCTCCTGTTGTGTCCCACGTTCGCCAAACTGGGCCGAACACGGCACTGCTAAACCTGCTCTGAAGTGGGGAGAATCCCCCCACCCAATGCCATCAATCTACTGTTGGGTGGGGGGATCAGGCTGCTCAGCCACCAGGGAATTACTCTCCTGATGCAGACGGGAGCAGCCTGAGTGGACAGCTCCCACAATGCTACCGTGTGCGGGGATGGCGGGATGGACTGAACTGGATCCCGGACTAGGTCTCCAAACTGGGTCCCGGATAGTTTGAATTCCACCACTGGAATGGGAGAAGCTTTAGGTGCAGCACATTGGATGGTCAGAGTTGGACAGAGGTGCATCGTTGCCAGTCCACTTTAAGGAACACCACCACTGGCTCTCATAGGAGCCTATGGAATGATCTTCCCACTTTTGTCCAACCTGGCTGCAATGCTAGCAAAGTATCTGCATGTTTCACAATTGCAACAGCTCCAGCAGGCAGCAGTGAAGCAGCTTTCTCAAAGAAATCTCAAAAGTCTAGCCAAGTGATAGTTCTCACATTGATGCTGCCACTATCAGCTGTGAGGACAGCTGACCTCAGTTTTTGGACTGAGTGCTGCCTCTTAATGCTCACCATGGTTTCCATTCTGCTTATCCCCAGTGATAGCAGTGGCTTTCCCCAGGTCTGTCTTAATAAAGGTCTATTGACTTTTTCTTCAGGAACTTGTCCAAACCTTTTTTCAACCTAGCTACACTATCTGATTTTATCACTGCCTCGCTGGCTAAGAATGTGAAGAGAGATCTGCCAAAGAGATAAAACTAATTACCAAGTTCTCCAAAAACCACAACCGTGTGACATGTGTGTGGTGGTCAGGTTGCATCATTAGATGACTGAGGGATAATGGTTGCTTAGGGGGCCATGACAGCAAAACTAAATGAGTTCTTTGTTTTGATCTCCACTGTTGAGGATATTGGGAAGGTCCCCATATCAGAAAACCATTTTTGGTCAGTAATGAAACAAATCTGTGTGAATGTGGAAGAGGTGTGTAGAGCAAATTAACCAACTAGAGGTGAATGGCCAGGATCTGATAATATTCACAAAGAGGTCCTAAAAATCTCAAAGATGAAAATGCAGATATATTGCTACTAAACTGTAACCTGTCACCCAAGATGGTCACTGTACCTGAGGACTGAATAACAGCCAATATAGTTCAGTGTCCAGTAGAGTGGATAGACACAACTTATTAGGGAAGAACCAACATGAATTTAACAAAGGGAAATGCAAAGGGTAGTAATATCTTCTTAATTTATTAGAATTCATAGAGGGTGCAAAGAAACATGTGAACAAGGGTAAGCCAGTCAATACAGTATATATATATGGATAATATTTATAAATCCTTGGGTGTTACACAACACATATATAAATGTGGAGGCTCCCTGCCATTACCAATATATTTTCCCAAGCAAAATCATGGTAGAAGGTCTTCTTCTGAAAAATCCTTGTAAGGATAACACAGGTACACTACCAAAAAACTGCCTCCAGTTTTGCAACTGATTCCTATAGATTTTGGGGTGCTGAATCCAGGAAAAATAGCCAAAATGTTCCATCACGTCACGTTTTCTTGCAAAATTAGATTTCTTACCCATATAAGGAATGTTCACATAATTTCTTTTTAGCCGACTGCAGTTTATTTTCTTAGCCCAAAATAGAGGTTGTAATGGTTAACTAACTAGAAACACTCCCTCATGATATTTTAGAGTGTTTTGTATTCATTTTATACATTAACAGGACAATTGGGAGGCGGGGGGCTAAATCCAGTACTCGCGCTGGCGCATGTTCTTTCCTGTTCGCCTCGCCTCGTTCGCTCGCTCAAACACGGTGGTTGCGACATGAACGTTCCTGTCAAATTTCAGTTTCTTGCAAGTTCATTATTACCTTTTGTTTGCTCAGTCGTAATCCAGCTTTATTCCGAAGTGGTTCACTACAGTTGTAGTTTGCAGTGCTGTGTATTTGTGATGGCTCACAGAGCCAGAGGTTGCGTCAACTCTCCGGACAGTTTTTGTTTTATTTGTGGGGAATATACCGTGAAAAAGCGGCAGAGGAACATTTCTGAATTTATTAAAATAGTATATTTCGCCTATTTCGGTTTGAAGTTAGGCGATCAAGACAAACCGTGGGCTCCTCACAAAGTGTGCAAGACATGTGAGGAAGATCTACGCTTATGGATGAAAGGTAAAAAACAAGCATTTCGTTTCGGAATACCTATGATGTGGCGTGAACAAAGAGACCACAGCAGTGACTGCTATTTTTGCTCGTGCATTGTGAAGGGATACAACTTAAAAAATAAGAACGTAATAAGTTACCCCAACCTTCCCTCAGCAATTAGGCCTATGCCTCATAGCAACGAAGTACCTGTGCCTGAACCACCAAAATCTTTGGATCATATTTGTCTGGACGGTTCTGATCATGATGAGACTCATCAGATGGCTTTTCCCGATGAGTCCAGAACTTCCGAGTTTGAAACTGAACCAGATCCGAAACCTGAACTTTTCTCTCAAGCTGAATTGAATGATTTAGTCCGGGATTTAGGACTCCCAAAAGATGCTGCCCAACTGCTAGGTTCTCGGCTTAAACAGAAAAATCTATTGTCACCAGGAACAACTTTTTATTGGTACCGCAACCGCGAGACACAATTTCTGAAGTATTTCAGCAAAGAGGAAGATTTGGTATTTTGCAACGATATATACGGAGTGATGGAAAAGTTTAAACTCAAGTATGATCCTGCTGAATGGCGGCTGTTCATTGATTCGTCAAAAGACAGCATAAAAGGTGTTCTTCATAATGGCAACACATTCGCTTCAGTTCCTATTGCTCACTCTGTTATTCTCCAAGAAAAATACGAGAATTTGGCCCTGATTCTTCAGAAAATTCGTTATGATGAGCATAAGTGGATGATTTGTGGAGACTTTAAAATTCTATCCATGCTATTAGGGCAGCAATCCGGTTTCACCAAATATCCCTGCTTCCTTTGCTTGTGGGATAGCCGGGCCCGCGACCTACACTGGGGGAAAAAAGACTGGCCAATTCGGGAGTATTTGAGACCCGGTGAGAAAAATGTTCTTCATGAGAGCTTGGTACCTCGTGATAAAATTCTATTACCACCTCTCCACATTAAGTTGGGTCTCATTAAGCAATTCATCAAGTCCCTTCCAAAAGATGGTGAGTGCTTTCGGTACCTTTGCTCAAAGTTCCCCCGACTTTCTGAAGCAAAGCTAAAGGAAGGAGTGTTTGTTGGCCCTGATATAAGGAAACTCATTTCAGATGGAGCATTCGCTGAAACGATGTCTGAGAAGGAAAAAGAAGCCTGGGATTCCTTCAAGGATGTTGTTCTCAAATTCTTGGGGAACAGGCGGGATGAGAACTATAAGGATATTGTTGCCAGGATGCTCAATGCCTTCAAAGAACAAGGCTGTAACATGAGCCTGAAAGTCCCATTTCTTGCACTCCCATGTGAACTACTTTCCCGAAAACTTGGGGGCGTACAGTGAAGAACAAGGTGAAAGGTTTCACCAGGACATCAAGGACGCAGAGAGAAGGTACCAAGGAAGATGGAACACCACTATGATGGCTGATTTCTGCTGGTTGCTGCTGCGGGAAACCCCAGATGAAAAATACGCCAAGCAGCGCACCAAGAGAAGCATTCGGGGCAAGAAGAAACGGGCCCACCAGGAGATTGATTGACCCAAGAATGACTTTAAAATCTAAACTGTGTTGACAAATATCGTGTTTTTACTAAACTTTGAAATAAAAATTTGCTAGTTATTACCACAGTGTCGGATCTCATTTATTAGAATTTTATTTTCACACCATCGGGTGTTTGTCTTCATGTATTGCAATGGTGCGGTTTGCGTTTTCTATTCCTACATACATACCTGTACAACATTTTTTGCACATTTCTTTGCTGTGTTTTGTGTCTAACCTCGCTCTTATATGCTCAATGTTTGTGCACATGTATGTGGCTGTTTTAAGTGCAGACAATTTTGCTACCATCACAGTGTGTTTTGTTGACATTACTCTATTCTTATGTACTGCCTTGTTACAATTTTCTTTATTCTTATTTGAATAACTACTAAACAATTAGTATAAAGAATTCATCCAAGAAACTTTTATCTCGATCGCACTCAATCTGAAACGTTCACCTCAAACTGCTAACCCAATGTAGCAAAAAATCTGTACGTGATGGAGCAAATTGGTTACCAGATTTGGATTCAGCGCACCAAAAAACGTAGAAATCAATCGAAACATTAGAGGCAGTTTAAAAAAAATTTTTTTTAGTGTACCTGTGTAATTAATAGGCAGGTGCATTTTCACTGCAAATAAACTAATTTTTTTTGTTAGAATTGAGCACCCACTGTGCACGCAAATTACTTGTGTGCACATATACCTCTGAATTTAAACTAAACATAAGAACATAAGATATGCCATACTGGGTCAGACCAAGGTCCATCAAGCCCAGTATTCTGTTTCCAACAGTGGCCAATCTAGGTCATATGTACCTAGCAGATTCCCCAAGAGACACAAGTTCCACAATGCTTGTACTGGGTCAAGCATTGATATCTTCGGTCACTTCTTAATAATGGTTTATGGACCTTTCCTCCAGGAACTTGTCCAAACCTTTTTTAAACCCAGCTACACTAACAGCCTTTACTACATCCTCCGGTAACAAATTCCAGAGTTTGATTACACGTTGAGTGAAAAAATATTTTCTTTTATTAGTCTTAAATAGTTTACCCTGTAGCTTCATTGCATGTCCCCTAGTCTTTCTATATTCTGATAAGGTAAACAATCGATCTACGTTTACCCGTTCCACTCCGTTCATTAATTTATAGACTTCTATCATATCTCCCCTCAGCCGTCTCTTTACCATTTTGGTGGCTCTTCTCTGTACCTTTTCTAAAATCGCTATATCCTTTTTAAGATACGGCAACCAGAATTGCACACAATATTCAAGGTGCGGTCTCACCATGGAACGATATAGAGGCATTATAATATCTTTTGTTTTATTTTCCATTCCTTTCCTTATCATACCTAGCATTCTATTTGATCTCTTGGCCGCCGCTGCACACTGGGCCGAGGGTTTTAACATGGTATCCACAATGACGCCTAAATCTTTTTCCTGGGTGGTGGTTCCTAATGTGGAACCTTGCATCGTGTAACCATAGTTTGGGTTGTTCTTCCCTAGGTGCATAACCTTGCACTTGTCCACATTAAATTTCATCTGCCATTTTGATGCCCAGTCTTCCAATTTATCAAGATCCTCTTGCAATTTTTCACAATCCTCTTGGGTCTTAACAACTTTAAATAGTTTTGTGTCATCTGCAAATTTGATAACTTCACTCGTTATTCCACTTTCCAGGTCATTTATGAATATGTCAAAAAGCAGCGGACCCAGCACAGATCCCTGGGGTACACCACTATTCACCTTTCTCCATTGGGATAATTGGCCATTTAGCCCTACCCTCTGCTTTCTATCTTTTAACCAGTTCCTGATCCACAATAGTACACTGCCTCCTATCCCATGACTCAATATACATGCACACATTTCATTTTTAGGTGTGCAAACGAATGCCCAAATGAGTCCAAAATGCACAAGCCAAGTAATTAGTGAAAATATCTGAGAAACTGACCTATGAAATCACATAGTTGTTTTATGTGAATTTGTATTATCAATCATTTTAGTGAGAAGTATAAAAGCTCTTTGATTGAAAATTCAAAACAAGAGTAGTAATATCAAATCCAAGCTTAACTAGGCTGAATCAACAAGAGTCCTCATTCAGTACTGTTATTGAAACTACTCAGTTCCAGAGAGTGCAGATTTACATGGGTGTTCGTTTTAAAGCAAAACTATGCATGCACTTTTGTTTGGAAATTTGGTTCAAGATTCACAGGCAAAAAGTACCTATGTGGACCAACCCAGTCATTTAGTGGCAGTGTTGTGCATTGTCATGTGGAAGGTCCTACTTTGCCTCTCAGGTAAGGTCATTCAGGCTGGAGATGATTCAGAGGTTGCGTTCAGAGCCCTAATAAGAAAACAACCTGGAAATTGCAAATTCTGACTGAGGTGGAGGAACAAATGAGCTGAAAGAAAACTGCCTGATCATAAAAAGAAAAACATACCCACAGACATTGTCCCTGTGCTGTATATACTGCATTTAATACAATAGACATCAGAGTGGTGAAGAACTGTATTCAAGAGAAAAGAAAATCAATCCACATCAAAACTAACAACACCAATTATTTATACTAAGATAGACACATAAGGGCGTTAGAAACCCCTCTTTGCTGGGTAACTCTGCTGAAAATTTTGTGTGGACCAAGTTACCCCGACAAAAGGGGCATGGTTGGAGGTGTAGCGAAGGCAGATTAGCATTTGTAGCTAGATGCCAACTTTTAATGTACTGTCTAGCTAATTTTGTATGAACAAATTGGCCTGCAGAAATAGGTTTAAAATCATCTGATAAGTTATACTAAATATCTGGATAACCAGCTAAAGCTGTTATTTTACTTGATTGGTCGTTTTTCATATATAGACCTCTTACAGCATACTGCACTACAGGTAAAGATAAAACAGGTATCTTAGAGACCTGATGGAAAAAGACAACCTATGGGACACTGTGACAGTAGCGTAAAAAATATACAGAAATGTTTGAGCAGATAGCATTGGTTGTGGTGGTACTATATGTTATGAATGCCAGAGAGTCAAGTAGGATACAAGTTCTTAAGGAAACACACTGCATTTTGAAATTTCTATGGATAAGAATTCTATACTTGATGGGGAAAAGTATGGCATTCGGGGTTTACTACCATCCATCTGCCCAGGATGGTGAAACAGATTGTGAAATAGTAATAGAAATTAGATGGGCTATTAATGTCAAAAACATAGTAATGAGAGATTGCAATTTCCCCTATGTCAGTTGGGTGAATGTTTGTATTAGGGCATATCAGGGAGGTAAAGTTTCTAGATGTCGTAAATGATTTTCATGAAGCATCTGGTCCTGGAACTGATGAAAGGGGAACTCATTTCTGATTTAGTTCTCATTGGAATTTAGGTCCTAGTGAAGCTACTGCAAAAGTGATATAAATGCAATTGCCAGAGGAGGAATAAATAAAACTAATACGTTCGAATTTAACTTTATAAAGGAAGATGACGAGAAAATGTGTTATTTATTTATTTGTATTAAGTTCATACTTTCCCAGTAGTAGGGTGAGGCACATCCAGGTATAGCAGGCACATCCCTGACCCTGGAGGGCTCATAATGTAAGTTTGTACCTGAGGCAATGGTGGGTTGAGTGACTTGGCCAAAGCCACAAGGAGCTGTAGTGGGAGCTGGCTTCCCTAGTTCTAGTGCACTGCTCTAACCACTAGGCTGCTGCTCCAGTGTCAAATTGTGCTAGATATTTTCCTCAGCCTTAAAAATTGCTTGATAGGTGCACTATCTTTCAATTTTCTTGGATGGTGACTATTCTACCTGAATAGATTATTCCTTTCAGTATCTTCTCTATCAAGTAACGTCACAATGCACCAGTCTTCTTTTATATTATGAATGTCCAAAAAAATTGATGAGTTAAATACATTGTAGGGGGTGAGGGTGGGAGTGGGGGAGAGGATAGGATAAAAGACAAAATGCAGGTAGCATGCTCAAATCGATTAAAAGACCAAACTGCCAGCATGATGAAATGATGCTGTGGAAATCCAAAGTGCAATGGAAAGCACAACTTAATGGATAACAGGAAGGCAGATAAACATTAGCATACCAGATGCTGAACATTAATAAGGGAGGTCAGCAAATTACCATATTGTGTGCCCTCTGTGTTAGCTCCGCCTATCTGACCCAACACTTCAAGTGACATCAGGAGACTCTTTAAAATTTATTTCATTGGGGCGTTTGATGCCGCAGCGGCGCATGCCATGGGCACATGCCAGAGAAGTATGCTCGAGGAGCAGGTCCTGCTCCTTGAGCGAGCTCTTTGGGGTGACTCTGCGGCAACCCTCTCTTCATCATATTGCTGTTGTTGTTGGGTTCTCTTTGATTCCTGCACAGCCTCCTTCCTTTGTGTGCTCATCACACATGGCTTCCATTCCGGACATTTTTGGATCTATATAGCTGGCTCCTCACATACTACTACTACTAATCATTTATAAAGCTCTACAATGCTTACACAGCACTGTACAAACATAGATAGACATGGTCCTTGCTCGTGAGAACTTACAATCTAATTAAGGCAGACAAGGCAAAGGATAAGAATAAGAGGATAAAGAGAGTAAGGAGACACAAAGAAAGAAGGGGGCCAGGATCCAAAAGCAGCTTTAAAAGGTTAGCCTTTAACATGGACTTGAAGAGGGACATACAGACTCAGGGAGTTTGTTCCAGGCATAAGGAATAGGAAGGTGAAAGGACCAAAGTCAAGAGTTGGCAGTGGAAAAAAAGGGCAAAGAGAGTTAGCAAGCTAGAAGAAAAGTGAAGTTCACGAGGAGGCGTGTAGGGAGGGATAACAGAGGAAAGGTAGAGAGGAACTAAAGAGTGAATGCACTTATAGGTCAGAAGAAGTTTGAATTGGATATGGAAATGGAAGGGAAGCCAATGAAGTGATTTGAGAAGAGGATTTATATGAGAATATAGAGGCTGGCGAAAAATTAATCACGCAGCAGAGTTCTGAACAGATTGAAGGGGAGAAAGGTGGCTAAGAGGGAGACCAGCAAGAAGGAGATTGCAATAGTAGAGATGGGAAGTAATTAGAGAGTGGACACGTGTTTTAGTAGTGTGTTCAGAAAGGAAGGGGGAAATTTTGTTAATGTTATAGAGAAAGAAATGACAGGTTTTAGCTATCTGTTGGATATGTGAACAGATGGAAGGGGAGGAGTCAAAGATGACCCCAAGGTCACGGGCTGAGGATGCAGGAAGTAGAAAAGTGTTATTCACAGAGAGAAAGGAGGAAGGGGGAAGGAAGGTTTGGGGGGGAAATAAGATGTTCAGTTTTGGCTATGTTTAATTTCAAATGGCAGTGAGACATCCAGGTGGCGATGTCAGACAGACAGGTAGAGAGCAGGTCTGGAGTGTTGAAGAGATATCAGGTGTAGAAAGATAAATCTGAGAATCATCAGCATAAAAATGATCCTGAAATCCATGGGAGGAAATGAGAGCGCCAAGGGACTGGGTGTAGAGAGAGAAAAGAACAGGGCCTAGAACAGATCTCTGGGGTACACCAGCTGAGAGTGGGATAGCACCAGCTGAGGGTGGGACAGCACCAGCTGGAGGAGGAACCACCAGAACAAACACTGAAAGAGCGATGGGAGAGATAAGAAGAGAACCAGGTCAGGGCAGAGTCCCTAAAACCAAGAAAGGGCAATGTATCAAGGAGAAGGTTGTGATAAATGGTGTCAAAAGCAGCAGAAAAGTCAAGAAGGATGAGGATAGCATAAAGGCCTTTGGATTTAGTAGAATGCAAGGGATGAAAGCCAGATTGAAGTGGATCTGACAGGGCTTGAGAGGAAAGAAATTCATTACAATGGAGGACTGCATGCTCAAGAAGTTTAAAAATGAAGGGAAGAAGGGAGATGGGTCAATAATTAGAAGGACGACTAGGGTCAAGAGAAGGTTTCTTAAGGAGAGGTATGACCACAGCATGCTTGAAAGCTGAAGGGACCGTGGCAGTGGAGAGCAAGAGGGTGAGAATATGTGAGATGGAAGGGATGATAGAAGAGGAAATGGAACTAAGGAGATAGATGGTGATAGGATCAGAAGAGCAAGTAGTAAGTTTAGAGGAGGAAAGTAGATGAGAAGTTTCCTCATCAGAGATCTTAAAAAAGGAAGAAAGGGTAACAGATATTTAGGGGGAAAGTTGGAATTAAGTTGGGGGAAGAGGGGATGAAGCTGATTTAGTGAGGAATTGGAGAGTGATCTTGTAGATTTTGTTGTGGAAATAGTCAGCTAAGGTTTGGGCAGAAAGAGAAGGAGGGGTCAGAGGGGGAGGTGCCTTGAGGAGAGAGTTAAGAGTTGAGATGAGACAGAGAGGGTCAGTGGCAAGAGAGTTAGTCAGATGGACATAGTAGTTTTGCTTGGCGAGAGCTAAGGCTGATTGGAAGAAGGTAAGCATGGATTTGAAGTGAAGAAAGTCAGAGAGGGAGTGGGATTTGAGCCAAACGCGCTCAGCAAAGCAGGCACAGGAGTATAGCAGGTAGTTGAAGATAACCAGGGCTGAGGTGTTGTGCGTCTTATAGGATGTGGGATAGGTGGAGCAAGAGTATCTAGAGCACAAGTGAGGGCAGTATTATAGGAAACTATAGCTTCATCAACACATTTAGACAACAAGAAGGAGGAAAGAGATGATGAGACAATAGTAGAGAGAGCCAAAGGGTCAATAGCAAGAAGATTTTTTAAAAGGTAGGAGAAAACTGGGCAAGATTGAGGTGGGGAGTGATGAAGGGTGAAGGTTAGGAAGTGAAGATCAGATAGGGGAAGGACTGAGGTATGGAAATTGGAGGGTAGACAGAGAAGAAAACCAGGTAAATACAGTGACTGTGCTGATGAGTGGGAACAAAAGAGCAAAGTTGGAGGTTGAACAAGAAGGTAAGGGAAAGGAGTTTAGAATCATATGGATCAGAAAGGTTATTGACATGAATATTAAAATATTATTGTCTCATCCATACCTCTATCTCTCCATTGACTGTCCCTCACTATTCTATCACTCAGCCTCCTATACCCTGAAAGGGGCACTCCTTAACTGTAGATCTTTAAAGACTAAAACCAACCTCATGATAGGTCTGATAGCCATTCATCAGCTTGATTTACTGTGTGTGACTGACAGCTGGCTAATGGACAACGAGAAAACTTATCTTGTGTGCTGCCTGCCAGTTGGGTTCTTAGCATTCTCACTCCCTCAGATTTCTCACAAGGGTGGGGGGGGGGGGTGATGGTCATTTTGAAGAATACCCTACCCTGAAGTGAGTATTCCTCCTCCCATCTTAGTTATCCCAAAGCACACCTTCTGAAATGTGATACCCCATACAAATTTCACCTACAATTAGTCTACTGTCCTCCTTCTCTCCCCAGTCATGCTTGGAGGTTCTTCTGAATTCTCTTGCTGAGCTTCACATTTTTTACCCACAGTTCCTAATACTGGGAGATTTCAGTGCACATATTGAGAATCCCCTGCGGCTTCACAATAAAGTTCTTATGACCTTCTTACTTGATCACGATCTCTTTCAACATGTACCCTTTCCCATCAAAGGGCAAGGCACACACATGATCTCATCCTGACTCCACAGAACTCTATTCTTGCCATCACTGACAATCAGAGTCATTCTCTCAATCATTTCAGCTTTTCACTTCCTCCTGACAATTCCAGCCTTTAAGCAATGGCTGATAGGCTCCCACTCTTTGCCAAAGAATAACTCCCAGTTCCGTCAAGCAATGTCCTAAGAAGATACCCTTTTTCCTCCAGACTTTGATAGCCTGCCATTGAATTTTCAGGCAGCATTGTGGGCCAAACATTACTCATCTTCACCCCAAAAAAGCCACGCTTCCAGTGTCTTATACAGAATCACCCTGGTATGAGTCTGGCACCGCATCAGATGAGGAAGGCTGAGATTGTGACATAAGGAAATAAGAACATAAGATATGCCATACTGGATCAAACCAAGGTCCATCAAGCCCAATATCCTATTTCCAACTGTGGTCAAGACACGTCACAAGTACCTGGCAGATTCACAAAAAGGTATACAGATTCTAAGTTGCTTATCCCAGAGTAAGCAGTGGATTTCCATGGTCCTCTTTAATAATGGTTTATGGAATTTTCCTCGAGGAATTTGTCCAAACCTTTTTTAAAACCAGCTACATTAACTAGCTTTTACTACATCCTCTGGCAATGAATTCCAGAGTTTGATTATGCGTTGAGTGAAAAAATTAGCTACATTGAAGCTTCATTGCTTGTCCCCTAGTCTTTCTACTTTTTGAAGGAGTAAATAACCAATCTATGTTTACCCGTTCCACTCCATTCATTATTTTATAGACCTCAATCATATCTCCCCTCAGCCATCTCTTTTCCAAGATCCCTAACCTTTTAAGCCTTTCCTCAAAGGGGTATCCTTCCACCCCCTTTACCATTTTGGTGGCTCTTCTCTATACCTTTTCTAATTCCTCTATATCCTTTTTAAGATATGGTGATCAGAATTGCACATAATATTGAAGGTATGGTCAACCGTGGAATGATACAGAGGCATTATAATATCCTTTCCTTATGATTTCTAGCATTCTATTTGCTTTTTTTGGCTGCTGCTGCATACTGGGCAGAGGGTTTCAGTGTATTATCCATGATGATGTCTAAATCGTTTTCCTGGGTGGTGGTTACTAATGTGGAACCTTGCATTGTTTAACCATAGTTTGGGTTGTTCTTTCCTAAATGCATAACTTTGCACTTGTCCACATTAAATTCCATCTGCCATTTGAACATTCAGTCTTCCAGTTTATCAAAGTCCTCTTGCAATTTTTAACAATACTCTTGCATTTTAACATCTTTCAATAATTTAGTGTCATCTTCCACATCAGCGCATAGCCCTGCCTGCCATCCCCTAACCCTGGATATTCAATGCTGCAGCGACAGGCTTATCTGGGGGCGCCGCACTAGCCCTGGCGCCACTGAGGCTAACCGGGTAGTGGTGGTATTGCCCACCCAAAAGAATATTGAGTCCGTAGATTAAGGTGAGTCAGTTGATATAGTGTATCTGGATTTTCAGAAAGCCTTTGACAAAGTCCCTCATGAGATACTCTTGGCGTAATTAAAAAGTCATGGGATAGGAGACAGTATACTGTTGTGGATCAGGAACTGTTTAAAAGACATACAGTAAAGCAGAGTAGGGCTAAATGGCCAATTTTCTCAATGGAGAAAGGTAAATAGTGGAGTACCCCAGGGATCTGTGCTGGACCCACTGCTTTTAAAAATATTCATAAATGGCCTGGCAATTGGAATAATGAGTGAGGTGATCAAATTTGCAGATAGAAACATAGAAATATGATGGCAGAAAAAGACCAAATGGCCTATGTAGTCTGCTCTTCCATATCAACCACAATAGTCCCCTTTTTACCTTTAGAGATCCTCTGTGTTTGTTCCATAATCTTTTGAACTTAAATACTGTCCTCATGTCCACCACCTCCACTGGGAGACTATTCCCCGCATCTACCACTCTTTCCATAAAGAAATATTTCCACATATTATTCCTGAGTCTATCTCCTTTCACTTTCATCCTTGTAGTAGAGCTTGCCTTCAACTGAAAGAGACCCTCCTGTGCATTTATGCCACAGAGGTTTTTAAAGGTCTCTTTCACATCACCCCTGTCCCACCCTTCCTCTAAAGTATACATATTAAGATCTTTAAGTCTGGCCTCATATGCTTCATAATGAAGAAAACCACAAGTGAGCAAGCAGAAAAATATTTGGCTCCTTTTTCCATTTCCTACACTCTGACTTCATCTTTAAACTATGCTGGCAGTAGTTTGGCTTTCCTTCCACCTTTCTTAAAGTGTGGAATACATCTGGCCTGGGCTTCCAAGATAGTCTTTTTAAACAATGCCCGTGCTTGATGTAAACCTTTGCAACTGTCTGATTGTTTGCCCTCCTTCCACCAGGTCTCTGAAATGCCAATTATATCTAAACTTTCATTAAGTGCTATATATTCAAACTCTCCCATCTTACTTTTTAGACTTCTAGCATTTGTATACAGGCATTTCAAAGGTTGTATTGTGTTCATATTAACAATCTGGTTATCAGTTGACAGGGGTACCTTGGAATCATTCAGCTCAGTTTGCTCTGTACTTAAAGGCATCTGAATTACTTATACCTTTATTGGAACCGCTCTTTCGGGATGCCCTAACTTCCCTCTTTGCTTGTATCCTTCAAGGATACACATTCTGAACCATGCGCTCTGGGGAGATGGTCAATTTGCCCCTATTATCTAGTTTAAAAACTGCTCTAGCTCCTTTTTATAGGTTAATGCCAGCAGCCTGGTTCCATCCTGGTTAAGAAGGAGCCCATCCTTTTTGTAAAATCCACCCCCCCCTTCCCCAAAATGTTGCCCAGTTCCTAACAAATCCAAAATCCTCCTTCCTTGGCACCATCATCTCATCCACACATGAGATTCTGGAGCTCTGCCTGCCTTTTGGGTCCTGCACATGGAAGAGGAAGCATTTCTGAGACTGCTACCCTTGAAGTAATGGATTGAAACTTTACATGTTAGATTAATCATCTAGTTTAAAACTACAATTGTATATAAGCTAACAATGTATATAAGCTAACAATTAAAGTCATGTATCCAGTTTACATTTAATTATCCTCAATTTACTATTATCTCCAATCATGTTACAATGTAATAGTTTTGCATGTTATAATGTAATGTTTTTGTTCTTTTGTAAACCATTCTGATTAGCCAAAAAGGCTGTATAGAAAACTCTGAAATAAATAAATATTAAAAGCTTAAATGTGGCTCCCAGAACCTCCCTCCCACAATTTCCTATGTCATTGGTACCAGCATGTACCAAGACAAAAGGCTCTTCCCCTGCACTATCTGAAACCTTGTCTAGGCAGCATATGAGGTCCACAACCTTCACACCAGGCAGGCATATTACCAGGCAAGCCTCACATCTACCAGCCACCCAGCTATCTACATGCCTATTAATTGAATCACCAACTATAACAGCCATCCTAAACCTTGCCTCATGAGCACATGGCTCTGGGATAACCTCCTCGGTGCGAGAGGGTTTTGCATCACCTGGAGAACAGGTCCCAGCTACAAGATCACTTCCTGCCATAACAAGATGATGCTCTCCTTTCACATGACCTCTCTCTTCCATGGCAACAAAGAGGCTGCCAGACTAGAGGTGGGACTTCTCTACTATATCCCTGTAGGTCTCGTCTTTATACATCTCTGTCTGCGTTAGCTCCTCCAGGTTTGCTGCTCTAGCCTCCAGAGATCAAATTTGTTCCCTGAGAGCAAAGAACTCCTTGCATCTTGTGTACAGGTATGACTTTTCACCAACTGGGAGAAAATCATATGTGACACTCAGTGCAAAAGAGTAGATAGCCCCCTCTCGCTGCTAGACTGCTGTCTACATCTTAGCTTTAAAGATTTGTTTAGCTACTTAAATTGTTTATTTACTTAAAGATGCTAAGGATACAGTATTGGCACCAATACAACTACACCTAATAGGTTTCATTCTGCACAATCGGGATATACAGTTTGGACATACGAGACTGTCCCATAAAAAAGAAACAAGACTGTCCCATAAATGTTTTATTACAAAATCTACAGAGAAATTACACAATGTCCCCTTCAAAGTACCCCCCCACCCCCCACCCCCCCCCGAGTTAATGCACTTCTGCATTCGCTTCTGCCACATACGGAAGAAATCAGTAAAGTTCTCCTCCTTGAAGTCCCTCAGCTCCCTTGTCACAGTGGTCTTGATCTCTTCTACAGAGGTGAAATGAATTCCTTTGAGCACAGTCTTCAGCCTGGGGAAGAGCAGAAGTCGCATGGTGCGAGATCTGGGGAATAAGGAGGGTGGTCGAGAGCTGTGATCTGTTTGTTGGCTAAGAACTGCCTCACACTGAGCACAGGGTGTGTGGGTGCGTTGTTGAGGTGGAGCAGCCACGACTTATCTCTCCACAGAGACCACCTGCTGCGCCGAACCTGGTCATGGAGGCGATTGAAGACCTGCTGGTAGAAGTGCTGGTTGACCGTCTGACCCTCAGGCACAAACTCATGATGGACCATTCCCTTCTGGTCAAAGAATGTGATCAGCATGACTTTGATCCTTGATTTGGACATGCGCGTCTTCTTGGGTCTGGGTGACAGTCAAGTCTTCCACCGCAGGCTCTGTCTCTTGCTTTCAGGGTCATACTGGAAGACCCAAGTCTCGTCTCCTGTGATGACTTGGCCAACAAACTCTGGATCTTCTCCAATTTTCTCTAGCAAATCTCGACAAACATTGACCCGGTGCTCCTTCTGGTCGTCCGATAAAAACCTGGGCACCATCTTGGCACACACCTTCCGCATCCCCAGCTTCTGTACCAAGATGGTCTGCACTGACTCCCTGTTCAGGCTGAGCTCCTCAGCTATCATCCGCACCATCAATCTCCAATCACTTCGCACCAGCTGGTTCACTCTGTCAATGTTTTCAGCGGTCTTTGTAGTGGAAGACTGTCCTGACTTGGTGTCATCCTCCACCTCCTCGCGGCCAGTCTTGAAGCATTTGTACCACTCAAAGACTCACAGCCTTGACATTGCATCTTTTCCATAAGCCTTTTGGAGAAGTTAGAGACACTCAGTTAGGCCCTTCTCTAACTTAACCAGAAATTTCAAGTTGATTCTTTGCTCCATATTTCTGCCATCTCCAGTTGCATGACAAAGCGATGGAGCAGTGTGCTACAAAAAAACCTGAAAAAGAAAAACAGAGTGAGAGAGATGAAAAATATTATAGCAGAATATTGGTGAGATGTTGCACAATACAGTGACATAAGCAGTTAGTCAATTGGCATTGAGTCATGGGCATGGCTGCTACAGACTCGTTTCTTTTTTATCACACCTCGTACATCTCCCACTAATCACTTGGGCCGATTCTCTCCCCAGAGCTGCCCACACATACAGAGGAGATGTGCAGGGAGCTCTGAATGGGGAGGAACAGGTGAGCTGGAGTAGGAGTGTGGGCAGGGCAGAGATAGGCCGATGACCCCAGAAGAACAGGGCTGATTCTGATTGCAGCCCTGTATGTCTAGGGGTTGCAAGGAGGGCCAGAGAACTTATTCCACCTTGGAGGTGGAATACGTCTCCTGGCTGGAGGTGATTGACACTGGCGGGCCGCGATTGGAAGGTGAGTGGCAGAAGGGGGTTCCCCATAGCCAGGCCCCAGCCATGGAAAGTCCCTCCTGGGGTCAGGCGATGGAGAAAAGCAAGTTTACTGTGCAGTGGGGAATTGGGTCTCCTGCATGGCATCCTGGTGCCATGGTGATGGGACCCCACTGCACTGAGGATCCATGCAGAAGCATTGAGAGGGTTAGATGGGGAAAGGGCTGTATGTAAAGGGTGGCTGAATTGGGGCCCATCCAGCCTGCCCAAGCCCTTTTCCCTGATTCTACTCTCATGGGAATGTATAGCTCCCGTGGGAGCAGAATCGGATGCCAGACGTCCCCCAAACAAAATTGGCCTCAATAGGTTTAGGAATGTTGTTCAACTCAAGGTGAATTTTCACGGCCTTAATCATTTAATTTATTCTTGATAAGGATAACCAGTTAATCCTGAAAGTGAATTTGACCACCTCTTTCCTTTTAGTAGGTTTAAGAGCCTATAAATTGAAGATTATGCCTGGGGTGGATGGGAGTCTGGGTGGGCACGAGGGAAAGAAACACTAACTGAAAGCTGGCTTGCTGCCACAGTGGCCTAACTGACATTATAAAACACAAAATTTTAAAATAGACACAGATTTTATGAGTTTAAAGACAAAGAATTTCCTTTAACCCAATAGTCTAAGGAATTCCCAGCAGTTGAGTACTTACAAAAGCAGATTCCTTCTCAGCAAAAGCGGTTTCTCTCAGTAGTCCTTCAGACTCAGGACCCAGGATCATCTACCTTAGCCTCCTTTAGACATCACCATGCCTACTACCGCTCAGAGGTAACAGCGTCAAAGAAAGCCTACTTCTCTACTCAGATCACAAACTGAGCTTCTTCATTCAAAATGCTCTTCTTTGTATCCAGGCTGTCATCCCTGAATACCTCCTCATCTCATCATTACACTTGGTCAGGGTCATCATCATATGTTCTTGCCCTTTACTTCTTGAATAATGTCTAATCAGTTCGGCAAACACTACCAGTACCTGTGCCTTTTCTTTTTCCCATTGCCTCTGACCCACCATCTTCCATCCCTATTGGCAACTGAATCTTCCCTCAGAAAGACCTTTAGCTCCATATGGAAATCAATATGTTTGCTGGATCTCATCCACTCATCTTGGGTAGAGGAAGTCTCCTTCATTCCGTTGTCAATCGCTTGTATAATTATCAGTCAGAGTCTTTTGTCTGGTCAGTTCCCCACTCCATGGAAAAAAGCTATCTATCCACTCTTGAAGAAATCCCACAGATCCTCGTAATCCTTCCAACTCAAAGAAAACCTGGTCTTCTCTTAGCTCTCCAACCTCCTCGAACAGACTCATGTGTTCCACCCACAGCAATTTGGATTTCATCTGAAGCATAGCACAGAAACCATCATTACCACCCTTTTCAACAAGGTGCACAGTGCCCCAGAATCAGGAAAAATTGCACTAGTCATTTCTTTAGATTTCTCAAGTGTTAACCATGATTTCTTACTTTCCTGTCTTCATTCAGTCAGTATTCACGGTCTTGTACTCCACTGGTTTCATTCTTTTTTCTCAGGATGCTCCATTTCCAGCTTCATTAATGACCACTCCTTGGATGAGCAGCCACTTTCAGATGGGGTCCCAAAATGCTCCATCCTCGCACCTACACTCTTTAACATCTTCCTAAGTCCTTTACTTACATTAATTCAAAGTATCAGAATTCCAGCCTTTGTCTGTGCAGATGACATCCTGACCATTACTTATATCAGTACTTCAAACCTTGACTTACTATCAACCAATGTCTCACCAAGGTCAAAGACTAACTGTGAAAACTGCTTACTGCTAAATCCCAGTGAATCTACAGCTATATGGCTCATAGGCAGATCACCTCCATAGTAATGTGAAGGGTCATCCAGAACCACGAATAGCAGAGTTGGACGTCCGGCTTGGACGTCCAATCCCTGCTCTTCACAGAGACCTGATTCTGGACCTAGAGCTCCCCGCACATACAAGACTTTTGTGTAGGGAGCTTTAGACAGGGGTGAGAGGGGGAGGTGTCAGGACAGAGAGTGGGTTGTGGGGGGGGGGGGGCCAACTCTGGTCACCTCGGAGGTGGAATAAGTCCCATATGTGGCAGGGACTGGGGCACACAGGGCCTCTGAAGACACAGAGCTGCTAAAGGTAAGTCCCCGCCAACCGGTCTCAGCCTGGCTGCCCCCACCAAGAGCCAGCCAGGCAGCAGGGAAAGGAGAGCAGGGGTGTCAGGCCATTCAGCACTTCTGCACGGCATCCCGGTGCCACAGCGACAAGATGTCATGGCAGCGGGGCTCTATGTTAGAATGGAGGGAGGATTAGCCAGGGAGAGTGCTGCACATCTCGGCTGTCAGAATTGGGGCCCGTCAGGCCCATCCAAGTGCCCCAATTCTGCTTTCGTGGGAATGTCTAGCTCCTGCAGTTGCCAAATTGGGTGCAAATCCAGCATGTCCGTATTTTGGATGTCCAGATGGGCTAGATGTGCCCCGATAGGAATTGGCCTCATAGTATCTGATGACAGATAAAGACCAGTAAGCTGGTTAGAGTAAGTGTACCTGCCACTCTGTGCAGGTCACCCCCCTCTATGCCTTTGTTTAGGATTCTACCCTCTGCTCCATGCAAGTCACCCCCCTCTATTTGTTGAAGTATAAAACATAGTTAAGTTTATTTTGATTTTATCCTCCTGCTATAAAGAGATCTACTGTGTCTGCCCCATGCCATTTTGAATTCCGTCACTGTATTTGCCCCCACCACCTGCATTGGGAGGGCATACCAAGCATCTACCACCCTTTCAGTGAAAAACTATTTCCTGACATTGCTTTTAAGCTTATCTCCTTGCAGCTTTATTTTATGCCCTCTAGTTTTATGGCTTCCCCTTCCTTGAAAAAGGTTTGTTCATTAATACTCTTTAAGTTGTAGGAGACATGGGATGTGGTAAGGGTCAGTGGGGTGGGATCAAAATTGGGTATGGTCAGGAGGGGAGTGAGGTCTGGGAATGATTGGGGGGGGGAGGAACTAATGGTGTTCAAACAGCAGCAGTGCAAAGTGGGAGCATAGATTTTAATGAACTTCTTCTGATGGATATGTGGGGGGTATTCTTTCATTTTTTCCCCCACGTGCAGCTTCTTAAAATCATTGCTCCTGCTAAATGTGGAGAGCCATACACCTGCAGTCCTGCAACTGTTTTACAAGAGACTGTATATTTGGCAGGTTAACTTGTAAAACAGTATTGGAATTCTATATGTCCTGACCTGGGCATGTGACTTGTCTTTTCCACGTCTTATCCAAAATGTGCCTTCGCATATACAAAGAGCATTACTTTTGCTTGGTTAACTTTCTGAGGTATTGTCCTCTTTTTACGAATAAATGCTAATTATTGATCTTTAATTTTCTTGGATTGTATCACATATCTTATTGTTAAATAGTGGCACTTTCTTCTGCATATTGATATATGGAGGGTAATTTAATAAGCGGATAGGTGGCTACGAAGATGCTATTATATAAGGAAAAGTAGGCTCTACTTGTTTTTATAAAGTATTAATGTATGCCTTTATAAAATAATATTGTATGTGGCAGAGAATATGCATTAAGCTAAGGCCTGGACATTTACTCCAGCTGTAGAGCTGGAGTAAATGTCTACAACTCAATTTGTCTAGTAAGCACATAAATTGTAGTATTTTATAATCTGCACAGTATGCTCCACCAAAACTCTGCCCATCTACCTGCCTATCAGCAACGTAGCACGTATGCATCACCATAGGAATGCAGGTTTCTTTCACACTATTCTACTGTATATTTCATAACAAACCACTAATGCTTGTATGTGGCCACATACACACATAAATGACTCACATACCGACAAAGTCGGCGCATATGTTGCCCCCTTATAAAATCCCCCCCCCCCCTTTGAGTCTCCACTACTGCTTAATTTTCAGAATATGTTAGAATGCCCCATCTCATCACAGGAGCTTTAAAACCATGCAGTCACGAAGCACATGACCTTGCGACCATGAGTTGTTATAGGTCCTCTACAAGTCGATCGGCTCATTACTGGCTTCATTCATTCAGACGCAGTGACATGGCAGTGGATCGGTGCCGCTTCCAGGTGCCAGCATGACAAGAACAAATCTGAAGGATTGATAAGCAAAGACTTTCAGATTTTTCTGTGCTACTGAGAGATGGATATGAAACTAACATCCTGAAATGATCTGACCTGGCAGATATCGCCAGTGCTCACTGGCATACCGGCAAAATTCAGACGGCTGACAAGTTTTTAAATAATGTATTCCTTTGGGTCACATTACACAATTATACAGTGAATCAAGGGATACACACATGGGTCTTTTAAGATAAATGATAGGACTGTCTCAGAACTCATTAATATGTCATTAACTAAGCCGACATCGACTAATTAAACAATTAACCCCTTTGTTCTTTTCTTGTTCACCTCGGGGTCATTAACTACTGCTTTACTTTGATTCTTTTCTCCAGTTTTTTCTTTATTAGGTAAAGCGCATATAGAAGAAGATGGAAGTGAACACATTTCTCATTTCTGCATTTGCATATTTAGTCCGTGGTGTATCTGGGTTTGTGCTACTGGTTGGGCGGTGTACAAGGAGCATTTTTGGGGGATAGTTGTGGTAGGTATTTCTCTAAGAAGGATCTGGGAAGGTTATCTGTGTGGTTCAGTGTGTAGGACTTTAAAAGGGTAATTTTAGAATAGGGTGCTTAGGTTAAGTGATTTGGAAGGTACCTCTTTTGCACTTATTTTAAAAAAATCCTAATAAACATCTATTTGTCTTTATAAAATACTAGTGTAAATCCTGCAGCGACAGTGTCTACATTGCATGCATGGACATTGTGCCTGCTCAACAGCAGGTGCAAATGCCCCCAAGAAGACTTTTGCAGTATGCCCATAAAGTAAGATATTTTATAAACTATGTGTGTACATCACGACTTTGTCCTCGTCCCTCCTAGGCCATGCCCACGACAACGCATACATTAAAAATCTGCACCAGCATGCCATTGCTCGTACTTTCACATCTGGCATAATTTTATAAGAACTTTCTTGACACACTCCCAGCACAATAACCACATGCAAAATATTATTCTAATTTTTGTTACCTTATATTTATTATTTTATTATAAAACATAAAGGGAGAAAAAGACCTCAGGATAACTCAATGGTTCCACTATGTGGTGAAATTCATCACCATAGGGAACTATATAGTTTTTACATCACTGATCTAAAAAAAAAACTCCCTTTACCATAATTCAACTAGAGTATTACCAATTCAAAAAAAGTACTTTTTCCAAATCATCAATCCACTTTAACAATTTAATTATCTCAATACAACTTCTGTGCTACATAACTCAACACATTTTCATAAATCTCTTCTTAAACAGGCTCTACGACCTCCAAACCAATCTCCAGGGTTCTGAAAAACAGCAGATAACCCTAGTGACTATATAGTGAATAGCATAATATCAACTTATTTCAAAGTTTCAACTCTGGAACTCCAAAACATCATCGCCTGCACATAATTTCTTCACCCAACAAAGATCTTCGTTTCTCCTTTACAAAGGCTACATCATGGGCTTCTTCTTACTGCAGATGATAGCTGCAGGAGACAACTACGGCGTCTGACGTAACTCTACTTAAAACAACCAATACCCAATCTGCAGTAAGAGGTAGCCTGACTCTGCTTCTGAAATCAACTGAGATCAGGCTCAATCAGGGTAGCAAAGTCATAGTGGCAGCAGCACTATGAAAATTGGATTGTGAAAGTATTATACAATTGCAGCAACATTAAAAAGTAAGGGTCACATTTCAAAATGCTTTGTTCCAGTCTTCTTGGGCATTAACGAACAAAATTTTATATAGATAGTCAAAGGAGGGACATGGGGTAGTATGCATTTGAGATACAGTATGTGAGTATCTCTATAGAATTACATCTCAACTTTCTCGCCTCCAGAGTGCACAGGTCTGAGCCCTTTAGATCTGCAGGTGTTTTAACCCGTAGCCTGTGCACTAGTTTGGAAAAGGAAAATACAGAGGTACTTTCCTTTGGAAGTACCTGCATAGACTTGCGCTTGCCATTTCTGCATGCACATTTTAAGGACAAGAACATAAAAGATGCCATACTGGGTCAGACCAATGGCCTGACCCAGTATCCTGTTTCCTGTTTTCAACAGCAGCCAATCCAGGTCACAAGTACCTGTCAGGTTCCCAGAAGGAATACAGATTCCATGCTGCTTGTCCCATGGGTAAGCAGTGGATTTCTCTGGTCCTCTTTAATAATGGTTTAAGGACTTTTCCTCCAGGAACTTGTCCAAACCTTTTTTAAACACAGCTAAACTAACAGCTTTTACTACATTCTACGGTAATGAATTCAATATGTTCATTTTGTTGAGTTTTCCATGTCGCTTGGGATTTTTCTGGGTTTTTTTTTTTTTTCTATGTTGGGGCAATGTTATCAATAGTGTGCCTCATTGCTCAATAACAAGCACTATTCTTCAATAGTATGCCTATTGTTAAACAGTGCATGCATTATTGAGCAATAGTACACACTATTTAAACTATAATGGGCACTATCCTACAGTACAATAGAACACACCACTGACAATAGAAAAAAAAAACTAAATTTGGGTATGTTTCTATCATTCTAGATTAAAAATGACATGAAACATCAAGAAAGATGTTAATACTTCCCATGTTGTTTCAATTGAATACACGTCTATAGTACTTTTTCCTTACAAAATAATATGCATTGATTATAAAATGTAATCTACATTTGTTGACTTGCTTAACCTTCCTTAAATATGCATCCATGCTTGCCTAGTTTTAATCCAGCTAAAAGGATATACGTTTTTTATGCCTGTGCATACTTTTAGGCAGAGGAAAGGGCTGGGAAATTTTTAGACCAACAATTTACCCAGATGAGCAGAGGAAAGGGAGTTTAAAATGTTAAGATTTGTATAAGTTCCCAAAGTTATCTGGACAAGTCTAAAAATTAACCTACTTGATAGGGATGTGTATTCATTTGAAATGGAATTGGAAATGTCAACGATATTTCACATTTAGTTTCATATCGGTTTTAGGAAATGACAAAATCTTGCCACTTGTTCAATAGTGTGAACTATTTGCCAATAGTGTGCACTATTGCTCAGTAATGTGCACTATAAACCAATAGTGTGTGCTATTTGAGAACAGTGTGCATTATTGACAAAAACTAAGAAGTGATGATAAAACAGAAAAAGACAAAACAAATCAAACATTTTGCACTTTCATCAGAACACAAATGATGTAAAATTGTCTGTACAACTGTACTAACTGTGTAATTCATAACTCTCAGGTAAAATATAAAGAGATTTTATGAAACATAGTAACATAGTAAATGATGGCAGATAAAGACCAGTATGGTCCATCTAGTCTGCCCAGTAAGATGGCAAGAGTAGGTGCATCTGCCGCTCTGTGCAGGCCACCCCTCCCCATGTCTTTGTTTGGGGGTGAACCCACCACTCCATGTAGGAAACCCCTATTTGTTGAGAAATCAGATAGTTAAGTTTATTTTGATTTTATTCTGTTGCTCTAAAGGGATCCACTGTGTCTGTCCCATGCCATTTTTGTATTTGTATTTGTGTTTGCCCCACCACTTCCATTGGGAGGGCATTCCAAGCATCCACGACCCTTTCAGTGAAAAAGTATTTCCTAACATTGCCTTTCAGTTTACCTCCTTGCAGCTTCATGTTATGCCCTCTAGTTTACAGCTTCCCCATCTTTGTTTGATCATTATTTCTCTTTAAGTATTTAAAGGTCTGAATCATATTTCCCCTATCCCGCCTCTCCTCCAGAGTGTACATATTTAGGTCTTCAAGTCTCTTCTCATAAGGCTTCTGACGCAGGCTCCAAATCATTTTGGTCGTCTTCCTCTGAACAGTTTCCAGGTTTTTTACATCCTTTGCAAGATATGGTCTCCAAAACTGAACACAGTATTCCAAGTGAGGCCTCACCAGTGACTTATACAGTGGCATTAGTAGAAAAAGACTAAAATATAACATTGTTCTTTCCTGTCTTCTTAAATTAGATAAACATATCCTCACAACTTTATTCCTAATTCATAATCCAATCATAGGAGTTATTAGGAAGAAATACAGATCTTCAAGCATCTTAACCCACTCTTCTGAAAAATTTAGCACCCTGCCTTACATTTTTGTATTTGCTTAAGAGGTGCACAGTCTTTTGAAAACAGATAAGTTCCTCCTGCAAAATCATCATTGTGGAATTGAGAAGATACAGCAAACTGCTGACGGGTGCTACAGCGTTACCATGCACTAGCACCATCAACTTACGTTATTTGTCAATATGTCCCTTTGCATAAAATGGGACCTGTAGTAAAATATGCCCATTAATGTGTTTTTGTACTCAGAAATGTGATTGTGCACTTAAGTAAACCTATCCCTAAAACTTGAATCTGACCATTTCATGTCTTCATAGGTTCAATAAGAATAATGAAGTTCAGATAGGTCTACTGTACTGTTATCTCCTTTGTATGAAAACACTACGTTCATGTTACTATTCAGGAGAACACACTACCTCTGCAAAATATAAGCTTGACTTTTTCAGGCAATTTGATATTCTTATTGAAAACTAATTTTAGATTTCTTTTTGAGAGCACTAATTCCGATACATACATTAGAACCAGGTTTATTCTAGGCTGGAATGGAGAAATTGTTGATTTTGATCCCAGATTTCTTCTGTACTAGACTATTTCAGTAAAGTAGAAGTCAAGTTTAGTGTGACTTGCAATGGCACTAGCTGTTACATGAAAGGAATCCATAAAAAAAGATCTGACAAAAGATACTGCTAAGAAAATATATCTTTCCAATCACAATCCTGCTAAAGTGAGATATCATTTATGGGATAGCTTTTACAAAGCCTCTCTATTTTCTAAATTACACTACTGGCGGGGCTTGCAGTTTTATTACTCCCCATTGACATAGCTATTTCTGTACAAAGTTAAGAGGTGCACAGTCTTTTGAAAACAGATAAGTTCCTCTGACAGTAGCATAGCAAATGATGGCAGATAAAGACCAGCATGACCCATCTAGTCTGCCCAGTAAGGTGGTTAGGGTGAAACTGCCGCTCCATGCAGGTCATCCCACTGTATGCTTTATTTAAAATTTTAATTGCTACTCCACGCAGGTAATCAAATGTGCCTCTTTTCACCCCTACCTCCCCCATCTCTTCACCACCCCTCCCCCCACATGCACATTCCAGCTCTGCCTTTATGCATCTAGTCTTCCAATTTATCAAGGTCTTTTTTGCAATTTTTCACACTCCTCTAGGGTTTTAACAACTTTCAATAATTTTGTGTCATCTACAAATTTGAGTACCCCACTATTCACCTTTCTTGATTTTGAAGATTGGCCATTTAGCCCTATCCTGTGCTTTCTATCTTTTAACCAATTCATGATCCACAATAGTACACTACCTCCTATCCCATGACTTTTTAATTTGGCCCAGAGTCTCTTATGAGGGACCTTGTCAAAGGCTTTCTGAAAATCCAGATACAACCAGCTCACCTTGGTCTTTCTGTTTATTCACACCTTCAATAGTAAGAAAATACTTTCCTTGGCTAAATCCAAGTTGGCTGTCTCCCATTAAGCCATGACTATCTACAAGTTCAGTAATTTTATTCTTTATAATGGCTGCTACCACTTTGCCTGGTACTGATGTCAGACTCATCAGTCTGTAGCTTCCTGGATCACCTCAGAACCCTTTTTAAAAATTGGCATTACATTGGCCATTCTCTAATCTTCAGGTACTACAAATGATTTTAATAATAGTTCACAGATTAGTAATTCTGCAATCTCATATTTCAGTTCTTTCAACACCCTCAGATGTATACCATCTGGTCCAGGAGGTTTACTACTCTTCAGTTTATCAAATTCTTGTAATATATCATCCCAATTTATCATTATTTCTTTCATTTCTTCCAATATATCACCTTTAAATACGATTTTAGGCATGGATAATTTCCCTATATCTTCTTCAGTAAAGCCCAAAGCAAAGAATTCATTCAGTATCTCTGCTATGGCCTTTCCTCCCTTAGTGCGCCTTTTACCCCTCTATCATCCAATGGTCCAGCTGACTCACAGGTTTTTTTGCTATGAATGTACTTGAAAAAGCTTTTATTATGCATTTTTGATTCCTTGGCAAGCTTTTTTTTCAAATTATCACTTTGCCTGCCTTATCAATGCCTTGTGTCTAACCTGCCAGTGCTTACGCTGCTTCCTGTTTTCATTATTTGGCTCCTTTTTCTATTTCCTGAAAGATGCTTTTTTCACTGCAACAGCCTCTCTGACCTCACCTTTAAACCATGCTGGCAGTTTTTTAGCTTTCCATCCACTTTTCTTAAAGTATGGAATACATCAGGTCTGGGATTCCAAGATAATATTTTTAAACAACACCCATATTTGATGTAAATCTTTAACCTTTACAGCTGCTTCTTTTAGTTTTTTCTTAACTATTTTCCTCATTTTATCAGTTGCCCTTTTGAAAATTAAAAAAGTTGTGGATTTCCTTGCCGTCCTGCTTCCATTTATTAAATCAGATATGATCATTCTATGATCAATATTGCCGGGTGCCCCAATGCCTTTATCTCTTGCACCAGATCCTATATTCCACTAAGGACTAGGTCCAAAATAGCTTCCCCTCTTGGTAGTTCATGAACCATGTCCTGCTATGACACTGACCCAGTCGATACCGGCAGGGCCAGCCCGTCCATTGAGCGAGAATGTTTTTTGCACAGGGCCCCGCGTTTCAGGGGGCCCCGCGCAAAGAACATTCCGCTTTAAAAGTAGAATTAAAAAAAAAAAAAAAAGCTGTCTGCTGCCGCTACCGCGGCAGTAGAAACAATATCGCATGTCCCGCGGGCCCCCCCCCCCTCCTCCTGCCCGGCAGATCCCTTCCTGCTTGCCTGCCTGCTTCAGTCAGTTCTTCTCCGCTTCGGCTTTCAGAGCCGCGAAGGGAGAGCTTCTCCCTCACGACTCTGTTAAGCTCACCGGGGCAGATGGGAAATTTCCCATAAGCCCCAGCGGGCTTAACAGAGTCATGAGGGAGAAGCTCTCCCTTCGCGGTTCTAAGCCGAAGCGGAGAAGAACTGACTGAAGCAGGCAGGCAAGCAGGAAGGGATCTGCCGGGCAGGAGGAGGGGGGGCCCCGCGGGACATGCGATATTGCTGCTACCGCCGCGGCAGCGGCAGCAGCCAGCTTTTTTTTTAAGTTTTAATTTTCCCGGGGGGGGGGAGTAGGACTTGATGTGGGCTGGGGGGGGAGTAGGACTTGATGGGGGGGAGTAGGACTTGATGGGGGGGGAGTAGGACTTGATGTGGGCTGGGGGGGGAGTAGGACTTGAGGTGGGCTGATGTGGTTAGGACTGGTAATGTGCTGTGGGCTGATGGAGGGGTTAGGACTGGTAATGGGCTATGGGGGGGCTAGGACTGGAAATGGGCTGATGGGGGGTTAGGACTTGAGGTGTGCTGATGGGGTTAGGACTGGTAATGTGCTTTGGGCTGATGTGGGGGGTTAGGACTGGTAATGGGCTATGGGGGGCTAGCACTGGAAATGGGCTGATGGGGGGTTCGGACTTGAGGTGGGCTGATGGGGTTAGGACTGGTAATTTGCTATGGGCTGATGGGGGGTTAGGGCTGGTAATGGGTTGGGGGGTTGCTAGGACTGGAAATGGGCTGAGTGGAAGGGGAGGATTGAACTGCAAATAGATGATGCGGAGGGGGCCTAGTAATGAAAATGGGCTGAGTGGAAGGGGGACTTGATCTGCAAATAGCTGATGGGGAGGGGGCTTGGAATGGAAATGGGCTGTGAGAGTAGGGAGCTAGGACTGGAAATGGGCTGAGTGGGGGGGGGAGCTAGGACAGGTAATTGGCTGATGGAGGGGCTAGGATAGGACTGAAAATGGGCTGTTGGTGGGAGCTAAGATTGGAAATGGGCTGTAGTGGGGGGGCTTGCATTGAAATGGACTCATGGAGGGGCTAGAACTGGAAGTAGGCTCATAGGTGGCTTGGATTGAAATGGGCTGAGTGGAGGGGAGCTAGGATTTGACATGGGCTGATGATGGGGCTAGAAAAGGACTAGAAATGGGCTGATGGGGGGCTGGGATTGGAAATGAGCTGATGGAGGGACTCAGATAGGACTGGAAATGGATAGGGGAGCTAGGACTGGAAATGGGCTGATGGGCTAGGACTGGAAATGGGCTGATGCGGGGACTAGAAGGGAGTGGATGCTGGGTGGGGCTGGAACTAGAAGGGAGCTGATTTTGGGGGAGGATTAGAATGGGATGGGGCTGGGAGAGTGAAATGGAACGGGGAAAAATATTTTGTGTGGGAGGGAAGAAAAATCTACAATTGGCCGGGTATTAGGAGAGTATGTGGGGATTGAGGATGGAGGGGTAAAATTTGAGTGGATGAAATAGGAATGAGGAAAGAGCAAAAGGAGAAAGATTAGTATGTTAAAGCAGATGTAGAGAGAGAATGGAAAAAAAACTAGAAGAAAGGATAGATGGACAGCAGATGATGGAGAGTTAACAGAAGACACAAAGAAACCAGAAGAAAGTGGCTGGAGCAATTGCAACTGAAAAAAAATGCACAAAAGGTAGAAAAATATCTCTTTATTTTGAATTTATTAACTGGAATATGTCAGCTCTGGGAAATGTGCATCATGAACGTCTATGCTTTGTTTAGTACAAGAGGAAATTAATTTATAGTTGTATTTCTACAGTGTTGCTGTACATTCTAAGTTGGCTTTTGGGGTTCCCATTTTAATTATTATCTTCCTGTTTCTAAATTGTGATTTCTTGTTTGGTGATGGTCTATATTCTGCATGTGTAACTGAGCTGAGGTATTCTGTTTATGTAATTCCTATTTGACATTGCCACTTGTTCTCTTTCCCCAGTAGGTCATGTATTGTTATTCTCTGAAATGTATTGGTTTAATATTGGCAGTGTTGCCTTTTGATAGGTAGGGTCTGGTGCTTTGTGAGTCCTGGTAGTGCTGTTATGATATGGCGGGTTTGCTATGGGTTCTAAATAACCAACAGACTTAGAGAAACATTCACACATACATATTTTTATTGGAACTCACACCTTGAAGGACAATGCTTCTCGTGGCGTGCTGTTCCCTTTTATTCTTTATATAGGGACGCAACCCTAGCATGCGTTCAAAGGGGATATCTACTCCTCAACATCAACCAGTTAACATTCTTTCATTCAGGAAAAGCCCTCTTAGAAGCCACTTATCTGAACGGAGACTTTCCACAGTTCATAGGCAACTCGGCGTCTTCCCCAGCTCATAGATAGACTCAACGTCCACTCCTGATGGTAAATGGAGAAGTCCCTTTATCAGCCGATACCGGGTAAAACCCAACACCTCCAAATCAATGTAACCAACAGGGAAGGTCATCCGATATGACTTCTGAGACTTATTCAAGTAGCAACCATACGAGAGTCTCCCCTCATTTTCTGTCATTTTCAGACTCTCGTATGGTTGCTACTTGAATAGAGTCTATCTATGAGCTGGGGAAGACGCCGAGTTGCCTATGAACTGTGGAAAGTCTCCGTTCAGATAAGTGGCTTCTAAGAGGGTTTTACCTGAATGAAAGAATGTTAACTGGTTGATGTTGAGGGATAGATATCCCCTTTGAACGCATGTTAGGGTTGCGTCCCTATATAAAGGTTAAAAGGAAACAGCACGCCACAAGAAGGATTGTCCTTCAAAGTGTGAGTTCCAACAAAAATATGTAAGTGTGAATGTTTCTCTGAGTCTGTTGGTTATATATGTGGGAGACATACGAGATTCAGGATGTAGAATGGGTTCTAAATGGGCAGTGTTTGTAGTAGTTCCTAATGTGCCTGACGGTTGCACTGGATTATAGTAATGTAGAAATCTTTTAGTCTTTCTTTATCCATACACTCATTAAGAGGCATGTTTACTAAAAGTTAGTGTATGGTAACATTATGCAAATATTTATGCAAATGAGGCCCCTTATGCAAATGAGGCCCCGCACCGAGTCTCTGCACATGGCCCCGCACCCCCCTTGGGCCACCCCTGGATACCGGGGTAATTGAAATTACCCATTATTACTGTGTTGTAACTTTTGTTAACTTCCCTGATTTCTCTTAGCATTTCATTATCTGTTTATTCTGGCCAGACGGTTGGTAATATACCCCCACTGCCATCACCTTTCCCTTTTTACATAGGGTTTCTATCTATAGAGATTCTACAGCATATTTTGTTTCATGAAAAACTTTAATCCTATGTGACTTAATGCCCTCTCTAACATAAAGCGCAACCCCTCCACCAATTTGATCTACCCTATTTTATTTATTGTTTGTGAGTTTTTCTATACCGCCCCTTCCCATGATCAAAGGTGGTTTACAATGAAGCAAACCAGTACACATAAACTCAGAGCAACAATGATACATTAAACTACGAGTAAACTATTTACCTGGGCTTACTATAGGGGTCATTGGTGGACAGCGGAGTAGGAGTGATGCCAATACTCTTCCATTCCTGCAGTCTGCATGCCAGCCCCTTCTACACACTGATGAGGCACCAGATCCCCCCCCCCCCCAACCTCTGATCTCCCTGGCATTTACCAGGGATGTCCCTCGTGGGTTAATGGGGAGGGGGAGGAGTGATCCTCAAATGCTTCTGCCCCATACTCTGCTTGGGTTCAAGATGGTATCTCTGATCTCTAGAGCTAGTCTCGCAGAACTACCACTTGCTGTCAAGCTGTCATCTGGAGATATCAATCCAAATTTTGTCACACTCCCAGGACAAATCCACACGCAAATCCTCAAATCTTATTCATATCCCTCTCTTTCCCCCTCCCCCTCTCCCTTTCTCTTGGGCCTAGTGGAATGCACCCTCTATCTCAAATAAGCTTGACTTTAATCATGATCTCTTTATCTCTCCATCTTTTGCCCTAACTGAGACCTGACTCCTCCCAAAAGACTCAGTGTCAGTTGCAGCCCTCTGTCAAGGCAGTTACCAGTTCTCCAACATGCTTCATCCCACTGGCCACAGTGGTGCTGTTAGGTTTCTACTCTCTCATTCCTGCCAATTTCAACCTCTCCTTCTGCCTCAGTCCCACTCCTTTCCCTCCTTTGAAGTCCACTCCATCTGCCATTACCTCTCCAGATAGCTGTTATTTATCGACCCCTTGACAAGTCTACCACTACCTTTCTCACTGACTTCGACTTGTGACTTTCCTTTATCTGGATTTCTTTTAGGCACCATTGTGGATAGTATATTGAAACCTTCCACCCAGTGTGCAGTAGCGGCCAAGAAAGCAAATAGAATGCTAGGAATCATAAGGAATGGACTAGAGAAGAAAACAAAGGATATTATATAATGTTTCTGTATCATTCCATGGTGTAACGGCACCTTGAATATTATGTGCAGTTCTGGTTTCCATATCTTAAAAAAGATATAGCTGAATTAGAAAAGGTACAAAGAAGAGAGACAAAAATGGTAAAGGGAATGGAAGGATACCCCTATGAGGAGACGCTTCAAAGGTTGTGGCTCTTTAACTTGGAAAAGAGACGACTGAGGGGGGGTATGATAGAGGTCTATAAATTAATGAATGGAGTGGAACGGGTAAACATAGATTGGTTGTTTACATCATCAGAAAGTAGAAAGACTAGAGGACACATAATGAAGCTACAGTGCAATCCATTCAAGACTAATAAGAGAAAATAATTTTTCATTCAATGTGTAATCAAACTCTGGAATTTGTTACTGGAGGATGTAATAAAAGCAATTAGTGTAGTTGGGTTTTAAAAAAAGGGTGGACAAATTCCTTGAGGAAAGATCCATAAACCCTTATTAAAGAGGACCTGGGAAAACCACTGCTTGCCCCGGGACAAATATTGTGGAAACTATGTGCCTCTTTGGGTACCTGCCAGGTACTTGTGGCCTAGATTGACCACTGTTGGAAACAGCATACTGGGCATGATGGACCTTGGTCTGACTCAGTAAGGCATTTCTTATGTTCTTATGGATTCATCTTCCCCCTTCCTTATTCTCGAGGATTTTAATATTCACGTTGATAATCCCTCTGACCCTTATGTTTTAAATCTCCTTTCCCTTACCTCCTCATTCAACCTCCATCTTTGCTCTACTGCTCCCACTCACCAGCATGGCCACTGCCTCAAAACTGTCTTCTTCTCTAAGTGCTTACCCTCAAACTTCTATACCTCAGTTATTCCTTTATCTGACCATCACCTGCTAAGCTTAAGTCTTCATCACCCCCTGTCTCAATCTTGCCCAGTCACCTCCAACCTCTTTAGAAATCTTCATGCTATTGACCCATCAGCTCATTCCATTACTGTCTCATCAGCTCTTTCCTCCACTATGTCATCAGAGTCTGTTGATGAGGAAGTAGCTTCCTAAAACACTGCACTCTATCTGCTCTGGATGCTGTTGCTCCACCCAAGCCACATCTTGTGAGGCATACTACACCTCAGCCTTGGCTGTCTTTGACTACCCACTATCTACGTTCCTGTGCCTGCTCACCTGAGTGAACCTGGTTCAAATCCCACACCCTTACAGACTCTCTACACTTCAAATTCATGCTTGCCTCTTTCCAGTCAGCCATAGCACTCGCCAAACAAGTTAGTCCATCTGACTAACTCTCTTGCCTCTGACCCTCGCTGTGGATAGTGCTCTACTACACCCTCTTTCCTCGGCTTGCAACCTTGGGGGCCTCTTTGACTCCTTCCTCTCCTTCCTCACACGCATTCAACTGACAGCTAAAACCTGTCACTTCTTTCTCTATAACATCAGCAAAATCCACACCTTTCTTTCTGAACACAATACTATGACAGTTATCCACTCTTTAGTCACCTACCATCTAGACTTTTGCAACCTCCTCTTTGCTGGTCTCCCTCTGAATCATCTCGCTCCTCTTCAATCTGTTCAAAACTCAGCTGTGTGGCTAATCTTCCACCAGCCTCAATACGCTCATATAACCCCTCTTCTCAAATCACTTCACTGGCTCCCTATCCATTTCCATATCCAGTTCAAACTTCTCCTACTGACCTATTCTGCTGCTTCTCACTACCTTTCCTCTCTTATCTCTACCTACACCCTTTCTTGAGATCTCCGCTCTTCTGGCAAATCACTTCTATCAGTGCCCTTCTCTTCTACTGCCAATTCCAGACTTCGAACCTTTCACTTTGCTGCTCCTTATACCTGGAAGAAATTATCTGAGTCTGTACAATAGGCTTCATCTTCAAATCCAGCTCTCTTCAAATTCAGCCATCTTCAAATTCAGCCCTCTTCAAATCCAGGCTGAAAAGTCACCTCTTCGAGGCCACTTTTGGATCCTGATCCACTTGGTCTCCTATGTGTTTCCTTACCATTCCCTTAGTTGTATTCCTGTTCTTAAATGTTGTGTTGTTTGTCTTGAATAGATTGTAAGCTCCAATGAGCAGGAATTGTTTCTTCCGTATCATCCTCCTAGACCATTCCAGAAAAGCAGGTTATCTCCCCCAACCGGCAGATGTTGATATAGAGATAGTACCAGAAGAGCTGCGACATCATCACTGGTATGATAGTACAACCAGGGACACTCTTCAGTATTTTCTCTGTCTTAGCAGATGCTGGTTACATTTCAGTACAGCTAAGTGTTTCAGCGGTTGCTGACCATTGGTGGACACAAGACAGTCCAGCTGAACTCAGTCAATGGGAGTATAGGAGATTTCCCATCTGGTGGACTGATCTATCTGGGGAGGGGGGAGGGGCAACTTCTGGCTACAAGAGTTAGTTAAGTTGCCAGAGAATACCTCTTGAGATTGCCTGGTTTGCCTTCTAATTTTTCTTTTGGTTTTTTGGTTTTAGTTGTACACCGCTTTAATACTCCAGTAATGGGCAGTATATCAAATGTTGCCAATAAAGATAAATATAAAGATAAAGAACCCTTATACATTGCATCCTTAGTCCAAATGGTGAAGTTCTAGCACAGCTTCAGGCAACTCACAGTGTTTACCTCCTTTCCCCTCATCCACTGTCTCCTAGCCCGGGCCCAAGACGAAGCCTTTATAGTACGTGAGTACCTCTGAAAGGAGAGTCTTGTGTTCCTGCTCTGCTTGCCACAATTCTTGCTGGCGGCATTCTAATTCCCACTCAAAGCTCCTGTTCTGCGCTTTGGGGATTTTTGGTGGCAGCCTGCCTCACACTGGAATAGAGGCCCTGCTCACAGCTCACTCCTTTCTAATTTCCCACCCAAAGCTCCTATCCTGCACTTGGAGGATTTCTTCGGGTGCTGCCTGTTTCCCACTGAAATGGCAATCCTGCTCTCGGCTCATTCCCGCCAACAGAGGCTATTCTACACCTTGTGGCCTGTGGCCTGCTTCCTGCCAAAACGCCGATCCTTCCCTTAGCATATGCATGCATGGAGGCATTCACAGCTCTCTTCCCGACTGCCTGGGATTTGGTAAATTATGCCACTATCTCATTGAGCAGATGTGCACTGCTTGCTCCACTCATCTGGATGAATCTTCGTCAGCCAAGCTCTCGCCAACTGTGGGCAGTGACTTGGAGCCTGAAAATGTGCATTCATCACCTGCATCTTCAGGCCTTCTGGACCCTATGGCAGTACAGATTTGAGCACCGAAGCCTGCAGATATTTCTCCTCCAGCTCTATCACCCTCCAGAATGGAGGCCACGGCACAGCCAGCATAAAGCACCTCAGGGCAGGGTCCTGAAGTGGCAGAGTTTGCCGCTCTTTTCCAACAAGCTTGGTTCTCTGGAAAGTGGGTCAGAACATGATTCAACTGCCGCTGCCTGCTTTGCCACCCTCTGCCAGTCCCAGCAGCACTAAGAAGTGGGCCCATAGACCAAGTTCTGACCAGGGTGGTACCAGACCCCGCAAGTCTCTGGCGTTGGTTCTTGATGACCTGGACTCCCCCCGAAGAGGAGCTGTGTATTCCTGAGACTGCTGCAACTGTTTCTCAGTCCATCTCAGAACCCATCCTTAAAGGGGCCAAGGCTCCGCCAAGAGCCTTCCCTTTCCCACCTGAGCTGCAACAGATGGTCTTTGAGAATGGGAAAAGCCAGACACCACCCTTCGAGTGGCCCAGTGTTTGGGTCAGATATATCCCTGGTCACAGGATGGCCTATAATGCTGGCTGCAGTACCCAAAGGTGGAAGGTGGAGCAACCATGCGTAACTCACATGATCGCAAGATGGAAGGTCTGCTGAGACAGCCTTTTCAGTGTCCTTCTTGAGGGTTCAGACTGGTGGCCTGGGCCCTTCTGCACTGGATTCAGTTATTCACAGAGGATGATAACACCTCCCATCTGGAGTTCATTGCAGCCTTCCCGGCAGATGCCTTTTATGACCTCCTCCAGCTCGCTAACTGTGGAACGGCAGTGGGGAACATAGCCTGCCACTGGCTGTGACTGTGAGGATGGTCAGCCGATACAGAATCTAAGGTTCGCCTAACCAGTCTTCCCTTCAAGAGGTCCCTACTGTTTGGGGATGACTTGGAAAAACTCAAGGATCTCATGAGGTCAAACCCCAGTGGCTACCAGAAGATAAGCCTAAGTCCACCAAGCATTCCACCTCTTTTTCAGCCTCCACCTCCTCATGTTCGGGGTTCTGAGACTACCACCACTACCAGCAAGGTCGGGCTGCCCCCTCCTTGTATTTTGGCTCAGGGAGCAGCAGTCGGTCCTTTCACAGGCACAACAAGGTCAAGGGGGCTCTGGCTCCTCCCAGAAGTCTGCACCCACCTCCTGCTCCTCATGCTTACGGGTGGAAGGTCCTCTTCATGGGGCCATGGGCAGGGGGTGGCTGCGGCACTTTTGGCATGAGTGGACCCAAATTACTTCCTCACCTCTTCTTGAAGCGCCACCTTGAAACGCGAGGTCATCCACGCAACTCTTCAGCACCTCCAGCTATTGTGCACCATTATCCTTGTACCTACTGATGAACGAGGTGCGTGGCATTAGTCCATTAATTTTGTTGTGTCAAAGAAGGACAGCACATTTGGATCTGCAAGGAGTCAACAGCAACCTGTGCATGCCCTGATTCCACATGGAGACCCTTCGGTCAATCAAGCAGTCCGGTCATCCCAAAGAGTTTCTTGCCATGCTGAATCTCATGAGGCATACCTTCATATACTCATTCATCAGGCATGCCAACACTTCCTCAGATTTGCCATACTGGGATAGCACTTCCAGTTCTGTGCACTCCCCTTTGGTCTTGCCATGGCTCCTCATACCTTTTCCAAAGTCATGGTAATGGTTGCCAGGGTGCTTCAGCACAACAGCATCTACATGCATCCTTATCTGGATGACTGGCTGATTCGAGCGCAGTCTATGCCTGCTGCTGAGAAGGCCATCTGGACCATAGTCGAGCTCCTGGAGATGCTGGGCTGGATCGTCAACCATGAAAAGAGTTGCCTCCACCCAACCTAGACCCTTGAGTTCTTCAGTGCCCAGCTTGATACCACACAGGGATAGTGTGTTTCCCGCAAGACCATTGTTTCTGGTTTCGCCGGCAACTTCACAACTTCCTGGAGAACCTGGCCCCACAGGAATGGGATTATTGGCAGCTCCTCAGGGCAATGGCACCAACCTTGGATGTGGTTCCTTAGGCCCAGGCATGCATGCACCACCTGCAGAAAGCACTGTTGGCCCAGTGGTCCCCACGCTCACAGAATTATTTGATCCAAGGCTCTCTCCTGCACATCGTGTGGAACAACCTGTGTTAGTGGGACTCCACTAACCATCTGCTCGGATGAGACCCACTGGCTACTCCCTCATGGGTGGTAGTGACAACAGATGCCAGCTTGTCATGCTGGGGGTCCCATTATCTGGACCAGTCCATATGTGGCTCCTGGTCAGTACTGAAAGCCAAGTGGGCCATCATTCGCCTCAAACCACGGGCCATTTGTCTGGCAGTCTTGCACTTCTACTGAGGAGGAAGATGGTCAGTATCCTGTCAGAGAATGCCATGGTGGTAGCCTATGTCAATTGCCAGGGGGGCACAAGATGCCTCAGTGTGGCATGTGAAATGCACCTGCTGTTCCCTGGGGTGGAATCCAATCTTCTCGCTATCTCAGCTCAACATATTGTGAGAGAAGACAACATGCAGGCAGACTACCTCAGCCAGCACCGTCTCGACCCCAGTGAGTGGGAATTGGTGCCATGGGCCTTCCAGTGCATAGTACAGTGCTGGAGGTCTCCAGAGATGGACCTGATGGTGGCTCCTGGAACCAACAAAGTCCATCCCCGCTATTCACCCCCCTGCCAGCCATGGCAAAATCCTCCCTATACAATCAATGCATTTGTACAAGGAGGCTTAGACGGGGGCAGGAGGGGGCATTCTGGAGGTGGAGCGAGGGCGTGGCATGGGCGGTCTGCAACCCCAGATGTACAGGCCCAATTCTGAGGTTGGCCTTGTACGTCTAGGGCTGTGAACTTAGATGAGGGACTTATTCCACTGCAGAGGTGGAATAAGTCCCCCTGGACATTGGGAGATCCTGCTGCCGGGCCAGGTAAAACAGGTAGGAAAGATCCCCACAGCCGGACCCTGGCCATGAGAGGCCGGATCAATGGTCCGGCTGCAGATAATGAAGGAAATCGGTGGTGGCTGGCATTCACGGCTCCAGAATAGAGTCACAGTGCCACAGTGAGAGGATGCCATCATATTGTGGCTCCAATCAGGTGCCTGATTGAGGTATCCAAGGCTCTGCTGTGCATGCAGGCCAATCAGAATCGGGGCCCAGCCTGCACATTCAGGCCCTAGAGCAGATTCTGATCCTGTGGGATCAGAATTGGGTCTACTTCTGGGTGTCCCAATTCTGATCAGGTGCATGGGGGCCTGGACAGCCACATTGGAATGTGCCTCCACATCAACTGGCACACCTTTATCTATATGTATTGTCACCCACTAATGTACCCAGAGGCTAGAAAGGGCTTGGGTCGTTTGATGGGGCAGTATTTTTATGGCTTTAGAGCTCCTATGAAGGCTTTAGCAAGGCCTTCTGGATCCTGCAGTTTTCACCGTTAGCCAAAGAAGTGTAGTTGAAGCAGAGGGTAAGGTTTAAACTCAGGCTTTATTCCCCGTCCGGGGTGGATTCATAACAGTGGAACTTAAAGCAGGTCAGACCCTTCGTCTGATAACACAATTAAAGAAAAATACTTTCAACACAACTTAGCTTTCTTCAGCATTAAACCCGGAACAAAAAGTAACAGAAAACAGTTCCTTTTACTCACGGAACTCTTGCACCTGTTTCTTCTCATAAACAGTTCTGGCTGCTTTTAACATAGGGATGCTATACAATCAGATAATGTGTACGTGCAATCCATCTCATTTTCCTCTAAGGATTCTTCAAGAGGTTCAATCTGCATTTCCTCTCCATCAGAGTAAACTTCAGGCTCCCAATTGCCGTTAAAGTTATAAGGTTCTTGTCGGGGAGTTAAAACACTCTCCTCCCCCACTATACTAGTGGCCTGTGGGTAACTACCGTATTTCCTGTAGTTGGGTTCCTGAGAACTACAGAGCTCTTGGTACGTGCATAGAAAGTCAGGGTATTGCAAACCTCTCTTATTAGGGTAAATACGCCTACCTTTAGGCACTGCTGTTTCCTGCTCTCTCGGATAAGCACAGCTCTGCTTTGAAGCCCCTTTTCCACGGTGTTTCTCTGACTCATTCAAATGTGCTTCAGGGTAAAAGTTTTCCCCTTCTGCATTTCTGGTGTTAGGTAATTTATATCTTAAAGCCTTGGCTGTTGGACTGCCTTCTCTGCTTGCCTCACAGCAACGCTCCTGGGGATATTGAGAGGCTGTGCACTGCTGTTCCCAACAGCTTCTCTGAGAGTCACCAACCTCCTGTGCTCTGGATAATCCCCTTGGCTCCATCCTCACAGCTCCACGGACACTGCCCTCAAGCTCAGCAGTTCCTAACGCTTCTCCCGTAGTTCCAACTACAGCCCTTGTAGTTCCTACTACTTCTCTCTCAGTTCTACTTTCTCCTTCAGTTCTCTCTCTACCTCCCGGTAAGTGATTTTTAAGTACGTTCAAATTGGTGTTAGCCTGGGTTCCGCCCCCATGCAGGTGCTCTTCATTTTCTAATGAATTCTGTGCTCCCTTTCTGTTCGGGCGTTCCCTAACACCACGTGGCTTTGTTTTCATCTGTTGCTCATAGCAACCTTTCCCCATGTGTGAACCTGAGCTGTCAGTTTCCCTTACATTTTGCTCACAATCCCCTACTTCCATGGGTTCTGATGGCACTACCTTATGACAGAATCTATAGTAGATTAGTGAGACAAGACTTTCCTTGGCTAAATCCATGTTGACTTTGTCTCATTAAACCATGACTATCTATATGTTCAGTAATTCTTTTTATAATGGTTGCTCCCATTTTGCATGGCACTGACATTAGGTCACTGGTCTGTAGTTTCCTAGATCACCCCTTTTTAAAAGTTGGCGTAATGTTGGCCACTCTCCAACTTTCAGGTACTATAGATAATTTTAATGATAGTTTACAAATTTCTAATAGTAGGTCTGCAATTTCATTTTTGAGTTCTTTCAACACCTTAGGATGCATACCATTCAGTCCAGGTGATTTGCTACTCTTTAATTTATAAAATTTCTGTATTACATTTCCTTAGTTTATCAAGATTTGTTTCAATTAAGAACATAAGAAATGCCATACTGGGTCAGACCAAGGTCCATTAAGCCCAGTATCCTATTTCCAACATGGCCAATGCAGGTCACGAGTACCTGTCAGGCTTCAAAAAAGGTACACTGATTCCACGATGCTTATCCTGCGGTAAGCAGAGATTTACCTGGTTCTCCTTAATATTGGCATATAGACTTTTCCTTCAGGAACTTGTCCAAACCTTTTTAAACCCAACTACACTAATAGCTTTTACCACATCCTCTGGTAATGAATTTCAGAGTTTGATTATGCATTCTTCCAATACATCACCTTTAAATATCATTTCTAGCATAGGTAAGTTTTCTATATCTTCTTCATTAAAAGCCAACGTAAAGAATTCATTTAGTCTCTCCACTATGGCCTTGTCCTCCCTTAGTGCCCCTTTTGCCTCTTTATCATTTTATTGTCCACTCTCTGACAAGATTTTATTACAAATGTACTTGAAAACGTTTTTATTAAACATTTTTTCATCCACAACAAACTTCATTTCACATTCTGTCTTTACCTGCCTTATCAATGCCTTGCATTTAACTTGTCAGTGCTTATGTTGTTTCCTGTTTTCATCAATAGGCTCCTTTCTCCATTTTCTGAAAAATGTTCTCTGACTTCACCTTTAAACTATGCCAACTGTCATTTGGCCTTCCTTTTACCTTTCTTAAAGCCTAGAATACATCCGTTCTAGGCTTCCAAGATAACATTTTTTAAATAATTCCCCACCCAGACCTCATATAAATTCTTAGGGTTCAATATTCAGCAGGGACGACTAGCACTGCTAAAGTAGCTATCTGTCACTGCTGAGCTGTAAATCCAGATATTCAATGCCAGGGGCCATATCTGGTCCTGACATTGAATATCCGGGTTGCTGCGAAGTGAAAGTTATACCAGCCTTACTGTGCCTGACTTTTGTTGCATGTCAGTAACTGGGAAGTGGCTCAATATTGCTGCTGTCCAGTTATCGCCAGGTGCTGCTCCCAAAATGCCCCGATGCTAACCAATTAGCATCAGGTCATGCAAAAGCGGCACGCACGGATATTCAGCAGCACTAACCATGTTAGTGCCACTGTATATCCCGGCCAATGGGATTATCACGGTTATCATGTCTGCTAACTGTGTTAATCCTCTTGACTATCCTCCCCTTGACCTTTGCAGTTGCTCCTTTTTTTCTTAACCATTTTCCTCATTTTATCATAGTTTCCTTTTTGAAAGATAAATGTGAGTGCAGTGGATTTCTTTGCTATCCTCCCTCTAGGTCAAGAGACCAGATCAAATGCCCAATTCCCTAAGCATTATGGGCCGAATTTTCATTTAGGCAGACTATGTGCCATGTTGGTGCATTGCCTGCCTGGGACCTCCTTAACCCAGATTTTCATTTCTGCAGTGACAGAAATGAAAATCCATGTCATATCGCACAGGCCGGCAGCCACCGAGGCTAAGCGGGTAGCAGCAATTTTCGATGCTGCCCATTTAACCCCAGCATCGAAAATTGCTGCTACCTACTTATTGCCATTCCCTTCCTCCACTCCGCCCCAGAATGCCCCAAACATGCCCAGATGCTAAGCAGAAAGCATCTGGGCGAATTAGGGACTTAACCAGGATTTTCCAAAGGCATTACCCATGTAGGTGCCTTTAGAAAATCCCAATTAAGGCATTTACACAGGTAACATGGGTCGTAATCCGTGTAACTGCCTTCAAAAATCGGGCCCTGTGTTTCAAAGTATTAATGTTTATGCTGCAGCAGCTTGAAGTGCTTCTCCCATAGATATGCCTTGATACATTTATTATGGGAATTGGGCTTTACTTTATTGGAACAGCCTCTGGCCCATTTTTGAACTCAGTATGTCTTTTCACTAATTTTTTCTTCCAATGCAAATTCAATCTTGTCCCTTTAAATCTTTGGAGAGTTAGACAGATGGACAGACAGATAAACATATTTTGCCCCCTGTATAATTTCTTTCCTATATTTTGTTGTATTGGAAAGAATAAAAAAAGGCCTATCCTACTTATATTCATGTGACGATCTAATAGCTTTTGAACAACTGCAAAAAACACAGACATCACATTAAAACACTACCAAAGGTAAAATGACCTGGTTTTAGGTAGTTTTATTGTTCACACACTAAAATAACTATATATTTTCTCTACACTCTGTAATATGCAGTTTATCAAACATGAGAAAAAGTTAATTTTCCTTATTTCCTTTAAGGCTAGGGGAGAGATAAGGCAAGGGGAAGGCAACTAAATCAGTTATTTTTGAATGCATGTCACATGGATGATCGTATATCAAGTAAGATATTGTGATTAATTTTATAGACTTCTGCTAGTATTTAGATTATTGTCAAACAGTAAATGAATATTAAAATATGCCTGCCCTTGGGCAGAGAAAGCAGATAACAGCTGTCAGTCCAAAGTATGGTTTCATTATGCACAAATTAGAATAAGCTTGTAATTATGAATTAAAACTAGAACACATAAGAAACTTCACAGACATCTTGAACAGACTTGCCATATCCAAACAATTGGAATAGGAGTCTGAAAGCAGTTGCTCCTAATAAACTCCTGGAATAAGCATTTAACTAGGAGATAAGAGATCCCTGAGATATAATAGGGGGATAGTCAGCAGTGCTGGCTAGCACTTGTAAAGCACATCGCAGCTGAAATCTAACCATAGATATTACTGGTCAACATTGAAATCGTTACTGACTTTAAAAGGCCCTAATCTGTAGTATCTTGGTGAGCTGAACACGAATATAACATTAAAAAAATTTTATTGGCTCTCGTTTTGAAGATATTGCATGTAGTTCATTTTTGACATTTCACCATGTAAATTTATCCAGTAGGACATCAACAACATCCCAAATAAGCCTTGAATGATGTAATATTGCATCACATTGCATAATACCAGCATGCGCACATCATCCAGAGTTGATTGCATCATTTTCTGATGCAATGCAATACTACTGCCAGACGGCTGCTGAAGCCATCTGACGTCAGCAGTGTACTATATGCAGTCGGAAAGGTTGAGCATTTAAAATATTTCAGACTGTGTGCAAGACAGTTTAAGCTACTGTTACATGTAGCTTTTATTAATCATATAATTTTAGCCATTTAGGTACAATACAGAACAGTAATGCCACGAAAGTGCGTTAATACCATTGACAATTTCTGCTACATTTGTGGGGAAGTGACATTTGCCAACCAGAAGAAAAGTATCACTTCTCAGCTGAAGAAGACATATCATCTTTACTTCGGATGCAAGATTGGTGACCAAGACAAACCTTGGGCCCCGCATATATGCTGCGCTACATGTACAACACAGCTTTCACAGTGGTTGAATTGCAAAAGACCATCAATGCTGTTTGCAGTCTCCATGGTGTGGAGAGAGCCAAGCAACCACATAAATGACTGTTACTTCTGCTTGGTTCCTCCTCTTTCCAGGTGAATAACGAAGCAAAAGAAGTCAAGCATAGTCTACCCAAACATTCCGTCTGCATTGAGGCCAGTTCCACATGGTGAGGCACTTCCTATTCCAGAACCTCCATCAGAATATTCTCTTGATTCATCTGATGAGGACAAGGGTGAGCCGACCTGTTCTTCTCCTGGTCCGTCAGCATGCAGTGACCCAGATTTTCACTGAGATGCATATCAACTCCACACAGAATAACACAGGAAGAACTAAATGACCTGTTTCGTGATTTGGACTTATCCAAGAACAAGGCAGAATTGCTAGGATCAATGGAATCTTCTAGAAGAAGATGTCAACATTACTTCATATCGAAAGCGCCACCAGCAGTTGGAGCCTTTCTTCAGAAAGGAAAGTAATCTGGTATTCTGTTCCGATATTGAAAGCCTCATGAATGCCTTAAAAATCACTCATGACCCACAAGACTGGAGAATATTTATAGACTCTTCGAAACTGAGTCTGAAGGCTGTGCTTTTGAACAATGTAAACCGTCTTCCTTCTATTCCAGTAGCGCATGACATCCACATGAAAGAGACATACGATAACTTAAAGCATCTACTGACTTCCATTAGCTATAACAAGTACAGCTGGCACCTTTTAATAGGACTGCAGCAGGGATATATAAAATATATGTATTTCTTATGTGAGTGGGATAGCCGAGCAAGGGATTGGCACTACATGTGGAAGGAATGGAATCGCAGACAAAATGTAACAGTTGGAGAGAAGAATATCCAGCACCCAGCTCTGGTTGAGGCTCACAAAATCCTGCTACCACCCCTTCACATCAAACTAGGTTTGATGAAAAACTTTGTGAAAGCCATGGACCGCACTTCGCCAGCTTTCCGATACCTGCATGAAAAATTCCCTCGACACATCGAAGCAAAGATTAAAGAGGGAGTTTTTGTGGGTCCTCAGATTCGAGGGCTCTTCAAAGATGACCGGTTCAACAACTTGCTGCAGGGTGATGCGAAACAAGCATGGAATGCTTTTCGCCTAGTGTCAACAAACTTTCTCAGGAATGTTAGGGCAGAAAACTACAAGGAACTAGTAGAAGACATGCTGATGCAGTATCAGAAACTTGGCTGCAATATGTCTCTAAAGATCCATTTCCTGGATTCCCATCTCGATTTCTTTCCTGACAACTGTGGCATGGTTAGTGATGAACAGGGCGAACGTTTTCACCAGGATATCGCAACGATGGAGCAAAGATACCAGGGAAAATAGTCCACTACAATGCTGGCTGACTATTGCTGGGCAGTCCCCAGAGAAGCTCCCGAACAGCTGTACAAGAGACAGGCGAAAATATCTAAGAAGTAGTCTATGACTTGTTTTTTTACAGGTGTTAACCGAAGGCCTATTATATTTACTATTGACATGCATTTCGTGATGTAAACATTAATTCTTGTAGATTACAAAATAATTAGAGCCAACTTTGCAATTTCACTGTCATATTCATGTTCAGCATATAAAAATTGATAAGAAATGACTATTTTTATTTCAGTAACATGACTTTTGTAAACATTTGTTGACCAGTGATTCAATGCTGGGGCCATATCTGGCCACTGCATTGAATATCCAGGTCACTGCAGAACCCGGAAGCTAACCGGGCAGCAAGAATATTGATGCTCTGATTATTTAGCTTCCGCGGGTAAGTAAGGCTAGCATTTTCCACATATAGCTAACTGGGCAGCGGCTCAATATCCCCGATACTCAGCTCAGCGGCATTTACACAGTTTGCAGGTCTGCAAACCATGTAAATGCCTTTGAATATCCGCCCCCCTCATCCCCACCAATGTTCTTTTAGCTTGGGACGTCCAGGTCATTGCTGTAGATCTGTTTCAATATGGAACACACAGAGGCCTTGATGCCGAAATCCTAAGCTAGAGCCTGCACTAAAGCTCTAGCATAGAGTTTTCTAATACTGAATTTTTGCTCAGTGATGCTGTAAGCAAGTAACCTCTGCACAAATGGTCTGTTCTAAACAAGGAGAGAAAGCCAGACACATGTGCACAGGAGTCTGTCTTAGCAGCATTTATATCTTGTTCAGATATTGGAATGCTATCCAAAAAAGGGCCATCTGAGGTGAAGTTTGACACTTCACTTCAGATGACCCAAGGCAGACCCTCAATTGCAATGTTCCCACGAACATTCCCTTCCCCCCCCCCGCCCCCGCCCCTTCAACACTGCTAAAAAAACATTGATGGCCAGTGGCTCTGAACCCTAATTTAAAAAAGTACACTAAAATTTACATAAGAACATAAGATATGCCATACTGGGTCAGACCAAGGTCCATCAAGCCCAGTATCCTGTTTCCAACAGTGGCCAATCTAGGTCATACGTACCTAGCAGTTTCCCCAAAAGACACAGGTTCTGCAATGTTTGTACTGGGTCAAGCATTGATATCCTGGGTCCCTTCTTAATAATGGTTTATGGACCTTTCCTCCAGGAACTTGTCCAAACCTTTTTTAAACCCAGCTACACTAACAGCCTTTATTTATTTATTTACAATTCTTATATACCGCACTATTTGTGATCAGCGCGGTTTACATAGAACAACAACATCCGACAATATACATATGTCTGGTCATTACATTGAACAGGGAATGGAACTTGGAGAACAAAGGTAAACTATATACATATGAAGTTAAAGGGAAAGGATCCTGTTTGGTGTTTTACATTTTTGGGGACGAACTATGCGAGAGTGGCTGGGGGTCAGAGCTGTCAGTGAGATATTTGATAAAGAGGAAATGTTTCAGGGCCTTCCTGAACTGGCTCAAGTTGGGGATTGCTCTGATGTGTGGTGGTAGGGTGTTCCATAGACTTGGGGCGCAGAGACTGAAGGCTCGGTTGGATGTTGTTTTGGTGCAGTTTGTCGTTTCTTTGGGTATTTACTACATCCTCCAGTAACAAATTCCAGAGTTTGATTACACGTTGACTCAAACAATATTTTCTTTTATTAGTCTTAAATAGTTTACCCTGTAGCTTCATTTCATATCCCCTAGTCTTTCTATATTCTGATAATGTAAACAATCGATCTACGTTTACCTGTTCCACTCCGTCCATTAATTTATAGACTTCTATCATATCTCCCCTCAGCCGTCTCTTTTCCAGGTTAACCTTTTTAGCCTTTCTTCATAGGAGTATCCTTCCATCCCCTTTACCATTTTGGTGGCTCTTCTCTGAACCTTTTCTAATAACGCTATATCCTTTTTAAGATACGGCGACCACAATTGTACACAATATTCAAGGTGCAGTCTCACCATGGAACGGTATAGAGGCATTATAATATCTTTTGTTTTATTTTCCATTCCTTTCCTTATGATACCTAGCATTTTATTTGCTCTCTTGGCTACCGCTGCACACTGGGCCGAGGGTTTTAACATGTTATCCACAATGACGCCTCAATCTTTTTCCTGGGTGGTGGTTCCTAATGTTGAACCTTGCATTGTGTAACCATAGTTTGGGTTGTTCTTCCCTAGGTGCATAACTTTGCACTTGTCCACATTAAATTTCATCTGCCATTTTGATGCCCAGTCTTCCAATTTATCAAGATCCTCTTGCAATTTTCCACAATCCTCTTGGGTTTTAACAACTTTAAATAGTTTTGTGTCAACTTTAAATAGTTTTGTGTCATTAGCACAGTTTTTTACACTGCTCCTAATGCTGGATCTTTACATCAGCTTAGGGGAGGTGTAATGATGCAGCAAGGGGCAAAAGGACCATCTGAGGTGGTTCGACACTACCTCAGATGATTCAAGGAAGCCCCAAAGCCCCCTACCCGCAACCCCCTCCTCCTCCTATACCTCACTCATTTGGCGGCAGGAGTGATGCCTATACACTCCTGCCTTTGTGCTGCCATCTTGGAAAATGGAGGCATCTGAATACCCCATGGTGCATCCTGCGATGCACAGCTTGGGGTAAGCAAACTGACTGACCCCACATTGTGCATCTCAGGAAGCACTGCAGGGAGGTCAATGTAGACACATCCACATTACTATAAACAAACAATTACCATACTCTGTCTCATGTGTTCACGCTAATACATTTACATACATCTGCGAGATAATTAATGCAAGATCATTAAGAAATAAGATTCCAATAATAATTGACCATAAAATGGATAAAAAACAGATCTATTATTCATAACTGAGACCTGGCTCCTAGACACAGATCCGGTGCATCTGAACCAACTGAAAGTTGCAAGCTACAACATATTTCACTGCCCAAGGGAGGGAAAATGAGGAGGTGGGGTCCTTATAATCATTAAAGATGACCTTAAAGCCTCTCTCTCTTCAGCATCAAGTGTGGATGGTCTAGACATCCTAAAAACTGAGACTAAGCAACTGATGTTATGCCTCATATATAGAGCCCCACATCAAAGACAAACAATCTTGCCATAATTCTTGAAGTAGTCTGTAATGACAGGGCAAACAACAAAACTATTATCATGTTAGGGGATTTCAATCTGACATTGGTAAACAACTCTCAAGCACACTCTTTCCTTAGTGCAATGGAAGATTTGGACTACCAACAAATCTTAACTGCCCAACACACAATAAAGGGAACACACTTGATCTGGTATTTCTACCTAATGACCTTACAAATATGACAAAGCAAATACATCTCGAAGCACATCCGGTTCCCTGGTCAGATCACTACCTAATCCATTTTAAAATAACCCATCACACTTGCAATGTATAATAACAACAATAGAGGCTACATAGAACACCACTTCAAGCAAATCAATAAGGAAGCATTCTTAAGTTCTTCAGCAGCTGAAAGAAGAAACAAATAACTTGGATAAAGTAATCAAGAACTGGAACACAGTAATCAATCAAGCCGTGACCAGCAATCAAACCAAAACTCACAGAGGAAATCGCCCATCTAACCCATGGTATTCTCAGGAGTTAAGAACTATAAAAAGGCAATTAAGAAAAATTGAATGCAAATAGAAATCAACCAAACTTACCCAAGACAGGAATTTATAGATGCATACTCTGTGCATACCGTGAAAGCATCAACAACAAGAAAAAGGAATACTGCACAAAAACTATTATGAAATCTATTAACCAACCTAGAGAGCTATTCAATATTGTAAAATCCCTAACCAAAGCACCTAACTCAATGACAAGTCAAATACTGATACACCTCCAAGAGCTAGCAAATAACTATTCAAACAAACTGAGGTGGACTTTCCAACCACTACCTACTTCAGATCTCAAAAATTCTATATACATATCAGAACTGCACTCATTTTCACAAATCTATATAAAACAGTTCAAACAAATAATGACTTCCATCAATACAACGACCTCCCCTGTGGACCCTTGCCCAGTTAGCTGGGTGAAGCTTACCCACATGGAAATCACTCCCACCATGCTCAAAATGGCCAATTTATCCCTGGCCTAAAGACACATACCAAAGTGTCTAAAACATGAAACCATCTGCCCCATTCTCAAGAACACCTCCTTAGACAAAACATGCCCAGAATCATACAGACTGATATCAAGTCTCGTCTTCATAGGAAAAATACTTGACAAAATTGTGCTAAATCAACTTCAAGATCACACAGAAATAAATGCCCCGCATGATCCACATCAACATGGATTCAGACGAAACCATGGAGTAGAAACACTGCTCATATCACTCTAGACAGGATCTTAAGAGGTATTGAAAAAAACAAAACAAGTCTTTGTACTCATTTTCCTACATCTAGCCACTGCATTTGATTCTATAAATCATGAGTACCTAATAACTCACCTTCACGAAATAGGAATTAAAGGAATAACAGTGGGATGGATCATGTCTTATCTCACTGACAGAACACAGCAAGTAAAAATAGGTCATGACACATCAAGATTGTACAAACAACAACAGGCATCCCTCAAGGCTCAGCACTAACAGCTCTTTTATTTAACATATATCTACAACCAATCTGCAACATATTTCAGAAACACAATATAAATTACCACATTTATGCAGATGATATTATGGTTTATTACCCATATAATACCTTAAAACCCAACTTAGATCACATAACATCTTGCCTTGATGAAGCAATTGAATGGCTCTCCTCTTGAAACCTTAAAATAAACCTCAAGAAAACAGGAGCTTTGTTCATCTCAAAAGATAAAGATTTCACTCCACCATCTGTAATAAAATTCATGGAAGCATCATTGGAAGTCAAAAAAAAAGTAAGATATCTAGGAATAACACTAGATCAAACACTAAATTTTAACTCCCACATAAACAAAACATCATGTGCTATATACAATAAGTTAAAAATGATACAACCATTGAGACCTTTCCTAGAACCAAAGGACTTCTGTACAGTGCTACAAGCGATGATCTGCTCTTACTTTGATTTCTGCAATGGCATTCTCCAAGGGTTTCCAAAACAAACTCTTAACAAACTTCAGATGGCTCAACATCCTGCAGCTTGGATACTACTGAAAGCTCCCAGGGATACATACATCACACCAATCCTACAGCAGTTGCATTGGCTACCAATTGAAATCTGTATAAAATATAAATCTGTCATGACTACCTTCAAAATACAACAGAAACTATCTTCAATATACCTATCTTCTCTGATATCCAATGCACCCAACATCAGACAGCGGAGGACCAACACACAAAATACACTAGTGGACTTCAGGAAAACAGTGGACTTCAGGAAAACAAACACAGCAGCCAGCAACAGGGCATTCACATATTACACTCCGATCCTATGGAACCCATTGCCGAATACATTAAGAATGATGACTGACCTGTCTACCTTCAGAAAATAAATTAAGACAACTATACGCAAACATTTTGGAAACAATCATCCTACTACAAATGCAGACCCAACATAAAATACATCACTAAACCCTCAACAAGAAAAGATATCCCTAGTTACATCAGGATCTGCAATCTCAATACATTATACAATGTCATTACAAGATCTACTACAAACCAGGAATCTCAATGCATTATACAATAACACTACAAGATCTACCACAAATGTCTACTCTATGTAACGGTAATGCATCAATATTCCATTATAGTAAGTAATATGATTTTATTAGTTAGAATTAAACTGTCCTTTGTAACTTTATCCCCTCCCTTTTCTATTAGAAAATGTTCTTTTTATATGGATTATATCTCTTGTACCCGCTCCGCCCACCCAGTTCTATTACAAATATGTTCATTGTAAAATGGTTTTGTTAAATGGAAACAGCCTTGATTTCATAAGGTAGTATAGAAATAAACTAAATAAAATAAATATAAGCAGGGCTGGCGCTTCCATTAGGTGGATTAGGCAGACGCCTAGAGTGCTGGCCCTCCAGGGGCACCTATTGCCATTGCTGCCACCCTTCTCTGGGATCTGCAGTGCTGGCAATAGCACAGAAACCTCGAGACAGTATCTACTTTAACTTGTTGCCACTTTCTTATGCATTGGAGGGGAGCAGAAGAGGCCAATGGTCGAGAACAGAAACCACGAGGAAGCGCCAGCTAATTCTGAGCTTTTGCTGCCATTGCAGGATCTAGAAAGGGGTGGCAGAAGCAGCAAAAGGGGCAGAGGAGCAGCTTCATTGCTTGCCTCTTTGCCTTTATACTTTTTGAAGGAGTGAAAAACCGATCTATGTTTATCCATTCCATTCTATTCATTATTTTATGGTCCTCTATCATATCTTCCCTCAGTTGTCTTTTTTCCAAGTGGAAGAGCTCCAACCTTTTAAGCCTTTCCTCATAGAGATATCCTTCCATCCTCTTTACCATTTTGGTGGCTCTTCTCTGTACCTTTTCTAATTCTACAATATCCTTTTTAAAATATGGCGACCAGAATTGCACACAATATTCAAGGTGTGGTCACACGTTGGAATGATACAGAGGCATTATAATTTATTTATTTATTTAAATGGATTTCTATACCGCCTTATCCTGCAATCAAGGCGGTCCGAACAGCAAACAATCAATAAGATACAGTGTCTAGTGTGCGCATGCAGTAGGTAGTGTATGCATGTGAGTGTGTCTGATCGTTGATTCTTGGTGTGCTATTTACAGCGTGCGCTATTTACAATGCTACGGGTATCAGGTCCTTGCTTAATTACTGTTATAGTGACATTGGGGGGGGGTATTGAGGTATCTGTTGCATGGTTTAAGTAATGTCACCATAGTGTTCTATGAAGAGGGTCGTCTTCAGTAGTTTCCTGAAATCCATAAGGTCTGTTGTTGAACGCAGTTCGTCAGAGCGGGCGTTCCAGATTGTTGGTGCCATCTTTGATAAGGCTCGTTTTTCGGTGTCCTTGCGTACTGTCACAACGCCGCCCTGGTGGTTAATGGTGGTCAAGGCAGGTTGGGCATAAATAAAAGTAAAGTTGGGTTTGGTATGTTTCTCTTTCTAGGGCCCAAGGTTGTATAGCCCCGGTAGCATCCTGTATTACCAAAAATACCCAGAGAACAAAAGGTCATCGAGTGTAGGGAAAAATAAGGCTTTATTTCCCCTGGTTTGCACAAAGGTTCAAAGGATCGGCTTCAAACACCAACAGAAATCTCCTTACATCAGGTTATAAAAATCAAAACTCAGGTTCAAAACAAAAACTGTTCTTTTCACAGAAAGGTTACAAAGGCAGGCATTCCTATTTACACCGGTTTTAGTGCTCACTGGTTACACAAGCATTCTACGCTTCCCGTGATGCAATAGCTGCAATCCATGTCTTCCTCTGAAAGGGATTCTACCTCTTCCACTTGCATCGGTTCCTCCAGCAAAGTATCTGAGACAAAGTCAACAGTTCCCGGCAAGCTATAGTTAGGTTTCTCATCCAAATGCTGTATGACCTCCCAGTGTTTGGAGTTTAGCGTGGGGCGTCGGCCATGAGCATTTTTACAGTGTGAATCTCTTTCTTTCTTCCAAGGGTTTACATGCACTTCCTGCAAACCTGGCTTACTTAAAAGTTTCTTATTCAATAAAAACTTTTCATACCTTTTCTTTCGAGCAGTGGGACATGTACAGGGAGCTTCTGTCTCTTGCCCTTTCCATAGGCTGTTTCCAATACAATATGGTTTACCTTGTAACTCTTGCTTCTTTCTTGAGGATGAGGCTTGTGGCCTACTCCTAGGGAGATTCTGCCTTGCTCCAGCAATATGGCTTGGGTTCTGCCCACAGCAATCACAATGCAGCTTTTGCGTACCTGAATCTCTTGGACCCTTTTGTAGTCTCTGTCCATTCAGGTTCCTTTGGCTTGTACCTCTTTCCTGCACTCCAGCAGTGTCTGTAGCTTCTGCAGCTCCTGCCGCTCCTTCGGCTTCTGAAGGTTCTGCAGCTTCTCTGCGGCCTTCTCTGCTGCTTCTGGCTTTAAGGCTACTTCTGCCTGTCCAGTCACTTCTGCTCGGCACAGCACTTCTTACAGAGCTCTCACTGCTCCTACTTCTCCTCCTGCTCTTCCTGTACTCCCTGCTCCTCCTGTTCTCCCTCACGTCTTCCTGACTTCCTTTAAAAGGAGTTCCTGTCTTCCTGGATTGGAGGCTGGCTGGTTTTAGGTTGCACCCTGTAGGGCGTGGATCCTCAGTCTTCCAGAGGTCCCTCTTGTTCCCCCTATCAGGCTCCTGCAAATACTGCAGCTTGTGCACGTCTTTTTTCAAGTTTAAAACATTTTCTTCTCTGCCCTGCTGGTCTGCTGCATCACAGTACCCTGTTGATGTCTTTAGGTGTGTTGACACTGTTGGAAGTGCCTCTTCTCCTTAGTTTTATTCTCCATTCTTTTGCTTATGATTGCTAGCATTATATTTGCTTTATTGGCTGTGATTGCACACCGGGCAGATGGTTTCAAAATATTATCAACGATGAGGCCTAAATCCTTTTCCTGGGTGGTGATTCCTAATGTGGAACTGTCCACCGTGTAACCGTATTTTGAGTTGTTCTTCCCTAAATGCATAACTTTGCACTTTTCCACATTGAATGGCCAGTCTTCCTGTTTATCAAAGTCCTCTTGCAATTTTTCACAGTCCTCATCTGTTTTAGCAGCTTTGAATAATTTTGTTCATCTGCAATTTTTTCACCTCGCTCGTTATTCTCAGTTCCAGGGCTGGCCCATCTTCTAGGTGAGCTAGACGGCCACCTAGGGCGGCTGGCCCAGGTTGACTATGGTGGCGGCAGCAGCGGCACACATGGGTGGCTGCACTACCCCCCTCCAGATGCTGCTGATTCTGTTTAAGAGGGGGAGGCGGGCAGCAGCAGTGTTTCAAAAATTGGTGGCAAAAAGCAGCCGCTTTTGGAAATACCTCTGCTGCTGCGGCCCACCTCCCCCTCCCAAGACAGAATCGGCACCATCTGGAGGGGGGCAGCGGTGGTGGTGGCAGCTAGGGAGGTGGCATCAATGTGGGGGGTCAGTGAGGTCAGAGTTTCTGCCTAGAGTGGCAGAAACCCTTGGGCTGGCCCTGCCCAGGCCATTTAACATTTTTGTTAGTGATATAGAGGAAGGGCTGTTGGGTAAGGTTTGCCTCTTTGCAAATGATACCAAAATCTTCAATAGAGTAGACACCCAGGAAGGTGTAGATAACATGAGGAGGGATCTAGCTAAGCTCGAAGAATGGTCTAGAATTTGGCAGCTGAGATTTTATGTTAAAAAATGCAAGGTCATGTAGTTGGGCTGCTGCAATCCAAGGGAGCATTATAGTATAGGGGGTGAAGTACAGCCTGCCGCGAGGGACTGGCCATGAGTGCCCTTTGCATCAGTGAAATTGTGCAATAAGCCTACATTCCCCAAGAATTCACATTGTGCCAAGATGTAGGTGTTGTAGCATGACCCTGGAAAATGAGCAAACGCATCTGTTATTTTGCCCTCGGCATTGCAGATCACCTGCATATTCATGGAATGGTAGACCTTCCTATTCCTGTATGTAGCTTCCCGTACCCTTGGGGGATGCAGGGCCACATGTGCGCCATCAATTACACCCAGCACCATGAAAAAGCCTGCTACCTGATTGAATTCAAGTATGGTCTGTTGGGTGCTGCTGTACTATGCTAGGAACACCACCAATTGGCTGATGCCTGCATGGTAGCCTGCATGGTCTGGAAGCCACCAGTCACCAGAAATGTGAAGACTGTTTTGACTTTGATGTGCACAGGAATGGGATAGCCTCTCTATGTGGTGGCACTGAAGTCTTGCTCTAACTCCTGCACAGCACGAAGTGCTTTCATGCGGCCTGTCTTTTATTACAGGACCGCAATATGATGGGTTTCAAAGTCGTGTAGCTATAGAGCGATTGATAAGCTCAATACAGCTGAAACTTTTCTTTACTGTTCAACCTTCTACTTCCTGAGCTAGTCATCAAGTAATGATTGTAAGCCCCTGAAGAAGCCTTTTTTTTAAGGAGAAACAAAGATCTTTGTCGGGTGTACCGATGATATATTGAACGATGGGAGTCTGAAGATACGTATTAGGAAATGTTTCTGGCGATTGCTTGCTTTACGTTATTACGGCATAGCTCTTGTTTGCTTACAGGGCTTACGAAGGGGAAGATTTGTGACTCCGTTGTGAGTCTTGCTTGAGTTCTTAATGGAAAACTTTTGTGTGTCCTTTTGTGGACCGTTATTGAAGTGGAAAGTGATACTTTAAAAAAGAATATTAAGAGAGAACTGGTAATTTGGCTGATGGTTTGATTTTGATAAGTGATAAATAGTTAATTAGATTATAATCCAGAAAAGTACTTTTTTGAGATTGTTTGTTTTGACTTAATATGGGGGAGGTTGGAGACTGGTGAGGTGAGTATCTCGCTATTCCCTATTGTGATTGATTTTGCCATATGAAGGGATTTTTAGCCATTGGAGTGGAGGAGTGGCCTAGTGGTTGGGGCAAGGTACTTCAGACAAGAAGGTCAGGGGTTCAAATCCCACTAAAGGACAGTAACCTTAGGCCGGAAGGACTGGGGTTTTTAGTCCCACAGGTGCTCCTTGTGGTCTTGGGCAAGCCACTTAACCCTCCATAGCCCATGTTCCCTGTAAAATAGTTATCTCCAAGTTATAATGCCCTGTTCAATGTAATTCCTGTTTGTTCAATGTAAACCACACTGATGCAGAATAGCGTGGTATATAAGAGAATATAAATAAATCCTGAGGTCTCTTTCCTTATGAATATATATCTTTGGAAGTTTTAATAAAGATATGTTTGGCCACTGCTAGCTTTAAGACTTGGAAAGTATGATATAGTGTTGGGTTATTCTTGATAGATTAATAACTAAGAGTTGATCTGTTTGGATTGATTTATTTACTCTTAGGGCAGTTTCTTTGGTGTATATGTACAAAACTAACCCATTTGGAGAAAGTGCCCCGAGAAAACATTGGTGGAAAAATTAAAGCTAAGGCAAACTCAGATAATTTATGGCTCATATGGAAGACATAAAAACAGAATTAAGGAGTTTAGAGTCTATTCATAAAATAAAATTCAAGAAGATCAAACGTGATCCAGCTGATTATGATGGGAATAAGATATATCCTTGGATGTCCAAGAGTTCAGGGAGGAACAATAGGAATGATAGGAAATTGACCTTTGATTCTTCTTCTGATGTATCAAGAAGAGAAGAGAATATTGAGAAGAGGATAAAGGGATTCAAGTGAGAAAGTAGAATACTAAGAGAGTGGCTGAAGGAACAGAGTCCGACAAAAAAATTATTTTCATACATATGTTGTCTATTTACACCAGCAAAGGATCTTATGGGATATTATTCACTGAAGGAAGGGACCGGGGGTAAGCTTGAGTGATGGACTTTCCTGTGCTTACAGCTTTACATAGAAACAGAAATATGATGACAGAAAATGACCACATGGCCTATCTAGTTTGTCCTTCCATATCAACAACTAAAACAGTCCCCTTTTTACCTTTAGAGATCTTCTGTGTTTGCCCCATGCTTTTTTGAATTCAGCTACTGTCCTCATCTCTACCACCTTCACTGGGAGACTATTCCACGGATCCACTACTCTTTCCATAAAGAAATATTTCTGCATATCACTCCTGAATCTATCTCCTTTCACCATCATCCCATGTCCCCTCATAGCAGAACCTCAGAGCCTCAATTGAAAGAGGCTCTCTCCCTGAACATTTATGCCATGGAGGTATTTAAACATCTCAATCATATCACCTCTATCCCGCCTTTCCTCTAAGGTGTACATATTAAGATCCTTCACTCTGTCCTCATATGCTTTATAATGAAGACCACTAATCATTTTAGTAGCCACCCTCTGCACCAACTCCATCCTGTTCAAATCCTTTTGAAGGTGCGGTCTACAGAATTGCACACTATACTTCAACTGAGGTCGCACCAAAGACTTATACAGAGGCATTATCACCTCCTTTTTCTGCTAGCCATTCCTCTCTATATGCACCCAAGCATCCTTCTAGCTTTTGCCATCACCTTTTCTACCTCTTTAGCTACTTTAAGATCATCCGACACAACCACGCCTAGGTCCCGCTCTTTTTTAGTGGACAAAAGTACTTCACCCCCTGTACTATATAGCTCCCTTGGATTGCTGCAGCCCAAATGCATGACCTTACATTTTTTAACATTAAATCCCAGCTGCCAGATTCTAGACCATTCTTCAAGCTTAGCTAGATCCCTCCTTATGTTATCTACACCTACCTTGGTATATACTCTATTGCAGATTTTGGTATCATCCACAAAGAGGCAAACCTTACCCGACAGCCCTTCCGCTATGTCACTAACAAAGATGTTAAAAAGAATCGGACCAAGGGCAGATCCCTGGGGCACACCACTAGTAACATCCTTCTCCTAAGAGTGAGCTCCATTTATTGTACTCTTTGTCGCCTCCCACCCAACCAATTTCTAACCCAAGCAGTAACTTTAGGGTCCATCCCTAGGGTTCTCAGTTTGTTTATAAGTCGCCTGTGAGGAATAGTGTCAAAGGCTTTACTGAAATCTAAATACACCACATCTAGGGCTCTCCCTCGGTCCAATCTCCGGGTCACCCAGTCAACGAAATCAATCAGATTTGTCTGACAAGACCTGCCTCTGGGGAAGCCATGCTGCCTCGGATCCTGTAATCCGCTGGACTCCAGAAACCTCACTATTTTCTCTTTCAGCAGCGTTTCCAATAATTTACTCACCACCGAAGTTAAACTAACCGGCCTGTAGCTTTCAACCACATCCTTACTTCCGCTTTTGTGTAAAGGCACCACATGAGCCTCTCTCCAGTCCTTTGGCACCACTCCCGACTCCAACGAGGAATTGAAAAGGTCAATCAGTGGAGCTGCTAGAACGTCCCCAAGTTCCCTCAGTATTCTAGGGTGTATCCCATCCGGTCCCATCGCTTTGTCTACCTTAAGTTGAGCTAGTGTCTCACGAACAAAGTCTTCTGAAAATTTTTCAAGATGCCCCTTGCTTCTGTTCCTGTTTGTGGGTGTTTTCTGAGGTCCTGCTCCTGGTTCTTCATCTGTGAACACAGAACAGAAATATTTGTTAAGCAATTCCGCTTTATCCTTATCAGCTTCTACATATTCCTCCCCTGCACCCTTGCGTCTGACAATACCACTTTTGCCCTTCCTCTTCTCACTAATATATCTGAAAAATGCCTTATCCACCCATTTTATTGCATTGGCTATTTCCTCCTCCTTTTGAATCTTTGCCTTCCTGACTACTTTGCTAGCTTCTCTAAGTTTTTCCAAATACAGATGCCTGTCTTCCTCTGTCTGTGATCTCTTGTATTTCATGAAGGCCTCCCTCTTTTTCTTCACTTTTTCATCTACTTCTTTCGAAAACTATAGCGCTCTCCTTTTCCTTTTACCTTTATTTACTACCATTTTAACAAAAAGGTTGGTTGCCCTTAAAATATCCCCTTTCAGTTTTGCCCACTATTTTTCTACATCCCCCAGCTGTTCACATCCTACTAACGACTCCCTGAGGTATTGGCCCATCTTGGCAAAGTTAATCTTCCTGAAGTCTAAGATCCTCACCTTTGAATGGATTCTAACAGCCCTAGTCCTAATACTGAACCACACCATCTGGTGATCACTGGATGCAAAATTATCTCCCACTACATCATCAGAAACACTTTCACCATTGGTAAGCACTAAGTCCAGTATGGCCCCTTCACGTGTGGGGGTCTGTTACCAATTGCCTGAATAGTTCTCCCTGTAGAGAATCCAGGATCTCCTTACTTCTAGATTATATTGCAGCAGGAATGTGCCATTCAACATCTGGCATATTGAAATCTCCTATCAGTAGCACTTCCCCTTTCCTAGCAATGCTGCTTATGTCTTCAATTAACTCTCTGTCCACCTCTTCCTCTTGTGAAGGAGGTCTGTATATCACACCAATGCAAATAGATTTTTCTTTCCCTCTTTCTAGTTTAACCCACAATACCTCCTCTCTCCCCTTTAAGCTCGTAATTCTAAAGCTTTAATAGTAGTTTTTACATATAGTGCCACTCCTCCTCCCCTTCTTCCTACCCTGTCATTTCTGAATAAAGTATAGCCAGGTATAGTTACATCCCAATCATGGTTTTCTGTGAACCATGTTTCTGTAACTGCCATAAATCCAAGTCAGCCACTCCCACCAAAGCTTCAACATCAGGGATCTTATTTCCTGTGCTACGGGCATTTATACACACTGCTTTCCATATGTTACCCCTGTTACCCAATTCCATAAAGGTATTTAATGTATCACCTAACTGGGGGCTTTCACTTACCTAGGGTCTTTCTTGACCCATCCCCAACAAATCTAGTTTAAAGCCCTCTTATTTATTTATTTAACTGTATTTATATCCCGCTTTTCACCAGGTCAAAGCGGCGTAACATTAAAAGGGGGGGGGTGGACAATAATAAAATTCTGGGGTTGGGGCTATCACCGGGTGGCCAACATTGATGATTTCAACAAATATTTGGGACATAGACATAGACACTGTATTTCAGTCTCTTAGAAAATATGTTCAGGGGGGGAGTAGTTGGGGGGGTTGGGAGGTAGTCAGTGGTGGGTGCTTGTTTCTGGTCCGAGGTATTCCTGGAATAGGACGTTTTTTATTTGTTTCCTGAATGATAGGGGGTCTCCGTTGCCTCTGATGTGACTTGGTAGAGAGTTCCAGAGGGATGGTGCATATAGTTCTAGAGGGATGGTGCGTATAGTTCGAAGGCTCTGTTGCAGGTCTGTTGGCTGTACTTCAGTAGATTAGCCAGTCTACTACCGAAGATGCTTCGACCTTTCTTGGACAGATGGATGCCATCTCTACTCTACAACCCTTGGAACAGCATCCCATGATCTAGGAAACCAAAACGCTCTCGATGACACCATCCACGCAGCCATGCATTCATCTCCAGGATGCGAGCCTCTCTGCCTTGGCCTTTACCCTCAACAGGGAGGATTGAAGAGAACATCACCTGTGCACCTAACTGCTTCACCCTCTGTCCTAGAGCCATGAAGTCACTTTTGATACGTTCCGAGGTATACTTGGCAGTATCATTTGTTCCAACATGGATTAGCAACATTGGGTAATAGTCAGTGGGCTTGATGAGTCTCGGCAAACTCTCCATAACATCTTGGATTTTGGCACCAGGCAGACAGCATACCTCTCTGGACATCAAGTCTGGTCTGCAGATGGACGCCTCAGTACCCCTCAGAAGAGAGTCTCCAACCACCACTACCCTTGGTTTCCTTGTGGTCACTGAGTCTGCATCTTTGAGGTACTTGAGCTCTGGTTCATCCCTTTCCAGGGATGCTTTCACCTCCTCCACTTCCAGGGCTGCATAATGGTTCTTCAATTCAAGGGCTGGAGAAGTTGGATTGGTGATTTTGCAGGCCCTGGTGACTAATGTCCAACCATCGACATTCTGTTGGCACCCATCTTGTCCTGTGCTGGAGAGCTTGTTTGCTGCAAGAAACATCTCAACAATGTACTTCTCACTGTCTTGAATGCTCCTCAGCCTTGCCACCTCCTCTCTGAGTTCCTCCACTTGTTTCCTTAGAGCTTCAGCATGCAGGCACCCTGCACATGGAACCGGTCCTTCAACTGGCATTAGGACCTCTGTCTGGACCGAGGCAGAAGCTGTAATGGGGGCAACATCTTTAGCGATACGATTTTTCCCAGCCATTGTTCTGTTCGTGGAGCTTAGGTATTGTTGGTTGTCCTGTAGAACCCCTGTTAGGAAAGCTTTCCTACTGTTGTTTTCAGTGGAAGATGGAACTATAGACCAGGACTATCCTTCCTGTAAAACCAACATGGGATGTAATGTTGCAAACAATATTGCATGGTGCTATTTTAAAGAAGGCCCACTCTTTTCTCTACTGATGCCTTCCCGAAGGCATTGTAGAAAACATTGATCTTCCATAGCACTAAAGTACTTCAACACCTCAACTTCTCTGGATTCTTGGATGATCCTGCAGCTGTTCCTGGGGCTAGGGATGAGAGTAGATTAGATGATAAAAGGCCAGGAGCACCTTTCACATTCTTAACTACCTGCTCTTTCTGGAGGGTTCTATTGAGCTTGTCAGTATCAGTCATTACCTCTATGGCTATGCTACCTGACTTGATGATCAACAGATATCATTCTACACTACAGCTACCAGACTTTCAATAGCTCTAAATATTCAATTTACAAATGTGAGTCCTCTGAATCATAGGTTCTTGAAAGATCTGTAGACACTGGTAGGAAAAAAAGAAGTAAGACTACACTGCCTCTGGCTCTTCCTTTGGTGCCTCACCACCATATTGCTGAGACCCTCCACTAAACATGCCTATACCTTACTCTGCACTTTACAATACTGCAGATGAGGCCCAACCTTGTATGTCTAGTTTCCTTCTCTAAAAAAAAAATCATGTTTATTTTTATCCAGAAAACTGCTACTGTTAGTCCTATGGCTACCCTCACCTCCAGCACTACTGCTAGCATTAGCCACCATAGTTTATTTATTTATTTATTTATTTTATTTATTTATGCTTATTTCTATACCGCTTTTTCCAAAGATCAAAGGCGGTTTACAGGTAACATTTAGTGAACATGGTTTTACATAGAACATCGGGTTTTTTTCATAACTATGTACAGTTAACATGATAAACGATAACATGGAACATTGTTACAGAACTAAATACAATTTAACATGGATTATTGTTACAGAACTATATACATTTTAACATTAGCTAGTAATGCTTTGGCTATTTACATTGATTCTTTGTTAAATTAAGCTTTGTTTCTTAAATGTAGTGAGTGTTGAGGCTTGTTGAGCTGTAGTTAAGGAGGATTGTTATGGTTGTGTGGTGTGTTGGGTGGATAGGATTCATTTAAATTTGTGAAGTGTTCTTTAAATAGAAATGTCTTCAGTTCTTTCCGAAATGTTTGAAGATCTTTTATTTTGCGGAGTTCTAGCGGGAGTTTATTCCATAGGGTGGGGGCTGCATAAGAGAAGGCTCTTGAGCTTGTGGTCTTCTTTGTTTTCCGGATGGATTTTTTTATTTCTAGTGAGTAGGTTGCGTTTTGTCTGCGGGTTCTAATTTCTTTTGGAGCTTGAATCAGAGTGGTTAAATGTGAGGGTGAGATGCCGTTTGTTATTTTAAATGTGGTTAGGAGTATTTTGTATGTTATTCTACTATTTATGGGAAGCCAGTGTAGTTCGGCTAATACGGGAGTTATGTGGTCAGCGAGGCGGGCTTGTGCTGTTACTCGAGCACAGATGTTTTGAGCTCTTTGGAGTAGGTTGGTGCTTGTAAGAGGGAGGCCAATAAGTATGCTATTGCTATAGTCGAAATGAGGAGTGATAAGTGTGCTGATGACAGATCTGAAGTCATGTGTGTCAAGTAGTGGTCTTAAGTGTTGGGTGATCCTAAGTTTATAGAATATGGTTTTCACTGTTTGTTTTATATGAGGAAGCATACTAAGTGTGTGGTCTATTATAATGCCTAGGTATTTTACTTCTTTTTTAACTGGGATTATTGTGTTGTTAATTGTTATAGTTTCAGGGAGATGAGATTCAGGTTTTCTTGATACTATCATTGCTTCAGTTTTTTTTAGGTTGATGCTGAGATTATTGTTTTCTAACCAAGTATTTGCTTCACTGATACAGTCTAGTAATTTCTGGTATGTGGGATTATTTGTGTTTATCGGTAGGGTGAGCATGATATCGTCAGCATATATGTAGTGGTTTACTTTATATTTTTTAAATATATTTGTGATGGGTTGAAGATACAGGTTGAAAAGAAGGGCAGATAGTGCCGAGCCTTGTGGGATACCTTGTCCTTGTGTGAAGGGCTCTGAGGTGGTTTGGCCTAATTTAACGCGTATCGATCTGTTTGTGATATATGACATGAACCATTGCAGAATTGTTCCACCTATTCCTAGGTTTAGGAGTCTATTAATGAGTGTGTTGTGGTGTACATTGTCAAAGGCTCCAGTTATATCAATGAATATGAGGATGTATCCTTGGTTGTGTGAGTCAGTGCCTTTGATGAGGTCGTTCATAAGTGTTATTAGTAGGGTCTCGACTCCGTGGGATGGTCTGAAGCCGAATTGGTGTGAGTCAAGTGGAGCATGAGTGTCAATAAAGTCTTGTAGTTGTATCTGTATTATTTTTTCTATTATTTTGGCAATAAATGGTATGCTGGCTATTGGTCTGTAGGAGTTCGGGTCTTTCGGATTGAGTTTATTATTTTTTACTATTGGGCGTAAGGAGGTAAGTTTTAGTGCTTCAGGCATGATACCTTGTGATAGTGATTGGTTCACTATATTTAGTATATGGATAGCAAGATCAGCTTTGGTGTTCTTTATCCATGATACGGGGCATGGATCAAGGGGGGAGGTAGTGGTGTTGATCATTGATATTACATTGATCAGGTGTTTGTGATCAATGTTTTGGAAGGTTGTCCATGTATTTTTTGTTTCTATGTCTGTGAGCGTAGTTATGGTTGTGCTAGATGAATTATTTTTTAGTTTATTAGCAAAATGAGTTGCAAGGGTTTGTGCACTTATTGTTTGTTCTGGTTCTGTAGTTTGGGTTTTTGTTAGTGCTTTTATAATTGTGAATAGTTCTCTTGGGCGGTTGACTGCCATGTTTATCATTTTTGTATGGTATTCTCTTTTTGATTTATTAATTGTGTCCTTGTATTTGTTGAGGAGATTCATGTATTGATCTTTATTATCGCTCGTTTTATCTTTCCGCCATCGTTTTTCTTGTTTTCTTAGTTGCTTTTTTAGGTTAGAAAGGTCTTTATTGAACCATTTTTCTGATTGTTTTTTTATGAATTGTTTTGGATTAGCTTGTTTGGCACAGTCTTCTTTCCTAAAGTTTTCTATGCATGCCCACCCTCACATTTCCATCTTAAAATAATGAACCTTCTGAAAGAAAAATAAGCAGATCATCAGTGGGTGGGTGCTATGGTACTATGGTATTACAATGTACATCCATTAGAGTCAGTGAACATATACAGACACGTTTGTAAGACAAACAGTAATTCACTAATACAGTAACTATGTATTCACTGTTTATGTATCAATGATTATTAATTCAGAATACTCTGAGGGCCATGATTACTAAAGCTTAGCGTGAACTAATAGACTTAGCACTTAGTATGTGTTAAGTGCCATATGGCCCATAGGGTCACATGGCACTTAAGGAATAGTAATGTTCATTGGCATGTGCTGCTTAAGTAAACATGGCCCTTAGTGTCAACTGTTATGCTCACTATCACTTTTATTACAGAGAAAGAGAAAGGGGGAAAGAGAGTTCAAGTTGTTACTATACGCAGTGAAAATAGTCACACTCTATCAAACAATGCATCTTTTCTAAAGACCCATGCTAGGGAAGTCTGACAGGGACTGTGTCTGTTCTATAAGCTGCCTTTCTAATAAACTGTATCAGACTAAAGTAGCAAAGCTGCAAGCTAACTTAGGGCTCAAAGCTTAGAGCTTCTAACTACACCGCATACAGTACCCAGTGCACACAAAACAACAAGTTGAGTGCACTGATATGGTAGCAGATAAAACCCTTTCTTTGACTTCTTGTTTTAAACTTTTTCTCAGTCTCTAAAACCTGTATCTTCATTCCCAAAAACCTCTCACATAAATGACCAAATGTAAAATGGTGGTTGTTGTAACTTCTGTTTTAGTTTCACTGAGACAATTAATCATGCATGGGTCAATACTGAGCCTCTATGGTCAGTGGTTTTTTTTTTAAATGCCAGCTCTAGCAGCTAAAAATAATCCAGATATCCAGGGCTGGCATTTGGATAGTAGTCAGTGCTGAATATTCTGATACAGCATTCATTGCCAGAGCTACAGTATCTGGATAGCGGTGACATTCAGTGTTGCTATCTGGATAGTTTAGGTGTCCTAAATTATGCTGATAGTAATCTGGCTAGTGGCATTGAATACTGTTGCTCTCAGATAATTCACCATTCTGCCCTTCTTCTGTACAGACTGCCCCAGCACTATCCAGATGGTGCTGAGGTGGTCTGTAAGGGTATTCAGCAGGACAATCCATATAGTGCTTCTCAATATTCTGGTCAGCAGCACTATCTGAGTAAGTGCCTCTGAATATCGACCTAGCAGTATTTCTGTGCATCTAGACAACTATCCAGAGGGTCGCCACAAGTCGACACTGACTCAACTGCACTTAACAATAACAGACTTGATTGACAAATAAAATGAAATAAAAATGAATGTTTCATTGCTGCCTTTATTATGTTTCTTTTGAAAAAGAAACAAAACAATATTTTTATTTGCATTTTTAATTTTGTTTCAAATGAATGCACATGCCTAATGTGCATCGATGGGAGAGAGACAGAAAAAAAGAAGTGATAATACTTCTGTACAGGTCATTAGTGAGACCTTACCTAGAATACTGTATTCAGTTCTGGAGGGGTCCTACCTCTAAAATGATATAGATCGGTGTTCTAGAAAAAGCAACAAAATGGCTCAGGGATTGTACCAAAAGTCATTCAAAATGAAACTTAAAGACTTTCTAGAGGAAAGGAGAGATGGGAGGGAAAGATATGATAGACAATTAAATATATGAAAGATATTAATAACGCGCAAGAAGTAAACCTATTTTTTAAAATTAGAAATTAAATTATAGAATTAGGGGACATGATATGAAGTTCGAGGGGTAAACCTAGGAACAATAACAGAAAATATTTTTGTCGTGAGATGTGTGATGAATGCTTTATATAGCCCCCCTCCCCCCCCTGAATTGATAGTTCAAGCTAAAATGATAACAAACGTGAAAATAAGTCTTTCACTGTCAAAGGTTGAAGGTATCAATAGCATGACTTGGTAGCACCAGAAGCCATAGGGGGTACCCTTGGAGTACTTACTTATATGGAGTAACCATTATAACTCTAACAATAGTTGTGTGGCTACATCGGGCAACTAAGAAGATATTAGAGTAACATCTATAAAGTAGCAGCTGTGTTTCCAAACAGTCTATTCTTCCAAGAAAGCATTTTAATAATCTTCATGGAACAGTGGTTATGAATCTAACTCTAATAGCTGTGCATCAGGGTTCAAGAAGGATTTTACAAGGAATGATTATGGTTAAAACCCAAACTTTAAAAGGGTGGGGAGCCAGTTGTTTTGAATAATGGCTTTGCTACTTTTGATAGCTGAGGGATTATTAGGAAAATTTAATAATAAGACATAGAAAGAAGGAAACATTAACTTAAAAGTAGATTGGCTAAAGCCAGCCCCTATGGAGACATGGTGGTTCTTCCTCAAGACGTCTGCCTTCTAAACCAGAGGTCACTGCTTTAAGACCAGCCTCTGACTGTGAGAAAAAAAAGCCAGTTAGGTTTTTTTTATTTGCCTTAAACCTCTAGTAACCTTTCAGCTATGGTTTTCATTTAAACACACATAACAGCAGTGCCAAAAGGTAATAACCACCTTTCTCACGCTACTTACAAAACTCACAAAAATAATAAAATATTATTACTAGAAATTATGGTGAAAGGTGGGGGTATCAACAAACATTCCATAGGCAATACATGGCTTAATCACAACAAACACTGAATAAGTGCTATATGGTAAATTCAATTGTCTTAAAGGACACAGTTCCAAAACTGAAAAAATACTTAGCTCATAGGCTTCGCCATGACAGCTGTGTACAATGGTGTCCCAAAGTCTTGCAAGAAGTCACAATAATCCACTATTTGAACATACCCAACACCTCCTACTACTGGCATCATGGTGTTCAGCAGATACTCTGCTGAAAAACACAGGGGCTGTAAACTGAAAAACATAGCAAAGTAGCAAACTAGAGAAAGGTTTCAAGAAAATTTTGTATTTTCAATTTTTCTCATACTGATGGATAGGAATACGCTGTTGGAGTCTGACAGTTGCCATCCTCGTAAGCTTCAGGAGAATATACTGGTGGGACAATTTCTCTGTATAAGGAAGATTTGCTCCACAGTATCTAAGTTTAAAAGGCAGGTAACAGAGATGCATGATCGCTTCTTAACGAGAGGATATATCCTGCCCAAGTTATAAGGAGGGCCTATACTCAGACCTGGTGGGCATACCATGAATATTTACTGTTACCTAGTAACCCACAGTGTGAAACCAATAACCAGGGAAGGCGGACACGTCGCCTCTCACCCCAGCAACCCCAATTCTCCCAGGCACCCCCGCACTCCTTTCAATAAAACCATCACACATTTATGGGCTTAAACTGGTCGCAGCTTTATTAACCTTTAACAATAACCAACTACAATCCAACGCAATAACATTACCCCCTCCCCCTTTTGCGGAGCGCGAGCCCTCACCAGCCATGTGAGTAGCAAGGTTACGCCGCTTCCGCTTCTGCTGAGTCCAGGCCCCGGCTAAACAGCCTAGCCCTCCCTCGTCCGGCTTCGCCATATTACTAGCAAAAACCTGAGGGGTTGTCCGGGCGGGGGTACCCCACCCCTGCCCAAAAACTTGCCTCCGGCTCCGGAACCCGGAAACCTCCGGGATCCCGCTACCCTCCCCCCCAGCTGCAACAACCCCAACCCCTTTAACCTCAGCCCCACCCCACAATGCTAGGGCGGGCGGGCGGGCACCCGAATCGTATGGCTCTGACCTGGAAAAGGCCGGAGCCACGCCACGCCCCCGCACTTGCCTGGGACTGCTCCCACCTCCCCCCAGCTCCATTGGCTCCCCCCGCCTCCCGGCGGCCCGCGGGAGCCAATGGAGCGCCCGTAACCGCTCCGGCCCGCCCCCTTGCCCCAGCGCCGCCACGGCCCCAGGGGATCGCGTCCTTGCCGCCCCCCCCCCCCGGTTAAACAGGGCCGCGCGCACGCTGGCTCCGCGGCCCCGACATAACCGGGGAAGGCGGACACGTCGCCTCTCACTCCGGCAACCCCAATTCTCCCAGGCACCCCCGCACTCCTTTCAATAAAACCATCACACATTTATGGGCTTAAACTGGTCGCAGCTTTATTAACCTTTAACAATAACCAACTACAATCCAACGCAATAACATTACCCCCCCCCCCTTTTGCGGAGCGCGAGCCCTCACCAGCCATGTGAGTAGCAAGGTGACGCCGCTTCCGCTTCTGCTGAGTCCGGGCCCTGGCTAAACAGCCTAGCCCTCCCTCATCCGGCTTCGCCATATTACTAGCAAAAAACCTGAGGGGTTGTCCAGGCGGGGGTACCCCACCCCCGCCCAAAAACTTGCCTCCGTCTCCAGAACCCGGAAACCTCCAGGATCCTGCCACCGGCTCAGGTCACTACCGACCTGAGCCGCCCCCTAACCTAAAGCTGCGACCAGCCCGGCCCCCCTGCCTAATACCTTCCACAGCCTCCTGCCAATCGTTCAGTAGCAGGTCCATCCCAACCGGTGATAGATGCACGCCATCCGACCGGAACAGGCCAGCACACTGAACGTCAACCCACGGATGCAAAATCTGGCACTCACCCCGCTCCCCCACCCACTTGCCAATTTGGCGATTAACTTTCATCAGACCTCTAGACCACCGCCACTGATCCCAGCAGGCCGGCCTTGGAAGGATATCAGACCAAATTACAATAACTCCCGGAAACATTGCCAGAACCTCCCCCAAGTCCTTATGAACAGCACGAATCAGCTGCTTGCAGGTCCAGGACACCAAATCATTGCCGCCGAGGTGTATCAGCAGAATGTCCGGCGCCCCTCTAACGCGCTCGTGATGCCGCAGCAAAGGCAAAAGCTGAATCCACCGGAGTCCACGTTCGCCCAGCCATGATACTGTCACCCCCAGTGCGTCCAGTCCAATATTCGGCCCCAATGGCCGTGTTGCTGCTCGCCGACCAGCCCAGCAAACAAACGAGTGGCCAATCACCCAACAGCGACACGATGCATGACCCTCTTCTGCAAATTAAGAAATAAAATAATTAGTACATCCCAGAGCCTGTCACAAATGCACATAGCCCTGAAACGCCTGGGACCTCCATCTCCCTATCCGCTTAATCTCCCGCTCCGGCAGACCCTCCGCCGCCGCACTGGTCGCTGCACCGATCCGAAAGGAATGTGGAGCAAACCGACTGGGGTCCTCCCCAATCCACTTCAACGAAAGCCGCAGCACCGCCATGAACTGGAAGTGCGTGAGCACCCTCGCGTCCTTGTGTATGAACAGACTGCCTGCACCGGCCGGCCGCACCCGCAAATATGCAGACAGTAGACTGACTGGGCAAGTACGTGCCCCGGGAACAGCACGCAGTACCACCCATGCCCCTTTTCCCAACTGATCAGTCTTTGAATGCGCTAAGTGTATGCGGACCGTACCCTCCCCCACCTTCACCTGATGGACTTTGAGGTCCCACCCACAGTCCCTATGACCCGACTCCATCACCAGCTCCCCCACCCTAAATGCACCAAAAAAGGCCACCACAAAGACAGCCCAAAACAACGTACCCTCGTACGGGGAGGACACCACCTGCGGCAGGACTTCCAATAATCGGCTCAACAGGTCGTGAGTTATCGGCCGCCGCCCGTCGGCCAGGGTAGGAAGGGACCTTTCCCACCCTTGCAATAATTTACGTGTCAAAAATCCCCCCCGGCCGCCTCCCAACCGACTGCTCGCGCAAAAAAGGAAAACCCAGCCAAATGCCTCCTCACCGTGGCCCGCGAGAGACCCTCTGCCTTCGCCGCTACCACATACTGACCCAACAGCTGCTCTGGGGCTGGACCATGTCACCAGCCTCACTTCACCAGGAAAGTTACCACATTGTCGCAGCCCCGCCGATACGCCGCCCATGTCGCCGCTGACACGGAATTCCTCAGCAGTTCCTTCATATCCCGAGGCCAATCCTCCATAAGTGTTCTGGGACCGATACTCCAACTTCGTCGGCTTCCGGCGCCAAGGTCCGAAACAGCTCCCACTTAAAACGGGAAAGAGCATCGGCAATTTTGTTAGTACTTCCGGGGATATGACGGGCCTTCACAACCACATTCAAGCGCAAGCAAGCTAATACGACCTGTTTCATTAAATCAGCAACTTGCTTGCAACGCGGGGCATAATTGTTTATAACTCTCACTACAGCCGCATTATCGCACCACCAGACCAACCGACGATTCCGGAGTCTGTCCGGCCATACAGCCAATACCACCAATATCGGAAACAACTCCAAAAAGGTTATATTTTTGGTCAGACCCACGTCCCGCCACACCTGGGGCCACCCTGATGCACACCATGAACCTCCAAAGTAAACCCCCAGGCCCAGGCCCCCCGCCGCGTCCATGTATAATTGCAGATCCATACTAGATATCTCCCTCTCCTGCCAAACTGTAGTACCATTAAAATCGCACAGAAACTCGTCCCACACCCTCATGTCCGCTCTTATGCTCTGCGATACCCTAATCCGATGATGTGGCCGAAGGACCCCAACCGTAGCCGCCGCCAGCTGCCTCAAAAACACCCGCCCCATTGGGATTACCCTACATGCGAAATTCAACTATCCGATCAGTGATTGCATTTCCCGCAATGTCATCTTGCTGGAGCAGATCACATTCGCCACCAAAACTCGGAGCTTCATTATCTTAGCCACTGGCAAGCGAGCTACCATCGCTGCCGAATCGAGCTCTACCCCTAAGAAGGTAATGATGGTCGAGGGCCTTCTGTATTTCCCGCTGCTAGGGGGACACCCCACACCCGAGCCAACCGCTCGAAGCCACCCAGTAATTCCGAGCACCGCTGAGACGTAGCCTCGCCTACGAACAAGAAATCATCTAAGTAGTGTGCTACGTTAGCGCAACCAACCTGCTCCACCAATGCCCAGTGTAGAAAACTACTAAACCGCTCGAAATACGCACACGATATCGCACACCCCATGGGCATACACTTATCGAAATAACTGTCCCCTTCAAAACAAAACCCCAACAGATGAAAAGACGCCAATAATAAAAGACACCGGCAATAAACGGAAGGCTGACTCGATATCCGCCTTCGCCATCAAACACCACGAACCACAGTCCCTCAACAGATCCACTGCCGCATCCAAGGAGGCATACCGAACCGCACACAGTTCGTCCGGGATATGGTCGTTAACCGACGACCCCGCGAAGAAGGAGAGGTTGTGGATTAACCGGTACTTCCCTGGCTCCTTTTTCGGGATTATACCCAATGGGGAAACCACTAAATCCTCGACGGGCTTGTCCGCAAAGGGGCCCGCCACCTGCCCTAATCCAATCTCTACAGCCAACTTATCCCACACTATCTGGGCAAAACGCCGCACCAAAGGTGAATTCCGCGCTTTGTTACATATCACCTTGCCCATCACCGGAATCCTAAATCCTTCACTAAATCCCCCCTCAATTACTGCACTGTCCTTCCATTTCAGATACCTATGCAGCCACGGGCGCATGGCTTCAAGTCGAACCGGGGTTGGGGCTAAGCTCAGGAGGCTCTCACTGTTTGGCAAGGGGCGCTCCGGCCCCACCCGCTCCCTTCCTAACACATTTGAGCGCAGAGTGGGTGCCGTTGCAGGCTGAGCAGGCGTGCCGGAACTTACAATCCGGAAACGGGCACGACGATTTGTTGAATCGCCAACAGACATCACCGCCCCCCCACAACTGGTGCTTTCTGGACCCCCGCGGGTCCGCCCCCCAAAAGGGCCGCCCAGCTCCCGAAATCCCGGTCTCGCCCCCTTCGCACTGCCCGCCGCACTCGCGCTTGGTCTGACCGCCATCTGCGTCAACCATAAATTAATATCCTGCATCCCCCAGGACAGCAGGTGATTTTCTTCCATCTTATCCCGGAACTTTTCATCATAGTGGAGCCATGCCCAACCATCGTGCACTTGAGCCGCTTCTAAGATGGAATCTGCGTAAGCCAGGAGCATCCCATATTGCTCCGGGTGCGCATGCCCCCATACACTAGCTAGACATAAAAAGGCCCGCGTCCAATTCACCACGTTCCGCGTAGCTCTCCGCACCCTCCCCGCCCTCTCATCTTCCTTCCTCTTCCGTCTGCTGTCACCGGACCGCTTACGGCCTTCGAGCAAGTGGAAGATGTCGATATAACGCTGTCGCTGAATCTTTCGCCGCAGCATCTTCGGCACGCCCTCCCATAACTCCGAAAATACCACCACCGTAGGCGTCGCCCCAACTGCAGTAGCCTTACCCTCAATCCCTCACGATTCCCGCCCCCTACTCCCGTCAGTTGAAGATGAACGAGACGTAGAATGAGACGACGAGGTGGAAGAGGACCCCGACCTCCGCCGCCTCCGACACGAATGCCTCCGCTTCCTCCCTGCCTTCCTACCTCCCCCCTCAGCCGCCACAGTCCCGCCCCCTTCCGTCGGACCCTGATCCCCTGCTAACTCACCTGCAGCTTGCACCGGTTCTTCTGCCACCGCGCCGACCTCCTGCGGCTCCATCCTCACCGGCACTGCTGCTGGCGTCCTCTCTCCCGCTCTCTCCATAGGCACTGTTGCATTATCCAAGGGTCTCGGAAGGCTGAACCACAAACTTCCAGGGTACTGCCATCCAAGGGGGACCTGAGGACAAAACACAGGAAAAGGCGAAGGGGCCCCCGCCGGTGCCCAAGCAGGATGCCATGCCCCCATCCACCCTGCCCCCGAAGAGCCTTGGCCCCCACCTTGCCAGTGCTCCCAAGCCGTCGGGTATGAACCCCGACACTCCTGGCCAGCTCGCGGAGCCCTCTGGCACAACCCATTCACCTGCCCTTGTTCCGCCCGACGCTTGCCCCCCACCCCCCGCCGGGGGTAGCCCAACCTCAGCCCCTGCCCCCCTCGCCCGCCTTCCTCGACCCAACAGGCCCTCACTCCGCGGCTCCCCCCTGTGTACCTCCCCTGCCTCGCCGGGCCACCCCTGCACCGGCCCTCCCCCACGCCGCACACTCCCCCTAGCACAGGCCCCACGGCTGCGGCCTCTGCCTCTACCCGAGTTCTGCTCTGCTAGCCTGCCGGCTATCGCGCCATGCAGGCCGTCCTCCTGGCCCACGCTCTGGCCACCACCTTTCCCTCCACTGGGGGCAGACCCCGGCTTGTCTCTCAGACGAGCCCCACCAGCCGCTCCTCTCCCCTTGCCCCTTTTGTCTCCTTTTCCATGTGCCCCCACCGCCCTTTACCCGACCGCATAGCTCCCCTCGCTCCTACAACAGAATATATATGCCCCAAATAATAAATGTGTGTGTCTGGCTCCCTGATGCACCAACAGTCACTCCTGCCCCCCACGGAGGTTTTTTTTTTTTTTTTTTAAATGCGGACCCCCTGTGCCCCCACTTAGGGCACTCACCCAGCTCACCGCTGTCCGCTGTCGTCTAGACCCCCGACCTTGCACCAGGCCTCGTGGTGCTGCAGAGCTCCCTCGCACAGCACCCAAATCATATGGCTCCGACCTGGAAAAGGCCGGAGCCACGCCGCGTCCCCGCACTTGCCTGGGACTGCTCCCGCCTCCCCCCGCCTCCCTCCAGCTCCATTGGCTTCCCCCACCTCCTGGCGGCCCGCGGGAGCCAATGGGGTGCCCGTAACTGCTCCAGCCCGCCCCCTTGCCCCAGCGCCGCCGCGGCTCCAGGGGATCGCGTCCTTGCCGCCGCCCCCCACCCCCCCGGTTAAACAGGGCCATGCGCACACTGGCTCTGCAGCCCCGACATTCCTGTGTAGTATGTGTGCAGCTTTTCACTCCTAATACTGGAGCAGATAGAGACAGTATTATGTAGCATTGGCATATGTTCAGTTTACATCAAGTGTTGATCCATTCTCCTCTTCATTTAAACGTGGGGAGAACTTACGTGACCTGATTGTCCATTCTGATATTCAGAAGGAATTCCAGCCACCAGATTGAGGTGGGTGTAGTGGCCACTAAGCTTGTGGCTGCTGCTCAATTTGTGCACAGTCTTTCAATGGTACTACTTTGCAGCTGATCCGGACTGTTGAACTGAGGTCCTATATTACCTGCCAAACTGGATGTGTTGTGTATGCCATTTGGTATCCCTGTTCATTAGACTATGTGGGGAAAACAAAGTGTAAGCTTAGTGTATGAATGATTGAACATGGAAGCCGTATCAAGAAGGGTGATTTATTTATTTAACAGGTTTTTTATACTACTTTATCATTTCAGTCAAAGTGATTTATATTGTACTGTAGCTTACATTTGGTAATGTACATTAAAATAGGGATATTGATGACTTGGGGGGGGGTGTTTCAGAGGCAATGGAGGGTTAAGTAACTTGCCCAAGGCCACTAGGACTGCTAGTGCTCTAACCATTAGGCTATGCCTCAACTCCTTTAGTTTTTCATTACATTGAGCAAGCTCATGTTTTTGAGGATTTTTCTTTCAGCGTACTCCAGAAGATACACGAAGATATCCATGGTGGCAATTTGGATAACATGTTACTACAGAGTGAGCAGTGTTGGATTTTTCAACTTGATACTGTCATTCCTGGTGGCCTTAAGTAGAATTACGGTCAATTTTTTAGCCAACAGATTATGGGGACATTATATCTATATTTTAGTAAATAATGTCTGTCTCCTTTAAGATGTCATCTGAGTTATGTTGTTATGTCAGTGGATCTGTGGGTCTTTAAAAATGGCGTTTGAGTGGTGGGAGTTTGGAGTGCTACTCAAGTGTACGCAAGACTTTGAAGTAGGTTACACATTTCTCTATTTTGCTATGTGGTTGTATGTTTGCTACATTGCTGTGTTTTTCAGTTTATAGCCTCTGTCACAGGCAGAGTACCTTCTGACAAACCATGGTGTTAGTAGTCAGAGGTGTCAAGTATGTTCAAACAGTGGATTATTGTGACTTCTTACAAGACTTTAGGACCCATTGTATACAACCATTATGGTGAAGTCTATAAGAACATAAGATATGCCATACTGGGTCAGACCAAGGTCCATCAAGCCCAGTATCCTGTTTCCAACAGTGGATAATCTAGGTCACAAGTACCTAGCAGTTTCCCCAAAGGACCCAAGTTCCACAATGCTTGTATTGGGGCAAGCAGTGGATTTCCCGTGTCCCCTTTAATAATGGTTTATGGAACTTTCCTCCAGGAACTTGTCCAAACCTTTTTTAAACCCAGGTACACTAACAGCTTTTACTACATCCTCCGGTAATGAATTCCAGAGTTTGATTACGTGTTAAGTGAAAAAATATTTTCTCTTATTAGTCTTAAATAGGTTTAACTGTAGCTTCTTTGCATGTCCCCTAGTCTTTCTATATTTTGATGGCATAAACAATAGATCTACATTTACCCAGTCCACTCCATTCATTAATTTATAGACCTCTATCATATCTCCCCTCAGCCATCTCTTTTCCAGGTTGAAGAGCCCTAACCTTTTTAGCCTCTCTTCATAGGGGTATCCTCACATCCCCTTTACTATTTTGGTGGCTCATTTCTGTACCTTTTCTAATAATGCAATATCCTTTTTAAGATACGGCAACCAAAATTGCGCACAATATTCAAGGTGTCATCGCATCATGGAACGATACAGAGGAATTAAAATATCCTTTGTTTTATTCTCCATTCCTTTCCTTATGATTCCTAGCATTCTATTTGCTTTCTTGGCTGCTGCTGCACACTGGGCAGAGGTTTTCAACATGTTATCCACGATGGCGCCTAAATCTTTTTCCTGGGTGGTGGTTCCTAGTATGGAACCTTGCAGCGTGTAACCATAGTTTGGGTTGTTTTTTCCTAGATGCATAACTTTGCACTTGTCCACATTAAATTTCATCTGACATTTGAACATCCAGTCTTCCAATTTATCAAGGTTCTCTTGCAAATTTTTCACAATCCTTTTTATAATTTTCTGTCATCTGTAAATCTGATTACCTCACTCGTTATTCCCTTTCCCAGGTCATTTACAAATATGTTAAAAAGCAGGAGACCCAGCTCAGATCCCTGGGGTACTCCACAATTCACCTTTCTCCATTAGAAAAATTGGCCATTTAGTCCTACCCTCTGCTTTCTATCTTTTAACCAGTTCCTGATCCAAAATAGTACCCTGCCTCCTATCCCATGACTTTTTAATTTCACCAAGAGTCTCTCATGAGGGACTTTGTCAAAGGCTTTCTGAAAATGCAGATACACTATATAAACTGACTCTCCTTCGTCTACCTGTTTATTCACACCTTCAAAAAAACATAACAGATCAGTAAGACAAGACCTTTGTTGGCTAAAGCCGTATTGACTGTCTCCAATTAAGCCATGACTATCTACATGTTCAGTAATTTTGTTCTTTATAATGGTTTCTACCATTTTTCCAGGTACCGATGGCAGGCTCTGTAGTTTCCTGGATAACCCCTGGAACCCTTTTTAAAAATTGGCATTGCATTACCCATCCTCAATCTTCAGATATTACATATGATTTTAATGATAGTTCAGAGATTTCTAATAGTAGGTCTGCAGTCTCATATGACAGTTCTTTCAATACCCTTGGATGTATACCATTCGGTCCAAGTGATTTGCTACTCTTCAGTTTATCAAATAGCTATAATACATTTTCCTGGTGTATCGATATTTTTTTCAATTCTTCTGCGGCATCACCTTTAAATACCATTTCAGTCATGGATAACATCCCTACATTTTCCTCAGTAAAGATCAAAGCAAAGATTCATTCAGTCTCTCTGTTATGGCCTTGTCCCTTCTTAGTGCCCCTTTTACCCCTCTATCATCTATTGGTCCAATTGATTCTCTCACAGGTTTTTTGCTATGAATGTACTTGAAAAAGTAATTATTATGCATTTTTCCTTCCACAGCAAGCGTCTTCTCAAATTCTCTCTTTGCCTGCCTTATCAATGCCTAGCATCTAACTTGCTAGTGCTTATGTTGTTTCCAGTTTTCATCATTTGACTCTTTTTTTCCATTTCCTGAAAGATGCTTTTTTCGCACAACAGCCTCTTTGACCTCACCTTTAAACCATGCTGGCAGTTTTCTGAACTTCCACTTTTCTTAAATGTGGCTGGTCTGGGCTTCCAAGATATTTTTTTTTTAAACAACGCCCATGCTTGATGTAAATCTTTAATCTTTTCAACTGCTCCTTTTAGTTTTTTAACTATTTGACTCATTTCATCGTAGTCTCTCTTTTGAAAGTTAAAAGATAGTACTGTGAATTTCCTTGTCATCTTTCCTCCATTTATTAAATCACTATTGCCAAGTGACACCAACACTCTTATCTCTTGCACCAGATCTTGTGTTCCACCAAGGACTAGGTCCAAAATGGCTTCCTCTCTTGTTGGTTCATGAACCAGCTGCTCCAGGAAGCAGTCATTTATTTCATCAAGAAACTTTATCACCCTAGCATGTCCTGTCATGACACTGACCCGGTCAATACTGTGGTAATTGAAATCACCCATTTCAATTGATCCTGTGATCTATCCTGTGATCCTATAAGCTAAGTTTTTTTCATCTTTGGAACTGCGTCCTATAAGTTGCATTTCTGAATTTCAGTATATGGACCATAATGCATTTAATTGAAATTATCATATAGCGCTTATTCAGTGTTTGTTGTGTGGGAGTACTTCACGGATTAGACATTCTTGTGGAAGTTTGAGTTTATCACTTGGTGGTGGTGTTTTATTTCTGAAGGAGTGGGGTTCATGATCATGCACCACATTAAAGGAGCTCCAGGGCACAATAATTTTTAGTGATATTTTATTTTTTATTTTTGTGAATTTTGTAAGCATTGTGAGAAAGGTGGTTATTACCTTCTGGCTCTACTGTTGTGTGTGTTTATTTGATTGTATGCAGAACCATTGCTCTTTATTGTTTTTTGACTATGCTTTGTATTTAGACATCAGCTACAGCTACCTCTTTAATTATCAAAATTGCCCTGAAATGAACATTGATAAAAACGAAATTAAATTATTGTATTGCTGGTGATCTTCGTTCCTGTTTCTCGATTGGCCCAAAGTTTGTCTGGTTGAAACGCTATGGAAAATGCTAAATGGATTTTTTGCCTTGTGTATCTAATGACACATGCTGTAGAGTTTTACTCCAAAGATTATTCTCTTGCCATGTTCTTTTGTCATAAATTATGTGAAACCATGTTTACTATCAGAGACATTTACCAAGTCCAATCCAGATCCTATATGATCACCACTAATTAGACAGCTAGGTTCTGGATTAGGCTTCACAAAAGACAAATCTTTGGAGTAAATTTCTACAGCAGGAATGAGTAGATTTACCAGTAAAAAATATCCAGTTATTATTTTCCATAGCATTCAAACCAGACAAGCTTTGGGTCAATCAGGAAACAGGAATGAAGATCACCGGTAATATAAGAGTTAAGAGCAGGCTGGCTAGCAGCAACCCCCACTCCCCGCCTCCCCCCTCATCCACCATGGAGATGTGATGTTTTTTTTACAAGATGCCTGCCTTCTAACCAAAAGGTCACTAGTTTAAGACCAGCCTCTGACTGGTGAGAGATTTTAAAAAAATCCAGTTGGGCTTCTTATTTGACTGAAACCTTTCAGCTGTTTTTTTTTTTCATTTGGCAGCAGCCATGGCCACCCTTTTAGTTAATAAAATTACCCTGAAATTAAAATTTATAAAATTAAAACTAAACAAAGCAAAAATGTATTAAAATGAATTAAAATACAATTAAACAACCTGCAAATGACACAGGAAATGAAATAAAACAAAATATTTTTACCTAATTTAAAAACATTTATATGCCTTTTCCAAAAAAGATCAATCAAAAGGGTATACAATAAAATGCTAACAGCTCACACAAGAATAGCCCAACTCCTTATTCACTCTTACAACCCTCCATTCCCTTTACACTCCCCTAAAAAGAAATGTTTTTAAAACCTTCTGAAAGCCTGTCAAACTGGACACTGCCTTCAATTCCTATGGCAACTCATTCCATTTCTCCACTGTGATACCCTAAAGGCACCTGACCACCACCCCACTTTCTGTACCTCCAATAATCGACTCTGCGAAGAACGCAGTGGTCAAGGGGGGCATACCAACTTATCCTTTCCCACAATACATGGGTCACAAATTGTGTAGTACCCTAAAAGCAATAACTAACAGCTTAAAAACAATGCACTGCTGAATGGGTAACCAGTGCAAATGCACCAACAGCAGAGACAGGAGACAGGCCCGCCATATTCTGTAAAACCCCCAACCTATGCACATACTTCAACAGCAAGCACACATAAAATACACTGCAATAATCCAGAGTCCCCTGCACTAAGAATTGCGCAACTATTCTCAATGCTCCACTATCCAAATATGGGTGGAGTTGATGGACCAGTCCCAATTTCAGATACACAGCCCTTGCCACCTGATTAATCTGCTGTTTCCCCACTCCCTCCCTCTTCATGATCAATCCTAGGGACTTTATTATTATTATTATTATTATTATTATTATTATTATTAAAGACTTATAAAGTGCCGCAACATACGAAGTGCTGTACAAACATAGAAGAGAGACAGTCCCTGCGCATCAGAGCTCACAATCTAATAAGACAGAATACAAAATAAGTTACATAATACAAATAACAAAAATTTACGGGACAAAGTAAGCAAATGTTGATAGAGATATCAAGATAGGGTAAGACAGGAACGGAAAGCAATAGTGAAGAGATGGGATTTTAGTCTGGACTTGAAAATGGCTAGGGAGGACGCCTGGCGCTCAGAGATAGGAAGACTATTCCAAGCAAAGGGTGCTGCCAGTTGGAAGGAGCGAAGTCTGGAATTGGCAGTACGAGTAAAGGGTACAGATAAACAAAGACTATTAGAAAAGCGAAGCAACCGAGAGGGGGGTGTAAGGAGAGATGAGAGATGAAAGGTACTCTGGGGCAGAAGAGTGAATACATTTATAGGTCAGGAGGAGAAGTTTAAATTGGATACGGAGACGGATGGGAAACCAATGAAGCGACATGAGGAGAGGAGTGATGTGGGAAAAACGAGACTGGCGGAAAATGAGTCGAGCAGCGGAATGTTGAATTGACTGAAGAGGAAAGAGGTGGCTTGCAGGGAGGCCGGCAAGGAGAATGTTACAATAATCAAGATGGGAGGTGATTAAGGAGAAGGCAATCAATTTAGTGGCGTCAGCAAAGAGGAAAGGGCGAATTTTGGAAATATTGTATAGAAAGAAACAACAAGTTTTAGCAATGAGCTGGATATGTGAAGAGAAAGAGAGAGAGGAATTGAAGATAACACCAAAGTTACATGCTGAAGAAACAGGGAGGAGTACAGAGTTATCAACAGAGAGAGAGAAAGGGGAAAGAGGAGGGGAAGCATTCAGGGGAAAGATAAGAAGCTCAGTTTTGGCCATGTTCAGTTTTAAGCGGTGGTGGGACATCCAGGCAACAATGTCAGAGAGGCAGAGTGAGATCTTAGACTGGATATCAGGTGCAGAAAGATAGATTTGAAAGTCGTCATCATAGAGATGATAGTGAAAGCCATGGGAAGAGATAAGGGTGCCAAGGGATTGGGTATAGAGAGAGAAGAGGAGTGGACCTAAGACGGAACCCTGAGGAACTCCTACAAGTAGTGGGGTTGAAGAGGAGGAGGAGCCTTCAAATCACACACTGAAAGAGTGATGGGATAGATAGGAAGAGAACCAAGATAGTACAGAGTCTTTGAATCCAAGTGAGGATAGGATGATAAGAAGAAGGTTATGGTCAACAGTGTCGAAGGCAGCAGAGAGATCAAGAAGAATGAGGACAGAGTAAAAGCCTTTGGACTTTGCCAAGAACAAATCATTTGAGACCTTAGTAAGAGCAGTTTCAATGGATTGTAGGGGACGGAAACCAGATTGTAAAGGATTCAAGAGGGTATGAGAGGAGAGGAAATCAAGACAACGGTGATAGACTGCACACTCAAGTAATTTAGAGATGAAAGGAAGGAGAGAGATAGGATGATAGTTAGAAGGACAAGTGGGATCAAGTGAAGGTTTTTTGAGGAGGGGTGTAACCACAGCATGCTTGAAAGCAGAAGGGAAGGTTGCAGTGGAGAGAGAGAGGTTAAGAATATGAGAAATAGAAGGGACGAGAGATGAAACGATGGAGCTAAGGAGGTGGGTGGGGAAGGGGTCAGAAGAGCAGGTAGTAGGTTTGGAGGAAGAGAGAAGGAGTGATGCTTCCTCATCAGAGACCATAGGGAAGGAAGAAAGGGTGGCAGAAGTTTGGGGAGGGGAGAAATGGGAAATAGGGGGAGGAGGGGAACTGGATGGTGATTGTGTGGATTTTGTCATGGAAGTAGTTAGCCAAGGTTTGGGCAGAAAGAGAGGGAGGAATCAGGGGTTCAGGCACACTGAGGAGAGAATTGAGTGTGCTAAAGAGATGATGAGGATTAGAGGGAAGAGAGTTAGTCAGATTGAGGAAGTAAATTTGTTTGAAAAGCGCAATGGCTGATTGGAAAGAGGAGAGCATGAATTTCTTTTTTTTAAGTTTTTAAACAATCTTTATTAAAAAATAAAGTAAGAATACAAAATCAAGTCCACATCAAGAAGACAGTCACCTAGGGGGGCGGAGCCTGATGTCCAGCGGGATGGTCGCATAACGCTGAGGCTCCCGAGAGGCCTACTCAGAATCCTGAATTAACACCATACATACTTGGAACTTCTACTCTGATCTTGCAGGGGCACATTGGTGAGATGGCGGGGACCAAACCCACGCGCCTGGAATTTGGATCTCCAGCGGCTTCTCACGGCAAACGTTCCAAAACTGAACCCCCGTCCCCGCAGAAGGGGCTGGCCTTGCGCGAGGGCCCCGAAATGCAGCAGGAAATCCTCGCAGAGATTAGAGGGGTCAAGGACCTCGTGCAGTCAAACGGTGAAGCACTCCGAGCGCTGCGGGAAGATCTTGGTGTACTGCAGGGCAAGCTAGAGGGGCTCTCTTCGCGTCAGGACAAAATGGAGAGCATATTGGACTCCCATGCGGCCCGGTTGTCCAAACTCGACAAAGTTGAACGTCAGGTACGGGCCTTGCAGAAAGAAGTGGAAGATGGCAATAATAGAGCGCGCCGCAACAACATACGGCTCGTGGGCATTCCGGAGGGAGCGGAATCGGGAGACATGAAAGAGTTTTTATGTAAAATCCTCCCTTCCCTGCTCCAAATCACCTTTACCAAAGATTTGGAGATCGATCGCGCTCATCGTGTACCCTCAAGCATAACGCTCAACAGGAAGACCCCGCGGCCTATCATTTTTCGACTTTTGAGATATCAACACGTGGAGCAAATTCTCAGTGCCTCTCGGGCAAAGGGCCATATGGAGTTTGAGAGCCACAAGATCTCCTTCTATCCTGACTTGGCTAAACCCACGGTCGACCGCCGAAAGCGCTTTCTGGAATTTCGACCGAGGCTTCAACAACTACAAGCACGCTATGGCCTGATGTACCCGGCCAAGCTCCGAGTCACGCTTCACAATCAGACAAGAACATTTGAGGACCCTGATCTACTAGCGGAGTTTTTGGATTCCAAAGAAGCCGACTTGATGCGCTGACTTCCAGAATATTCCTGTCAGCATTCCCATATCCGCTGTACCTGCCATACTGGATCTGCCGCAGCCCAGCACAGAGTCAGGCGAGGGCAGTTTGTTTGCCTTACTTTTGATGATATCTGTGACCCGACTCCATCTACCCACAGTAGCCTCGATGAGTATCAGAGACAGTGTTAATTACGGACTCTGGTGTTTCTTTTCTTTTTTCATGTCTTTCTATCGCCTCTCTAGGGCCTCCTCCCGCAGACATATGGTCGCCATATTCATTGGGGGTTTTGCTTCTTCTCTAAGATACTATGGTACATGCTTTTCAATATGGGGTGTATTAACCAGCATACTCGGTGATTATGTCATTGTTGCACAGATTCTGATTATGTTGTATGTTTTCAAGCGCCCTTACCTAAAATGTCTATTACTGATTGATGGCACCATGTAAGATTTTCTCATTGAACGTAAAAGGAATCAATCATCCGATAAAACGGAAGAAAATCCTAAGCTACCTAAGTCAGGAAGCTGCGGATCTGATTTTTCTCCAAGAAACGCATTTAAATTCGAAGGAAACTCTTAAACTCAATATTAAACCTTACATGGTGGCCGCCTATTCCCCAGCCGTTTCTAAGAAATGTGGGGTTGCCATACTGGTTAGGAAATCTTTGCATGCTACTATTATTGCGACTAGCTCAGATACAGAAGGTAGATGGTCCAGAGTTCACCTCAAGATAGGTAGCCTTGAAGTTACATGTATATGCCTTTACGCTCCTAATGTGGATGATCCTGCCTTTTTTGCTACCATTGCTCAGGTTGCGCAGGCCTCTGCTAATACTTCATTGATAATTGGGGGGGATTTCAATTTAGTCCTTGATCCCCTGATTGACAAACAGCCGCCTAGGACAAGTGGTCCCCCCAAGAGTCACACCACGCTTACCTCTTTGATCAAAGATCTTGCTTTAGTTGACCTATGGAGGTTACTACACCCCAATGAGCTTGACTTCACCTTCTTCTCTTCCCCTCACCAATCCCAGTCTCGCATAGATTTCTTTCTAATATCAAAACTGTTAGTTCCTCAGGTGGACACTGCAAAGATTCACTCCCAACATATTTCAGATCATGCTGCTATTTCCTTTCAATTACACACTACTGCACCCCAAGGGAATTCGGGGGCCTGGTTCTTTGATAGAGCCCTGTTAACTGAACCAGAGTTCCAGTTAGAAATTCGAGCAGCCATACAGGATTACTTCCATTTTAATCTACCCCAGGATACTGCGAATTGGGCTTGGTGGGAGGGCTTCAAAGCGGCCATTCGAGCAACGATCACTAGCTATCAAATCCGCCTGCGGAAACAACGCAAACAGCAGCTACTCATACTAGACCAACAAATCAAAGCAGGCGAACGAGTTCTAACTTCACGTACTGATCCATGTGTATTAATTCGATTACAGCGTCTCCGTTTTCAATATAATTCAATCCTCTCAACTGCAGCTTCTAAGAGTATTGAGCTTCAACGAGGGACATATTATCGTGAAAATAACCGAGCCGGTCGACTCTTAGCCAACGCCTTGAAAGGTCAAAAAGAAGCCAAACGTGTAGCGGCCCTTCGAGCCCCACAGGGAGGGGGCATATTGACCACAGACTCCGACATTGTAGAACTCTTTCGGGATTTCTATACCCGCCTATATCAATCTGAATGTGAGTTCTCGTCAGAGACATTCGAGCGATTGCTTTCTGGCATTCAGCGGCCGACCCTCTCTGAAGATGATAGGGATGCGATGGATGAACCCTTCTCTACTTCAGAGATCCAATCTGCCCTAAAACGCACAGCCTCGGGCCGTGCCGCAGGGCCCGATGGTCTCCCGACCGAATTCTACAGAACGTTTAGTGCAGATTTAGTTCCCTATTTAAAACTCTATTTTACTGCCCTTGCGGTAGATACATCCTCTTTGGGATCCTTTTCTGCAGCTAATGTGGTAGTATTTGAGAAAGAAGGCAGAGACCCGCTGCTAACCGCCAACTACCGTCCAATCTCCCTACTTAATGCCGATTATAAGATCTTCGCAACGATCTTGGCCACCCGGCTATCTGACAGGATGGCCACCCTAATCCACCCCGACCAATGCGGTTTTATACCCGGCCGATCCACCGCTGACAATGCTCGGACCTTGTGCCATGTGCTATCCAGTGCTGCCAATCTAGATCATCCATGGGTGGGTCTTTCCCTAGATGCCGAAAAAGCCTTTGATCGCCTAGAATGGCCCTTCTTATTTGCAGTTCTCCGATGGTATGGCTTTGGGGAGGGCTTCCTCCGATATCTCCAAGTCATGTATACTCAACCCGTCGCCAGTATTTGTGTAAATGCCATCAAGTCTCAGCCATTTAATCTCCAAAGAGGCACGCGTCAAGGTTGCCCCCTATCACCAATGCTCTTTGATCTAGCTCTTGAACCCCTAGCCCTCCTTATTAGGCAGTCCGCACGTATTCGAGGTGTCCCCTTCAGTCATAGAGAGATTAAACTCTCTGCATATGCAGATGACCTTATGCTTTTCGTATCCCTTGATTCGGTTCCAGCTGTCTTGGATCTGATTGACGGATACTCGCAATTATCGGGCTATAAAATTAACTGGACCAAATCTGTAGCATTCCCACTGAACCGCTGGGTACATGAGGCTGACATGCAGGCCTTTCCCTTCCTTTGGCAATCCCGCATGGTGAAGTATCTCGGGGTCCATTACTGTTCTCCTTTAGAAGACACTATCAGTTTTAATGCCAAAGAGATAGTCTCCAAAGTCCGTGAGCTCACAAATCGTTGGTCTCCCTTATCTCTTACATGGTGGGGCCGCCTAGAAACTGTGAAAATGATGATAGTCCCCAAAGTGAACTACATTTTAGAAATGCTGCCATGCTTACTCCCGTTACATACTTATAAAGATATTGAGGGCCTTCTTGTCCGTTACCTCTGGCAGGGCAAGCCACCAAGGATAGCTAAACAAAAACTACAGTCTGCAAAGGAACTAGGGGGTACCAGATTTCCTGATTTTCTTAGATATCATCAAGCCTTCCTACTTAAGCAAGGTGCCCGATGGCTAGATGCCCCAACAGACAGCAGACCAGTTTGGCTTGACATAGAAGAGGAGCTTAGTAGCCCAATTCCGTTGACCCATCTCCCCGGTATGTCCTATCAAGTAGACACCCGCCATCCACCAATGATTGTCGATACTCTTGCGGCCTTTAACACTCTCATTCTATCACTGGGTCCGAACGTATGTCCTCAGGACGGACTCCCGCTATGGAATAACCCCAGAATTCAAGTCCTAAATAGAACGATAGCATGGAAACCCTGGTACTCAAGGGGGATTTGGACACCCCAACAGCTTTTCTCTGCTGCTCGTTGGAAAACCTTTTCTGATTTACAAAAGGAATTTGCGTTACCAGCGAAACACTACTTTCAATTGATGCAGCTTCAACACTGCCTTAAAAGTGCTCAAATCATGCCGCCCTCTGCCCCTACTGAGGACGGGCTATTAGAGATAGTTCACTCTATTAGTAGTACACATGGGGTAGCCTCTAACTTTTATAAAATATTATGTCAGGGTAGAGACACTGCCACTTTTAGAGCTCAACAAGCCTGGGAGCGCGAACTGCAAACCACTTTAACCCCTGTGCAATGGAGCGTTTTCTGGAGCAAAGTAGTGCGGGTTTCCCGGTCTGCCTCTGTTACCCAAACTCTCTTCTTCTTTGCACACAGATGCTTTTATACCCCAGAAAAAATAGCCAAATGGAACGCAACTGCTAGGGACCAGTGTTGGTCTTGCCATGCTGCTGTGGGAACCCTCGCTCATGTTATTTATGAATGCCCTCAACTACAGGTTTATTGGAGGCGGGTTTGGGGTTGTATTCAATTTATCCTACACCTTCACGAACCTCTCTCTTGGAAGATCGTGGGACTCCGCTCTGTGGCGGAGGTCCCCTCTCTTCCCAAGAAGGGTCGCTTTCTCCTTGATTTCATGCTGGGTATAGCCATATGCTTAATCACGAGGAATTGGAAGGATAGCTCTCGACTTACTGTCAATGAATGGTGGAACCTCGTCTGCTTATATAGTAAATATGAGCAGATACCTCGGAGAGCTATTCCCCATGCCCAAACTCACTCTCGCTTGTCTAAATGGCAGATGCTCAATGATTATGTACAATCTGCTCATTGTTCCGACATGCCTGTTTAATGTGCACTCATCATGTTTCAGATCACCGTTAGGTTTTGTAACACAATAATGTAAGTACACGCCCGCTTCGGGAATGATCAGTTTTCTAGAGAAGAAGCAGGGGGGAGGGGGGTGGCAGGGGTTTACTTTGGTGTATGTATTACACTTTATGTATCTGTCTTTTAGCTGTATGTCTTCCTTTTCCTTTGTTGTTATAAAACGAAAATAAAGAATTTAAAAAAAAAAAAAAAAAAAGAAGACAGTCACCTAAATAAACAAGCAAAAATCAAGGCAACAGGATCACAATTTTGTTTAGCCCAATTGTGCATGGAAAGAAAAAGGAAAATAACACCTCATGAAGGTTCCTTACTAATTAGAAAAGCCTCAAATTGTCCGACATCAAGAAAAACATACTTAATACCTTCTAGCACCAAAATACATTTGCAGGGATATTTTAAGAAAAAGGAAGCCCCAATGGCTAAAGTCCGATCTTTCAAAGCCAAAAAAGCTTTCCTACGAATCTGAGTAGCCCTACTCACATCCGGAAATATTTGTATAGAGTCCCCACAAAAAAACCTGATTTTTCTTTGAAAAATATAAACGTAAGATCAAATTTTTATCCTGTAATGACAAAAAAGAAACAACCAAAGTAGCACGTTGAGGAATCAAATCAATAGAAGACTCCAAAAACTGAGAAACATCTAAGGCAGCGATGGCGAACCTATGGCACGCGTGCCAGCTGTGGCACGCGAAGGCCTTGCAGCTGGCACGCGGGAAGGTCGCACATTAAAAAAAAAAAAAAAAGCTGCCCGCTGCCGCCGCGGCGGCATGGAGTGTCCCGCGGGGCTCCCTCTGCCCGGCGGGACTCTCCCGGCGCGGCTCAGCCCCTCTCTGCCGGCTTGCAGAGACGCGAAGGGAGAGTCTCCCTCGCGTCTCTGTTAAGCCCGCAGGAGCTGATGGGAAATTTCCCATCTGCCCCTGCGGGCTTAAGAGAGACGCGAGGGAGACTCTCTCTCCCTTCGCGTCTCTGCAAGCCGGCAGAGAGGGGCTGAGCAGCGCCGGGAGAGTCCCGCCGGGCAGAGGGAGCCCCGCGGGACACTCCATGCCGCCGTGGCGGCAGCGGGCAGCTTTTTTTTTTTTTTATTGCCATGAGCCGAGGGAGGGGGTTAAGACTGGTAATGGGCTAGGGAGGGAGAGAGGGGGGTTAAGACTGGCAATGGGCTAGGGAGGGAGAGAGGGGGGTTAAGACTGGCAATGGGCTAGGGAGGGAGGGAGGGAGGGGGGTTAAGACTGGCAATGGGCTAGGGAGGGAGGGAGGTTAAGACTGGCAATGGGCTAGGGAGGGAGGGGGGTTGAGACTGGCAATGGGCTAGGGAGGGAGGGAGGGAGGGGGTTGAGACTGGCAATGGGCTAGGGAGGGAGGGGGGTTGAGACTGGCAATGGGCTAGGGAGGGAGGGAGGGGGTTGAGACTGGCAATGGGCTAGGGAGGGAGGGAGGTTAAGACTGGCAATGGGCTAGGGAGGGGGGGAGGGGGGTTGAGACTGGCAATGGGCTAGGGAGGGAGGGGGGTTGAGACTGGCAATGGGCTAGGGAGGGAGGGAGGGAGGGGGGTTGAGACTGGCAATGGGCTAGGGAGGGGGGGTTAAGACTGGCAGTGGGCTGGGGAGGGGGGTTAAGACGCAGTGGGCTATGGGGGGAGTTAAGACTGTGGGCTGATGAGGGCTGGCAATGGGCTATGAGCTGATGAGGGCTGTCTGGAAATGGGGTGATGGGGGGGTTAGGACTGGTAATGGGCTATGGGGGGGGGTTAAGACTGGTAGTGGGCTGATGGGGGGGTTAGGACTGGTAATGGGCTATGGGGGGGTTAAGACTGGTAGTGGGCTGATGGGGGTGTAGGACTGATAATGGGTTATGGGGGGGCTAGGACAGGAAATGGGCTGATGGGGAGGGGTTAGGACTTGAGGTGGGCTGATGTGGTTAGGACTGGTAATGGGCTGTGGGCTGATGGGGGGGTTTAGGACTGGCAATGGGCTATGGGGGGCTGACTGGAAATGGGCTGATGGGGGGTTAGGACTGGTAAAGGGTTATAGGGGGGGGCTTAAACTGAAAATGGGGTGATGGGGGTTAGGACTGGAAGTTGATTGACGGGGGGCTAGGACTGGTAATGGGTTGGGGTGTTGCTAGGACTGGAAATGGGCTGAGTGGAAGGGGAGGCTTGAACTGCAAATAGCTGATGGGGAGGGGGCTTGGAATGGAAATGGGCTGTGAGGGAAGGGAGCTAGGATAGGACTGGAAATGGGCTGTTGGGGGGAGCTAAGATTGGAAATGGGCTGTGGTGGGGGCTTGAATTGAAATGGACTCATGGAGGGGCTAGAACTGGAAGTAGGCTCATGGGGGGGCTTGGACTGGAATTGGGCTGAGTGGAGGGGAGCTATGATTTGACATGGGCTGATGGTGGGGCTAGGAAATGAGTAGAAATGGGCTGATGGGGGGGCTAGGATTGAAAATGAGCTGATGAAGGGACTTGGACTGGAAATGGGCTGATGCAGGGACTAGAAGGGAATGGATGCTGGGTGAGACTGGAACTAGAAGGGAGCTGATGTTGGGGGAGGATTAGAATGGGATGGGGCTGGGAGAGTAAAATGGAGAGGGGAAAAATATTTTGTGTAGGAGGGATGAAAAATCTACAATTGGCCAGGTATTGGGAGAGTAATTGGGGATTGAGGATGGAGGGGTAAAATTTGTGTGGATGAAATAGGAATGAGGAAAGAGCAAAAGGAGAAAGATTAGTATGTTAAAGCAGATGTAGAGAGAGAGAGAGAATGGAAAAAAAACTAGAAGAGAGAAGAAAGGACAAATGGACAGCAGACGATGGAGAGTTAGCAGAAAACATGAAGAAACCAGAAGAAGGTGGCTGGACCAATTGCAACTGAAAAAAAAATGCACAAAAGGTAGAAAGATATCTCTTTATTTTGAATTTATTAACTGGAATATGTCAGCTCTGGGAAATGTGCATCATTAACATCTGCGCTTTGTTTGGTACAAGAGGAAATTCCTATTTGACGTTGCCACTTGTTCTCTTTCCCCAGTATTCTCTGAAATGTATTGGTTTAATATTTGCAGTGTTGCCTTTTGATAGGTAGGGTATGGTGCTTTGTGAGTCCTGGTAATGCTGTCAGGATACGGCGGGTTTGCTATGGGTTCTAAATGGGCAGCGTTTGTAGTAGTTCCTAATGTGCCTGGCGGTTGGCACTGGATTATAGTAATGTAGAAATCTTTTAGTCTTTCTTTATCCATACACTCATTAAGAGACATGTTTACTAAAAGTTAGTGTATGGTAACATTATGCAAATATTTATGCAAATAAGACCACTTATGCAAATGACGTGCTGGCACTTTGAGGAAATTCTTTGGTTTTGTGCGGCAGTTTGGGCACTCGGGCTCAAAAAGGTTAGCCATCACTGATCTAAGGACTCAACACCATTGGGGTTCCCTTTCTGTACAATATCTGGAGAGGAGGTCTTATCAGAGGAAAACAAAGAAATATAGTAAATCCACATCATCAATTAACAACACCTCCTTAAAATATTTTTGTAACAAAATCATTGGAGCAAGGTAGTGGGTACGAGAGAAATTTAAAAAACGCAAATTTTTAGAACGATTAACATTCTCAAGGGCTTCTAACTGATGGTGGATAAGGGCACTATCCTTGATAGAAGAAGAGACTGCAGCCTCCAACACTGTAAAACAACCCTCCAATTTAGTCAAAGATTTATTATATTTAGAATGCAATACTTCATGCTCTGAAAGCTTCTGGACCACTTCCAAAGAAAACCGCTCCACTTGGGAGAAGGAAGCGCGAAAGGAACCTTCCATGCGCGCTACCAACTCCCAAATATCTCGCAAAGAAACCTCGGCAGGTGCAACCACTTCCAAGGACCCAGGGGAAAATACCACCAGGGAAGGTATCTTAACCTTCTGTTCTCCCAATGTCATTAAAGATGAGGCTTCCTGGTCACAACGAGGATTTTCACCAGGAACACTCTCCCAGACAAAAGAATCCTCAGATACCACTTCCTTTCTGGGTTGGACAACCCCCAGCATATGAGAGGATGAATCGGACACAGTACTCACGGACTCCCTCGACAGGTCTTTCTCTGAGGAAGAGATTCCAGGTCCCAAAAGATGCCGATCCATAGGACCAACAGTTTTAACAATCTTAGCAGGAATAGCTGGAAACACCTTTTTCCTCCGACTACCCATGAGACCGTGTAGAAAACTCCTCAAGGCTCCGAAGGGGCTCCAAAGGGGCGTGGCCTGCCCCTTTGGTCATGCCCCTTCGGGCACGCACCCATGGGTACGCGCCCGCAGGTCGCGTTCCATAGCGGGCCGACATTGAAATAGCGGCCAGGAGGGGGCGGGGTCTCCAAACTCCTCCTCCACCCGAAACGCCGCACCGGGATCCAAAAGGCAACTGTAGCAGGTAACTGTCCCACCAGTCAGCGGCGAGCTGACGTTGAAATAGCGGCCAGGAGGGGGCGGGGTCTCCAAACTCCTCCTCCACTCGAAACGCCGCACCGGGATCCAAAAGGTAACTGTAGCAGGTAACTGTCCCCAGGAGGAGAGCATGAATTTAAAGTGGAGAAAGTCAGGATAAGAGCGGGATTTGAGCCAGGCACGCTCAGCAGAGCGGGCACAAAAGCGCAGAAAGTGGGCAATAGGGGAGAGCCAGGGCTGAGGAGAAGAACGCCTAACAGGACTTCATCTCCTCTATCCAAGGAATAAATTACCAACAACACTCAGGCATAAGATCAACTCTACCTGTTCTAACATTCCAAACTTCATGCACACAGATTTTTCCACATTCAACATCAACCCATTCCCCGAGAACCAGTCCTGCACCTTCTCCAAACAACTGTGCAATCAACTCACCACTGCCTCCAAGTCTCCTAATAAAGGAGCCAATACAGTTGTGGTCAACATTATTGGCACCCTTGCAGTTGAGCCCCTTAATGTCTAGTATTTCCTAAAATAAAGTGGCCAATGAATTGTCTTTGGACTATATATGCACACATATTTGACATATAAAAGAATCACATAAAACAAGAGAAATGTAAAAAGGAAATAGTAGGAAATAGTATAAATACTGAGATATTGCCAGGGCATGATTATTGGCTTCCTTATAAATTAATCCAAGAAGTATTTGAAGGTTAGTGTGAACAGTTGCAAAAACACCTACAACATCCAAGGAGCTTAAGGCTGACCTGGGTCTCTGCAGCTGCTTATTCCACCTCTGCAGTGGAATAAGCAGCATGTCTCTCCACTAATCACAGGACGTGCAGGGCCATGACCTGAATGGGCCCTGTATGTCCTGCCACCTTGGCCCACCCCCACTCTGCCCCATCCCACCCTACCCCATACTATTGCTCTGGCCATGAGAGACGAGCCTGTGAGGGAATATGGGCCCCACAAGTCACCTAGTATAAAAAAGAAAAAAGAACAATTTACTGATAACTTTTACATTCATTAGCTTATTTGTGTATGCCTTACTAATATATGGGCCTTCTTCACTAAAGACCTTTCTCTCATTCTGTTTATGGGAAATAAAGCTTAGAGAATCAGGCCCCTAATAGTATCTTATAATCTCTTATTTATCATAACATTTGGATCAATTGTTTAATGTAAAGCTCTTGATATTCTACATATTAAGTCTATGGAAATTCCGTTAAACAATTTTTTTCAAGTTTTTTTATTTGACTTTTTTTTCAAAATATTCCTTGATAACATGATTTGATATATGTATAAATGTATGTATGTGGAGATATAGATAGATAATCTAGCAGATATGTTTTTTTTATTGTGACAGGAATTAAACTAGAAGAAATTTACAAAATCTTTAAAAATATCTTTAAAAAGCAGTCTTTACTTAATAAAGGGCAAGCATCATACAGTATTTTACGAGTTTCTATTCATTCAGTAGAGCTGCAGCGTTAGTAATTGTGTATAGAATGCCATCAGTCTTCTGAAGCCATCCTTAGCTGAGCAAGCCCCAAAGCGCCGTCAATTCTGCTCAGATCTGATCAGCATCTTTATAGTTTATCAGCCTTGGGGTTCAATTTTGTTTTGGATGTTTTTATAAATGAGCACAATCACTGGTGAATCTGTTCTTCCAGATTGCAAAGAGAAAAATCGAGGGAAGAACTTTAGTAGATTACTGTGTCACCGAGGATAAAGTACAAGCGCAAATGCACCTAAAGTAGTCTCAGAGATTATTTCATCTGGTGTATATTTTCAGTTTTATTTCACTAAAATTAGATAATTGTCTTAGTTATTATTGCTTCTGAAGCTAAATTCTGTCTCCAGGCAGGGTGCATGATCAATGCACTAACCAACAAAATCAATTTGCTTCAAAGAACTATTTATTAAAAATGACTACCAAAACAAAGACAGGAGTCATGCATAAAAAACACGGAAATTACTGCAGGACTTTCTTTCAGCCAGCTTATGATAGATGCCTCTTATGCTTTAAAGAACAGATATTAACACATAATGCTGCTGACTCCATTAACCTACAGAGCTATTAGATGTGTTTTTAAAACTTCAGTCTACTTAAGGGAAAGTTAAAAAGGGCCATCCAAAAATAGTTACTATTCCCAAAAACGGAATCGTTTGAGTAGTGACTAAGTTAGGACATGTACTGTAGAAGGTAATTTTACAACAGGATGCCTAGGGTAATAGAGCATAAAGACACCAATTTTTCACCTGCTTTATAAAGACGCATAGATGCCTATGTGTTCTTATAAAATATTAGCTCAAATTTGGCAGAAATTGCACCTGCATTAAAAGCATGGACATTTACGCTTGCTCAGGGCAAGTATAGCTATAAACACACCAAGTACGTGCACACATGCATAGTTTATAAAATATTTGCATAAATTAAGATTGTACTCACACTTCACCCAAACTCCTCCCCTGAGCATGCTAACTCTACAAATACGAGTCTACTTGTGTTTTTAGGTTTTTAGGCGTGAACTTGTTTTATAAGAAGCCTTAAATGCTCATAACTCAGTGTTTTATACATGAAAATGTTTATAAAATTACCTCCATAAAGAGTAGCATTCCAAGACTTTTTCCTCATGTGATGTATGTTCTATCCATGGAAAAGGGCTCTTATAAAACTGTGCAAGATGTACAGTATGCACATAAGAAGTATATAGAAGGAAAGTGTGTACCTACTTTACAGAGACATTCTCCCGGTGAGGCAGAGCTGGGGCAGGTTGGGATGTATGCATTTATTTATTAAAATATACATGTAAATACATAGAGGGTCATTTTAAAAGGCCTAGTCATGATTTGGACATCTGAATATGTGCACAGGGATGTTTAAATTACAGACACGTCTCCATAGCTATTCCACAAATGACATTCGAGATGTCTCCAGTGCAGGGACGTCCAAGTAGGCACAGGGGTGTGACAGAGGCATGTCAAGGGAGGGGCAATGTACTTACATATCCCCTTCAATCTCAGAAATGTCTGTAGGCGCATCCATTTATTTATCCATGTTTATACTTGTTCCAGGCATGAATAGGTATCTGGAATGTGGTTGTTTTCACCATAAAACATGGAAAATTAAATGACTAGCCTTAGATAACAAAGTCCCACACTAGGAGTTGAACAATAACCCTGCTGCTTTTAAGCTATTACCCTAACCATTACGCTCTGAGACATCTTGGCTACAAAATGTTCTCCTAGGGACGTCTATATAGACGATTGATACACATGCATATCAAGCATGTCCACATTTCCAAAATCATGCCTGGACTTGCATGTGCCTGCTTTCTCTTCAGACATACTGGCTTTCATGTCCCAGATTGCACTTGGATGTCCCTTTGTGAAATGTGGCTCATAGAGAACACACATATGAGATTTTGTGTGCTATTGAGGGTCATTGTAGAAATCTATCTTATAAAGACACATACAGTTGTGGTCAACATTATTAGCACTTTTGCAGTTCAACCCCTTAATATCCAATATCTCCTTAAAAAAAGAGTGAAATGGTTTTGGACTACATATGCCTGCATATTTGAAATATAAAAGAATCAAATAAAATAAGACCAATTAAAAAAGGAAATAGTAGGGAATAGTATAAATACTGGGACATTGCCATGACATGATTAGTGGCACCCTTATAAACAATTCAAATCAGTTTGAACAGAAGAACCACATTCCCATTGCAGTAAAATTAGGACCATCTGAGATCAATTGTCAGTACTCACATGATTTAATCAACCAATGAATGACGGCGCTAATGTTTAAAATGGCCACATTCACTCCTTGTTCCATTCTGACAATGGTGAAGAATAGTGAAAACAATAGAGCTGCCAGAGACTATCAGAAAAGCCATTATCACCAAACATCAAACTTCAAAGGGGTACAAGGCCACCACCAAACACCTTGTGATTCCTCTGTCTATAGTCTGTAATGTTATTAAGAAGTTTTCTGCTCATAGAACTGTCAAGAACATCCCAGGACGTGGTGAAAAAGGAAAATTAATCCAAGAAGTCTTCAATGGTTAGTATGAACTGTTGGAAAAACACCACGTATAACATCCAAAGAGCTTAAGGCTGACCTGGAACAATCTGGAATGGTGGTTTCAACCTACACTATAAACCACACACTAAACAAAGAAGGACTTCATGGGTGAAGTCCAATGAGGACCTCACTGCTCAAAGACAGACATAAAAAGGCACACCTGATCTTTGCCCAAACTCAACTTGAGAAACCACAATCCTGGGAAAATGTTCTATGGACAGATGAAACCAAACTTGAGCACTAGCAATGCAGTCCAGCAATACATTTACAGGCAAAGAAATTAAACTTATAAGGAAAAACACACCCTTCCTACATTTAAATATGGTGGAGGCTTCATAATGTTATGGGGCTGTTTGCTGCCTCAGGAACTGGAGGCCTGGAACATATTAAAGGAATCATGAAGTCAGAGGACCAACTACCTAGTTCCAGAAAGCTAGGTCTGGGTCAAAAGTCATGGGTCCTCCAGAAGAACAATGACCCAATACATGCATCCAAAAGTACGAAAGATTGGTTAAAAAGGAAAAAAATGACTTTTAAACTGGCTAGCAATGAGTCCTGATCTCAATGCAATCAAGACCCTTTGGAAAGAGCTGAAATCTGTCCTTAGTAAAAGGAATCCTGGAAACATTCATGAGCTGGAACAAATCGCAGTTGAAGAGTTGGAGAAACTACCAGCAGATAGATGTACGAAACTTATAGATGGCTACAAGAAGCGCTTGGAGGCTGTCATCACTGCCAAGGACTGTGCAACTAAATATTAGTGAAGGGTGACATTATTCCTGTCTGGGTCATAGTTTGTTTTTTTTCTCAGAAATTACCAAGTCTAAGTTGCACAGACATCTCCTTTTTTGTTTCCTACCTTTGAATATACTACTAAAATATTATGATTACATACAGTTGGAATATTTCTAATTATTTCTAAAGATATTGTACACAATATACCTAAAATGGTGCAACGGTGTCAATAATGTTGACCACGGCTGTAGGCTCTAATGTTGCCTTTTAAAATAAGCAAAGACTTGTCAAAAAAAGTTGTTTTAAAAATGTATATAAAGAACCATCAAATATTAAACAGCCTTTCAATATTTGATGGTCCTTTACATTCATTTTCTAAAAATACTCTTTTTGGCAAGCCTGTTTATTTATGATACTGGATCTCTTATGCTTTTTTAATTATCAATGTTGGTTTGCCTTTATAAAATAGGCTTGACATGGTTCCTTTTCCTAATTTTGACATGTTGCTAAGTGCTGTCAAGTGAATGTCAACTCATAGTGACCCTAAACTGTATTTGGTCTTCAGTCAGGCAGTTAAATGTTAATAGAGTGGCATCCATAGCTGCAGTTATTGTATCAATCTATCGCATTGCCAGTCTTACTCATTTGCATTGACTTTCAACCTTGCCAAGTGTGATGTCTTTCTCTATTGATCTTTCTTTTTGCATGATGGGCCTGATATTCAGTTGTCCATAGTTGGAAGAGCTATGCGTTCCCCACGGCAATGGCATTGAATATCAGATGATCACTGCTGATGCCAGAAGCTGCTAAAGCTAGCCGTGCAGCAGCGATATTGGATGCTGCCTGGTTAGCTTCAGCGCCTTAAAGATAGGCGTGGGTTTCCTTACGTATGTTTGAAGCGCCGATTGCTAACCATATAGCTTCCAATATCGCTGTTGCACAGTTAGTACCATTCTCCACCTCTGCTCACCCCAGACCGCCTCCAACATGCCCCGATGCTAATTGGATAGTATTGGGAAACGTAGGGGACATAGCCGGGAATATTCCATAGCACTACCCATGTAGGTGCGGTTGAATATTCCTGCCTAAGGCAGTTACACGATTTACAGGGGCTGTAAACCATGTAACTGCCTTTCGAATATCGAGCCTGATGTGTGCAGAGTATGAAAGTTTAAGTCCTGTCATTAGAACTTCTAAGGAAAGAATAGGCTTAATCTTCTGTAGTACCGATTGATTTGTTTGTCTGGCCATTCATGATATACACAGTATTCTTTGCCAGCACTTTAATTTGAAGGCATCAATTGTCTTTGTTTTTCTTCTTCACTGTACAACTTTCTCATTCATATTGAATATGGCAAGTTGAATTTTTGTTCACAGTGATACATCTCTGCACTTGAAAATTGTATCCTTTCAGCCAAGAGCAATGCATTGTCAGATTTCCTGACTGCTTGTTGTTTTGTTATTGATTACACAGGTACACTACCAAAAAACTGCCTCCAGTTTTGCAACTGATTCCTATAGATTTTGGGGTGCTGAATCCAGGAAAAATAGCCAAAATGTTCCATCACTTCACGTTTTCTTGCAAAATTAGATTTCTTACCCATATAAGGAATGCTCACATAATTTCTTTTTAGCCGACTGCAGTTTATTTTCTTGACCCAAAATAGAGGTTGTAATGGTTAACTAACTAGAAACACTCCCTCATGATATTTTAGAGTGTTTTGTATTCATTTTATACATTAACAGGACAATTGGGAGGCTAAATCCAGTACTCGCGCTGGCGCATGTTCTTTCCTGTTCGCCTCGCCTCGTTCGCTCGCTCAAACACGGTGGTTGCGACATGAACGTTCCTGTCAAATTTCAGTTTCTTGCAAGTTCATTATTATCTTTTGTTTGCTCAGTCGTAATCCAGCTTTATTCCGAAGTGGTTCACTACAGATGTAGTTTGCAGTGCTGTGTATTTGTGATGGCTCACAGAGCCAGAGGTTGCGTCAACTCTCCGGACAGTTTTTGTTTTATTTGTGGGGAATATACCGTGAAAAAGCGGCAGAGGAACATTTCTGCATTTATTAAAAAAGTATATTTTGCCTATTTCGGTTTGAAGTTAGGCGATCAAGACAAACCGTGGGCTCCTCACAAAGTGTGCAAGACATGTGAGGAAGATCTACGCTTATGGATGAAAGGTAAAAAACAAGCATTTCGTTTCGGAATACCTATGATGTGGCGTGAACAAAGAGACCACAGCAGTGACTGCTATTTTTGCTCTTGCATTGTGAAGGGATACAACTTAAAAAATAAGAACGTAATAAGTTACCCCAACCTTCCCTCAGCAATTAGGCCTATGCCTCATAGCAACGAAGTACCTGTGCCTGAACCACCAAAATCTTTGGATCATATTTGTGTGGACAGTTCTGATCATGATGAGACTCATCAGATGGCTTTTCCCGATGAGTCCAGTACTTCCGAGTTTGAAACTGAACCAGATCCGAAACCTGAACTTTTCTCTCAAGCTGAATTGAATGATTTAGTCCGGGATTTAGGACTCCCAAAAGATGCTGCCCAACTGCTAGGTTCTCGGCTTAAACAGAAAAATCTATTGTCACCAGGAACAACTTTTTATTGGTACCGCAACCGCGAGACAACATTTTTGAAGTATTTCAGCAAAGAGGAAGATTTGGTATTTTGCAACGATATATACGGAGTGATGGAAAAGTTTAAACTCAAGTATGATCCTGCTGAATGGCGGCTGTTCATTGATTCGTCAAAAGACAGCATAAAAGATGTTCTTCTTCATAATGGCAACACATTCGCTTCAGTTCCTATTGCTCACTGTTATTCTCCAAGAAAAATACGAGAATTTGGCCCTGATTCTTCAGAAGATTCGTTATGATAAGCATAAGTGGATGATTTGTGGAGACTTTAAAATTCTATCCATGCTATTAGGGCAGCAATCCGGTTTCACCAAATATCCCTGCTTCCTTTGCTTGTGGGATAGCCGGGCCCGCGACCTACACTGGAGGAAAAAAGACTGGCCAATTCGGGAGTATTTGAGACCCGGTGAGAAAAATGTTCTTTATGAGAGCTTGGTACCTCGTGATAAAATTCTATTACCACCTCTCCACATTAAGTTGGGTCTCATTAAGCAATTCATCAAGTCCCTTCCAAAAGATGGTGAGTGCTTTCGGTACCTTTGCTCAAAGTTCCCCCGACTTTCTGAAGCAAAGCTAAAGGAAGGAGTGTTTGTTGGCCCTGATATAAGGTAACTCATTTCAGATGGAGCATTCGCTGAAACGATGTCTGAGAAGGAAAAAGAAGCCTGGGATTCCTTCAAGGATGTTGTTCTCAAATTCTTGGGGAACAGGCGGGATGAGAACTATATGGATATTGTTGCCAGGATGCTCAATGCCTTCAAAGAACAAGGCTGTAACATGAGCCTGAAAGTCCATTTATTGCACTCCCATGTGAACTACTTTCCCGAAAACCTGGGAGCGTACAGTGAAGAACAAGGTGAAAGGTTTCACCAGGACATCAAGGACGCAGAGAGAAGGTACCAAGGAAGATGGAACACCACTATGATGGCTGATTTCTGCTGGTTGCTGCTGCGGGAAACCCCAGATGAAAAATACGCCAAGCAGTGCACCAAGAGAAGCATTCGGGGGAAGAAGAAACGGGCCCACCAGGAGATTGATTGACCCAAGAATGACTTTAAAATCTAAACTGTGTTGACAAATATCGTGTTTTTACTAAACTTTGAAATAAAAATGTGCTAGTTATTACCACAGTGTCGGATCTCATTTATTAGAATTTTATTTTCACACCATCGGGTGTTTGTCTTCATGTATTGCAATGGTGCGGTTTGCGTTTTCTATTCTTACATACATACCTGTACAACATTTTTTGCACATTTCTTTGCTTTGCTTTGTGTCTAACCTCGCTCTTATATGCTCAATGTTTGTGCACATGTATGTGGCTGTTTTAAGTGCAGACAATTTTGCTACCATCACAGTGTGTTTTGTTGACATTACTCTATTCTTATGTGCTGCCTTGTTACAATTTTCTTTATTCTTATTTGAATAACTACTAAACAATTAGTATAAAGAATTCATCCAAGAAACATTTATCTCGATCGCACTCAATCTGAAACGTTCACCTCAAACTGCTAACCCAATGTAGCAAAAAATCTGTACATGATGGAGCAAATTGGTTACCAGATTTGGATTCAGCGCACCAAAAAACGTAAAAATCAATCGAAACATTAGAGGCAGTTTAAAAATAATTTTTTTTAGTGTACCTGTGTTATTAGTGGTCGACAATTTTTTAAAAGCTGTCTGCTTCAGAGACAAAATCTGCCAGTTCTTATGGATTTTAATGCGCTGAATTCAGAAAAGACAATTAAAAACTCTGATTGTCTACTGTTTCCAAGATATATAAGCTTTCCATTTTACGCCTATATATAACATGTTAGTAGAGTTTTAATCACACATTATAAACCTAGGTGTTTTCATGAATTTACGGTTGCCATATATTTATGATCTTGATAATATTTCACCTGCATCTTTGTTTAAAATATTAAAAATCAGCCAAATAGTTATTTAAATAGAATTTATTAAAAAAGTTAGTATGAAACAGAGAGAAAGAATTATTTATGAATTAGTATACATTTCAGACCTTATTCAGTATCTACTCGGCGTTTCTTGGCTTGTCTCTTGAATTCTGTAAATGGAGTATCTCTTGTCACTGTCCACCAATAGTCTGCTCATCACTCACTGCTCTGCAGTTTGGTGGAAAAAATCAAGATGAGAGTGCAAAAAATGTATCTTTAGTGACATGTTGCAGCCAAGAATTGTGCATGCATTGCAGAGTTTTTCTACCAACTCTCTGTAGTTGTCTACCTTGTTGTTTCTGAGAAAACTTGTTGCCACTAACTAGAAAGCTTTCCATGTCATCTTTTCTTTGCCATGTAGTGCACGGTTAAATGCATCATCTCAAATAAGTTTACGAATCTGAGGATCAATAAAGACACATCCCATCATCCTAGCTTCACTTAGTATTGGAAATTTCCCGCTGAGATACTTGAAAGCTGGTTTTGTTTTGTCAATGACCTTGACATCTTTTTTCATTAGACCCAGCTTAATGTGTAAGGGTGGTAACAAAATCTTCCTTGATTCAACAAGTTATGGATGCTGCAAACTTTTCTTTCCATGCTCCAATGACTGTCAGAGTGTCCAATCTCTCTTGATTTAATGGGAATCTTTCTCTTGACTATCCCATTCACAGAGAAAACAGCAGTATTTTGTGCATCCAGTCTGCAGATCAAGCAACAGAGCAATGACTTGCAAATCACCACAAAGCTGCCACTGATGTCAGTCATAGTTTATGGATCTCAACAGCTGTTTTATATTGTCATAGGTTTCCTTCATGTAGACAGTGTGACCAACTGGAATCGATGGCAAAACATTGTCATTATGAGGCAAAACAGCTTTAAGACTCATCTTCGATGAATCAATGAACAGTCTCTACTCATCTGGATGATGAGTGATGTTGACGGCTGCTGTCAGACCATCAATGTTGTTGCAGGCTACAAGATCAACTTCCATAAATGTAAAAAGATCCTTTTGACATTCACAGAACATGAAAACCCTAACATCACCTGACTGCTCTGCCTTACTCATAGGTAGTTCCAAATCCCTGACAAGGTCATTCAGTTCACTTTGTGTTATGAGGTGTGGTTCAGAGGAGGAGGATGGGAGAATATCTGGGTCATTTGATATTGATAGTTCGGGACCAGATGTTTCATCCCCTTCCTCTTCCTCGTCTGATTCAAATGAGAATTTTTATGGAGCATCAGCAACCAGCAGTCCTTCTCTGTGGGGTACTTAGGCATATAGCTGATGGAATTTTTGGATACTGCAAGTCCACATTTTCTTCTTCGATGAACCTTTCCTAGCAAGAGGCACCATACAGAAGTAACAATTGCTGATATAATCTGTAAGCTCTCTCCAAATCATTGGCACTGCAAAAGGCCTGGATTTCCTTTTTCTATTCAATCACTGGCAAAGATTTGTTGCACAAGTGTTGCAGCATATGTGTGGGTCCCAGCTCTTGTCCTGATCTCCAGTTTTGCAGCCAAAGTAAAGGTGGTAGATTTTCTTAACCCTGGGAGTACCGATGGGGTCAAAAGAGACCCCATTGCAAGTTTCACAATGCGTATCTCGGAAACTAGTTGTTCAAGAATGCAATCTTTTTATGACTTTTCACATGTCAATATTCTCTTTATATTGCGCCATGAGAGGAATAATTTCCATCCACTAGGTGACGCTAGTGATGAATTGCAGCACAGAGTACCAGTGGGGTCATTTTTGACCCCAGTTCCTTACGTCTGGTTTGGATCGTGATACAATTTGCAGTTTTGTTAATTTTTTGATCTGACAAAGGTATTTATCATTAATTGATCCAAGCAGGTTAAAGTTGTCCACTATTTCTATTTCTTCTCCAACAAGGATTAAATTATTGATTTCACCAGTTGTCGAGATCTTTGTCTTCTTCATGTTTAAAACTGTGCTACTTGATCTTGATAAGCAAATATTTTAGATCATCTTCACTTTCAGCCAGTAACTTGGTATCATCAGCATAGTGAAGATTATTGATGAGTTTTCCTATAATTTTCACATATCAGTTTTCTTTGTACAGTCCTACTTCTCTGATGATTTGTTCTGCATATAAATTGAACAGGTATGGGGAATGTAGGCATTCTTGTCATACACCATTGCTGATTTTCAACCATTCTGACTGAGTCAGGCACATTCTATTTTATTCCTTACTACCTCCAGCTTTCCTTGGTTCATGTTTCTTATGTTGCATGTCCCTGTATGTCAGACATCTTTGCAGCTTCTAACGCTTATTTTATGCATAGCTACATCAGCAGTCAGACATCATGAGGTTTGTGTTCCAACCGCAACATAAATGCTAACTTTATTCTGAAGAGTCTTCAGCTCATCCCCAGTAGCCCATTGAGTGCCTTCCGACTTGGGAGACTCATCTTTATCTGTTGTGTTGTGACTATCCATGGGTTTTTGTAGCAAGATACGGTAGATTTTTAGGTCATTCTCTTATGCATGTAATGTCAGTATTGTTGCTGTTGTCACAGAAATGTGATTCTCTGCTAACAGCACCATCCCATATTGCTGTTGCCCAGAAGGAACCTCAACTGAGACCTATTCATCCTGAGAGATCCTGCCGATAGCATAGCCCTCAGCATTGCTGATGCTCAGAAGCCCTCATGGCATGACAAGCAGCAAACCAAGTGAGGGAACATTGATATAGACATCCTTTTATAATGTACATATAGCAGAGCAATATGAATTATACTAGTGTCCTGGTGGGAAAGAAAATTTGACACTTGGTTATGGAGTCATAAACATCTTCAATTGAATTCACACTTACAAAACCCCAGGAAACACTTCACACACTGGAATGTGTTTCCAATAAATTAACTTATATAAGGTAGATTTATTTCATAGACAAATCCAAGTTATCAATGTCCCTGTTTAATGTACATTATCAAATTTAAGTTACAATGTAAACCACTTTGACTGAAATGATAAAGCGGTATAAAAGAACCTGTTAAATAAATAAAAAATAGATATTTACAATAGAATGAGAAAACACAGTCAGCATTCCTGCTACTGCTGAATACACATTTTGGTGAGGTAAATGACCTGATTTTATCCAGATGAGGGCTGAAAATATCTGAATAAGTGAATTATGCATTTGCCTCCTGCATGCAAATGCACAATTCACTTTGAATCTTGGACCTTAAGTATACACATGCATTGAGGAAGCAGCCCCAACAGTGAGATTGGGGTGGAAATTGCGCTTACATGCATCCTACTGGGTTTCCCAATGTAGATATGTAAGATTTCACAGAAAAAGCACACACAAATAGCAGGCGAAAATCTGTGTATGTAATTTTTCTTTTGAAAATTAATGTAAAATTTGCAGGTATTAAGTATCCAAAAATTTTGAATAGGTCCCTGGACCAAAGGCAATATCCTTTTTTGAAGCAGAAAAAAATTCAAGCACTGTCTAGTCTATATCATTAGATCTATTGTGTGATACTGTCTGGACACAAAGCCAAAATAAGAATTTGATAGTCTCCTCATCTGAAGTGTGATCAAAGGTAGAAGAGGGATGCCAGTGCCTGGATTGCAGCTACTCACAATTCCCATGGATACAAATGCCGAAGTGCTAGTAAGACGATATAGCCTATCCAATTTGCTCTTCCTAACTAGTAAGCTCTACAGAGATACTCTACGTTTGTCCCTTACTTTCTTGAATTCAAATACAGTTCTCATCTCTAACACCTCTGATGGAAGATTATTCCATGCATCCACCACTCTTTCCATAAGAAATATTTCCTCAGATTACTTCTGAGTCTATCCCCTTTCACCTTCATCCTATGCCCCCTAATTGCAGATCTTTCTTTCACTTGAAAGAGACTCTCCTCCTGTGCATTTATGCAATGGAGGCATTGAAAATTCCCTAATATATCTCCCTATCCTACCTTTCTTGCAGAGTATGCGTATTGAGATCTTTTAGACAACTTGCAATTTTAGTAGCCATCCTATGAACTAACTCCATACTATTTATATCCAGAACTGCATACAATACTCCAAAAGATGTCTCACCAAAGACTTACACAAAGACACCATCACCTCCTTTCTCCCCTATGCACTTAAGCATCCTTCTTGCTTTCGCCATCGCCTTTTCTTCCTTAGATCATCAGAAACAATCCCGCCCAGGTCCCACATAAAAGTACGTCACCCCTTGTGGAGGCACATTTCAAATGCGACATCCAAGTTGAATCTGGAACATCAAAGCCAGAACAACTGATAAGAAAGGCAAGCATGTACAAGTTCAGGTACGATTCCAGAAACATGGACGTGTCCGATATGCAAGTGTATCAAATGTCTATATAGAAATCCCCAGGAGAGCATTTTGGAGCCAAGATGTCTAATAACATAATGGTTAGTGTAGTGGCTTAAAAGGTGATGTATCTAGGGTTCAAATCACACTGTGGGGCTTTGTAATCTAAAGTTAGTCACTTAATTTTCCATCTTCTCTATACTCTCTGAATATTTTATGGTGAAAATAAACACTTTTCTGTTACCTGATTCTGAGATCGAACGGAGACGTGTAAGTCCACTGCCCCTCCCCAGCTCTGCCACACCCCGGTGTCTTCTTGAAGGTCCCAGTACTGGAGATGTCTATGAATGACATTCTTGGAATGATCACGGAGACATGTCTGTGATTTCAACGTCCATGTGGATGTCTGATGACCTCCAAACCATGATTAAACCTTTTAGAATGACCCTTATATTGTATTGATCCCTTGGATTTTAACAGCCCAAATGCATGATCCTGCATTTTTTAGCATTAGATCTCAGCTGTCATATTGTCGACCATTGTTTAGGCTTTACTAGATCCTTCCTTATGTTTGCTACACCTTCCTGTGTGACTACCCTATTACAGATTTTAGTATTTTTCACAAAGAGCAAACTTTATCCAACAGACTTTCTGCAATATGACTTACCAAAATGTTAAAAAGAATTGGACCAAGGACAGATCCCTATGGCACATCACTGGAAACATCCTTCTCTTTAGAGTGGCCTCCATTTACTTTTACCCGTTGCTTCCTCCCACTCAACAAGTTTCTAACCCAGTTGGTCATTTTAAGGTCCATCCTTAGGGGCCCTCTATTTATTTATAGGTTGCCTGTGCAGAACAGTGTCAAAGGCTTTACTGAAATCGCTTTACTGAAATCTAAGTACCACATCTAGAGCTCTCCTCAGTCCAACTCTCTGGTCATCTATTCAAAGAAATCAATCGGATTTCTGTGATAAGATTTGCCCCTAGTAAAACCATACTGCCTAGGATCCTGCAATCCACTGGTTTTCAGAAACCTTATTTCATTTAAGCAGTTTCTATTAATTTACTAACCATAGAGGTCAAAATAACTGGCCTATAGTTCTAAACCTCAACCTTACTACCACTTTTGTATAGGGGGACCACATACACCCTTCTCCTGTCCTTTTGGAGCACTTCTGACTTTAAAGAAGCATTGAAAAAGTCAAACAGTGGAGCCACCATAACTCCCTAAGTTCCTTCAATACTCTCAGAAGTATCCTATTTTGCCCTATCGCTTTTATACTTCTAGTTTCGCTAACTCTTTACAAATGCAGTCTTTTGAAAATCATTCTGTTCTTATTTGTGTATGTTTTTGATTTCCTATTCCAAGCCCTTCATCTGTGAACACAGAACAGAAATCTTTGTTAAGCAATTCCACTTTACTCTCATCAGCTTTTGTATATTCCTTCCCTTCATCCTTGAATCTAGAAATACCATTTTTGCATTTCTTCCTGTCACTAATATCTCTGAAAAATATTTTGTCCCCCTATTTGACTGCATTGCTATTTTTTCTTCCATTTGTACCTTTGCTTTCCTGACTACTTTCCTAGTTTCTCTCATTTCCAAATAATTATGCTCATCTTATGCTCATGCTCAACAAAGAAAAACCTCAATGCAAAACTAATCTCATCTAGTAACATTGATAATGTCGACATGCTAACTATAAAAATTAAAAACATAAGGATATGCCTAATATATAGGCCACCAGAATACAATATATATAATACCGACAATCTAATTGAATTACTAGCCTCATCCACAGACACAAACCCAGTAATACTAATGGGTGATTTTAATCTCCCCTCAACACCCAACACCCAATCAACTCACTTCTTAGATGCAATAAGCAATTAGGACTTCCACCAAATAATAACAGAACAAACACACAATAAAGGAAAAACACTTGACATGGTCTTCCTACCAAACTCACTCCACAACTTATATAACACTGAATCACTCTCAAACATACCAGTTCCCTGGTCTGACCACTACCTCCTGAAATTCAATATCACCATCCCTGACAACTATCAAACTAAAAGACCACAACCCCCACAAACTAAGAGATTTATAAAGTTCAATGAAGAAGAATTCCTAGATCAAATAATTCCACACCTCACCCTAACACCCACAAATCTTGAAGAATCTATCCAAACTTGGAACAAAACTATCTCCATGGCTGCAGAAAGAAAACCAGACCCATCAACACATGATAGCAATGACAATAAAACTGAAAAAAGGAATGCCCCATGGTTTAATATGACACTCAAAAAACTAAAAAGACAATTAAGAATGGAAGAAAGGAAATAGAGACAAACCAAAACACTAACAAATTATGAGAAATACATAAATACCCTACATATATATAAGGAAACAACAGACAGTACTAATAGAAACTATTACTCTAACATACTCAATAATTCCATTAACCGACCAAGGGAATTGTTCTGCATAATAAAGAACCTAACAAACAAAACATACAACTCAGACGAAATTTCCATAGATATTTCTCCACAAGAATTAGCACAATATTATATTAATAAAACAAAACTACAAATGACCCCCCCCCCCAATAACACACACTGAAATGACGCACATTACACTGGATAACTGGTCCAACTTCACTCTAACCTCAAAGGCCACTCTCAAAACTACTATATCTAACATCAACACAACTACATCATATCTTGATCCATGCCCAGTGGATTGGATAAAAAAGACATTCTCAATACTCTCTTCTTTCATCCTCCCTATGGTCAACCTATCACTAGAAAAAGGATACTTACCCCCATCTCTCAAACATGTTCAAATACGACCAATACTTAAAAATAACACATTAGACAAATTATCACCAAAATCATACAGACCCATATCGAGTATTCCTTTCATGGCCAAACTTATAGAAAAAATAGTCCAAACTCAACTACAGGAATTCATTGATACATTGAACCTCCTTGACGAACACCAATATGGCTTCCGGCCATTCCATGGAGTAGAAACATTACTAACAGTCCTTTATGACACTTTATTAAGGGGAATTGATGACACTAAACAAGCATTCATCCTAGTATTCCTCGACATCTCTGCAGCATTTGACAGTGTCAATCACTTAACAATGTTAAACAGACTTCAACAAATTGGAATAACATCTACTGTTTATAACTGGTTCAAATCCTACCTATCAAACAGAACCCAAACAGTGAGAATCCTCAACCAAACATCTACCACTTTCAATCAAACACAAGGCCTTCCACAGGGATCCGCGCTATCAGCACTACTATTTAACATTTACCTACAACCAGTCTGTAGCATCTTTAAACGTCATGGCGTCTATTACCATATTTACGCCGATGATATAATGTTCTACCTCCCATTTAAAATCCCGCCCCCTCCACTACAACAAATAACAGAATGTTTTAAAGAACTAACAATATGGCTTAAGGATCAGAACCTACACATCAATTTCTCAAAAACTGATGTACTATATATCACTAAAAATCAAACATACACACCTCCAAGCACCATCACCCTAGACAACCATGAGATCAACATAAAAAAAGGAAATAAAATACCTAGGTGTGATACTTGACAATAAACTTAACATGGATTCACACATAAAATATCTGACAAAAAACATACTTTACAAACTCAAGACATTGAGACAATTAAGACCATTGATTCACTTACAAGACTTCATAACTATAATTCAAGCCATCATAACCCCACACTTTGATTTTGCAAATATAATCCTTAATGGCATCACAAAGCAAAATATGAAAAAGATACAACTAACTCAGAACATAGCAGCAAGGATAATAATGATTATAAACTCAACAGAACATATCACACCGATCCTGGCTGAACTTCATTGGCTACCCATTTACTGCAGAATAAAATACAAAATTATTTTAACCACATTTAAACTAATAAATAACCTAGCACCATCTGTACTCAATACACTCATTAACGTAGAATTAGATAAACAAACACAAAGGAGCAGAAACACAAACACTATAGCAGTTCCAAAAGATTACACAAAAGCTAGAAAACAAACCAACAAGAGGGCCTTCTCCCATTCGGCACCTATCCTATGGAATAATCTGCCTGACAACATTCGCTAACTATCAGACATAAAGGAATTTAGAAAAAAACTAAAAACCCATTTATTCTCTCTACACTACAATACACTACCTAATCAGAATACACAAAGAAACACAGGTTAACAACCATACTACAATACTACATAACACACAAAATATTTTTATGCATCACAATTTTGTTCTATGATATAATTTGTAAGTGCCCATAATGTAAATACGATCTAACCTTTTACTGTTCAAATGTTATATTGTTACTTGTAAATAGTTCCACCTGTTCTATGTAAAACGACTAGGTATGCGCTTTCACATACCATATAACTTACTGTTCCTTGTAAACCGCACTTGATACTTGGGAAAGAGCGGTATAGAAATAATTGTTAAATAAATAAATAAATAAATAAATCTTCCTATTTCTGTGATCTCTTGTATTTTATGAAGGCCACCCTCTTTTTCCTCATCTTTTCAGCTACTTCCTTTGAAAATGATAATAGCCTCCTTTTCCTGTTACATTTACATACTTTCCTAACACAAAGATTTGATGTCCCTAAAATATTCCCTTTCAGTTTTGCTCACTGCTTTTCCACATCACCTAGTTGCTCAGATCCAGCTAACAACTCCTTGAGGTATTGTCCCATCTTGACAAGGTTAGCTTTCCTAATGTCTAGGACCCTCACTTTTGAATTAACTATCTCAGCCCATTTCCTAATACTGAACTACATTATCCAGTAATTACTAGATGTGAGATGATCATCCAGTATCACATTAGACACCCTCTCCCTATTTGTAAGATCCAGGTCCAGTATGGCCCCCTCACTAGTGGGTTTTGTTATCAGTTTCAGGAATTGTTCTCCCCATAGAGAATCCAGGATCTCTTTACTTCTAGATGATGCAGCAGCAGAGATATCCCAATCAACATCCAATATATTGATATCACCTAACAGTAGCACTCCCCCTTTCACAGTAATACTGCAAGTGATCTTCATTTAAATCTCTGCCCACTTAATCTGCCTGTTAGGAGATCCATATATTATATCAATGCAAATAGATGCACTATTCTCTCTTTCCAGTTTAACCCATAGGGTCTCCTCTATTCTCTCTTTCCAGTTTAACCCATAGGGTCTCCTCCTTCCCTCTTAAGTTCTGCAATTCTGTTGCTTTAATATTATTTTTAACATATAGTGCCTCTCCTCTTCCATTTCTTCCTACCTTGTCCATCCTGAATAGCCTGGTACAACTATATCCCAGTCATGGTTCTCCATGAACCATACTATGAGCATTAATACACACCACTTTCCAAATGTTGCTGCTTCTTCCTATTTCTACAAAGGTATTTAATATTTTACTTACCTGAGGGTTTTTATTTATCTAGTAGCTTTCTTCACCCACCCCCAATGAATTTAGTTTAAAGTCCTCTTAAATAGGTTAGCCAGTCTACTGTTGAAGATACTTTGACCCTTTTTGGATAGGTGGAACCATCTCTGCTGAGCAGCACTTGGAAAATCATCCCATTGTCCAGGAATTCAAAATGCTCATGATGACACCATTCATATGGCCTTGCATTCATCTCTAGAATGCAAGCTTTTATGCCTTGGCCTTTATCATTCACAGGAAGGACTGAGGAGAATATGATCTGTGCATCCATCTGCTTCATTCTCTCTCCCAGAGTCATGAAGTCACTCTTCATATGCTCAGAGGGATATGTAGCAATATCATTTGTGCCAACACAAATAAGCAGTATCGGATAATAGTCAGTGGGCTTAATGAGTCTCAGCAAATTTTCCATAACATCTGGATTTTGGCACCTGGCAGACAGTAGATCTCCTGAGACACCATCTGGTTGGCAGAAAGATGCCTCAGTACCCCTCAGAAGAGAGCCACTAGCCACCACTACCCTTTTTTTCCTTTTGATCACTGATTCGGAAACTTGACGGTGTTTGAGTTCCAGTTTCTCCTATTCCTGGGATGTTCTTGCATCCTCCACTTTCTTGGTAATATATTGGTTCTTCCTTTCAAGTGATGGCAGAGTTGGAGTGTCAGTTTTGCAGGCCCTGGTGACCCATGTCTATCCCTCTTCTTTCTATATCATACCATCTTCACTTCTGTTAGAGATCTGGATGCCACAAGAAGCATTTCATCAATTTAGGTATTGCTACTACTACTACTATTAAACATTTATAAAGCACTACAAGTCATATGCAGCACTGTACAGACATATAAAGAGGCCCCTGCTCATTAGAGCTTACAATCTAATTAAGACAGACAAAACAAGGGGAAAAGTGAAGGGTGAGGCGACATAAGGAGTAAAGGGTCAGGATCCAAAAGCAGCTTCAAAGAGGTAACCCTTCAGCATGGACTTGAAAAGGGGCAGAGATGAAGTTTGACACACAGACTCAGGGAGCCTGTTCCAGGCACGAGGAATAGTAAGATGAAAGGACCAAATTCTGGAGTTGGCAGTGGAAGAAAAGGGCAAAGATAGGATTAAGCCAGTAGAAGAGCGAAGTTCACAAGGATGGGTGTAGGGAGAGAGGAGAGAGGAAAGGTAGAGAGGAGCAGAAGAATAAATGCACTTATAGGTCAGAAGAAGGAGCTTGAATTGGATACGGCAATGGAAAGGAAGCCAGTGAAGTGATTTGAGAAGAGGGGTTATAGGAGTATATTGAGGCTGGTGAAAGATTAGTCACGCAGCAGAGTTCTGAACAGATTGAAGGGGAGAGGGGTGGCTAGGAGGGAGACCAGCAAGAAGGGGGTTGCAATAGTCGAGACAAGTGTTTTAGTAGTGTGTTCAGAAAGGCAGGGACAAATTTTGTTAATGTTATAGAGAAAGAAATGATACGTTTTAGCTATCTGTTGGATATGTGAGGAGCAGGAAAGAGAGAAGTCAAAGATGACCCCCCGGTTGCGGGCCGATGAAAGAGGAAGTAGAAGGGTGTTATCCACAGAGATAGAGAAAGGATGAAGGGGGGAGAAAGGCTTAGGAGGAAAAATAAGATGGATCGAATTAGAAGGAAAGCTAGGGTCAAGAGAAGGTTTCTTAAAGAGAGGTGTGAACACAGCATGCTTGAAAGCTGAAGGGACTGTGGCAGTGGAGAGCAAGAGGGTGAGAATATGTGGGATGGAAGGGATGATAGAGGAGGAAATGGAGCTAAGGAGAAACAGGGATAGGATCAGAAGAGCAAGTAGTAAGTTTAGAGGAGGAAAGTAGATGAGAGGTTTCCTCATCAGAGATGAGGAAAAAGAAGAAAGGGTACAGAGATTGAGGGGAAAGTTGGTAATGAGGTGGGGGAAGAGGGGATGAAGCTGATCTAATGGGGAATTGGAGTGTAATCTTGTGAATTTTGTCATGAAAATAGTTGGCAAGGGTTTGGGCAGAAAGAGAAGGAGCGGTCAGAGGTGGAGCAGCCTTGGGAAGAGAGTTAAGAGTTGAAAAGGGACAGCGGAGGTCATTGGCAAGAGTTGGTCAGATGGACATAGTAGTTTTGCTTGGCAAGTGCTAAGCCTGATTGGAAGGAGGTAAGCATGAATTTGAAGTGAAGAAAGTCAGAGAGGGTGCGGGATTTGAGCCAAATGCACTCAGCTGAGCGGGCACAGGAGCATAGATAGTGGGTAGTTGAAGACAATCAGGACTGAGGTATAGTTCATCTTACAAGATGTGGGATGGGTGGAGCAAGAATATCTAGAGCAGAGGAGAGGGCAGTATTATAGGAAACTATAGCCTCATCAACAGATTTAGAAGACAAGGTGGGGGAAAGAAATGATAAGACAATAGTAGAGAGAGCCAGAGGATCGATATCATGAAGATTCCTGAAAAGGTAGGAGGAGACTGGGCGAGATTGAGGTGGGGATTGATGAAGAGTGAAGGTTAGGAGGTAATGATCAATTACTGGATGATTAGGGTGCAACATTGAGGGATTGGCAAAGGTCTTTGAGGCTTGTGGTTTACGTATAATTTTTCCTATCTGATAAATCTGTATTCATACATTCAAAGTTCCACATTTTATATTAGGTGTGGTCCTCAAAATCAAGTTCTTCATCAGGGATTTTGGCCTTTATTCAGCACTGTCGCATTTCATTTCTGCAACAGAGATGGTTGGACAGGGCTGAGTTGCTAGCCCGATGCCCAAATCCGCTTCTTTTACATCCCAGCTTAGAATGAACAATAACATAATTAAGCCGTTGTGATATACTGTTGATTCCATCCTGTGAGAAGAGCAAGCATGTTTTTGTAATAGGACGATCATGCAATTAGCAAATTTTTATACTGCAGAATATCATTAAAAAAAGCCTTGAGTTCCAAAAGCGACTGCCAATAAATAACATTGACTTCAAAAATGCATTTGATAGTGTGTACAGGGAATCAATCTGGATCACTGCAAGAATATATGGCATCCACCAACAATACAAATTTAAGTACAATATTGTTTACTTTAACTTTAATTGCTGTGTAAACATAGACACCAGCAATGCAGATTCTTCAGTATTGTCAGTAGTAAGTTGCAAGGCTGAGTACTGTTGCCACTTTTGTTTCTTCTGGCTATAGACTTTCTTATGTAGAAAACATTAAACAGGCCAAATGCTGGCATCGAGTGGAAAGATCAGAACTGACTCACAGATTCTGGCTTTGCTGAATGACATAGCACTGCTAGTTGAAACAAGAGACAGTCTACAGGAATTAGTCACCACCTTGGATAAGTCTACTGGGAAAACTAGACTGAGAATCAGCGATGAAAAGACCAAGATCATGCAAGTTGGTGGTCAAGCATGAATAACCATTAATCAATAACCTGTCAAGCATATGCACAATTTCACTTACCTTGGCAGTATTATGTCCAGTGACGGTAACATTGAGAAGCATGTCAAATGTTGGCTTTGGAAGTCTGTGTCAGTATTTCAGCAAATATTTCAAATATGGGCAACAATAATAACTCTATGATGAAAATTAAGCATTATAAAGCCATTGTTCTGCCATGATCTATTCCTGTGAAACAGGCACGTGCAGGGCCCAAAGAAACTTTATTTTAAATGAAAATGAACCAAAGGGGGATTTTTTGTATTTGTCGACTTGCATGCCTAGTATGTGTGCTCTAGCTTTTTCTACAAAAAATCGATTGTGTGTGCATTAATTCATAGGTATATGTGTGCACAAGCAACTTATATGCACACCTAGGGGTATGTTTACTAATCGGTGATAGCAGCTTCTGTGCGATATTGGAGCCGCAGCCCCATTGAATTCAAAGGTAAACATACCCTTTAATTTTTAGGTACCTAAATGAGCCTGAAATGCACATGCCTACTGTGAAACATGGAAAATGACTACAAAGATAATATAAAAACTGAATGTATTTAATCAACAGTGCCTGCAAAAAATCCTTAGTGTCATCTATCACAACCATATTACAAATGAAGAGATCCTGAGATAAAGTGAGTCACGGAGTCTCCACAATATTGCAGATGAGCAGGGTCCTGCTGGTTTGGCACATTTTATAAGCTGCATAATCACCAGCATTCCAAAATTTCAATGTGATGAACACCAGCAGATGGGAAGATAAAGAGATGGAGCCCAAAGAAAACCTGGCATAGCACAATCAAAGAAGCTCTTTGATATCTTGGTAGCAACTGATAAGAAGTGGGAAATGAGGCAGCTGATCAAACATGCTGGAGATTACTTGCTGCCCAAGTGCACAGACAGATCAAATGCTAAATAAGTATCATTTATATTCTACTGCTTACATTGACATGTTTTTTTTATGGGATTTAAGAAAAATCATCTAGATAAAATTAAACAGCCAGATTTTATCCAGACAATAAGGAGCAGACTTTGAGAAGGGGTGGAGCAGAGCCCACAATTCCTGGTTTAGCAGTGATATTATTTTATATTTTTGTAATTAATCCTGTTTATTTGTTTTGTTTTATACATTTTTTAAAGTGCTTTTATATTTTGTAATCCATCATATATGCTCCACAGAGTGAAAGAGTGGAATAAAAATGTTTTAAATACATTTAAATTAAATTAACTTAAAACTTTCCATTGTTTTCTGATGCCCCTCCCCATTGAGGAGATAAACTGAAGAGTAGCAAATCACCTCGGCCGGATGGTATACATCCAAGAGTGTTGAAAGAACTGAAATATGAGATTGCAGAACTGCTATCAGTAATCTGTGAACTATCATTAAAATCATCTCTAATACCTGAAGATTGGAGGATCTCCAATGTAACACCAATTTTTAAAAAGGATTCCAGGGGTGATCCGGGAAACTACAGACCGGTGAGCCTGACGTCAGTACCGGTAAAAATGGTAGAAACCATCATAAAGAATAAAATTACTCAGCATGTAGATAGTCACACCCTAATGGGAGACAGCCAAAATGGCTTTAGACAAGGAAGATCTTGTCTTACTAATCTGTTATGTTTTTTTGAAGGAGTGAATAAACAAGTGGACAAAGGTGAGTCGGTTGATATTGTGTATCTGGACTTTCAGAAAGCCTTTGACAAGGTCCCTCATCAGAGACTTTTGGCAAAACTAAAGAGTCATGGGATAGGAGGCAGTGTACTATTGTGGATCAGGAACTGGTTAAAAGATAGAAAGTAGAGGGTAGGGCTAAATGGCCAATTTTCCAAATGGAGAAAGGTGAATAGTGGTGTACCCCAGGGATCTGTGCTGGGTCCGCTGCTTTTTGACATATTCATAAATGACCTGGAAAGTGGAATAACGAGTGAGGTTATCAAATTTGCAGATGACACAAAACTATTTAAAGTTGTTAAAACCCAAGAGGATTGTGAAAATTTTCAAGAGGATCTTGATAAATTGGAAGACTGGGCATCAAAATGGCAGATGAAATTTAATGTGGACAAGTGCAAGGTTATGCACCTAGTGAAGAACAACCCAAGCTATGGTTACACGATGCAAGGTTCCACATTAGGAACCACCACCCAGGAAAAAGATTTAGGCGTCATTGTGGATACCATGTTAAAACCCTCGGCCCAGTGTGCAGCGGCGGCCAATAGAGCAAATAGAATGCTAGGTATGATAAGGAAAGGAATGGAAAATAAAACAAAAGATATTATAATGCCTCTATATCGTTCCATGGTGAGACCGCACCTTGAATACTGTGTGCAATTCTGGTCGCCGTATCTTAAAAAAGATATAGCGATTTTAGAAAAGGTACAGAGAAGAGCCACCAAAATGGTAAAGGGGATGGAAGGATACTCCTATGAAGAAAGGCTAAAAAGGTTAGGGCTCTTTAACCTGGAAAAGAGACGGCTGAGGGGAGATATGATAGAAGTCTATAAATTAATGAACGGAGTGGAACGGGTAAACGTAGATTGATTGTTTACGTTATCAGAATATAGAAAGACTAGGGGACATGCAATGAAGCTACAGGGTAAACTATTTAAGACTAATAAAAGAAAATATTTTTCACTCAACGTGTAATCAAACTCTGGAATTTGTTACCGGAGGATGTAGTAAAGGCTGTTAGTGTAGCTGGGTTTAAAAAAGGTTTGGACAAGTTCCTGGAGGAAAGGTCCATAAACCATTATTAAGAAGTGACTGAAGATATCAATGTTTGACCCAGTACAAGCATTGTGGAACTTGTGTCTCTTGGGGAAACTGCTAGGTACATATGACCTAGATTGGCCACTGTTGGAAACAGAATACTGGGCTTGATGGACCTTGGTCTGACCCAGTATGACATATCTTATGTTCTTATGTTCTTATGTGTTAGAACATAAGAACATAAGATATGCCATACTGGGTCAGACCAAGGTCCATCAAGCCCAGTATCCTGTTTCCAACAGTGGCCAATCTAGGTCATACGTACCTAGCAGTTTCCCCAAAAGACACAGGTTCTACAGTGCTTGTACTGGGTCAAGCATTGATATCCTGGGTCCCTTCTTAATAATGGTTTATGGACCTTTCCTCCAGGAACTTGTCCAAACCTTTTTTAAACCCAGCTACACTAACAGCCTTTACTACATCCTCCGGCACCAAATTCTGGAGTTTGATTACACATTGAGTGAAAAAATATTTTCTTTTATTAGTCTTAAATAGTTTACCCTGTAGCTTCATTGCATGTCCCCTAGTCTTTCTATATTCTGATAACGTAAACAATCAATCTACGTTTACCCGTTCCACTCCGTTCATTAATTTATAGTCTTCTATCATATCTTCCCTCAGCCGTCTCTTTTCCAGGTTAAAGAGCCCTAACCTTTTTAGCCTTTCTTCATAAGAGTATCCTTCCATCCCCTTTACCTTTTGGTGGCTCTTCTCTGAACCTTTTCTAATAATGCTATATCCTTTTTAAGATATGGCGACCAGAATTGAACACAATATTCAAGGTGTGGTCTCATCATGGAAAGATATAGAGGCATTATAATATCTTTTGTTTTATTTTCCATTCCTTTCCTTATCATACCTAGCATTCTATTTGCTCTCTTGGCCGCCGCTGCACACTGGGCCGAGGGTTTTAACATGTTATCCACAATGACGCCTAAATCTTTTTCCTGGGTGGTAGTTCCTAATGTGGAACCTTGCATCTTATAACCATAGTTTGGGTTGTTCTTCCCTAGGTGCATAACTTTGCACTTGTCCACATTAAATTTCATCTGCCATTTTGATGCCCAGTCTTCCAATTTATCAAGATCCTCTTGTAGTTTTCTACAATCCTCTTGGGTTTTAACAACTTTAAATAGTTTTGTGTCGTCTGCAAATTTGATAACCTCACTCGTTATTCCATTTTCCAGGTCATTTATGAATATGTCAAAAAGCAGCGGACCCAGCACAGATCCCTGGGGTACACCACTATTCACCTTTCTTCATTGGGAAAATTGGCCATTTAGCCCTACCCTCTGCTTTCTATCTTTTAACCAGTTCCTGATCCACAATAGTACACTGCCTCCTATCCCATGACTCTTTAGTTTTGCCAAAAGTCTCTGATGAGGGACCTTGTCAAAGGCTTTCTGAAAGTCCAGATACACTATATCAACCGATTCACCTTTGTCCACCTGTTTATTCACACTTTCAAAAAAACATAACAGATTAGTAAGACAAGATCTTCCTTGTCTAGAGCCATGTTGGCTGTCTCCCATTAGGCCATGACTATCTACATGCTGTCATGTAGAAGACCCTTCTGAGCCTATGGAGCTAAGTGAAGCAGAGGAATTTGCTTCAGAAACTGACAGGCAGGCAGAGCACATGGCCCAGGGTTTCCAAGGGAAACATAAACAAAGTGAGTCATGAGAGGAACAAACACGCCCATGCTGCAACGTATCCCCAAGCTCAGGAGTTAAGGGAAAACACCTGGTTGGGGGAGGGGCGGAGCTGAGCCCTAAGAAGCAGGGATATAAAAAGTGCTCACTAGATTTGACCAACAGAGCAAGGGAGAGAGCAACCGAGGAGAGAGCAACAGAGGAGGTGAAGAGAGCAACAGGAGACACAGCACAGGAAGCCAGAGTAAGAAGGACTCAGAGAGCCCATGCCCAAGAGCCAGGTGGGAGCAGCCCAGGACCGGTGCCATACCTTGAAGGCAGCCGGAGGGAGAGACTGCCTGAGAGGCTAGTTTGGGAGCACTCAGAAACTCCAGAGAGAGAGAGGTGCTGGCCAGAGGATATTTGTATGTCTGAGGAAAAGGCTGAGAAGCTAAAAGGCAGGAAAACATATCCAGTGTTTGGAACCCTTGCTGGCCCAGCAGTGCTGAGAAGTTCTTCCTTTCTAAAGCCAAAAGGTAGGCTGCACAAATTATACAGAGGTGAAACTAGCTATAAAAGTTTTCCTTGTGCTTGCCAAGAAGTATTGGACTCTCCTTATACTAACTCCAATGTATACGGTACTTCACAACCCTGCTCATTAGAGGGCTATGAAGAGAAGCCTTGGGAAGACAGAGGGGGAGTGTACTTTGAAACGCCGTATAGCAGTGTGCAAACTTACCCAGCTGATAGTGATTCAGAGGAAATGCAGATAGGGCCTGTTATTGAGGATATAACAGATGAGCAAATGGACTGCACGTTATCACTAGCTGATCATATTATATCACTTTGCTTACCAGGCTGTTAAGAAGGCTGTCTAAACAGCAGAAGAAAAGCAAAGTGTTTCTTTTTGTATAAGAAGTGACTGTTACTTTTGTGTTTGGGTTAAGCACTGCATATTTTGAAGCTTGAAGCTAAAGAAGCTGTTTTGTCCTAAGTTCCTGAAATGTTTTCTTTATGCCAGTTGCATATGGCTATTTTGTCCTAAGTTTTCACATGCATTTAATCCGCCCGGAAGGGGAAATAAAAACCTTGTCATTTTGCCTGAAACCACTCGACTACAATTATTTCTTTCTTGGAGAGTAAGATGAACTACAACTCCCATAAGGCAGTGCAGGAACAAATACTTTGCCATACTTTCTAAGTTAGGATACCCAGGCTGACCAACCCTACGTGCCCCAGGCTCTGGGGAGGTTACTGGTGACAATGCTGAGTAATTTTGTTCTTTATGATGGTTTCTACCATTTTTCCTGGTACTGACGTCAGGCTCACCAGTCTGTAGTTTCCCAGATCACCCCTGGAACCCTTTATAAAAATTGGCATTATATTGGCGTTCCTCCAATCTTGATGTTGATCCTATAGTTACTTTAGAGATGTTGCTGTGTAGTCAGATGGCCAAATTGTACATCTCAGATTCAAACACTCACTCAGGTGAAGGCTTACTCGAAGTCTCTAACCATCTCTTATTCTCCCTCTCAATAAAGTAAAGAGAATAATAAGAGGAAAATAATATCTAATGGTATGATTGATTAATATAAATGTGATGTTACAGATTAAAATTTGCAATACTACAGTAAATTTTGAGAATTAATGAAAATGGCTGAAACCATTATGTTGAATTTTCCTTTAAATTTATTAAATAGCTACATTAAATGTTTATTTTAAAATTAAATGTTTCTTTTAAAACTGAGTGCACTTAGAATTTGGAAAAACTAATTAAAACAATTGAGTTTAAAAAGGTGTTCAAAACACTATTGCACAATAAAAGAGAGAAGTTACAATTTATATCTACTACAGATGTACCTTGTTATTTCAGCAGTATTCTACAGTATCTTCAAGGACTGTATAATATCAGATAAGTAATAAATATTACATAGCATATCTCAGATTAATTTCTTGTAAACTCAGATCACAATTTCTTTTCTTAAAAATCTTTCTGTTACAGGGTACACAAAAAGGTAGCGCTCAGGTAAGTATATACAAGGGGTGTCCGATATTAAAGATACAGGCAAAATTTACACTAACATTTGTATTTAAAGAAATTATTCAATACATTCCACCAAAAACTACATACATTTGTTTACTTCTCCACATAATCGCCGTAAACATTGAGATATTTATCCCAGCGTGACACTAGTCTGAACATCCCTTCACGGTACAGTTGTGTGTCAAGTTGCTTGAAATAGTCCATAACGGTGTCTTGCAATTCCTACTGATCCGCAAAGCGTTTCCCCGCATATGATTTCATGATTTCTTAGGAATGCCAGTCATTTCAGCAATTTCACGAACTTTAATGCGACGATCCTCCCTAATCAGACGTTCGACGATTGCGCAGTTGTCATCCGTGTGTGAGGTCCTTGGTCTGCCTCTTTTCTTTTCCGGATCATCATTCAACTCCATTCAGCCATCTTTAAACTTGTTACACCAGACGCTGACTTCTTTTAGGCTTAAAACATTCGGGCCATACACGCCCTCTAATCTGCGATGAATTTCGCTCTGATTAACTCCTTTGGCTTGCAAAAATCTGATAATTCCACGCACCTCGAACTTCGAATACTCTGCGATTACACACGCCATGTTTGTTTGCTTCCCAAAAACTACTCATAATTTGAGTGTTTAACAAAACAACGCTACAGACTCTCCTACTACGAGTACAAGTAATCCTGCATATGACGAAACTATTGTGCATGTGGAGCCGGTATGATTGCCACCTGTACCTTTAATATTGGACACCCCTCGTATATTCTTTAGCTTAGCTTTGCATGGAAGAATAGCCTAGTGGTTAGAGCAACAACCTACTTCTCAAAAGATCTGTGTTCAACTAGCACTGCTTCAGACTTTTGGCAAGTCACTTTACTCTCCATTTCTTTGGGAAAAAAAAGGACTGGCAATCTATTTCTGGTCATACCTGGCTAAGGAAACCCAGGGTCAGCACTGGTTTGAGAGCACCCCCAAAAAAAGTTAACTTTCTTCAAATATTTCAAATTCTCCTTGCAGGTATTTTGGAATTTTCAACACTTAACAGATAAGTTTCCTTTTTTAGAATTCAGTATTCTTTTTGTTTATTTGAGCTCAAATATTATCTAATGTATGTAGGGTGCAACAAATACCTCTTCCCAGCACTCTCTTGTGAAGAGGCCCATTGCCCAAATGATCAACGGGAACTCTTCAGGTCCTTTTCTTTGGGTTCTGTTCCAGGATCATCTCAGTCCAGCCTTGATCTCCTACTGCCTGACATTAAGAACCCAGAAAAAATAAAACTATCTACCTTTTGAGGCTATTCTTCTCAGTCTCTCAGTTTAAAAGTTCAGATTGAGAGTTTTCTCTTCTTGAGAAATACAGGACCGCGGGCAGGGTCCTGGCGGGCGACAGTAACCGGGCGCGCGACCCGATGCGGGTACCCTGCTCATGGCCGTGTGCGCGGGCGGTGAAAAGGGGGGGAGCAGCAAAGTGTATTAGTTTGAATTCATTGGCTCCCCATTGATGCGAACACGGGGGAGCCAATGAAAGAAGAGGAGGGATAGGATCGGGCCGGCGGGGTCTGGCTGGGATCACTGGCCTGAGCAGGAGCATTGACAGAGGACCATGGCGGCCGTCTTCCTTCTTCTTCTGAATTGTTTGGTTCCCTTCTAACCAGGGCCGGATTTACCTATACGCCATGTACGCCATGGCGTAGGGCCCACAGCTGGCAAGGGCCCACAAAAATGGAAGTTAGCTTTTTTTTTTTAAATAAAATTTAAAAAAAAAACCTGCTGGCTGCCGCCGCGGGGCCCCCTCTGCTGCCGCGGCAGCATGGACTGACCCGCGGGGGCCCCCTCTGCAAGGTTTCCCATCAGCCCCTGCGGGCTTAACAGAGACGCGAGGGAGACACGCTCCCTTCGCGCCTCTCACAGCCTGCACGGAGGGACGGATCGACCTTGCAGAGGGGGCCCCCGCGGGTCAGTCCATGCTGCCGCGGCAGCAGAGGGGGCCCCGCGGCGGCAGCCAGCAGGTTTTTTTTTTAAATTAAATTTTGCTTTAGGCCGACGGGGGGGGGGGGGAGGGTGTAGGACTGGTAATAGGGTATTGGGGGGGCTGGGGCTGGGACAGGAAATTGGCTGGCGGGTGTAAGTCTGGAGGTGGGCTCAGGAGGTTACGACTGGTAATGGGCTGTTGCGGGGGGGGTCAGAACAGGTAATGGGCTTTGGGGGGGCTTAAGACTGGTAATGGGCTGTGGGCTGATGGGGCTGTCTGGGGGGGGGCTAGGACTGGAAATGGGCTGGGGGGGTTAAGACTGGAGGTGGGCTGATGGGGTTAGGACTGGTAATGGGCTGTGGGCTGTTGGGGGGGGGTTAGAACTGATAATGGGCTTTGGGGGGGTTAAGACTGGTAATGGGCTGTGGGCTGATGGGGGCTGTCTGGTAATGGGCTATGGGGGGCTAGGACTGGAAAGGGGCTGGGGGGGTTAAGACTGGAGGTGGGCTGATGGGGTTAGGACTGGTAATGGGCTGTGGGCTGATGGGGGGGGTTAGGACTGGCAATGGGCTATGGGGGGCTGACTGGAAATGGGTTGATGGGGTTAGGACTGGAAGTGGGCTGATGGGGGGTTAGGACTGGTAATGGGTTATAGGGGGGGCTTAAACTGAAAATGGGGTGATGGGGGGTTAGGACTGTAAGTGGGTTGATGGGGGGCTAGGACTGGTATTGGGTTGGGGGGTTGCTAGGACTGGAAATGGGCTGATGGGTGGCTAGGACTGGAAAAGGGCTGATGCAGGGACTAGAAGGGAATGGATGCTGGGTGAGGCTGGAACTAGAAGGGAGCTGATGTTGGGGGAGGATTAGAATGGGATGGGGCTGGAAGAGTAAAATGGAGAAGGGAAAAATATTTTGTGTGGGAGGGATAAAAAATCTACAATTGGCCGGGTATTGGGAGAGTAAGTGGGGATTGAGGATGGAGGGGTAAAATTTGAGTGGATGAAATAGGAATGAGGAAAGAGCAAAAGGAGAAAGAGATTAGTATGTTAAAGCAGATGTAGAGAGAGAATGGAAAAAAACTAGAAGAGAGAAGAAAGGACAAATGGACAGCAGACGATGGAGAGTTAGCAGAAGACACAAAGAAACCAGAAGAAAGTGGCTGGAGCAATTGCAGCTGAAAAAAATGCACAAAAGGTAGAAAAATATCTCTTTATTTTGAATTTATTAATTGGAATATGTCAGCTCTGGTAAATGTGCATCATTAACGTCTGCGCTTTGTTTAGTACAAGAGCAAATTAATGTATAGTTTTATTTCTACAGTGTTGTACATTCCAAGTTTGGCTTTTGGGATTCCCAGTTTAATTATTGTCTTCCTGTTTCTAAATTGTGATTACTTGTTTGGTGATGGTCTATGTTCTGCATGTGTAACTGAGCTGAGGTGTTCTGTTTATATAATTCCTATTTGACATTGCCACTTGTTCTCTTTCCCCAGTAGGTCATGTATTGTTGTTCTCTGAAATGTATTGGTTTAATATTTGCAGTGTTGCCTTTTGATTGGTAGAGTATGGTGCTTTGTGAGTCCTGGTAGTGCTGTTAGGATACGGCGGGTTTGCTATGGGTTCTAAATGGGAAGTGTTTGTAGTAGTTCCTAATGTGTCTGGCAGTTGGCACTGGATTATAGTAATGTAGAAATCTTTTAGTCTTTCTTTATCCATACACTCATTAAGAGGCACGTTTACTAAAAGTTAGTATATGGTAACATTATGCAAATATTTATGCAAATGAGGCCCCTTATGCAAATGAGGCCCGCACCCCCCTTGGGCCGCCCCTGCTGGGGGCCCACAATTTTTGTTGGCGTAGGGCCTCACTCAAGGTAAATCCGGCCCTGCTTCTAACTGCGGGAGGTGCTGGAACTCTTGGGGCAAGGTGTGAGGGAGAGTGCAGAGCCGGAGGATAGTCCAAGGGTGAGTCGCTGAAGAGCGGGGCCTTACAAGTGTTTCGGCAAGGAGGCGGGAGGAGTGTTCCTGCGTTCCTGACTGCAGGCCACTGCGGGAGGTGCTGGAACTCTTGGGCAAGGTGTGAGGGAGAGTGCAGAGCTGGAGGATAGTCCAAGGGTGAGTCGCTGAAGAGCGGGGCCTTACAAGTGTCTCGGTGAGGAGGCGGGAGGAGCGCTCCTGCGTTCCTGACAGCAGGCCGCATGTGAAAGACAGAGATCTGGCAGGAGTGTATTGTAAGGCAAGTCTAAGTGCAGCAATTAATCTGGGGCAAGTTTGTTAGTCAAGGGTTTGACGCCTAAGGGCCTCGTCTTTAGGACTGTGCAATAAAAAAAATAAATAAATAAAAAATAAGGGGCTAGCTGAGGGTTTTGGGATCATTAAAAAAAAAAAAGGGAAACAGAGAGGGTGAGTAAACATACATAAAGGCATTAACTAATAAAGCCCTGTTCATTGAATAGACTGATGCCACCTCGCAGAGGAAGGCAAAGTAGGCGGGGAGAGCCTGGCAAGGGGAATAGGGCAGGAGGTCGGGGGGTTGCGCCTCCCAGACCAGATTTTGGCAGACAGAGGGATGAAAATGTGGGGGATTGCAATGTGGCTCAGGAGAGCACTGGAATTCGGAGGGGACAGCGGGGCCTTCGGGCTGCCCGTGGAGCTAGTCCAAGTTGTCAGCAGCAGGGGAGAGGACGCGGGAGCTTGCTAGCAAGGAAAAAAGGGGAGGCGGGTAGAGGTAGGTCGCGGGGGACCCAAAGAGGCGGGTCGGCGTCTCACCTGAGTGTTAGGGGGTCCATGGGCCAGTTGACTGGGCATGTGGGATTACAAGAAGGCAACATGGGCAGGAATGGGGAAGGGCAAGTGGTGAGCAGCAGCGAGGCTTCACATGACATTGCTAGGGGAGGGGGAAGAGGACGAAGCCAGTGGGGGATGCATCAGCCGGGGTATGGTCAGGCCATGGCGGGGGATACAATCTCCCCCATGGCGGGAGATACAATCTCCCCCATGGTCTGGTCAGAGGTACAGGGTTGTTTCACACCCCCGGCAGCATGGGAGCATTGGCTTGGGGGGGGGGAAGGGTCTGTCCGGAGCGGAGTGGCTGGGGGCCTGGCAACCTTCCCGGGGTTCGGCTGTTCCCCCCCCCCTGTTTTTTCTTTTCTATCTCCACAGGGTCCACTAATGAATCAGCAAGGTACGGGACCCGGAGTGAGGGGTTCGGGAGTGGCTGAGACGGCGGATGTAAAAGCATCAGCGGGGCAAGGTTTGGTGTGACAGGCGGACAGCAGGGGTCGGGACACATCGTCTCAGCGCAGCGAGGCAGTCCATCAGGAGGAAATGAGGACAGCGGTGGCGTCAGCATCGGATGCAGTCGTGACACGTTAGTGGCAGACTGGGCAGGGAGCGGCATTGCGGAGCGGATCCTCGCGGGAAGGAGAAGGGCGTAAATCGTGCAAAAAAAGGAGGCATTCCTGTAGGCGTCGTCATAGCTCGGAGTCATCCTCCTCCTCCTCCTCGATCTCATCGTCATCATCGGCAGGAGCTGAGGGTGAGGGACACATGTCAGATGGGGGTGAGAGGGTGGAGTCAAGGTCAGGGGGAGGTGTGCAGAACTTGGTGTCTTTTTCAGAACTATGGAAGAGTGTTCCCAAAAGGTTGCAACGTAAGATTAGGAAGCGGAGATATATAGATATATTCCGCCTTCTGGACGGAAGGAAGCGCTCGGGTGAGAGTAAGAAAAAGAGGAGAGAGGATGAGAAGGTGGGCCGAATCAAGAGAGTTTCGCGTAACATGGTTAATTGGACGCGGGCATTCTTGAGATTAGCCAGTGTGTGGGGTCATCACTACCCACAGCATTATGGGATGCTCTTAGCCTATGCGGATTCCATTCTGGAAGCGTCGCAGACGCATGCGGGATGGACGTGGCTGAATTATGATGAGAAGTTTAGGGACAAAATGGAGGAGAACAAGTTATTGTCCTGGGGCACGCAGGATATTAATCTTTGGCTGACGCAAATATCGATTAGGCCGGTGTTAGGTAGGGAAGGAGGAAGAGGTGGGATGGTGGTCAATGCGGGCGCTGGTCGCTCCTTTCGTGCAGGGGGGGCAGTTCTACAGCAGAAAGGGGGTGCAAGTGGAATCGGTGATGTCTGCTGGAGGTTCAATAAGTCCTCCTGTTCGTTTCCTGATTGCAAATTCAGACATATTTGCTCCGTCTGTAGTGGAGGACATTCCGCGGCTAAATGCATTATAAAAGGGGCTGCTGTTGCTACCGGGCAGGTCCCTAAGCAATAAGGATGTATTTAGCTGGGCCCCGACCCCGGTACGGTGGGAGGTATTGCGGACCTGGCTTCATCGGTACCCTAGGAAGGTTGATAAGGAGATTTTACAGTTTCGTTTTCAGTTTGGTTTTATTATACCAGTACGTGGCGGAGTGCTGACGTCTATGGCACGTAATTCGCCTTCGGTTAGGCGCTTTGCGGCCATAGTTAGGGACAAGCTGGCAGTTGAGCTGAATATGGGTAGAATCGCGGGCCCGTTTGAGGAGTCACCATTCTCGTACTTTATGATTTCGCCGTTAGGGATTGCACCTAAAAAAGAGCCAGGGAAATCCTGCCTAATTCATAAATAGTCTTTCCCGGTGGGGGCTTCTGTGAATGACAGAATTCCACGGGAGTTGTGCACTGTTTGATATGCTTCGTTTGACAGGGCAACAGAGTTGGTTAGAAAGGCTGGTCATAAGGCCTTAATGGCCAAAGTTGATATTGAATCGGCTTTTCGTTTGTTGCCAGTACACCCGTCAGCTTTTCATTTGTTAGGTTTTAATTTTGAGGATGGAATTTATTTTGATAAATGCAAGCTGATGGGCTGTTCAGTCTCCTGTGCCTACTTTGAGAAGTTTAGTAATTTCCTGCCATGGGCGTTGGTGCAAAAAGTTGGTTGTGCGAATGTTGTGCATTACCTAGATGACTTATTGTTTGTGGGGGCGGCCCATTCCTGCGGGTGCCAGGAGCTATTGCAAGGTTTTGTGGACCTGGCTAACGAGTTGGGTGTGACATTGGCGGCGGGAAAGACAGAGGGTCCAGCGACACAAATTACCTTTTTAGGAGTGGAATTGGAATCGGGGGAAATGGTGGCTCGCTTGCCTGTGGAAAAGGTGACTAAATTGAAGGTGTTAATTGCTAATGTCCTGGCTTCTACAAAAGTAACTTTAAGAGAGATGCAGGCGTTGATAGACTCATTGAACTTTGCGTGCAAAGTCATACCGATGGGCAGAGTGTTTCTGCGGCAGTTGTGCATACGGAGAGGAATGGCTAGCAGAAAAAAGGAGGTGATAATGCCTCTGTATAAGTCTTTGGTGCGACCTCATTTAGAGCATAGTGTGCAATTCTGGAGACCGCACTTTCAAAAGGATATGAACAGGATGGAGTCGGTGCAGAGGGTGGCTACTAAAATGATTAGTGGGCTTCATTATAAAGCACATGAGGACAGACTTAACCCTTTCCAGGCCAAGCCCAAAACTTTCGGGATCCAAACTTCTGCCTAAATATTCCTATCAAATGGTATATAATACATGACCATGGCAGAGGGAACGTCACTATTGGAACATATTGAATAAGACGGGTACAATTTTCCTGAAATATGCAAACATTAACCCGGCTGCAGAATGTGGATTAAAATATTATAGTAGGCCTTCAAAGGGTTACGGATCTTAATATGTACACCTTAGAGGAAAGGCGGAATAGAGGTGATATGATTGAGATGTTTAAATACCTCCGTGGCATAAATGTTCAGGGAGAGAGCCTCTTTCAATTGAAAGCAAGTTCTGCTACGAGGGGACATGGGATGAGGGTGAAGGGAGAAAGATTCAGGAGTGATATGCGGAAATATTTCTTTACGGAAAGGGTAGTGGATCCATGGAATAGTCTCCCAGTGGAGGTGGTAGAGATGAGGACAGTAACTGAATTCAAAAAAGCATGGGACCAACACAGAGGATCTCTAAAGGTAAAAAGTGGACCGTTGTAGTTGTTGATATGGAAGGACAGACTAGATAGGCCATGTGGTCTTTTTCTGTCATCATGTTGCTATGTTTCTATGTCATCTTCCATATCTGGTGTGCGCAAACCGCATCATCGCATTAGAGTTTTGGAAGTTATGCGAGCCGATTTGCGAATCTGGAGCAGTTTCTTGACGGACTTCAACGGAACTTCAGTGTTGATGAAGGCTGAGGTATCTAGCAAGGATTTGCAGCTCTACACGGATGCAGTGGGGGGGCTGGTTTAGGCATTTATTTCAAGGGTGCATGGTGTGCGGATAGATGGCCACAGTCTTGGCAGGAGGATAATATAACCGACAACATAACGTTCTTGGAACTGTTTCCCATTTTGGTGGCGCTAGAGTTATGGCCAGAGAGGCTTCGCAATCGGCAAGTGGTGTGGTGGTGCGATAATGAGGCGGTGGTTAGTGTGGTCATTCATTACACACCAAGATGTTTGCAAGTAGTGACGCTGATGAGGGAAGTATTGCTTGCATGCTTGCAATTGAATGTGTTTGTAAGAGCCCGGCATATACCAGGCTGTACTAACGAGATTGCTGATGCTCTTTCTCGTTTTAAGCTGGACCGCTTCCGGATGTTGGCTCCCGATGCAGACAAAGAAGGCTTCGTGGTCCCAGAGAAATTATGGAGCATTGGCCAGAGGACATGTTGATTCTCCTGCAAAGTTCGGTGTCACAGGGGACATGGTCGGCTTACCAGCGGGGGTGTGACAAGGTGGTTCAATTTTTGTCGGAGCATGGTTGGCAGCCGGATTTGGAGTCGGATCAGTTGGTGGCGTGGTATATTCTTGAGGCAAAAAGAATGAGGTTTTCTAGAGCCTCTGTGTGTACCCACTTAGCGGGCTCTAACTTTTTCGCGAGAGCAGTCGGTTGGGGCTCGATTGCAGGGGGATTTCTAGCCCGACGGTTGCTGCAAGGATGGGAGCACTCTAAGCCCACACCTCCAGATTCCCGGCGGCCGGTAACTCATGAGTTACTGGTCAGACTCTGTTACGCCTTACCAGAGGTGGCTTCGTCGCGGTATGAAGCCTTGCTGTTCCAGGACGTTTTTTGTCTTGCGTTTTTTGGTGCATTTCGGGTAGGAGAGCTCGTAATGAATTCCAATAGGCCGGGTGTTGGAAGGTGGTTTGCAGCTATCGCAGGTACAAGTAGAGGAAGGGTGGTTGAGGATATTATTGGCGAAATTGAAGATGGACCCGCATGGGAGAGGTTTGTCGGTAGTTTTGAGAGAGTGTGTCGGACTGGTAACATGCTCGGTGGCTGCAGTGAGGGGGTATTTGTTGGTGCACCCTGCCAAAGAGGGAGGGTTCTTCTTACACAAGGACACGTGGGTTTTGATGTGTTTTCAAGTTTCTGCTGTGCTGCGAATGGTGTTGCAGCACATAGGTGAGGACCCACGTCTTTTTGCCTCACACTCATTCCGCATTGGCGCAGCAACTAGTGCGGCTGCGGCGGTACTTCCCTGAGCAAGACATACAGAGCATTGGCAGATGGCGTTCTCGGGCTTTTCTGGGATATGTGCGACTCTGAGTAGTCGAAGGGACGGGCAAGTTTGATGATTCTAACTGGTTATTTCTTTTTCAGATGGGGGACCGAAGCCTTGGGTTTGTTGGCTGATTGGACACTCCTTCGTGTTTTGGGCAGGACAGCAAGCGGAGACAAGGCCGATGGGGCATAATTTGGACCTTGATGCTGCAATGTTGTCTGTTCTATGGCTGGGCGAGCGAGGTCTTCGTTGGACACAGCTGTTGCCTTTGCTTCACCACCACGAGCGGATAAGGGGAAAGCCTGCATTAATACTTTTGCATTTGGGGGGTAATGATCTGGTATTACCGACATGCAGGCAATTGATTAGAGCACCGAAGAGGGATTTGGCTGTCATCCTGAGGATGTTCCAAGGTGTAGTATTGATGTGGTCATACATTATTCCAAGGCCTGCTTGCTGGAGCCAACGATGTTGGTCGCGAGGACTGACTAAAATCAATCGCCAGATTGGTTGTTGGGTCTGCGAGCAAGGTGGCTATCAAATTATGCATTCCTGGGTTGAGGTAGACTGTGCTGGGTTATTCAGGAGTGATGGAGTGCACTTATCTCCAATTGGGGCGGATTTGCTGCTGAATGACTGCCAGGAGGCTTTGGAATATGTCCTTAGGTACGATGCTCGCTGGTCGCAGCTGGGGGGGAGGGGCGGCGCAGTGACAGTGATGTCAACTGTGCCAGTGGCGGGATCCCGGAGGTTTCCAGGGTTCGGAGCCTTTGGTTATACTTGGGGCGGGGGTGGGGTGCCCCCGCCCGGACAACCCCCTGGCTGACTTTTGCTAATCACATGGCAAATTTGGGGAAAGGGGGTAAGAAGTGTGCCATTGGCAGGACTTTGGCAGTGGCGGAGGCAAGGTCACTTTGCTAATTGTATGGCTGATGAGATATTGCTCCGCTATTTGGGATTGTTAATGGTTTATGATTACAATGTATGGTTAAAGTTGTTAAAATTTAATAAAGCTGTGACCATCCAGTTTTCCAAGAGCCATTTGTGTGCGAGTATTTTATGGAAGGGGTTTTGGTGGAGTGGGGGGAGGGGGGTTGGGTGTTGGAAGGGGCCAGGAGCGACAGGTCCGCTCTGCCTCGGTTACTACCCTAAACTAATTTAAATTAAATGATAATTAATAATCCCTATCTAATTTCCCCTTTCCCTCAAACATACCTAAACATGCACATCATAACATTCATTCTCTAGCCAATACCATACACTACCCACACAAACTCATAGGCAAGCTCATCATATACACTCACAGCCAAATTTAAACTTTTGGCTTCAAAGGTCTGCTACCTTTAAAATAATTATAAAGCAGAGAAGGAGGCGGAGCCAGCGCGGAAGCAAGATGGCTGCGTGAGACTTAGCTCCCGTGGACCCATAAAGAATCCTGGAAAGTGAACGGAACGATAGTGATTTTGACTTGCGCTTTTGATCTTGGAGAATCCTGAGTACGGAAGAGAGCATGGCTAGTGGTAAACAAACTAAGTAGGAGTTCTCTTCTGGCCTGAACACCAGTTCTAAGCGGGCTAAACCAAATCCCCCTTCCCCTCAGAAGGCTCTGACAACGAGGGACCCGGAGGAGACCATGTGAGAACTACTGGCGGAAGTGAAAGCGATACGAGTGCTGGTGTCGGCTAATGGAGATGCTTTGCTTCAAGTACAGGCTGATATGCAGGACATGAAAACACAGATAGGTGACTTGGCCGGGCGTGTTCGAAGAGTGGATGCTACAATCGCCGTACACGAGGAGAAGCTGACGCAATTACAGAAATCCTTTAAGAAGATGAGAAACCTGGAGCAGAACATGGAAGATCTAAGTAACAGGCTCCGACGGAACAACATACGGATTATAGGCATTCCAAAGGGGGCAGAGGGCACTGATCCGATAGGTTTTTTGGAGACTCTGCTTCCAAAGTTGCTGCACCTAAACTTTGTTAGGCCACTGGAAATTGAGCGGGCCCATAGAATACCGACACAAGGAGGCCTGGCGGGTCGGAAATCGCGCCCCTTGATCTTTTGTTTGCTGCGACACCAGCACGCAATGCAAATAATGAACGCGGCAAAAGCAGCTACAGAGCTGGTATTCGAGGGTCACAGAATATCTTTTCTCCCTGATTTCTGTAAAGCGACGATGGATCGAAGGAAGCAATTCCTGGAGTTGAGACCTAGGCTGCAACATTTACAAGCCAGGTATGGCCTTTTCTATCCAGCCCGGTTTAAAGTTACATTGGACAATCGTACCAAGACGTTTGAGGATCCTGCGATGCTGAGGCAGTTTATTGAAGACCAGAAAGCATTGCTTATGCACTGTGAAAGATCATCCTGAGGAGGCTGTCAGGATGGAGGTCAACCGTATGGGAGAAGATAGAGTGTCTGGACTCGACCCATCCCGTGGATTCGTTTCTATATCATGTGGGGTTGTTTGATGATTGTAGAAATCTGTACCATTTATTATGGCCTGTGGAGGGTTCCTAACTGAGTTTGAAAGTTGGGGGGGGGGGGGGTAGTGAAGTTATGTTACTTTGGGGAACTTATGTTACCTATTGTAATCGCATATGGAAGTGTGTTTCTATTCACGTATTTAGTGCTTGGGGTCTGGCGTCAGCCATTTTGTGTTCACGCTGTCTCACCCAATTGTCTGGAGCCCTGTTTTCAGGGTGGGGTTGGCGCAATGTGGGCTGTAAATAGAGAGTTCCCTGGGAAGGGGGTTTATATCCTGCAGGTATTTGGGGGTGGTCCATGGTGAGGGCATTTCTGTGTTTTGGGAGCTACACAAATGAGCCCCCTTAGATTGATATCGTTGAATGTAAAGGGCATTATTCATCCAGCTAAGTGGAAGAAAATTGTGGCATATTGTCAGAAGCAAAAAGCAGATATAATACTATTACAAGAAACACACTTGTCCACAGCTGAAACTAAGAAGTTAGCCATGGGTCGTTATGATTTAGTTGCCCACGCACCAGCCATTGGCAAGAAAAACGGGCTGGCTATTTTGCTAAATGTAAAAATAGGTGCTCACATTACAGCTGTGCGGGCCGATTGTGAAGGGAGATGGGATAAAGTACATTTATCTCTTGGGAGTAGGCACTTGGTCATATATAATATGTACACCCCGAATTGTGATAACCCTAATTTCTTCCATTCCTTTGCGGAGGCAGTTCAAGAGGATGCACAGTTTCAATTGTGATTGGGGGAGATTTTAATATGGTGTTAGATCCTTTAATCGATTGTAACACTAACAGAGTGGGGAGGAAGTGTAGAGCACTGACGGTGTTACAGTCAGTGATGTCTGAGGTGGGCTTAGTGGATGCATGGAGATTGCTGCACCCCTCAGACAAAGACTACACGTTCTTCTCTTTCCCTCATAACTCCTATTCGTGCATAGATTTCTTTCTGGTTTCAAACATTTTGATGCAAGAGGTCAGTAGTGCAAACATACATAGCACCCATATCTCAGACCATGCAGCAGTTGACATGGAGTTAGGAGAGAACTTGAGTAAGGGGGAACAACAGGGTTGGGCTTTTAAGAGAACCCTATTAGCGGATGAATCAGTCAGAGAACATTTAAAACATGCTATAAAAGAATATTTTGATAACAACCTGCCGGAGGATACATCTAATTGTTCGTGGTGGGAAGCCTTTAAGGCAACAATAAGAGCACACATTACCAGTTTATCCATTGTGGAAACCAGGAAGGCAAATAGATGGCTCAAAGAACTGGATCAGCAAATTAGGGCGGGAGAAAGAGTTCTGCAAAAGCAATTTAACAATATTGCGTTAACGCACCTTCAGAAGTTAAAGATATCAATACAATATGATTCGAAGCCCAGAAGTCGAGCAATGTATGCTGACTCAACAATCTAGGTTCTATACAGAGAGTAATAAGGCTGGTAAGTTGCTTGCTTCTAAGTTAAAGTCCCGTCGTGCTAAAGCGCAGATTGCACTTATAAGGGATGAACAGAAAGGACCTCTGAGTAGGAGTGATGACATCGTGGCGGCATTTTGGGCCTTCTACGCCCAGTTATATACTTCAGAAGTGTTGTTTGATGAGGAGAAATGTTCTGAGATGTTGGACAGGGTAGTACGGCCAAATCTTAGTGAAGAACATACTGCCTCTCTAACAGTACCCATTACACCGTTGGAATTGAAAGAGGTGCTGGCAGGCATGAAGAACAGGAAGGCAGCAGGACCTGATGGGATCCCTGTTGAATTCTATAAAGCGTTTGCCACAGATCTTCTCCTGCAGCTTCAGACTTACTATCAGGCCCTTCAGAGGAGTGATTCTAGCGTGGGCTCGTTTGCAAGTGCTACGATCATAGTGCTGGAAAAGCCTGGGAAGGACTCCATACTGGTTGGAAATTACAGACCAATATCACTTATGAATACTGATTATAAGATATACGCCAGTGTTTTGGCTCGGCGGTTGAGCAAGGTCCTACATGTCTTGATACATCCAGATCAGTGCGGATTTATGGCTGGGAGATCCAAAGCTGACAATGGGCGACTTTTGTGCAATATCCTGGAGACGGCAGATACAACTGAGTTACCTTTGATCGGTCTCGCATTGGACGCTGAAAAGGCCTTTGATAGACTTGAGTGGCCCTTTCTATATCAAGTGATGAGGTGGTTTGGGCTGCCGAAGGAGTTTATAGATATGGTGCGAGTGCTTTATACCAGTCCCTCTGGCCAGATTTTTGCAAACGGTATACTATCGGATCCGTTTTTGCTGTGTCGAGGCACGAGACAGGGTTGCCCTATGTCACCTCTCCTATTTAATTTGGCCCTGGAACCGCTGTTGCTGATGATTTGGCAGGCAGAAGAGATTCAAGGCATTAAAATTGCTGATCTACAAGTTAAGTTATCTGCTTATGCCAATGATTTATTGCTGTTTCTTGCCCCAGGATCCATTCCAGCCTTACTGCAGACAATAACCCAATATGCAAAGTTTTCTGGGTATGAGGTCAACTGGTCTAAATCAGTGGCTTTCCCGCTGAATAAAAAAGTGAATAAGGTATCGTTGAAGAACTTCCCTTTTCAGTGGGAGAATGCAGCAGTGAAATATTTAGGGGTGATGATTTACGGCCCCTTAGAAGAAACAGTGAAGCTAAATGCAAGGAGACTATTGGACATGACGCAGGATTTTACTTTGAAATGGTCCCCCCTGTACCTCACCTGGTGGGGTCGGCTAGAGGCCATTAAGATGATGTTGGTTCCAAAAATCAACTACATTCTTGGCATGCTTCCGGTTTTGTTCCCGGTCCTGGAATACAGGAAGATAGAATGTACACTATCAAGCTTCCTTTGGGAAGGGAAAACTCCCAGAATTGTGTTGAAAAAGCTAAAAGCCAGTAAAGGAATGGGGGGGAGGGGGCGTTCATTTTCCGGACTTTTATTGGTATCATCTAGCTTCCCTTTTAAAACAAGGGGCAGTTTGGTCCATGAGTGATACCTTTTCCTGGAGACCTACATGGCTGGAAGTTGAGGAGCAAAAGGTTGCACCGTGTCCAATTAAATTGCTTATGGGAATGCTAAATCCTGTTACAAAGGGAGGGAATGTAATTGTTTCTACTCAGATGGCATTCCAAGCATTACTGCCAATTATCAAGAAGGACAACCCATTTTCGCTACAGGTACCATTGTGGCATAATCCTGAGTTTAAAATTAATAAAACAACTTGTGCATGGGTAAAGTGGCAACAGGCTGGGATCTGGACAGTCGGGCAGTTGGTGGATAAAGCAGCATGGAAGTCACTTGATACTCTGCATCAGGAGTTTGGCCTCCCGGTTGATTGCTACTTCCAATGGGTACAACTTAGACACTGTATAAGTAGGGTGGTGAGGTGTGTCAGTGACTTCTCCCAAGTCTGGGGTTTGCAAAAATTTGTTGAGAGTATAATTGATAAAGCTGGTATCATTTCTAAGTTCTATGCTTTATTCAGGGAATGGCATTCACCACGGAATAAAGGTCTACTGAGCATCTGGAGCTTGGAGACAGGAGTTGTATTGAACGAGCAGTCTTGGAAAAGGTTTTGGAATTCCACGGTGTATGTGTCTAAGTCTGCTGCGCTTACTCAGTCAATGTATTTTTTCGCTCACCGAGCATTTGTCACTCCAATCAAACTGGCCAAATGGAATAAGGCGACAAGTAATGCTTGTTGGTTCTGCTATAGGGAGGTTGGCTCGCTAAGCCATATGATGCTGGAATGCCCTTGCATTCAGGAGTTCTGGAATCCGATATAGGCCAAAATACAGCAGGTGTTAAAGTTTATCGCTGATTTCTCCTGGAGTATAATAGTTTTCAGGAACTTAATGGAGATTCCATCGCTAGATAGAAAGAATTACTTTTTATTAAATTTTATGCTAACAGTTGCTATAAAGCTCCTACTTACTCACTGGAAGAATCCTGATAAACCTAGTTGGCTGGAATGGTGGAATACAACTGACGTAGTGGTCTTTTTTTGCTGGAGGGATATACCATTAAAACTGAAAAAACCTCCGCATTACAACTTGAAAGCTGAAATCGTAACTAAATAGTGACATGCAAATGTCTCAGCATGATTATACACTCTTCAAAAGCAATATTTCTTTAGAGATGTATTTTGTAGCAAGTAAAGGTCTCAGTTCTAATAGGAAGCCAATAGACTCAACTAAACGTCTAGTGGACTTATATCCTTATTCACATCAATGACCTTTTGCAGAAGAGTGTAAATCAAAATTCGTTCAAAAATTGTTAATGAATAAAGTGCTTAACTTTCAGGAAAATTGAGCTTGCATTGTCCCGACGCTGACAGACGCGCCACTTTATGCGTTTCACCCTTGTGTAGGTTTCGTCAGGGGAACTTCATGAAGCACTAAAACAGATGAAAAACATGTTCATAGGTTACCAGCTTTCAGCAATACTTCATAAGAAAGCAACGAACACTATAAGAAGACCCATAACTCATTAGAATACTGCACCTCAAACCCAAAAAGTCCATTCTTATTCAAAGATGGTGTTTGTGAGAATCGTTGAAACTCCGCGCATGCGAAGTACTTATATAGAACACATGTGATCATATCATCCTATCAGCTGTAAGTCACAGACACACCTCCCATTCAACTCTGGCATTAAGCCCTTCAGGGATTATAGATTGTAATTTAAAGATCCAGCGTTGTTCATTAAAGAGCAGGGTCTGGTCAAGAGACTTACCACCGTAAGCTGTTTGAATCTGCATAATGCAAAAACATCGTAAATCAGAAAATTGATGTTGGTGTTGAAGACAATGGTCTACCATTGGCGCCTCTCTCCGTTGGCATTTAAGTTTGCTTTTATGTTCTAGCATGCGCGTTCTGAACATGCGATTAGTCTTCCCAACATACAACAGCGCGCAGGGGCACCGAACCGCATATACCACCTGTGTGGAGGTGCAAGAAGTAGCATCTCGCAATTTGTAAGTTGTACCGTGATAGTCAAACTCAGTCAGTTCTTGTGTAACTTCACAGATGGTGCAGGCCCCACAACTCCGATGTCCTGCAAGTAGAGGTATATCTGATGTCTGTTCCCTTCTCAAAACAGTCGGGCATAAGATCTCCTTCAAATTCTGTTGTCTGGTCCAGACACAGCGAACCTGGTATTGCTCTAAACCCGGGATACTATTGAGAACATTCTTGTGACGTTTGAGGCTACGTTGCAGGTAATGACTATAGGGAGAAAAGGATGTGATCAGATTGATATGCCGCTCATCAAAAGCCCGGTTATGAACCAAAGGCGGGCGGAGCATCAGATCCCGATTACTATATAATGCTCTTTTGTAAGCCGAGGTAATGACCTTATCTGGGTAACCTCTCTGTTGAAACTGATCTTTCAAAATTTTAGCTTGTGATTTGAAATCCCGTATATTAGAGCAATTTCGCCGATACCGGAAAAATTGTGACACTGGCAAGCTATTCCGCAAAGACAGAGGATGTGCACTAGAATAGTGCAAAAAGGTATTTTTAGCTGTCGATTTGCGATGAACAGAGGTATTCCATCCGGCTGGGGTCTTCTGAATAGACACATCCAAAAAAGTAACTTCCTGAGCATTATAAGTAAGAGTGAATTGAATATTATTCTCTCTCTCATTAAGCCACTTAAAAAAAGATTGCAACTGCATCTCAGATCCACTCCAAAGAACAAAAATGTCGTCAATAAATCTTTTCCAGAGTTTTATTGAATCTTTGAAAGGGGAAACCGCTAACCATTTTTTCTCGAACCATTGCATATAAAGGTTCGCGATGGAAGGCGCACAGGTGGCGCCCATCGCCACCCCTGTGAGTTGATGATAAAGCTCTCGATCAAAAAGAAAAAAATTATGGTTCAGGATAGAGGAAAGTTCGCATGGAACTTCACCGCCTGTCCTTAATTGAATATGTGCGACGGCGTCATATTCCGAGGGGGCTACGAATTTATAAGGAACCTCGATTATTTAATACCGACAGCGGGTTTCTTGATAAATGGAACCAAATTCTAAATAAGTGTTCTCTTGACCTCATGGTTCACATTATTGATACCACTACCACTCATCTCGCTGCAGTAACTGGAGAAATTGAAGATCATATGGAACAACTGAAACAAAAAGATAAAGATAAGTCTGAACAAGTAGAACAAAAACTGGAGCAGATTGAAACGCAAGTTAATACGCTTCAGGATGAGGTTAAAAAGATAAAAGAGAAGAAATTGCGTCGTGATTACGAAGATTACACCAGAGGTTATGTTTATCCTTGGATGAACGCAAAACGGAAGGATAGACCAAAGAAGAAACGGGTCACCTTCGACACCTCTGATGATACTGATTCTGCCGATTCAGGTGAAGGCACCCGCAGAAAGGATTTTCCCCAGGTGATACAAAAAGAAGAGAAAAAGAAAAAGAAAGAGGGAGAACGACAGCTACCACAACGAGGGGACAATTCTCGACGCAAAACGCCAGTTCCTTAGTTTTTAATATTTCTGGAATTGATATACCATCTGAACAACTTCTTCTTTTAGAGAAAGACTTATCCTTTGTTCCTCATGTTCGCTTTGATGCGTTTCAGTTCCGCTTGGATCTTGAACAACTGATTCGTAAACTTAATCTTAAAATGTTTTTTCATAATTATGATCACCTTTCATCCGATCAACCTTTGGATACCAACACTCGAGCTCCGCTATTGTTGAAGTCTAATTGGATGCCTCCGGGTCCCTTACATCCTTCCTTGTCACTTTTTCGTACTCTGGTCTTACAGGATATGCAGCGAGTAGAATCTGCCCATTCTAGTATTAAATATGTACTTAGTCAAACTGAGAGGAATGTGCTTCGGACATTGCGATCTCGACCAGATATTGTTATACGACGCGCTGATAAAGGTGGAGGAATAGTGATATTAAGTCGTGATCAGTATTATACAGAGGCTTTTCGTCAACTTACAGATATGGGAGTTTATGAAGTCCTGCAGATTGACCCAACCCCATGTCTGCAACAACAAATAAAAGCTCTAACTGATGCAGCACTTGCGACACGTCTTATCTCTAAAAAAGAACACATATATTTAAATTCACCGAATCCAACGCTAGCCAAATTTTATTTGGTTCCCAAAGTTCATAAAAATCTCATTAATCCACCAGGACGTCCAATTGTTTCCACGCGTAAATCAGTACTGGAACCGTTGTCTGTGTACCTCGACTCCTTTTTACGACCTCTAATGTCTTCCATACCAGCGTTTATTAAAGATACCACTCATTTTTTGTGTATCCTGGAAGATCATCAACAGCTGGTTACGTTACCTGATTTGATTCTAGTGACACTAGACATCACTTCGCTTTATACAGTTATTCCGCAATCATCTGCTCAAACAATAGTAATGGAAGCATTGGAAGAGAGGGGTGATTTGTCTTGTGCACAATTGGATCTCTTATCAGCATTCACTGGACTTATCCTGAACCATAATTTTTTTCTTTTTGATCGAGAGCTTTATCATCAACTCACAGGGGTGGCGATGGGCGCCACCTGTGCGCCTTCCATCGCGAACCTTTATATGCAATGGTTCGAGAAAAAATGGTTAGCGGTTTCCCCTTTCAAAGATTCAATAAAACTCTGGAAAAGATTTATTGACGACATTTTTGTTCTTTGGAGTGGATCTGAGATGCAGTTGCAATCTTTTTTTAAGTGGCTTAATGAGAGAGAGAATAATATTCAATTCACTCTTACTTATAATGCTCAGGAAGTTACTTTTTTGGATGTGTCTATTCAGAAGACCCCAGCCGGATGGAATACCTCTGTTCATCGCAAATCGACAGCTAAAAATACCTTTTTGCACTATTCTAGTGCACATCCTCTGTCTTTGCGGAATAGCTTGCCAGTGTCACAATTTTTCCGGTATCGGCGAAATTGCTCTAATATACGGGATTTCAAATCACAAGCTAAAATTTTGAAAGATCAGTTTCAACAGAGAGGTTACCCAGATAAGGTCATTAACTCGGCTTACAAAAGAGCATTATATAGTAATCGGGATCTGATGCTCCGCCCGCCTTTGGTTCATAACCGGGCTTTTGATGAGCGGCATATCAATCTGATCACATCCTTTTCTCCCTATAGTCATTACCTGCAACGTAGCCTCAAACGTCACAAGAATGTTCTCAATAGTATCCCGGGTTTAGAGCAATACCAGGTTCGCTGTGTCTGGACCAGACAACAGAATTTGAAGGAGATCTTATGCCCGACTGTTTTGAGAAGGGAACAGACATCAGATATACCTCTACTTGCAGGACATCGGAGTTGTGGGGCCTGCACCATCTGTGAAGTTACACAAGAACTGACTGAGTTTGACTATCACGGTACAACTTACAAATTGCGAGATGCTACTTCTTGCACCTCCACACAGGTGGTATATGCGGTTCGGTGCCCCTGCGCGCTGTTGTATGTTGGGAAGACTAATCGCATGTTCAGAACGCGCATGCTAGAACATAAAAGCAAACTTAAATGCCAACGGAGAGAGGCGCCAATGGTAGACCATTGTCTTCAACACCAACATCAATTTTCTGATTTACGATGTTTTTGCATTATGCAGATTCAAACAGCTTACGGTGGTAAGTCTCTTGACCAGACCCTGCTCTTTAATGAACAACGCTGGATCTTTAAATTACAATCTATAATCCCTGAAGGGCTTAATGCCAGAGTTGAATGGGAGGTGTGTCTGTGACTTACAGCTGATAGGATGATATGATCACATGTGTTCTATATAAGTACTTCGCATGCGCGGAGTTTCAACGATTCTCACAAACACCATCTTTGAATAAGAATGGACTTTTTGGGTTTGAGGTGCAGTATTCTAATGAGTTATGGGTCTTCTTATAGTGTTCGTTGCTTTCTTATGAAGTATTGCTGAAAGCTGGTAACCTATGAACATGTTTTTCATCTGTTTTAGTGCTTCATGAAGTTCCCCTGACGAAACCTACACAAGGGTGAAACGCATAAAGTGGCGCGTCTGTCAGCGTCGGGACAATGCAAGCTCAATTTTCCTGAAAGTTAAGCACTTTATTCATTAACAATTTTTGAACGAATTTTGATTTACACTCTTCTGCAAAAGGTCATTGATGTGAATAAGGATATAAGTCCACTAGACGTTTAGTTGAGTCTATTGGCTTCCTATTAGAACTGAGACCTTTACTTGCTACAAAATACATCTCTAAAGAAATATTGCTTTTGAAGAGTGTATAATCATGCTGAGACATTTGCATGTCACTATTTAGTTACGATTTCAGCTTTCAAGTTGTAATGCGGAGGTTTTTTCAGTTTTAATGGAATGGTGGAATCACATTTGTTTATATGTTAAATATGAAAAGGCCCATGAAAGAATTTCAAGATCTAGGGGTCAGGTTTCCAGGGCCTCTAAGTGGTCTGCCCTAGAGCAGTTTACAGCCCTTAATTGAACTCTTAGAATGCATGTGTAGATTTGTTGGGTTTGCACGACTGCCCACATTGTGCCGGGTAGATGGGAGGGGTGATTGTTGGTCTGTTAGAGGGGAATTGATGTATTAGGGGTTGAGGGAGGGAGTTATATAATTGGGTTATAAGTGGTCTGGAAACTGTATGGAGGTTGTTTTTCTTGCTGTGGATTTGCAATAAAGACAAATTAAAAAAATTATAAAGCAGAAATCCCAAGAAAAAATCTTAAATCTGCTTTCTGTTTTTATTCACAGAAGATCACAGAAACTATGATGCAATCTGCGCAGCACACAGAACCAACCTCCACTGACTGACAACAATTTTTTTCTTTTAAAGTCAGACATGCTTTTAATTCACTATGAGAAATCCCAATTTCTTTAGGGATTCTTAAAATTATTTTCTCCCCTTCTCTCTTCAGGCTTTCATTGTGCAACACTTCAGAGAACTTTTAAAAACCAACTGCTCTCAGACTCTTTCCCAAGCAACCTGCAGTAACTTCAGGTTTTTACATCAAATGCTACAAGAAATTATCCTTAAAGGATAGGTAAAAGCATTTTATCAGGGTTTCAGAAAAAAACTTCTCACCAGTGACAGTGACTCTCTCATTCTCTCAGTTATTTCATGTTGTTGTGTTGTTAAGTGCCGTCGAGTCGGAGTCGACTCATGGCGACCCTCTGGATAGCTATCCTAAATTGTGTTTGGTCTTCAGTCAGGCGGCTCATTGTTGACAGAGTGGTACCCATAGCTGGTGTAATTGTATCGATCCATCTCATTGCTGGCCTTCCTCTTTTGCATTGACCTTCTATCTTGCCAAGCATGATGTCTTTCTCTAATGATCTCTCTCTTCGCATGATGTGTCCAAAGTATGAAAGCCGAAGTCTTGTCATCTGAGCTTCTAAAGAAAGCTTAGGTTTGATCTCCTCTAGTACCAACTGGTTTGTACTTCGGGCAGTCCATGGTATACACAGTATTCGCTGCCAGCACCATAATTCAAAGGCATCAATTTTCTTCCTGGCTGTCTTTTTCACTGTCCAGCTTTCACATCCATATGATGTTATTGAAATACCATGGCTTGAACAAGTCGAATATTTGTATGGATAGAGACATCTCTGCTCTTGAGAATCTTATCTAGGACTTTCACAGCCATTCTGCCAAGTGCAATGCGTCGTCTGATTTCTTGACTGCTTGTTTCTTCTTTATTGATAGTTGATCCAAGTAGGTTAAAGTTATTCACGATTTCAATTTCTTCTCCTTCAGCGATGAACCTGTTGATTATGCGAGCTGTCATGATCTTTGTCTTCTATACATTAAGGTGCAGGCCCATTTTTAAACTATGTTCTTTGATTGTGAGAAGCAAATGTTTCAGATCATCTTCACTTTCAGCCAGTAATGTGGTATCATCAGCATAGCCAGGGCCGGATTTACCTTGAGTGAGGCCCTACGCCAACAAAAATTGTGGGCCCCCAGCAGGGGCGGCCCAAGGGGGGTGCGGACCTCATTTGCATAAGGGGCCTCATTTGCATAAATATTTGCATAATGTTACCATATACTAACTTTTAGTAAACGTGCCTCTTAATGAGTGTATGGATAAAGAAAGACTAAAAGATTTCTACATTACTATAATCCAGTGCCAACTGCCAGACACATTAGGAACTACTACAAACACTGCCCATAGTAAACCCGCCGTATCCTAACAGCACTACCAGGACTCACAAAGCACCATACTCTACCAATCAAAAGGCAACACTGCAAATATTAAACCAATACATTTCAGAGAACAATACATGACCTACTGGGGAAAGAGAACAAGTGGCAATGTCAAATAGGAATTATATAAACAGAACACCTCAGCTCAGTTACACATGCAGAACATAGACCATCACCAAACAAGTAATCACAATTTAGAAATAGGAAGACAATAATTAAACTGGGAATCCCAAAAGCCAAACTTGGAATGTACAACACTGTAGAAATAAAACTATACATTAATTTGCTCTTGTACTAAACAAAGCACAGATGTTAATGATGCACATTTACCAGAGCTGACATATTCCAATTAATAAATTCAAAATAAAGAGATATTTTTCTACCTTTTGTGCATTTTTTTCAGCTGCAATTGCTCCAGCCACTTTCTTCTGGTTTCTTCGTGTCTTCTGCTAACTCTCCATCGTCTGCTGTCCATTTGTCCTTTCTTCTCTCTTCTAGATTTTTTTCCATTCTCTCTCTACATCTGCTTTAACATACTAATCTTTCTCCTTTTGCTCTTTCCTCATTCCTATTTCATCCACTCAAATTTTACCCCTCCATCCTCCATCCTCAATCCCCACTTACTCTCCCAATACCCGGCCAATTGTAGATTTTTTATCCCTCCCACACAAAATATTTTTCCCTTCTCCATTTTACTCTTCCAGCCCCATCCCATTCTAATCCTCCCCCAACATCAGCTCCCTTCTAGTTCCAGCCTCACCCAGCATCCATTCCCTTCTAGTCCCTGCATCAGCCCATTTCCAGTCCTAGCCATCCATCAGCCCATTTCCAGTCCTAGCAACCCCCCAACCCAATACCAGTCCTAGCCCCCCCATCACCCCACTTACAGTCCTTAACCCCCCATCAGCCCACTTCCAGTCCTAACCCCATCAACCCATTTCCAGTCAGCCCCCCATAGCCCATTGCCAGTCCTACCCCCCCCCCCATCAGCCCACAGCCCATTACCAGTCCTAACCCCATCATCCCACCTCCAGTTTTAACCCCCCAGCCCATTTCCAGTCCTAGCCCCCCATAGCCCATTACCAGACAACCCCCATCAGCCCACAGCCCATTACCAGTCTTAACCCCCCCAAAGCCCATTACCAGTTCTAACCCCCCCCCCAACAGCCCATTACCAGTCCTAACCCCATCAGCCCACCTCCAGTCTTAACCCCCCAGCCCATTTCCAGTCCTAGCCCCCCCCATAGCCCATTACCAGACAGCCCCCATCAGCCCACAGCCCATTACCAGTCTTAACCCCCCCCCAAAGCCCATTGCCTGTTCTAAGCCCCCCCAACAGCCCACAGTCCATTACCAGTCCTAACCCCATCAGCCCACCTCTAGCCTTAACCCCCCCGCCCAGCCCAGCCCATTTCCAGCCCCAGCCCCCCAATAGCCCATTACCAGCCCCACCCCCCCCAGTCCATTTCCAGCCCCAGCCCCCCCAATAGCCCATTACCAGTCCTACCCCCCCCCCATAGCCCCTTACCAGTCCTAACCCCCCCCATAGCCCATTACCAGTCCTAACCCCCCCCATAGCCCCTTACCAGTCCTAACCCCCCCCCCATAGCCCCTTACCAGTCCTCCCCCCCCCCCCCATAGCCCATTACCAGTCCTACCCCCCCCCCCCCGGCCTAAAGTAAAATTTAGGCCTGCGGGCTTAACACAGACGCGAGGAGACGCTCTATCTTCGCGTCTCTCGCAGCCTGCAGCCTGCAGCAAGGGAGGGAGGGAGAGAGACCCGACCGGACCCGACCCGACCCGACCAGCTTGTAGACGGGGCCCCCGCGGCAGCAGAGGGGGCCCCGCGGCGGCAGCCACCAGGTTTTTTTTTTAAATTGAGTTAAAAAAAAAAACTGGTTCTTTTTTTGTGGGCCCCTGCCGGCTGTGGGCCCTACGCCATGGCGTACATGGCGTATACGTAAATCCGGCCCTGAGCATAGCGAAGGTCGTTGATGAGTCTTCCACCAATCTTCACACCTCTATTGTCTTCATACAATCCTGTTTCTCTGATGATTTTTTCTGCATATAAATTAAACAGGTAGGGGGAATGTATGCAGCTTTGTCTTACACCTTTGCTTATTTTAAACCATTCTGTTTCTCCTTGTTCCGTTCGAACTGTTGCTTCTTGATCAATGTACAGATTGTGCAAAAGAACGATCAGGTGTTCTGGTATACCCAAGCTTCTTAATGTGGCCCAGAGTTTCTCATGGTTTACACAGTCAAAAGCCTTGCTATAGTCGATAAAGCACAAATAGATTTCCTTTTGGTATTCTTTAGTCTTTTCAAGGATCCATCTCACATCCGCAATGATGTCTCTCGTTCCTCGCCCTTTCTTGAACCCTGCTTGTACTTCAGGTATTTCTTGTTCTAGGTATGGTTGAAGTCTCTTTTGAATAATCTTCAGTAGAATTTTGCTGGCATGTGGGATCAGAGCGATTGTGCGATAATTTCCACAGTCAGTTGGATCACCTTTCTTTAGTATTGGTATAAACACAGACCTTTTCCAGTCAGTTGGCCATGATGTTGTCTTCCATATTTCTTGGCAGAGCCTTGTAAGTATGGTAACAGCTGCATCAGATTGCTGTAATATTTCTATGGGAATGCTATCAATGCCTGGTGCTTTGTTCTTTGATAAGGCTTTCAATGCTGCTTCAACTTCTTCTTTCATCACCAATGGTTCCTGATCATAAGGTACAGGTTGAAATGGCTGTTGGTCCACTTGATCTTTATCATATAAAATCTCTGTATATTCCTTCCACCTTTTCTTGATCTCTCAGCATCATTCAACATAGAACCTTGAGCATCTTGTAACATTCCAATTCAAGGCTGGAACTTTTTCTTTAACTCTCGTAGCTTTAGGAAAGCCGATCTTGTTCTTCCTCTAATAGTTTCTGCTTCTATTTCCTTGCATGCATCATTGTAGTAATTTTCCTTGTCCTTTCTTGGTGCATGTTGGAAATCTCTGTTGAGTTCTGCGATTGTCTTTCTTTCTCCTCTGACTTTAACTTCTCTGCGTTTCTGGGCAATTTTCAGAGTTTCTTCCATCTTCTATTTTGGCCGTTTTTGCTTTTTCACCTTTTGTAGACACTTCTCGCTTTCTTCCAACATAACCTTCTTGATGCCATTCCATAACTCTTCTGGAGCTCTGTCATTTGTATCTAAAGCAGCAAATCGATTTTGCAGGCAGTCTTTAAATTCCAGTGGTTTAATTACAAGTTTATATTTTGCTGCATTCTTGAGTGGTTTGCTCTTTTTCAACTTTAGCTTGAGTTTGCATACTAGTAGTTGATGATCTGTACCACAGTCAGCTCCAGGTTTTGTCTTTGTTGATGTTACAGAGCTTTTCCATCGTTGACTTCCACAGATATAGTCAATTTGATTTTTATACAATCCATTGGGTGAAGTCCATGTGTACAGTTGCCACTTGTGTTGCTGGAAGAAGGTGTTTGAGATGAATAGATCGTTGGTCTTGCAGAATTCTATCAGTCTTTCTCCATCTTCATTTCTGTTGCCAAGTCCATATTTTCCAACTACTTTGCCTTCTTCTTTGTTGCCAACTTTTGCGTTCCAGTCACCCATGACTATCAGGATAACCTGTTTGCATGTTCTGTCAATTTCAGCTTGTACTTGTTCATAGAACTCTTCAATTTCATTCTCTTCTGCAGCTGTTGTTGGGGCATATACTTGAATTATAGTTGTGTTGATAGGCATTCCTTATAGACGAATAGAGATTAAGCGTTCGCTGACTGCATTGTATTTCATTACAGTTCTTGCAAGTTTCTTCTTTATTATAAATGCAACACTATTTCTTCTTTGTCTTTCATTTCCAGCATAGTAGATCATGTGATCATCTGATCATCATGTGATCACCTTCAAAACCCTACTGTTGACCTTCAAAGCCATCAACAGCATCACTTCCGCCTCCATCACAGATCTCATTCGCCCCACTCCCCCAAACAGAGCTAGAAGGTCAGTCGCAGCCAACTTACTAAGTATCCCTAGCAAGATCACCAAGTGTTCCCAAGCAACAAGAAACAGAGCCTTCATGTACTATGCAACCACCTGTTGGAATGCCCTCCCATCTGGACTCGTGGCCATTACGGACCTTACCCAGTTCAGAAAGGTGCTGAAACATCATCTCTTCCTCCACCACTACTCCCATAATGAGGACGGACAACAGCCATCTACCCTCAATCACCAAAGCAACCACCCTAAAACCCCTACAACGCACAGCCCCAGTCTGCCACAATAGCACCACCGGACTCCCGGTCAGGCACATGTATATAGTCACTTAACCTGTAAATAGTAGCTAGGCAGCACGTTCGCTACTGTACTGCCATTTGCCCTACTGCCTAGCCTGTATTCTAACTACCTAAATGAATAGCCAAGCTACAGCACATCTTGTACATAGTTACCCCTGTTAGTCCAAGTTGCCACACCCTGTTTCTTGTAAGTCCAGTATGGGAGCCGCCTGTACTGTACAAACCTGCTGTTAACTGTAAACTGAGCTGACTTTAAAAAGCGCGGTATAGAAAAGATGTTAAATAAATAAATAAAATAAAATCTGATGCAAAGTGCCCGATGCCAGTCCATTTCAGTTCGCTGACACCCAACAGATCAAGTTGTACACGTTCCATTTCATTCTTGACCACCTCCAACTTCCCTTGGTTCATGCTTCGTACGTTCCATGTTCCAATGTGTAAGACATCTTTACAGCTTCTGACTCTCATTTCATGTGCAGCTACATCAGCAGTCAGACATCCTGAGAGCTTTGATCCAACCACATCATAAATGCTGGCTTTACTCTGAAACGTCTTCAGCTCTTCCCCAGTAGCTAGTTGAGTGCCTTCCGATCTGGGGGTCTCATCTTCCAGCACTATGGCACAATTTGTTTTATTGTAACTATCCAATGGGTTTTCATGGCAAGATACAGAAGTAGATTGCCAGGCCTTTCTTCCGCGCAGTTTAAGTTTGGTGTTGTTGCCGTTGTCACAGAAATGTGATCCTCCGCCGTCAACACTATCCCATTCTGCTGCTGCCCAGATGGGTGGTTTGTCTTGGTCTGGCACCTCAGCTGAGACCTGTCCATCTTGGGAGACCCTGCCAGTAGTTAAACTACTGATAGTTTTGCTCTCAGCATCACTGATGCACACAAGCCCTCACAGCACGACAAGCTGCAAACCAAGTTATTTCATAGAACTGGATTTTTATTATTTTTTCTTATCAGACCTTCTCCTAGATAGCTTCAAAGTCTGAAATTAAATCAGCAAAAACAGCTTTTCCCATGTACTGGATCAATGCTTCTTCTCAGCACTTTAACAGAGCTTCAGTTCTTCAAAACTCAAACACAGCTTTGATCTCCAAATTTGAATTAAATACCAAACACTTTGTAACACTTTTCCCAGAGAAATCTATACTTCCTTCTTTCAATATAGCCACTATTTCAATCTCAGAGACACCCACCACTGTACATACGTCCACACCAATCTTCATGCCAGCCCCAGCTGTCGTTTCAATGCCCAGCACCATTCTATGCTCACTGAGTGTTCTTCCACTGCACCTTGTAGTAAATAGTCCCAGGCATTCTCCAAACCAAGATTTAACCTTCAAGTAAAAGGAAATTCCCCCATAACAGTCCTAATGACAGTTTTTAACTATTTTCTGTACTGCAACCTTAAATCTTAAGGCACTAATTATATTTGTTACAAATCTGTATCACTAAACTTCTCCTTCCGGTCTGTAACAGAGATCACTAAAAGCTCTCTAGGAAGATCCATCCCAGGAATAAAAATTTAGCAGGATGGGAACAGCTGGGGAGATGTAGAAAAACAGTGGGCAAAACTGAAAGGGGATATTTTAAGGGCAACCAACCTTTTTGTTAAAATGGTAAATAAAGGTAAAAGGAGAAGGAGACCGCGTTGGTTTTCGATAGAAGTAGCTGAAAAAGTGAAGAAAAAGAGGGAGGCCTTCATAAAATACAAGAGATCAACGGAGAGAGGAAGATAGGCATCTTTGTAGAAACATAGAAACATAGAAATATGATGACAGAAAAAGACCACATGGCCTATCTAGTCTGTCCTTCCATATCAACAACTACAACAGACCCCTTTTTACCTTTAGAGATCCTCTGTGTTGGTCCCATGCTTTTTTGAATTCAGTTACTGTCCTCATTTCTGCCACCTCCACTGGGAGACTATTCCACAGATCCACTACTCTTTCCGTAAAGAAATATTTCCGCATATCACTCCTGAATCTATCTCCCTTCACCCTCATCCCATGTCCCCTCATAACAGAACTTGCTTTCAACTGAAAGAGGCTCTCTCCCTGAACATTTATGCCACGGAGATATTTAAACATCTCAATCATATCACCTCTATCCCGCCTTTCCTCTAAGATGTACATATTAAGATCCTTAAGTCTGTCCTCATATGCTTTATAATGAAGCCCATTAATCATTTTAGTAGCCACCCTCTGCACTGACACCATCCTGTTCACATCCTTTTGAAGGTGTGGTCTCCAGAATATCACACTATACTCCAAAGGGGTCGCACAAAAGACTTATACAGAGGCATTATCACCTCCTTTTTTCTGCTAGCCATTCCTCTCCGTATGCACCCAAGCATCCGTCTAGCTTTTGCCGTTGCCTTTTCTACCTGTTTAGCTACTTTAAGATCATCAGACACAACCACGCCTAGGTCCCACTCTTCTTTAGTGGACAAAAGTACTTCACCCCCTATACTATATTGCTCCCTTGGATTGCTGCAGCCCAAATGCATGCCCTTACATTTTTAACATTAAATCCCAGCTGCCAAATTTTACACAATTCTTCAAGCTTAGCTAGATCCCTCCTCATGTTATCTACACCTTCCTGGGTGTCTACTCTATTGAAGATTTTGGAATCAACTGCAAAGAGGCAAACTTTACCCGACAGCCCTTCCGCTATATCACTAACAAAGATGTTAAAAAGAATTGGACAAAGGACAGATCCCTGGGGCACTCCACTGGTAACATCCTTCTTCTCAGAGTGAGCTCCATTTACTTGTACTCTTTGTCGCCTCCCACCCAACCAATTTCTAACCCAAGCAGTAACTTTAGGGTCCATCACTAGGGTGCTCAGTTTGTTTATAAGTCACCTGTGAGGAATAGTGTCAAAGGCTTTACTGAAATATAAAAACACCAGATATAGGGCTCTCCCTCGGTCCAACTCCCAGTCAAAGAAATCAATCAGATTTGTCTGACAAGACCTGCCTCTGGTGAATCCATGCTGCCTCGGATCCTGTAATCCGCTGGACTCCAGAAACCTCACTATTTTCTCTTTCAGCAGCGTTTCCAATAATTTACTCACCACCGAAGTTAAACTAACCGGCCTGTAGTTTTCAACAACATCCTTACTTCCGCTTTTGTGTAAAGGCACCACATGAGCCTCTCTCCAGTCCTTTGGCACCACTCCCGACTCCAACGAGGCATTGAAAAGGTCAGTCAGTGGAGCTGCTAGAATGTCCCCATGTTCCCTCAGTATTCTAGGGTGTATCCCATCCGGTCCCATCGCTTTGTCTACTTTAAGTTGAGCTAGATTCTCACGAACATAGTCTTCTGAAAATTGTTCAAGATGTCCCTCGCTTCTGCTCCTGTTTGTGGGTTTTTCTGAGGTCCTGCTCCTGGTTCTTCATTTGTGAACACAGAACAGAAATATTTGTTAAGCAATTCCGCTTTATCCTTATCAGCTTCTACATATTCATCCCCTTCACCCTTGAGTCTGACAATACCACTTTTGCCCTTCCTCTTCTCACTAATATATCTGAAAAATGTCTTATTCCCCCTTTTATTGCATTGGCTATTTTATCCTCCTTTTGAATCTTTGCCTTCCTGACTACTTTGCTAGCTTCTCTAAGTTTTTCCAAATACAGATGCCTGTCTTCCTCTCTCTCTGATCTCTTGTATTTCATGAAGGCCTCCCTCTTTTTCTTCACTTTTTCAGCTACTTCTTTTGAAAACCAACACGGTCTCCTTCTCCTTTTGCCTTTATTTACCATTTTAATAAAAAGGTTGGTTGCCCTTAAAATATCCCCTTTCAGTTTTGCCCACTGTTTTTCTACATCCCCCAGCTGTTTCCATCCCACTAACGACTCCCTGAGGTATTGGCCCATTTTGGCGAAGTTAGTCTTCCTGAAGTCTAAGATCCTCACCTTTGAATGGATTCTAACAACCCTAGTCCTAATACTGAACCACACCATCTGGTGATCAATGGATGCAAAATGATCTCCCACTACAACATCAGAAACACTTTCACCATTAGTAAGCACCAAGTCCAGTATGCCCCCTTCATGTGTGGGGTCTGTTACCAATTACCTGAATAGTTCTCCCTGTAGAGAATCCAGGATCTCCTTACTTCTAGATGACACTGCAGCAGGAATGTGCCAATCAACATCTGGCATATTGAAATCTCCTATCAGTAGCACTTCCCCTTTCCTAGCAATGCTGCGTATGTCTTTAAGTAACTCTCTGTCCACCTCTTCCTCTTTTGAGGGAGGTCTGTATATCACACCAATGCAAATAGATTTCTCTTTCCCTCTTTCTAGTTTAACCCACAATGCCTCCTCTCTCCCTTTTAAGCTCTGTAATTCCAAAGCTTTAATAGTAGTTTTTACATATAGTGCCACTCCTCCTCCACTTCTTCCTACCATGTCCTTTCCTGTCTTTTATTTGGACAACCTTAGAGAAGCTAGAAAAGTAGTCAGGAAATCAAAGATTCAAAAAGAGGAGGAAATAGCCAATGCAGTTAAATTGAGGGATAAGACATTTTTCAGATATGTTAGTGAGAAGAGGACGGGCAAAGGTGTTCTGTGCTCACAGATGAAGAACCAGGAACAGGACCTCAGAAAACACCTATATACAGGAACAGAAGCAAGGTGCATCTTGATTAATTTTCAGAAGACTGTGTCCGTGAGAAACTAGCTAAACTTAAAGTAGACAAAGCGATGGAACTGGATAAGATAAACTCTTGAATACTGAGAGAACTTGGGGACGTTCTAGCAGCTCCACTGACTGACCTTTTCAATGCCTCGTTGGAGTCGGGAGTGGTGTCAAAGGACTGGAGAGAGGCTCATGTGGTCCCTTTACACAAAAGCGGAAGTAAGGATGTGGTTGAAAACTACAGGCTGGTTAGTTTAACTACGGTGGTGAGTAAATTATTGGAAGCGCTGTTGAAAGAGAAAATAGCGAGGTTTCTGGAGTCCAGCGGATTACAGGATCTGAGGCAGCATGGATTCACCAGAGGCAGGTCTTATCAGACAAATCTGATTGATTTCTTTGACTGGGTGATCAGGGAGTTGGACTGAGGGAGATCCCTAGATGTGGTGCATTTAGATTTTAGTAAAGCCTTTGACACCGTTCCTCACAGGCGACTTATAAACAAACTGAATACCCTAGGGATGGACCCTAAAGTTAGTGCTCTGGTTAGAAATTGGTTGAGTGGCAGGAGACAAAGAGTACAGGTAAATGAAGCTCATTCTGAGGAGAAGTAGGTTACCAGTGGTGTGCCTCAGGGATCTGTCATTGGACCGATTCTTTTTAGAATCTTTGTTAGTGATATAGCGGAAGGGCTGTCAGGTAAGGTTTGCCTCTTTGCGGATAATACCAAAATCTGCAATAGAGTAGATACCCAGAAAGGTATAGATAACATGAAGAGGGATCTAGCTAAGCTTGAAGAATGGTCTAGAATTTGGCAGCTGAGATTTAATGTTAAAAAATGCAAGGTCATACTTTTGGGCTGCAGCAATCCAAGGGAGCAATTTAGTATAGGGTGTAAAGTACTTTTGTCCACTAAAGAAGAGCAGGATCTAGGTGTGATTGTGTTTGATGATTTTAAAGTAGCTAAACAGGTAGAAAAGGTGATGGCAAATGCTAGAAGGATGCTTGGGTGCATAGGGAATGGCCAGCAGAAGAAAGGAGGTGATATTGCCTCTATATAAGTCTTTGGTGCAACCTCATTTGGAGTATTGTGTGCAATTCTGGAGACCGCACCTTCAAAAGGATATAAACAGGCTGGAGTACGTATAGAGATGACTACTAAAATGGTTTGTGGTCTTCATTATAAAGCATATGAGGACAGACTTAAGGATCTTAATATGTACACCTTAGAGGAAAGGCGGGATAGAGGTGATATGATTGAGACATTTAAATACCTCTGTGGCATAAATGCACAGATGGAGAGCCTCTTTTGATTGAAAGCAAGCTCTGCTACGAGGGGACATGGGATGAGGGTGAAAGGGAATAGATTCAGGAGTGATATGCAGAAATATTTCTTTACAGAAAGAGTGGTGTATCCATGGAATAGTTTCCCAGTGGAGGTGGCAGAAATGAGGACAGTATCTGAATTCAAAGAAGCATGGGACAAACACAGAGGATCTCTAAAGGAAAAAAGGGGAGTGGTTGATATGGAAGGACAGACTAGATAGGCCATGTGATCTTTTTCTGTCATCATGTTTCTATGTTTCTATGAAATCAGCTCTCCTCCCTTGTATCTCTACCTCCAGTAGCGCAAATTTACCGGAGACGCATGGCTTTATGAAAGTACTGCGGTTATCTTGGCATTACCATTCAGCAAAAAACTGTGAGATCTATTTACGCTTAATTACAAGCCTGTCTTGCAGACTATCAGTAGAGATCTAAAATTGTTGCATTCTTTCTTGGTCTCATGGTTAGGATGTGAACAAACGATCAAGATGTTAATATTACCTAAATTACTTTTCTTGTTTTTTCAGCTTCCCATATTTGTCTGTAGGTCATTCTTTGTGACACGCCAATGAATAATGAACACATTTATATAGCAGGGCCATCACCCATGAGTCTGCTGGCTTTCTCTGGTCCGGCCAAAATGCCTAGGGGGTATTGGACTCCCGGACTTCAAACTTTATTATGGATGTGCCTGCCTACGCATTCTCTACTTTTGGGCGACCAATATCGCTTCCCTGTGATTAGCTATTGAATCCGCATGGGTTGCGCCAATTCCATTGGTTGCTACACTTTTTGTTCAGTTACTGCGTGATAAAAAGTTCTCTCCCACGTCTTTGCGGGTTCAGTCTGGTGAGCTTGGTGGCTCTTGTGTAAGAGATCCCAACTCTCACCTCCACTTTCCCCTTATATGGGACTTACTGTCTTCCCATTTTTTTGAGATTTTGGTAGTCACTTCCATGCTTTAGGACAGGTATGCCTATCATCCTTATATGATCATTCATCTTTTCTGATTCAAACTCATGTAGAACAATTGCTAGGTACCTCAATTTCTGCCTTTCAGTACATTCACTTACACCACTACTTTAGCAAATGTTTGTTAGTCGCTGCAGGCACTCGACCACCTAGGGTCTGAGAAAGGATATTCTTGGATTCTCAGCATCTTAAGGCATTTCTTGCTGTCTATATAATGCTGTGACCTTGGATATAGCTGCTGGGTCCACCCGACTTGCCTCTCAGACTAAATGGGATTTGGACCTCCTAAATAAATCAGATGATTTCTGGCTTGAGATTTATTATTACACTCATAAATGCTCTATATCGCTTTCCTTGGTCTACACCCAATTACAAATCTTATATCACATGTTGGTTATTCCAGATGATTTGTTCCACTGGGGCCATGCAGATGACTTTCTCTGTTGGTGAATGTGTGGATGATGGGGAACTTGGTGTCATATGTGGTGGGCTTGCCCACAAATACAGGACTTCTGGACTCAGGTCTACCACTGCATTACGCAAGCTCTGGGGATCTGCTTTGCCTTGGAGTTCAAAACTTGTGTATTTGGATACTCAGGGCCATACCGAGGGAAGAGTGCGCCCTGTGCGACTTGCACATCGGGCGCATGCCCTCCCCCCCCCCCCCCCCGCAGCGGGAGAGAAGAGGCACGCCTGATGTGCAAATCACTAGCATGCTAAGCAGATCTTAGCAAGAGCAGGGAAGGAAAGATCTGCTTAGCATGCCAGCGAAAGGCTTAAGGGGTGCATTTTAGCTTTCTTCCATTGCCTGCCGCCGCTGAGAGAAGAAAAAGTGGCAGCGGCAGGCAACGGAAGAAAGATAAAATGAGCCCCTTAAGCCTTTGAGCCCTGTGCGGCTGCACCGCTCGCACAGGGTTAGGTACGGGCCTGGGGATACCTTCCCCCAGATTCTATGCCTATGGACATCTCCTGTCTGGTAAACTGTCTGATTTCAGTGGCGTGCTCTGTTATTAGTCAGTTTTGGAAAAGATCCCTCACACCCTCTTTATCAGAGTGGATGGTAAAGATGTGGGACATCAACAAGATGGAGAAACTTACAGCTGACCTAAGAGGAAAGCCGGATCTTGTGGTGTGCCTCTGGGTGAAATTCCTCCCGATCTCTGAGTGATCACCTGTGCAACATGGGATGCTGATTGTATCCTAGTAGCCATCTTTTACTCTCTATTGACAGTTGTATGACTTTTTCCTCCGGGTTTTATGCACTGCCCCTACTTTAAGGCTTGGGTGTGAGGCTGCCTCTGTAAAGTATGGGTAATAAGACAAGATGGTGGGAGATGGGGGAAGAGGGGGGAGGGGAGGGGAGAGGAGAGGAGAGGGGTGTTGGAGTGGTTATGTTCTAACTGTTGATTAAATCTAATGTCCTTCTGCCAGTTCACAGGTACCTCCAAAGATTATGATGGGCCCGTCATAGTAAGTACATTCCTGTTCCCTGCTTCCTTCTGTCTTGTTTAATAAAGATTTCATGACCATTCTTTTTGGGAGGAGTAAAGAGATCACTGGCCTGGGTATCTATTTTGTGTTTTGCTATATCTGTGTATAAGAACTTTAACTTCTCTCTTTCACTCGTAGAGGTCTTGTTGAGACTTTAGTATTTATTTTATCTCAATTGTGGGGGGAAGGAGTATCACAGTCTGCTATGTTTCTTGACCTCAATAAAATCTTTGCACAAAAAATAGGTACACTCACACACACACAAATACACACCCTGTCCAACTAACCAATGTAACCCGTTATTAAATTACTTTCTAAATATAGGGCCCAATTACAATCTGGACGTTCAGGCCCTCTGTGCGCCCGGCCGGATCCGGATGCACAGAGGGAGTCGTGATTCCAATCCTGTGGGGCACGTCTAGCCCCATGGGATCGGAATCATAAACAGGCCTGTACGTGCAGGCCAGGACCACGATTCAGCCCAGCCTGCATGTACAGGCCGTGCCCGACTAATTCAGTCTGGGCTTTACAATGGAACCGCAGCGCCATGGCATCTGCTTGCCATGGCACCGTGGCTCCATTGTAAAGCCACGATTCCCGGCCACCGGCTTCTACAATGCTTTCCCCATAGCCTGACCCCCTATCCGGCCTCCTAAGGCCAAGGTCGGGCTGCAGGGAATGCTCTCCACCCCCTCCTGCCACTGCCATGCCATAGGCCACCGTCCTCTGCCCGATCGGGGAACTTATTCCACCTCAGAGATTAAATAAGTTCCCCATCTAAATCATCAGCCCTGGACATACAGAGCCAACATTGCAATTGGCCCTGTACATCCGGGGACGACAACCGCCCACTGCTTGCCCTAACGCCACTCCCAATCTGCCCCTTCCCTGCCCCTGTCTAACTTCCCCATGAAAACTAGCGGGGCAGGAAAATAGGGACGGGACAGGGCACGAATAGCGGGGATGGATGTCCCAACGGAACGCCCATCCCCGCTATCCGTGGCTCAGAATGACCCCCATTCTGTCTTCTGGAGGCAGAAGATGAAATCCTGGGGGAGATTCCAATTATGGTCTCTGTCAGATGCCAGCTGAAGCCCAACAAGCAAGAATCCATCTGTTTCACCCTCAGGTGTTTCCTACACCATCCCAGCTGCAGCATATGGTGAGGAAAGCCAGCATAAACCAGAGGAGTATTACCATAGAGCCAGGAGAAGCTTCTGATAGAGGTACATGGATGCTGAGTACTGGCATGCCCTGGAAGACAGTCACAGAAATACCAGGGTACTGAGGTAGCCTAATATCCCACAAGTAGACCAGTTCAACTGCCCTCAAAAACTACTACTGCTATGGGGGTTTCCTCTGCCTCCGTTGCTCACCACTTCACTGCTGATCCTGGAAGACTTCAGGAAGAGAAATCACCACTGTTGACCACTGTCCTTGCCCCTTCCCCTGTGATTGGGGATCAGATGAAATCTGCCCAGGAGGTACAGTGCATCACAAAGGACAGGAAGGCAGTTAAGGTTGGTGTCTGTAAGAGGAAGCAAGGGGATGAGGGGCACAGTGCAAGTGAAGGAGACACTTTTACCAGCAAGGAGCCCAAAGAAAAGAAGTGCCAGTAGTGTTCTGGGTCCAGAAAGCCTCTAGAGCAGCTAATGTGGTTTGCTGATTTAGATAGTTACCAGGATCTTGGGGCTGCCTTATTGGGTCTCGGACAGGAAGAAGAGATGACTTATGATGTGGCTGCTGCAGCCCAGAGTGAAGACAGGCTGATGGAGAGTCAAGATGCAGCTGATGGCAGTGCCTGCGTTACTGGCCAGGGAAGAGAAGAAAGCCACAGGGTCTTAAAACTGGCTTTGTATGAGCTCATCTGAGCACTTAAAGAGGCAGTGTCTCAATTATAGGGCAATTATAGGAGGCTTTCCTAACCAGGGCTCCACAGATCAACAAACAATAAGGATTTGAGGGTTTGTTTGTTTGTTTTTATTATATTACATTGCTAGCTCTCTGACTGGGAGCTCTTAAAAGGGTTTTTTGTATATTTTTTAAAGCAAGGTTACTTTCTTTTTGGTGCTTTAGTGGAACTTTCCTTGAGCACAGTAGGTTGCTGAACTCTAGTAACCTCCTCAGGTTTAGAAACTGCTAACACCTAATCAGGAGTTAGTGGGCCTGATTTCCTGAGTGCAGCTGAGGCCTGCATAAAAGGCTCCAGTGCCCTGCCCTGTTGAGGCTTTCCTAACCAGGGCTCTACAGATCAACAAACAGTAAGGATTTGAGGGTTTGTTTGTTTGTTTGTTTTTATTATATTACATTGCTAGCTCTCTGACTGGGAACTCTTAAAAGGGTTTTTTGTATATTTTTTAAAGCAAGGTTACTTTCTTTTTGGTGCTTAGTGGAACTTTCCTTGAGCACAGTAGGTTGCTGAACTCTAGTAACCTCCTCAGGTTTGGAAACTGCTAAGTTCCCTCCCTACCCACCCCAACTCCCACCCGCCCCTAGTGAGCAGTCTTGCTTTATAGGGCACCTCCCCCTTTAACAAATCACAGAGAATTGGACCAGCACATTTTGAATATAATTAAAGAGATTTAACTGCTTTTTCTCTGAAAGGACAGCTGGGAAACCGGTTGGTACTTGGTAGATCTCTCTCTTTTGCTTTAACAGATACCTAAGCTCCACGAACAGAACAATGGCTGGGAATAATCATATCGCTAAAGCTGTTGCCCCCATTACAGCTTCTGCCTCGGTCCAGACAGAGGTCCTAATGCCAGTTGAAGGACCAGTTCCATGTGCAGGGTGCCTGCATGCTGAAGCTCTGAGGAAACAAGTGGAGGAACTCAGAGAGGAGGTGGCGAGGCTGAGGAGCATTCAAGACAATGAGAAGTATATTGATGAGATGCTTCTTGCAGCAACCAAGCTCTCCAGCACAGGAGAAGATGGGTGCCAACACAATGTCGATGGTTGGACACAAGTCACCAGGGCCTGCAAAATCACCAATCCAACTTCTCCAGCCCTTGAATTGAAGAACCATTATGCAGCCCTGGAAATGGAGGAGGTGAAAGCATCCCTGGAAAGGGAAGAACCAGAGTTCAAGTACCCCAAAGTTGCAGAATCAGTGACCAGAAGGAAACGAAGGGTAGTGGTGGTTGAAGACTCTCTTGTGAGGGGTACTGAGGCGTCCATCTGCCGACCAGACTTGATGTCCAGAGAGGTATGCTGTCTGCCTGGTGCCAAAATCCAAGATGTTATGGAGAGTTTGCCGAGACTCATCAAGCCCACTGACTATTACCCAATGTTGCTAATCCATGTTGGAACAAATGATACTGCCAGGTATACCTCGGAACGTATCAAAAGTGACTTCATGGCTCTGGGACAGTGGGTGAAGCAGTTAGGTGCACAGGTAGTGTTCTCTTCAATCCTCCCTGTTGAGGGTAAAGGCCAAGCAGAGATGCTCGCATCCTGGAGATGAATGCATGGCTGCGTGGATGGTGTCATCGAGAGCGTTTTGGTTTCCTAGACCATGGGATGCTGTTCCAAGGGTTGCAGAGCAGAGATGGCATCCATCTGTCCAAGAAAGTTCAACACATCTTCCGTAGTAGACTGGCTAATCTACTGAAGAGGGCTTTAAACTAGATTTGTTGGGGATGGGTGAAGAAAGCCCCCAGGTAAGTGAAAGCCCCCAGGTAGGTGATACACTAAATACCTTTATGGAAATGGGTAACAGGGGTAACATATGGAAAGCAGTGTGTATAAATGCCCGTAGCATGGGAAATAAGATCCCTGATGTTGAAGCTTTGGTGGGAGTGGCTGACTTGGATTTAGTGGCAGTTACAGAAACATGGTTCACAGAAAACCATGATTGGGATGTAACTATACCTGGCTATACTTTATTCAGAAAGGACAGGGTAGGAAGAAGGGGAGGAGGAGTGGCACTATATGTAAAAACTACTATTAAAGACATGTGCAGCATTGCTAGGAAAGGGGAAGTGCTACTGATAGGAGATTTCAATATGCCAGATGTTGATTGGCACATTCCTGCTGCAGTATCATCTAGAAGTAAGGACATCCTGGATTCTCTACAGGGAGAACTATTCAGGCAATTGGTAACAGACCCCACACGTGGAGGAGCCATACTGGACTTGGTGCTTACCAATGCTGAAAGTGTTTCTGATGTTGTAGTGGGAGATCATTTTGCATCCAGTGATCACCAGATGGTGTGGTTCAGTATTAGGACTAGGGCTGTTAGAATCCATTCCAAGGTGAGGATCTTAGACTTTAGGAAGACTAACTTTCCGAAGATGGGCCAATACCTCATGGAGTCGTTAGTGGGATGGGAACAGCTGGGGGATGTAGAAAAACAGTGGGTAAAACTGAAAGGGGATATTTTAAGGGCAACCAACCTTTTTGTTAAAATGGTAAATAAAGGCAAAAGGAAAATGGAGACCGCTATGGTTTTCGAAGGAAGTAGCTGAAAAAGTGAAGAAAAATAGGGAGGCCTTCATGAAATACAAGAGATCACAGAGAGAGGAAGACAGGCATCTGTATTTGGAAAAACTTAGTGAAGCTAGCAAAGTAGTCAAGAAGGCAAAGATTCAGAAGGAAGAGGAAATAGCCAATGCAATAAAATGGGGGGATAAGACATTTTTCAGATATATTAGTGAGAAGAGGAAGGGCAAAAGTGGTATTGCCAGACTCAATGGTGCAGGGGGGGAATATGTAGAAGCTGATAGGAAAAAGCGGAATTGCTTAACAAATATTTTTGTTCTGTGTTCACAGATGAAGAACCAGGAGCAGGACCTCAGAAAACACCCACAAATAGGAACAGAAGCGAGGGACATCTTGAGCAATTTTCAGAAGACTGTGTTCGTGAGAAACTAGCACGACTTAAAGTAGACAAATCGATGGGACTGGATGGGATACACCCTAGAATACTGAGGGAACTTGGGGACATTCTAGCAACTCCACTGACTGACCTTTTCAATGCCTCGTTGGAGTCGGGAGTGGTGCCAAAGGACTGGAGAGAGGCTCAAGTGGTGCCTTTACACAAAAGCGGAAGTAAGGATGTGGTTGAAAACTACAGGCCGGTTAGTTTAACTTTGGTGGTGAGTAAATTATTGGAAATGCTGCTGAAAGAGAAAATAGTGAGGTTTCTGGAGTCCAGCAGATTACAGGATCCGAGGCAGCATGGATTCACCAGAGGCAGGTCTTGTCAGACAAATCTGATTGATTTCTTTGACTGGGTGACCAGGGAGTTGGACCGAGGGAGAGCTCTAGATGTGGTGTATTTAGATTTCAGTAAAGCCTTTGACACTGTTCCTCAAAGGCGACTTATAAACAAACTGAGCACCCTAGGGATGGACCCTAAAGTTACTGCTTGGGTTAGAAATTGGTTGGGTGGGAGGCGACAAAGAGTACAAGTAAATGGAGCTCACTCTGAGGAGAAGGATGTTACCAGTGGTGTGCCACAGGGATCTGTCCTTTGTCCGATTCTTTTTAACATCTTTGTTAGTGATATAGCGGAAGGACTGTCGGGTAAGGTTTGCCTCTTTGCGGATGATACCAAAATCTGCCATAGAGTAGACACCCAGGAAGGTGTAGATAACATGAGGAGGGATCTAGCTAAGCTTGAGGAATGGTCTAGAATTTGGCAGCTGGGATTTAATGTTAAAAAATGTAAGGTCATGCATTTGGGCTGCAGCAATCCAAGGGAGCAATACAGTATAGGAGGTGAAGTACTTTTGTCCACTAAAGAAGAGGGGGACCTAGGCATGGTTGTGTCTGATGATCTTAAAGTGGCTAAACAGGTAGAAAAGGCGACGGCAAAAGCTAGAAGGATGCTTGGGTGCATACGGAGAGGAATGGCTAGCAGAAAAAAGGAGGTGATAATGCCTCTGTATAAGTCTTTGGTGTGACCTAATTTGGAGTATAGTGTGCGATTCTGGAGACCGCACCTTGAAAAGGATGTGAACAGGATGGAGTCAGTGCAGAGGGTGGCTACTAAAATGATTAGTGGTCTTCATTATAAAGCATATGAGGACAGACTGAAGGATCTTAATATGTACACCTTAGAGGAAAGGCGGGATAGACGTGATATGATTGAGATGTTTAAATACCTCCGTGGCATAAATGAGAGAGCCTCTTTCAATTGAAAGCATGTTCTGCTACGAGGGGATATGGGATGAGGGTGAAGGGAGATAGATTCAGGAGTGATATGCGGAAATATTTCTTTACGGAAAGAGTAGTGGATGCATGGAATAGTCTCCCAGTGGAGGTGGTAGAGATGAGGACAGTAACTGAATTCAGAAAAGCATGGGACCAACACAGAGGATCTCTAAAGGTAAAAAGTGGACTGTTGTAGTTGTTGATATGGAAGGACAGACTAGATAGGCTATGTGGTCTTTTTCTGTCATCATGTTTCTATGTTTCAATTTGTTAAACAGACTCCATGCCTTGGGCCCTGCCTCGCTGAAGAAGTCTAAAGCTGGGACCTTCCGAAGACCATAGAGGGACCCCGGAAGTGTCCCGATAGTTCCTAAAGAAAAAAACACCGTGCATGTGTCTGGCACCAGAGTGATATGCCTGAACTTCAGGAGAATTGATTTATAGGATGCTAGGAGGTGGCCTCTAGTTCCAGTAGTCTGGGCTGGGGCCTCTACGTTATTTCCTGGGCCCTTGCTGTTATGGGCTACCACTGGAATCTGGCTTAACTCTAATAAAATTGAACATTTATACTATTAGGAGATAATTTTAGAAACTTTTCCCTTGCATAAAATCCTGTGTTATGTGTACTGGGGGATTTTTTGGTGCCAACAAGTCAGTGTTGATTCATGGCAACCCAGCTATCTCTGGGTTTTCTTGGTAATATATCACTGGAAGTAGATTGCCAGCCTTTTCTTCTGAGGCAATGGAGGGTAAAGTGACTTGCCCAAAGTCACAAGGAGTGCCAGTGGGAATTGAACCCTTGATCTTCTGGGTACTAGACAGTTGTTCTAACCATTAGGCTACTCCTCCACTTATGCTATGTTTGTAAAAGGCTTTTATAAAATTCCTCTTGGGGGTCACATGAATAAAAGTACATGCAATGACAAGAACGTGCATACTTTTATGCAATCCATGTGTAGGCATTTTCTGGGGTGGAATTTGGGCAGAACATGGACAGAGTTGCAAACTACATGCATATATTAAGAAACACCCACATACATAAGTACTTTGTATTCTAACATTTATACAGTACCTGCTCCCGAGCAGACGTAAATATCCATGGCTTCAGTCTAACCACAAAGACTGATATGCACCTATATGTCTTTATAAAATAGGCACCCAGGAAGGTGTAGATAACATGAGGAGGGATCTAGCTAAGCTTAAGAATGGTCTAGAATTTGGCAGCTGGGATTTAATGTTAAAAAATGTAAGGTCATGCATTTGGGCTGCAGCAATCCAAGGGAGCAATACAGTATAGGAGGTGAAGTACTTTTGTCCACTAAAGAAGAGGGGGACCTAGGCGCCTACTTGCCCTCTCAATCTAGGTGGTGTGTTAAAAAATTATCCCATTAACATGCATGCCACTGGACATGAAAAGATCTAGAAATAGATCCGTCCAGTCCTGGAGGAAGAAAGTGATCCCTACGTCCCCAAGGTAGCTGAAGCTGCCCCCAACTCCCAGGATAGGGCTGAGGTCTCCTGGAGAACTCCAAAGAGATAAGACCTACACTAGAATGAAGTTGGAATAATATGGGTACTATTGTTTTTTGTCTTGTGCCACAAGAATAATACTAGATTCAAGAGACTACCTCTTGAATAGAAAGCTTGTGAAAATGTTTTCCTCTGACGGAGGATGGACTTACCCAGGTAACCATCTTCCAGTCAATGAGGAGGCTAGTGACATCAGATTTCAGTCATTAAACAAGAAGGTGCCCATGGAGACTCAAAAAGAACCTAGAAGTCTTGCTGCTATGAGGAGGTGTTTTGTGCTTTTACTTTGATGAAGAATAAAGATTAGAGCCTTACAGAAACTGCCTCAGTGTTGATAGGAGAAGAGAGAACAATAGCACACAATGTAAATTCTACCAACCCTGAATCTGCTGGGCCTGGGATGTCCTTTAACTTGACCTTTCAGGCTGTGATGTATGCCCCCGTTGCCAATTGCACTTGGCAGTTGCTTTTTCACAGCTGAAGTATTTCTTTTGTCAGGGGCTTTATCGATGATCCTGAAACGATAAGGCCCTAATGCCCATCACAGCTTTCAGACTGGCTCCTAGCCCTATCATTGGTTCTATCAGCACAGAGGCCAAGAACAAGTTATCCGGAAAGGAGGGGCCTAATGGCACTCCTACCTCTTTCAGACTATTCATTTCTGAAAACTTTCAGTATTGACCTCATGACCATTCCATAATTCTAAGGACCCAGATCATTTTTTTCTTATATGTTGTCCAGTGTTGTCCGTTGTTTCTGTTTTATTTGAGAACATTTCACAAAGGTGGGCCTTAGTAGTGAGCTGAACACCCCCCCCCCCCCTCCACACCATTCAACATAGCCCCTGGAGCAGGAAAGGAGAAACTTATCTGTGCTGAACTATAAGCTCAGAGTACAAGTTCTAGTCACCCAAGTGTACAATTGAAGAGCTTCACTCTGATATGTGGACGGCTTCAACCAATCACATTTAGCCATATTTTGTTCCTGGCTATCATCTTTTTCAGTATTACACAAATTATGATTTTTCTTAAATTATTTGTTTTATGCTAATTTAAATAATTTACAGCTCTTTGGAGCTGACTACAATCAAAGAACCCCTCTGCAGCTCTTGCTTATGTCTGGCCCATATAAAATTCACTTGGCCTTTCAAAGGCTGTCAGCATGTCTCTATTTTGTTATCTGAGATCAAAACCCAGAATCCAAACTGAAGGGTATTTTATCAGTTTCAACGGAGGTGGTCTGCCTGTGAAAGCACAGTAACTGGAGCAGTGTTCCATATAAACGCAGCATTTATGAAAATTTTAGAGGTGCTAACAATGGTGTGCAACAAGCATGACGTCAACGATCTAGAACTGGTGATAGGTTGTATTAAATTTCATTTGGACTTCATAAAGACAGTGCCAATTGTGTCCTTTTTATATCGCAGAATGAATCAGCCCAGGGTGATCACAGGTTTTGCTGTCTTACTCAGTGTACACCACACATTCTCTTAAAAGATATTTAGAAGGCAACGGGTGTAACAAATAAGAGGGAGATGCATTATCTACGCAACAAGACAGATTCAATCAAGCACTAATCAATAATTTGGAGGACAATTTTCAGTAGGGTATCTAAGTAGACAGCTATCTACATACCTGTGGATGCCTATATTCGGTCTTGGATTTGCAAACAGCTGTTCTGCAAGCTGCATTATTCTCCAACCTGGTTATATCCCTCTAAAAATACACATATGTAATGGATATATGTGCATGCATGCCTTGTGCAAATGGATTTGCTGGTGTTCTCTATTTCTGGTATCTGTCCACAGAGGTGGCAAGAATGGCACAAAGGCCTACCTTTGCCCATAACAGCCTACAGCTCCTTGCATAGCTGTTCTGCTATGAGAAGACCAGCTGTTTCTATTTTCTGGGAGGCAAATGATGCTGAGAGCTGCCTTCACTTGTTGACGCCCTCTTGTGGTAGTACAACTGTCATAAAAGCAATATCCCATTGAACTGGAAGAGGATTAAGAAAAGCTCGGGAACTGAGAATTAATGAAAGCGAATGTTACACTTTGGCTACTGTAGATCCAGTTATAGATGATACTCCATTATCCCGTTCTTTATGAAACTCAGTCAAACATGCAATACAAGAAAGGCTAATATTTTTCCTTTTCCCCACTCAGAATAACATAGCTAAGACTAGAATTCCACGATTCAACTAACAGAATGGCTCCTCTTCATAGAAACAAATATCACTGACCACCAAGCTTCTGAAGCTGCCTATGAATAGTCAAGACAGATTAATGCTATGGCTACTGCTGTTTTACTGAAAAGAAGCATACCAGTATAAATAAAAAAAGAATTAAAAACTTGTAGTGCGTGCTCAGGAAAAGCTCTGGACAAGGCAAAATATTTCTTTTTATTAGGACATTAAAACAAAGAAGAAACTTCAGTGCTTTGGTATATATATATATATATATATATATATATATATATATATATACTCTATTTGTTCCAACTGCTATATCATCTCTCTTAATATCTCATCAGAAGATTGATTTTAACTTTACACTGGACTGTCCCTGAGATTACTGTAATTTGTTTCTTTATTTTCCACATATTTCATGGCACAGAAATGAGATTACACAAGTGGAGAATAATACTGATGTTTCCTAGATAAGTGGCTCAGGCCCAGTATATCCACAGAGGGTTGGCACCACTATAGCTCTTAAGGTCTGATTTATGAAAGGTTTTCCAAAGGTTTTCGGTTCTGTTTTTATTTTTTAGCATAGGCTTAGAATGCAATAAAGCCCTTGATGGAGTAATTATTTCAAATACTAAGAGGCTTATTTTTTAAAAGGTCACCTACTGTATGTGTGAAGGACAAGGAGGCACATATTTTGGGCCTATCTTATTTACACATATAGGGGCAGGTTTACTAAGCCCCACACTGGTAACGCAGGTTTGGCCCGCATTACTAGTGTGGGACTTTGCGCTAACTAAAGGGAGGTGGAGCGATTGTCATGGGTAGCCCCAGTAAAACCACTGCTGTAGCAAGTAACATCATCCTTTGAAGTGGCTACTCAGATGTGCACTTTCTAGCGTGGCACTGATATCATGTGCCAACCCCATGCTACCCACAGCTACCTTTGTGTTTTTATGAAATTCTAGCACCAATCCTCCAGAAATCATTGCCCTAATGAACTTGCATACATTTATCCCAGTTGAAGAGTAATTTGATAAAAATTATATGTGCTTATATAGCAGTATGCATGCATGTGTAAAATGCCTCATAAAATTATCCCACATGTATAGATAAGCATGACAACAAGAACACACATAGGTCTGCAGGACTCTCTAATAGGCATGTTCACGAGCAGGGGCAGAATTGTGATTTACTCACGTAGGGCCTGATTTTTGAAGGCATTTACAAGGGTAACTGCCCTAGTCACCTGTGTAAATGCCATATCCTGGATTTTCGAAGGGCACCTACACGGGTATTACCCTTTGACAATCCCAGTTATGTCCCTAATGCACCCAGATGCTATGTGGTTAGCACTGGAGCGAGTCAAGGGCATTCTGGGGTGGAGCGGGGGCAGAGAACAGGGCTAACCAGGTAGCACTGATTTTTGATGCTACCCGCTTAGCACTCTGTGCCTTAAAGATAGGCAAGGTTTTTCCTCACCTATCTTTCAGGCACAGGGGCTACCCGGCTAGCTCCTGCGGCTTCCGGAGTGTGTAGTGAGACCCGGATTTTCAATACCCTGGCCGCATATGACCCCGGCATTGAAATTCCGGGTTAGGCGGAAGGAGGGCAGGCTATGTGCCAACACGGCACATAGCACCACATAAATGAAAATGGGGTCCATACTTTATAAAATCCACACATTAACATATCATTTTTTGCACAGACATTTACACCTGTTCTCAAGGTGATATATTCAGGTTTATTATAGCCACAATTTCTGAAGCAGTTATATTATTGTACATTATGAAAACAATCATTATTGCACATTTGTGTAATGGTCTCTTATAAAACACCAACTGATGAATGATTTATTTTTCCCAGTGTTTAGCTCACACCTTTAGATGAAGGTGAGTTTCATTTAAGTACCCTAGTCATTGCCCTGTCCTCAGAGGGCTCACAATCTAAGTTCATACCAGAGGCAAAGGAGAGTTAAGAGGCTTGTCTAAGGCCACAAGGAGTGCCAGTGGGATTTGAGCTCTAGTCTTTCTGGCACTAGGCCACACCTCCATGTGCATGTTTTGCCAGTAGGTGTAGCCAGAAATGTGATCTGGAAGACGCAAAGGTGGAGTTTGCAAGTACATGCAAACTCCACCTGAGCTCCTCCCAGACTGCACTTCCAGCTACACCTAGTGACAAAACATGCACAAGGAGGAGTGGCCCAGTGGTTAGAACAGCAGCAGAGAACACAAAAATCAGCGTTCAAATCTCACTAGTACTCCTTGTGGTCTTGAGCAAGCCACTTAATCCTCTATTGCTTCTGTGAACCAGAAAATTGCACCCAAGATGGTAGCCAGAACCATGTGATAAGGCTGTGTGTACATGCTTTAAGTGTGATCATGAAATGGCTGCATTCCTTGGTCTGTGTGACATTAGCAGAGGCATGAGATGGCTGCCTTGCCCGGGTGTGCCATAGAATGGGGAACTAGGCTTAGATAAGGATATGACAAGAGAATTATGTAAGGTACCCTACCTAAGGTCAGGGGTCTCCAAATCCACACCTGGAGGGCCACAAACCAGTCAGGGTTTCAGGATATCCCTAATGAAAATATTCATAAATGACCTAAAAATGGGACTAACGAGTGAGGTTATCAAATTTGCAGATGACACAAAACTATTCAAAGTTGTTAAGACCCATGAGGATTGTGGAAAATTGCAAGAGGATCTGATAAATTGGAAGACTGGTCATCCAAATGACAGATGAAATTTAATGTGGACAAGTGCAAAGTTATGCACCTAGGAAAGGAAAACCCAAATTATAGTTACACGATGCAAGGTTCCACATTACGAACCACCACCCAGGAAAAAGATTTAGGTATCATCATGGATAACATATTAAAACCCTCCACCCAGTGTGCAGCGGTGTCCAAGAGAGCAAATAGAATGCTAGGTATCATAAGGAAAAGAATGGAGAATAAAACCAACGATATTATAATGCCTCTATATTGTTCTATGGTGCGACCGCACCTTGAATATTGTGTGCAATTCTGGTCGCCGTATATTAAAAAGGATATAACATTATTAGAAAAGGAGCTCTTCAACCTTGAAAAGAGATGGCTGAGGGGAAATACAGTATGATAGAGGTTGATAAATTAATGAATGGAGTGGAACGGGTAAACATAGATCGATTGCTTACGCCATTAAAATATAGAAAGACTACGGGGCATGCAATGAAGCTACAGGGCAACCTATTTAAGACTAATAAAAGAAAATATTTTTTCACTCAACGTGTAATCAAACTCTGGAATTTGCTATCAGAGGATGTAGTAAAAGCTGTTAGTGTAGTCGGGTTTAAAAAAGGTTTGGACAAGTTCCTAGAGGAAAGGACCATAAATCATTATTAAATTAGACCAGGAATATCCACTGCTTGCCCCAATAGAAGCATTGCGGAACCTGTGTCTTTTGGGGAAACTGCTAGGTACGTATGACCTAGATTGGCCACTGTTGGAAACAGGATGCTGGGCTTGATGGACCTTGGCCTGAACCAGTATGGCATATCTTATGTTCTTATGTTAAAATGCATGAGATCAATTCAAATTCAATGGGGGCAGTGCATGCAAATATATCTCATGCATATTCATTAGGGCTATACCAAAAAACCTGGCAGGATTGTGGCCCTCCAGGACAGATTTGGAGATCCCTGCCTAAGATGACTGGTGGGTTTTTGCTTGTTTGTACCACATCATAAAAGCAACTGCATTTCCTGTGACTGGCAGACTGGAGTCTGACACCAGAAAGTATGATTTCAGTGTTACGGTTTCCCTGCAATTGCTTGTATCTGAAATACAAATAAAACCCGCCAAGGGGAAACTATTGTCAGCTCAGTCTCTTTGACATACAGGGTCAAAGGAAGTGATGACAGTTTTCTGGTGAGCCCAACGTGATCAGCAAGTGAATGTTTCCTGTGGCAGCTGGGAAGGCTTCTGGACTGAGGTAAGATGTTTTTCTTTTGTCTTGCTCAGCTTAGTTGTCTGTAAAAGCAGTTAATTTCTGCCTCTAGTTAGAAGCTTCACTTCCCTGTATGAACTTGTCCTAGATGCAAAATGGGAAAGTAGTAATTTTGAGTTTGAAGAGAATTGAGGAAATAGCAATTTTGAATGTGAGGTTAGTTAATTAATTCATTAGTGTTTGGGCCATTGTGCGCTGTTGCTATATTGGCGAAGGTGACCGTGACACTGACCCTCCAGGGTCACTGCATGCCGGGTAACACTGGCCCAGTCTCTGGGGCACCAGGTGTCTGTTGCTGAATTGGCATGGTGTCAATGGCGCTGGCCCCTCCTTGGAGCCACTGTGCATCTGATGACATTGGCCCTGAAGCATTGAGACCAAAAGGAGACCACCATCTGGAGGCTGTGCTGCTGTGGTCCTGTAAGGATAAACTTGGGATAAGGGTACCTGCCATTAAAAGAATTGACAGAACCGCTGACCCTGAGAGAGTTAGGAGTCACTGCATTTCTACAGTCAAAAGGGGAAGTGGCAACACCGACCCACTAAAGATAAAATGGAATCCCAGAGTTGAAAGGATAGAAAAAATTGGAAAGCCAGAAAGGGAATGTGTGTGCACCTATCCACCTGATTCTCCGGCAGCAATGATATGCAAAAAACATGAGCATGGTGTCTGTGCCTACCTCCCAAAATGGAATTTTTATACTAGAGACTGTGCAGACAAGCAGTTCCTGCTTGATGGGTTATAGGATATAAGTAAATTAGTTTATCTAAGGGAACATATGTCCAGCAGGAAATATGCCACAAAAATCAAACAAATTCAGTGGGATGCTTATTATATTTGATATGATGAGGCCATAAAGTATAATAAGGAACAAGAAATATCAAAGGTCGAATCACAAATGTATGATAAACTTAAGGCATTGGAGGACAAAGCCTCTTACTTCAAAAATAAGTGTTTGAATCTGTGAAGCCTGTTTGCCCAAATGATCCCCCTCTTGATTATGAAAAGTCAGATCAGGTGAAGTGCAAGAGGTTGTATCAGGATATGGAGGATGCTGTAGTGGGGGCTGTTGCTTTAGGGGCAGGAGCAAATGCCCCAGCTGGGCCCCCTTCTGCCATGTCCTCCTTGGGAGGTGCTTCTGGGGAAGGGACCAGCGCAACCCACGCCTCCCGTGCGGGAAGGACCAGGGCCGCCCCTCCGGTGCCAGGGGCATCTGCCTTGTCGGTCATGCCCAAGCTGGAGACCAGCCTGTCAGCAGTCTCCTCCATTGTCCCGTCCACACTCCCAGTCACACCTTTGTCTCTTTTACAAGCCCCAGGTAGTGACCACACCCTCAACTCCTTCTCTGTCCCCACAGTTGGCCCCATCTTTCGGGGGCCAGACCACACCCCTAAAAATGACTACTCCCTCCCGCAACAGCTCTTGCAGGCAGGAGTTGTCCCACCAAATATCGGAAGTCATATGGGATATGAATATGTCTGAGGAACAGATTGAGGCCATGCACCCCTGGGTCAGGACCCAGCTTAGCCTGGATATGGTCTGTGAAGCCCTTAGATAATGGGAGCAGCAAAGACTTGAATGGCTCCTGCAAAATGGGAGTTTGGCTAAGGCACTATTGTGGCAGGACTATGAAGCCCTAGTGGACGCCATGCAAGCTTCACCCCAAACTATAGCCAAGGCCAAGTCCAACCTTCAGGACACCTCAATTGGGCAATCATGTACTGTGATCAAGGAGTTATGACATGAAGCCAATTCTGAGACTAGGATCAAAGAGTTCTCTTTCCGGGTCCTTCCATGACCCACTGGTCCCTGCTGCATCGAGGTCCCTTGGACCCCATCCAAGTTTTGCCAAATGATCCAGGTTTTTCCCAACCCCTGGGAGGACCCCTGGAAATAGACAAATGAGTTACAAGTGGTAATTCAGACTTATGATCCTACCTACCGGGATTTAACCCACCTCCTAGAAATGTTGCTGCCAAACCCTGCAGATCTCTCCTCCCTGAAAGAGATGTCCCAATATCCTGCCACCGATCCAGTGACTGACCCATATACTCAGCAGGGCTATGACACTTGGAAGCAGGCAAGGCAAAGACTGCTAGATCAGGTGCCACATTTGTTTGTTCCTAAGTCCAATTGGTCCAAAATTATTGGATGAAAACAGTTGGAAGGAGAAAAGGTAGCGAGCTTCCTCCCCAGATCACTGACCACCTTCAAGAAATATTCCGGAGTCAAAGACCCGGAAGATAATGCTAAGGAGGGGATGGTGGTGGCCTTCGTTAATGGCCTGCTTCCACTGATCCAGCAACTGCTAAAGATCACCACTGTGGGTTGGGAACATAAATCCTACTCTAAAATGTTGGGTTTCACCTGTCACTGAGAGAAACAGTTAGCAGATAGGATTATTCAAGAGGCTAAACAGAAAACCAAGTGACAGGAATATCACTAGAACCAGTTGTTGGTTCTTTCAAGGTAGGAGACTCTGGGGCTGCAACCAGAGTCAGGGATATGGAGAAGAAGGACCGATGGGCCAGACGCAGCCATGGAGGGGAGATTGTTGCTATTGCAGAATGCCTGGACACTGGGCAGCAGAGTGCCCGGAGAGACATGGAGACCGGGATGCATTTCCAGTCCACGCCCCACCAGCAAGTATGGGATGACCCAGCAATAGGGCTGTTCTGGCTCGCCCAGCAAATTCTGCTGCCCAGTACTATGCATATGATGATGAAGATGTGCAATAACTATCTTTGGACTATGACTGCTCTGTGCCCGAAGTCCAGATGTCTGCATCCCCACTTATCTCTCTTTCCCTAAACTGCTAAGTGATTGTTTCGGCTGGAAAGAGATTGCCCTTTATCGTCGACACTGGGACTGCCCGCTCTGCCATCCAACAGGCAGCCACCGAAAGTTGGCCAAAGGAACCCTGTGTCATACAAGCTGAAGGCCCGGAAGGGAGACTTATCCCACACGGCCTTATCAGCCGATCACACAACCCTGTCAATCACGCTTGGCTGCAGCAACCCTGTCTACCTACCATTTATGGTAGCCCTACTTTACCTGTGAACCTTTTAGGAAGGGATTTCCTTACTAGTCTCAGCTATTCAGTGATATTCTTTCCAGATGGTGAAGTATGCCTTTAAATGCCTGATCCAAACACTCCACCAGAAACCACACTGGCTCTGTGGACCTTCGAGTCTCCAACTGCAGCCATCAAGGAGGCTAGAGAGATTGTCCATCAGTGGAACTTAAGCAAGTTTTGGGAAATCTCCCCAACTCTCTGTGGGCAACTCTCTGAGTCAGCCAGCTGCACATCCTACCCATCCAGATCACGCTTATGGATCTTCCAGCCATCATCCATCAATATCCTCTTTCACCTGAGGCAGAGGAAAGCATCTATCCAGTGGTATAGGCCCTCCTTCAACAGGGGATTAGCTATCCCACCATCTCATCTCACACCTCCATATTTCTGGTAAAGAAGGCAGATAGCAAGACTTGTAACTTTGTTCAGGACCTGCAGACCTGGAACAAGGCCATGGTGACCTCCACCTCAATAGTGGCCAACCCATCTACAATCTGAACTCTCAAGTTGCCCTCTGCCATAATCTTCACTGCCCTCTGCCATAATCTACACCTCTAGCCAGCCTTACTTTGCTTTCATCTATAGGGGGGCACCAATACACCTAGAGTACTCTTAGACAAGAGTACACTGAGAGCCCCTCATATTTCACGCAGGCCCTGAAGCAGGTCCTGGAAGACTTTCAATTTCCATTCAACTCTGCCCTTCTATAGTATGTTGACCTCCTGGTGTGTTCCAAGGACCTTGTCTCTGCTTGATCAGGTTCCTTGGTCCTGCTACGGTTTCTGCATCAAGTTGGCTTGAAGGTTAATAAGAAGTTACAATATTGTCAACCAGAAGTCGTTTTCCTGGGCTGCCGATTACAACAGAGCCATCGTGCATTATTCACCTCACGGATACAAGTTATCACTTCATTTCCTCAGCTTCTCACGAAGAGACAATTTCACAAATTTATTGCACTTTGCAACTATTGCCATTATTGGATTTTGGACTTTGCTGTCATCACTGCCCCGCTTACAGACCTCCTGAAGGGAGAGATATCGGAGACTGAGTTGCCATAGACGGAACAAGCCGAGCACACCTTTTGTCACCTTAAACAAACCCTGCAGGCAGCACCAGCCATTGGACTGCCTGACTATTCTTTGCCGTTTCAACTCTTTTGTCATGAATGTGCTAGAGTTACCACCAGAGTCCTTGTCCAGAATAATGGCTCCAGTCATCAACTGGTAGCTTACCTAAGCCATAAACTGGATCCGGTTAGTGCTGCAATATCTCTTCTTAAACTTGCTGAACCCATCCTGTTGGACCACCATACCACCCTTTGGGTTCCACACTCTGTTGATTCCCTCGTCAATTCCAGTAAGACCCAGTTTCTATCCGCAGCACTTCTCATATACTTGGACATTGCTCTCTTAAATAATTCCAACCTTAAGGAGTCCCTATGCACCCAGCTTAATCCAGCAATGCTGTTGCCTCTCCCGATAAGGGACTGTCTCATGACTATAAGCTATTGATCTGGAGACTAAGCCTAGATTGGATCTTTTCACTCTTCCCTTTCCAAATGCAGATCTTGAATTGTATGTTGATTGTTCTTGCCTGAGGGATGAGGAAGGGTCCTTGACCTCAGGTTATGCCATATGTACTCTGAAATTGTTGAACATGGACATTTGACTGATGTTTTCGGTGCCCCAGCAACTGAACTTGTAGCCCTTACACAGGCCTGCCAACTGGGCCAAGATAAACTCTTAACTGTTTTTACTGATTCAAGGTACACCCACGGTGTCATCTGGGACTTCAGCATGATATGGAAAGATTGAGGGTTTCTCACCTCCTACAAAAAAAACCATCACTGATGCTGATCTTATCTTCAAGCTCTTTGAGTCTTCCTTGCTATCCTCTGCTCTGGCCATTGTGAAGTGTATAGGCCATGACTTTTCCAATACTGATGTTGCCAAGGGCAATGCTAGGGTGGATGCTGCTGCCAAGTCTGCTGCCCTTTATCATATTCACTCTTGTTGTGTGACTAGCCTTCTGGTTTTTAAGGTGCTGATCACAACGCTTATCCAAGACTTTCAGCAAGTTGCCACCCCGAGGAATTTCAATTGTGGTAGTCCTCAAGGTATAAAAAGGGAGGGATATGAACTGACCAGACAGGTAGGCCCTTCACCTCTAAATTTTTATTACACCCATTGTGTCAATTGTATTACGAATTACACATGAAGGGAAATCTGCTATGTTGCAAGCCATGTCTCTACAGTGGGGAAAGGTCATAGGCGAGTGTGTTGGAAGTTGCCACATCCGCCAGGTGAACAATGCAGGGAAAGCATGTAAGGTAAAGCCCTGGCAACTTCCTAGACCAGAAGGGTATTTCTTAATGCTGCAAATAGACTTTATTCAACTACTGAAGGGAATTGAGTACTGTCTGGTGATAGTGTGCATGTTTTTGGGATGGGTGGAGGCTTATTCTTGCCGGAAAGCAGATGCTGATGTGCCAATGTTCTATTATCTGCTCATATATTCACCACTAGAAACCAAGAAAAGTTATTTTTCCACCAATCTAGCACAATGTACAAAGGTCTCAGTAAAAAACACGCAGCTGTTTGTAAAGGGTATTTTTGATCATTGCCCTTACAGCTTGCTGCTGTTCACATCAATGACCTTTTCTTCATGTACACATTGGCTGTTTTTTTTTACTTTTTCAATAAAAAATAATTAATGTGTTTTCTTTGAACTGTCAGTAACAGCCGACACTCCTCAATCAAAATTATATTGTATATTATCAAATAGCAGTGCAGCTGGTACTTAGCTTCTACTCCAAAGGTAATGTCTTTCATTTTGCGGGCGGCTGCAATTTAAATCCCAACACCGTACTTCTAAGGCGCCCAAGCGTTTCACAATTCGTGTTTCATCAGGGGATTGTGTTTAGATATTCCAAACTGGGTAGAAAAATACAGCCAAACAACTGTTATATCCTAAATACAATTTCTTTGTTTCATTTAAACATTTATCTCGTTTAAATGAAAATGTATCCTCAAACATACCTCCATTGTAGTAACCATTATTTCACTGCAAACAGAGGGAAACTCTAACCACTGGACTTTCCCCACTCTTTCGATCAAAAAGACGCCGCGCATGCGGTTTAGGGCTTTCATCAATCCTTATATGGACTTCTTACAAAACCCCTCCCCCCTGGTGTGCACTACTATCCAAGTTCTTTACGCACATACTGACCAATCCATTGAAGCATTCAAGCCATGAGGTTTAACTGTGTTCAAAATAAAAATCCATCGTTGTTCTTCTCTAAGCAAAGTTTGCTCCTTGGTTCTACCGCTCCGGGGAAAATCAACCCGATCTATAACAAAGCATCTTAAATGGTCAAAACTGTGATTTTCGGTGATGCAATGTTGCACTAGAGGTGCTTCCAACACTCGGTTATTCACGCGACTACGATGTTCGCCCATCCTCAACTTCAAAGAGCGGACAGTTTTTCCAATGTACAACATTGCACAAGGACATCGAACCGCATACACTACATAGGTGGGCAAGCACGTGGTCGCTTTTCGCAACTGATATGTGACATCTCGATGTACAAAATGTGTTATTTCCAACATTATGGCACAGATGCTACAGCTGCCACATTTCTTGTGTCCCAATTCAAAATCCAACTTATCAACAGAACACACTGGACGCAAGATAGTTGGACTGAGCTGCTCCTTCAGATTGGGGCTCCTACTCCATACACATCATATCCTCTTGTCCCGGAGTCCCGGAATGGTCCCCAAAACTTTACTATGTTTCCTAATGATATTCTGGATATCTTTACTCAAAGGAGAAAAGCGGGTAATAAGGTCAACTTTATCAGTGTCTGTCCTCATCTTGTGCCGCCTGTCTTGCCCCTGAGGTGCCAGCAAAAGCCAACGATCATTACACAGGGCTCTCATATATGCCCGTTTCACTACAGATGCTGGATAACCTAATAATTTGTAAATCCTAAAACGTGATGACATCTCGATGGTATGTAATGGTAAATTTTATATTGGGATCACATTGATTCAACCAATTATAAAAGGAGAGTAGATCATCCTCACTACCCCGCCAGATCAGAAAAACGTCATCAATGTAACGGGGCCACACGACTATACTACTATGATATGAGGACATCTCCAACCAACTTTTTTCAAATAATGCCATATAGAGGTTCGCGATGGAAGGCGCGCATGTTGCGCCCATCGCTACCCCGAAATTTGTTGATACAGTAAGTTTTGAAATTGAAAAAAACTTTTGAAAATCAACAAACGTGCTAATTGTAATAACAAAGTGATGGTGCCCTCACTCAAATCTCCACGTTGATGTAAAAATTGTTCAACTGTTTTATAAGCCGCTTCCTGGGGGATGTTGGTGTATAGAGAAACCACGTCCAAGATCACCAAAAATGTATCGCCACAGCCTGCCCAAACTGATAAACCTGCCAAAATGTTCAAAAAATGCGTGGTGTCCTTGATAGATGACGAGATGGTAGGTAAGAGCGGACGTAAAAAAGAATCCAAATATGTTGAAACCGGTTCCAGTGGAGTACCTTTAGTTGACACTATTGGTCAGCAAAATTGCAGCCACCAGCAAAATGAAAGACATTACCTTTGGAGTAGAAGCTAAGTACCAGCTGCACTGATATTTGATAATATACAATATAATTTTGATTAAGGAGTGTCGGCTGTTACTGACAGTTCAAAGAAAACACATTAATTATTTTTTATTGAAAAAGTAAAAAAGTAAAAGTCAAAAAAACAGCCAATGTGTACGTGAAGAAAAGGTCATTGATGTGAACAGCAGCAAGATGTAAGGGCAATGATCAAAAAACCCTTTACAAACAGCTGCGTGTTTTTTACTGAGACCTTTGTACACTGTGCTAGATTGGTGGAAAAATAACTTTTCTTGGTTTCTAGTGGTGAATATATGAGCAGATAATAGAACATTGGCACATCAGTAGTGATTGTTCTGTCATTTGACCAATAGTGTTGTTGGAAAGCAGATGCTGCCATGGTGGCTAAAAAACTGTTGCAAAATTTCATTCCTATTTGGGGAATGCCCAAGGTCCTCTTGAGTGACCTGGGGACACATTTCACAGGGACAATTATAGCTCAGGTATGTCGGGGACTAGTAATCAAACAAGCCCTGTATACCCCCCATCACCCTCAAGGTTCTGGCCAGGTGGAGAGAGTCAATGGGATTCTCAAAATGAAGCTGTCCAAATTAACTCAGGAATTGAATCAAATTGGATACAGGTCCCACATATGGTGCTGATGAGCATCCGCACCATACCTAGTCGGAGGAGGAGCCAGCTAACCCCTTATGAGATTGTTACCAGGAGATCCTTTTCCCCATTTCATATACATCCTGAAACAGATAGAAACATAGAAACATAGAAACATGATGACAGAAAAAGACCACAAGGCCCATCTAGTCTGTCCTTCCATAACAACAACTACAACAGTCCACTTTTTACCTTTAGAGATCCTCTGTGTTGGTCCCATGCTTTTTTGAATTCAGTTACTGTCCTCATCTCTACCACCTCCACTGGGAGACTATTCCACGGATCCACTACTCTTTCCGTAAAGAAATATTTCCGCATATCACTCCTGAATCTATCTCCCTTCACCCTCATCCCATGTCCCCTCGTCGCAGAACTTGCTTTCAATTGAAAGAGGCTCTCTCCCTGAACATTTATGCCACGGAGGTATTTAAACATCTCAATCATATCACCTCTATCCCGCCTTTCCTCTAAGGTGTACATATTAAGATCCTTAAGTCTGTCCTCATATGCTTTATAATGAAGACCACTAATCATCTTAGTAGCAACCCTCTGCACCGACTCCATCCTGTTCACATCCTTTTGAAGGTGCGGTCTCCAGAATTGCACACCATACTCCAAATGAGGTCGCACCAAAGACTTATACAAAGGCATTATCACCTCCTTTTTTCTGCTAGCCATTCCTCTCCGTATGCACCCAAGCATCCTTCTAGCTTTTGCCGTCGCCTTTTCTACCTGTTTAGCTACTTTAAGATCATCGGACACAACTACGCCTAGGTCCCGCTCTTCTTTAGTGGACAAAAGTACTTCACCTCCTATACTGTATTGCTCCCTTGGATTGCTGCAGCCCAAATGCATGACCTTACATTTTTTAACATTAAATCCCAGTTGCCAAATTCTAGACCATTCTTCAAGCTTAGCTAGATCCCTCCTCATGTTATCTACACCTTCCTGGGTGCCTACTCTATTGCAGATTTTGGTATCATCCGCAAAGAGGCAAACCTTACCCGACAGCCCTTCTGCTATATCACTAACAAAGATGTTAAAAAGAATCGGACCAAGGACAGATCCCTGGGGCACACCACTGGTAACATCCTTCTCCTCAGAGTGAGCTCCATTTACTTGTACTCTTTGTCGCCTCCCACCCAACCAATTTCTAACCCAAGCAGTAACTTTAGGGTCCATCCCTAGGGTGCTCAGTTTGTTTATAAGTCGCCTGTGAGGAACAGTGTCAAAGGCTTTACTGAAATCTAAATACACCACATCTAGAGCTCTCCCGCGGTCCAACTCCCTGGTCACCCAGTCAAAGAAATCAATCAGATTTGTCTGACAAGACCTGCCTCTGGTGAATCCATGCTGCCTCGGATCCTGTAATCCGCTGGACTCCAGAAACCTCACTATTTTCTCTTTCAACAGCGTTTCCATTAATTTACTTACCACTGAAGTTAAACTAACCGGCCTGTAGTTTTCAACCACATCCTTACTACCGCTTTTGTGTAAAGGCACCACATGAGCCTCTCTCCAGTCCTTTGGCACCACTCCCGACTCCAACGAGGCATTGAAAAGGTCAGTCAGTGGAGTTGCTAGAACGTCCCCAAGTTCCCTCAGTATTCTAGGGTTATCCCATCCGGTCCCATCGCTTTGTCTACTTTAAGTTGAGCTAGTTTCTCACGAACACAGTCTTCTGAAAATTGTTCAAGATGTCCCTTGCTTCTGTTCTTATTTGTGGGTGTTTTCTGAGGTCCTGCTCCTGGTTCTTCATCTGTGAACACAGAACAAAAATATTTGTTAAGCAATTCCGCTTTATCCTTATCAGCTTCTACATATTCCCCCCCTGCACCCTTGAGTCTGACAATACCACTTTTGCCCTTCCTCTTCTCACTAATATATCTGAAAAATGTCTTATCCTCCCATTTTATTGCATTGGCTATTTCCTCCTCCTTTTGAATCTTTGCCTGGTCTTAGCGCGCAGCTCAATATTGTCCTACTGTAAAGGTCTTATGGCATCTCTTTCTCTGGTGAATTCACAGGTGCAGAAACCGTTCCAGGCTCCTGTGCAAAGACACAACCTACAACCAGGAGACTGGGTCTATTTGAAGGTCTTCCAATGGAGCACCTCACTAGAACCCCAGTGGAAAGGCCCCTATCAGGTTCTGATTACAGGATATTTGGCAGTCAAGCTTGAGGGACATCCCATGTGGATCCACATCTCTCACTGTAAGAATGTGATGGAGCCCAAGGAGTTTTGGTCCTCACAATCAAATGGAGATTTGTGGTTGAGGATCCAGTGCAGATGAGATGGATCCTGAGTTACTAAGATATAGACTTTGCGGACACCAGCCGAAAAAGATCTGATATTGACTAGTTCTAGGCATTATTGTATTGTTAAAGTGTGGGATAATTGTTTACCTGTTAATGTTTTATGATGGGACCTGGGGAGGAGATTCAGAAGGTAAAGGTCTTGGGAAAAGAACTGTTAAGCCTCCATTAACTCTCAATCTATTTGTGCAGGCCTTACAGGAATTTAATGAGCTTATTGTAGTAGGATTCCCCCAGCCGAGGTGGTACGGCTAACCTTTGTGGCCTTTCCCCGGAATGCTTCCCAACATTTATTTTATTTATTTAACATTTTTATATACCACTTTTCAGGGTTATCAAAGCAGTTTACAGGGAACAGAACAATGTTTACATAGAACAATAAAACTTTAACTATAACTATTCACATTTAACCACTGTTCTTCACAACATTTACAATAATTTGTAGCTATTTACAGTAGGCTGAGGTTTGTTTGTGAGGTATCTAGTTGTAGGAGGGTAGGGACTTAAAGGAGAGGTTGTGTGGTTTCTAAGGTGTCGAAGTGTTCTGCAAATAAGTGGGTTTTTAAATACTTTCTGAAGCCAGAGATATCAACGGTTGCTCTCAGGTGGTATAGGAGAGAGTTCCAGAGTGAAGGAGTATAGAATTTGAATACTTTGTGCAGTGCAGATTATGAGACATACGTAGGAATATTAGCAGTCAAGAGGGTGTCTTAGTGTTGCTTCCTCCTTGAATAATTGTCTGGGACTCATTTGATTGTGCCAGTTAGACATCCGGCTGAGTGGTTGTGTAATATCTTGAATGCTAACATTATGGTCTTGTATTTTATTTGAAATCAGTTGGGGAGCCAGTGGAGGGATTTTAGGATGGGAGTAATGTGATCATGTTTCTTTGAACCTGTGATCAATCTTGCTGCTGTGTTTTGAGCCAATTGCAGAACTTGGGTTGAGCATTTAGGCAGGCCTTGGAGGATCGGTTTGCAGTAATCTAACTGTAGGGTGATTAGTGCCTGGCAGACAGATCAGAAGTGGTTCTGGTCAAGTGAGGGCCATAGATTTTGGAGGATCTTCATTTTGTAGTAGGTTTTGGAGGCAGTCTTGTTGATGTGGGATTGGAAGTTGAGCCTTTGGTCTAGGTTTATTCCAAGGTATTTTACTTCTGTTTTAACTGGAATTGACCGGTTGCCTATTAATAGGTTATGGGGGGGGGGGGGGAGAGATAAATGTTGTGTCTTTTGTGATTATGAGGGCTTCGGATTTGTTATAATTGATTATTAGGTTGCATTGTGCTAGTCATTTGGTGACAGCAGTCATGCAGGATGAGATATTTGAGTAATCTGGGTTCTTGATATCGAGAGTAGAGTAAATCATTAGGTCGTCTGCATATAAGTGGTATTGTATGTTGTAGTCCCGTATAATTTTGCAGACTGACAGTAAGTAAATGTTAAATAGGAGAACAGAGAGAGCCGAGCCTTGCGGTAATCCTTGGTTTAGTGGGAATGGACTAGAGGTGCTGCTTTTGATCCTGACCTGGGTTTTTCTGCAGAGAGGTATGAGTTGAACCATCTTAACGGGTGTCATTTATTCCCATCTCCATCAGCCTGTCTAGGAGTATGGAGTGTATTGAGTCAAATGTGAATGTAATGTCAGTGAATAAGAGGATGAATATTTCTTTGATGTTTTCAATACCTTTGCCGACAGTGTTCAGAAGGGATGTTAGAAGGGTTTCAACTCCATGGGACTCTTGGAATCCATGCTGCTGTTGGACGAGTGGGAAGGTTGAGTCAATGTGATCTTGTAGCTGATGCAGGACTGACTTTTCAATTAGTTTAGATAGAAGTGGAATGCTGGATATGGGTCGATAAGAAGCCAGGGAGCTTGGTTCAGTTGCGTTGTTCTTTAGGATAGGTCTTATAGATGATACTTTTAATAGAGGTGTCATAAATCCTTGTGAGAGGGATAGGTTTATTATTCTGCAGAGGGAAGATGCTAGCTCCTGTGATATCACTTTTATCCAGGTGGTAGGGCAGGGATCGAGAGGTGAGGTGGTTGTGTTCAGGGATTTAAGGAGTTTGATACAATGATCTTCTGAGATTGAGTAATATGAAGTCCAAGTCTTTGGGAGATCTTATTTGGTCATACACATGGAGGACTGGGTAGATGCCGACTGAGAACATAAGAGTTTGCTTCATAGATGGATTTCATAAGCACCAGGAGTTATTTGAACTGGAATGTGGCTCTGTGGGGCTTTGGTTAGCTCCTTCACTATGGAGAAAAGCTCACAGGGGTGGTTGAGGGATATCATGATGATATTTGTGTGGTGGTGATTTTTTATGATTTAGAATTAGTTCATTGTATTCCCTTTGCTTTGACGTGTCAGTCTGAATGATCCTTAGATCTCCATCATCTTCTTTTGAGCCTTCTTAATAAAATCTTTGCCTGCTTTATGTAGGAGGAGTACCATGGAGCTCTGTTCATACGCATGGAGGTTTTAGGTTTGGGTGATGCATGAGCAGCTGGTGAGATTTTATCATTCCAGTTCTCTATTAGGTTTGAGAGGTCCGAGGAGCTGGTGTTAAGCTTGGGTAGGATCTGGTCAAGTAAATAGTCTTTATCAAATTCCTTGAAGTGATGGTGAGTGTCGGTGCAATGTTGTCTAGTCGGTGGGGGGCTGATGGGGAGGTTAAATCATGCAATGGTCTGACCATGGTACAGGAGTTACTTGATAGGAGATGGTAGAGTTGAGAGAGTGGAGGTCAGAGGGTATGAATATCAAATCCAGGGTATGGCCCTTGGTGAGTGTTGAAGGTCCAATGATTTGGGGGAGATATAGGGAGTTTAGAGCATTGAGGAATGCTATGGCTTGAGCTGAGGGTAGCGAGTTGAGACTAAAATCTCCTAGGATTATTGATTGTTTACCTTTATTGGAGTAGCTGGTGGCCAATTCAATTATAGTTGAGAGGTTGTCTGGGACGGAAGAAAGAGCTCTATATTAGGTATAGTAGGAGATCTTTGTTTTTGAGGGTTATAGTATATAGAATGGAGGTTGATATGGAGCTTACAGTTTTGAAGTTTAATTATTTGCTTGATAGAGTGAGAGTTCCTCCGCCTCTGCGTCGTGCTCTGCAGCAGTGATGGGCTTCCATGGAAGCTGGAGTGAGTTGATTTAGTAGAACGTTGTTTGTGTCAGCAAAGATTCGGTTATGCACATGATTTCCACTTCGTGGTCCTGTATGTAGTCTGCTATGGTGTAAATTTTGCTGCAAATGGAGTGATCATTTATTAGAGAGCACTTGATAGATTGGATTTTTTGAGGGGCTGTTAGAGGTGCCTGAGTGGTTTCCCTGGTTTGTATGTGAATGAGGCAATGTGGTCTTTTGTGAGGGTGGGAGTAAAAGGGTTGCGCTGTTAGCTGATGTCTGGGATTGTAGAGGATTGGGATTAGGTTATTCCAGGTGTATGTTGCTGTGACTGGTCTTCTTAGTAGTGTTGATAGGAGAGAGAGAGGGATAAGGAGCTTGTAGCCACTTCATTTTGCTGGTTTGGTACAGGGCTAGCTTAGTGGTGGTCTGAGTGCAAATGTTATCAAATTTGCAGATGACACAAAACTATTTAAAGTTGTTAAAACCCAAGAGGATTGTGGAAAATTGCAAGAGGATCTTGATAAATTGGAAGACTGGGCATCAAAATGGCAGATGAAATTTAATGTGGACAAGTGCAAAGTTATGCACCTAGGGAAGAACAACCCAAACTATGGTTACACAATGCAAGGTTCCACATTAGGAACCACCACCCAGGAAAAAGATTTAGGCGTCATTGTGGATAACATGCTAAAACCCTCGGCCCAGTGTGCAGCGGCATCCAAGAGAGCAAATAGAATGCTAGGTATCATAAGGAAAGGAATGGAAAATAAAACAAAAGATATTATAATGCCTCTATACCGTTCCATGGTGAGACCGCACCTTGAATATTGTGTGCAATTCTGGTCGCCGTATCTTAAAAAGGATATAGTGTTATTAGAAAAGGTTCAGAGAAGAGCCACCAAAATGGTAAAGGGGATGGAAGGATACTCCTATGAATAAAGGCTAAAAAGGTTATGGCTCTTTAACCTGGAAAAGAGACGGCTCAGGGGAGATATGATAGAAGTCTATAAATTAATGAATGGAGTGGAACGGGTAAACGTAGATCGATTGTTTACGTTATCAGAATATAGAAAGACTAGGGGACATACAATGAAGCTACAGGGTAAACTATTTAAGACTAATAAAAGAAAATATTTTTTCACTCAACGTGTAATCAAACTCTGGAATTTGTTATCGGAGGATGTAGTAAAGGCTGTTAGTGTAGCTGGGTTTAAAAAAGGTTTGGACAAGTTCCTGGAGGAAAGGTCCATAAACCATTATTAAGAAGGGACCCAGGATATCAGTGCTTGACCCAGTAGAAGCATTGCAGAACCTGTGTCTTTTGGAGAAACTACTAGGTACGTATGACCTAGATTGGCCACTGTTGGAAACAGGATACTGGGCTTGATGGACCTTGGTCTGACCCAGTATGGCATATCTTATGTTCTTATGTTCTTATGAGGCTAGAATGCTGAAGGTTTGGTGTTGGTAGTGCTAAGGGGGCTGAGTGTAAGCCTATCATATGGAAAAGATACCTAGAGTGGATTGTATTATATATAGCGGGGGCTAAGATTATGAATCATGCTCTGCATTGGATCAAAGATATTAGGTTAAAATGGCAGGGGGATGTAGTAGGGACTGAGATGAAGTGTCAGGAGGCTCAGTAAAACATACTGTTATACAGCTGGTGTTAGATATAGCAATGTTTGTAGTTGTTGGGAGGTTCGGGGGAGTGGAATAGACACAAAGTGAGCAGGATATGGTGATCGGTGTGAGGATTAAAAGTATCGAGACTGTACATATGGTTTAGTCGAGGGTGTGGAGCTCCAGTGCCAGTGCTCGCGTTCCATGCCAAAGGGCCCTCTGGCAAGGCCTGCCAAGTGTAGGCACGCCTTGGGGCGCCTTTAAATTTAAAGACCTGCACAGATGCCTGATTGGCCTTGCGGAGGTGATCCGGGAGGGGCAATGCTTCATGCTCACCTCTCCAATGCCAACTAGGCCAGTCCTGGTGAGGTGGTGTGTGCGGTGGCTCTCCTTTTCATGCCTTGGGGTGCCTTTAAATTCAAAGTCCTGCACAGATGCCTGATTGGCCTTCTGGAGGTGATCGTGGAGGGACGATGCTTCCTGCTCACCTCCCCAATGCCAATCAGGCCAGTCCCTGTGAGGTGGTGTGTGTGTGTGGCGGCTCTCCTCTTCGCGCCTTGGGCCGCCTTTAAATTTAAAGTCCTGCACAGATGCCTTATTGGCCTTATGGGGGTGATCGGGGAGGGACGATGCTTCCTGCTCACCTCCCTGATGCCAATCAGGCCAGTCCCGGCGAGGTGGTGTGTGAAGCAGCTCTCCTGACCCAGATGTCCTACCCACCTTCGTGGATCAACACAATATTACCTGGAAGGAAGCGGGCCTATTACATATGAAGGTCAAACCCTTCAAAGTAGTTCAGAATAATCCCATGTTTTGTTTTCAGGAGCAAAGAGTCATTCTGTGGGGGACAGTAGGGGATTGTTGATATACCCAGTTGTTCAATGCCACCTGGGTCTTCCTTGACGGGGCAAGTACAACATTTTGTTATTGGTCCTATCCGTAGGATTCTGCCTGGACCCTCACTGACACCCCCAATTGTACTAATGAGGAAGATAACTGGATATCGGCCCACTCCCCTGGCTGAATCTTGGGCTATTATACCCCTGTTATCTCTGATGAGCCTCTGTCTGATTGCTCCAGAGCCACTCGCACTCTAGACCCAATAGCCTCTTGGAAATTGTCATTGCTTATCTCCCATGCCACTGCTCAGTATTCATATTTTCCCCGGGGCCGAATAGCCCAAGTAGGACATTATTTTGTGTGTGGCGATCTAGCTTAACAATACCTCCCTGAAGATTGGTCAGGTACTTCTTTTGTCACCATAGTACTCCTTCCACTCTCTATTTACCCCCTTGACTGGGATATTAACCAGGCTCAGTTCCCTGGACCCCTGACCCAGGATCTTGATCAGGCTCCCTGTCTTCGCGTGTGAAGGGATGTTCTTTCCAAACCTACTGAGGAGGAAAGAAATGCCACCCTTAAAGAAGCTGAAGAATATATTTAATCCACCTTCAGGCTTACTAAATCCAAACTAGATGCCCTTTCAGGCATAAGTTGGCTGTCCTTTGCCAGGTTTGCCATCATCGCAGAGTTGGGCATGGTAATTCACTACCTACAGGCCTTTGTCAAACTCATTACTGATAGTAACACTTGAGCCCTAAAGGAGTTACAGAGCCAGATATCTCAGCTGTGCACCTTTTCCATGCAAAATCGCCTGACCCTCAATTCTGGAAGCTGAAGGGAAGATCTGCACCCTCATAGGTGAACAGTGTTGTTCCTTTGTGGACGACCAGTCTCATTTGATCATGGAAAATATCCAATATATGAAGAAAGTAGTCCATGTTGGAGCAGAAAGTCATAAGGGAGGTATTGATTGGTCACCCCTTAACTCCTGGTTTTCGGGACATGGGTCCTGGACAAAGAAACTCTTAATATATTTAGCCGTTGCTCTGGCCATAGGAATTGTATATTGTTGCCTATTCCAATGAGCTGGTATCTTGCTGCATGCCTTATCACATTGCCTTGCCAAGCCCTTAAGTCTTCACATAGTCAATGTGCAAGCAAACCATGACCCCTGTTCCCATCTGTTGATGGGTTTGGACAGGGCCACATCAACCTCAGAGGAGGCCGAATCCATGCTAGCCAGAGAAATTGCTTGGCTCCAGGCAATACAACCCATAGATTCCCCATGTTAAATTGGTTGGTCAGTACTCCTTAGGAGGGATATGACCAAAAAGGGGAAACTATAAACAAGGAAATTGCACCCAAAATGGCAGCCAGTACCATTTGATAAGGCTGTGTGTACGTGCTTTGCGTATGATCATGAAATAGCTGCCTTCCTTGGCCTATGTGGCATTAGCAGAGGCATGAGAGGGCTGCCTTTCCCGGGTGTGTCATAGAATGGGGAACTAAGCTTAGCTAAGGATATGACAAGAGGAAATGTGTAAGATACTATAAGACGATTGGTGGGTTTTTGCTTGTTTGTACCACATTATAAAAGTAGCTGTATTTCATTTAACTGGCAGACTGGAGCCTGACACCAGAAAATATGGTTTCAGTGTCACGGTCTCCCTGTAATTGCTTGTATCTGTAGTAAAAATAAAACTCACCAAAGGGAAACTGTTGTCAGTTGAGTTTCTTTGATATTCAGGAAGAAAAGGAAGTGATGACGCCGCCTTAGGTACAAACTTACATTGTGATCCCAACAGAGAAATATAAAATGCCTTAATTTATGTGTGTACTTAACAAATATTCATTTATATCTGCAATTCCTCATTTTAAAACGTGATTCTTTAAAACATTTTTGTTAGTGATATTGTAAAAGGGCTGTTGGGTAAGGTTTGCCTCTTTATAGATGATACCAAAATATGCAATAGACACCCAGGAAGGAGTAGATAACATGAAGAGGGATCTAGTTAAGCTTGAAGAATGGTCGAGAATTTGGCAGCTGATATTTAATGCTAAAAAATGCAGGGTCAGGGGTTTGGGCTGCAAAAATCTAAGGGAGTGGTACAGTATAGGGGGTGAAGTACTTCTGTCCACAAAAGAAGAGAAGAATCTGGGTGTGATTGTTTCTGATGATCTTAAGATGGCTAAACAGGTAGAAAAGGTGACAGCATGGCCCACAAGAATCAAGCCTGCCTGGGCATAAGCCAAATCAAAAGAGTAATCCATTTGTACATGAAAAACTTTTTGTCGGACAATGGCTGCGTGAGGGGTTAGCCACTACAACAAGTCTAGTCCATTTTAATCATATTTGCAGTAAAACCACAGTACCTAAGTCATATATTATATCCTGTACACTTCTATTAGAGGAGGTGTTACAACTACATGAACAACAGTGGCCCCTTTTGGGCTTAATTTGGAATTGGATTGGTACAATCTAGTGTAGCTTGATTGGTTATTTTGGAGTTGTGATTACATTGTTGTTGTCCGCCTCCCAGTAGCCCAGCAGTAAGCAATCAGTTTTCAGTTCTGACATCAGATGCCAAGGATTTAAGTAGTTCTCCTGAGTTTAGTCTTTATCTACAATTGAGCATTCACATGGGGAATTCCAGCCTGAAGCTGGGTTTGTGTGACTGTTACTTGTACAAATGTTCCCAGTAAACTTTTATATAACTGTTCCTTGGAAACTGACTTGTGCAGTAGTTGAAATGTTATATGTAAACCGCTTTGATAACCATGACAAAGCGGTATATAAAAATCAATAAGTAAATAAACAAATAAGTTTATCTCAACTCGAAACATGGTGCAGTGTCGCTGATTCACCCCGATGAACAGTCACATCTCGCATTGGAATTTTCATTCAGATATGTAAATGTACAGGATATAATATATGGCTTAGGTGCTGTGGTTTTACTACAAATATGATTAAAATGGACTAGACTTGTCATAGTGGCTAACCCCTCATGCAGTCATTGTCCGACAAAATGTTTTTCATGGACAAATGTTATAGTGGGAGATTACGCTTTTGATTTGGGTTGGGCCATCAGTGATTTGGATTGTATACAGGGCGAGCCTTTTCCAAGTTAGTTCTTTTGCTTATATTTGTTTGGTCATAAGCTAAGGCAATACAATCCGCAAACCAAATTGAAATGCACATTTCCCAGAGATGACATATTCCAGTTAATAAAGTCAAAATAAAAAAGTATTTTTCTACCTTTTGTTGTTTGGGCATTTTATTTTTCAGTTGCAATTGCTCCAGTCACTTTCTTCTGGTTTCTTTGTGTCTTTGGCTAATTCTCCATTGTCTGCTGTCCATTTGTCCTTTCTTCTCTCTTCTAGTTTTTTCCATTCTCTCTCTGTTTCTTCTTTAACATACTGATCTTCCTCTTTTGCTCTTTCCTCCATTTCTTTCTTTATTCATTTTTCATCCACTCAAATTTCACCCTTCCATCCTCAATCCCCACTTACCCTCTCAATACCTGGCCAATCATAGATTTTTCTTCCCTCCCACACAAAATATCTTTTCCCCTCTCCATCCTCACTCCCCCAGCCCCATCCCCTTCCAGTCCTCCCCCAACATCAGCTCCCTTCTAGTTCCAGCCCTACCCAGCACCCGCTCCCTTCTAGTCACATTCTCCCATCCCCCCATCAGCCCATTTCCAATCCTAGCCCCATCAGCCATTTCCAATCCTATCCTAGCCCCCATCATTCCTTTTCCAGTCAAGGCCCACATCAGCCCAATTCCAGTCCTATCCTGGCCCCCAACCCCACCCCGACTCCGACCGTGACCCTGACCCCGACCTCGAAGAGTCCCGCACCTGTCTGAGCTGCTTACAAGGGAGCCGATTATGCTGGAGGCCCCCGCTTTATTCTGCATAGCTCTGGAGTGTAGAGCAGCATGCTCCTTCACTCACGCTGTGTTCATGTGAAGTCTGCGGACTTCCGGGAAAGGTTAAAGGTCATTTCCTGTTTCCTGGCATTCCACAGGCTTGACATGAACACAGCTCGAGTGAAGGAGCATGCTGCTCTTCACTCCAGCATTATGCAGAGGCAAGATGGGGCCTCTGGCATCCCCTGTTTCCTCTGAAGCCAGCCCTGCAAGCCCCATGGAATGAAGTTTGCATGGAGCCCTCTGAAACACGGTGCCCTGTGTGGACAATGTTTTTGCTCAATGCACGGGCCGGCCCTGGTAGTGATGGCTGCTTCAAATCATCAAAATTATGACCATGTTCTAACAGTAGGGTAACATTGGATCCTCTCACTTCCATCTGTTCATATATGTTCTATGAGCCTCATACAAATCAATCTTTTAGTACGTCCAATGATCAGCAAAGGAAAGGGGCAGATAATAAGATGTAAGGCATATAAAGGTGTGCAATCAGTGCTTTGTTTCATATGTATTATAATCATAGTGAGGGGATGATGAAATGCTTCTTTCACAATAGTAAATTGGCACAAATCACACTGTCCACAACTCAAACGTCCAAAATGAATAATGTCCTTATTTCCTATGGAAGGAGGAGAAGACAAGAAGATTGTATAACCTCTTCATGTAAATTTCTACTGGAACTCTTAAAAATAACCTGTACATGCAAAGTTTTATGCAATGTTTTCTTTCCCACATGCCGAAAGGAAGCTCTGTTACTGTTCAGTATATAAGATGTCAGGAAATAAAACTTCAGCTGGAAGTTTGGTTCTAATTGATCACACTCGGGTAATCCAAGAAGGAATAAATCTAAAACAGATCAGACATTACTGTTCCCTCTCCACACAAACACAAATTAATTATATTTTTTGGGAGAATCATTGCTATTGTTTTCCTGCTTTGGAAAATATCGTATAAAAAGATACCGTTATGCAGCAGGAAAAGGTGAAGGACCATAGGGAAAACTGTGAAAATATGAAGTCAAGGACCATGGGAAAACACACAGCATGTAAAGGGTGCTGTACTAGGTGATTTCCTGCACTGGATTGGAGGATTGGTTGATGGCAAGGAAATGTTATCAGAATACAATAGAACTGTATCCATAGGTCCTTGTGCTCAAACAGGTCCAGATTTCAAGTGGCAGTAATCATGGGTATGGGAGGAGGAACAGGTCATTCACTCCACTCCCATGATCTAGATTCCCCCTTCTTCTGAGCATTTTCCTTGCCTTTGACATTTATCCTGCATAATAGCTTGTCTTTGGGCAGAGGGAGCTGCAACTCCGACCACAAAATTCAACACCAGAGCTATAAGCCTTCCTGCACTGTAAGGACCCTGTGATGCCCTACCCCCTCCTCTCAAAGAGGCTCCCTGTTAACATGGATATCCAAGAGATTAGAGGTTGTAGGGTGCTACAGGCCCTTACAGCTTGACAGGAAACACAGGCCCCACGTTGAATTTTGCTATCAGAGCTGCTGATGCTACTGTTGCTCAGGGATAGATTGCTATACAGCATAGTGGCACTGTAATCAACCTGGATTAAGACATGACAAAGGCAGAAATACTCTAATGTCTATCTCTATTGTGTATGAGTGTCTAAATTCCGACCTGGGGATAAATGCAAAGCAGAGAGGAATGGCATGGAAAGGATCTTAATTTTCCAAAAAATAATTCCTCATCAAAATGGTTAGCCAGAAATTTAAGATTAGTCACGAAAATAAGACTTGCAATGCCTTCCCCACAAGACAGAATGTGGTAATTTACAGCAGGAGATAGGGTAAAGATAGCAGAAGGGGAGAGACTGATATGCTTCATCCTCATAAGGTGGGTCCTTTTCTAGGAATCCATATAGCTGTACTGTATAGTCAAAAATGTACTGGGATCACAATCCTAAGAGAATTACAGAGAATGAAGAGATTATGATAAACTGGGACACTCCCCAGTCCAAATGATAAACAGCTGGATGCAAGGAGACCGGACATAGTGGTAAAGGAGAAAAAAATCAGAACAGTATTGATTGTAGAGGTGTCAGTTCAAAGTAATTATTCTGTTAATCATGTTGATAGGGAGATGTTCCTCAAGTACCAAGAAATTTAGAGAACAAGAAAATATAGCAGAAAGATACAGAAATAATTTCCATCAAGCTTGAATAAGAGGAATTCTCAAGTGCACCTTCATAAATTGCCTATATATGTTACAATTGGGAACTCAGGAAGGTGGCTTTCTTTGGCATGATGCAAGTACTAAAGTGAGCATTAACAGTTGAAGTGAGTGAGCAAAATCATACCTAGGAATGGCTTAGGAGTGAAGTTCATTACTGTCATGGTATGCACAAAAGTAATCCATTTGGAGGAGTGTCAAATTTACAAAATTATTCAAAGTTGTTAAAACCCATGAGGATTGTGAAAAACTGCAAGAGGACCTTGAAATAATGAAGGCTGGACATTGAAATGGCAGATGAAATTTAAGGTGGACAAATGCAACGTTATGCACCTAGGAAAGAACAACCCTAACTATGGTTACATGATGCAAGGTTCCACATTAGGAACCACCACCCAGGAAAAAGATTTAGGCGTCATAGTGAAACCCTCCACCCAGTGTGCAGTGGTGGCCAAGAAAACAAATAGAATTATAGGAATCATAAGGAAAGGAATGGAGAATAAAGCAAAGGATATTATGATGCCTCTCTATCATTGCATGGCAAGACCACACCTTGAATATTGTGTGCAATTCTGGTCGCCCTGTCTTAAAAAGGATATAGCAGAATTAGAAAAGGCACTGAGAAGAGCCACCAAAATGGTAAAGGGGATGGAAGGATACCACTATGAGGAAAGGCTTAAAAGGCTAGGGCTCTTCAACTTGGAAAAGAGAAGGCCAAGGGGAGATATGATAGAGGTTTATAAATTTATGAATGGAGTGGAATGGGTTAACGCATATCGGTTGTTTATGTCATCAAAAAGTAGAAAGACTAGAGGACACACAATGAAGGTACAATGTAACCCACTTAAGACTAATAAGAGAAAATATTTCTTCATTCAACACATAATCAAACTCTAGAATTTGTTACCGAAGGATGTAGTAAAAACTATTAGTGTAGATGGGTTTAAAAAAGGTTTGGACAAGTTCCTAGAGGAAAGGCCCATAAACCATTATTAAAGAGGACCGAGGAAATCCACTGCTTACCCCAGGACGAGCACTGTGGAAGCTGTGGACTTTGGGTACCTACCAGGTACTTGTGACCTGGATTGGCCACTGTTAGAAACAGATTACTGGGCCTGATGGACCTTGGCCTGACCCAGTATGGCATTTTTTATGTTCTTATGAGACATTGTCCCAGTGTGAACCTATTTCCAGGTATTGTTTCTCCTTTTTGCCTATAAAACACAGAATCCTAAACCCTTTGTACTTTTGGTTTTATGATCAGGATCTCAAGCTTGTGCTGGAAATCTGTAGCAGTGCTTTTCAGTGGAGAGGTATGTGAAACACTGTGGCGTGTTCTTTGGAAAGACCTTACTTCGGGAAAAGAGAGTGGAGCTATTACTGAAGGACTGGACAATTACGGATATAAAAAGGAACCAGTGACTTTAACAGGAGAGCCTGCACTAATTCTGGAAAGGTCTTTGAGGCAAGGGAGGCGAGGAGGGAAAACTGGGATGTACCCTACTACTCTTTGTTGTGGATATTCCCTGTATATTTTGAAAGAGCTAAAACCCTATAACAATTTTTTTTTGTTCCACATTGTTGCTATATTTCATCAAACCTTTGCTTTCAGAATAATACTAGTAGTATGTGAATTTTTTCTTTCAATTAATATGTATGCTGCAGCTCTTGATGTCCACCACTGGGAGAATCCTAATGCTGAGACTGCAACTAGTTTTCCATACACTGACATATCTGATGGTAGCCTCTTGCATTAAACAGGGAATGACCTGGAGAAGGGGCTTACATGTAAGCAGATTTATAATAAGATACTTTGGTTTGAATGCTGTAGTGACATAGCTACAGTTCTTGGAATGATAAAGCCTCATTATCTAGACAAGGTGATATCCTATAATTTCATCAATATCCTAGCTTGCTTCATTACTTAATTACCTAAAACTATATAAGCTTGTGCTACCAAAGGTTAGCTCTTTATAGAATATTAAACATAGATCATTCTATGTGATCTCCTGCAGTGGAGCAGGAGTGGAGGCATGGTTGATGGCAAAGAGATGCTATAGGATACAACTGTATCTATAGGTCCTTGAGGATCAACAGGTCCATATTTCAAATGAATGCACCCATAGGCAGAAGAGCACAGCCAGGTCCACTCTCAGAGAACACCAGAGGGCTGGGAAGTGCATTCTCACCTATAACAGCCTATTTCCTTTCAGGCTGAGCCCTGCACAGGCCCAAGGTATTCCCTGCAGGATGAGTAGACATCAGACGCTAGGCAGGAGGAGAAGGCAGAAAACATACCAGGCCAGAACCAAATCCAAAACAGTAGGCAGAAATGAGGTCCATGAGCCAGTAAGAGTCAGGGAAGGCAGAACTGATTTGTTAGTGGAAGAGAGCAAACAGATCAGCAATCAACATGGCACACGAGAGACCTATAGAGTGAACTGGGAGCTCTTGGGTTAAATAGGCACAGGGAGCCAGTCATCAGAAATGTATTTATTTATTTATTTGCCTATGTTTATATACAGCTTTTCACAAAGGTCAAAGCTGTTTACAGTGAACTGCAAATTATATAAGCAACATTTACATTAAAACAGGCAACTTTATACAGTAAACAAGGAGTGGGGTGTTTGGCATGATTAACTATGGACAGGTTGACAAACTATCTATATATTCTTGTAGTGTCTGGTATGTTAACTGTGTATAGGTTTATGAGCTATCTACAGATTCTTGTAATGTTAGGTTTTAGGCACAATTTAGGAATGGTGTTCAGTTGTTGGGGGGGTAGGAGGAGGAAGAAGCAAAGTGGAGGGTAAAGAGGTGCGTCTTGAGGAGTTTACGGAAAGTTAGGAGGTCTGTGGTGTTTCTTAGGTTGGTCGGGAGGAAGTTCCAGATAGATGGGGCATAAAATTTGAAGGCACTGGCACAGGCTTGTTGGGAACTCTTTGTTATAGCTTGGAAGGTAGTCAGAGTATTCATGACAGAGGCTCTCCGTGGTCTGTTTGATTGCTGCAGGGTAATGAGGGAGTGGAGTTGATTTTGGGAGTCCATGATATATTGAGTTGCAGTAGTCGGTGTGGGGTGTTGTGAGGGTTTGTAGGGCTGAGCGGAAGTCTGATCCAGCGAGGAGAGGGCAGAGGTGTTGTAATGCGCGGGTTTTGTAATAAATTGCTCTTGCAGTGTTCGCTATTTGGGACCTCAATGCGAGGTGACTGTCAAGAGTGATTCCCAGGTACTTTACTTCTGGTTTGATTTGAATTTTGGTGTTGCTGAGGGTGATGGAGGGGGGGGGTGGCAGTGAAGGAGACATTGCTGGTGATGAGTAGGGCTTCCATTTTCCTCAGGTTTATGGATAGATGATTTTCAGATAGCCATTGTGAGACATCTGAGAAGCATTGCTGGAATTCATGGTATGATGGTTTATTGAGGTTGAGTGGTGTGTAGAGCATAATGTCATCTGCGTAAATGTGGTAGTTGATGTTGTGTGTTTGGATGATATTTCAGAGGGGTTGCAGTTAGATGATGAAGAGGAGAGCTAAAAGAGTGGATCCCTGGGGGACACCTTGAGTTTGAGTGTATGGAGTTGATGATAGTGGTCCGAATATTATCAGCTGAGTTCTGTTGTGGAGGTAGTCTTGAAACCATCTCAATATATTTATTTATTTATTTATTTTATTTATTTAGTTGTATTTATATCCCGCTTTTCACTGGGTCAAAGCGGTCAATTGGGGGATACATTTAACACGAGGGGATATGAGACACATACGCTAATACTTACAGGGAACATGGGCAATGGAGGGTTAAGTGGCTTGCCCAAGACCACAAGGAGTGCCTATAGGACTAGAAATCCCAGTCCCTCTGGCCTGAGATTGCTGTCCCCAGGTGGGACTTGAACCCCTGGCCCTCCAGCCTGAAGTACCTTGTCCTAACCACTAGACCACTCCTCCCTCACTCCTCCCAATATAGTGCCGTGTATTCCGATTGTCTAGAGATACTATATGAGGGTTTTGTGGTTGATGGTATTGAAAGCAGTGGAAATGTCGAGGAATACTAGGATAAATCCTTGGTGGATGTTCTGTGTTCCCTTTATAAGGTTGTTGAGAAGCAAGGTTAGAAGGATTACCACTCCGTACTGAGGTCAGAAACTGTGCTGCTGAGGGTCGAGTGGATCATGTGTGTCGACATGTTCCTATATCTGGGTTTGGACTGTTTTCTCTATTATTTTGGATAAGAACGGTAGGCTTGCAATGGGTCTATAAGAGGATGAATCTGACGGGTCAAGGTGAGACTTTTTTAGGGTACAAAATAAGGAAGTTTTTAGGCAGGCTGGTAAGTAGCCATGTAGCAGAGAACATTGGGTGAGTTTGGCTAAGAACTGTGCGAGATCAGGTGTGGTAGCTTTAATCCAGATGACTGGACAGGGGTCAAGGGGGGAGGTGGTGGTGTTAAGCGATGAAATGATGTTTTGAATGTATTCTCAGGAACCAATCAATTCAGTGTGCATTCAGAGAGGACCAATGAGAATGCACAACATCATCAAACTGAGACTAGTGATAGTATAAAGGCAGGACAAGATCTGAGTTCACTTCCTGAGAAGTAACGGCATGAGAAGAAGGAAATGGTCTTCCACTCCTCTCCCTCTGATCTAGATCCTTCTCCCTCTCACTTTTGCCACTTGTTCTATATAGCAGCTGGCCCCACACAGCAGCAACAGCAACTCATATTAAAATTCAGCATAGGACCTGTGAGCCCAGCTAAGTTGTGAGGGGCCTATGCACTCCACTCCTCCATTGTTTATTGAGCATTTAAACATAGAGTAAAGCAAGATATATCGTTTTTATTGTACATACTTTGGAATTTTTGTAAATGCATGTAATAACATTTTAAACAATAAACAATATTTAAAAACTGAACCATCCAGAAATTTCTGTTTTCATCTAAATCATTTCCAAATTCTGTCATGTATAGAACAGCAAAGTGAAATATAGTAATACAAATTTATCCCAAATGACTTCTAAATAAGTGTCTTTTTGAATCACCCATCCTCTTATATTCAAGCATTTGTATACATCTTGCTGTATATGACTCCTGCATCCAGTCATATAATGGTAAGGAACTGCAGGCAAATGATAAGGTGATGGGCCTCAAAGGGCAAGGGGGATGGAGAGAGAACTCTCTAATACTCTTCTACTCTACAGATAACCTGGTCTCAGTCAATGGCTTTTTTCCCTCTGAGAATTAGACAAGAATATCCATGCCACGTACCCTGATGGGAAAAGGTAACTCAAATTTAATATTGACCCAATGGGGATCAACACTAGGAAAGAGCACATAGGTCTATAAATGGTACAATGAGGTCTATAAATGGTATAATGATGTCAACATAAATGAAACAGCTGTTAGTAAGACTCTTGATACAGTAGAATTGCAACATAGTTACCTTCTTTTTCAAGTACTAAGCAGACTCTCCTACTCATGACACTCCATTCTCCAATCATGACCTCAGTAGGTCTAATCCCAGAACCCTTGCTGAGTTAGTGGTTAAGGGATCCTCTCCTCAGAGGGTGAAAGAAATATTTCCTGGGGAACTCCCTACTTACTGCTCATCACTACTCTACTTCTGGATGTCAGGGGATGCCGTAAACATCCCTCTTTCCTTTTCTTTTGCATCCAGCTTCTTGTGAACTCAAAGACCCCCACTGGCTTGGGCTAGTCCAATGTTCCAGATAGAAAAAGGGAATCCTTTCCTGTGGCCTGAGGCAATACTGAGCTTGATGTGAGAGCCGCGTCAGAGTCCAGGATAACTTCCAGAAATAAGTAGCCACCTTCAAATTGCTTCTTCTTGTTGGAATAGAGTTGCTCTCTCTTCCAGGTTTCTGCTACCTGAGTGTGATAGACAGGGTACTCTACTGATGGGTTCAAGGAAAAGATACTTTCTCAAAGCCAAAGAAACAGAGGCAGAGTACTGTGAAAATGGAGATGTAAACCAAAAAAACAGCACCAATTGACATAAAAACACAAAATAACAAAAGAATAGTTTATTCAGAGTATTATATAAATTGATAAAATGTCATAAATATTACATAAAATACATATCATCCAACATGGTCATGTTTCAATGTGATGTCTGCATCAGGGGTTTAAAATATTAGAAATAAAAAAAATGAACATTAACAGTCAATCATCTAGACAATATAATACCGCTTATTTTATCACTTCTCTCAATGACCTTGATTGCTTAATAAACGTATCATGTTCATTGTGTATATGTATGCGCTCTATAAACTAGTTGTTGCTTATTGGAGTTTTTGAGGATAAGCACCGTCATAGGGTTGAGATCCACTAATCCAACCACCTATGGCAGCATAGATATATTTGTGGGGTCACCCTTCTGGAATGAGTTTATAGCAGTGTAACTTTCTCTAGCAATAATACAGTGTAATGTGTCTGCTCAAAAAAGCCAATAAACAACAACTGGTTTTTGGAGTATATGTTGTGACCCTCCCAATTCACAGAATCCATATCTCCCCTTTCAGGTAAAAGGAAAAGCACAGGAAGGAGGGAAAGGGAGAGCTAGAGGTAAACCCGTAAGGCAGAGAGTAAGTGGTGGAGTAGCCTAATGGCTAAGAACACTAGCTTGGGAACCCAGAGATGAGGGTTTGATTTCCACTAGCACTCCTTGTGGCCTTGAACAAGTCACTTAACCCTCCATTGCCTCAGAAAGGTCCATGTTATCAATGTCCCTGTTTAATGTACATTGCCAAGTTTAAGTTTCAATGTAAACTGCTTTGATTAAAATGATAAAGCAGTATATAAAACCTGATAAATAAATAAGGTTCCTTTAAGCTTCACCAACAACTTTCACTCCCCTTCCCAGATATGTCAGGGAAGGCTGGGAGGAGGGGAGGAGTTTCAGGGCCCAACACTGGGTGAGGTCACTTCCTCTTCATGTCCTCAGCCAGACTAGTATATGTCTGAGGAAGAGCTTGGTGGAGTGAAATCAACATAAGAACGTAAGATATGCCATACTGGGTCAGACCAAGGTCCATCAAGCCCAGTATTCTGTTTCCAACAGTGGCCAATCTAGGACATATGTACCTAGCAGTTTCCCCAAGAGACACAAGTTCCACAATGCTTGTACTGGGTCAAGCATTGATATCTTCGGTCACTTCTTAATAATGGTTTATGGACCTTCCTCCAGGAACTTGTCCAAACCTTTTTTAAACCCAGCTACACTAATAGCCTTTACTACATCCTCCGGTAACAAATTCCAGAGTTTGATTACACGTTGAGTGAAAAAATATTTTCTTTTATTAGTCTTAAATAGTTTACCCTGTAGCTTCATTGCATGTCCCCTAGTCTTTCTATATTCTGATAACGTAAACAATCGATCTACGTTTACCCGTTCCACTCCGTTCATTTATTTATAGACTTCTATCATATCTCCCCTCAGCCGTCTCTTTTCCAGGTTAAAGAGCCCTAACCTTTTTAGCCTTTCTTCATAGGAGTATCCTTCCATCCCCTTTACCATTTTGGTGGCTCTTCTCTGAACCTTTTCTAAAATCGCTATATCCTTTTTAAGATACGGCGACCAGAATTGCACACAATATTCAAGGTGCGGTCTCACCATGGAACGATATAGAGGCATTATAATATCTTTTGTTTTATTTTCCATTCCTTTCCTTATCATACCTAGCATTCTATTTGCTCTCTTGGCCGCCGCTGCACACTGGGCCGAGGGTTTTAACATGGTATCCACAATGACGCCTAAATCTTTTTCCTGGGTGGTGGTTCCTAATCAATGGAGAATGATTTTGTCTTAACAGAAGTGCTACCACGAAGTACAGAATTTATGGAGCCAATAGATTGTTCTCTGAGCAGAGGAGAAACTGTGTCTGCTTGAGTGCAAAGAATTTTAAGTGGATAAAGCATCTCTGTCTTAGGAGAGTTTTTGGGAGGGCAAACATAGACAAGCTCAATAAGTGGGAGCCAGATTGCCAGAGGGTGGTGGCTCTCCTTCCTGCTGTGTTTAACCCTGGAATTACCGAGATTTTTTGCACACACTGAATACCGTTGGGGTCATAAATGACCCCACGACGAATCTTAATTGTTAACCATGAAAATTTTAAACTAAACAGAAAAGATATTATTCTGAATTAATTACTTATTATATGAAGGTTAAATGTTTTGAAATTTAATGCTTTATCATAATATTACATGAAGAAAAGTTGCCATGAAAACAGTTTTTGCATGCACTTGATGAACACAGTAAAGTACTACAGTCATTTGCATGAGACACAGACAATTTCTGAATGTTCTTTGCAAACATTGCGCTTGCAGGAGGTGCAAACTTTGTTGCTTTTCTTGTCTTTTTCTCTGGAACAGCAGTGACACCTTGCCCTTTTCTTTGGGATCCCGACATTGCAAACAGCATCAGTGGCTTCTTCAATGCTGGAAGAAGTCTTGCTGCAATTACTCTGAAGCAGCTGCTTTCCTAATTCCAAGAGGAATAGACGACGTCTGTGCTTTGACTTGGACTGCCATTCTGGATTTAGTGACATCCAGACAATGAAGGCGTTCAAAGCACTGATGTCCAACATGTTGTAGAAGATTATCACTGGCCAGCGTCTTGTCATTTGTTTTGTGGTATACGTGCACAACATTTGATCTGCCGTATCTACTCCACCTTTACTAGAATTATAGTCCAAGATCATGCGTATTTTTTTGTCTGGACGTGTGTTATCTACTTCTTCTTGATCATGCAAACTGCTCAGAAGAACAACCACTTTTCCTTTCTTCGGGCAATAGGAAACCAGAGTGGCGTCATCGCGAAAGGCAAACAGTGCAGTGAACACCTCTCGGCCCTTTGCTGTTACAAATTCTGGAGGTAATTCTTTTCTGTTCTTTCGAATTGTCCCCAAAAGTGTCATTTGTTTTTCTAGAAATTTCCATGACAGGGATAAACTGCAAAAGAAATTGTCAACAGTAACATTTCTGCCAGATCGCGTCAATCCTTCAGTGTGTTGCAGCATAACCCTTTCACCCTGATTATGTTCCCTGTTTTGTCCGAGTTCCCTTCCTGTATATACTTGAAGACGCAGCACATATGATGTTGCACTGTCACACAACATCCATAGCTTTATGCCATATTTCCCAGGTTTGCTGGGAATATATTGTCTGAACAGAACACGGCCACGAAATGTAAGCAGTTGCTCATCCACAGTAACATTTTCACCAGGAACAAAGGCGTCACTTAGAGTTGCTTCCCAGGTATCAAAAACGTGTCTGATTGGAGCAAGCTTATCCATGCCTCGTTGTTCACGTCTGTTGGTTGCATCATCAAATCTGAGAGCACAAGAAATTTGCTGAAAGTGGTTACGGGCCATATTTTTGCCGAAAACAGAACGACCATCTTCAAGGTTCCACAACTGAACTATGGATTCATTTCATAACTTGTACACACCTGAGAGGATCAGAAGTCCAAGAAAATATTGAAATTCTCCGTCTGTCAAATCTTTCCAGGTGTCGTCATAAATATGTCTTCCTTGTTTGCTCGTCCACATCATGATTTCATTCAATAAGTTCTTCCTCATGAACAAGTGGAATGCTGCGAGAGGGCCATCAACATTTCGTACAGCATACCTTGTAGGACCTTGTTACGGGCATGACATTAACTCTGGCATATCTTCCAGCAGCTTGCTTTATAGGTTTCCTGTTCCATGATGTGGCATCCTTAGATACATAGGCTTCAATGGCAACATTTGTGCTTATAGTTGATGACCTCTTAGCTCCTCTACGACCACAACTAAGATTCCTCACAGATGATACTGACACTGAGGACTCCTGCCATCTTCCCTGTCCAGCACAGCCTCGACCTTTGCCTCGACCTGTAACTTGACTCTTTGCTACAGGCGATGTTACTGGCTCAACATCAGTCTCACATTCACTTGGCGACCAACTGCTGTCACCATCTGAATCATGACTGTCATCATCAGATTTATCGCCCGAACTTGGCTGATATGCTTCTTCGCTTGCTGAATATGCTGCATCATCAGACGACTCAGAGTCGTCACTGTCAGCATCTCGTTGCAATATTTCTCTTACTTGGGCAGCTGAATACTTTCATTTTGACATCGTAAACAATAACCTAAAATAAATAAACAAAGATAAAGTTGAATAAAATGCAAAGCAGTTTTACTATAGGTGTACAATAATCGTGATGAACGAGCTGAAAGCCTTTAGATTTCATCAGAAATAATGAGAGAACGTATAATATCAATTACAGAAAATAAGAGTACAAAAAATAAATGATACATAATTAATGATAAATAGCTTTGTCAGATCAAAAAATTCACAAAACTGCAAATTGTATCACGATCCAAACCAGACGTAAGCAACTGGGGTCAAAAATGACCCCACTGGTAGTCTGTGCTGCAATTCATCACTAGCGTCACCTAGCGGATGAAAATTATTCCTCTCATGGCGCAATATAAAGAGAATGTTGACATGTGAAAAGTCATAAAAGATTGCATTCTTGAACAACTAGTTTCCAAGATACGCGTTGTGAAACGTGCAATGGGGTCACTTTTGACCCCATTGGTACTCCCAGGGTTAAGTAGCAGAGAGAAAGAGCAGTAGAAAGGCTGGAGCAGGATTTCTCCTTACCAGCAGTAAACTGGTATACAGATTGTGGGATGGACTGTTAATGCTTTTTCTTTAGGGGTTTTGAGAACTGCTTCTGGTGACAAGAGCCTAGCTGCAAGCAAGGGGGAACCTGGACTAGATTAGTTCCCCTGTACGACCCAGAGGCTGCAGGGCCTGCAAGATCAAGAAAGGAAGACTAGGCTTAAATATTTTGAACTGTGCTACTGAAGAGAACTGATAAACATTTTTGGTGAAAGAGTAAAGACTTGAACTTTTAAGGAGAGCTGCTTAGGGTTTTGTTTCTTAAGAACTCTGAACGGCTGGCCCTGCTTTCTTTGGAAACACCCAGCTTAGCCTGCTTGTTTTTTTCCTCTTTTTTTTGGAGCCAAAAGTCTGAGCCTTCATCATTGGACCAGTGACGTTTACTCACAGAGCACCCCCTTCTGGTGACAATGTATACCATGAACATGCTACATTTATTAAGCAATCAGGGTCTTAAAGAGAAATTATAAAATAAGCACTATTATATCACATACATAGATATTAGCAGTCAGTGTTACATTTTCTTTTAGTTCTAAGATTTTGTACCCCTGATATAGACATCATGTTGAAACATGACCATGTTGGGTTGGATAAATTATATGTAATATTTATGTCTTTGTATCAATCTCTAAATTATTGTGACTAAATTATTTCTTAGTTATATTTCTTTTATGCCAATTAGGTGCAGTTTTTTGTTTGGAAATGATATTTTCCCTCCAAAAACCACGAGTATATATATTCACAAAAGAATAACTTCCTAGCCCTTCCTATGGGTTGGGCTTACTAGCAACTCTCATGGAAAATTACTAGAATGGAAAGCATGATGATTTTAGGGAACAGATTCCCTCACCTGTCACCAAGCACTCCTTGGGCTAAACCAGGGTTCAGTGACACCTGGATCACGTAGAGGACGATTACGAAAGGTGCATGCTAGGGCCATCTGCATGCCAAAATCTTGGACAAGGCCATGTTGGACCCGATTCTGCAACTGTGGGATCTGCACGCACCCACGATTGCAGAATCGGACAGATAGATGGCCCAGTGTGCATCGTATTCTGCGATGTGAGACGTCTGCAAGGCTGCCCGAACCCAGCACACAAAACTCCGGCTGGCATGCTGGTGCAGCGGCATCCCATCGCATGGCACTGACACGTCCAGCCGGCAGCAGGGCATCACAGGCCTGACAGCGGCACCCACACAATGCTGTTGGGCCATCAGCAGGGGCCCACAAGGGCAGACCATGCTGGTAGGCTCCTACCTGAGCCATTGCCAATGGGTGCCGTGTGCCGCTGCAGCCCGCCAACAGTGCAGTGGCCTGCACTATTTCACCATCGGGGTGGAATAGGCTGGCCATCCAAGTAGCCACTGGGGTATGTACAGAGGCCTTTCCTGAATAGCCTCTTTATGTCCCGGCGCCTGGCCATACCCCCACTCCGCCCCTGCTCCGCCCCCTCCCACCACAAGCTCCGCTCCCTGCATAAACACTGTGTACTTGCGGGGAGTGCTGGCAATGGAATAGGGATAGGGGGCCCACCGTGGGTTAGACATCTGGTCCGCATGTCCAAACCCTGCTATTCTCAGATCGAAATGCTCCCCCCCCCCCCATATTGTCTGAGTGAAAGGCTGCGAGAAGTTTGGGAAAAGGCATCCTGTCAAGAAACAATTCTCCTTTATGCAGTTTCTTCAATTAAATTCCAAGATAAAGATCTGTAAGGAACAGGCACAGCCCCATGCAAGCCTAAGAACGGGGATTTCTAACAAAGGAGATCTTTACATGACACTGCAAAAGATAACATCAAAGCAAGAATATGTTACGGTAATATGAAAGAAAGCATCATGCTTTCATTACTCTTAGGAAAACTTGGAAGAGATTTTTAAGTATTTTGGCAGATAGTCAAAAATATTTATTGGTCTGATGGCTGATACAGTCTTGCTGAATTATTTTGAAAGATAAAAGCTCTGATTTATACAAGATTTTCCCATAAGCACTAGAGTCTTTGTAAGGTGTGTTATCTTTTATTGGTCTAATCAAGAATGGTAATATAGTACTTAAGCTTCCAGGATCACATATGTTTCTTATCCGGGACTAATACAGTTTACCGGAACTCTTCCGATATGGTCATTTGGGGTTTTTTTTATAAATTAAGTGTTCAGCATTACTAAAAACAATCTGCACTTGTAAAGATTTGTGCAATGTTTTCCTTCCTACATGCCGGAAAGGAGGAGACGAGCTGTGTTACTGCTCAGTGCATAAGAAAGCAGGATGTGAAACTTCAGCTGGAAGTTTAGTTCTAATTGATCACAGTCAGTTTATCCAAGAAGGAAGAAATCTAAAACAGATCAGACACAAAAGTCCCCCACTCATAGAAATTAGTTGCATTTTTCCAGAAAATCATCACTATTGTTTTCCTGCTTTGGTAAATATCATAAAAAAACATGTCATGCAACAGAAAGAGATTTAGGACCATAGAGAAATAGTGAATATGTGAAGTTCAGGGCCACAGGAAAACACACAGTGAGTGCTCATTCTCAAAGGACTTTCATGTTTACATATTATTAGAGGTAGCAGGTTCTGCAAGTTGAACTTCGTCTCCTCAATCTAGCTCCACTGCTGTTAGCACTTCCACTTCCATTCTCAGTAGTAACTTCCAGTAAGAAAATAAAGCAGTTTCCAGACAATATTAAAACTGAGTACTGGGATTTACAATTAAAATCATAAAACAAAATATACGGGGACCTGAATATAGTAGTCACTTCTCATGGATTTCCAGCTACTACACAGCCCATGGATTTCGAAGGCAAAAGTGGCCATCATTCTAGGATAAGCAGCAAAGAAAATAAAGTCCCATTAAATGTTACTTGCAAGCTTTATAAGTTGAATATACTCATGCCAATGATGTAAGTTACAATGAGGGGCACCAAGCAAAATTTTACTGAAGACCCCCCATTGTCACAGTGGAGGTGTGCCCCCCCTTCCTGCAGCAGGTTTCCTCTCAAGTAGTGGCAGCAGCAGCAAACTTACTTTATGGTGTTTGATGTGCAGCTCTCCTCTTCTAAGTTCACCACAGACCCGGCGGCTGTTCCCAGCCAGACTGAAGACTCGTGGTGTGACTGTTATCGTGAGAGTTCAGCTCAGTTGGGAACAGCCACCAGGCCGGCAGCAAAGCAAACTTAAAAGAGTAGAGCAGCATGGCAAACATGATAAATTAAGTTTGCTGCGCTGCTGCCACCTCCGCTGTGTGGGCCCCCTTTCTGCCCAGGTCCCCCCACATTGCGGGGGCTGATGGGTGGAATTATGTCACTGACTCACACGTATCAGTCATTCTTACTGTATTCAAAGCATAAACAATAAATAAGTTGGGTACTTCACTGTGTTGCATTTATCCTGGATTTCAGTCTATCGGCATCAGCAGATGGGGAAAAAAAACAGAACAGTCCTTTTCAACCTGAGCTGGATTTCTAACCAAAGACTTGGAGTGGGCTACTCCAGCCAAGGTATTCCAGGCAACTGGGATAGGCTAGGGCCCTAGCTAAGCCTGCATGGGCGGAGACACAGTTTCCCTGCACCACCCTCCTTATGACTGTAACAACTCTGTGTAGATAAAACAAATTTTAACCCAAAACACTTACCTCACTACACAATTTCTTTTGTCCTCTTTCCTCAGCTCTCCATTAGTCTAAAGAAAGGGAACAGAATTGCAGCACCTCCTATGGCAGTTCCAGTCCTGACTGCCAACCTCTCTAACCAAAAGGAAATCAGAAAAGAAAGTAAAAACGTCTCAGCAGTTAAACATCAGTAGCATTCAATATCAGTGGCATTCAGTACCATGTTCCAAAACTTTCAGTGGCATTCAGTACCATGTTCCAAAAATTCCATTTCTTCTTGGTCTCTCCCTCAACAGGTTGAAACTGTCAGTGTCCTGCTCCATACTCTCTGCAGTTAAATCTGTAATAGCTGACTACACATAGGCCAGGTCGACTGGAGGGCACACCCCTCCCTTAACTGGCTCCAAGGAGTACTGAGCACTTTTCCATGGAAACTCCTCCCTCTCAGGCTTGTCTGGGTATATCTTAGGGCTATCCTGTTCTCCTCTTCAGATAAAGTGTTCAGTTGGATTGCCCTGCCCTTTCTTAAAGGGAACTCTGCTATGTCTAGAAGAATTATAGTCAGAATGCCTTTCCTTTTTATCCCCACTTCTGTCAGTGTCAGAGAAACCCTCCCAAGGGCTTGCAGGCTTCCTCCTACTCTCTTGCTCACCACAATATAAAATTGTAAAATCATTTACATTGTCATCAGGTATAAGGCAGTATATTCACTTAGGTCAAGGCCCCAGTCTAAGCATGATTCTGCAGCTGCGGTAAGGGTCACACATATCGGCCCTTGCTGTGGAATTGGCTGGTCCCTTTAGAATTGCTGTGGTATACCAAGGGCCAGACTGAAGATGCAGTGGTGATGGCAGCAGGCAGCTATAGCAAAGGAAGCCCTTATTCTTGGGTTTTACCCCTCTACCTCAGTCATTTTCACATACCACCTAGGGGCTAGGAGGAGGACAGCAACAATATAATGCATCAAGTAGCAGCGACAGGATAGCAATAGAAAAGAAGAAATGCATTTCTCAAGCTGAGACCCTACCCACTTCTTCTAGAAAAGTGGCAGGTGAGCTACCCCAGTCCCATAGAGGAGATGGGATGGTGTCTGGCATCACTGCCCTGGGCCAAGCAGTAGACAGCATAGATGCTAGTGACACGGTGCATCATGAAAATGATTGCCTGGATGACCAGCTACTGCTGGTATTTACGAATGTGGGGTTTAAGAGGCTATTTTATCTCTTAGCCCCCAGTTACCAAGTACCCTTCAGGACAGCCTTTAGTAAGTAGCTGGTCCCTGGCCTGTAAATTCAGTGCTGTGCACAGCTAGTCAAGGCAAACGATAGTGGGGTAGTTAAAATGTCACACCAGCTTCCCTTCCCTTTCTCTTCTGGGATATTGGTGGAAGCTGGATAAGGACACATCAGGAGAGCTGTGCTGCACACCCAGGTGATGGATGACAGATTACCTCAGCCCATATTTTGGCAGAAATGAGGGCAATAATAGAGGACTGGAAGCTAGGCCTGAGAGAGAGAACAATGCTTTCTGGCTATTTTGTAACAGACGGCAGGAAGAACGTTGTTAGGGCAGTGAAAGAGGAATGCTTTCAGTGGCATCTGCTCAGGGCCTTCAGAGGATTCACTGAATCCCCAGCCCTGTCAAGTCATGTGCTAGTTTTTTTCACTTACGTCGGCACAGCCATGGTTTAGCAGGCACAGAAAAGCTAAAGTGAAGAGAGCTGCATTTTTCATAAAACCAAATAAGAGAATTCGGTTACTAGATGTGCTTGAAAAAGTAAGAATTCCTACAGCAGCTAACATGCGGTGGAATTATAGTTCATGGATTGTTAATATTGTGAAAGAGAATAAAAAATAATTCCTTGAACTATTTGAAGATATAGGGTGCTATTTTAAAAGTGCTATTAGCGATTCACAGAGAAATCCCCGGAGCCATTTTAGAAGCTGGGTCTGTGGACATCTCAGGACGTCCATGTCTGAACGGGGGCATGGCGGAGACATGGTTGGGGCAGTCCTAGGAACCTGGCTGTTCCCACCTAATCTCAGAAATGGCCTGGACATCCTGAATTCCATCTAAAATTACACCTGCCCCAGGCACACACACGCATCTGAAAAGTGCTTGCTTTGTCAGGTGAATGTCTGGAAGGTGTAGAGAAGGAACTAAACTAATACCAACAAACACTGATGATGAATGAGGGCTCATGTTTTCACTTTGCCGAGACACTGGACATCCCCTTATGCTAGCTTGCCTAAGATAGATGCTCCTGACACAAGCATCCCTACTGGGAACATCTATGCAGCCATCCGCGCGCATATCCAGGTCGGAGACATCCATGTTCCTGAAATCAGCCGGAGACATAGACATCCCTGGCATTTTTCTGCATGTTCTGCCCTGGTGTCCCCAATTAAACTTGGATGTTCTTTCTAAAATGCCCCTCATAACGCTCAAGAATGGGATAGTGAAATAGTATCTGCAGCAAGAAGTTTGCATTACAGACTCAATGATTTGGAATTTTCCTTCTTGTTGACAATTTTTGTTGCAGCATTTGCTCACACACATGCCTTATTTTCAATATTAGAAGCAAAATGATTTGATATTTCATATTGCCAATAAAAGATAAAGAAGCAGAAGAATTCCTAATCAGTCAGAGAGAAAATTTTCAGGAAATATATTAGACCTTGGAAGAGGATATGAGCCCTCCAAAAAAAAACAAAGTTTAGGAGATAAGATTAAAGCTAATATCCACTACAAACACCTGTTCTATGAAATCATTGATTGCTTGTTACTCCAACTGAGAGAGAGGGTTTCGGACATGATTTATCTGAAATTTGTAGCTCTTTTGGATCCTTCAAAATTTATAACACCTGCTCAAGCTTTTCCCAGAGGATGCATTCTCCTCTTTGAATGAAACTTACAGTCGACATTTTGACTTTGTAAAGCTTAAAAATGAGTTGACAGTGATGTATACATCTTCAGAGTTCCATAAGAAATATCCACATGAAATCCATAAACTACAAAGAGATAGCAGTCTCTGTTCAGTAGGCTTCAGTGAAGCTTTCAAACTACTTATACTTATTCTTACAATTCCAAGCACTACAGCTACAGTGGAAAGATCTTTTTTTGCTTTGAAAAGAATAAAACACCACTGTAGGAATACAACAAGATGGGAGAGACTTTCATCTTTAGCAATACTATCAATTGAAAAAGGGCTGCTCCCGATTTTAAAGTCAAATAAAAAATTATATGATGACTTCACTGAGCATTAAAACTCTATCCTCCTTAAAAAAGAAAGGACGATAGAGTTTCAACTTAAATAACCATTACATCCTCTGGAAAGTTCTTAACTGTACCCTGGTGGATCATCAGTTCATCCCAAAACAAAAGCGACTAAGCTCATCCTGTTAATTGCTCCTGCTTCAAGTGTGAAGGCCATGTTTTATGGATGTTTCAGGCAGCTGAGCTGTGCCATCAGTTCCTCAGCCCAAACCAAAAGTGACTGAGAACATTATTAACTGTCCTTCACTTCAGATTCAGGAGAAGGAATAGGTGGCAAGGCAAGGCAAAGCAGTGTTAAACTTTGTTGCTTCCACCTTGGAGGTCAACTCTTTGCTGCTCTTGGCTTTTGCATCTGTCTTTGGGTAGAGATGACAACTTGCTGCTTCATCACTGAGATACCACATAAAGGCGGCCATTGCTCACAGCATTTTTCCATGGAATTTGAAGGTGTGCCCCACCAACACATGATATCAGTCTGCATCTAATTCTAAAGGACAGATCTCGGACAGGTGGTGGCGATAACAGGATTTCCATTTCTTCACACCAACATAAAAACCAAAAAAGAGATGTGGCAGTATAGACCCACATAATTTCAGCAAATGTTTTAACTTACTAGCAGAAAAAGACCAAGGCATGACTTTATTCGTCTCATGTTAACTTTGGTTGACGTTACAAATGGTGCTAATATTTAGCATGTCTATTAAATCCCCCTACTACAGGGGGCATTTATCATATCCAATACTTGGCATATTTGCTACACCTAGTAGTAAGACACTCTCTAGGCCTGGGGGGCAAGGAAAGCAGCAGGATATTTCAACTGAACTTGAAGGGTGGGTATAACTTGAATGACAAGCAGGAAGAGCAGAAGCACCTTTGGGGACAATATTTAGCTTCCTAGAGTCTGGGTGTTCCCTAAAAGATCACTGATCTTTTTGATAATAATGAAATCAAAGTTGTCCATTATTTTTTATCTATGCTATCTAATATAAACCGCTTTGCTGTGTATGGTCACCCATGACCATGTCAACTATTCCTATAATGTCAACATACTGTAAATATTAACCTCACATGTTCCTTTGTTATTACCTGATTATAGTTTATAGTTTTATTACATTAACAAGTTCTTTATGATAATCTTCTAATTGTTCAATGAAAATCTCGTCATGTTCCAATAATAAGACACTTAAGGATATGTTTACTAAGCAGGGGTAGTGGCCTCCATGCGATATCGGAGCCGCAGCCCCATTGAATTCAATGGGGCCACAGCTCCTATATCGCAAGGAAGCCGCTACTACTGCTTAGTAAACATACCCCTTAATTATTAAACGCTTTCCTAACAAGGGCTCTACAGATCAACCAACAGTAAGGATTCGAGGGTTTATTTTATTATATTAAATTGCTAGCTCTCTGACTGGGAGCTCTTAAAAGGGTTTTTTGTATATTTTTAAAGCAAGGTTACTTTCTTTTTGGTGCTTTAGTGGAACTTTCCTTGAGCACAGTAGGTTGCTGAACTCTAGTAACCTCCTCAGTTTTACGAACTGCTAACACCTAATCAGGTGTTAGTTCCCTACCTACCCACCCCGACTCCCACCCACCCCTAGTGAGCAGTCTTGCTTTATAGGGCACCTCCCCATTTAACAAATCACAGAGAATTGGACCAGCACATTTTGAATATAATTAAAGAGATTTAACTGCTTTATCTTTGAAAGGACAGCTGGGAAACCGGCTGGTACTTAGTAGATCTCTCTCTTTTGCTTTAACAGATACCTAAGCTCCACGAACAGAACAATGGCTGGGAAAAATCATATCGCTAAAGCTGTTGCCCCCGTTACAGCATCTGCCTCGGTCCAGACAGAGGTCCTAATGCCAGCTGAAGGACTTGTTCCATGTGCAGGGTGCCTGCATGCTGAAGCTCTGAGGAAACAAGTGGGGGAACTCGGAGAGGAGGTGGCGAGGCTGAGGAGCATTCAAGACAGTGAGAAGTACATTGATGAGATGCTTCTTGCAGCAACCAAGCTCTCCAGCGCAGGAGAAGATGGGTGCCAACAGATGTCGATGGTTGGACACAAGTCACCAGGGCCTGCAAAATCACCAATCCAACTTCTCCAGCGCTTGAATTGAAGAACCATTATGCAGCCCTGGAAGTGGAGGAGGTGAAAGCATCCCTGGAAAGGGAAGAACCAGAGCTCAAGTACCCCAAAGTTGCAGAATCAGTGACCAGAAGGAAACTAAAGGTAGTGATTGTTGGAGACTCTCTTCTGAGGGGTACTGAGGCGTCCATCTGCCGACCAGACTTGATGTCCAGAGAGGTATGCTGTCTGCCTGGTGCCAAAATCCAAGATGTTATGGAGAGTTTGCCGAGACTCATCAAGCCCACTAACTAGTACCCAATGTTGCTAATCCATGTTGGAACAAATGATACTGCCAGGTATACCTCGGAACGTATCAAAAGTGACTTCATGGCTCTAGGACAGAGGGTGAAGCAGTTAGGTGCACAGGTGGTGTTCTCTTCAATCCTCCCTGTTGAGGGTAAAGGCCAAGGCAGAGAGGTTCGCATCCTGGAGATGAATGCATGGCTGCGTGGATGGTGTCATCAAGTGCGTTTTCGTTTCCTAGACCATGGGATGCTGTTCCAAGGTTTGCAGAGCAGAGATGGCATCTATCTGTCCAAGAAAGGTCAACGCGTCTTCGGTAGTAGACTGGCTAATCTACTGAAGAGGACTTTAAACTAGATTCGTTGGGGATGGGTGAAGAAAGCCCCCAGGTAAATGAAAGCCCCCAGGTAGGTGATACATTAAATACCTTTATGGAAATGGGTAACAGAGGTAACATATGGAAAGCAGAGTGTATAAATGCCCATAGCATGGGAAATAAGATCCCTGATGTTGAAGCTTTGGTGGGAGTGGCTGACTTGGATTTAGTGGCAGTTACAGAAACATGGTTCACAGAAAACTATGATTGGGATGAAACTATACCTGGCTATACTTCATTCAGAAAGGACAGGGTAGAAAGAAGGGGAGGAGGAGTGGCACTATATGTAAAAACTACTATTAAAGCTTTGGAATTACAGAGCTTTAAAGGGAGAGAGGAGGCATTGTGGGTTAAACTAGAAAGAGCAAAAGAGAAATCTATTTGCATTGGTGTGATATACAGACTTCCCTCACAAGAGGTAGAGGTGGACAGAGAGTTAATTGAAGACATACACAGCATTGCTAGGAAAGGGGAAGTGCTACTGATTGGAGATTTCAATATGCCAGATGTTGATTGACACATTCCTGCTGCAGTATCATCTAGAAGTAAGGAGATCCTGGATTCCCTACAGGGAGAACTATTCAGGCAATTGGTAATAGACCCCACACGTGAAGGGACCATACTGGACTTGGTGCTTACTGTGATGAGGAAGGCACTGGTGAGCCTGCAGAGTTAGAGAAAATCAGTGGTTGTACCTTTAAAAACATTCCAGCAGTGCACAGGCTTCAGAGCAACCTTAGAGTTTCTGAGGCTAGGCTGCCATACCCAAGCTCTGCTGATGGAGTAGCAGGCTTGGAGCATGATTATGAACACCTGCTAAGGCAGAGAGAAACGCTACCCAGGAAGCACCTTTATAAACCCTGCTTAGGGAAAAGCAGAGGGGAGAAGAGCTGCTCAGGAGGAAAAGGTTGCTCAGAAGAGAAGAGCAGAGAAAGCAAACACTCAACGAGAGAGTCCAGGAAGACAGATTCAGAGACGGACTCAGAGCAGAACTGAAAATTGAGCTGGAAGTTCCCAGAAAGAAAGTTCCAAGCAGAGGAAAGAAGAAGGACCTGGAAAGAGTCTGGCACAAAGGAAACCAGGCAAGAGCTGCTCAGACGGAGAGAGCAGGGCAGGTTCCAAACTTCTGTTCCTGACCAAGAGGTTCACAACACTCAGAGGTGGGTGCCTAGGTTTCAAACCAGGAGGCAGAAGAACCCACCTTCCAACAGAGAGCCGTGGTTAAACCTCAGAGAGGAACTGGGGCAAGAGAACCAAAGAAAGATATCCAGTAATACAGTTCTCCATATTCCTTACCGGGTAGAGAGGTCGTGGAGGGTGTTACAGGAATCCTCAGCAAGAATTCCACCAGAGGCAGGTCATGAGGGCTCAGTGCAGGATATTATAATTCTAGAGCAGGAAGAAATGCAAGTGGAGTATAATGAACCAGACCCCTTGATTACTGAGCTGCCAATGGACTGTTCTTTGTGTCGTGCAGAGGCTACTGAATCCTTGGTTAAGGAGTAGCAGCCTGAGTAAATGCTTTTGGGAAAAAGCACTACCAAGCAAACTTAACCTTGCTAAGGTAGGAACCAGGTTAAGTAAGACAAGCTTGCACAACACTGTATATTATCTCACTAAGCAAGCAGAAAGACATTCTTTACTTTGCTGAACCTAAGAAGCTGTACTTTTGATTTGCCTGTTTTGATTGACGAAACGTCTGCGTCTGTTTAATGCCTTTGAGAAGTTACTCAGCTTAAGGATGTAAATATTTTCTGTACTTTTTGTCCTGGAGGAAATATCCAGATACTTTGCGTTTGAACCTTATTTGTGCATATTTTGGGGAAATAAACTGTGTCATGTTTGCCTTCACTCGATGTCTCCATGACTATCCTTTTTAAGAGGGAAACTACAACTCCCAGAGGGCACTGCTCCTGAAGGAAATAGTTTGCAAACCCTTTAAAGAGGACTAAAATGGCAACCCTAATCCCCTAAGCACGTGGCTGGGGATAGGGACACGTGACAACTGGTGTAGTTGTTGTATCTTTTTCACACCTGTATCAGGATTTTTGAGAAAAAAATCACTTCAGGATATACGCTGCAGAAATAAAACTCCAAGCTACTGAGCGGTGCGGAGGTACCCAGAGTGGAGGATCACTGTCAAGGTCAGACGAAACACTGGGAGGATCAGTGAGACCTATACCTTTTCAAGGCATGAGTCTACGCCTACCTCAGGTAATGGGTAATTAGGCGTGAGATAAAAGGGATTTGAGTACAAAAGGTGCAAGAATCCATGTGCGGAAGTTACTGAAACTTGCAGTAGTGGGTGGTACTGCACTTGGTTTTGTTTGTCTCTTCCTTTTTCCCTACAGAAGCCGCTGTAATGGAGCAGGGGGACGTATTGAAGTGGATGGCATCCCAATTTGAAAAACAGAGGGAAATGGCATATCTGGCTCAGGAGCAAGCTACAGCCGCACTACGTGCACAGCAGAAGCTGGTACTAGAACTGATGGAGGCGTGGCTGGCTAAGCAGAAAGCGACCGAGGAAGCAGCACCAGCTCCTCCAGGTTTTGCAGAGACACACACTATCTGTGGGATAGGACCACAAACTGGTGGGACACTTACCTTTGGGAAACTGTCTGAAAATGATGATTTAGATGACGTTTTAGAGTCTTTTTGATTGGGTTGCGCACACTGTGGGATGGCCTAAAGAGCAATGGGCTGTACGCCTGGCAACAACTCTCACTGGAGAGGCGTTGGCTGCATACAGAGCCATGCCTGCAGCGCTTGCCACAAATTATGAGGAATTAAAAAAGGCTATCAGAGATCACCTAGGTCTAACCCCGATGGTCTACCATTGCATGTTAAGAGCGACCAAGTTAAAAGTTGGTGAGACACCAAAAGCTCTCTGTCAAAGGATCAGAAGCTTGGTAATGAAATGGTTGATTCCAGAAGGGAAAACTCTAGAAACAGTCTTAGATACTGTTGTATTAGAACAATTTATGACCGCAGTTCCAGAGGAGGCTAAAACCTTTCTGATCTTGCAAAACTGCCAGACTACGGAGGAAGCCACCCAGCTGACCGAGCGCTATCTGGAAGCACAGTTGGACGGACATACAAAAGTTTGCACTCCAAAATTGGCAGCCAAGGCTAGTTTTGAAACAACAGAAAGGAGGCCAAGGTCAATGAGTGAATGCGAAAAATTTTGTATACCCTTGCAGAAAAGTAACTATGAGAAAAGAAAATGTTTCAGATGTGGTAATATAGGACACCTACAAAAACAATGTAAGGCACGTATAGCACTGATGACTGCTATTGAGAAAGATACAAGGGAGGGTTTCCTCTTGAATGTAGAAGTTCAAGGCGTTGATACAAAAGCTTTACTTGACTCCGGCGCCGACCAGAGCATGATTTCTTAGAAACTCTGGCAAGCCATAGAATCTCAGAGTGAGGCAGTCCTGAGCAGACCTGAGGGAAAAGTCAGGATTAGATGTATCCACGGGGCATCATCTTTTTATCCTATGTATAATCTGGTAGTAAAAGGGTTAGGGATACAAAAAAAAATCCTGATAGTTGTAGTCCCAAGGTTGCCACATGACCTGGTGTTGGGCAGGGATTGGCCCCAATTCCAAAAGGGATTGGAAAAGGACTTACAGCAAAAAGTGGGTCTGGTCTCTACACACTCTCAGTCAGAAGCCCTGAACAAAAAGGATGAACCCCCAGATGAATCTTTGAGAGAGTTACCGTCACATGATGATCTAATTGCTTCCCCTTCCAACAGGAGTAGAAAAGGAAAAGCAGAGAAATGCCATGAAAGGCAATGCAGGTCTCAAAGGAGAGCTGATTTGGAGGCTGGACAAGGATTGCCTTGGGTCCCAGCCGAGTTAGTAGAGAAGTTCCTGTCCTTCCCCAAGGAGCAGCAAGCAGATCCCACGCTTATACGGGCATTTGAACACGCTCAGGAGGAAAGGGATGTCCTTCCAAGATTCCTCCTAGAGAAGGGAGTGCTGTACAGGGAGAGCCTGGATCCCCAGGCAGGGACCGTCCGTAAGCAGCTGGTGGTGCCCAGCTCTTTTAAGACGTTGATATTAAGGCTTGCGCACGATCATCCGGTAGGAGGTCATAAAGGCATACAGGGGACTCTAGATCAGATACTAACCCGTTTTTATTGGCCGGGCGTATTCAAAGAAACCTCACGATTTTGTGAGTCTTGCCCGTTGTGTCAGAGAGTTACCTCAGCCCATCCACCCGGGGTGCCCATGCTCCCAATACCATTGATATCGGAACCTATTCGTAGAATTGCTATGAAATAGTGGGACCTCTGATAAAGACACCCCGAGGTTTCCAATATATACTGGTTATAGTGGATCAAGCCACTAGGTTCCCTTGGGCCATTCCCTTAAGGAATATATCGGCAAAAACTATAGCGCTAGAGGTAATAAAGCTATTCTGTGAGGTGGGTTTTCCCCAGGAGGTGCTAACAGACTGGGGCAGTAATTTTATGTCCAAATATTTAGCCCAAGTGTGGGACGCCTTTGGAATACAACATGTAAGGACAGCTGCCTATCACCCTTAGTCCAATGGACTGGTGGAGAGGCAAAACCAAACATTGAAACAAATGCTGAGGCGAGGCCTGGATGGTAATATGGCTCAGTGGGATACTATGCTTCCCATTGTCCTGTATGCCAGCCGAGAGAGGACACAATCATCTTTGGGAGCCTCTCCTTATGAATTAATGTATGGGCGGGCTCCACGAGGAATTCTAGATATATTAAGGGAACAATGGGTTGAGCCTGAAATAGAAGTAACTGAGGTACCCCATTTTCTGCAGGATTTAAGGGGACGGTTGCATAGAACCTCCCAGGTAGCAGAGGGAAACCTAAGAGCCAGTCAGGTATGCCAGAAGAAGTATTACGATAAGGGTACGAAACCTCGCCAACTCGCGGTAGGCGAAAACGTTATAGTAATGGTTGCAGGGGCCACTCCAAAATTTGAGGGCCAGTGGAAAGGACCATATAAAGTGGTCAAGCAAGTTGGACCAGAATCATATGCAGTAGAGAGCAAGAGGGGCCACCAACAGGTTTACCATATCAATGTTCTCAGACCCTGGCATGAACGAATAGCATTAGGCAATCTAGCAAAAGTAGAGCATAAGGCAGGAGCTTGGCAGCAAAATGCTGGTACCCGGTCAAGAATTACGAGCTGTGCGGGTGAAAAATCGCCAGCCCGTAATATCTTAAAGGGGGGGATATGTGATGAGGAAGGCACTGGTGAGCCTGCAGAGTTAGAGAAAATCAGTGATTGTACCTTTAAAAACATTGCAGCAGTGCACAGGCTTCAGAGCAAGCTTAGAGTTTCTAAGGCTAGGCTGCCAAACCCAAGCTCTACTGATGGAGTAGCAGGCTTGGAGCCTGATTATGAACACCTGTTAAGGCAGAGAGAAATGCTGCCCAGGAAGCAGCTTTATAAACCCTGCTTAGGGAAAAGCTGAGGGGAGAAGAGCTGCTCAGGAGAAAAAGGTTGCTCAGAAGGGAAGAGCAGAGCAAGCAAACACTCAAGGAGAGAGTCCAGGAAGACAGAGTCAGAGACGAACTGAGAGCAGGACTGGATATTGAGCTGGAAGTTCCCAGAAAGAAAGTTCCAAGCAGAGGAAAGAAGAAGGACCTGGAAAGAGTCTGGCACAAGGGAAACCAGGCAAGAGCTGCTCAGAGGGAGAGAGCAGGGCAGGTTCCAAACTTCTGTTCCTGACCAAGAGGTTCACAACACTCAGAGGTGGGTGCCTAGGTTTCAAACCAGGAGGCAGAAGAACCCACCCTCCAACAGAGAGCCGTGGTTAAACCTCAGAGAGGAACTGGGGCAAGAGAACCAAAGAAAGATATCCAGTAATACAGTTCTCCATATTCCTTACTGGGTAGAGAGGTCCTGGAGGGAGTTACAGGAATCCTCAGCAAGAATTCCACCAGAGGCAGGTCATGAGGACTCTGTGCAGGATATTATAATTTCAGAGCAGGAGGAAATGCAAGTGGAGTATAATGAACCAGACCCCTTGATTACTGAGCTGCCAATGGACTGTTCTTTGTGTCGTACAGAGGCTACTGAATCCTTGGTTAAGGAGTAGCAGCCTGAGTAAATGCTCTTGGGAAAAAGCACTAGCAAGAAAACTTAACCTTGCTAAGGTAGGAACCAGGTTAAGTAAGACAAGCTTGCACAGCACTGTATATTATCTCACTAAGGAAGCAGAAAGACATTCTTTACTTTACTGAACCTAAGAAGCTGTACTTTTGATTTGTCTGTTTTGATTGACGAAACGTCTGTGTCTGTTTAATGCCTTTGAGAAGTTACTCAGCTTAAGGATGTAAATATTTTCTGTACTTTTTGTCCTGGAGGAAATATCCAGATACTTTGCGTTTGAACCTTATTTGTGCATATTTTGGGGAAATAAACTGTGTCATGTTTGCCTTCACTCGATGTCTCCATGACTATCCTTTTTAAGAGGGAAACTACAACTCCCAGAGGGCACTGCTCCTGAAGGAAATAGTTTGCAAACCCTTTAAAGAGGACTAAAATGGCAACCCTAATCCCCTAAGCACGTGGCTGGGGATAGGGACACGTGTCGACATTACCAATGGTGAAAGTGTTTCTGATGTTGTAGTGGGAGATCATTTTGCATCCAGTGATCACCAGATGGTGTGGTTCAGTATTAGGACTAGGACTGTTAGAATCCATTCAAAGTTGAGGATCTTAAACTTTAGGAAGACTAACTTTGCGAAGATGGGCCAATACCTCAGGGAGTCGTTAGCGGGATGGGAACAGCTGAGGGATGTAGAAAAACAGTGGGCAAAACTGAAAGGGGATATTTTAAGGGCAACCAAACTTTTTGTTAAAATGCAAAATAAAGGTAAAAGGAAAAGGAGACCGCTATGGTTTTCGAAAGAAGTAGCTGAAAAAGTGAAGAAAAAGAGGGAGGCCTTCATGAAAAACAAGAGATCACAGAGAGAGGAAGACAGGCATCTGTATTTGGAAAAACTTAGAGAAGCTAGCAAAGTAGTCAAGAAGGCAAAGATTCAAAAGGAGGAGGAAATAGCCAATGCAATAAAATGGGGGGGTTAAGACATTTTTCAGATATATTAGTGAGAAGAGAAAGGGCAAAAGTGGTATTGTCAGACTCAAGAGTGCAGGGGAGGAATATGTAGAAGCTGATAAGGGTAAAGCGGAATTGCTTAACAAATATTTTTGTTCTGTGTTCACAGATGAAGAACCAGCAGCAGGACCTCAGAAAACACCCACAAATAGGAACAGAAGTGAGGGACATCTTGAACAATTTTCAGAAGACTGTGTTCGTGAGAAACTAGCTCAACTTAAAGTAGACAAAGCGATGGGACCGGATGGGATAAACCCTAGAATACTGAGGGAACTTGGGGACGTTCTAGCAGCTCTACTGACTGACCTTTTCAATGCCTCGTTGGAGTCGGGAGTGGTGCCAAAGGACTGGAGAGAGGCTCATGTGGTGCCTTTACACAAAAGCGGAAGTAAGGATGTGGTTGAAAACTATAGGCCGGTTAGTTTAACTTCGGTGGTGAGTAAATTATTGGAAACGCTGCTGAAAGAGAAAATAGTGAGGTTTCTGGAGTCCAGCGGATTACAGGATCCGAGGCAGCATGGATTCACCAGAGGCAGGTCTTGTCAGACAAATCTGATTGATTTCTTTGACTGGGTGACCAGGGAGTTTGACCGAGGGAGAGCCCTAGATGTGGTGTATTTAGATTTCAGTAAAGCCTTTGACACTGTTCCTCACAGGCGACTTATAAACAAACTGAGCACCTTAGGGATGGACCCTAAAGTTACTGCTTGGGTTAGAAATTGGTTGGGTGGGAGGCGACAAAGAGTACAAGTAAACGGAGCTCACTCTGAGGAGAAGGATGTTACCAGTGGTGTGCCCCAGGATCTGTCCTTGGTCCGATTCTTTTTAACATCTTTGTTAGTGATATAGCGGAAGGGCTGTCGGGTAAGATTTGCATCTTTGCGGATGATACCAAAATCTGCAATAGAGTAGACACCCAGGAAGGTGTAGATAAAATGAGGAGGGATCTAGCTAAGCTTGAAGAATGGTCTAGAATTTGGCAGCTGTGATTTAATGTTAAAAAATGTAAGGTCATGCATTTGGGCTGCAGCAATCCAAGGGAGCAATATAGTATAGGGGGTGAAGTACTTTTGTCCACTAAAGAAGAGCGGGACCTAGGTGTGGTTGTGTCTGAAGATCTTAAAGTAGCTAAACAGGTAGAAAAGGCGACAGCAAAAGCTAAAAGGATGCTTGGGTGCATACGGAGAGGAATGGCTAGCAGAAAAAAGGAGATGATATTGCCTCTGTATAAGTCTTTGGTGCGACCTCATTTGGAGTATAGTGTGATGGAGTCAGTGCAGAGGGTGGCTACTAAAATGATTAGTGGTCTTCATTATAAAGCATATGAGGACAGACTGAAGGATCTTAATATGTACACCTTAGAGGAAAGGCAGGATAGAGGTGATATGATTGAGATGGTTAAATACCTCCATGGCATAAATGTTCAGGTAGAGAGCCTCTTTCAATTGAAAGCAAGTTCTGCTACAAGGGGACATGGGACGAGGGTGAAGGGAGATAGATTCAGGAGTGATATGCGGAAATATTTCTTTATGGAAAGAGTAGTGGATCCGTGGAATAGTCTCCCAGTGGAGGTGGTAGAGATGAAGACAGTAACTGAATTCAAAAAAGCATGGGACAAACACAGAGGATCTCTAAAGGTAAAAAGGGGACTGTTGTAGTTGTTGATATGGAAGGACAGACTAGATAGGCCATGTGGTCTTTTTCTGTCATCATATTTCTATGTTTTTATGTTTCTATTATTCTTTGTAAGCCACCTTGGCTATAAGATAAGGTGGGATATAAAAAAAAGTCAAATAAATAAATAAAATAATAAACTAAGCCAAAGCTAAACTTTTGCACCAGCTCATTCGGGGTGTTGGCTCCAGGTAAAAATCTACCCTGATGCTGGAGAGGGACTCCATTAGATGTTATCGGATATTGAAATCAGTATTCTAGCCCTTTAGGTCATCAGGATTGGACAAGCTTGACTCAGGTCATAGAAGCCCTTCAAGTATGCTATGTTGTTGTTGTTGTTGTTGTTAAGTGTCGTCGAGTCGGTGTCGACTCATGGTGACCCTCTGGATAGTTGTCCTAAATTGTGTTCGGTCTTCAGTCAGGCGGCTCATTGTTGACAGACTGGTATCCGTAGCTGCTGTTATTGTATCAATCCATCTCATTGCTGGCCTTCCTCTTTTGCATTGACCTTCTATCTTGCCAAGCATGGTATCTTTCTCTAATGATCTCTCTGTTCGCATGATTTGTCCAAAGTATGAAAGTCGAAGTCTTGTCATCTGAGCTTCTAAAGAAAGCTTAGGTTTGATCTGCTCTAGTACTGACTGGTTTGTTCTTCGGACAGTCCATGGTATACACAGTATTCGCTGCCAGCACCATAATTCAAAGGCATCAATTTTCTTCCTGTCTGTCTTTTTCACTGTCCAGTTTTCACATCCATATGATGTTATTGAAAATACCATGGCTTGAACAAGTCAAATCTTTGCATGGAGAGAGACATCTCTGCTCTTGAGTATCTTGTCTAGGTCTTTAATAGCCATTCTGCCAAGATCGATGCATTGTCAGATTTCTTGACTGCTTGTCGCTTCTTTATTGATAGTTGATCCAAGTAGGTTAAAGTTGTTCACGATTTCAATTTCTTCTCTTTCAACGATGAACCTGTTGATATTGCCAGTTGTCATGATCTTTGTTTTCTTTACATTAAGGTGCAGGCCCATTTTGAGACTATGGGGCATGTTTACTAAACATTCCTAACGTGCGGGGCCGTGCTAGTGTGCCTGTGCCATATAAGGAGTGGGCGGTTCAGGCAGAAAATAGAAAAAAAACGGTAGTAAGCAACCGGATGTGTGTGCGTCGCGCTAATGTGCGGGGGTCGACATTAGCGCGTGGAAAGGCAAAGTGGCACGCTGCTGAGTATACAAAACAACAGAGCCGTGGTACAACGGTGAAGACACTGACCAATGGTGCAGGGGCCATGGGTTCAATCCCCCAGTGTGCGCAACGACAAAGGTCAGCTGAGGCAGTAATTGTAATGATTAACATTGTTTTAGGAGGCAAATTAATTTGGAACGGCATAAGGCGGCGCACAGTTATTTTTGGGCGGCAGAAGGCGGCGCACAGTTATTTTTGGGCAGCAGAAGGCGGCGCACTGGTCCCCTTGGGCGGCAGAAGGCGGCGCGCTGATAGGCACAAGGCGGCGCGCTGATGCACAAGCACAGGAACAGAGCCACAGCACAATGGTTTCAACACTGACCAATGGTGCAGGGATCAGGGGTTCAACACCACACAATGCCCAGTGAAAAATGCCTGCTGAGGCAGTATGTATTATGCTGTAGGAGGCTGTATAAATTTATTTTGTTATCACTACTAGCAAACGCACTCTCCCAGCATGTTAACATACGGCGGCCCATAAGGCACATGTTACAGTGCACTGTTCGCCAAGGCACCCTTGAATGACCCCTATGGGGCAGCATGTATGTTGCGACACAGGATAATGTATAGTGCACCCTATAGGGATGGCAACCATAAGGTGGCCTACAGGGCGCCCTATGAAGCACCCTCAGAGGCACCTAATGGGTATAGTAAGCTGAGGGTGGTCTTGCCGGCATAGACATACGTACAGTAAATAAAAATAAAGCTGTGGACAGCCCTACCAAAGGGCCCCACTGTGGGTTTGAACCCATGACCTCTGGCTGTACAGGCAGTGATGTAACCATTGCGCTACAGCTCCATAGCTGTAAGCAGGCCCCTGGCTGGCTGCAGATAGCCTACACGTCACCTCACAGACAGTCTGCTGGTGTCAACAGGATAGGGTTAGGCCACCCGTACCCATGATGCACTGCACATGCAAATTAGCTGTCCGCAGATGGACACAAGATGGGGAATGCACCCCCACAGCACCTCTGCCCTGTTGGGGGAAGTGACCGGGTGCACCCACACAGCACCTTGGCCTAGTAGGGGGCACTGACCGGGTGTTTTACTGGCACAGAGTAGCCACACACCGTTACATCGTGCGGGTACTGTGCTCACCCTGAGTGTGCAATGAGGTGGCCAGGACCAGGTCAACAACACCTGCCATGGCTGCTGGAGGCCAAGCGGGCGTTCCAAAGCAGTGTTAATGTGTAAGATAGTTAGTTTCTGCACAAACGCCATGGATATCCCTGTCTGCCGCCATCAGGCACCACCCCCCCCCAGCGGCAAACATGGTCCCCATCAAGGGATCCACACTCTACCTTCCTGCAAAGGTGGCAGTAGAGGGCAACATCAACCCCAGTCCTGCTGAGGAACACCACCACCCCCCCCAGGCAGGCAGCTCTATACACAGCCATAACACAATAGCAGACAGACATAAGCCCAGGGTATGGTAAGCTGCACTCCACCACCAGATATTCCCCTGCAGCAAGCCAACAGCCACTGCACCCTGCAAGCCATTATAGCAAGACATTTACCAGCTACAAACAGTCTGCTGGTTAGTCCATAGTGCATGTTCCCAATGGAGATGCATGCACCCAGAACTGGGCTGTCTGCATACACAGCAAGCAGATAGATCAGTGACTGGGCCCCAAAGAGAAACCCATATCTACCACATGAGAGAACTACTATACAGCACTATGGGGGGGGCCTAGCCATGCTGTGGTCACTGAACAGTCAGGGTGAGCGTGATCCCCCAGAAGGACATGCTTTGGCCACCCTGTCTGTGTAGGTGGTGGCCGGACACTACAATATCCCAGCCAATGTCCCTGCCAGGGCCCTATGCCCAGTGCAGATGCATCCTGGGCACGCCACCCTGCCCTGGCTATACCCATGGTACCATGCACCTCATTATGCACATTGACTGGCCAATACTGGCAACAGTGCTGGCAGTGCGGGCTGTTGAAGGGGCTTGCAGCCAACACCCACTGTATAGACAGACACACACTTCCACACCTCTGCCATCATGGTGCTACGATTGAGGGGGTAAGTAGCCTTGCCCACCAAACCGGTCCTGAGCACGGCAAGGCATGGATATGGTACGCATTACAGCTGGTGGTCACTCCCCAGGGTGGTAAGCACCGTCAGAGGCCAGGCCTGGAGCATGCCCCGCAAACACCTAACAGATTGTTTGGATGGGGTCAACTAGAAGTATGTACGTAACGTATGGATAACTGCCTGCCTGTGCTCCTAGCAAACGTCTCCGAGCTGTGTACCGTATACCTCAGGTGTAGGGTGACATTGGTAAGTTATGCAAGTGCTCGTTTTGGGTGCTGCATGCACGGTCCAATGTTCTGCCTTTCCAGGAGACATTGGCCAATGGGGCCTGTGGGTGTGGGTGTGTCTGCCCTTGATGGCTGCTGCTTTACGGTACAGATTCCCAACTCCAGTCCAGGTTTGCATCACACTGTTTGGGTTTTCCTGCTATCCCTCATGAATATGCATGGGCTACATCTACATGCCATGGGGGTGGTGCATAGATATACAGCACAGGCATATGTATGAGTGTCAGCATGGAACTTGACTGGTGTGTGGCCCACCAGGACTGCATTTGGGTGATTCTGCTCTAGGTACTGCCCCTGTTCATGGTGTCTGTGCTCAGTGGGGTAAAAGATAGATGTCTTACCATTGCATATGTCCCCGCCATGAAAGGTGTGTCCTTACTATCACTGTTTAGTTGTGGGAAAAATATGTGGGCAGGATTGGCAGTAGCCCCAGCTGGGCTTTGAACCTGTGACCTTCTGTTCTTGTATGCACTGTCTGTGTGCACTGCACCACTGTGTAGCCACAGATTGGTTGGATTCCCTGGACTGTCCATGACTGTGGATCCGGCAGGACCTGTCTGTTGCAGTGGACTGTGCCAGCCTGCACATGGCTAGGCCTCTGTCTTCTGTGGTTAGCAGCCACTGCCCCCTGCACCACATGTACTTGTCCGCCAACATGCTGGCATGAACTTCTCTCAGAAAAAGCAGTTGACCTGATTGCAATGTGGCAGTATGGGACTGCATTTGGGGGACTTGGCTGTAGGTAATGCCCATTGTTGTGGTGTGTGTGCGGTGTTGGGTAAAATATGGGTGTTTTCCCCATGCATACAGGGGTGTCTGCGCTATCTTTATTTAGTGGTGGGTAAAATATAGGGACTGGGCTGGCAGGTGCCCCAGCTGGGTTTTGAACCTCTGCCCTCTGGTCCTAGAGGTAATGACTCTGTCCGCTGTACCACACTTTGGCCACAGAGACAGTGCAGCCCCTGGAGGCAGTAAGCCTGGCAGGATGGAGTCACAAACCCTGCTCTACGCAATTCTACTGTGGGCATATGCACCCTGTCTGGTGACAAACGTGCACATAAACCCCGGAAATGACCACGGAAAATGTGGGACAAAATATCACCACGCTGGGCAACAGTGATATTAATGGGCAACCATAGCAAACACTCCCAGGAAAGCTCCAATACGTGGCAATGTTTTTTGGAAGAGTCTCCTCTCAGTAGACCCTTCCAAAATTCATTTCTTTTTTCTGGAGCTTTGCTGGGTGTGATTTCTGTATTTGCCCATCACTATAACTGTTCCCCAGCTGAATTACTATTTTTAATAGTTCTGTTGTGGTCATTTTCTATTTTTATTTTCACTTTTGTGCTGTGCACATATATCACACTGCTCACGTTTTGCTGGTTTCCCCGGTTTTCCTGTACATTGCTGACGGAAATGGTTTCTCTTCCCTTTAAATGCTTTCTACCGCGAGTGTTTCACTCGCGGTAGTTTTTACATGCAAATTCGGGCCCGATACTGTGCGGGGAGCCTCTCCCCTCCCACTCTCCACCCATTGACCCCGTCCCTCCGCCCCTCGGGAGCCTTCCTCCGCCCTCAGAATGCCTTTCCACGCCTCTATCGGACATTTGCGGGCCGGGTACTTGTGCGGGGCACGTTAGTGCGGCGCGCAACTGTGCAGGGCCCACGCACACTTGTGCGGGGCGTTTAAGAGCGTTTCTGAGCGTTTGAGTGCCGCGTTTCCGTGCGCTATTGTGCGGCACGCAATTGTACGGCTTTTAGTAAACATGCCCCTATATTCTTTGATCGTGAAAAGAAAATGTTTCAGATCATCTGCACTTTCAGCCAGTAATGTGGAATCATCAGCATAGAGAAGGTTGCTGATGAGTCTTCTACCAATCTTCACACCTCTGTTGTCTTCATACAATCTTGCTTCTCTGATTATTTGTTTTGCATATAAATTAAACAGGTCGGAGGGAATGTATGCAGCCTTGACTTACACCTTTACTTATTTTAAACCATTTTGTTTCTCCTTTTTCCGTTCAAACTGTTGCTTCTTGATCAATGTACAGATTGTGCAAGAGAACAATCAGGGGTTCTGGTATACCCATGCTTCTTAATGTGGCCCAGAGTTTCTCATGGTTTACACAGTCAAAAGCCTTGCTGTAATTAATAAAACATATATAGATATCCTTTTGGTATTCTTTAGTCTTTTCAAGGATCCATCTCACGTCCGCGATGATGTTTCTTGTTTCTCGCCCTTTCCTGAACCCTGATTGCACTTAAGGTAGTTCTTGTTCCAGGTATGGTTGTAGTCTCTGTTGAATAATCTTCAATAGAATCTTGCTGGCATGTGGGATCAGAGCGATTGTGCGATAATTTCCACAATCAGTTGGATCACCTTTCTTTAGTATTGGTATAAACACAAATCTTTTCCAGTCAGTTGGCCATGATGTTGTCTTCCAAATTTCTTGGCAGAGCCTTGTAAGTATGGTAACAGCTGCATCAGATTTCTGTAATACTTCTATGGGAATGACATCAATGCCTGGTGCTTTGTTCTTTGATAAGGCTTTCAATGCTGCTTCAACTTCTTCTTTCATCACCAATGGTTCCCGATCATAAGGTACAGGTTGAAATGGCTGTTGTGTTCACTTGATCTTTATCATATAAAACTGTATATTCTTTCCACCTTTTCTTGATCTTCTCAGCATCATTCAACATAGAACCTTGAGCATCTTGTAACATTCCATTTCGAGGCTGGAATTTGGAACTGAAATCCAGAAGGGCCATCTTGCGCACTGTTGTCCTCTAAATGAATATCCTGAAGGTGAAATTAGAGGATTTCCTGCAGTGAGAGGGAACAACATTTATAGTCATTATTGCTGGTAGATTCCTTGCAGCTAGGAGTGTAAAAATTGTTAAAATCCCTCACCAGGGAGGCTGCTTACGTCTGGCCTTCCATATCAACCACTACAACAGTACCCTTTTTTCCTTTAGAGATCCTCTGGGTTTGTCCCATGCTTCTTTGAATTTTATTTATTTTATTTATTTAGAAGGATTTAGTATACCGCCTTATCATTAAATCAAGGCGGTGTGGCACATCAATCAAAATCAATAATAAAGTGTGGTTTGTAGCATGCAGTGTGAGAACTGAGAAGTGTAGTGTGTGGGGCAGTGCGTTAGATTATATCGATGAACTATTTACATAATGAGCTATATACATATATACAAAATGGGGCTGTTTGAGAGGCGTGCTAGGATTGAGATTCTGGAATGTCTTGGGGGTAGGATCGTGATCCTGTAATGTCTTGAGGTAGAAAATTTATGTGAGGTCCTTGAAATGTACTGTAAATAGATCAGTCTTAAGAAGTTTTCTGAAGTCCTTGAGGTTCTTGGTTGATCTTATGTGGTCTGGGAGAGAGTTCCATATAGCGGGTGCTGCCAGGGAGAGTGCCCTCCTTGATGTGGCCAGCCTTGTTTTAGCAAATTCTTTTGGTGTTCTGATGGTGTCTGCTGATAGGTTGTGTATTATTTTAAATATGTGTAGAAGTACCTTGAATTGGATTCTGGAGCTGATTGGGAGCCAGTGTAGGTGGTACAGTATGGGGGTGATGTGATCATGAATTGTGTGATCTGTCGTGAGTCGTGCGGCTGTGTTTTGTGCTAGCTGTAGTGGTTTTATTGTCTTTTTAGGTAGTCCTTGGTAGATGTGATTACAATAGTCTAGGGTTGGAGTGATGATGGCTTGACAGACTGTTCGGAAGTGTTCATGGGCGAGGATGGGTTTGAGCCTTCTGACTGTCCTCATTTTGATGTAAGCGCTCTTTGTTATTTTTGCAATGTGGGACTGGAGGTTGAGGTCCTTGTTGAGCGTTCCTCCCAGGTATTTTATTTCTTGTCTTACCGGTATGATGGTGTTGTTTAGGTTGATGGTGGCCGATGGTGAGAATGTCCGGTTTCTTGTGATGAATAGAGCTTCGGTTTTGTTGTAATTTATTGATAGGTTGTTTTCTTGCAGCCAGGTTGCCATTTGTTGGAAGCAGTTGGCTATGTTGGAGTAGTCTGGGTTGTCCAGTTTGATTGGTGTGTATATCATTATGTCATCTGCGTATATGGTATATTGAATCTTGTGGTCCTTGATGATGGTGCATATGGGTTGTGCGTAGATGTTAAATAGCAGGGCAGAGAGAGCTGAGCCTTGTGGGACTCCTTGAGTGGCTCTGAATGGTTGAGAGGTCTTTGTTCCACACTTGACTTGTAGTTGTCTGTTGGTGAGGTAAGATGTAAACCAGCTCAGAGTAGTACTGTGTAGGCCTGCCTCCTGTAGTCTGTTTAGTAGGGTTGTGTGGCAGACAGTGTCGAAAGCTGAGGAGATATCTAGGAATATCATGATGACGCCCATTCTGGTGTTGTCGATTGTCCTCAAAAGGCTGTCGAATAGCTAGATCAGTATGGTTTCAACCCCATGTCTGGGTCAAAAACCATGTTGATTGGGGTCCAGTGGATTGTAGATGTCGATGTGTTGTTGGAGCTGGTGTTGGACTGTTTTCTCGATGATCTTGGACACGAATGGTAAGCTTGATATGGGTCTGTAGGCGGCTGGGTCAGTTTTAGCCAGGGTGGTTTTCTTGGGGATTGGACGTATTGTGGCTAGCTTCAGGGAGTTTGGCATTGTTCCCTTGGAGAGGGAGTTATCTACTATTTTCCGTACGACTGGTGTTAGTTCCTTTTTCATTGCTTTGATCCAGGCTACTGGGCAGGGATCTGTAGGGGTGGTGCTGGTGTTGATGTCAGTGATGATCTTGGAGAGTTGTTCATTCGATGGGATGTCGAATGTGCCCCAGCTCCGGTCAGGTTCGGATGTCTTGTATTTCACTGACGCGCTGTTGTTCTTGGGTGTTGCAGTGAATTTGTTCTTGAGGTGGTCAGCGAAGATGTGTTGGTCTATTTGTTGCTCGTTTCTGTTAGAGGGTTCCTTGGTGAGGTTCTTTACGATTTCGTAGAGTTCACGGGGTTTGTTAGTGAACTTCATGATAAGGTTAGTATGGTATTCTTTCTTCTGTTGGTTGATGAGGTTGTTATATTCCTTTTGTTTTGTCTGGTATTGTTCCTGTAGGGATGTTGATTTGTTGCGTCTCCATCGGCGTTCAAGTCATCTTAGTGCTCTCTTTGCTATTCGTATATCCTTGGAGTATCATGGAGTGGAGCAGGGTTTTGTGCTGTGTGATTGTTGTTTTCTGCGGATGGGTGGTCTGGCAGCAGATAAAATGATGTCGTTCCATTTGGAGATTTGCTCATCTATGTCCATTGTTTCGGCAATGAGGAGTAGTTGTGTGTCTTGTGTGAACTGTTCCTTCAGATACTGTCCTCATCTCTACCACCTCCACTGGGAGACTATTCCACGCATCTACAACTCTTTCTGTAAAGAAATATTTCTGCATATTACTCCTGAATCTATCCCCTTTCACCCTCATCTTATGTCCCCTCATAGCAGAGCTTGCTTTAAATCGAAAGAGGCTCTCCTCCTGTGCATTTATGCCACAAAGGTATTTAAACTTCTCAATCATATCACCTCTATCCTGCCTTTCCTCTAAAATATACATATTAAGATCCTTAAGTCTGTCCTCATAGGCTTTATAATGAAGACCACTAACCATAGAAACATACAAAGACAGTGCTTTAACAATAATGCCAAACCTTCATAATAAAACAATAAAACATACACTAATCATGACATACAAAACATATCACACTGAATGTATATATCACTAATCACTTAGCTGTGGTAACAGTTACCATGGGATTTAGCATGCACTGTTAGTGCACGTGCAGGGTAACTTTAGTGTTTTTTTGCACTATAACTGCATGCTGAGGAATGGGGTGGGATCAGGGGAGAGAGTGGGCATGTTGGCCAGTGTCAGCTAGCACCCTTATGCTAATATTGACCCTCCTCCCTCCACACCCCCTCCAAAAGCCTCCTAGATCTTACTTGGGGGGGATTCTCTGACGGACAGAGAGCCCCCCAAGTAAGACCTGGGAGGCTTTTGAGGGTGTGTGATATGTTTTATATTTCATGATTATTGTATGTTTTATTGCTTTATTATTTTTTTTTATATTATTTCATATGTTGCTTGTTAACCATTCCAAAAGTTAGATAAGTGATCTATAAATTTCTGTAAATAAAATTAATTAATAACACTAGAGGAAAAATATTTTTCTTTTCTTATAAATTTTTTCATGTTTCATTTCTTTTGGGAGACAATATACCCTAGAGGAAAAGAGTGTGGCATGGCAGCTGACCAGGCCAGACATCAATGCAATAATACAGCTGGGTTGCGGCACTGAACCAAGAGAATGGGCCAGTTAGCAGCAGTGCCTGTGAGGCAGCCATGAGGCTCTTACATAAGTGATCAGCCTGACCCTTCCCCCAAGCCATGAGGCTTTTACATGAGTGATCAGCCTGCTAAGAGAAGACATTAAGATTTCAGTAGGCACCCTTCCCCCACTCCAGGTCTGAGCACAATATACCCTTGCCCAGAAATCAGCAGACCAGAGCACACCGGTTTGGACAGGTCACCCAGGTACCTTCCCCAGGGGCTGCTGATTGGTGGACAGGAAATACCTGAGGCAAATGGGATTGTAGAATGAGTTTGAAAATGTACAGTATATAAGGTATTGTAGGACGTCCCTCGAGGCTCAGATTTTTTGTGGAGATTGCTGGTTTCTCTGTCTCGGCCTGTGCGCACATTAAAAGTTCCTGTTTGCATACCAGCCTGTCTGTGTGTTTTCCTTCTGTGGGTGAGTGAGAGAATTAGAGCTTTTTCAGCAGCTATGCTGCATCATTTCTGGCGACCCAGACGGGACGAAATTAAATTAAATTAAAAGAAAAGCCTCTCTCATCACACCCACGGTGGGAAGACTACTGCTTTTTGCAGGATCGGGCCTCCGCCAGTCAGGGACCGGGCCCCTCCAGGTGATTAACAGTCCTTGGCGCTCCGGGCCCCCTTTTGTGCTCCGGAAGGACACCTTGACTCATCTGGTCGGTCGGTCCCTGGGGGTGACCCCCCCCCCCCCCCCCCCGATTGAAAACCGGCTGGATAGACTGGCATCCAAACTCTTTGTCTGATCAGAGTTCTGGTGAGTACTGCTACCTTACTGTTTTACTGTTTTGGCTAGTTCTGTATTCTGTATCTGGAAATCCTGGTAATTCTGGTATAAATCCTGGTAATTCTGGTATCTGGTAATTTCTGTGAACCTGTAGCGGCATGATCACCTGCAATGAGCAGTCCGAATAAGGGTCCTAGAGGCTCTGAAACCATTGCTCGTCCTGTCTGTATCTGGTATCTGGTAAATCTGGTAGGAATAGGGGGGGGCGCTTGCGAGTACCGGTAAATAACTGCAGTATAAATTTAACTTTGCCACCTCGGGCCCCTTAAAGGTATTTAAAGTGCAGCGCTGCCAAAGCTATTAAAAATTGCCTAAAATATTAGTACTTAACCCCCTTAAGTGTGCCTTTCAAGAACAATTGCGCTGAACGCAAATCTCCGATGATCGGGGCGATTTATTTAGAGCCTTTGCCCCATGTTCTCCTAGTGTTGGGGGCTTTTTGTGTTGCTGGGTGTTTCTTTTGTGTTGCCATGTGCTCCTATAGTGTTGGGGGCTTTTTTTGTGTGTGTGTGTTGCTGGGGGTTTCTTTTGTGTTGCCATGTGCTTTTAGTGTTGGGGGTTTCTTTTGTGCTAGTGATCCTGGAGCTCCATCTAGTGGACATTAGAAAAATAGCTAGCTATATTTCTCATATTACTATTATCCAAATGGTAAAAGTTAAATCCTATGGTACAGCTAGAGAGTGTGTGTGTAATGTGTATTTGTAACAGCTGCTACTGAGGAAAGAGAGTGTATGAGTATTCGCTGCTGAGACGTCTCTGTTTTCTGTTTTCCCTCTTTCTTTTTCCCTTTGTGGTCCTGTGTGTTTTGCGCAACCAAAACTTTGCCTGTTAACTGGATTATATTGTATATTGTATTCCCAGAAGTGAGATTAGAAAATTTACACTGAACATTGCATTCCTTGAATTGAGATTAGAAGATTTACACTGTAACTTGTGATTTGTAAATTATGATTAGAGCATGGGGTCCGGAGGCTAAATTGTAGCGGAGCAGCATCCGGACCAGTTTCCCTATATAGATTCATGGCTGGTCCATATAGTTAATGTGCTGTTATGTAGAAACTGTTAGAGTGTCTCTGTAAATGTTAGAGTGTCTCTGTGTTTAGTTGTGACATTAGGGAAAGAAAGGTTTTGTCCAGACATTAGGTCTTTATATTTCAGGATTGATTTTGATACTCTATCAGTAAAAGGTAAAGTTATTAACAAATCGCCCCTGTGTCCCCAAACAGTGAAAAATACCAGGTCTACTGATTGCAAGGAAAGGGACAGTTTAGAAAGTGTTTTGGTCACACCTCTCAGCAGTGAGTAAGGGGTGGTTGAAACTGCTGAGATAGTTTGCATAGTTTTAGAAAGATACTGGGAGGAGTTCCTTCTTCTAGCAGATGAATGGAGGCCCATTAGAGAGTGAAGGAAGACAATTGCTTTATTTAATGCATATCCAGTTTCATTACTATGTTTCATGCATAGTCAATAGTCAAAGAACCAAATTTTTGGTCACACCTCTCAGCAGTGAGTAAGGGGTGGTTGAAACTGCTGAGATAGTTTGCATAGCTATAGAAAGATACTGGGAGGAGTTCCTTCTTCTAGCAGATAAATGGAGGCCCATTAGAGAAGACAAAAGAAAAAAAATCACCTAGGAGTCTTTCTCCTAGCAAACAAAGACCCCAATTCACCTAGCCACACCTAGCCTCCAAACAATCCTCTTGTCATCAATTTTAATTGTGGAGTTTTAAGCTTCTAGAACCATGGGGGGTGCCTTCTTTGAGCATCCTCAAATGTCTGACCAGCATCTTGATTGTGTAAGGCTGGAAGCAAACAAAGGCTGAAGAAGGACTGTCAAATTACTGTTAGCAATATCTGTAGGGCAAAGCTGATGTGTGAAAATTAGCTGCAACACATTTGTTACAGCTTATAAAAAGGGAGAGAAAATCCTTATAAGATTATGAAGAAATGAAAATTTTTTTACTTGTCTTTTTAAAGCTTGAATTTTATCTCTGGTACATATATTTGGTTTTGACTGCACATACAAAATTAAACAAGTAATACTTCTGCATGATATGCCATCTTTGACATTTTATTCTGCAGACAGTAAATGCTGTTTTGATGATTGCATTCTTTCCTGCTTGGTACTTTAAACTGCCTTGATCAACTGTATTCATTTTTCTGATACTACAATGATATTGCATTCCAGGTATCCACCAACCTTTTTATGGAAAAGTATCAGTTTCATGCTTGTTTTGAACTGTAGGATTCAAGGTAATTACTTTGCCTTGTTAAGCACTGTGCTGACAAATGATGAACAAAACAGTAACATCATAGATGCTATACTATTGAATTTTGCAATAAATTCACCTGTTTTTCTGTATTTGAATTTTACGCATTGGGGTCCAGAGAAAAGGTGTACCTTGTTTTGAGGGTTTTCATTTTCAGGAGTACAGTATATTATAGCACTGTGAGAAACAAATCTTTTTAGTTTATACACTTGCACTTTGTTACCAAATATACTGGTAGCAGTACATTATGTAGAGGTCCAGTATACACAGCAATAAAAAGATGAGTAAATATTATTATTATTTTTTTTTTTTTGCCAAAATTTTGGAAAGAAATTGCTTTATTCCCAAGTATATAGAGCACATTTAGTGGAAAGATGGAACTGAGTTCCCAGAAAATATGGAAATATTTGTAAAATTATTTACAAATATAACGATAACATTAACTTGAGTTGATTGGACAAAACCAAATCTTGCTCGTCAGCAATGGTCCAGGAGAGGTTTGAGAAAAAGAATGAGAGAAAGATATTCTTAGCAGCCTTGCCAAATAAGGATACATTAGTACCTATGTATGTGATTGGTGGAATGATGCAGGTGATGGGGGAGTGTTGTGAGGGATGAAGTGGGATATTAAGAAGAAGGACTTTGATGGACATTAAACTGATGAAGGTAATTTGAAGTGATGTATCTGGCTAATGAATATGTAAACAAAAAAAAAGAAAAAAAAAGAGATGAGCATTTTATTCCTGAATAAGGCCTGGAGCCATGTCACCAAATTGCAATCCAGAGAGTCCAGCAGAGTGAAATGGCCAGAGTCCAGATGGAACAGACCATCCCAAGAACTCAGAACTACCCACCGCTGAAATGTGTGAAGAAGTCCCTATCTGGATCAGTGTGTCACATTGAAAAAGGGCCAAGATATCTGCCTATGAGAATGAGAGGTTCAAATTTTGAGAGAAACAGAACTTAAACTTCAGAGAAAGGTGAAGCACACTGCGAGGTCCTGGGGAACTGCTGAGAGGCAGGAAAAAGAACTATTGGACTGACTGGGGGGGTTTGGGGGCTTCTGTGAATGATTGTATTGTTATCCTTTTAATATTGTTTTCTTAGAAAGTAACTGAAATCTACAAGCCATTTCGGCTTCAGCAACTGCAATACCCACACCAGCTCAAGTTTTTGCTGTACTATTCTCAGAGCTTTCTTTATCACATTATTAAGCACTGCTGCTTTTGACATACTTTCATGTTATGTGTTTTCAATATTATTGACCAGCTGCAAGAAAATGATGTTACAATAAGAACATAAGAACATAAGACATGCCATACTGGGTCAGACCAAGGTCCATCAAGCCCAGTATCCTGTTTCCAACAGTGGCCAATCTAGGTCATACGTACCTAGCAATATCCCCAAAAGACACAGGTTCCACAATGCTTGTACTGGGTCAAGCATTGATATCCTGGGTCCCTTTTTAATAGTGGTTTATGGACCTTTCCTCCAGGAACTTGTCCAAACCTTTTCTAAACCCAGCTATGCTAACAGCCCTTACTACATCCTCCGGTAACAGATTCCAGAGTTTGATTACACGTTGAGTGAAAAAATATTTTCTCTTATTTGTCTTAAATAGTTTACCCTGTAGCTTCATTACATGTCCCCTAGTCTTCCTATATTTTGATAGCGTAAACAATTGATCCACATTTATCCGTTCCACTCCATTCATTAATTTATAGACCTCTATCATATCTCCCCTCAGCTGTCTCTTTTCCAGGTTAAAGAGTCCTAACCTTTTTAGCCTCTCTTCATAGGAGTAGCCTTCCATCCCCTTCACCAATTTGGTTGCTCTTCTCTGTACTTTTTCTAATAACGCTATGTCCTTTTTAAGATACGGTGACCAGAATTGCACACAATATTCAAGGTGCGGTCGTACCATGGAGCGATACAGAGGCATTATAATATCCTTTGTTTTATTCTCCATCCCTTTCCTTATGATACCTAGCATTCTATTTGCTTTCTTGGCCGCCGCTGCACACTGGGCGGAGGGTTTTAACATGTTATCCACGATGACTCCTAAATCTTTTTCCTGGGTGGTGGTTTCTAATGTGGAGCCTTGCATCGTGTTCTTTCCTAGGTGCATAACTTTGCACTTGTCCACATTAAATTTCATCTGCCATTTGGATGCCCAGTCTTCCAATTTATCCAGATCCTCCTGCAGTTTTCCACAATCCACTTGGGTTTTAACAACTTTAAACAGTTTTGTGTCATCTGCAAATTTGATAACCTCACTAGTTATTCCCTCTTCCAGGTCATTTATGAATATGTCAAAAAGTAGCAGACCCAGTACAGATCCCTGGGGTACTCCACTATTCACCTTTTTCCATTGGGAATATTGGCCATTTAGCCCTACCCTCTGCTTTCTATCTTTTAACCAGTTCTCGATCCACAATAGTACACTGCCTCCTATCCCATGACTTTTTAGCTTCGCCAAAAGTCTCTGATGGGGGACCTTGTCAAAAGCTTTCTGAAAGTTCAGATACACTATATCAACCGACTCACCTTTGTCTACCTGTTTATGCACACCTTCAAAAAAACATATCAGATTAGTAAGACAAGATCTTCCTTGTCTAAAGCCATGTTGGCTGTCTCCCATTAGGCCATGACTATCTACATGCTGTGTAATTTTGTTCTTTATGATGGTTTCTACCATTTTCCCTGGTACTGACGTCAGGCTCACTGGTCTGTAATTTCCCGGGTCACCCCTGGAACCCTTTTTAAAAATTGGTGTTACGTTGGCGACCCTCCAATCTTCAGGTATTACAGATGATTTTAATGAAAGTTCACAGATTACCAATAGCAGGTCTGCAATCTCCTATTTCAGTTCTTTCAACACTCTTGGATGTATACCATCCGGTCCAGGTGATTTGCTACTGTTCAGTTTATCAAATAGTTGTAATATATCTTCCCGGTGTAGCGATATTTCTCTCATTTCCTCTGCAGTATCACCTTTAAATACTTCAGTCTTAGGTAACATCCCTACATCTTCCTCAGTAAAGACCGAAGCAAAGAATTCATTCAGTCTCTCTGCTATAGCCTTGTCTCCTCTTACTGCCCCTTTTACCCCTCTATCATCTAATGGTCCAATTGACTCTCTCACAGGCCTTTTGCTATGAATGTACTTGAAAAAGTCTTTATTTCGTGTTTTTGCTTCCGTAGCAAGTTTCTTCTCAAATTCCCGCTTTGCCTGCCTTATCAATGCTTTGCATTTAACTTGCCAGTGCTTGTGCTGTTTCCAGTTTTCATCATTTGGCTCTTTTTTCCATTTCCTGAAGGTTGCTTTTTTGGCAGCAACAGCCTCTCTGACCTCACCTTTAAACCATGCTGGCAGTTTTTTGGACTTTCTTCCACTTTTCTTAATGCGTGGAATACAGCTGGTCTGGGCTTCGAGGATAGTATTTTTAAATAACACCCAAGCTTGCTGTAAGTCTTTAACCTTTGGAACCGCTCCTTTTAGTTTTTTCCTAACTATATTCCTCATTCTATCATAGTCTCCCTTTCGAAAGTTAAAAGGTAGTACTGTGGATTCCTTTACTATCTGTCCTCCACTAATTAAATCAAACATGATCATACTATGATCACTATTGCCAAGTGGTCCAGACACCCTTATTTCTTGCACCAGATCTGGCGTTCCACTAAGGACTAGGTCCAGTATGGCTTCCCCTCTGGTCAGTTCATGAACCAGCTGCTCCAAGAAGCAGTCATTTATTTCATCTAGAAACTTTATCTCTTTAGCTTGTCCTGCTGTGACACTGACCCAGTCGATACCGGGGTAATTGAAATCACCCATTATTACTACTCTGCTGTGACTTTTGTTAGCTTCCTTGATTTCTTTGAGCATTTCATCATCCATTTGTTCATTCTGGCCAGGCGGTCGATAGTATACTCCCACTGCCATCACCTTCCCCTTCATAAATGGAATTTCAATCCATAGAGATTCTACAGCAAATTTTGTTCCCTGCAAAACTTTAATCCTTTCTGACTCAATGCCCTCTCTAACATAGAGCGCAACCCCTCCACCAATTTGATCAGCTCTATCATTACTATATAGTTTGTATCCAGGTATCACAGTGTCCCACTGGTTATCCTCCTTCCACCATGTCTCTGAGAGTGCAATCATATCTAACCTCTCATTTAGTGCTATATATTCTAACTCTCCCATCTTATTGTTTAGACTTCTAGCATTGGCATACAAGCATTTTAGAGACTGTATTTTATTAATATTAATCTGGCTATTGGTAGGCATGGGTAATTTGGAATCTTTATGCTCTGTCTGCTCCTTACTCAAGGGCATTTGGGCTACTATACTCCCTTTTGGAACCTCACTGCTTTTGGTAGTATCCTTCAAGGATACCTTCGTCCGAACCATGCGCTCCTGGGTGACTGTCGGCTTTCCCCTATTTTCTAGTATGTTGTCTCTAGGGAACAGTACCAGAAGCTGCTTTTCTGATGACCCCTATCTGTCTCAAATGGTTGCTTGTCCATTGCCCTTAGTGGGATTACCTTTTCCCCATTCACAAGAAAAGAAAAAGAAAAATTGGGAATGAAGGGAAATTGGCTGATAGGTATGTCCAGTACGGCTGCATCCTTGCCTGAGGCTGTAATACATTATGATGGCACGGAAAAAAACATGTGGGCTAAGCAAATGAGTACCCAGAGCCCAGCACAACAAGAGTAAAGCCAGGGGGAACCATACTCTGAACAGAAGTGCACAGAGAATGGACCCAGCTAAGAAACAGGTCAGGCCTGAAAGTGCACAGAAAATGGACCCAGCACAAGAAAAGACATGCCAGGCCTGAACAGGTTAAACAGGCCTGAGCAAGCTGGGCAAGCCTGGACAAGTTAAACAGGCCAAACAAAGCTGGTGATACAAAGTACTCATATGCCCTGAAGACTACAGTGCCAGTGATTAATGAAGCAAAGGGAATGGCAGGGTGCAGCCAGAATGACTCAACACTAGCAAGAATAAAAGCCATTAATATGCTGATAAGGGTGGATCCCAGGGAAAGAGCCTTTGTCCCAAAGGAAAGAGGCCTCTGCAGGCCCTGCAACCTTTTACAGACAGTACAGCAACTTTTGCACACGGAACAAAACTTTTGTGCAGGAGTTGCTACAGAGGGTATAGGGTATGTGTTGTTTTAAACTCACTGACGCAAGTGTTTCCATTGAACACTCTATCCAAGACCTACGTGATCTAGTTAATCATATTACTGACCCGTCCATGGGTCCTGGGTGGTTTATGAAGTGGTTCAGTTGGCTAGGGGGACTAAAATCCCAGTGGTAGGGGTTCTTTTTATTTTACTGCTATGTGCCATTCTGCCATGTTGTATCCCCATTCTTTACCGCTTCATTACCACCACCCTTGATACCCTGGTAGAACGCAAGGCGGCTACCACTGTCATGGCCCTGACCCAATACACCCCTCTGCGGCTTGCCTCCAGAAATACTGACCTCTACCGCCCCTAGCGGTTGAGGTCTCACTTAAAAAAGGGGGAGTGAGGCAGCCATGAGGCTCTTACATAAGTGATCAGCCTGACCCTTTCCCCAAGCCATGAGGCTCTTACATAAGTGATCAGCCTCCTAAGAGAAGACATTAAGATTTCAGTAGGCACCCTTCCCCCACTCCAGGTCTGAGCACAATATTCCCTTGCCCAGAAATCAGCAGACCAGAGCACACCGGTTTGGACAGGTCACCCAGGTACCTTCCCCAGGGGCTGCTGATTGGTGGACAGGAAATACCTGAGGCAAATGGGATTGTAGAATGAGTTTGAAAATGTACAGTATCTAAGGTATTGTAGGATGTCCCTCGAGGCTCAGATTTTTTGTGGAGAATGCTGGTTTCTCTGTCTGGGCCTGTGCGCACATTAAAAGTTCCTGTTTGCATACCAGCCTGTCTGTGTGTTTTCCTTCTGTGGGTGAGTGAGAGAATTAGAGCTTTTTCAGCAGCTATGCTGCATCACCTGGAACATGTAGGACAGGCAGTGAAACATCACTCAGCATTAAAAGTTGCAGGTTAACTGTGGCAGCTGGGAGGCATGTGTGGTGACCCTGTATATTTAATGCTGGAGCCACATATGACCCCAGCATTAAACATTCAGGGTTAAGCTCAGTGTTGAGGCTAGACGCTATATTGATGTCTAGTGCTGGTACTGAATATCGGAGCCTAAGTACTGGGAGAGTGGTAAAGTAGTGATGAATCAAGCAAAAGCAGTCTCCCTAAGTTCCTGTCTTGGCTCCGGCAGCTCTCAAAATGGCACAGATAACTTCTAAGATCACTAGGGAGCCACCAGTTAAGACCTAGGTGGAGCTCAGTGAGCTGGAGAGAGATACAATTTGGGATCCTGTTGGGAGAACCAATCAAGGGTGTGGAGTCTCGCATAAAGGACATGCCGGCCCTGCAAGCAGCCCCTGCAATGCAGGGGTCTGGGCAGAAAGAGGATTCATACATGGCAGTAAGGCAGCACGGCAAACTTACTTGATCATCTTTGCCGCGCTGCCTCCACTCTTGCAAGTTTGCCTCATGCCCAGCAGCTATTCCCTGCCAGGCCGAAGTCTCGCAATAACAGCCACACAGTGAGACTTCAGCCCGGCGAGGAACAACTGCTGGGCATGCAGCAAACTTACAAGAGCGGAGGCAGCATGGCAAAGATGAAACAATAAGTTCACTACTGCCACTGCTACCGCATGGGAGAGGCCCACAAAGGGAGGGGGCCACCGCATGAAGGGGGCCTGCGCATGGAGGGTGCCACTACCGTGACAGTGAAGGGTCCTCATCAAAATTTTGCTTTGGGGCCCTTCATTGGAACTTATTCCACTAATCCTACCTTTAAGAAAACATGAGCTGACCCTACTGGTTTATCTAACTTTCACTCTATCTCTAACCTCTCATTTATTTCAAAACTCACTGAGAAAGTTGTTCATATCCAACTCTGTAGGTTTCTAGGTGATTCCAATGTTTTATATCCTCATTACTCAGGCTTTTGCTCTGGGCACAGTATGGGATCCCTACTTCTCTTCTTCACCAATGAGATCAGATGTGCTTTGGATTCTGAGAAAATTGCTATCTTAGTCTTTGTTTACCTAAGTGCTGCCTTTGATCTGTTTGATCATCAGTTGCTGACCACTCGTCTATCAAGCATTAGCATGCAAGATCTTGTTTTAAACTGGTTTATTTCCTATCTTCACTTACACACATTCTCAGTCCATTATGGAGTTCCCTTCAATATTTTCTTAGCTCCATTAGCCATGTTGGTCAAAGATTTTAGCCAAAATGGCTTTTTCTCTGCCGATGACTTGAAAATTGTGTCCTGTGTTGACCCTCTGAATATTGATCTCATACAATAAAATAACTGCCTAGCTGTTATTGCTTCATGATTTTCTACAAACAAATTAAAATTAAGGAGTATGTTTACTAAACTGAGTTAGTGCAAATCGCGTTAGGAGCCGCGTTAGTGAAAGGAAAGCCATAAAAGGACATGGGCGGGACATCGTAACGACTAACGCGCGTTCCAAAAACTAACGAGCGTTACAGGCCGTGGCACGTTAATCATTTGAAGGCGTACAGACACAAATCACTGAAACAGAGCTGTAGCACAATGGTTAGTGTACTCACCGCTGTTACAGACAGCATGGGTTCGAGTCCCCAGTGTGCCTAACGCAGAATGCTATCCCAGGCAGCACCCTGTACATTACATAGGGAATGAGGAGGCATGTTTTTCTTTACGTTCAGTAGTTGTTAGTGAAACACACTCTCGCAGTGCGCATAGCCATGTACGTTGGTACGTGTGTGGCTGCATGCGTTGTTATGGGCGTAGCCCCGTGCGTAGGTACATGCGTTGGTACGTGCGTACAATCGTGCGTGGGTATGTGTGATTTTACCAGCGTGGGCACCTTATAGTACAGACACTTTAGGGTGTCTTGCACCTATGCACTATGCTAACAGATGTACGTGTGATGGCCTATGGTTTATCAGAGCCTGAGAGCAGGCGCTGGATCTTCCCAGGGTTGGATTGTGCCAGTCACACCCATGATGCACTGCACATGCAAATCAGCTGTCCACAGATACACACCATGGGGAATGCACCCCCACAGCACCTCGGCCTGGTAGGGGGAAGTGACCATGTGCACCCCCACAGCACCTCGGCCTGGTAGGGGGTACTGACCGTGTGTTGTACTGGCACAGAGTAGCTACACACCGTCACATTGTGCTGGTACTGTGCTCACCCTGAGGGTGCAGTGAGGCGCCCAGCACCAGGTCCACAGCACCGTCCATGGCTGAAAGAGGCCATGATGCAGGTCCAAAGCAGTGTTAATGTGCGGGATAGGTAGTTTCTGCACAAACACCTTGCAGTCAGGTGTAGCCCCCCCCCCCGTGCCAAGGGTGGCAAACAGGGTCTCTTAACAATAGATCCACCATCTGCCTCCCTGCAAAGGTGGCAGTAGAGAGGAACATCACCCCAGTTCTGGTGAGGAACAGACACCCCACAGGGCAGGCACCACAGCTCTATACACAGACAGACATCAGGCCTATATATGGTAAGCTGCACCCCACCACCACCACCTGATATACTCCTGCAGCAAGCCATCAGCCACTGCAAGCCACTCCATCAAGACACATACCAGCTGCAAACAGTCTGCTAGTTAATCCATAATGCATGTGCCCAGTGGATATGCATGCACCCAGAACTGGGATGTCAGCATACACAACAAGCAGATAAATCAGTGACTGGGCCCCAAAACAAAACCCATACCTATCACATGAGAGAAATACTATATAGCACTATGGGGGTGCCTAGCCATGCTGTGGTCACTGCGCAGTCAGGGTGAGAGTGATCTCTCAGCAGGACATACTGAGGTCACCCTGTCTGTGTAGGTGGTGGCCGGGCACTAAAATGTGCCTGTCACTGCCCTATGCCCTGTGCAGATGCATCCTGGCCAGGCCACCCTGTCCGGCCTATACCCATGGTACCTTGCTCCTCATTATGCACATTGGCAGCTCAATACTGGCAACATTGTTGGCAGTGTGGGCTGTGGAAGGTGTTTGCAGCCACCACACACTGGATAGACAGACAGACACCCTCACACCTATGCCAGCATTGTGCAACTATAGAGGTGTTCAGCAGCCATACCCACCACACCAGTCCTGGGCACAGTTCAGGCATGGATATTGTACGCAAGACTGTTGGGGGTCACTCCCCATGGTGGTACGCACTGTCAGAGTCCAGACCTGCAGCACACACCACAGACAGCAGAATGATTGTTATGGTGGAGCTCACTGAGCAAACTGTGCTTAATGTAGGAATTGATATCTGCCAGTTATCACAGGAAACGTTTGATAGCTGTGTACCATATACCCAGGTGTAGGGTGGCATTGCTAAGGTATGCAACTGCTAGTATTGGGAGATACAGGCAGGGCCCAATGTCCTGCTTCTCCAGGAGGCATTGGCCAATGGGGCCTGTGGGTGTGTCTGGCCCTGTTGGCTGCTGCTTTACGGCAGAGTTCCCCAACTCCAGTCCTGGTGTTCCAAACCTGTTCGGGTTTTCATGCTGTCCCTCATAAATATGCATGAGCTACATCTGCATACCATGGGGGTGGTGCATAGATATGCAGCACAGGCATCTTTATTAGAGGCAGCATGGAACCTGAATGGTGTGGGACCCTCCAGGACTGCAATTGTGAGACTCTGCTCTGGGTAATGCGCCTGTTTCTGATGTCTGTGTTTGGTGTGGTATAATATAGGCGTATTAACCATGCGTATGTTCTTTGCAATAAAGGGGTGTCTTTACTATCACTGTTTAGTGGTGAGTAAAACAATGGGGACTGGGTTGGCAGGAGCCCCAGCTGGGATTTGAACCTGTGACCCTCTGGTTTTACAGGCACTGGCTGTGTCTGTTGCACCACACTGTGGCCACAAAGATGGTGCAGTCCCTGGAGTTAGTTAAAGCGGCCTGCCGAGTCAGAAACCCTGCTCTGCACAAGTTTACTGTGGGCTCATTTACCTTGTATGGAGACAAAGGTGCACATAAACCTCAAAACAGACCTCAAAAAAAGGGGCAAACACCCATAACCAAGCTGGGCAACAATGATATCATTGGGTAACATTACACACCACTCCTTGGAAAGCTCCATCACAATGAAATGATCTTTGAAAGGGTCTACGGAGTGTAGACCCTTCCAAACATCATTTCTTTCTTTGGTGCTTTCCAGGGAGTGTTGTTCATTGTTGCCCATTGCTATCACTGTTGCCCAGCAGAATTGTGCTTTTTACAATGTTTCTTGTGGTCATTCTTAAGGTTTTATGTGAACTTTTGATCTTTGCACATGTATCACACTGCTCACGTTTTGTAGGTTTCCCCGGTTTTGCTGTACATTGCTGACGGAAATGGTTTCTCTTCCCTTTAATATGCCTTTAATGACAGGTTTTCATTCGCGTTGGAATTGAGCTCAGAAATTCAGCGCGTTAGTATGAGGGGAGCCTCTCCCCGCCCACTCTCCGCCCATTGACCCCTTCTCTCTGCCCACTCTCCACCTTCTGCGCTGTTTTAACGCGCCGCGGAGGTTTACGATCGTTAACTGCGGTTAACGCGTGTAAAGTACGTTTAACGATCGTTAGCACATCAGAACGCGCGTTTGGACGTGCTAACGATCGTTAAACGTACTTTACGTGCGTTAATCACGATTACCTCACTTTGGTAAACATCCCCCTAAATCCTACTAAATGTGTAGCTATTTGCTTTTCTAAGAAGTCCTCACTGTCATGATTACATCCAACTATTTATGATCACCCTTGGACACTCTTCTCCTCTATTAGAATTTTAGGTATTCAATTTGAATCTTTCCTTAATTAAATAACATTAGTATTCAGGCCTTTTTATATCTTTGTGCTGTATTCATTCACTGAGAAATATATTGGAAGTAAATACTTTAAATACCTTAGCTCATGCTTTCATGCTATGCCAGTTAGATTACTGTAATTCACTTATTAATTGAATGAACCTTTCCAGCATTAGATTACAGGTAGTACAAGATACTGCCATCCATATTCTTTCCAAGGCTCACAGATATGACTATGTTTCTTCTTTTTTTATGGAACGGCACTGGCTTCAAATCCTCTACCGGATGAGATTCAAGTATTAGTTGCGACTCACAAGGCACTCTATTCAGAAACACCATTGTAGCTGTCTAAGCTGTTAGCACCATATCCACTGAGTTCTTTCTGATCTTTATCAAGAAATTTGTTGGTTATATGATCTTTCAAAATCATCCATTTTGAATCTACCCACCAGTCAGTTTTTTCATATTTGCTCCTTCTCTACGGAATCTTTACTGCCTTATCCTAGATCTGAGGCCTCATTGCCTAAGTTTAAAGTTCATTTGAAAGCTTTATTTTTAATCCAGGCCTTTTCACACCTCATGAATGAAAATTAAGCCAGTGTCACTCTGTCACAACCTTGGTTAATAGCTGTGGTCTAGCTGCAATTCTTTTCTCTCTTACTGTTCTTACTTATCCCAATAAGAATGTAAATCCCCTTTTCTTTTTTTCTTTGTTAGCTGTATTTTATTGCCTTGTAAACTGCTTTGCTACTATAATCAAAAGGTGGTATAGAAAGAATCCCAATAAAGTAAGTAAAGTAAAGTAAAGCAAATATGGCCCTGGAAGGGTGAAGGCAGGTGGTAAGGCTTCTAAATGGAGTAGGGCAAAAGATATAGAGGACTTGGGTTGAATCCAGCTTAACTAAATGTCCCCAAGGGAGACGTTTAACATGTATCTGAAGGGAAGATTTTGGAGATCTGCAGAGAGCAGAGTCCAGTGGATGACTCAGTGTGGAGAAGATGGTGGGGCTCGACCCTCAGAAGCAGCCCGCTAGTCTTGCTCAAGAGGGATGTATGTGATTTTAACTGTGAGTTTATCCCTAGCAGAGGGAGAGGGATCACTGTCTATGATTGTTTAACTTTATTGAGAATGAGAGGTGATGGGGACCCTTCCGAATCCCCAATGCTCAATTGCAGGAGAGAGAGAGAGTTACCCTGCTCAAGTGCTCCCCACTGATTGGGGAGAGAAGACAAGGGTGAAGGAGGGTAAAGCACATCTCCCACCAAGGAAAATCATTTGAGGAGAAATGTCCAAGAGTCCCAGAGAGAACCAAAGGACTGTGAGCAAGCTAGAACCATTTTTCCATTCCTTACCCCTTTCTTGAGAACTGTATGCCTGGTTATTTTTGTTGGCCTGCTTTTATATATTTTTGTTCAACTGAGGAGTGCCCAATAAAGGGGCTCCCATGTTTTGCCTGTCTGTGTGAATGGTGTGTTGTTGAATGGTAGGTGGAGAGAGAGCTTTCTTTGCACCATGTGGCACTCTTTATCTGTGTTCTATGCACTGGGGAGGAGAACAAACAGAAGGCCCACTGAAGGATACAGTATTTTAAAACATTTTTTCACATCAGCTTTTATACCAGCTTCAAGGCACACATAAGTTTCATCAAAGTTCTCATTTTGTCCAGGGCCCAAAATAACTGATTTATCAGGTAGTTGTGTTTAGCCCTCAGCCTCCCACCTCATTTTTTTGTTACTCGAACATTCAATTATAACAATTGCCTTCTGGAGCTTCGTTCCTAACTTAAGTCGCTCATCCTTTCTGAGGTTATCACCAGACTCATTTCTGTAATATGCTTCATGCCAGCCTCCCCCACTACCCGTGTGCCACCTTCAACTGATTCAGTCCACTGCCACTAGGTTTATCTGTGATTCCCATTATTTTGATCACACTTCACCCCTTCTCATCTCCCTCCATTGGCTTCCCATCTCTTTTCACTTTCACCTTTCACAACTTTGACCCAGGAGTCGGGCCTTAGTACTTATATTTACACAGATGATATCCAGCTGGTAGTATGGTATTAAAATCTTAATATACCGCCTTTTGCGTGGCTGGCAGTAGTAGCTATGGATGTATGGGATTTAAATTTCATGACTATATTGAATGTGAAATGTAGTAAAACTACTGCCTGGCTGGAAGAAAATTAATTGGTTCTTGATCCTAAACAGACTGAAGCCATCTGGCTGACATTTCGGGGCACTAGGCTACCCTCTATTCTGAAAATACTGTGATAGAGCTCTTGTATGGCGCACAAAGAAGTGACCAGGTGTCACCTCTTTTGTTGGAGCAACATTGGCTCCCCATATCGAGTCGGGTACCTAATAAAGTTCTACTAGTGTACAGGGCCTTTTATACAGGGTTTTCCTCGATATCTCAGCAACCTCTTGATTCCCTATTCACCAACAAGAGCTTTACGGTCTTCTCAAGGAAATTACCTGACTTTACCAGCCAAAACCAGGTTAAAATTAGTCTTTTCTCAAAAAAGCTCATTCACCTATCTTGTCCCCCCCAGTTAAGGAATGCTCTCCCTCAGGACCTACAATTAGAGAGCTCTTATAGGAAATTAAAAAAGGGCCTTAAAACTTGTTTTTTTTCTAAAGCTTTTAGTGAAACTCTATGGGGTATGTTTACTAAACTGCGTTAGTGCAATTCGCGTTAGGAGCCGCGGTAGTGAAAGAAACCCCAAATAAGGACATGGGCGGTACATCGTTACCACTACCGCGCGTTAGAAAAATTAACGAGTGTTACTGGGCGCCGTGCCGCGTTACTGCGCGTTAATCATAAGAAGACGTACAGACACAAAGCACTGAAACAGAGCTGTAGCACAATGGTTACGGTACTGACTGCTGTTACAGGCAGCATGGGTTCGAGCCCCCAGTGTGCCTAACACAGAAGGCTGTCTCAGGCATCACCCTGTACATTACAGAAGGAAAGAGGAGGCATGCTTTTCGTTACGCTGAGTATTGGTGTCCGAAAAACACCCTTGGAATGTGCCTAGCCACGTACGTTGGTGCGTGCATTGGTACGCGCGTACATTCGTGCGTGGGTACGTGTGTTCCTACGTGCGTGGGTACGTGTGTTTTTACCAGTGTGGGCATCTTATATTACAGACTTTGTAGGGTGTCCTGCACCTATGCATTATGCTAACAGATGTACGTGTGATGGCCTATGGTTTATCAGAGCCTGTGAGCAGGTGCTGGTGTTTCACAGGGTTGGATTGGGCCAGTCACACCCATGATGCACTGCACATGCAAATCAGCTGTCCACAGATACACACCATGGGGAATGCACCCCCACAGCACCTCGGCCTGGTAGGGGGTACCGACTGTGTGTTGTACTGGCACAGAGCAGCTACACACCGTCACATTGTGCGGGTACTGTGCTCACCCTGAGGGTGCAGTGAGGCGCCCAGCACTAGGTCCACAGCACCGGCCATGGCGCAGGTCCAAAGCAGTGTTACTGTGTGAGATAGGTAGTTTCTGCAGGAACACCTTGGACATCTCTGTCTGTTTCAGTCAGGTATAGCCCCCATGCACCACCACCACACCCCTCCCCCAGGGCTGAGGGAGGCAAACAGGGTCTCCTATCAAAAGATCCACAGTCTACCTTGCTGCAACGGTGGCAGTAGAGGGGAACATGAACCCTAGTCCTGCTGGGGAACAGACACCCCACAGGGCAGTCAATGCAGCTTTGTACACAGCCATAACACAATAGCAGACAGACATTAGGCCTGGATATGGTATGCTGCACCCCACCACTATCTGATATTCCCCTGGTGCAAGCCATCAGCCACTGCACCCTGCAAGCCACTCCATCACAACACCTACCAGCTGCAAACAGTCTGCTAGTACCCAGTGGAGATGCCTGCACCCAGAACTGGGCTGTCAGCATACACAACAAGCAGATACATCAGTGACTGGGCCCCAGAAGGAAACCCATATTTATCACATGAGAGAAATACTAGATAGCACTATGGGAGTGCCTAGCCATGCTGTGGTCACTGCACAGTCAGGGTGAGAGTGATCTCTCAGCAGGATATACTGAGGTCACCCTGTCTGTGTAGTTGGTGGCCGGGCACTACAATGTGCCTGTCACTGCCCTATGCCCTGTGCAGATGCACCCTGGCCAGGCCACCCTGTCCGGCCTATACCCATGGTACCTTGCTCCTCATTATGCACATTGGCAGCCCAATACTGGCAACAGTGCTGGCAGTGTGGGCTGTTGAAGGTGTTTGCAGCCACCACACACTGGATAGACAGACAGCCACCCCCACACCTATGCCAGCATTGTGCTACTATAGAGGTGGTCAGCAGCCATACCCACCACACCAGTCCTGGGCATAGTACAGGCATGGATATAGTACACAAGACTGTTGGGGGGTCACTCCCCAGGGTGGTGAACACTGTCAGAGACCAGACCTGCAGCACACACTGCAGACATCAGAATGATTGTTATGGTGGAGCTCAATGAGCAAAATGTGCTTAACATAGGAATTGATATCTGCCAGTTATCAGAGGAAACGTTTGATAGCTGTGTACCATATACCCAGGTGTAGGGTGGCATTGCTAAGGTATGCAACTGCTAGTATTGGGAGATACAGGCAGGGCCCAATGTCTTGCCTCTCCAGCTGGCATTGGCCAATGGGGCCTGTGGGTGGGTGTGTGGCCCTGTTGGCTGCTGCTTTACGGCAGAGTTCCCCAACTCCAGTCCTGGTGTTCCAAACACTGTTCGGGTTTTCATGCTGTCTCTCATAAATATGCATGAGCTACATCTGCATACCATGGGGGTGGTGCATAGCTATGCAGCACAGGCATCTTTATTAGAGGCAGCATGACACCGGAATGTTGTGGGGCCCTCCAGGACTGCATTTGCGGGACTCTGCTATAGGTAATGTGCCTGTTTCTGGTGTCTGTGTTTGGTGTGGTAAAATATAGGCCATGCGTATGTTCTCTGCACTAAAGGAGTGTCTTTACTATCACTGTTTAGTGGTGGGTAAAACTATGGGGACTGGGTTGGCAGGAGCCCCAGCTGGGATTTGAACCTGTGACCCTCTGGTCTTACAGGTACTGGCTGTGTCTGTTGCACCACACTGTGGCCACAGAGACAGTGCAGTCCCTGGAGTTAGTTAAACCGGCCTGACGAGTCAGAAACCCTGCTCTGCAACAGGTTTACTGTGGCCTCATTTACCTTGTATGCAGACAAAGGTGCACATAGACCTCAGAAAAGACCTCACAAAAGGGGCACACACCCATAACCAAGCTGGGCAACAATGATATCATTGGGAAACATTACACCACACGCCCAGGACAGCTCCATTACAATGTAATGCTCTTTGAAAGGGTCTGCGGAGCGTAGACCCTTCCACACATCATTTCCTTTTATTTTGGTGCTTTCCAGGGAGTATTGTTCCTTGTTGTCCATTGCTATCACTGTTGCCCAGCTGAATTCTGCTTTTTAAAATGTTTCTTGTGGTCATTTTTAACGTTTTATGTGATATTTTGTTCTGTGCACATGTATCACACTGCTCACGTTTTGTGGGTTTCCCCGGTTTTTCTGTACATTGCTGACGGAAATGGTTTCTCTTCCCTTTAAATGCCTTTAACGACAGGTTTTCATTTGCGTTGGAATTCAGCTCTGAAATTCAGCGCGTTAGTATGAGGGGAGCCTCTCCCCGCCCACTCTCCGCCCATTGACCCCTTCTCTCCGCCCACTCTCCACCTTCTGCGCTGTTTTAACGCGCCGCGGAGCTTTACGATCGTTAACTACGGTTAACGCGCGTAGTATGACGTTAACGGTCGTTAGCGCATCGGTATGCGCGTTATATGGCACTTACGGTCGTTAACGTCATACTACGCGCGTTATTCACGTTTAGTAAACATCCCCCTATGAGTCTTTTACTTGATTTTATTTTGATTTTAAACATATTCCTTTAGAATTTGTCATCCCTAATGTCTCTCTGGTTATTTGTTGGTAATTGGAGAAATTGCTGTGCTATTCACATCCTCCTTTTTACATGCATGTTTTTAATCTTGTGTTTTTACTCTTAAAGTGCTTGTTTATATGTTCTATGTGATTTTATCTGATGTTTGACCCTGGGTTGCTTGGTTTTGTAAACTACCATGATGTACTGGTCGAATGACGATATGTGAAATTCTTTAAAGAAAGAAAGAAAGAAATATAAGGTTTTTGTCCTTGTCTAACGCACCTTCTACTCTTCTTGCTTTCCCTACCGTGCTACCTTCATCTCCTCCTACAGACCTTCCCACATACTACACCTCTTAGATTTCACTTCTGTCTATCCCCCCCTCTGCTCTTTGCCTAGTCATTTCCCGTAACTCCTCTTTTGCCTACCTTGATCCTCGCCTCTGGAATTCCCTCTCTTTCTCCCTTCACCAGGAATACTTCTTTCCCAGATTTAGGAAGGACCTGAAGATATAGCTATTCTAACATGCCTTTCTATAGGCCTCTCCTCCCTAATTCTCTTCCTCCTCCTCCCCTTCAGGCACCAAGTCTGTTTCTGCCTCATTGTCTTCCCTCCATCTTCCAATAATATGATACTTGTTTGGTTCCCTGTTTCTAATCACCCTCTCCCCTCTTTTTTGCCCCTCATTTGTTTTCTTGTAAACTGCTATGACAACCTTTTGACAATTTGGTGGTATAGCAAATTTTGCACATACAATAAATAAATTGGCTCCACTTGTATGTATAATTCTCTGAAATGGGGTCCTGCACATATAGTTGCTGGCACTTATGCATGGAAGTGTTGAAAATCAGAATTTCTACATATAGTAGAGTGGAGGAGTGGCCTAGTGGTTGCGGCAAGGTACTTCAGGCCAGAAGGTCAGGGGTTCAAATCCCACTAGAGGACAGCAATCTTGGGCCGGAAGGACTGGGGTTTCTAGTCCCACAGGTACTCCTTGTGGTCTTGGGCAAGCCACTTAACTCTCCATAGCCCATGTTCCCTATAAAATAGTTATCTCCAAGTTATAATGCCTTGTTCAATGTAAACCACACTGATGCAGAATAGCACGGTATATAAGAGAGTATAAATAATCACCAGCATCTACACATGGAAGACACAGAGCAATTCTGCTCTTTTTGGGCACACTGTATACAGGTTTGTGAAATCACAGTTCCCTTTAGTGTCCTTATAAAATTATAGTAGGATTATGAACTTCCTAATCCGGACATCTCAATTCCTACCTCAGCTTTCTATACAAAATGGGGCTTCACATGTATGATTTATATTTGATTGCTTTTACCCTAATTTTGCCCCTTGTACTAAAAGTTAAACTGTTTATTTTGGGGGTCATTCCGAAACATAAATAGGCCATTTGGACGTGCGGCACTGTTCCCTCTAAGCTGTGCGCGTGTGCGCGCGCACACACCTCGCCGAGCAAGCGCACATACTTTACAACAGAGCGCACAAAAATTACAGCTCTGATTCTGATAGAAAACAACACAGACATCTTAAAATTTAAAAGTTATGATTGTAATTACTAGAAATTTCCCGCTTCATTTTGTAATCGTCTATTTTCATTTAATTTGATTAAAATCAATGTGGTGTACATACTGTATTCTGACGTGTAGTCAAATTTTAAAGTATATAACTCCGAGTGTCGTTATGTGGCGCACAAAAATTTAACCTTCCTTCAAAAGCTGCACACAGCTGATATTTTATGCGCACACAGCCTACAGAAAATTAGAGGGAACATTGACGTGCGGGATAGACATTTTCCTTGTGAAAATGTCTAGACCCATATTCTGAAACCACACAGCCCTGCACATGCATGGCACTAAAAGGGGAACGTGGATGGAAAGGGGCAGAACGGAGGCATGGCAAGCCACAGAGACGTATAAAGCATATTCAGGAAAGGCCTGTGTACGTCCTGGGTGTATCATGCGGATACCTACATTATACCAGCGGCAACATGGAATAAGGCCAGCATTTAGAAGATTTTCTGCTCTTATTCTCAACACGTCCCATAGAGATGAATGGCTGTGACAAGTTTGTATTGAGCTGGTGTGTTTGCTGTGTGGGAGAGCACAAGATGCAGTTGTAAAGAAAAGAATGCACAGGTGAGGGACATTTGTAAGGTGAAGTAACGATAAAAAAAGAAAAACACAGAAATATAAAGCACTGCAATAGTCTTTATTCTGGCTATGCTGGCATTTGCTGTTTTTGCTAAAGGGGTTATTCTAGGCTTTCCTAACAATTCCTGTGTTCAGAGAAATGGGAATCTAGATGTAAAGATGGTATGCGAGTTAGTATGGAGCAGAAGCATGTTTGGCTGAGAGGTGTGGTCCTGAGACACCCTGCTATTATGTTTTACCAGCAGTTGTTTACAAGTGCAGAGCGTGGTTTTAGTGGGATATGTCATTTGTGACAGCAAGCGAGAGAGAGAGAGTGTGTGTGTGTGTGTGTGTGTGTGTGTGTGTGATATGAGGGCTACAAGGGAGGCCCTGGTGTGCTGATCTGCAACTCTGGGGGGACATTACCTGGACCAGTATCTGGACCATAGGGCTGACCGCAGCATCACCAGGTGCCAGTGTGCATGGCCAGTAACCTCTACTACTGCTCTGCAGCAACATAGCAGGGCCTGTCCATGTCAATGGTGAGGGACCCTCGGAGTGGGGGCATGCTGCAGTGCAAGCAGCACTAATACATATCCAAATGCACTATCAGAGGTCTCTAACACTCTGCACATTTATCAGGACAGATGATGGTGCTTTTGGGCATGTGCTTCTGATGTTTGCACTGTTGCATGGATCAATCCTGACAGCTTCTTTTGAATGACCAGGGAAATGTTTTGACATGTGTTCACAGACACATTTCAGTTTTTTCTGGCCCATTCTTAGCATTGCAAATACTGTTTTCAGCAATGATCACTGAAAGAATAACTAAGGTGTTCATCACATGCCGTGTATATTTTGCTGCAGGGTCTGTCAGGACAAACATCTCACTTGCCACTTGCTTTTACAATAGCTTTGGTGCACTTAGATAATCTTGTAGCGTTATGGATATGCAACAGACTAGTACATATAACCTGGATTCATGACCTTTCCTGTTTCATCAGTATTAATTTGTTGTTTACATGAGCACAACACTGTCAGTGTGAGCATCAGCTTAGGAGATGTACATTTTGCCAGTGGAGACGTGGCCAAATGGAGACGGGCAGCATTGCAAACGTCTGTCTTTCAGAATACAGCGAGCACGGGGACAAACAGGCCATTTGCTGCTTTTATCTGTGTCCCATTATATCAGCATGGACCTGTGTTTCCCCAGATGTGTTGTTCGTGCCATGCCGAAAATGTACATAAGAACATAAGATATGCCATACTGGGTCAGACCAAGGTCCATCAAGCCCAGTATCCTGTTTCCAACAGTGGCCAATCTAGGTCATATGTACCTAGCAGTATCCCCAAAAGACACAGGTTCCACAATGCTTGTATTGGGTCAAGCATTGATATCCTGGGTCCCTTTTTAATAATGGTTTATGGACCTTTCCTCCAGGAACTTGTCCAAACCTTTTTTAAACCCAGCTACACTAACAGCTTTTACTACATCCTCCGGTAACAAATTCCAGAGTTTGATTACACGTTGAGTGAAAAAATATTTTCTCTTATTTGTCTTAAATAGTTTACCCTGTAGCTTCATTGCATGTCCCCTAGTCTTTCTATATTCTGATAGCGTAAACAATCGATCTACGTTTACCTGTTCCACTCCATTCATTAATTTATAGACCTCTATCATATCTCCCCTCAGCCGTCTCTTTTCCAGGTTGAAGAGCCCTAACCTTTGTACCCTCTCTTCATAGGAGTAGCCTTCCATCCCCTTTACCATTTTGGTGGCTCTTCTCTGTACCTTTTCTAATAACGCTATATCCTTAAGATACGGCGACCAGAATTGCACACAATATTCAAGGTGCGGTTGTACCATGGAACGATACAGAGACATTATAATATCCTTTGTTTTATTTTCCATTCCTTTCCTTATGATACCTAGCATTCTATTTGCTTTCTTGGCCGCCGCTGCACACTGGGCAGAGGGTTTTAACATGTTATCCACGATGACTCCTAAATCTTTTTCCTGGGTGGTGGTTCCCAATGTGGAACTTGCATCGTGTAACCATAGTGTGGGTTGTTCTTTCCAAGGTGCATAACTTTGCACTTGTCCACATTAAATTTCATCTGCCATTTGGATGCCCAATCTTCCAATTTATCAAGATCCTCCGGCAGTTTTCTACAGTCTTCTTGGGTTTTAACAACTTTAAACAGTTTTGTGTCATCTGCAAATTTGATAACCTCACTAGTTATTCCCTTTTCCAGGGCATTTATGAATATGTCAAAAAGTAGCGAACCCAGTACAGATCCCTGGGGTACTCCACCATTCACCTTTTTCCACTGGAAAATTGGCCATTTAGCCCTACCCTCTGCTTTCTATCTTTTAACCAGTTCCTGATCCACAATAGTACTTTGCCTCCTATCCCATGACTTTTTAGTTTTGCCAAAAGTCTCTGATGAGGGACCTTGTCAAAGGCTTTCTGAAAGTCCAAATACACTATATCAACTGACTCACCTTTGTCTACCTGTTTATTCACACCTTCAAAAAAAACATATCAGATTAGTAAGACAAGATCTTCCTTGTCTAAAGCCATGTTGGCTGTCTCCCATTAGGCCATGACTATCTACATGCTGTGTAATTTTGCTCTTTATGATGGTTTCTACCATTTTCCCCGGTACTGACGTCAGGCTCACCGGTCTGTAATTTCCCGGATCACCCCTGGAACTCTTTTTAAAAATTGGCGTTACATTGGCGACCCTCCAATCTTCAGGCATTACAGATGATTTTTTTTTTTAACTTTTTATTTATAAAAAATGTTTTTACAATTATAAAGGAAATATATAGCGAAATTATACATTCATGAAACTTCATAAATACACAAAACCTCGCAAATAAACCAAGTCCACATCAAGGAGGTGATACCCATCTAAAAATAAACAAACCATCCCATTGGTTCCTAAAAAATAAACAAACTCCTTTTACAATAGTCAAGAAACCCAAAGAAAAATAACAAAAGACTGAAGTTGAATCCTTAACCTATGTCATTCCTTATCCTTCAAAAAATCTAATAACTGTTCAACTGCAAAGAAAATATACCGTTTCCCTTGAAATACCACATGGCATTTACAAGGGAACTTCAAATAGAATAAAGCCCCCAGAGCCAAGACACGCTGGCGGATCTCTAAAAAGGCCCTCCGGCGTTTCTGCGTGGCTCTGGAGACATCAGGAAATATTTGTAACTGTTGCCCACAAAATTTCTCTGCTTTTTTCTTAAAATAAGCAAACAAAACCTTCTCTTTATCCATTTCTGACATAAAGGTAACCAATAACGTGGCACGGGTAGATATATCATCTCTGGATGTCTCCAGAAACCCAGAGAGATCCAGAGTGGATGAAACTATTTGATCATATTGCTTAACCGAGCCAACCATTTCATCCCCCCCACCTTCACTAACTAATTTGCCCGAAGGCAAATAGTAAATTTTTGATAAGGAAATCGCTTCAGCGTTAGTAAATAACAAAACCTCCTTCAGGTACATGTAAAAAAGAATAGAGGGAGACAAGTAGTGGGTTCGGGGAAAATTTAACAACCTTAAGTTCTTAGATCGCAACAAGTTCTCTAAGTTCTCATCCTGCCTATGTAACAATGAAACATCTTGAGAGAGCTTAAAAGGCAAATCCAACTGTGCAGTTCTGCATACATCTGAGGCTGCGACAGCCGCTTCTAAAGACGTTAAACGACTCTCATGATCTTTGAATTTGGAAGCGGACTCTTTAGAAAAGTCAGAAACTTTTTGGAGAGAGACAGATAAAGATGTCTCGATCCGGGCCATCACAGACCAGATATCCCGCAGCGTTATATCAATAGGCGGAGCCATATCTGAAGGAACCGATGCAAATACAATAACCGATGGAATCGGAGGTGGTATACTATCCGAAACAGCATTGACCCTTAAGAAGGAATCCGGCAACACAGGCAGACCGGAATCCTCAATAGCCGCCTTCCCAGGCGGTTTAGGGAGTCCGGACAACAGAGAAGTTCCTTGACTGGGAGGAGTTAAACCCAAATCCTGCTGAGAACAAACAGATAGGGGCGTACTCACTGTTGACCCTTCCAAAGACACCATAGAGTCCATCTTCGAAGGCTCTCCCACCCGAACATGGGCATCCATGGGACCGGTAACTTTAACCACTTTGGATTGAGCAGATGAAGTATTCTTCTTTTTCCTTTTCCCCATATCACGCTGACCTCAAACTGCGCAATTAATGCACCTCAGTGCGTCGAAGGGGCGTCAAAGGGGCAGGACCTGCCCCTTTGGTCACGCCCCATCGGGCACGTGCCCGCAAACGCGTCCCGCGTTGGGGCAGCTGATCTTATAGCCCAAGAGCAGACACAAACCAATTGGAAGAGTCCTCCACAGGCACCAGGAGCCAATGAGATGTACGTGAAGAAAAACTACAGGAAGCAGAGCACCTCGGCGTCCCGCGTTGGGGCAGCTGATCTTATAGCCCAAGAGCAGACACAAACCAATTGGAAGAGTCCTCCACAGGCACCAGGAGCCAATGAGATGTACGTGAAGAAAAACTACAGGAAGCAGAGCACCTCCCATTACAGATGATTTTAATGAAAGTTCACAGATTACTAATAGCAGGTCTGCAATCTCATATTTCAGTTCTTTCAACACTCTTGGATGTATACCATCCGGTCCAGGTGATTTGCTACTCTTCAGTTTATCTAATAGTTGTAATACATCTTCCCGGTGTAGCGCTATTTCTCTCAATTCCTCTGCAGTATCACCTTTAAATACCACTTCAGTCTTGGGTAACATCCCTACATCTTCCTCAGTAAAGACTGAAGCAAATAATTCATTCAGTCTCTCTGCTATCGCCTTGTCTCCTCTTACTGCCCCTTTTACCTCTCTATCATCTAATGGTCCAATTGACTCTCTCACAGGCCTTTTGCTACGAATGTACTTGAAAAAGTCTTTATTTCGTGTTTTTGCTTCCGTAGCAAGTTCCTTCTCAAATTCTCGCTTTGCCTGCCTTATCAATGCTTTGCATTTAACTTGCCAGTGCTTGTGCTGTTTCCAGTTTTCATCGTTTTGCTCTTTTTTCAATTTCCTGAAAGATGCTTTTTTGGCAGCAACAGCCTCTCTGACCTCACCTTTAAACCATGCTGGCAGTTTTTTGGACTTTCTTCCACCTTTCTTAATGCATGGAATACAGCTGGTCTGGGCTTCCAGGATAGTATTTTTAAACAACACCCAAGCTTGATGTAAGTCTTTAACCTTTGCAACCGCTCCTTTTAGTTTTTTCTTAACTATATTCCTCATTTTATCATAGTCTCCCTTTCGAAAGTTAAAAGGTAGTACTGTGGATTTCTTTACTATCCCTCCTCCACTAATTAAATCAAACACGATCATGCTATGATTACTATTGCCAAGTGGTCCCAACACCCTTATCTCTTGCACCAGATCTGGTGTTCCACTAAGGACTAGGTCCAGTATGGCTTCCCGTCTGGTCGGTTCATGAACCAGCTGCTCCAGGAAGCAGTCATTTATTTCATCTAGAAACTTTATCTGCCTAGCATGTCCTGCCGTGACACTGACCCAGTCGATACCGGGGTAATTGAAATCACCCATTATTACTACTCTGCTGTGACTTTTGTTAGCTTCCTTGATTTCTTTGAACATTTCATCATCCATTTTTTCATTCTGGCCACGCGGTCGATAGTACACCCCTACTGCCATCACCTTCCCCTTCATACATGGAATTTCAATCCATAGAGATTCTACAGCAAATTTTGTTTCCTGCAAAACTTTAATCCTTTCTGATTCAATGCCCTCTCTAACATAGAGCGCAACCCCTCCACCAATTTGATCAGTTCTATTATTACGATATAGTTTGTATCCAGGTATCACAGTGTCGCACTGGTTATCCTCCATCCACCATGTCTCTGAGATTGCAATCATATCTAACCTCTCATTTAGTGCTATATATTCTAACTCTCCCATCTTATTGTTTAGACTTCTATCATTTGCATATAAGCATTTTAGAGACTATATTTTATTAATATTAATCTGGCTATTGTAGGCATGGGTAATTTGGAATCTTTACGCTCTGTCTGCACCATACTCAAGGGCATTTGAGCTACTTTACTCTTTTTTGGAACCTCACTGCTTTTGGTAGCATCCTTCAAGGATACCATCTTCCGAACCATGCGCTCTTGGGCGACTGTCGGCTTTCCCCTAGTTCTAGTTTAAAACCTTCTCTATCTCCTTTTTAAAGGTTAATGCCAGCAGTCTGGTTCCATCCCGGTTAAGGTGATGCCCATCCCTTCGGAAGAGCCCCTCCTTTCCCCAGAATATTCCCCAGTTCCTAATAAATCCAAAACCCTCATCCTTGCACCATCGTCTCATCCACACATTGAGACTCTGGAGCTCTGCCTGCCTTTTAGGTCCTGCACGTGGAACAGGAAGCATTTCGGAGAACGCTACCCTGGAAGTTCTGGATTTCAACTTCCTACCTAAAAGCTTAAATTTAGCCTCCATAACTTCCCTACCACATTTTCCTATGTCATTGGTACTGACATGTACCAAGACAGCAGACTCCTCCCCAGCACTATCTAAGATCCTATCTAGGCGGTGCGTGAGGTCCGCTACCTGTATATCTCCCTGATTCTGGAACCGCGGGGTGTCTATCTTGACAGTTTCGGAATTGGGTATATTCTGTGCCCGTTTTCACTTTATACATTTCTGCCGGCTGGCCGTGCATATTATAGAATTGGGCTCCACACCAATGTGGCAAATTGCTTGTCTCCATATGATATAAGATTAGGGGAATAAGCTCCCCAAATATAAGGCTAGCAGTAGAGTAATGAGTAAATTACTCCTTATGGCTGCAATCCTCTCAACTTTGGTCAAATATGTACCTCTTCACCTGAGGGGGCATGGATAGGTAGATAGTAGGGCTGGTAGAAGGAATGAAGGTGCCCTAGATGGGATCTCCATCCTGCTGCCACCCCTCTCCCCCCAATTGCTGCCACTGCTTTCCCTCTCTGGTGCCTGCAGCAATGGCAATGGCTTAAAAACCGTGATGCAGTGCTTACCCAAAGGCTTCAGCACTGCATCGTGATTTCCTGTATCCTCCTACCTGCCACTTCCACACCTCTCTGATGCAGAGAGAGGTGGCAGTGGTGCCCCCTGAGGCCCTGTTCTCTAGCCGACCACCTGGTTTACCTAACGGTAGCAGCCCTGATAGGTATATAGATAGTGTGGTAAGGAGAGTGCAGCCCAGCCAGGAAAAAGTGAAGAGAAGAAGGATTTTTCCTCTTTGCGGGGGATGGGTACACAGGATTACATAGTCCACAGCAGAAGCCTGGAGAGAAACCTAGAGGGCAGACCTAGCTGTAAGCCACGCCCACACTCCAGGTCAGCCACAGATAGGAGTGGGAGGTACAGAAGGGCGGAGCCAGGAAGGGAGTTGCCCTGCTCAATGTTTGAAAGGGAGCAAACAAACACTAGAGATAGAGTTGGTTGGAGGGCTGGTTCAAGAGTTGGTTGGAGAGCTGGTTGGAGAGCTGGTTGGAAGCATGGTTGGAAGCATGGTTAGAAGCAGGATTGGAGACGCAGTTGCAGTTGCAGTGGCACTTGCTGTCGGAGTTGCAGTCCAGGCCTAAGTGGGAGTTGCAGCTCAGGTTCCAGTCCAGGTTCCAGAAGGTACAGAGGGAACAGCCCTGTAGCCAAAAGGAGCAGCAGAGAAAGGAACCGCTATAAAGATAACCAGAGAAGGTACAAAGGAAGCCACCATACTCAGCACAGTAGCCACAGAGGACATAGGGAAGGTTCCAGGGGGAGACCCACCTACCCTAGCAAGAGAGTGAGAAAGCTCTACCACAAGTCTCTGCCCTACGCTGAGGCAGAGGGAGTCCTGACTGGCCAAAGCTCCAACCAGGAGAATACTGCACAAAAAGCCCAAGGTAGGAGAAGGGAGGCAACTAGGCCTTCAAAGTATATTTTCTCTTCTGACTCTGATGAAACTGTTATACCCCAGATAACACAGTGCAGAAAGGAATGTTTCACCAGGAAGGTTAAGCAAGAGCACCCCATAGGAGACCTGCCCAGAGAAGGGAAGGCAAGAAAATGGGAGAGGTTGTTTGACCTGTTAAAAACTCTAAAGCAGAAAGTCCCTGAGCGCTACCAAGCAGAACCTTGCTATAGCTCACCTGAGAGTATGGAGCTTGAAGCCAAGGAGGGTGATGTAAATTCCAGTATTTCGGAGATGGAATGTGATGCCTGCACTAAGGTAAATTAGTGTGAGCTGAAACACTGGATAGTTGAATTCACTGTTGTTTGTTTTTGGACATTTGTTACTGGAGAAGTTATCCATTATTTACTTTTGTATGGAGAGTAAATGTGCTTGAAGAAATTGTATCCACTTACCTGCAAGGAAGCTGAATAAATTCCTGTGCGCTTTTAAAAACCACTCGGTTCATTATTCCTCACACAACTACAACCCTAGGAAAATATAAGAGGTGGTCACCCGTCCCTACTAGGCGACCGCCTGGTAGGGGCGCGAGCGCCACAATAGATATCAGCAGAATTTCTATTATTGGCTGTAGAGTTATGTATTTATTGACGTTTTGTTTAAATCAGTTACTGTGTGTCCTTGGATCTGTCAACTACTTTTTCAGGCCTCTATCACTGTGAACACTTCACCACAGATATCTTCCCTTAACAACTGCAGAGGATGGATTGTACAACTTCCTGGCATCTCTTGGCTCTCTGGCTGCAGCAGTGTGTGAAAACTGCTTTATCATGGTGCTTCCAAGTTCTTCTTCAGTGCATGCTTAGGGTCAGAGGTGACAGATCCTCTGAGCTCAAAGAAGCCTCCATACTGGCCACTGAAGTTTTCTGCATCCCCTCCAGTGCTCTAACACCGTCAGAGTTCTCCAGTCCCATTATACCTCTGACAGAGATGATAACAGGGCTGACAAATGCAGAACCAATCTCACTGAGGTTTATGTTTGTGTTCCACTTTCTCTTCCCCATCTTGATGTTTCTTGGTGAGCTGTTCCGAACAGCTAAGCTTGAATCTCAGCATAACTTCACACGAAACCAATAGCAGTCATCTTACCTCTCCTCCTCCCTTCCTCCAAGCGGGACCGTACCAAGCTCAAAATGCACTCTGTATAATTTGTGAATTTGGAACCCCCCCCCCTGCCTCCCCAGCAGGAACTCACTTCCATTGGGCTTCCCGAAATCCCAGTAGTGATATCAGCGCCCCTACTGTGCTTGCGCCCTGTGAGTCGCACCGCTCACAGAGCCCTCATGCGGCCCTGCCTTCAAGTATCATAAAATTACATCTAAATCATATTACATGAATAAAACTGAACTGTCAGTTCATCGCAGCACAATGGCATCTATAATGGGACTGAAAGAAATAGAAAATGGGGATGAATTTCCTGTTTCTACTAGAAAGCTAATCCATGGAAAACGAACCTCTGCACTCTGTCTAGTAAGATGTATAGTACTCTGCCCATCCAGCCTACTCTTTACCTTTCAAAACGAATTGTTCTATTGTAATCTGGGTCAACTGTGGAAGCCAGGTTTACTCGGGGCAGTTTCTCCAAATAGGTGAGTTTTGAACATACCATGACAGTCGTGAACCTCACTTTCTAAGCCAGGGTATGTGGAGTATGATCTCAGTCTCTCAAATTTACTGCTAAGGCTCAGCATAGTACTTGCATCGTGCAAAAAAGCCTACTGCTGGAGTTTGTAAGATGTAACATGTTCCTGTTTAACTGCTCCCTGTCCTCTTTTCTCCTCTTTACTGTTTTTAAACAATGGCGTTCTTTTTTGTTTCTGCAGCTATGTATTTTAATGATTTTATGATTGTAAACCACCCAGATGCCCATGGTGTTGGGTGGTATAGCAAATTTTAAATAAACATAAACATATGAGTAGTTTGTCAATATGTGCTTGGAAATTCTTTATCAAGCCTGTGGCACCCAACACAATGGAAAATATTTCTGTATCTTTCTGCCACATTTTCTTGGTTTCTGGCTGCTTTTCCTGGTATTTCAGGATCTTCTGCCTCTCCACGCAATTCACAGAGTAGTCGCTTGGAACTGATACCTCTATTATCAATGCTGTTTTTCTCCTTAACCACTATATTAGGCTTCCTCATATACAGCTTTTTATCAGTCAGAGTGGGAGTATCCCAGGTGATCATAACCTCCTCGTTCTCTGTAATTCTCTTAGAGTCATGATGATCCCAGTGTGTTCAGGCATAGTGATGTAGTGCTTACAATGTTTCCAATGGATGATGCGCACTACTTTATTATTCCATATGAATCAGTGCATGGCTCAGCAAATCAGACCAAAATTCATGCTGAAACAGCATAATCTAGGTTGAAAAGAATTGTGAGGAATTCCCTCTTCCGTACTCTCAGGTGATATAGTTAGGCCATGGGGCCGGAAGTCCCTAGCGGGCCGCCCGTAACTGGGTGGCTCGGTGAGATGCGGAACCCCCAGTTTCGGGTCCGCAGGAGGGAGGGGGGAGGAGGAAGGTAATGCAGTGATGCGGCGGTGGCGTCATTTGAAAGGATTTGCTCCCCATCACACAGCGCAAGGGGGAGCCAAATGAGGAGAGAGGAGGAGGCAGGCCCCAGAAAGGTCTTACTGGCCAGGAGAGCCAAAGAGAGGTCCGGTGGACGGCGGGTCGTGGGTGTCGGCGAGAGCAGAGCGAGAGAGAGTCCATAGAGGGTTGGAGCCGCGGGCATCGAGTGGAGGAGCGCTGCGGTCTGAAGGGGAAAGTGACAGCAGCGGAGGGGCGTACTCCAGCAGGCCAGAAAACTGCAGGAGCAGGAGCATGTGGCCTGGTTGTAACTCCGCGTGCTGAAGCGTTGTCGGCACGCTTCCTTGGAATCCGGCCTGGACAGGTGGTGGTGGTGGACAGAAGAGTGCCCAAGGCAAGTACGTTGATCACAGAAAAGAAAAAAAAAGAAAAGAAAAGAGGGGTAGAGCAAATGAAATGGTAGGCAAGGGACACAGGCTGGGCACACACCTATTTCAGGCATGCCTGCATGGCCCCCCGCCAGAGGGGCCGGGGAGAGTGCCGGTGAGAATGGGAGAGGGCTACCGGAATGCGAGGGAGACAGGCTGGAGGCCGTGTTACGGCAGGGGATGCAGGGGGGCAGCGCAGTTACGAGGGATTAGGGGGGCCAGGAGAGGGCACGGGGGGCCAGGGCAAGTGCCCAGAAGCGGAGTGGGACTTGTGGAGGGGGTTGGTGCCTCAATCCATGGGGCGGCTGGGCGGTGAGTCAGGATTGAGACGGAGCAGACCGATGGGGCTCTCTGAGTGGATACATGGTGCGGGGGATGGGGTGGTAGCAGAGGGTCAGCAGGGGCTGGGGCCTGGGAGAGGGGGGGAGCAAGGTTCAGGGGGGGCATGAGTGGGGTGGGTTCAACATCCTTGCAGAGCATGTGGTTGGGTAGTTCTGCAGGGGTGGAAGGGATGGTGGCACCAGGGGGTGATAGGACCGGGGCGAGTGCGGTGTCATGGCAGCATTGGCTTGGGGGTGGGCAGGGGTCATCAGGGGCGGAGTGGCTCCGGGCTTGCAACCGGCATGGCCATTGGTGATCCCTTCCCCGTTGTTCTCTTTTATGTCTCCACAAGTGCCTATGATGGTTCCCTACTCCACAATGGATGGAAGCGGAGGACAAAGTGGAGAAGACCGGCAGCAGCACAGCCTGTTGGCCAGCACAGGGGAGACAGGGACATCTACCAAGCAGGCAGAGGAGCTGAGGGCAGCAGGTGAGTTGTGGGATGAACAAGGGGTGGTAGTGGAATGGGGGCGGGAACAGGGGGAAAGGTGCATAAGAAGCAGAAGCACGCATGTCGGCGGCGGCATGGTTCAGATTCCTCCTCGTCCTCTTCCTCGGTATCGTCATCGTCCATATCCGAAGGTGGCAGAGTGGGACAGGAGGTTGGAAGTAAGGCAGGGACTTTAAGTAAGTTTACAGAGGGGGCCCCTTCATTAGCGGTGTATGCGGAGTTATGGGAAGGGGTACCAAAAAATTTGCGTCGTAAGATTAAGAAGTGGCGATATATTGATATCTTCCGATTTTTAGAGGGGAGGAGGTGGTCGGGGGATAGTGAGAAGAAGAGAAAGGAGGATGAAAAGGCGGGACGGATTAGGAAGGTGTCTCGGAATGTAGTGAACTGGACAAGAGCTTTCTTGCGTCTGGCCAGTGTGTGGGGCCATCATTATCTGGAACAGTACAGGATTTTGTTGGCCTACACGGATTCCATTTTGGAGGCCGCACAGACACACGAAGGATGGTTGTGGTTGAACTACGATGAGAAGTTCCTGGATAAAATGGAGGAGAATCGTTTTTTGTTGTGGGGCTCACAAGATATTAATCTGTGGCTCACGCAAATGTCCGTCAAAACGGGAGTGGGAGGTATCGGAGGAAAGCCAGGGGGTGGGATTGCAGGGGGGATGGGATGTTCCTTTCGGTCAGCAGGAACCAATCCGCAGCAGAAAGTGGGAGTTGGGGGGACGTGTGCTGGAGATTCATTAAGGCCTCGTGTCCCTTTCCCAATTGTAAGTTCCGGTATGCATGCTCAAGTTGCGTAGGGGGGCATTTGGCGGCAAGGTGCCCTAAAAAAGGGACCGCCCCAGCAAGTGGGTCAGCCACTAAGTAATTTTGATGCAGGCAGTCTGGCGGATACCCCGATAAGGGTGGAGGCGTTAAAGGCTAGGCTGCGGCAATACCCGAGACGTGGAGATAGGGAGGTGTTGGAAAAAGGGTTTCAGGAGGATTTTGTCATCCCAGTGGCGGGTACGTTAGTTGCGTACACGTCACGCAACTCGCCGTCGGTACGGCGCATGGCGCCAGTTGTGCCGGATAAGTTGTTAAAAGAATTAGAGTTAGGGAGGATTGCTGGCCCATTTGTGGAAAAGCAGTTCTCGGATTTGGTGGTGTCCCCGTTGGGTCTTATACTGAAAAAGGAAGCAGGGAAGTTTAGATTAATTCATAATTTGTCATTCCCGGATACCTGTGCGGTTAGATACCTGTGCGGTTAGATATGCGTCGTTCGACCGGATGGTGGCGTTGGTGAGATGCGCGGGGGTTAGTGTGTTGATGGCAAAGGTCGATATTGAATCGGCGTTTCGGCTATTGCCGGTGCACCCGTCTAGTTTTCATTTGTCGGGTTTTCGGTTTGAGGAGCTGTTTTATTTTGACAAGTGTATGCCTATGGGATGCTCGGTGTCCTGTGCCTATTTTGAAAAATTCAGTACCTTCATTGGGCAGTAGTTCAGGACATGGGTTGTGAGAATGTGGTCCATTATTTAGATGATTTTTTGTTTGTTGGAGCTGGGCAGTCGGTGGAGTGCAGGCGCCTCTTGAGCGGTTTCATGGATTTGGCGAGGGCCCTAGGGGTGCCATTGGTGGAGGAAAAGATGGAGGGTCCTACGAGATGACTAACATTTTTGGGGATAGAATTGGATTCAAAGGAGATGGTGGCAAGGCTGCCGAAGGAGAAGGTGACAAAGTTGCGGGTTTTGGTGGCCAGTGCCTTAGTTTCCAGCAAGTTGAACTTGAGGGAGTTTCAGGCCTTGATAGGTGCATTGAATTTTGCATGCCTGCATAACCAACGTGTCTTGTGGTGGTCTGATAACATGGCGGTGGTGAGCATAATCAATCATTACACCGCGAAATGTGTTCCAGTAGCAGACTTAATGCGAGAGGTGGTCTTAGCTTGTTTAAGACTGAATGTTGCGATCAAAGCGCGACATATCCCGGGGTGTACCAATGAGATCGCGGATGCTCTTTCTCATTTTCAGTGGGACAGGTTTCGGAAACTGGCACCTGGAGTGGAAGAGAGTGGGTTGATGGTCCCAGAGCACTTATGGCACATTGGCCTGAAGAGATGCTGAGTTTGCTGCGAGGCTCGGTGGCGAGTGCAACATGGTTGGCTTACCAGCGGGGCTACGACAAGGTGGAGGAGTTTTTTAGGGTCCATAGATGGCGACCGGATGCAATGTCTGATTTGATGTTAGCGAAATATGTCGTGGATGCCAAGGAAACGGGGATGTCCAAAGCGCCTGTCCGTTCGCATTTGGCTGGGTTTGCCTTTTTCGCGAAGGCGGTTGGCTGGGTTCCTGCGGGGGTTGGGTTTTTAACCCGGTGGTTACTACAAGGGTGGGGGAGAATGTGACCATCGCCTAGGGATAGCAAGCGGCCAATTACACATGACTTGCTGGTAAGGCTCTGCGCTGCTCTCCCCTTGATGGCGTCGTCGGAGTATGAAGCAGCATTATTCAAAACGGTTTTCTGCTTGGTGTTTTTTGGGGCCTTCCAGGTGGGGGAACTGGTAGTGGAGTAACGGAGGGTGGGTAGTGTCGATGGCTTGCTGCTGCAACATGTGCAAGTGGAGAGAGGGCAGGTGTGGGTGCTGTTAGCACGCTCTAAGACTGACCAGCAGGGTCGTGGCAGGTGGGTGGTCCTCAAGGAAATGTTGGGTGTGGCAACATGCTCAGTGGGTGCCTTGTAGGATTATTTGCGCCGGAGACTGGCAGTTGGGGGCGTATTATTTATTCACGCGGATGCACGTTGGTTGACTCAGTTCCAGGTTACTGCGGTATTAAGAATGGCCCTGCGGCGGATAGGGGAGGAGCCACATCAGTTCGCAGCACACTCCTTCCATATTGGGGCGGCCACTAGTGCAGCGGTGGCGGGTTTGTCGGACCAAGAGGTCCAGCGCATCGGGCGATGGTGCTCAAGGGTCTTCTTGGGATACGTCCGACTGTAAAGGGGTCGGGCAGGGTAATGGTGGCTAATTTTGTTTTTCTTTTGCTGATAGAAGGCGAGGTCCTCATGGCTGTTGGCTGCTAGGCTATTCGTTTGTTCATTGGGCAGGGCAGCGAGCATCTGTGCAGCCTTTGGGGGGCTAATCTTGGCCTGGATCTAGAGGTGGTGACTGTATTATGGCTGGGTGAGCGAGGTCTCCGTTAGATTCAGTTGCTCCCTTTGCTGCGGCACCACAGGCGGCTGCAGAGTGCACCAGAATTGTTGGTGAGCAACGACCTGTCAGCCTGGACCTGCAAGCAACTGATTCGAGCTGTGCAGAAGATTTGGAGGTGGTGCTGCAGTTGTTCCCCAGTATAATAATAATATGGTCAGATATACCACGGCCAATCTGCCGGGAACAGAGGCGTTGGTCCAGAGGTCTGACGAAAATCAATCAGCAGATTGACCATTGGGTCTATGCACATGGGGGGTATCAGGTTATGTATTCATGGGTAGAAGTCGGATGTGCGGGATTGTATGGTCGGGATGGGGTACATTTGTCCCCGGTGGGGTTGAATTTGCTATTGAACGATTGGCAGGAAGTGTTAGAGTGGGTAGTGCTGCGGGATGCTCGCTGGTCGCAGCTTTTGGGGGATGGGGCGATGCAGGGACTGTGAGGTCACCTGTGCCTGTGGCGGGATCCCGGAGGTTTCTGGGGTCCGGAGCCTTTGGATAAGATTGGGATGGGGGTGGGGTACCCCCAACCCGTACAACCCCTAGGCTGGCTTTTGCTAATTATATGGCGAAGTTGGGGGCCAAGTGGGGGAGGGAATTTGGAAAGCGGAGGCGTGCGCACCTTGCTAGTGACATGGCTGGAGAAGCAGCATTCCGCTGGTGTATGCAAAGGATTGTTATTGATGTTGATTGTTAAGTTATTTAATGGTGAATAAAGCTGCGACCAGAAGTTTCCAAAGATTATGGTGTCAGAGTGTTTGTGGGATGGAAGAAAGGGGGGGGAGAGGGGGTAGTGGTGGAGCATCGAGTCTGACCTACTCCGGTTAAGTTAGGCCGCGGGGCTGGGAGTCCCTAGACGGCCGTCCGTAACTGGGTGGCTTGGAGAGATGCGGAACCCCCAGTTTCGGGTCCAGAGGAGGGAGGGGGAGGAGGAAGGTAATGCAGTGACACTGTGGCGGCGTCATTTGAAAGGATTGGCTCCCCATCCCGCGGCACGAGGGGGAGCCAATGAGGAGAGAGGAGGAGGCGGGCCCCAGAAATGTCTTATCAGCCGGGAGAGCCAAGGAGAGGTCTGGTGGATGGCGGGCCGCCCGCCCGCCCGCCCTGTAACTGGAGTCAGTGATTAGGGGTGTCGCAGTGTAAGAGGGGGGATGGCGGGATCCCGGAGGTTTCCGGGGTCCGGAGCCTTTGAATAAGATTGGGACGGGGGTGGGGTACCCCCAACATGGACACCCCTAGGCTGGCTTTTGCTAATTATATGGCGAAGTCGGGGGCCAAGTGGGGGAGGGAATTTGGAAAGCGGAGGCGTGCGCACCTTGCTAGTGACATGGCTGGAGAAGCAGCATTCCGCTGGTGTATGCAAATGATTGTTACTGATGTTGATTGTTAAGTTGTTTAATGGTGAATAAAGCTGCGACCATAAGTTTCCAAAGATTATGGTGTCAGAGTGTTTGTGGGACGGGAGAAAGGGGGGGGGGGAAGAGGGGGTAGTGGTGGAGCATCGAGTCTGACCTACTCCGGTCAATGCTATATATAGGCTGTATTCTTTAATAGGTATAATCTTTCTGAGAACTGCTGCTTGAGAATTTAGAGTGAAGGTTTAAGATAGTAACTCACCTTTTCAACTGCCAGAATGATTGATGGAACTGACAGAGAGTACTATCAAATGTTATCAAGCAGGGCTGTGATATGCTGAGACATGTGATATGATTTTCTTGTGCTGAAAAATCTCAGTATTCACATTTAGTGGAAAAGACATTTTTATGTTAGTCTCATGGAAGCAGATTGATTTTGGCAATTTAAGCAGTTATATAGTACCATAGATCCAACGACCAAGATCACATGATTTAAAAGTCACTGCAAAGGCACAGAAAAGTTTTCCAAATTCACAAAGCATAAAAGCACTTTTACTTGTCCCTGCTTATCAATGAATAATAATTAAAGCTAGAATATACAACTCATGTAAAGAAAATGCATAATGATTTTGCAAAATATAATACTAGTTAGAAGAGATCTCTTATAAGACATTTGGGTGTTGAATACTCAAGAACTACATTCCCATTTTAATGACAAGGTAGGGAACTCTTGGGAAAACAGAAATGCAGAATAGGGAGAATGCACTGCGAGCACAGAGAACCCAGAATCCCAATGCCAGGGATTCAAATTTATTTTGCATTTCTCTTTTCCCAAGAGGAAGATAGGATTTTTTACATTTACTGTTATTTTTCACATATATTAGAATTTTGTTTGAATCAGTTAGTTTATATTTTATTTATTTAGCTCACGCCTTTCCAGTAGTAGTTCAAGGTGAGTTACATTCAGGGGCAGGAGGCATTTCCCTAGAGGGCTTACAATCTGAACAGGCTGATTTAGAAACGCTAGTGCACCCTTTGCATGCAGGTTATGCAACATAAACGCACAAATACCGCCAGCACCGGCTGCGGAAAAAAGGTTGATGCACACGTAATCAGTGCAGAAAGGTATGTGCACACAGCAGCGCCACATGTATTAAAATAGTATGCAAATTAGCTCAGTATATGGAAATGAGATGCTAATAAGGTCTCCGCCTGATGCAGAGAATCGCATAGAGGATTACATGGCCAGGCACAAAGGTCAGGAGCACCATAATCTCTATGCCTGGTCTGAGGTGACCTCAAATTCTTGTGTGTGTCAGGAAAAACAGTTTCAGTGTGTGTACCAGTAAACAGTGCTACCTTCGGCAGGAAAATCTTCAGCGTGGATCTTTAAGTGAATAAGCAAAGGTTCTGGCATTCAAGATCTGTCTTTTGCTTCTTACCATTTAGTGGCTTTACTGCTTGCATGAGCTAGAGCTTCACACCAAAGAAATGGGGAGAACAACAGAGACATGGGGAATGCAGGAGAAGAAGGTAGGAGAGAGGAGGATGAGGAGGTATAGACTGAACCCCTCATCATGAGACCCTGCAAGTGGCTCCTATTCCAAACAATACTGGATGGACTCCCAGAGAGCCATGTCGTGACTAACTACCATTTATGTTCATGGGCACGCCATACCAGGGATGGAGAAGGTACTTGCTACATTCAATTTTTTGAGCACTGAATGATTCCAAAATGTTGTTGGAGTAGCCTGCGGAATGGACTAGTCATCATTTTCCAGGCATTTTAAGCAGGTGTTAATAGTCCTTGAAAGATCGGATCGGAGACCATACCCGGTACCCAGAGCAGCAGGCAGAATAGCAGGTGTTGAAGGCGGACATTTTTAATATTGCTGGAGTGGCAAATGTGATTAGCACAATAGACTGCACGCATGTAACTCTAGCACCCCTCTCGGACAGAGAAATGGCATTCTGGAACAGGAAAAGCTTCCACTCCATAAATGTTCAAGTGTTGTGTGATGTACACATGAAGATCTTAAACATAGTTTTGATGTTCCTGGGCAAATGTCATGATTCACATATCCTCTCCAACTCAGCACGTGGTTGTAACTTTGCAGAGGGAAAGTACTGTAAAAGTTGGCTCATGGGTAAGGGTTGCATATATTTACTGAAACTTGGGGAGGGGAGGGAACAGCTGTACATTTCTGCATATTCCACACTCCATGAAATATATACTTTACATAAGGTGTTTTGTTTCATTTGTATGCATAGGGAATTCTGGATATTTTATTTATTTATTTATTTATTTAACATTTCTTATATACTGCCTTTCATGATATCAAGGCGGTTTACATTGAACAAACTGAAATTACATTGAACAGGGCATTATAACTTGGAGATAACTATTTAAAGGGAACATGTAAAAGGGGATAGACTCAGGAGTGCTATGTGGAAATATTGGTGTCACACCTGCAGAGAGGCATTACACATCGCTACAAGGTGCATTATAGAGCACGCCTTTGGGGCCCTCAAGAGTCACTTCCATTGGGAGACTATTCCACACATCTACCATTCTTTCCATAAAGAAGTATTTCCACATAGTACTCCTGAGTATATCCCCTTTTACCTTCATCTTATATCCCCTCGTAGCAGAGATTGCTTTCAATTGAAAGTGGCTCTCCTCTTGTGCATTTATGCCATTTATGCCACAGAGGTATTTAAACGTCTCTATCATATCACCTCTATTCTGCCTTTCCTCTAACAAATACATATTAAGATCTTTAAGTCTGTCCTCATATGCTTTATAACGAAGACCACTAACCATTTTAGTATCCGCCCTCTGTACTGACTCCATCCTGTTTATTTCTTTTTGAAGGTGCGGTCTTCAGAATTGCACACAATACTCCAAATGAAGCCGCACCAGAGACTTATACAGAGGCACTATCACCTCCTTTTTTCTGCTGGCCATTCATCTCCTTATGGACCCAAGCATCCTTCTGGCTTTCACCATTGCCTTATCTATCTGTTTAGCCACTTTTAAGATCATCAGAAACAGTCACACCCAGGTCCCGCTATTCTTTCGTGAACAGAAATACCTCACCCCCTACACTGTACCGCTCCCTTGGACTTTTGCAGCCAAAATGCATGACATTGCATTTTTTAGCATTAAATCTCAGTTGCCAAATCCTTGACCATTTTTCAAGCTTAGCTAGATCCCTCCTCATGCTATCTACTCCTTCCTGGATGTTTACTCTATTTTAGATTTTGGTATCATCCACAAAGAGGCAAACCTTACCCAATAGACCTTTCAAAATATCACTAACAAAGATGTTAAAAAGCTTAAAGCAAATAGCTACTTTTTTCTCTTTCTTTTTCTTTCCTCTCTGAATATACATTTTCTTTCATATGTATTTCCTAACTTTGCAGTCATTATACTGTAAACTGTCTTGCTGTTTCCTTCGAGGAGTAGTATATCAAGAATGTCAATAAACTAAACTAAGCTAATCTAAACTTTAGAGATCTTGGATATGTGGGCTTTCATAGATTCCATATCAACTTAATTGCCTTAGAATATTGCTTCACATAGGCAACCCATTATCAGACCCTGTAAATTCCAGGAGTCTGCCCTGTATTGTTGTGGGTGTCTAATAGTCCTTTGATCAGCACTGAGTACTTGATATCACAAGAGTCTGTAACAATGAGTGCTGTCCTTTCTCCATTACTTTCCTCTTGATAAGTACCTGACTTCTTATTGGTTAATTCCATGGAATGCCTAGTCTCACAACATCAGCTGTGATGATCGCTGGCCTCTGCCCAACAAGGATAGCATTGATGAGCACTAGCTTCAGTCCAGCACAGGCAGCAACAATGAGCACTGGCCTCCATCCAGAATAGGCAGCATTGATGAATGTTGGCCTTCAGCCTGTGCAGGTGCGATCAATGAGTGCTAACATCATCCCAATGCAAGCAGCACTGATGAATCCTAGAAATTACAACAGACAAGCAATAGATCACACAGGGCCTTCCATAGGATGGGAATCCCTGATAGTGTCTTACCCCTCTTCCGTAGCCCCTCCGTCTTCTATTAGTGCAGAAGTATCTGCGGTTTTGACTTTGTGCCACCCAGCCTCAGGATCCCCCTGTTAGTTTTTCTGATCTGTGCATCTGAGCAAGGGATTCTTCAGAGACCTCTCCCTTTCCAAGTCTTAACATAACTATTCCATTTTCTGGACCAGTACAGCATACCGCCAACTGAGCCTGCAGGTGCTGACCTGCTCAGACATAGCTGATCAATGTGCATCTATCTATCTATCTAGAAAGATAGATAGATAGATAGATATGGGTGGACCATCCTCATTGCTGTCCTGCCAGACTATCATGTCTCTATTAGCCAACAAAGCAGGTATAAGGATGCATCAATGTGCCTAAGATTCAGGATGGACTTTTTACAAGATCAGGGAGAATGCCATCAGTTAAAGCTCATGAGTAAGTGATTCCATAGAACTTTGAGGAGCTGAGAGTTCAGAATTGGCACCCATGAGCAAAATGAACATCAAGTCCCACTTTGAGGAACTGCTTGGCAAGAAAGGCTAGTCTGCTTCTGAAAGGCCAGAGGAGAAGAAGATTGACATCAGAAAGACAAGGATTTTTTCTGTGCTTTAATAATGGTGAGGTTCAGCTTATTATGATCTGTAAGCATTTCATTGGCAGGAACCTACAAAATTTACCGTTGCCATTCAAACCTAGATTCTAAGGTCCTAATGACTTCAAACTTTCCCAAATCTGCACTACTAGGCAACTGACCAAAAAGTAGAATAACATCTCTAGGCTTTGGTCCATACTACTGAGAGTCAGACAAATCATGAGCTGAGGCTGTACTGCTTCCTCAGTATCCTGCCCTTCTTTCCTGAAGAGCCACACAACTGAATATTCTTCACTTTCCTGGGATCCAAGTCCACCTACTGCTCTATCAGAGCTAGCATTAGGCTGAGAATGCTCTTAGGATTTTCCTTGCATGAAGAGAGCCCTATTTATTAGGGGGGAGAAACACTCTACCTCCTACTCTACCAGTAAGCCCCAAACCCTAAATAAACTCAGGGGAAACTACCCATATCACAAGAAATGGCAGTTGGAAAAGCAGGATCTGATCTTGGTTTCCCTTAGCCATAGCCCATTGTTCTAACCATTAGGTCACTTTGAATGTTTTCAAGAGGGCCAGTTGCTGAGCTTCCCTCAGTTGACTGTGCCCACCATACCTTGCTGGCCTTTACCTTTTTGTGAGTGCCAGAACTTGGCCAGAGCCTGACACTTATTGCAATCCTGTTGCTGCACTTTTTCTCTTTACAAGCAGCCACTGCTGATAGCAAACTCCCGAATCCCTTGCTTTCTAGAGTAAGGGGGATCTTAATGCTACAGGATGAAAATGCAGGCCTCAAAAGGGTGGTTCCCTGGGGAAGGAGGATCAGCCATGTAACATTATCCTTATTAATGCTAGGTCAATAAGGAATAAAACGCATATTATCCACAACATTCTAACTGACGAACAACCAGATATCCTATGCATAACAGAAACATGGCTCACTGACTCAGACTCTGCAACAATGAATCAAATACAGAAGCCCGGATACCAACTATACAACTGCCCACGCATCAACAGAAGAGGAGGCGGAGTCCTTATAGCAGCCAAAACCAGCCTTCAACTCACAACCACATCTACGGTCACAAATCCCGATCTTGACCTACTTAAAGTCGAGAGCATGGCATTATCCATCTGCCTAATCTATCGACCTCCCTCACCACAGCACGAAACACTAGCCACAGCACTAGAAACCATCACATCCACACAAAGCAAAAAATTCCAGATCATCCTCGGAGATTTGAACCTAGCATCAATTCCTCCGTCCCACACGGACTCCTTCTATGAAGCCATCGACCAATTGGGTTTCCAACAAATAATAAGCAACCCCACACACGATAGAGGAAACATCCTAGATATGATTTTCATACCCAGAAATCCACAACAAAGCAATGAACCACCTATAATAAACATAACTCAAGTACCATGGTCAGACCACCACCAAATCAACTGTAAACTTAAACTACAGTGCCAACCCAAAAACTCAAAGGAGATGAGAATGACCAACCCCATTAGGAAATTCAGCAAACTCAACGAGGAACACCTCATAAGCACCATTGCATCCCACATAAACCTAGATTCCACAGACCTAGACGAACTAACTAACAGATGGAACACACACACATCCAAAATACATCTAACCCAACTTTGAAACACACATCAAACCCACATAAGATCAACTCGGAACCCTGGTACACAGGAACTCTAATAAAATCAAAAAGGGAGCTCCGTAAAATAGAGAGAAAATGGAGACAAACCAAATCCTCCGATCTCAAAACTAAATACATGGCCCATCTCGCAAAATACAAAGACGACGTGAACAATGCAAAAAAATTACATCACACCAACATCCTAAACAAGGCAATCAATCGCCCACGAGAGTTATTTGAACTAGTCAAATCACTAACCAAAACCGACCAAAATGCCAACCTCAACAAATCCATCAAGGTCCAAACACTGGCAAACCACTACGCGACCAAACGGACGGCCCGGTGGCCTCCACCCCCCCCCCCCCCACCAACACCACAAATCAGAAGTGAGAACAACACAACGCAAAACCAGTTATGGGAGCACTTCCACAAAATAGGAACCCAGCAAATCACAGCCATTGTCACAAGCCTGAAAAGCACCACCTCCCCACTAGATCCCTGTCCTGCATCCTGGATCAAGGCAGTGAAACAAGACATAGCACCTCACATAGCACACATAGTTAACCTATCCCTACAACAAGGAATCATGCCCTCAGAACTAAAGAAATCAGTCATTAGACCAATCCTAAAAAACACTACACTCAACGGAGAAGACCCAGCCTCCTACCGTCCCATATCAAGTATCTCATTCCTGGCAAAGATCATAGAAAAAACGGTCCTTCTACAACTCCAAGACCATCTGACTGACAGTGCTCCTCTTGATGACCAGCAATATGGCTTCAGGCAACATCATGGAGTTGAAACCCTGTTACTAGTTCTACTTAACAACCTCCTAAAGGGCCTTGAAAACAAAAAGAAAATGTACATTCTTGTATTCATTGACATCTCAGCTGCCTTTGATACAGTTAATCATGGGACCCTCATAAATAGGATAAAATCAATAGGAATAACAGGAACCCCACTAAAATGGTTCTCATCCTACATCTCAAATCGAACACAACAGGTTCAATTCAACGGAGAAAAAGCAGAATCTTTCTCACAAACACAGGGAATCCCCCAAGGCTCTGCTCTCTCAGCACTTCTGTTTAACATATATATGCAGCCACTATGCAAAATTTTCTCACGGCACGAAATTAATTACCACATCTATGCCGATGATATCATGCTATACACACAACTAGACACTAAAAACCCAGACTACAACCCACTGGAGACATGTATCGGAGAGATGCAAGACTGGTTACAACAAAGTAGCATGTCAATTAATCACAAAAAAACCGAAGTAATGTATATCTCCAAAGAACCGAATTTTGACCCTCCCACATCAATAACACTATGTAACAACACTTACCAAACAAAAAAAGAAATAAAGTATCTAGGAGTCACATTTGACTGTGACCTAAAGATGGAAAAACACCTCCGAAAGACCAACAGAGCAGTTTTCCACAAGCTTAGAGTGCTCCAACCCATTCGGAATATTATTGATCCCCAAGACTTCAGAACAGTGGCCCAAGCACTCATCATGCCACATTTTGACTACTGCAACGCCATCCTACAAGGTTTACCTAAAAAAACCCTAAACATATTACAAATGGCACAAAATGTAGCTGCCAGGGTCATAATGAAGAAAACTCTAAGTGACCACATCACACCTGTGCTAATTCAATTACACTGGCTACCCATAACAGCTCGCACAAAATACAAAATACTAACAACCACCTTCAAACTCATCCACAACTTAGCACCTTCCTTCCTCAACAACCTAGTAAGATTGCAACCTCCTACCCGAAACAGAAGAACCCACAATTCCAACATCCTTCACACTCCAACAGATATAAGATCTGCCAAAACTAACACCAGCCACAGGGCTTTCTCATATGTGGCGCCAACACTGTGGAACCAACTCCCACCAGAACTACGAGCTAGCAATGACCTTCTAGACTTCAGAAAGAAACTCAAAATGCACATTTTCCAATCACATTTCAACCTGAACTAAACCCACAGATGGAGCAGCCCCTGACCACTGTGTCCAAGAAGATTATCCTGTATATATGTATTTATGTATATCTGTAAATGAACTCCCCCATAGCTAAGAAGTGTTAACTCTGTATGATGTGCTTTTCTGACAATCTGTATGTAAGCAAAATTTGTACCTGCCTTGATTCGACAGTCCAAGAAGATTATCCTGTATATATGTATTTATGTATATATGTAAATGAACTCCCCCATAGCTAAGAAGTGTTAACTCTGTATGATGTGCTTTTCTGACAATCTGTATGTAAACAAAATTTGTACCTGCCTTGATTCGGCAGTTTCACAATAGTAATCCTACCCGCTTCTGATCGCTGGAAGGAGCGGGCTACAAATGCTTGCTAAATAAATAAAATAAATAAATAAATTATTGCTTTTGCCTCTTTTTGAGTCCCAATCCTTGGCTCCACTGTGGAAGCATATCTTCCAGAGCCGCTACCACAAGAGTCATTCTTCATTGCTGCATCAGTTCATATGTCTGCACAGCAGCTAGAGACAAAAACTTCCTGACTGCATCAGCCTAAATAAAGAAACCAACTAGTTTAGTTGTGTCTCTATCTGCTGGCAGGAGGGATATTCATCTGGCAAGGATGAAAAGGAATAACATGTTAATTTATGGAGCTGATGATGAGGACTGATACCATCCATTACTCAAAAGTATTTTACAGTGATATTTCTGGAAATAATGTTGTTTCACCATTCTGCTTATCTAGAGCAAACTTTTTTAAAATTAAATATATGTAGGCTTATTCCATCCCAGACATAGATCCCCTCTGTATGTCCGGTCTAAGTCAGATGTACAGAGGGGATCGCGATTCTGATTCCACAGGGCACATCTAGCCCCGCGGGATCAGAATCATGAACAGTCCAGTACATGCAGGCCGGAACTGCGATTCAGCCCAGCCTGCACATACAGGACCTTCCCAGCTAACTCAGTCAAAGCTCTTCAATGAAGCTGCGGTGCCATGGCGACATGTTGCCATGGCACTGCAGCTCCATTGAAGATCCGTGATGCCGCCGCTGGAAAAAAAAACGTTTATTCTTTGCAGCCTGACCCCTGATCTGGCCTCCTAAAATCAGGGTTGGGCTGTGGGGAATGTCCTCTGCCCCCCCCCCCCCGCCCCATCCGCACCCTGGTCTCAAGAAAAAACACGTCCAGGGAAGTTATTCCACCTTGGAGATGGAATAATTACCCTGCAGAAGTCGCCGGCCCTGGACGTATAGGGCCGACATTAGAATCGTCCATGTTCGTCCAGGGCCGGCAAACGCACATCGCCCACCCAGACTCCGCCCCCGAGCCTCCCTTTCCCCGTACCCGTCTAACTTCCCCGCACAACTGGCAGGGAGGTTGGACATGGAGGGGGAAGGCACAAATTGCAGGGGACATCCATCCCCGCTATTCGTGGCACAGAATCAAACCCATGATGTATAATTAACACTAAGGGGTATGTTTACTAAACCGTCTTAATGTGCGCCCGGCAATAGTGTGCAGGCTGCCATAAAAGGAGTGGGCGTTTCAGTCTTAAAGTAGCAAAACGGGATTATTGCGCGATAACGCACGCTGCTGCGCATATTATCGGGCGAAGCGCTGCTAAGCACGTTAACGCGTGGTAATCTTAAGTAGCTACCCAGACACATAAACATAGAAACAGAGGTGTAGCACAATGGTTAGTACACTGATTGATGGTACAGGGGTCATGAGTATGATCCCCCAGTGTGCCTAATGCATAAGGCTGGCTGAATCATCACCCTTTACTCTTAGGTAGTGATTTTCGAGGCATTTTACTTTTATTTTAATTAGTGCTGCCAGCAAACACACCCTCACGGTGGCGTAACCTAAGGTGCCGCATAAGGCACCCCATAACGCACTCCATAGGATGCATTATAAAGTGCACTGTCTGCCAAGGCACCCTATAATGTCCCCTATAGGACACCTTATAAGGCGCTTGATAGGGCGCCTTATGGGGCACCTTAAGGTTACAGTACTCTGAGGGTGTTTTTGCTGGCAGCACTAATGTACATTAAAAATAGACAATGCCTCAGACAGCCCTATCAAACAACCCCACCATGGGTTTGAACCCATGACCTCTGGTTTCACAGTCAGCGAAGTAACCAGTGGGCTACAGCTGCTAACAAACCCCTGACTGGCTGCAGAAGGACTACACATCACCACACAAACTGCTGCGATTACCAGGATAGGGTTAACCCACCCGTACCCATGATGCACTGCACATGCAAATCAGCAGTCGACAGATGGGCACAAGATGGGGTATGCACCCCCACAGCACCTCGGCCTGGTAGGGGGAACTGACCGTGTGTGGTACTGGCACAGAGTAGCCACAGACCGTCACATTGTGCGGGTACTGTGCTCACCCTGAGGGTGAGGTGGGGCGCCCAGAACCAGGTCCACAGCACCTTTCATAGCTGAAATATGCCATGCTGCAGGTCCCCCATCAGTGCTACTGTGTGTGATAGGTAGTTCCTGCAGATACACCTAGGTTACATCTGTCTCCTTTTGTATTTCTCAGTCATGTCTAGCCCTTATGGGCTATGATGCACCCAGAATAGTGCATATCCTGTGTTGGTGCTATGGTTACATGACGTAGGGGAGGTGTTTGGACCAATAGGTGGATTATGTACCACCACACAACCCACTCTCTGGGGTTCATGGTGGGAAACAGGATCACCTCACTGCAATGACAATCAACCCCCGTTCTGCAGGGTAACAGACACTCTACAGGGCAGGCAATGTAGAGCTGTACACATCCATAAAGCAATAGCAGACAGACAACAGGCTTGGAAATGCTCATCTGCCCCCCACCACTATCTGACATTCTCCAGCAGCAAGCCTCCAGCCACTGCACCTTGCAAAGTGTTCCAGCAAGACACATACTAGCTGCAAACACTCTTCTAGCTAGTCCATAGTGCATGGTCCTGGAGAAGATGCGCGCACCCAGAACTGGGATGTCAGTATACACACCAAGCAGATAAGTCAGTGATTAGGGACCAAAAAGAACCCATAAATATCACATGAGAAAAATGCTATATGGGGGAACCTAGCCATGCCGTGGTCACTGCTCAGTCAGGGTGAGAGTGACCTCCCAGCTTGACATGCTGTGGCCACGCTGTCCATGCAGGTGGTGGCCGGGCACTACAATGTCCGAGCCATTGCCCTATGCCCTGTGCAGATGTGGCCAGGCCAGGCCACACTATTCAGGCTATTCCCAAAGTACCTTGCTCCTCATTATGCACATTGGCAGGCCAATACTGGCAAAAGTGCTAGCAGTGTGGGCTGTGGAGGGTGTTGGCAGCCACCACACACTGGATAGACAGACACACACTCTACACACCTATGCCAGCATTGTGTAACTATAGAGGTGTTTGGCAGCCCTGGCCACCACACCAGTCCTGGCACAGTGCAGGCATGGCTATGGTACGCAATACTGTTGGGGTCACTCTGTCAGACACGAGACCTGAGGCACACTCCACAGACATCAGAAAGGTTGCTATGATGCAGCTCAATCAGCCAATTGTGCTTAACATAGGAATTGCTATCTGCCAGTTATCATAGCAACCTTTTGATAGCTGTGTACAGTTTTCCCATGTTTAGGGTGGCATTGCTAAGGTATGCAAGTTGTGATAAGGAAGCTTATCATAGCTCAGGAAGGAGCTATAGAAAAGGTGAAGTGACTCTGAACAAGCAACCTGTCAGTTCTGGTAGAAATAAGAAAACAGAATTTACTTATAAAAGACTACCAGTCCCAGAATGCACCAGGTTTCCAACAGCCATTAGAGGAGCTGAAGGGGGGAAGCGTGTGTTCAATCAGGAGGGCTATGAGGTAATCCCTAAGCACTCATCTCAAAGGGCAGGGCCTGATTCAGCACAACTGCGCTGTGTTAGGGAGGAGCACTCATCTAAGCAGAATAAAGGTAGAGTTTATTCTACAGAGAATTATCCTTATCCTGAGAATCAGCTTGAGCTTGATCATCAGTTTCATCTGAAGGATCATCAGAAGCAGAAGCCAAACCGGATGGACAGAGAGGGAAAGAAACCCTTTGGAAGAAGGAAGAGAAAAGCCTTTGAGAGGTCTAGAAGAGTCCAGAGCAGTACGTATACTGGGAGGCATTCCAAGGGCCAGCATACACCATTGGACTGGGGAAAGCCAGAGGAATGGTGCTGCAGAGCTAGGAATCTCCAGACCGTACCTGTGAGGGAGACGGCTGCACGTGGAAGGGACCCTAAGACCCGTGCCAGAAGGTATGTGAAGAGAGATCCAGTGTCCAGGGATCTGGGTTGGAAGGCTGGACATAAGAACTGGACTACATACTGGCCAGGCTATATAGAGAGGAACTCTAACAGCAATGGAAGCTCAGGTATGAACACTGATCTATGCCCTAGCTATAACCTTGAAAGAAGCAGGGAAACAAGTATTCTCCTGAAAGTGCTCCATTGAGAGATTCATCTGTGCCAATCCATGATATTGAACCCATGCTTGTTGAAGAAGGGGAAATGATAGCAGATGAAGAATCTGTTTACATGGACTGCTCTCTGTCTAAACTCCTTTGGTAACTTTCTGTTATAAAGTACAGCAACCATCACAAAGAAATACAAACTTGTTCTTTAATCTACTCAGGAAAGCTCCTGAAGCAGAATTTGACCCACGCAGTAGAAAGCAAGCCAGCTAAGGGGTTTCAGCTGGATAACTGCTAGCAATTGAGCCTTACCTAATTGCTTGTGAGCTAGGAGAGAATCACTTCTGAATCTATGTGGGAAGTTATCAGAAGTTAACCTGAAAAGAACAGGTTTTTTTTCTTGCTTTGTGGCTTTTGGTTTGTTGTTTGATATATGCTAAGAAAACATTAGCTAATGCCTGACAAGTTTGAATGTTGTTTTCCTGATTTTGATTTTGTTTTTCCAAGTTAAACACTGGAAGCAAGTAACCTGATTTATGTGCTACCAAGCATATCTGTGTTGGGAGAAATAACCCCATAAATAAATACCTTATTGGCTTTAACACTTGAGCACAACTAAATTATTGTCAGCAGCTGTGTCTGGTGTGAATGAACTGCATTGCCCACAATCCCTTGCAAATCATATAGATATATGCACTTGCCAAGACTGTGAAGATTCTCACCCAGGCAGCCGTCTGACAAAGTGCTAGTATGGGGAGATGCACGCAGGGCCCAACATCCTGCCTCTCCAGGAAGATTGGGATAATGGAGCCTGTGGGTGTGGGTGTGTCTGCCCCTGTTGGCCGCTGCTCTAGGGCAGAGGTTCCCAACTCCAGTCCTGGAGGGCCAAACACTGTTTGGGTTTTCATGCTGTCCCTAATGAATATGCATGAGATACATCTGCATACCATGGGGGCGGTGCATAGCAATGCAGCACAGCCACATTTATTAGAGGCAGCATGGAACCTGAATGGTGTTTGGCCCTCCAGGACTGCATTTGGGAGACTCTGCTCTAGGTAATGCACATGTTTATGGTGTCTGTGCTCTGTAGGGTAAAATGTAGGTGTTTTTGGGCATGTCTACGTCATCTGCAATAAAGGTTCTGTCTGTGTTAGCATGTTGTAGTAGTGGGGTAAAATATGGGGACTGGGTTGGCAGGAACCACAGCTGGGACTTGAACCTGTGATCTTCTGCCTTTGAACACACTGGTTGCATGCACTGCACTACTGTGTTGCCACAGAGACAGTGCATTCCCTGGTGATACCATGACTGTTCGTCCGGCAGGGCCTGTGTTTGCAGTGCATGGCACCCACCTACACAGGGCTAGGCCATGGTCTGCTCTGGGCAGCTGCCACTGCCCCCTCCACCACCAGTACCCCTCTGCCACCATGCTGACATGCCCTTCTGCTGGTGGTGTGCAGTCTCAGGCCATCCAGTGTGCAGGTAGACGGCTGCCTATGGTGCGTGTTCTGGGGTAGGGGTGCCTGTGTAGACGTCCATGCTTCCCCCCAGCACCGCCTGCCAATGTTCTGTGCCCTTGGTGGTACCTGCTGGGTTCTATCCCCTGTGACACTGTGATAAACACACTCGTGCCCATGTTGGGCCCTCATCAGTTGCTGTCTGGCTGCTGTACAGTTTCAGCATTCCTAAGTGCCACCTAGGCATCTGCCTAGTCCGCACTGTGCCCCAGCTGCACCACAGCATGTGCCGCCTGCAGCTCTCTGTATCCCATTTTCAAGCATCTGTCCAGTTGGCCATTCCGACATGCCCACCCTGCTGTTGCTGCACATGTGCACGCCATAGGAAATCTGTCCGTTGGAGAGGAAAACCCTGCAAAGCGCAATTTCACTGTGGGCTTATTCACCTTGTATAGGGACGGAGCATGGATCCTTCCTTTATTCATATCCTTTTTTTGGTGCTTTCTTGGGAGTGTTTTTTGATTTTCCCATTGAGATCACTATTGCCCAGCTTGGTTATTTTATTTTTCCATTTTCTTCTGTTCATTTTCACTGTTTATTTGCCCTTTTGTTCCGTGCACATGTATCACACTTATCACTTTTTTGTAGGTTTCCCTGGTTTTGTTGTACATTGCTGACAGAAATGGTTTCTCTTCCCTTTAAATCATCTCTAACGCCAGGGTTTCACTGGCGTTAGTTTTGAGCCTCGGATTTCACATCGTTAGTGTGCGGGGAGCCTCTCCCCTCCCACTCTACACCCATTGACCCCTTCTCTCCACCCCTGGGGAGCCTTCCTCCGCCCTCCGGGAGCCTTTCTCCGCCTTCAGCACTTGTTTGCGCCGCTGCGTGCATTATCACGCGCTAAGGTACCTCTGCGCCCGATAAAGCGCCATCATCGCGCGATAAGGTACCTTATCGCATGATAATGTCACAGAGCGCACATTAAGGCGGTTTAGTAAACATACCCCTAAGAGAAAATAGATTTTTCAAATGGATTTTAAATATTTCCAATCATATTCTGTTGCTAATATCACTATAACACTAGTAACATTAATCAAAAATATTTGTGAGAATTTTGGATAAGCTAAGCAAATATTAATCATTTATAATCATTTTTAATGGAAAGAAAATGAGAAAAAAAGAAAAGAGAAAGCAACAGAAAGATGGAGTTGAAATATTTTGCACTTGTGAATTCTGAATTTGTCAAATAAAAATAAAACAAACAGGATATAAACTCATACCTTTTTATTGGACTAAATAGATTCTTTGGGGTATGTTTACTAAACCTTCTTAACGTGCGCGCTGTGCAATTATCGCTCGCTAAGGTACCTTAGCGCGCGATAATGACGCTTTATGGGGCAGAAATGTGCCTTAGCGCGCGCTAACGTGCGCAGCGGCGCAAACGAGCGCTGAAGGCGGGGAAAGGCTCCCGGAGGGCGGAGGAAGGCTCCCCAGGGGCGGAGAGAAAGGGTCAATGGGTGGAGAGTGGGAGGGGAGAGGCTCCCCACACACTAACGATGTGAAGTTCGAGGCCAAAACTAACGCAAGTGAAAACCTCGCGTTAGAGCTGATTTAAAGGGAAAAGAAACCATTTATGTCAGCAATGTACAGCAAAACCAGGGAAACCTATAAAAAAGTGATAAGTGTGATACATGTGCTCAGAACAAAAGTACAAATAAACATTGAAAAGGACCCCAACAAAATATACAAAAAATATAACTAAGCTGGGCAATAGTGATAGTAATGGAAAACATCAAAAAACACTCCCAAGAAGGCCCAAAAAAAAGATATGAATTTTGGAAGGGTCTACGCTTCGTCCCCATACAAGGTGAATGATCCCACAGTGAAATAGCACTGATCAGGGTTTCCCTCTCTATTGGACAGGTTTCCTATGGCATGCACATGTTCCACAACAGCAGGGCGGGCATGTCAGAATGGGCAACTGGACAGATGCTGGGAAAGGGGATACAGAGGGCTGCAGGCGGCACATGCTGTGGTGCAGCTGGGGCACAGTGCAGACTAGGCAGATGCCTAGGTGGCACTTAGGAATGCTGAAACTGTACAGCAGCCAGACAGCAACTGATGAGGGCCCAACATGGGCACGAGAGTGTTTATCACAGTGTCACAGGGGATAGTACCCAACAGGTACCTCCAAGGGCACATAACATTGGCAGGCAGTGTTGGGGGGAAGCATGGACCTCTATGCAGGCACCCCTACCCCAGAACACGCACCATAGGCAGCCGCCTACCTGCACACTGGATGGCTTGAGACTGCACACCACCAGCACCACCAGCAGAAGGGCATGTCATCATGGTGGCAGAGGGGTACTGGTGGTGGAGGGGGCAGTGGCAGCTGCCCAGAGCAGACCATGGCCTAGCCCTGTGTAGGTGGGTGCCATGCACTGCAACAGACAGGCCCTGCCGGACAAACAGTCATGGTATCACCAGGGAATGCACTGTCTCTGTGGCAACACGGTGGTGCAGTGCACACAACCAGTGTGTTTGGAGGCAGAAGGTCACAGGTTCAAGTCCCAGCTATGGTGCCTGCCAACCCAGTCCCCATATTTTACCCACTACTACAACATGCTAATACAGACAGAACCTTTATTGCAGATGACGTAAACATGCCCAAAACACCTACATTTTACCCTACAGAACAAAGAGACTATAAACAGGCGCATTACCTAGAGCAGAGTCTCCCAAATGCAGTCCTGGAGGGCCAAACACCATTCAGGTTCCATGCTGCCTCTAATAAAGATGCCTGTGCTGCATATCTATGCACCACCCCCATGGTATGCAGATGTATCTCATGCATATTCATGATGGGCAGCATGAAAACCCGAACAGTGTTTGGCACACCAGGACTGGAGTTGGGAACCTCTGCCGTAAAGCAGCAGCCAACAGGGGCAGACACACCCACACCCACAGGCTCCATTAGCCAATGCCTCCTGGAGAGGCAGGACATTGGGCCCTGCGTGCATCTCCCAATACTAGCTCTTGCATATCTTAGCAATGCCACCCTACACCTGAGAATACGGTACACAGCTATCAAAGGTTTGCTATGATTACTGGCAGATAGCAATTCCTACGTTAAGCACAGTTTGCTGATTGAGCTCCATCATAGCAACCTTTCTGATGTCTGTGGAGTGTGCTTCATGTCTGGTCTCTGACAGTGTTTACCACCCTGGGGAGTGACCCCCAACAGTATTGTGTACCATATCCATGCCTGCACTGTGCCCAGGACTGGTGTGGTGGCCAGGGCTGCTAAACACCTCTATAGTAGAACAATGCTGGCATAGGTGTGGGAGTGTGTGTCTGTCTATCCAGTGTATGGTGGCTGCAAACACCCTCCACAGCCCACACTGCCAGCACTGTTGCCAGTATTGGCCTGCCAATGTGCATAATGAGGAGCAAGGTACCATGGGTATAGCCCGAACAGGGTGGCCTGGCCAGGATGCATCTGCACAGGGCATAGGGCACTGGCTGGGACATCGTAGTGCCCGGCCACCACCTGCACAGACAGGGTCACCACAGCATGTTGTGCTGGGAGATCACTCTCACCCTGACTGAGCAGTGACCACGGCATGGCTATGCTCCCCCATAGTGCTGTATGGTATTTTTCTCATGTGATATTTATGGGTTCCCTTTTCGGCCCCTGTCACTGACTTATCTGCTTGGTGTGTATGCTGACATCTCAGTTCTGGGTACACGCATTTCCACCAGTAACATGCACTATGGACTAGCTAGCAGACTGTCTGCAGCTGGTATGTGTCTTGATAGAACGCCTTGCAGGGTGCAGCGGCTGAAAGCTTGCTGCAGGAGAATATCAGATAGTGGTGGGGTGCAGCTTAGCATATCCAGGCCTAATGTCTGTCTACTATTGCATTTTGGATGTGTACAAAGCTGCATTGACTGCCCTGTATGGTGTCTGTTCCCCAGCAGGGCTGGGGGTTGATGGTCCTCTCTACTGACACCATTGCAGGGAGGTAGAATGTGGATCTGTTGGTGGGAGACCCTGTTTACCACCCTCAACCGTGGAGGTGGTACATAATCCTCCTAGGGGTCCATAGGGGCTAAACCTGACTGAGACATACCGATATATCCAAGGTGTGCCTGCAGAAACTATCTATCTCATACATTAGCACTGCTGGGGAGCTGGTGCTGGGCACCCCACCTCACCCTCAGGGTGAGTGCAGTACCTGCACAATGTGACGGTGTGTAGCTACTCTGTGCCAGTACCACACACGGTCAGTTCCCCCTACCAGACCGAGGTGCTGTGGGGGTGTATACCCCATCTTGTGATCATCTGTAGACTGCTGATTTGCATGTGCAGTGCATCATGGATATGGGTGGGTTAACCCTATCCTGGTGACCACAGCAGACTGTTTGTGTGGTGACGTGCAGTCCTTCTGCAGCCAGCCAGGGGTTTGCCAGCAGCTATGGAGCTGTAGCCCACTGGTTAGTTCACTACTTGTGGAGCCAGAGGTCATGGGTTCAAACCCACAGTAGGGGTTATTTGATAGGGCTGTCCAAAGCATTGTCTTTTTTTAATGTACATTAGTGCTGCCAGGGGTACTGTACTTTATAGGGTACTGTAACCATAAGGTGCCTCAGAAGGCACCTTATAGGGCACCCTATAAAGCGCCTTCTGAGGCACCTTATGGTTACAGTCCATATAAGGTGCCTTATAAGGTGTCCTATGGAGCGCCTTATAGGGTGCCCTATAGGGGACATTATAGGGTGCCGTGGCGGACAGTGCACTTTATAATGTGCCCTATGGGGTGCCTTATAGGGTTCCTTATGCGGCACCTTAGGTTACGGCACATGAGGGTGTGTTTGCTGGCAGCAATAAATAAAATACCTCAGGAAACAATACTTACATGTCAAAGCTGATGCCTCAGCCAGCTTTCTGCATTAGGCACACTGGGGGATCAAACTCATGACCCCTGTATCATCAGTCAGTGTATTAACCATTGTGCTACACTTCTGTTTCTATGTTTGGCTGTCTGTGCGCCTACTTAAGATTACCGTGCGGTAACGCGCTTAGCGGCGCTTTGCCCGATAATTTGCGCAGCAGCGCGCGTTATCGCGCGCTAATCCCATTTTGCTACTTTAAACTGCAACGCCCACTCCTTATATGGCATCCTGCACACTAACACTGGGCCCACATTAAGAAGGTTTAGTAAACATACCCCTTTGACTAGTTTTCAGAGTCTAAAAGCTTTGAAAGCCAGTTAAAAATCTATAGTTAGTCCAATAAGAAGGTATAACCTTATATTCTTTTTTTGTTTTATTTTTATTTATTAGCCATTAAAGTGGACTAACACATCAACTACACTGGGACATGTTTCATGCAAATGCAATGTGTGCCTTCCAGTCAAGGCTGACTCCTGGTGACCCAGCAGCTCCTACGTTTTCCTGGCAGTATAACTGGAAGTAGATTGCCAAATCTTTCTTTTGAAACAATGGAGGTTAAGTGACTTGCCCAAAGCCACAAGGAGTATCAGTAAGAATCAAACCCTGGTCACTAAGCCAGTGCTCTAACTACTAGACTACGAATATTCCTTCCCTCCCAGGGACCTGTCTACTAAAGCTTAATGTGCATTAAGGTCTGCCACTGCCTATTCATTTCTGTGGGTCATTGCAGCACTTAACATGCATTAAGGTCACCTAACCTTTAGTAAACATGCCGTCAAGGGACCTTTTTTCTAAAGTGCCCTAAGCAGTTAAAGCACATTTTTACATGTGGTAACTGTGTGCACAAGGGTCCATGATAACTGTTACTGTGCAGACATGACAATAACCATGCACAAATTCCTATATGAACTGTAAATTGCATGCTAAGGCGGGGAATGGGTGGGTTAAGAGGGTGGCCATGGAGTACACATTGCAGTTAGTACAGAGGAGCCTATCGCTCTCTGTCAATGCTGCAATTAGTGTGGGTGCTCCTCACTCCACCTCAATAGATGGAGTTAGCTGCATTTACGGTACTTGGTAAGCACCGGAATGAGTGTTAACGGTATATGCTGGCCACACCCCCAACAACTAACACAGTGCGATGGAACCTAACATGCACTGATTCTGACTCAAAATGCTTGTTAGGGGCAAATAAATACTATACTTTAATAAACATGGCCCCTAAATTGTCAAACATTTTCATTTCTTACCAAAAAAGAGCTTTTGAATGAACTATAGCAGCATGGTTTTGCAGTGTCTTTCTTAACGTCATCAAGTGATCAAGTAAAGAACTGTATTTCTAGGGTAACTACATAAGTTCATTGAAATCCCCAGTGATTTATCTCATCCTATAAATGTACAATTCATTAAACAGACCAATAAAAGTGGCCTGTTTTAACTAAGGACATTTTATCATAGACATTTTAATTATTTAAAACTTATTTTATCAGTACTTACATCTTTTTGACAAGCATTTTTAGAGTAAGTGCATTGTAATGCAGATTTTACTTTACTTTATTGGGATCCTTTATATACTGCCTTTTGACAATCACAGCAAAACAGAAAAAAGAACACAGTCCATGATAACGGTACAAGCTATAACACTATCAGTACAGTTTCCACCAAGAAGTGCCTGAACATTAGCCAGTGAGCTGCTATCCCTTTTACCCAAACTTTTGAGCACCATGCCATAGGGAAGCACAGCAGAACCTATTTAGATTTAAAATCCCCAGATAAAAATAGGAAAGATCCTTAAAAAAACAGTGCCCAAAGAAAACCAGAACTGATCATTTGCAATTTTGAGAGAAATCTGCAGAATTGCAGCAAATATTACCTAAGTACTATACATTTGCATACAGATATATCTAGATAGATAGATATGCATACATAAAACAGGGATACCCAGAATGATCTCAAGAATTCATCCTTGTCGAGGGAGCAAAGTTTCTCATAATCACACCTTGAATGTCAAGACAGGCTACCTTATTCAACTCTATGGGCAGGATCAAAAGGTGAAGAAATGGGGTCATCATCAGACACGATGTCCAGCATTAACTAATATTACCTAGCAAGAGCAAGGAAGAGAGAGAGGTAGAATCGTAATTCAGACTAAATGTAGACATAGCAGGAATATGCCATTGGAACTTGGACTAGTAGAAAGCCTGTCTCTTCACATGTGGGCATGTATCCAGCCTGCTGTCAACTCAGCTGGCAATGAACTGAACGAGCACCTGGATAAAGATCTATATTTCTAAGTGGGGTATTTTTTAGCCATTAGAATCTGTAAAATTTGACCCATAAAACTAAAAGGAAAGGGAAAAAACATCAAAAGAAAATAGACATTTGTCGCTCTAAAAAACTCATATATCGCTATCCTTCATTAGAGTCCAATAACAGATATAGCCATGGGTTTTTATTGAGGATCATTGATGGTATGAATCTGTAAGTATTCCCTTGCTACCCTTGCACTACTGTGATAATATTTGTCATTATTCTTTATAGCTGTAGGCTTCTACATTTTTATTATGTCTATTCCCTGTGTTATTCTTTTAAAAAGGCTGATCATTAGACAATGGTCTTGTAGCATTGATAGTCATTCTGAACATCAGGGAGCCTCAGAAGTGTTACCTATATGTCTCAAAATAACTTCCCCATCTCTCGCCTTTATTTCTGCTTCTGTTTGTTTTAAACCTAGCTCTCCTTTCATTTTTTTAACCAGGTTTTATGTTCCAGTACTTTATAAACATTCCATTTTATTGTTGAGGCAGAAGAGGAAAGACTGCCAAGCACGGACAAGTTGAACAAAGAATCCAATTAAGTATCCTGTATCCACTTTATTCTTATGAAGGATAATTGCATATATATTCAAATTACTTTTATTTCTCTAATTGCCAGGCATTATTGCTGAAAATACGTTTTGATGCGTGCTACATCATAATGCTTACAGTATGAATGATTTGTGTAATCATGAATCTTTGATTATGACGCTGCTTCCCCTCTCTAGCGGCTCATCCTCTGCTGTTTATGCTGAATGCTTTTGGTTTTATGGTGGTGAGGGTAAACCCATCAGGTTTTAATAGCAATCAGTGTAGTAGAAGATTCATATATTTCCTAATGGTTAGAAATTGTTTTCGAAAACTTGTCATGTGCATAGACAAAGAACTAAATGAAAACAGTGAAAAGGGGGTGTCTTAGTGTGCTCTAACAACAAAGGAGAATTATTTTAAAATATTATTGATTCTGTTTTAATTTAATTAGGAATTTGAAAAAAAATCCCACAGAGAGAAAAGGCCATTTTATACCTTTTATATGAGTAGTTATACTGTTTTCTTATCAGTTAAGGCCATGGGCATAATCATGCAGGCACTGAAGACTTTGATCCCCACCCCCAACTTACTCCCAAGCTGCAGACGACTAGTTTGCAGCAGGAAAAGAGTTCTATTTCGCAGTAATGTATTTTTTCCACATCACCTGCTACCAGGTGATAAATATGCTGTTTCCAAATTAGCTCTCTATATTGTGCTCCACTCAAATGACTTATAAACTGATGTTTCAGCAGGAATGCAATTTTCACAAGTGATACTAAAGTAAAACTTGAAAATTAAACCCTTCCTCAACATTTAACTGATTTCTGGACAGGCAACACATTTCACGTACCAGCAAAGATTTCTAATCATAAGTTGTAACTTTCCCAAGAAGCCAGTACAGAAGATGGCTGTAGAATGACTTCCAAAGTTTGGAGTAGGATATGAGATTTTAAATCATTTTTTTCTCAAAAGTACTCCTCTCTCTTATTTTTTCCCAGACTGGTTTGGAACCTGTAGCAATTGCATGCTATTTCTTTAGAAGACAAGTGCAATACACAAAGGAAATCATATAATGTGATAACCACCAATAGTGTCAAAAGTTCTAGTTGGGGCCCCCAAGCAAAATTTTGCTGAGAGCCCCCTTATTTTGCCCCCCCCCCACCTCACCCCCTCCATCCCCCTGGTGGCACAACCCCCTCCTTGCTCCAGCGGTGGTGACCTCGCACACAAACTTACTTTTGTCTGTTTACTGTGCTGCTGTGTGGACCCCCTTCATGTCTGCCCCCCCCCCCTCACATTGCAGGGACTGCTTGGGCAGAAGTTACACTACTACCCACCAGTAAGCCTTCTCCAGATCAGCCCTCACACCCTGGAGATCACTCCCGGAAAGGCTTCACCTAACACAAGCCTGCTTCTACTTCAGGAAGCAGGTGAAAACGCCTGGTTCTTCTCCCAAGCCTTTAATGGAAGATGCAGCTAGCTAACTAACTAGCATATGCAAGGATTAACCTCAGCTGCATGTACTGTAGAGAGACTTACTTACTACACGTACTCAAGCTTAGATAAGCTGTTTGCATCTTTTCTGACTGCATGTTACCCAAACTTTCATCTGTACCAGTTCCTGTTACCTTCTATTTTCTGTCTATAGGGGTGGAGGCCAATTCCATTCTGGGCATCCCTCGCCTGTCCAGGAGGTCAGAATCGGGACGTGCCCCAGCTGCACCTGATTCTGATCCCACGGAGGCTAGATGTCCCTGCAGGATCCGAATCGGGTCCACCAGCCTGGATGTGAAGGCTATGCCCCGATTCTGGCTGCCTGGATGTCCAGCCACATCCCCGACTAGCTCAGCCAGGCTCCTTCATGGAACTGCAGTGCCATGGCACCATGTTGCCATGGTACCGAGGCTTCATGCAAGAGCCGTAAACCACAGCAGACCCCAACTTCACCATTTCCCTGCCTCCCAACCTCCAATTGGCCTTGCCGTGGCCAGGGTCAGGCCATGGGGATTCCCCTGCACCCCTCACCTTTGTTTCCAGGCCCGGGCCGTCCATCATCCTCCATGCAAATGGCTGACCCTGGACATACCGGGCTGACCTCGGATTCGGCCCTAACGTCCAGGTCATGTCTTGCCCACAGCCCACCCTCGCTCTACCTCTGGACTTCCCCCTCCTGCTCAGGAGTAAAGCTCCCCGCACAACCCTGATCTTCATGCGAGGAGCTCTGTGTACAGGATCACACGACAGGCGCTTAGTGGGTCTGGACGTCTGGATCAGACATCCAGACCCGCTAAAACCTGCATGGAATCGACCCCATAGCTACTACAAAATGCAATGTGTGCCTTCGAGTCAATGCTGACTCCTGGCGACCCAGAAGCTCCTGGGTTTTCTTGGCAGTGTCACTGGAAGTAGATTGCCAGGCCTTTCTTCCGAGGCAATGGAGGGTTAAGTGACTTGCCCAAGGCCACAAGGAGTGCTAGTGGGAATTGAACACTGGTTGCTTGGTTACCAAGCCAGTGCTCTAACCACTGAGCTACTCCTCCACTCCCATAGCTACTAAGTTGTTATAAAATGTTACAATAGTTTAATTTACCATAGGAGTAACTAACCACAGTACCACAGTATGTGATTTGCGATCAACTTTGCAAGCTGTGTTATTTTGTATCCCAGGAGCAACATGTCATTAACATGTTGCCTGATGCTCCTAGAGGAATCTTAAATGGACTGGTATTAAAAAAGCTTGCACAGCCCCCACCCCCCCAGTGAAGGTCCTCCAGATTTTCAGTCAAGCCTCCTCGCCCACAAAGAATCCCACAGAAGTTCAGTCAAGACTCCTTACCCCCCCACAAAGACCTCCACTAGAACCCCAGTCCAGACCCCTCACAGCCCATCCCCAGGACTTGCCAAGGCTTTGCTTAGTGTCCAGCAGCTGGGGCAAGAGTGATCTCCTAGCCACTCTGGCCCCATTAGACTCAAGCTACAAAATGGCACTGGTTATTCCCATGTAGTAATCTCACACTTGAATTTTTAGGGATCAAGTAGCCAAATGAGGACAACCCACATTGCCTTATTTGGCAGACTGACCCATAGTAGTATGCCCCAATGCATTGATAGGAGCCAAGCGTCACCAAGATAGCACAGTGAGAGAACGATGTGCTGGGCACATCCCCAGACCAGGCAAGTGTCCAAATCCAAGGAATCCAGAAGCACAGAGGCTGTCTGGTCAAGGGCCGCCTTATTCCAGTTGCCTGGGCCAGGGGCGCCCTGGATCAAATAGCCTAGGGGGGAGGGGGAGGATTCTAGGGAGTTTTGAGAAGGATCAAAGGCCACTGGGCCACCATAGAATTTCTGTGGTGTGTGGGGCATGGAGTATGGGAAGGGAGCAGGAAGTCTGGTTTTTTTTAATGTTCTCTTCCTGTTAGTGTGTGAGCTAGTCCTCACTCGTGCAGTGACCTGAAGGAAGATACTTTACTCCTGAGGCAGCAAAGCACTGCACATTACCGCAGTGTTGGGCACATTTTTTCTGCCAATGCATGAAATTAGTTTACTGCATTAAAAGTAAAAGTTTTTTCCAGCACGTGCTTAGTATAGCATACTATTGCATCCTGAAAAAAATTAGACTGTATGCCTCTTCTGGAGCAGAGATCTACCTATTGTACCTGAACAGTAAGTTGCCTTGAACATGGGTTTGGAAAGGTGAATAATTGAATTCAAAATTGAAATTTCAGCTTTACCCACAGCTAAAATTGATTATAGCCAGATAATCTACTCACTTAAAATATGGCCTGTCTAATGAATTAAATTTGTACAATGAAAATTGCAAGCCAAACAAATTAAGACAAGTAGAAAGGATCCTAAATCGAAGGTGTTCCTGGGATGGATTTTCAAATTTTGTGGTTAGTATGATGTTCAGCTTTCAAAACCCCTTTGGTTCAATCTAACAGCTACATTATCCTACAAAATCTGCATAAGAGTTTCAAAGTCTGTTTAAAGCTTTTGTTTTATTCTGTTCATATATATTTATTTTAAAGGATTTATCTATCATGCTGAGCGAAGTGAAACTTACATGCATAATAAAATTGACAATAGGGATTTTTTCATGAAGTTTCTTAATTTCTGGATGTCTTTTGTTTTCACACATTTTGTTAATAATGAATTTTTGGTTTGCACTAAATTATTTGACATAAACAAACAAATTAAAGCATTAGTGTAACCAAAATCATTTTAGCACCTAATGCACTAAAGTACGCAAAGATATAGTGCATTAGGTGCAACATCACCGCGCTGTCGGAGGTGTGGGCAGCATGTTCCTGTCAATTAACGTGCTGTACTGTGCCTTAATATGTGACAAAACTAGCATGGATGCATTTACCTCCACCTATTGAGGTGGCCGTAATTTCACCCATGCTTATTGCAAGTCTTGCAGTTAAAACAAGTGCAAGGACTTCAAGCTTCACTACACCCACTCTCTGCCCCTAACCTGCCTTACCACAGTTAACGTGGAGATTGGGCCATACTAACTATGCTGGCTCCACACCAATACTTACCACAGGTTACAGTGTGTGGATAGTGCATGCTGTAACTCACACTAACTGCACAGCGCACTTGAGCAAAAGAGCCCCTAAAGAGAATGTTTATGAAAGTGCACTAATGGTTGGCACGGGTCCATGGTATCAACTATCATGCACTTAAAGCAGCCAGCGCAATAAAAATCTCATGCTAACTGCTTAGCATGTGGCTGGGCAGGGACTGAAAAGGTTAAAGGTGGAAATTGGGCATGGTGGCTGTGACAGCTAGTGCATAGGATGGTAATGCATGCCGGCTGCCACAACTGCTAATATTGTGAAAGCACTTAATGTCAGTTCAAGAGCTACCCCCTGTCAGCAGTCCAGTAATATGACTGCTGTCCATCACCAGAAAAATAGAATTGAGGTATCATGGCGGTGCCCCTTTCCCCTCAGCAGAGAGCCTAATGGGCACAACCCTTCCCCCTGAGCACAACACCCCCCCCCCCCACCCCCAATACAAGCCACCTCCCCAAACATACTCCTCTCTTCAGCACCCCCCCCCCATAGAAAGCAAAGGAATTCCTTAACACAAGGTCCCCCAGGACTCCCCAACCCCAAAAAGCTCCTCCTTGCAAGGTCCTAACCCTGACCCTCCCCCACACCCTAATCCCCCAGGGTCTTACCCAGAGATTTGTGCTATTCTTGTGGTCATCATGCAGAAGTGGTGTCTCTCTCTGCTCCTGCCCTAGCTGCACAGTATCCCAGAGCAGTAGTCTCACAGTACTACCGTTAGGGAATGATGATTTTTCTATGCACTTCAATTGATATTTTTTTGTGAACGACCATAAAAAAGAGGTAAATGATTATAAATTAAGAGCAAATATTTTTGTCACAAAATGTTATTCTGTCTTTTCATTTCTTTGATAGTTAAAAAAATCATTCATGTGACATTTGAAGTAAATAAAGTGCATTAAGAGACCAATATTGAACTGGGACAGCTATGTGCTACTATGGCGCATAGCCATCATCACCGACCCTTAACCCCGGATATTCAATGCTGGGGCCATATGTGGCCTTGGCATTGAATATCCAGGGTCAACGCACAGCCTCCACAGTCACAGCAGCTAACCGGGCAGCAGCAATATTGCATGCTGTCCGGTTAGCTCCTGCGGGTATAAGACAGGCCAGCTTTTGCTACGCCTATCTTTTACCCACTGGTCACTAACTGGGCAGCATGTAATATCGCCACTTTCTGGTTAGCGACTGTTGCCACCCCTGGAATGCCCATGAATTGCCCCAGTGCTAAGCATTTAGCATCGGGGCATGTAGATGTGTTAATCGGGGATATTCAGCATCACTAACCATGTTAGTACCATTGAATATCCCGCTAAGCAGCATTTACATGGTTTACAGGTCTGTAAACCATGTAAATGCCTTCAAATGTCAGGCCCTAAGGGGGTTATTCTGTGCCAAAAATAGCGGGGATGGACGACCCAATGGGACGTCCATCCCTGCTATTCATGCCTTAAGAACATAAGATATGCCATACTGGGTCAGACCAAGGTCCATCAAGCCCAGTATCCTGTTTCCAACAGTGGCAAATCTAGGTCATACATACCTAGCAGTTTCCCCAAAAGACACCAGTTCCTCAATGCTTGTATTGGGTCAAGCAGTGATATCCTGGGTCCTTTTAATAATGGTCTATGGACATTTCCTCTAGGAACTTGTCTTCTCCCGGGCTTTGACTAACTTCCCCACCAGTTGTGTGGGGAAGTTAGACAGGGGCAGGGAAGGGGTGGCTCAGGGGCGGTGTCTGGGCAGTCGCCGGCCTTGGACGTACAGGGCTGATTCTAATGTCGGCCCTGTACGTCGAGGGCCGGCAACATGTGTGGGGAAGTTATCCCACCTCCGAGGTGAAATAACTTCACGGGATGGGTTTTTTTTGGGATAGCCAGGGCGCGGATGGGCCAGGGGGGAGGGGCCAAAGGACATTCCCTGCCACCTGACCCTGGCCTTAGGAGGCCAGATCAGGGGTCGGACTGCAAGGAATACTCTTTATTTTGCAGCGACTGGCATAGTGGCTCTTCAATGGAGTCATGGGGCCATGACAACCTGACACCGTGGCTCCATTGAAGAGCCTTGACTGAGTTAGCTGGGGATAGTACTGCAGGTGCAGGCTGGACTGAATCGCAGTCCTGGCCTGCACATGCAGGACTGTTCATGATTCTGATTCCGTGGGGCTAGATGTGCCCTGCGGGATCAGAATCACAGTCCCCTCTGTACATCTGGTTCAAACCGGATATACAGAGGGGATCTACATCCGGGACGGAATCGGGCCCTAAGTGTATAAGTGCATTCTGGATATACAGTAATTCCTTGGTGAAGTGATTTATACACCTTTTCTGTTTTATAGGTGCAAGTTTTCTAGTTACAATTTTTTCAGTTTCTTACATTTTCAAGGTACACTAATGAACCGCATGGACATTCGTGATTGACAGACAATTAGTACAGAAACAACAGGGACTTAATTTCATAACAGGACATTTATGAGTGAAGTCCATTTCATAAAGGCAACCTGGGTGCCCTATATGCCTTTATAAAAGAGACACCCAGATTGAGCTCCAATAGTGCATACATACCAATGCACAAATTTACACTGCATTGAAAAAGATGTACAAATGCATATGTACTCCACACTTCGATATTCATATTTTATAAAATCCATGTGTAGGCTGCAATCCCACCTCTAATCCGCCTAGCCTATGCCCTGGGATTGCCTGCACATGGATCAAATAATAGTAAATGCACACTTTCTGTGTGTGTGCTTTTTTATGGTTTGCTCACTTTTATAAAAGCCCTTTTCTGTATTTAAAACAGGCTTTTGATGTGGAAAACACTTTATAAAATGATCCCCTTGCTGCAGACCTCCTGATCAGTCAACTAAAATTGCCTTAGTTGGCAGAAAAACCACACACCTAAGATATCATTGCTGTCTTACATCAAGTTCTTCTGAAAAATAAATAACATTTTCAAGACTATTGCTCAAGCAATATATTTATGCTGAAAATATAGACAAAAATAAAAAACCTTCTTAACAGCAAATTAAATACATAAATTTGTTGAAAATATAGCATGCCATGATCTCAGAAACACAAAAAATTAAAGTATTAAACATTGAAACATGCCAGTCTGCCCTTCCATACCAACCATTAAGCTATACAGTCTTTTTTAACCTTATAGATCTTCTGTGTTTGTCCCATGTCTTCTTGAATTCAGATACAGTCATCATCTCTACCACCTCCACTGGGAGGCTATTCCATGCCTCTACCACTCTTTCCATAAAAAAATATTTCCTCAGATTTCTCCTAATCTATCCCCATTCACCTTCATCCAATGCCTCCTTATTGCGGAATTTTCTTTCAATTGAAAGAGGCTCTCCTCCTGTTTCTTTATGCCATGGAGGTATTTAAATATCTCTATCATATATTCCCTCTCTAGCCTTTCTTCCAAAGTATACATATTGAGATCTTTAAGTCTATCCCCATATAGCTTATGATGAAGACCACTGACCATTTCAGTAACTGCCCTCTATACTAATCTGTACTGACTCCAGCCTGTGTATATCCTTTTGAAGGTATGGTCTCCAGAATTGCACAAAGTACTCCAAATGAGATCTCACCAAAGACTCATACAGAGGCACTTTCACCTCCTTCTTCCTGCTGTCCATTCCTCTCTCTATTCACCCAAGCATCCTTATGGCTTACAGCATCACCTTTTCTACCTGTTTTACTACTTTAAGATCATCAGAAACAATCACTCCTAGATCTCACTTTTCTTTCATAGACAGAGGTACTTCATCCCTTATACTGTAACATACCTTTGAATTTTTGTTGCACAAAGGCATGACCCTGCATTTTTTAGCATTAAATCTCAGCTGCCAAATTCTTGATATTCTTCAAGCTTCACTAGATCCCTCCTCATGCTATCTACTTCTTCCTGGGTATCTACTTTATTGTAGGCTTTGGTATCCCCCATAAAGTGGCAAACCTTACCTGATAGCCTGTATACAATATCACTACTTTCTCAAAGGCATACCTGAGAAGCACTTTTTGAGTTTTCAACTATTGGCTCTTGTTACAATGTCTTGACTGCCAGTGGAATATATATGCAATTGCATCTTAATCGGCTGACTGCCGAAACTTGGCCAAGTCGGGTCTGTACCTTTGAAGGTTTTACGAAATAAAAGGTTTCTTTGTTTAAAAGAGGTGTGGCTGTGTCCTCCCTGCGCTGTTCTAGTGACTTTTATAATATCACTAACAAAAATGTTAACAAGAACAAGACCAAGGACAGATCCCTGTGACACACCACTGGTAAACACCCTTCTCCCCAGAATAAGCTTCATTTAACTCTACCCTTTTTTGTCTCCCACTCAACCAATTTCTTATCCAGTCAGTCACTTTAGGGTCCATCCCTAGGGTCCTCAATATATTTATAAGTTATCTGTATGGAATGGTATCAAAGGCTTTACTGAAATCTAAGGACACTACATCTAACAATCTCCTTCAGTCCAACTCTCTGGTCACCCAGTCAAAGAAATGAATGAGATTTGTCTGACAAAAACTTGCTCTAGTAAAACTCGGCTGCTTTGGATCCTGCAAACCATTGAATTTCAGAAACCTCATTATCTTCTGTTCTAGCAGCATTTCGAATTAATTTACCCTCCCGAGATGTCAGACTGACCAGCCTATAGTTTCCAACCTCATCCTTATTTCTAACTTTCTCTTGTCCTTTGTACCCACTCCCAACTCTAAAGAAGCATTGGAAAGATCAGACAGTGGAGCAACCAGAATTTCCCTAAGCTTCTTCATCTGGCCCCAATGTTTTGTCTACCTTTAGTTCAGTCAGCTCCTCATGAGCACAGTCTTTTGAAAATAACTCAAGATCCACTTCACTTCTGTTCCTATTTGTGTGTGTTTTCTGAGATCCTACTCCCATCCCTTCATCTCTGAATACAGAACAGAAATATTTATTAAGCAATTCTGCTCTGTTCTCATCAGCTTCTATATTTTCCTTCCCTTCACTTGACTCTGACAACAAAAAGGCCGTGGGGTCATGTACCTGATGGCCGCCGTTAACCGGGGAGGTGGCGTGGTGCGTGGTCCCGGCCCTCGAGGAGGGAAGAGGGAGGCTGGCGGCTCAGACGGTGTCATTTAAACCCATTGGCTCCCGCGGGTGAGTGAGGAGTGCGGGAACCAATGGGGGAGTAGGCAGGAAGGTGGGAGGCAGCCCGAGGGTGGAGCGAGCCAGCGGGATGGCAGTCACTGTGAGAATGAGGGAAGGTGGCTGGCGTGCTGAGAAGCTCCGTGATTGGTGGTGGTGAGGCTACGATTGCGGCGGCGGAAGGGGGACAGTGGGCAGAACGTCGAGTGGCAGGCGAGAAGAAGGCTTCTGGTCTGTTTGTCAGCCCCTGCCATGTGGGGGAAGTGCAGCTAAAGGAAATCATTTGGGCCTGCGGAGTGCTGAGGTTGGCGGAGTTCAGCAGCGGGGACCAGGCGAGTAAAAAAAACCCCAAACAATTAAGAAAGGAAGAGTTGGTTTGCTAGAGCCTGAAGTGAGGGAGGCTTAGCTGTGCTAGGGAATTTAAAAAAAAAAAGGAAAGGATTTGTTTTCATTTGGAGTGGGAACATGCCAGCACGTGAGGGCCGGGGGGCCAGGGGCAGAAAGGGAGCAGGTAGGCAGGCCGATGCAGCAAAAAGGGGGCATTCAGATAGGGGTGGTTCAGGCGGGGGGGGCGCCAGGGCAGAGGGGGGACAGGGGGGAAAAAAGGGGGGGCATAGGGCGGGGGGGCCGGGCCGGGCAAGGAGGCTCAGGAGAGGGGGCGCGGAGTCTGTACGGGTGCTGTTAAGCGGCAGGGGGAGCGCTCGGGGTACGCGGGGCGGGTCTCCAGTGGGGGGGGATTGGTAGGGGTGCGGAGGAGTTCAGAGGTGTGGGGGGGGGCGGCAGGGTGTGGGGGAAACTTACGGGATGGGAGAGAGGACATGGGGACGGCAGGGTTAGGGCCTTCCCCTCAGGGGGCAGTGGGGGGAGCGGTAGGGCAGGCCAGTCAGGAAGGGCTAGGTGTAGGGGGCCAGTGGGGCTGGCCTATGATACCTGTGGGCTATTATCCAGCAGCCTGGGATCATTGGCGTGGAGGGGGACAGGGATCCTCCAGGGCTGAGTGGTTGGGGGCTTGGCAACCTCCCTGGGTCATGGCAGGTTCGCCCTCGGTGTTCTCTGCATTATCTTCACAGATGCCGCCTGGAAGGCTGCTTACGGCGGGGCAGCGTGGAGGAGGTACAGCGCGAGGGGACGAAGTGGATGCGGAGGTAGCGGGCAGCGAGCAGGCTGCAGAGACGACGGGGGAGCAGGAGGAGGTGCTTCTGATGGACAGTGGGCTGCTGGCGCAGGATGGCTGTACATGGGTGTCAAGGCCCAGGACTGCTGCATCTGGTGAGTTACACGGAGGGCAAGGGGAGCCGGAAAATGAGGGGGAAGGGCAAGGTGGAGCTGGGGGTAAGGCAAAGAAGAAGCGAAAACACTCCCATAGGTGACGCCGCAGGTTGGGGTCCTCTTCATCTTCATCTTCATCACATGATTTTTCATCATCTTCGTCTGGCTCGTAGGAAAGGGAGCAAGCAGGGGGTAGCGTGGGGGCGGGGGGAGCCATATCGGGCAATGTGGTCCCCATGCTTGCATCCTTTTCTGAATTATGGGAGGGGGTGCCGCAGAAGCTGCGTCAGAAGATACAGAAGAGGCGCTATATAGACATTTTTAGGCTTTGGGAGGGTAGGAAGCAGTCGTGGGACAGTAAAAGGAAGAGAAAGGAGGATGAGAAGGCAGGGAGGGTCCGGAAGGTTTCATGCAATGTCATTAATTGGACTACAGCCTTCTTGCGGCTAGCTAGTGTTTGGGGGCATCATTACCCAGGGCACTTTGGGATGTTGTTAGCTTATGCGGACTCTATCTTGGAAGAGGCGCAGACTCATGAGGGTTGGGCGTGGCTCAACTATGATGAGAAGTTTCGGGATAAAATGGAGGAGAATAAGTTGGTGTCCTGGGGAACGCAATATATCAATTTATGGTTGATGCAGATGGAGGCTAGAGGGGGCTCTGGGGGGGAGGCAGACAAAAAGGGGGAGGTGGGACTACGGCAGGTACGGGGCAGCCCTTTCGTGCTTGAGGGGCTCCTGCGCCACAGAGAACAGTCGATGGAGGAGCCGGGGACGTATGTTGGTGGTTTAATAAGTCATCTTGCCCCTTTCCAGATTGCAAGTTCCAGCATAGCTGTTCCGTAAGTGGTGGGGGGCATTCAGCAATCAAGTGTGTCAAAAAAGGGGCTTTGGGTGGCCCCCTACCTGTTCCCAAGCAGTAGGGACTTAGTGGGCCTGGCTCCGATGCCGATACGGGACGAAGCCCTTAGGCGCTGGCTTAGGCAGTACAGGAGGCGAAGGGATGGGGAGGTGCTTGAGAGGGGGTTTCAGTATGGATTTACGATACCGGTGGAGGGGAAGGTTGGATTGGATGGGGCTCGTAACTCCCCATCGGTGAAGTGTTTTGTTCAGATTGTGAGAGACAAGCTGGCCACGGAGCTGGAGTTGGGCAGGGTAGCCAGGCCATTTGTAGAGCGGCCATTCACGCACTTTGTAGTTTCCCCATTGGGAATTGTCCCGAAGAAGGAGCCCGAAAGGTACTGCCTGATTCACAACTTGTCTTTCCCGGTAGGGTTGTCTGTTAACGATCACATTCCAAGGGAGTTGCGTGCGGTGCACTATGCATCCTTCGACGAGGCGGTAGATTTAGTGAGGAGATGTGGGCCTGGGAGTTTGATGGCAAAGGTCGATATCGAATCCGCATTTCGACTGTTGCCAGTACACCCCTCTGCATTTCATTTGCTGAGGTTTCGTTTTGAGAGGCATTATTATTTCGATAAATGCATGCTGATGGGTTGCTCAGTTTCCTGTTCGTATTTTGAGAAGTTCAGTTCGTTCATGCATTGGGTGTTGGAGGTGACAGTGGGATGTGCGAATGTGGTCCATTATCTGGACGACTTTCTGTTCGTCGGCGAGGCGCAGCCGTTGCTGTGCCAGGAGCTACTGGACAGCTTCGTGAGATTGGCACAGGCATGGGGCATCCCGTTGACTGCGGGGAAGATGGAGGGCCCGGCAACAAGCATCACATTTTTGGGTGTGGAATTGGATTCTGTAGATATGGTGGCGTGATTGCCACTGGAGAAAGTCTCACAGCTGTGGGTGCTAGTAGCAAACGTGATGAGGTCTAATAAGGTAACGCTGAAGGAAATGCAGGCCTTGATAGGCTCCCTGAATTTTGCGTGCCGGGTCATTCCGATGGGGCAGGTGTTCCTGCGTAGGTTCTCGGCAGCTACATCAGGTGTCCTTAAGCCGCATCACCGCATTAGGGTATTGAGGAGTATGAGGGCTGACCTGGGGGTTTGGGATGAGTTCCTGAAAGGCTTTAATGGGATAGCGGTACTCATGGAGAAGGAAATGTCTACTTTCGATATGCAGCTATTTACCGATGCGGCGGGCAGTTTGGGATTGGGTATACATTTTGGGGGCTCTTGGTGTGCGGGGGCCTGGCCGCAAGCTTGGCATGAGGCGGGCCTAACTGATAATATAGCCTTTTTGGAGTTGTTTCCAGAATTGGTGGTTTTGGAACTGTGGCCAGACAGGCTGCACAATTGCCAGATACTGTGGTGGTGCGACAATGAAGCAGTGATTAGCGTGATTAATCGTTATGCTCAGCGCTGCCTGCGGGTAGCGGCCTTGATGAGGGAGGTGGTGCTAGCCTGCTTAAGGTTGAATGTTGTAGTGAGGGCCCGTCATATACCTGGGAGTACTAATATGATTGCTGATGCTCTTTCACATTTCAAGTGGGACCTGTTCCGGAGATTGGCACCAGAGGCAGACGCCGTGGGAGTGCGGGTCCCGGAGCACTTATGGCAAACTGGCCTGAAGGCATGCTGAATCTATTACGGAGTTCGGTGTCATCGGTGACATGGCGGGCCTATCGGCGAGGCTGCGACAGTGTGGTGGACTTCTTGGTGGCACGGGGATGGCGGCAAGGTCCGGTGTCAGACCAGCTCATGAGCCAGTATGTCATGTCGGTGAAGGCGGCAGGAACAGCGAGATCAACTGTGCGAGCGCACTTAGCGGGGTTTGCCTTTTTCTCAAGGGCATTGGGTTGGGAAGCATACAGCAGGGGCTTCCTGACATGAAGCCTGCTGCTGGGTTTGGAGCGGGCTCACCCTTCGCAAGGCGACAGGCGGCTGCCTATCACGCACAAATTGCTTGGGAGGTTGTGTGCAGCTTTGCCCTTGGTGGCAGCGTAGGCCTATGAAGCCACGCTTTTCAAGGTAGTGTATTGTGTGGCGTTTTTTGGGGCTTTCTGGGTGGGGGAATTGGTGGCTGCATCCAGCATAGCAAAAGAGGGAGGTGCCTTACAGAGGCAGCATGTAAAGGTGTCCAGGAGGGAGTTGAGAATATATTTGGCAAGGTCCAAGATGGATCAAAAGGGTAGAGGAGTGTGAGTACTCTTGAGAGCCATTGGGGATTCCCCGATTTGTTCGGTGGCAGCGATGGAGGCCTATCTTCGGGTGAGGCCACGGGGGGATGGTTATCTCTTTGTGCATGAGGATGCACGCTGGCTGACGTGGTTTCAGTTCACAGCAGTTCTGCGGATGACGCTGCGCCAGTTGGGATTGGATCCTTGAAACTTTGCTCCTCATTCCTTTAGAATTGGTGCAGCTACTAGTGCAGCGGAGGCTGGCTTAAGGGAACAGGAGACTCAGTGGATAGGAAGATGGCGGTCAAGAGCATTCCGGGGGTATGTGCGCTTATGAGGGGAAGAGTGCATAACGGCTACTAACTTTGTATTTTCTTTTAGATGTGGGCCGGATTCCAAGTTGCTGCTGGATGATCGGCCATTCGTTCGTTTACTGGGTGGGTCAGCGAGCAGCTATGAGGCCAGTGGGGGCAAATATCGGATTGAACGCCTCTGAGGTGACCGTCTTATGGCGGGGCAAGTGCGGTCTTCGCTGGATGCAGCTCTTGCCTTTGCTTTGGCACCACCAGCATGAAAAGGGGGCTCCGGAGTTTCTGTTGCTGCATTTGGGAGGCAACGATCTGGGGACCTGGACTTGTAAGCAGCTGATCAGAGTGGCAAAAAGGGATTTGGCTGATGTGCTGTTGATGTTTAACAATGTGGTTTTATTATGGTCAGATATAATTCAAGACCTGCTTGCTGGGGCCACCGGAGGTGGTTTCGGGGGTTGATCAAAATTAATTGGCAAATTGGCCGATGGGTGTGTGAGAAGGAAGGATGGCAAATTTTCCATCCTTGGGTCGAGGTGGATTGCGCTGGTTTATATCAGCAGGATGGAGTACATTTATCCCCGGTGGGGGTGGATTTGCTCCTGAACGATTGGCAGGAGGCTTTGGAGTATGTGTTGAAGGGAAGGGTAGCTGGTCACAGCTTGGTTTTGGGGGGGTGGCGCAAGGACGGAGGTCCCTGTGCCTGTTGCGGGATCCCGGAGGTGTCCAGGGTCCGTAGCCGTTGACAATATGCAGGGCGGGGGTGGGGTACCCCCGATATGGAGAACCCCTTAGGGCTTTTGCTAATAATATGGCGAAGCCAGAAGAGGGTGGGATGGAATAGCATGGGGCCGGTTCATGGCGGAAGCAGGAAGGAACTCGCCTTGCTATTCACATGGCTGGTGAGGGTTCATTCTGCTGCCGGAACTCGAATGATGAAGGTTTTGTTGTTGGTAGTTTGTTATTGGATAATGTTATATGGTTAATAAAGCTGCGACCAGTTGATTCCCAAAGCATTGTAATGTGGTTAATTGGGGGGGGGGGAGTTAGGAGGTGGTTGGGGGGAGTGGGGGGGAGGGGTGAAGCGGGGAAAGGAGCACCACGTCCACCGTACCCCCATTACAAAAAGGTCTCGGGGCCACGTACCTGATGGCCGCCATTAACCGGGGAGGTGGCGTGGTGTGTGGTCCCGGCCCTCGAGGAGGGAAGAGGGAGGCCGGCTGCTCGGGCGGCGTCATTTAAGTGCATTGGCTCTCGCGGGTGAGTGAGGATCACGGGAGCCAATGGGGGAGTAGGCAGGAAGGCGGGAAGCAGCCCGAGGGTGGAGCGAGTTGGCGGGACGGCAGTCGCCGTGAGAGTGAGGGAAGGTGGCTGGCATCCCACCCTCCCATCCCTAGGGTTGGGCAGGAGTGGGGGAGGGGGGTTGCAGCTGGAGGGGGAAGGCGGGATCCCGGAGGTGTCCGGGGTCCAGAGCTGTTGGCAATATGCAGGGCAGGGGTGGGGTACCCCCAACCTGGAGAACCCCTCGGGGCTTTTGCTAATAATATGGCAAAGCCGGAAGAGGGTGGGATAGAATAGCCTGGGGCCGGTTCACGGCGGAAGTGGGAAGGAACTCGCCTTGCTATTCACACGGCTGGTGAGGGTTCGTTCCGCTGCCGGAACTCGAATGATAAAGGTTTTGTTGTTGGTAGTTTGTTATTGGATAATGTTATATGGTTAATAAAGCTGTGACCAGTTGATTCCGAAAGCGTTGTAATGTGGTTAATTGGGGGGAGGGAGGAGGTAATTGGGGGGGCGGGGTGGAGCGGGGGCAGGAGCGCCATGTCCGCCGTACCCCGGTTATACTAGTTTTGTACTTCCTCCTGCCACTAACATAATTTGAAAAATGTTTTGACCTCCCATTTTACTGCATTATTTATTTTGATTCCATGTGTATCTTAGCTTTCCTGACAATTTTCCTAACTTCTCTTATCATTTCCAAATATTGATACTTGTACCTTTGTGATCTCTTGTATTTTATGAAAGCTACCCTCTTTTTCACCTTTTCAGCTACTTCTTATGAAAACCAGTAGCCTCCTTTTTCCTTTAACATATATTTACTTTTATAGCAAAATAATTTGTTGCCATTCAATTATCCCCTTTCAGTTTTGTCCATTGCTTTTCTACATCCCCCAGCTGCTCTCATCCAACTAATAACTCCTTGAGGTATTGTTCCATCTCAATAATTTTTGTTAATCTAAAGTCCCTCACTTTTGAATGAACTATCTCAGCCTTTGTCCTAATACTGAACCACACCAACCAGTGATCACTGGATGTGAGATGATCACCCACTATAACATCAGAAACACTTGCCCCATTTGTAAGCACTAGGTCCAGTATGGCTCCCTAGCAGTTGCCGGAATGGTTCTCACTGTAGTGAATCCACGATCTTCTTACTTCTAGATGGCATTGCAGCATGGATGACCCAATCAATAGCCGTCATACTGAAATCACCTACCAGTATCATTTTTCCTTTCATAGGAATATTATGAATATCTTAAATCTCTGTGCACTTCTTCTGCCTGTGAAGGAGATCTGTATATCACACCATGGAAATGGATGCTCCATTCACTCTTTCCACTTTAATTCACAGTGCCTCCTCCTTCTTTCATAAGTCCCAAAATTCTGTTGCTTTATTATTATTTTTTACATATAGTGCCACTCCTACTATGTATACCATTTCTGATACAGCTTAAAATTTAAATATGAGAAACAGCCACAGACAATATGTACTAAAGTAGTGAGGGTGGCCTTATGTATATATTTCATGTAACACTTGTTGAAACAAAAATGCCTTAAGCGTCTTTCTAAAATTGATTACAACGCTTTTGCTTCCTAATTGATACAGCAACAAATTCCAGTCCTCTTACATAAACACATGTATCCAGTTTATTCTCTCTCTCTCTCTCTCTCTCACACACACACACACACACACACACACACACTTTTTCAGTATCTCGCATGGTCACAGTCACTCAATATACTTTCTATGCGCATGGAAACACATTTACACATTTTCACAGACAGCACGTTATCTATAGGCCTGTGAATAATACACAGTTATATTAGCATTTATGATGCAATTACACTAACTAATCAAAGCACTAACTAGCACAATTATATAATCATATCTTTCTTAAATTTCATCCTTTCAATCATACATAACAAAAAGCATGAAAACCGCTAACCATAGAAAAGCAAAATATCTAATGTTTTATTTAAACAAATGCCTGAATCACTGCTTAATTATTATTAAAATTGCAGGCCTCAGCCTTAATCATGCAACTAGAAATACAGTGTACTAAAATACTAGAATAAAAACGTCACATTTACCTTTCTGGAAAAGAAAAAAAAGGGAATAAAGTTAACCTAGAGGAAGGGGAAGATGTTACTGCCACAGTAGAACGAGGCTGGTATCATAACAGCATGTTAGTCTACATTAAAACACTGAAATAGCAGAAAAAGAAATGGAAAGACAAAAAGCAGAGGGTGAAGAAGATCTGTGCATTGCAAGTAACTTTTATTTCTTCTGTTCATTTGCTTTGCTGCTTTAAAAAATAACTTTTGTACTTTACCAAGGAACAAACTATTAATGACTTGCCACTGATACTGGACACCAACTGTACTGAGAGAATGCAAACATTGTATCATGTGTTTTATTTTTAAATTCTGCTAACATGCTTTTAAAATATGCATGCTGTGAAAAGAAGAAATTGTGATATTCCTCTTTATTGAAATTACTCTGTGCTGATTTGTGTACGAGCTCTTGCTCCAAGTTCCCACGAAGCCATAAAACACTTAAAATACTGTCTGTGCAAATGCAAAATTTATGAATTCACACATCTACAGTTGATTTATGTGAAATAATAATGCACTATTTAATGCTTAAACATGGCTAGGAGCAATACTAGGCTATCAAGATGTACAATGGAATAATAGATTTATAAGATGGATAACCTTCCTGCCTAGAGAAGCTTGTTTAAAGGTGTTGTACATATATATTAAACTATATGTAATTTTATTCTAACTTAATGCTGTAGGCCTATTCTGCAAGAAGTGAAAGATTATTGCCACCGTATTTGCAATAATAAAATGATCTGGCCCTTCAGCATAAAATATCTGAGAAGTAAAAAAAAAAGAGCTTTAATATATTAAACTACTTTTTATACCTTTTCTGTTTTCTTTTTATAAAGACTGTATTTTAGGAAATTATTAAGAGGACTATTTTAATGGTCAATGCCACCCACATTACTTAATGCATGTTAACTTTCATTTTCATGTTAACCTTTAGTAAACACGTCTTTAAACATTTTAATTAGTAAAAATTCATTGTTTCCCTAATTAAAGCCATTTTTGATAAGAATAACAAGCTTTTCCTTGCTACTGTATTAATAGGGGTGTGGAGACCAAACATTTTCACTTCGTTTAGTTTTCTATGTCATTTGCAGGATTTATTTTTGTTTTATCTGTTTTGTTTTTTTAAAATGTTGGTTTGGGGGAAATATTGTCAATAGCGCACACTATTGCTTAATAGAGCATGCTATAAGCAAATAGTGTGCACTATTGAGCAATAGTACATTCTACTGAGTGACAGTGCTCGCTGTTGCTCAATAGTGCGCACCAAAGGTCTGCAATTCTGGTTCTGGAGGACTGCAAACCAGTTGAGTTTTCAGGATGTCCCTAATGAATATGCATGAGATATATTTGCATACATTGCCCCCATTATATTCAAATTTATCTCATGCATATTCATTAGGGATGTCCTGAAAACCTGACTGGTTTGCAGCCCTCTAAGACCAGAATTGGAGATCCCTGGTGTGCACTATTGAGTGACAGTGTGAGTTATTAATGAGAGATGAAAATAGATAAAATTTAGGGGGTCCTGTTTTCACTGAAAAACATGAAGCTATTAATGGCATACATATTTCTACTTTGCCAAAAAAAAAAATAAGACGACATCAAAGGTATTAGGTTCATGAACTAGAAATTATATTCTACAATCTATAGATTGGGGCAGGCAACTGCAATCCTCAAATCTGGAAAATTTGTTGGGTTATCAAAATATCCTCAATGAATATCCATGAGATGAATTTGCATACAATGGAGGTAGTACATACAAATTGTCTCTTGTGCATATTCATTGTAGATATCTTGAAAACCCACCCGACCTGTGCCACTCTAGGATCAGAGTTGCTTAACACAGTGACTGTTATTACAATATTGAAAAATGAGTCATGATAACATAGTCATCAACTATAGTGAATAAAATTCAAATTCTATAAAAGGCTCTGCTCAAAGTACCTATTAATTTTGAGTAAATCTCCATATATATGAGCTTCAATGCTAGCCCTCACTTTGACTTTAATAACACAACATTGGGTTTATGACCTCATTATCTTTCTTTATCTTTATTGGATTTTTGGTATACCCACCTTTCAATACTATATCAAAGTGGTTACAACAAGAAAGGAATTCTTAGAAAGGAACACCTTTCCTGATAGGAAGGCAGAGAAGAAGAGACTGGAGAAGAGGGCTTACAACAATGGGATAGGCAGATCTCTGCCTCTACCCACACAAACATCAGCCTGGACCGTCAAACTCGGAGTAGAAAAGATTACTCCTGCTGGGAATTCTGCACACAATAATTCAAACCTTTGCACTATTTTGTGATCTTTTTTCTGTATTGAATTCAAAATTCAGGCATTTTGATCAGAAGTTTGAATTTTCTTTGCAGAAAAAGGAGTGTCTTAAGTGTAGTACAGGATGTTTTGTATGAAATTTCAATGCAGAGCTGTGAAGGGGGCAAATTCCATAAAACGGGGGCAGTAAAGAAGAATCCAGATGATCTTGTAGACTCAAGCCTATCAGGGGAGATAAGGGGAATACAAAGATGTTTTTTCTGAGTTGACTAATTTCTCAACAAACAGGGGTGCCCTGGGAAGGCGGAGCCTGTTGTCCAGCGGGATGGTCGCATAACGCTGAGGCTCCCGAGAGGCCTACTCAGAATCCTGAATTAACACCGGACATTCTTGAATTTCTGCTCTGATCTTACCGGGGCACATTGGTGAGATGGCGGGGACCAAACCTACGCGCCTGGAATTTGGATCTCCAGCGGCTTCTCACGGCAAACGCTCCAAAACTGAACCCCCGTCCCGCAGAAGGGGCTGGCTCTACGCGAGGGCCACGAAATGCAGCAGGAGATCCTCGCAGAGATCAGAGGGGTTAAAGACCTCGTGCAGTCAAACGGGGAAGCACTCCGAGTGCTGCGGGAAGACCTTGGTGTGTTGCAAGGCAGGCTAGAGGGGCTCTCCTCGCGTCAGGACAAAATGGAGAGCATATTAGATTCCCATGTGGTCCGGCTGTCCAAACTCGACAAAGTTGAACGTCAGGTGCGGGCCTTGCAGAAAGAAGTGGAAGATGGCAATAATAGAGCGCGCCGCAACAACCTGCGACTAGTGGGCATACCGGAGGGAGCGGAATCGGGAGATATGAAGGAGTTTCTATATAAAATCCTCCCTTCTCTGCTCCAAATCACCTTTACCAAAGAATTGGAGATCGATCGCGCTCATCGTGTACCCACAAACATAACGCTCAACAGGAAGACCCCGCGGCCTATCATCTTTCGACTTTTGAGATATCAACATGTGGAGCAAATTCTCAGCGCCTCTCGGGCAAAGGGTCATATGGAGTTTGAGAGCCACAAGATCTCCTTCTATCCTGACTTGGCTAAACCCACGGTTGATCGCCGAAAGCGCTTTCTGGAATTCCGGCCGAGGCTTCAACAATTACAAGCACGCTATGGCCTGATGTACCCGGCCAAGCTTCGAGTCACGCTACACAATCAGACAAGAACATTTGAGGACCCTGATCTACTAGCGGAGTTTTTGGATGCTAAAGAAGCCGACTTGATGCGCTGACTTCCAGAGTGTTCCTACCAGTTTCTCCTATCCGCTGTACCCGCCATCTTGGATTTGCCACGGTCCAGCGAGGAGTCTGTCGAGGGCGGTTTGTTGCCTTCTTTTGATGATGTTTGTGACCCGACTCCATCTACCCAGAGTAGCTTCGATGAATATCAGAGACAGTGTTAATTATGGACTCTGGTGTTTCTTCTCTTTTTTTTTCATGTCTTCATCCTCCTCTCTAGGGCCTCCTCCCGCAGACATATGGTCGCCATATTCTTTGGGGGTTTTGCTTCTTCTCTAAGTTACTTTGGTACATGCTTTTCAATATGGGGTGTATTAGCCAGCATACTCGGTGATTATGTCATTGCCGTACAGATTCTGCTTATGTTGTATGTTTTCAAGCGCCCTTACCTAAAATGTCTATTACCGATTGATGGCACCATGTAAGATTTTATCATTGAACGTAAAAGGCATCAATAATCCGATAAAACGGAAGAAAATCCTGAGCTACCTAAGTCATGAAGCTGCGGACCTGATTTTCCTCCAAGAAACGCATTTAAATTCGAAGGAAACTCTTAAACTCAATGTTAAACCTTACATGGTGGCCGCCTATTCCCCAGCTGTCTCCAAGAAATGTGGGGTTGCCATACTGGTTAGGAAATCTCTGCATGCTACTATTATTGCGACTAGCTCAGATACAGCAGGCAGATGGTCCAGGGCTCACCTCAAGATTGGTAACCTCGAAGCTACATGTATATGCCTTTATGCTCCTAATGTAGATGACCCTGCCTTTTTTGCTACCATTGCTCAGGTTGCGCAGGCCTCTGCTAATACTTCATTGATAATTGGGGGGGATTTCAATTTAGTTCTTGATCCCCTGATTGACAAACGGCCGCCTAGGACGAGTGGTCCCCCCAAGAGTCACACTACGCTTACCTCTATGATCAAAGATCTTGCTTTAGTCGATCTATGGAGGTTACTACACCCCAATGAGCTTGACTTTACCTTCTTCTCTTCCCCTCATAAATCCCAGTCTCGCATAGATTTCTTTCTAATATCAAAACTGTTAGTTCCTCAGGTAGACACTGCAAAAATTCACTCCCAACATATCTCAGATCATGCTGCCATTTCTTTTCAATTACACACCACTGCGCCCCAAGGAAATTCGGGGGCCTGGTTCTTTGATAGAGCCCTATTAACTCAACCAGAGTTCCAGTTAGAAATTCGTGCAGCCATACAGGACTACTTTCACTTTAATCTACCCCAGGACACTGCAAATTGGGCTTGGTGGGAGGGTTTTAAAGCGGCCATTCGTGCAACGATCACTAGTTATCAAATTCGCCTGCGGAAACAACGCAAACAGCAGCTCCTTATACTAGACCAACAAATCAAAGCAGGCGAACGAGTTCTAACTTCACGTACTGATCCATGCGTCTTAGTTCGCTTACAGCATCTCCGTTTTCAATATAATGCAATCCTCTCAACTGCAGCTTCTCAGAGTATTGCACTTCAGCAAGGGACATATTACCGTGAAAGCAACCGAGCCGGTCGACTTTTAGCCAACGCCTTGAAAGGTCAAAAAGAAGCCAAACGCGTAGCGGCCCTTTGTGCCCCACAGGGAGGGGGCATACTGACCACAGACTCCGATATCGTAGAACTTTTTCGGGATTTCTATACCCATCTATATCAATCTGAATGTGAATTCTCATCCGAGACCTTCGAGCGCTTGTTTTCTGGTATTCAGCGGCCGACCCTTTCTGAAGCTGATAGGGATGCGCTGGATGAACCCTTCTCTACTTCAGAGATCCATTCTGCCCTAAAACGAACAGCCTCGGGTCGAGCCGCTGGGCCTGATGGTCTCCCGTCAGAATTCTACAGAACGTTCAGTGCAGATTTAGTTCCCTACTTAAAACTTTACTTTACTGCCCTTGCGGTAGATACATCCTCTTTGGGATCCTTTTCTGCAGCTAATGTGGTAGTTTTTGAGAAAGAAGGCAGAGACCCGCTGCTAACCGCCAACTACCGTCCAATCTCCCTACTTAATGCCGATTATAAGATCTTCGCAACGATCTTGGCCACCCGGCTATCTGACAGGATGGCCACCTTAGTCCATCCCGACCAATGTGGTTTTATACCCGGCCGCTCCACCGCTGACAATGCTCGGACCTTGTGCCATGTGCTATCCAGTGCTGCCAATTTAGACCACCCATGGGTGGGTCTTTCCCTAGATGCTGAAAAAGCCTTTGATCGCCTGGAATGGCCCTTCTTATTTGCAGTTCTCCGATGGTATGGCTTTGGGGAGGGCTTCCTCCGATACCTCCAAGTCATGTATTCTCAACCCGTTGCCAGTATTTGTGTAAATGCCATTAAGTCTCGGCCTTTTAATCTTCAAAGAGGCACGCGTCAAGGTTGCCCCCTATCACCAATGCTCTTTGATCTAGCTCTTGAACCCCTCGCCCTCCTTATTAGACAGTCCGCACGTATTCGAGGTGTCCCCTTCAGTCACAGAGAGATTAAACTCTCTGCATATGCAGATGATCTTATGCTCTTTGTATCCCTGGATTCGGTCCCGGCTGTCTTGGACCTGATTGATGGATACTCGCAATTATCGGGCTATAAAATAAACTGGACCAAATCCGTAGCATTCCCACTGAACCGTTGGGTACATGAGGCTGACATGCAGGCCTTTCCTTTCCTTTCCTTTGGCAATCCCGCATGGTGAAATATCTTGGCGTCCACTACTGTTCTCCTTTAGAAGACACTATTAGTTTTAATGCCAAGGAGGTAGTTTCCAAAGTCCGTGAGCTCACAAATCGGTGGTCTCCCTTATCCCTAACATGGTGGGGCCGCCTAGAAACCGTCAAAATGATGATAGTCCCCAAAGTGAACTATATTTTAGAAATGCTGCCCTGCTTCCTCCCGCTACACACCTACAAAGACATAGAGGGCCTTCTCGTCCGTTATCTCTGGCAGGGAAAACCACCAAGAGTAGCTAAACAAAAACTACAGTCTGCGAAGGAACTAGGGGGTACCCGCTTTCCTGATTTTCTTAGATATCATCAAGCCTTCCTACTTAAGCAAGGTGCCCGATGGCTAGCTGCCTCAACAGACAACAGACCAGTTTGGCTTGACATTGAAGAGGAGCTAAGTAGCCCAATTCCGTTGATCCATCTCCCCGGCATGTCCCATCAAGTAGACACACGCCATCCCCCAATGATTGTCGATACTCTTGCGGCCTTTAACACTCTCATTCTGTCACTGGGCCCAAACGTATGTCCTCCGGACGGACTCCCGCTGTGGAATAACCCCAGAATTCAAGTCCTAAATAAAACGATTGCATGGAAACCCTGGTACTCTAGGGGGATCTGGACACCCCAACAACTCTTCTCTGCAGCTCGTTGGAAGACCTTTTCTGATTTACAAAAGGAATTTGCGTTACCAGCGAAACATTACTTTCAATTGATGCAGCTTCAACACTGCCTCAAAAGTGCTCAAATCCTGCCGCCCTCTGCCCCTACTGAGGACGGGCTATTAGAACTAATTCACTCTATTAGTAGTACACATGGGGTAGCCTCTAACTTTTATAAATTATTATGTCAGGGTACCGATACTGCTACTTGTAGAGCTCAACAAGCCTGGGAACGCGAACTGCAAACCACTTTAACCCCTGTGCAATGGAGCGTTTTCTGGAGCAAAGTAGTGCGGGTTTCCCGATCTGCCTCTGTAACCCAAACTCTATTCTTTTTTGCACATAGATGCTTTTATACTCCAGAGAGAATGGCCAGATGGAACACGGCTGCTAGGGACCAGTGTTGGTCTTGCCATGCTGCTGTGGGAACCCTTGCTCATGTTCTTTATGAATGTCCTCAACTGCAGGTTTACTGGGGGCGGGTCTGGGGTCGTATTCAATCTATCTTACACCTCCACGAGCCTCTTTCTTGGAAGATTGTGGGACTCCGCTCAGTGGCGGAGGTCCCCTCTCTTCCTAAGAAGGGTCGCTTTCTCCTTGATTTCATGCTGGGTATAGCCATATGTTTAATCACGAGGAATTGGAAGGATAGCTCTCGAATTACTGCCAATGAATGGTGGAACCTCGTCTGCTTATATAGTAAATATGAGCAGATATCTCGGAGAGCTATTCCCCATATCCAAACTCACTCTCGCTTGTCTAAATGGCAGATGCTCAATGATTATGTACACTCTGCTCATTGCTCCGGCATGTCTGTTTAATGTATACTCATCATGTTTCAGATCACCGTTAGGTCTTGTACCACAATAATGTCAGTACACGCCCGTTTCCGGGAATGATTAGTTTCTAGAGAAGAAGCAGGGGGGAGGGGGGTGGTAGGGGTTTACTTTGGTGTATGTATCACATTCTATGTATGTATTTGTCTTTAGCTGTATGTCTTCCTTTCCTTTGTTGTTATAAAACGAAAATAAAGCATTAAAAAAAACAAACAAACAGGGGTGCCCTACATGAAGTGGTGGGTTCACCCCTAAACAAAGACATGGGGAGGGGTGACCTGCACAGAGTGGCAGGTGCACCTACTCTTGCCATCTTACCGGGCAGACTAGATGGACCATACTGGTCTTTATCTGCCGTCATTTACTATGTTACCATGACATCTAGGAAGAAGTGGAGACATCCAGGTCAAAACATCCAACATAACAGGGGAGTGGCAGTGGTGAAAGGGAATACACGTAAGCACCTTCTGAAATCACTCCACTTCAACCCCAAAAGATACATATCCCTACAAACAGTTCAGGAGATGGGCACGTGTAAATGGCAAGGCCAAATGCGTGCATGTTTGCAGCTCATTTTAGAAATGTGGATGTCCCTGAAATGAAGGGCTACAAACATAGGTATATAGATGTGCCCGCAGAAATCTTTCAGAACCGGGGCATCTATGCTGTGATACATGCATGTCCCAACCTGCCATTTTAGAACTGCAGGCATGCAGTGATGAGGTGGTCAAATGAAAACTCTATTAATTAAAATGTGTGTTCCATTGACCGGCAAAAATTATTGTGGCAGTGAGAGTACATTTCTTTCCTCCCTCTGCAAGTGTTGCTGCCATGAAATAAGACATTTCTGCTATTTATTCATGGTTCGGAGCATGTACTGTATATATCAGCAGCCAGAGCTAGACGAGCATGGACGTTTCTAAAATTGGGTGGCAACATGTTATTCTGTCAGACTGCTAAGGCCACGCCTCCATTATGCCCTCATATGACATGGACGTGATCGTGTTGGGGATATATACCCAGTTTTCTAAATTGGCTCTGGTGACGTCTTTGTGATTTGCATGTCTGAATAGCTGTTTTCAGATGAGCAAGTCATGAATAGAGCTTTTGTAATGACCCCCAGACTGCATGGTAGAGCATGTTGAAATGCATGTAAATGATCCAGGCTGATTAATTGGCAGGTTAATGTATGTTTCTGCCCTAGGAGTATACAAGTAAAGGACAATAGATGGCACAGTTTTATGGGCATACAAGTTACCTTACAGAAGGATTGTACTTCCAGAAGGCTATGAAGAATAGTCTGAGAACTAGTTTCCAGTTCCTGTCCTATTAGCAATAATTGTCTAGTTCTGTTAGAGCTTTCCATGTGCCTGCTGCCATCTTGGTCTATTTATCTCATGTCATTTCTCAATACATGTATCTTGTGCATGTATGTAGTTATTCATCAAACAGCATTCTCTTCTGAACCACATTGGGTGAGCTTCTGCTATTTAAACCAACAAACTTTCAACAGAACATTGGGGATTATGAGAGATGTCATATATGGTGGGGATTTGGTATATAAAGCTTTATGAGCTAAAACCAGAATCTTATTGGATGCGATAGGAAATAGAGAGCCAATAATATTATATTAGCAATGGAGTGATGTGGTTGAATTTAATGACACGGGAAAAGAGTCAGACTACTGTAGTATGAAGTGTTTGCATATGTTTGATTTCAGATACCTGGATCCGGGAGTAAACATGGTAAACTAATCAAGGTATTTTGAATGTATTTATTAGAGTATTTTGCCAAGTGGCATCAAGGAATGAAAGGAAAGCGTGTAATTGATGAAGTGTTAGATACTATAGGTGCATTTTAGTAATGCAAAGATCTGAGGACGGAAAGAGATCTCAGGGTCAACAATGACTCCAAGATATTTGCATAAACTGATAAGGGAATAGGTTGTCCAGCTAGAGTAGGAGCAACTGTTGGGCAATTCATGTGACCAGCAATCTAGGTAGCAGTTATTTTGTCAGTAATAAGCTTAAGGTGGTTGGAATACAGCCAGAAAGAGACTTTTCCCTAAACAGTTATGAGTTGAAATAGGTTTGGGGTGGAAAAGTCATTATAGGTAAACAGTAAACTATCATCAGCAAAAATGAAGGTACACAAGAACATAAGCTATGCAATACTAGGTCAGACCAAAGCTCATCAAACTCAGTATCCTTTCTCCAACAGTAGCAAATCCAAGGTGTATGTTTACTAAACCGTCTTAATGTTACCGGCGCTAGTTGCAGCGTTAATGTGCAGAATGCCATATAAGGTAGTGGGCGGTCCGGAGGTAAGGTTGCAAGGAAACAGTATCGTGTGATAGTGGGCGCCGTGGCACATTAATGTGCGTTAATCCTAAGTTCATGCCAGCACAGAGTTAGAAGCTATAAAGATGTAGCCCACTGGTTACTGCAATGACTGTGGAGGCAGAGGTCATGAGTTTGATCCTGCAGTGATGTTATGTAAGAAGGCTGCCTGAGGCATTTCCATTTTTAATTTAAATCAGTGCTGCCAGCAAAAACACCCACACAGTGCTGTAACCTAAGGTGCCCTATAAGGCACTCCATAGGGCACATTATAAAGTGCCCTGTCCGCCAAGGCACCTTATAATGTGCCCTAAAGGCCGCTTTATAGGGCGCCCTATAGGGCACCTTAGGCTACAGCACTGTGAGGGTGTTTTTGCTGGCAGCACTGATTTAAATTAAAAGAAAAAGCCTCAGACAGCATTATTAAATAACACCACTGTGGGATCAAACCCATGACCTCTGCCGTCATTGAAGTAACCAGTGGGCTACATTGCTATAGTATCAAACACACTGCTGGCTGGCTACAGAAAGATTGCAGGTTATCACTCAAACTGTCTGCTGTGGTTACCAGGATAGGGTAAACCCACCCGTACCCATGATGCACTGCACATGCAGACCAGCAGCCTACATCTGCTCACAAGATTGGGTATGCGCCTCTATAGCACCCTGGCCTGGTAGGGGGAACTGACCGTGTATGTTACTGGCACAGAGTAGCTACAGACCGTGACATTGTGCGGTTCCTGTGCTCACTCTGAGGGCGAGGTGGGGCACCCAGCACCAGGTCCGCAGCGCATGACTTGGCTGAGGTAGGCTGCGCTGCAGGTCCCCATCAGTGCCAGTGTGTGATGGGTAGTCCCTGCAGACACACCTAGGATGCACCTGTGTCCATCTGTATTTCCCAGTCACGTCTATCCGTTGTGGACTATGATGCACCCAGAATAGTGCATATCCTGTGTAGTTGCTGTGGTCACATGTTATAAGAGAAGGGTGGTAGTTGGACCCAAAAGTGGATTATGCAGCACCACCCAACCCACCCTCTGTGGGTTAGGGTAGGGGACAGGATCTCCCACCAACAGATCCACATTTTACATCTCTGCAATGGTGGTAGTAGAGGGGACCATCAACCCCAGTCCTGCTGGGGAATAAGCACCCTACAGAGCAGTCAATGCAGATCTGTACACATCACATAGGGTACTGGCAGACAGGCAGTAGGCCTGGGAAAGCTCAACTACCCCCCACCACTATCTGACATTCACCAGCAGAGCGCACAGTCAGTCTCCACCCACTGCACCCTGCAAGGTGTTCCAACCATACACATACTAACTGCAAACAGTTTGCTAGCTAATACATAATGCATGTTCCTGAAGGAACTGTGTGCACCCATAAATGGGATGTGAGCACGCACACCAAGCAAGTATATCAGTGATTGGACCCCAGAAAAGAGAACTCATAGATATCACTTGATAAAAATACTATATAACACTATGGGAGACCCTAACCATGCCATGGTCACTGCTCAGTCAGGGTGAGAGTGACCTCCCAGCATGACATGCTGTGGCCACCATGTCCGTGCAGGTGGTGGTCGGGCACTACAATGTCCCAGCCATTGCCCTATGCCCTGTGCAGATTAAACCTGCCCAGGCCGCCCTGTCCGGGCCATACCCACAGTACCTTGCTCCTCATTATGCACATTGGCAGGCTGACACTGGAAACAGTGTAAGCAGTATGGGCTGAGTAAGGTGTAGGCAGCCAGAAAACACTGGCTAGACATACACACACTCCCACACCTATTCCAGCATTGTACAAATATAGAAGTTTTTGGCAGCACTGGCCACCACACCAGTCCTGGGCACAGTGCAGGCATTGCTATGGTACTCACTACTGTTAGGTCACTCCCCGGGGTGGTAAACACTGTCAGAAACAAGAACTCAAACACACTCCACAGATATCAGAAAGGATGCTATGATGCATCTCTGTCAACAAATTGTGTTTAACTTGGGATTTGTTATCTGCCATATATTCCAAGCTTGGGAAAAATTATCTAGAGTTTCAGTTTTATAATGAGTAGCTAAAGAATATTTAATTGAGGAAATACTGGTTGCCTGCAAAGTTTGCAGCTGACCATCCCACTTTTCCCAATATCCAATAGCCTATTCTCTATCTCTTGAAATTTTTGAACAGTCTCTTGAGAAAAAAGACAAAAGGAAGTTACATTATTTGTCAATTTTGAATCAATACCAGCAATTTCTTGCCATAAATCCTCCAGAGTTACATCCTGGTCTTGTGCAATGACCGAATGAGCCCTGTCTGGTTAAGGCAAATATATTGGCTTTGGCACCAAACCAGGAGCTGGGATGGGAGCCATCGAGTCAGTCACAAACATCTCAGAAAGAATCGTGGAAGAGAGAAGGGGACTGGGGGGAGGTGGAGGAGTACACTCTGCAGAGCTCAAGGACAGACCTTCCAGGAAAAGCTGTAGGGCAGCTCCAAACACAACATGTTTGTCAAGCAGACCTCAGGAGGTAACTTTATGTTGCCTCTTGCCCTTCCTCTTCTTCATCTGGGTACTCCCCTTCCCAAGTCAAGATGGAAAAACAAAGCATTACTTATGATTGGAAACACACACAAAGCTTCACCAATGACCAGTCGTACTCCGGTGATGCTCTGAAGGGGCTCCAAAGAGATGTGTTATGCTAAGGCTATGCATCCACACAGGGCATTCACTCCAGTTTTTAAGGCATCCTCTGTGGCAGATGATGTCAGATGCGGGTGTCCACCGCGATGCCTGCAACCACACATGACTGTTGAGCTCAGTCCTGATCTTCCGGGTGCCCAAGGCAGCTCCAAAGACAATAAGCCCCTTTCAGCCTTACGGTCTTCCCGTCTTTCTGCTTTTCAAAGGATTAAACAACTGATCTACATTTACCCTTTCCATTCCACTCATTATTTTATAGACCTCTATCATATCTCCCTTCATATCTCCCCATAGCCGTCCTTTTTACTCAAGAGCCTAATCAACTCTAATACAAGCACTAGATCCAGAAGACAGAACAGTATGGACACTATCCCAACTCCGAGCACCTACACAAAACCACCTGGTCCCATCCACAAGGGCCCTGTCCCTCGCAGCACCAGCCCTATGGAACTCCCTCCCAGATGACTTGAGAGCCAACACCGATGCCAAGAATTTCAGGAGGAAGCTGAAAACCTTCCGCTTCAGAGATCACTTTGGAGCCATCAGCTAATGCATAGCATCTCTCCGCCTCAGACTCCACAATTACTCCACTATGACCCTTACACTGCCCCTTGACATCCCCTTGTACATATTGTAAATATTCATCTTTGTAAGTAAGTTACTACCAAACACCTCCCGCATGTCCCCTCCCTGTCCCACTATGTAATGAGCTGAAATTCCATGTAATGGAATCTGAGTTGACATGTAAATGGTTTTGATTATATGAGAAAGTGGTATAGAAAAACCTGTTAAATAAATAATAAAATAAAGTTAAAGATCCCTAACCTTTTAAGCCTTTCCGCATAGGAGTATCCTTCCAACCCCTTTATCCTTTTGGTCACTCTTCTCTGCTCTTTTTTCTAATTCTACTATATAATTTTGAAGATATGGTGACTAAAACTGCACACAATATTTAATGTGTGGTCACACCATGAACGATACAGAGGCATGATAATATCTTTGTTTTCATTCTCCATTACTTTCCTTATGATTCCTAGTGTTCTGTTTGCTTTATTGGCTGCTGCTGCACATTGGACAGAAGATTTCAACGTATTATCAACAAAGATGCCTAAGTCATTTTCCTGGGTATTGATTCCTAATGTGGAACCTTGTATCATGTAACTGTAATTTGATTCTTCTTCCTCAACTTTGCACTTCTCCACATTAAATTTCATCTGCCATTTGGACACCCAGTGCCCCAATTTCTCAAGGTCCTCTTGCAATATTTTCACAGTCCTCTTGTGATTTAACATCTTTGAATAATTTTCTGTCATCTGCAAATTTGATCACCTCACTCGTTCCCATTTCCAGGACATTTATGAATATGTTAAAAGGCAGTAGGCTCAATGTAGATCCCTGGGGTACTCCACTATTCATCTTTCATCATTGAGAAAATTGGCCATTTAGTCCTACTCTCTGTTTTCTATCTTTTAACCAGTTCCCAATCCACAATAGTGCACTGCCTCTTATTCCATGACTTTGTAACTTCTTCAAGAACCTCTCATGAGAGACTTTGTCAAAGGCTTTTGAAAGTGCAGATGCACTATATCACCCAGCTCACCTTTATCTACATTTTTATTTATACATAAAAAAAATAGCAGGTTAGTGAGACCAGAATTTTGTTGGCTAAATCCATGTTGGCTTTGTCCCATTAAACTATGGGGACATTTTATTAATATGCGCTAAGCTGTTGCAACTAACACATAAATACCACTAAAACCATGGCATGTTATGTACAACACCCCCGCATTTACTGTTGGAGGAGCAGAAAGCATTTCTCTGGCAGTTAACGTGGAGCCCTGTCCCATCGCATGTGCTGCATTAGCGCAGGTGAACTTAGCTCCACCTATTGAAGTGCTGTTAAATGAATCTAAGCTAATGCAGTTAGCATGAGGTGCGAACAGAGCACTAACTGTGCCAGGCTCACCACGTCCACTCTCTGCCACTACCCCACCCACTCACACCTCTAAAGTGAGTTACATAATTAGTGCAGGAATCATCCTGTTCTGTCATGTCCCTGAACTATCTGGCAACGGGTGTCCAAGTGCGCCTTCAGTCTGCAGCAGAACATGTGCTGTCAGGTAGTGCCCATTAGTAAAAGACCCTCTATAACTATCTATGGGGGTCTTTTATAGTAGGCATTAAGGCGTTGCACCAATAGTACCAAAACCATGGTGCGTTAGGTGCAACATCTCCGCGTTTACTGTCAGGGGCATGGAAATCATTTCCCCGGCAGTTAACATGCAGCCCTGTCTCATAGCTCATGCTGCATTAGTGCAAGTGCACCTGACAGCACCTATTGAGATGACATTAGGTGAACCCATGCTAATGCCATTAGTGCTTGGTGTGAACACAGCACTAACTGTGTCAAGCTCACAATGCACACTTTGCACCCTACCCAGCTCACTCGTGCCTCTAAAACTGCGCTGTCATGGCCGTATGCTAGCCGGCAATGTTCATCCCAGTGCACGCAAGAATACATGCTTTCAGCTAGCGCCCATTAGTAAAAGACCTCCTATAAGATCAGTGATTTTCTTCTTTATGATGGTTTCTATCATTTTATCTACACTGACTTGAAGCTCACAGGTCTGTATTTTGCCCTTTAAACTATATCCTAACTGACATAACCCCTAGAACATTTCTTATAAATTAGTGTTACATTGGCCACTCTCCAGCCTTTAGGTGCTACAGATGATTTTAATGATAGTTCACAGATTACTAATAGTAGGTCTGCAATCTCATTTTTTAGTACTTTCAGCACCCTGGGGTGTATGCCACCCAGTCCAGATAATTTACTACTCTTTATTAAATTGCTATATTACATTTTCCAGGTTAATAAAGATTTGTTTCAGTTCTTCTCATACATCACCTTTAAATATAATTTCTGACATGGGTAATATCCTTACATCTTCTTTAGCAAAGACCAAAGCAAAGAATTCCATCAATCTCTTCGTACGGCTTTGTCCTCCCTTCATGCCCCTTTTACCCCCTATCATCTAATGATCCACCTAACTCTTTCACAGAATTTTTGCTACAAATATACTAGAAAAAGGTTTTATTAAGAGTATTTGCTTCCACAGCAAGCTTCTTTTCAAATTGTCTCTTTGCCTGCCTATTCAATGCCTTGCATCTAACTTGCCAGTGCTTATGCTATTTCCTGTTTTTCGTCATTTGGCTTTTTCTTCCAGTTTTTGAAAGATGCATTTTTGGGTATAACAGTCTCTCTGGCCTCACCTTTAAGCCATGCCAGCAGTCATTTGGCCTTTCTTTTCCACCTTTCTTAAATTGTGGAATAGATCTGGTCTGGGCTTCCAAGCTTGTATTTTTAAATAATGCCTACGTCTGATGTACAGTAAGCTCTTAATCTTTATAGTTGCTCCTTTCAGTTTTTCTTAACTACTTTCCTCATTTTAAATGCTAGCACAGTGGATTTTCATGCTATCCTCCCTCCATTTATTAAATCAAATGTGATCATGTTATAATCGCTATTGCCAAGTGGTCCCAAGAGCGTTATCTCTCACACCAGATCCAGCGTTCCATTAAGGACTAGGTTTAAAATAGCATCCCCTCATGTTGGTTCCTGAACCAGCTGCTCCATGAAGTACTCGTTTATTTCATCTATAAACTTTATTTCTCTAGCATGCCCTGATATAATATTGACCAGGTCAGTACTGGGGTAATTGAAATCACCCGTTATTACGGTGCTGTAAATTTTGCTTCTCTCATTTCTGTTAGCATTTTATCATTCATCTGTCACTCCGGACAAATGGAAGATAGTATATACCAACTTCCATTTCCTTCTCCTTTTTACATGGAATTTCTATCTATAGAGATTCTACAGTGTATTTTGTGTCCTGCAAAACTTTTGTCCTGTTTGACTCAATGCCCTCTTTAACATATAGTGCCACCCCTCCACCAGTTTGATCTACCTTATCATTGCCATATAATTTGTACATAATTTTGAGGTCATTCCAAGCCATCCATCCCTGCTATTCAGCCCCCTCTGCCGACCCCAAATAACCTCCCTGTAAAAACAGGCAGTTTGTATGGGGAATCTAGACGAGGATGGGAAAGGGACGGCATGGAGGCGGAAACAGGGTGGGCTGTGGGCGGTCTGCGGCCCCGGACATACAGGACTGATTCAGCTGTCGACCCTGTATGTCCGGGGCTGGCAGGCGGAACAGGGAACTTATTCCACCTTTTTTTTTAAATTCTGGAATGTATACCACTCTAATGCAACTTCCTGGGCGGTATATCAAATGTCTCAATAAAGATAAAGAAAGTTCCCCTAGACAGGGGAAGATGGCAGGCCTGAGGTGCATCAAAGGGTGGAGGGGGTGCAGAAGATTCCCCACATCCTGAACTTGGCCTTGGGAGGCCGGATAGGGGGTCAGGCTGCAGGGAATGCATTAAGTCTTCTGTGGCCGGGGATCGCGGCTCCTGAATGGAGCTGCAGCGCCATGGCAACCGTACGGCATGTCGCTGTGGCTCCATTCAGGAGCTTTGACTGGGTTAGCTGAGTTAGTCAGTTAGAGGCCTGTACATGCAGGCTGACTGGGATCGGGTCCCAGGCCTGCACGTACAGGCCTTGTCGCGATTCTGATCCTGCAGGGCTAGACGTGCCTCACAGGATCAGAATTGCATCTGCCCCTTTGTGTCCAATTCTGATCAGGCACACAGGGGCATGAACATCCTGTACGGAATGGGGCCCTTTGCCTCTTATGTTAATGTCAGTTAGGGCATAGTTTAACAGGCAAACATTCAGCTAAATTATACTCAGTCAGGGTATAGTTTAGCTGAAAGTATGCCTGTTAAACCATACCCTTACTGATTTTACACTATCCTGTGTTGTCTAGCTCTCAACCAGTTTCTATCTGTTATGGGTTAAGAACACTTAGAACTAAGACAAAGTGGTTCCCTTTAATATAGATAAAGTGTAGAATTATAATCCAAGCGATTAGAGTTTTTTTATCTCATATCTCCAACACAAAATTGACATACAAAGCATGTATATCCTCACCTAGCAAGTGTATTATATTTGCCTTCTTTATATCTGTGAGTTGGCAAACTTGCACTCCATTCAAAATATTTTCTTTAGGGTTTTTTTTGTTACCAGAGCCATTAAAAATCCTCTTTTAGTGGTGAGGTTGGGGATGAACCTTTGGTATTTGTACACCTGATTAAATCCTTTGGATTCAGCTCATGTATGTATATAGATGATGTTCAATTTTTTGTTCCAATAAATGAATCAATGCAAGAGTTAAAAAAGGGATTAGAAGCATGTCTATTGACAATCAATAAGTGGCTCTAAAGGAAATGGTGGGAGTAATTCTGAGCTGAATGTAGACGTGCTATATAATCCTTGATACGATAGTGGTTGCCTGGTCTGTAGGATCTCCTTGAGCCCCACTCATGAGAACACTTTAATCAATGCATTTATGATTGTTCAATGTTGTGCAAGAGTAAGGCTTCTAGATATTGGGTAGTGTTGTCCACCATGACTAGGATAAAATTATGACCTAAGAAGACCTCTGTAGATGTCTCACAAAGTCCACAGTATCTTCTCCAAGTGAAATTTCTATGATAGCAAAGAGTAAAAATAGGACTACCCAGGGTTTCTTTAGAAAGGTTTGTAAGCACAGTGATAAGGAATAAATGAAATCCTCCACTTGCCAATAAATGCCAAGTTAGTAAAATTAAAGTAAGAGCCTCTCATAGGGCTTTTTGGGGTTTCAGTTTCCCTGTAAGCACTATGGACTAGGTTCCGTCTGGTGAATGAGAATTTCCTCCCAGCATTCTTCTCCAAGTACTTAATACACAGAATTATATTTTAGAGAAAAGGAGAGGAAGAGGTGGCCAGTTGTTTATATTTTTTCACATGCTTTGAGGGATTTGCCCATCCATCTCAATGATTTAGGGTTATCAACCAGAGTTTTACCTAGTTCGTTGGGCCTACCATTAGGCCTCTTATAGGCTTCTGATTGTTGCTTATGCCCTTCTGTATTTAGCATTCTCCCTATACTGTTGTTTTCAAGACCTTTAGGAATTCTACAAATGATTCTGAAGATCAAGGAGGAACTGTTCTATGTCCTTTTCCCCTGATCACCTCTAGCTAGTACTGAAGTGACATCCATTACTTGTAAGAGATCTCTAAATTATGAAAACACTTTTCCAGTGATAGTAGAATGGAGTAGTCAAAGAAGAATTCTGAAATATATGTGAGAGTACTAACCTGCATACAGTATTAAGAACAATTGAGCTTCTTGGGTATGATAATCTCTCTGGATTATTTCTTGTTATTTCATCTCTATCTGCTTTGCCATTTCTCTTTAGAGGTAATTTGGAAGCATTCATATTGCTGCCTTTTTGTCTCCCCTAGATTCTAGGTGCTATAGGTAACTGCCTAGTTTGCCTCATGGAAGCACCAGCTCTGGTTATAAAAGAAATGAGGTCAAGGTAAAGCAAACAAATGGGATGAGACCTCTTATTAAATTGTTTTGTATTTTGGATATATGTATTTAGAGAGCCCCTATGATTCCTCACATAATTCATTTGTATATCCTACCCCATTTGGGAAAGGTTTTCAAGAGAATATAAGATAGGAGTTCCAGGGAGAACAGCAGCTCATCGAGAAGAGTTGCTAGAGAAGTGACGTGTATATTACCCTGAACTCTGAGGATAATTGGAGAAAAGGAAAGTTTTGGAGGAGAAGGGTTTGCTTGTCTAAAAACCCATAAGTAAATGTCACTGATATTCATCTAAAGAGTGTCTTTTAGAGAGTCTTCATCCTAGCAAGAGGAGATCCATTCTGAAGGGTTGAAGAAATTACAGGGAATGAGGAAATGTATGTAAGAGAATCAGAGGATTCCATCCATTCCTAGGGGGATCTTGAGGACAAGAGAAACCAAAGAGGAGCCTTCATTTCTGATTGTTTTTGTGTATTAGGGCTGTGATGGACTGGGTTATTTAAATTATAATTTTGGAAGAAAATACTTTTTTGTTACCTTATGCAACACTTTTTATTTGATTAGAAAAACAATCCAGTGCATTTGCTAGAATATTACTTGATTCCTACAGACCTAGAAGCAATTGCTTCTCCCTATTCAAATGAACCACCAGGACTATAGTGAGCTTTGCCTGGTTTCAGCAGTTCTCAGTGGTTTCCCTGCCTCAAATGGGAGTCCAGAAAAAAAAATATTACTTGTAAGATTATACCAAATACTGGAAGGCATTCTTTGTATCGCCTGCAAATTATCATTTTTGTTCAGCAAAAATGATACATTTTTATAGTTTTCAGAATATAGAATGATGAAAAGAATTATTTAAAATAGGAATGTGTCCATATGTCCATCCATCTGGGGCCAAATAGCTCTCCAGCGCAGGAATGTAAAGCTATTACATTTGGCTTGATGGAAAAAATGTAATTATGTGATATAAGTTGTAAAAAAAAAACCTTCAAAGACATTGGGCCAGTATTTTTGGAGATGGGCTTTTCCCAAAACAATTACTTGCTTCACTATTCTTTTTAACATCTTTGTTAGTGATATAGCGGAAGGGCTGTCGGGTAAGGTTTGCCTCTTTGCGGATGATACCAAAATCTGCAATAGAGTAGACACCCAGGAAGGTGTAGATAACTTGAGGAGGGATCTAGCTAAGCTTGAAGAATGGTCTAGAATTTGGCAGCTGGGATTTAATGTTAAAAAATGTAAGGTCATGCATTTGGGCTGCAGCAATCCAAGGGAGCAATATAGTATAGGGGGTGAAGTACTTTTGTCCACTAAAGAAGAGCGGGACCTGGGCGTGGTTGTATCTGATGATCTTAGAGTAGCTAAACAGGTAGAAAAGGCGACGGCAAAAGCTAGAAGGATGCTTGGGTGCATACGGAGAGGAATGGCTAGCAGAAAAAAGGAGGTGATAATGCCTCTGTATAAGTCTTTGGTGCGACCTCATTTGGAGTATGGTGTGCAATTCTGGAGACCGCACCTTCAAAAGGATGTGAACAGGATGGAGTCGGTGCAGAGGGTTGCTACTAAAATGATTAATGGGCTTCATTATAAAGCATATGAGGACAGACTTAAGGATCTTAATATGTACACCTTAGAGGAAAGGCGGGATAGAGGTGATATGATTGAGATGTTTAAATACCTCCGTGGCATAAATGTTCAGGGAGAGAGCCTCTTTCAATTGAAAGCAAGTTCTGCTACGAGGGGACATGGGATGAGGGTGAAGGGAGATAGATTCAGGAGTGATATGCGGAAATATTTCTTTACAGAAAGAGTAGTGGATCCGTGGAATAGTCTCCCAGTGGAGGTGGTAGAGATGAGGACAGTAACTGAATTCAAAAAAGCATGGGACCAACACAGAGGATCTCTAAAGGTAAAAAGTGGACTGTTGTAGTTGTTATGGAAGGACAGACTAGATGGGCCTTGTGGTCTTTTTCTGTCATCATGTTTCTATGTTTCTACTATGGAAGACTGCTAACTTCCCTCCACACAAAGGTTTTGCTTTTCTTGGTAGTTCTGAACATGTAGCCACCGGGGCAAAACATACTGAGCCATAGCATGGACTCAGTATATTATGTGCTGAAGCAGACGCCAGTAAACCCATGGAGGTAGAAGAAAACACTGATCTCTTTAAAGGAAATGATATACATAAAGTGCAGTTAGTGAGAAGTGCAGCTAGAGGGAGCATGCACGGAGATTCAGAAGGTAAGCTGACACGCCCAGGTTGGGATGATGCAAGAACTAATTCAAAGCATAATCAGATACACCTGGTCAGAGGGACAGAATCCTTACCTAAGAAACAGCTTTATAAGCAAAGCATAGACAAGCCAGAGAGAAGAGGAGCGGCACGAGCCGCAGCAGCTGCTGATAGAGAAGAAAGAGAAAGGAGACGGCTCCAAAGAGAGGAGAAAAGGCAGTTGGACTTGCAGCCCTTAAAGGAAAGGAACAAGTTCCAGGAGAGCCAGTTTCAGGCTGGGAAGCTCCAGAAGGAAGTCTTCAGGAAGGACAGAAGGAGAACCGGGAGAGTGCCTGGTAGGGACAATACCAGAGACACAGACCCAAGAGTTCAGAGGTACCATCATGCTTCTTCCCCTGTATATGAGCCACAAGGAGTTCAGAGGTGGGTGAACCAGACTCAGCCCAGGAGTCTAAGAGACACAGATCTGAACCAGGAACTGAGGCCAGGTCACAGAAAGGCCTGGAAGCCAGGGAGCTGTAAGAGCAGCCAACACAGCTGGAGAAAGGTTTGGGAACCTATAGAAAGAGTGCTTACCAAAAGTCCTGTTGCATATTTGCCAGACCGGGTACAGCCAGGCTGGAGAGCCTTAGAAAGAAGTTCTGAAGTAAAACCAGGAATATATGGGGAAAGCTCAGGGGCCACAGATATCTCAGCAGAATAAGAGGCTATGCAGATAGACCCTGCTGAACCTGACCCTTTGCTAACTGAATGCCCTATGGACTGTCCGTTTTGTTGTACTGGGAGTTTAGAATCTTTGAGAGAAATATAGCATGCAGGATATACTTTTGAAACACAGTTTTGTTTGACAAACTGAAAGAAGAAGCATTGCTTTTGTTTGTATAACCTGTTTTGTTTGAACCCTGCATAACTACCAAAGACTGTGAAGCATATCCAAGTTTTTGACCTATGTAAATACCTTATGTGAAAATCCTGAACAAGGTGAAAATCCTGTTGTCTTCGTTTGAACCTTTTGTGCATTAAGGGAATAAAACCCTATACTTTACCATTCACATGGCTTACACAACTATTCATTATGAAGAAAGGGACTACTAGTACCAGAATGCTTCTGGGCTAACAAAAGTTTCTACCTTCAGTACAACAATAATGTCCACCCTGACCTTTAAGCACGTGGTTAAAGGGATGGGGTTGTGACAATAATATAATACCCCCATTACCCTATCCTTCAAATCTTTGTTTGAGAGAATTCAGTCATGCCTCTGCATTCTTTCACTACTTATTTCTCTTTTTCTTTTACTTTCCTGATTGCTATTGAGTAGAGAGCATTACAAATGATTTTGATCATAGCTAAGAGGCCTTTTTACTATAGTGCCCTAAGCAGTTAGAGTATGAAGTAGCGCACTCTAAATGGCCGCAGTAATTGTTACTGTGCTGGCATGATAGTTACCACACACTAATTTATGCGTTCATTACATATCTTCTTTTTGGGCAGGATTGGGACTGAGAGTGCGCATGGTAGCTGGAGACAGCTGGCACATGGAATGGCACTGTGCACTAGCTATCATGACTGTCAATAACATAGGTGTGCTTAATGCCACTACAAGAAGTGGTGTTAAGTGCAGCTGCGCTACTGGCCATTGCCCATAGTAACATTGTACATGGCAGCAGATAAAGACAAGCATGGTCCATCTAGTCTACCCAGTGAGGTGGTAAGAGCTGTGCCCTCTACTCTGTGCAGGTTATCCCCTCATGACTCTGCTTAGGATTGTACCCGCTTTTCTGTGCAGGTTACTCTCCTATTTTTTGAAGTATAAAAGTTATTTAAGTTTACTTTGATTTCATCCTTCTGTTATTTATTTAGCTCATGCCTTTACAGTAACAGTTCAAGGAGAGTTATAATCAGGTACTGTCAGACCCAACAACCAGGCAAAATAGATGGTCGCCTAGCGCAGCAACCTCCGGAGAGCAGTAAAAGCAGGCCATTCAAAGCTAAATAATAGATTTTGACAGCCAGAGGAAGTGTAAACTGGAGGTTCACCTAGGACTCCAAAACTTCGGACCAACTCTAGGGCCTGCCCTGGGTACTGTAGGTATTTTCCTGTCCCTGGAGGCTTTACAATCTAAATTTATACAAGAAGAACATGGAAGGTTAAGTGATTTACTCAAGGCCAGAGTGTCAGTAGAATTTGAACCCTTACCTCTTTGGTTAATAGCTCACTGCTACTAACCACTGTTCCACTCCTCTACTTTTTAATGTCATCAATGTTTTTGCCCCACCACCTCCATCAGGAGAGCATTCCAGACATCCACTACCTTTTCCGTGAAAAAGGACTTCCTGCTGTTATTTTTTGAGTTTATCTCCTTACGGCTTTATTTCATGTCCTCTAGTTCTACAGCTTCCCCATCTTGAAAAAGTTTTGTTTGTTCATTAATACCCTTTAAGTAATTAAATGTCTTTATCATATATCACCTCTCCCTTCTCTCCTCTAGGGTATACATATTTAGGTTTCCAAGTCTCTCCTTATAGGTCTTCTGGTCCAGGCCCCATATCATTTTAGTCACTTTCCTCTTAATAGTTTCAAGTCTTTTTATATACTTTGCGAGGTACAGTGCCCAAAGCTGACCACAATACTCCAAGTAAAGCCTCGCCAAAGATTTGTACCTCCTTTCTTCTACTGGTTCTGTGTCTCTCTATATAGCCTAGCATCCTTCTAGCTTTCACCACTACCTAGTCACATTGTTTTGTCACCTTGATATCCCCAGACACCCTGAGATCCATCTCCTGGTCCATGCACATTATATAAGAACTTATTTAAAAAACAATAGCAGTACTTACTGTAACATGGTAACATAGTAATGACAGCAGATGATAGAAACATAGAAACATAGAAATATGATGACAGAAAAAGACCACATAGCCTATCTAGTCTTTCCTTCCATATCAACTACAACAGTCCTCTTTTTTCCTTTAGAGATCATCTGTGTTTGTCCCATGCTTTTTTGAATTCAGTTACTGTCCTCATCTCTACCACCTCCACTGGGAGACTATTCCACGGATCCACCACACTTTCCGTAAAGAAATATTTCAGCAAATCACTCCTGAATCTATCCCAATTCACCCTCATCCCATGTCCCCTCATAGCAGAACTTGCTTTCAATTGAAAGAGGCTCTCCCCCTGAACATTTATGCCACGGAGGTATTTAAACATCTCAATCATATCATCTCTATCCCGCCTTTCCTCTAAGGTGTACATATTAAGATCCTTAAGTCTGACTTCAAATGCTTTATAATGAAGACCACTAACCAATTTAGAAGCCACCCTCTGCACCAACTCCATCCTGTTTACATCATTTTGAAGGTGCGGTCTCCAGAACTGCACACTATACTCCAAATGAGGTCGCACCAAAGACTTATACAGAGGCACTATCACCTCCTTTTGTTCTGCTAGCCATTCCTCTCCTTATGCACCCAAACATCCTTCTAGCTTTTGCCGTCGCCTTTTCTACCTGTTTAGCTACTCTAAGATCATCAGATACAACCACGCCCAGGTCCCGCTCTTCTTTAGTGGACAAAAGTACTTCACCCCCTATACTATATTGCTCCCTTGGATTGCTGCAGCCCAAATTCATGACCTTACATTTTTTAACATTAAATCCCAGCTGCCAAATTCTAGACCATTCTTCAAGCTTAGCTATATCCCTCCTCATGTTATCGACACCTTCCTGGGTGTCTACTCTATTACAGATTTTGGTATCATCCGCAAAAAGGCAAACCTTACCCAACAGCCCTTCCGTTATATCACTAACAAAGATGTTAAAAAGAATTGGACCAAGGACAGATCCCTGGGGCACACCACTGGTAACATCCTTCTCCTCAGAGTGAGATCCATTTACCTGTACTCTTTGTCGCCTCCCACCCAACCAATTTCTAACCCAAGTAGTAACTTTAGGGTCCATCCCTAGGGTGCTCAGTTTGTTTATAAGTCGCCTGTGAGGAACAGCATCAAAAGCTTTACTGAAATCTAAATACACCACATATAGGGCTCTCCCTCAGTCCAACTCCTGTAATCTGCTGAACTCCAGAAACCTCACTATTTTCTCTTTCAGCAGTATTTCCAATAATTTACTCACCATCGAAGTTAAACTAACCGTCCTGTAGTTTTCAACCACATCCTTACTTCCGCTTTTGTGTAAAGGCACCACATGAGCCTCTCTCCAGTGCTTTGGCACCACTCCTGACTCCAACAAGGCATTGAAAAGGTCAGTCAGTGGAGCTGCTAGAACACCCCCAAGTTCCCTCAGTATTCTAGGGTGTATCCCATTCGGTCCCATCGCTTTGTCTACTTTAAGTTGAGCACATTTCTCATGAACACAGTCTTCTGAAAATTGTTCAAGATGTCCCTCGCTTCTGTTCCTGTTTGTGGGTGTTTTCTGAGGTCCTGCTCCTGGTGGTTCATCTGTGAACACAGAACAGAAATATTTGTTAAGCAATTCCGCTTTATCCTCTTCAGCTTCTACATATTCCTCCCCTTCACCCTTGAGCCCGACAATACCACTTTTGCCCTTCCTCTTCTCACTAACATATCTGAAAAATATCTTATCCCCCATTTTATTGCATTGGCTATTTCCTCCTCTTTTTGAATCTTTGCTTTCCTGACTACTTTGCTAGCTTCTCTAAGTTTTTCCAAATGTAGATGCCTGTCTTCATCTTTCTGTGATCTCTTATATTTCATGAAGGCCTCCCTCTTTTTCTTCACTTTTTCAGCTACCTCTTTCAAAAGCCATAACGGTCTCCTTTTCCTTTTACCTTTATTTACCATTTTAACAAAAAGGTTGGTTGCCCTTAAAATATCCCCTTTCAGTTTTGTCCACTATTTTTCTACATCCCTCAGCTGTTCCCATCCCGCTAATGACTCCCTGAGGTATTGGCCCATCTTGGCAAAGTTAGTCTTCCTAAAGTCTAAGACCCTCATCTTTGAATGGATTCTAACAGCCCTAGTCCTAATACTGAACCACACCTTCTGGTGATCTCTTGATGCAAAATGATCTCCCACTATAACATCAGAAACACTTTCACCGTTAGTAAGCACCAAGTCCAGTATGGCCCCTTCACGTTTGGGATCTATTACCAATTGCTTGAATAGTTCTCCCTGTAGAGAATCCAGGATCTCTGTACTTCTAGATGATACTGCAGCAGGAATGTGTCAATCAACATCTGGCATATTGAAATCCCCTATCAGTAGCACTTCCCCTTTCCTAGCAATGCTGCGTATGTCTTCAATTAACTCTCTGTCCACCTCTTCCTCTTATGAGGGAGGTCTGTATATCACGCCAATGCAAATAGATTTCTCTTTCCCTCTTTCTAGTTTAACCCATAATGTCTCCTCTCTCCCTTTTAAGCTCTGTAATTCCAAAGCTTTAATAGTATTTTAAATATAGTGCCATTCCTCCTCCCCTTCTTCCTACCCTGTCCTTTCTGAATAAAGTATGATGTCCTGCATGGCTCATCTCGTCCAGGTTACCTCCCTCTGTGCCTTCGTTTATTGTTGTTCCCACTGCTCCATGCAGGTTAACCCCCTTTGAGCCTTGTTTAGGGTTGCATCCGCCACTCCATGCTTGTTACTTCTCTCTATTTTTTAAGTGCAAAGGTTGCTTAAATTTGCTTTGATTCGCTCCTCTTGCTATAAAGGGATCCTCTGTGCCTGTCCCATGCATTTTTGAAATCTATTACTGTTTTTGTCACCACCACTTCCAGGCATCCACCATCCTTTGGGTGAAAAACTATATTTCCTGAGTTTAACTCCATGCAGCTTCATTTCATGCCCTCTAGTTCTACAGCTTCTCTATCTTTGTAAAAGGTCAGTGTTCATGAATACCGTTTAAGTATTTAAACACTTATATTATATCTCTCCTGTCTTCCTCTCCTTGAGGATACACATATTTAGGTCTTTAAGTCTCTCCTCATACATCTTATGGTACAAGCACCATATCATTTTGGTTGCCTTCCTTTGAACCATTTCAAGTCTCTTTTATATGATTTGTGAAGTGCAGTCTCCAAAACTGAACACAGTTCTTCAAGTGAGGCCTCACCAATGACTTGTACAGAGACAAAATAAAATAAATTAATACCATCTTCCTTCTGCTGGTTATGCCTCTCTGTATGCAAACTTCTGGTTTTGGCCATTGTTTTAACACACTTCTTCGCCACCTTGAGATCTTCAGACACAATCACCCCGAGATCCCTCTCCTGGTCCATGCACACCAGCCTCTCATCCCCTTTTGCATATTGCTCCTTTGGATTTCCGCATCCCAAGTGCATCGCTCCACACTTCTTTGCATTAAATTTTAACTGCTAGATAACAGTTGTGATCAACATTATTGGCACCCTTGAATTTTAGGTATGTTGTGTACAATAATTGGAAATATTCCAACTGTATGCTATCATAATATTTTAATAGTATGTTCAGAGATATACAACAAGAAAAAATATGTTTGTGCGACTTAGACATAGTAATTTCTGAGAAAAAAAACAAAATATGACTTGGACAGGATTAGTGGCACCATTCATTAATATTGGGTTGCACAACTCTTGGCAGTGATGACAGCCTCCAAACATTTCTTGTAGCCATCTATAAGTTTCGTATATCTGTCTGCTGGTAGTTTATCTCACTCTTCAACTGCGATTTGTTCCTGCTCATGATTGTTTCCAGGATTCCTTTTACTAATGGCAAATTTCAGCTTTTTCCAAAGGCTCTTGGTTGGATTGAGATCAGGAATCATTGCAGACCAGTTTAAAACAGTCCATTTTTTCCTTTTTAACCACTTTTTTGTACTTTTGTATGTATGTTTTGGGTCATTTTATTTATTTATTTAACAGTATTTCTAAACCGCCTTATCTTAATAATCAAGGTGGTATCACAGCAAGCAATCAGGTAAAGTGTGTGTGTTGTACATGCAGTGAGGATGAAACTTAGTTGTGTGAGGGCTGTGTTGGGTGCTTGATTTGTTTGAGCTATGTACAAGGTGGGCTATTTACAGTGGTGCTAAAAACACATTTTATATACATACAGTTGTTTAGGAGGATTGGCGTGCTGTTATCCATTCTCTTAGGCTATGTGATGTGACCATAGTGCTCTATGAACAGCATGGTTTTCAGTTGTTTTCTGAAGTCTTTGAGGTCTGGAGTTGCCCTTAGATCGTCCGGTAGATTGTTCCATATTGTTGGAGCAGCCATGGAGAGAGCTCTGTCTGTTGTGTCCTTGCGTGTGTGCTTGTATTCATTTGGGGTACTGACTCGGTTGCGTGTTTGACTTCTTCTAGGACGTGCGCTGGTTTCCGGTTGTATGAGCGTGTGGAGGCTGTTGGCTGATGTGTGCTCTTTTATCTTAAATAGGTTTATGATGGTCTTGTATCTGATGCGAGCACTGATTGGGAGCCAGTGTAAGTCCTTTAATGTAGGTGTGATGTGCTCCTGCCTAGCGGCTCCGGATATGATTCGAGCTGCAGTGTTTTGTGCCAGCTGGAGTGGTTTGAGAGCTTGTTTTGGTAGTCCAAGGTATATCGGATTGCAGAAGTCCAGTATTGGGGTTATCAGTGCTTGACAGACGGTACGGAAGTGTTCTGGAGCGAGGAGTGGTTTCAGTCTCCTGATGATTCGCATCCTGTAGTAGGCCTTTTGTATTGTGTTGTCTATGTGTGGTTTGAGGTTGAGTTTACTGTCCAGAGTAACCCCAAGGTATCTCACCTCTGATCTTATCGGTATCGTGGTGCTTTGTATCTTTATGTTTGGTGGGTGTATGAAGCTTTGGTTCCGAGTGATGATTAAAGCTTCGGTCTTGTTGTAGTTTATTGCGAGGTTGTTGTTTTGGCACCACTTCGCCATTTGGGTAAGGCAGTCTGTTATCTTAGAGAAGTCCGGGTTGTCGATTGATATCGGGGAGTATACCATGATGTCGTCTGCGTATATTGTGTATTGGATGTTGTTCTCTTTCATAATGTTGCATATTGGTTGGATGTAGATGTTAAAAAGGAGTGCTGAGAGTGCGGATCCTTGCGGTACTCCTTGTTGTACGTTTATGGGTCGGGAGGTGTCATGTCCCACCTTGACCTGTAGCTGTCTTTCGGTTAGGTACGAGTGGAACCATTTCAGAGTGGTACCGTGTATACCAGTGTTCTTTAGTCTCTCCAGGAGCATATTGTGGTCAACTGTGTCGAAAGCTGAGGAGATGTCGATGAAGATCATTATAATTCCATTCCTGGTGTTGTCAATTATTCTTATGATGCTGTCGAAGAGGTAGATCAGTAGGGTTTCGACTCCATGGTTGGGACGAAATCCGTGTTGGTTGTCGTCGAGAGTTCCGTGTTCGTCAATGTGTTCCTGAAGTTGTAGTTGAACCGTCTTTTCGATTATTTTTGCGAGGAAGGGTATGCTGGAGATTGGTCGGTATGCTGCTGGGTCCTTTTTGTCGAGAGTAGTTTTCTTTGTGATTGGTCTTACTGAGGCAAGCTTTAATTGCTGTGGCATGAGTCCTTGAGTGAGTGAGTTGTGTACCATTTTATGAATGGTTGGTATGAGGCTTGATTTGGTGGCTTTGACCCATGACACTGGGCAAGGGTCTGTAGGAGCAGTGCTTGTGTTGATTGTGGAGATGATGTGGGATATCTGTTCTTTTGAGGGTGAGTAGAATGTGCCCCAGGTTTTGGGGTGTACGTTCGTTCTGGTGGTTCCACTGGGTGTTGTGCGCTCTGTTGAGTGAAATTTGTCTTTGATGTGGTCGGCGAATTTCTGTGGATCCACTTGTATTTCTCTTTCTGCTGCTTGCTCTTTTGTCAGGGTTTTTACTATTTCGAAAAGTTCTCTGGGTTTGTTGATGGAAGAATTTATCAGGTTTGTGTGGAATTCTCTCTTTGATTGGTTGATGTGTTCATTGTATTGTTTTTGCTTTGTTAGGTAAAGATGTTGGTCGGAAGTAGTTTTGTTTTTTCTCCATCTCCGTTCATTGTCCTGCTGGAGGACCCATGATCTTCTACCCAGACCTAGCTTTCTGACACTAGGTAGCACATTTCACTCCAAAATATCTTGGTAGTCCTCTGACTTCATGATTCCTTTAATACATTCCAGGCCTCCAGTTCCTGAGGCAGCAAAACAGCTCCACAACATTATGGAATCTCTACCATATTTAACTGTAGGAAGGGTGTTCTTTCCCTTATAAGTTTCATTTCTTCGCCTGAAAATGTATCGCTGGTCTGCATTGCCAAAGAGTTCAAGTTTGGTTTCATCTGTACACAGAACATTTTCCAAGAAGGACTGTGGTTTCTCAAGGTGTGTTTGGGCAAAGGTCAGGTGTGCCTTTTTATTTCTGTCTTTGAGCAGTGGAGTCCTCCTTGGCCTTCGCCCATGAAATCCTTCTTTGTTTAGTGTGCTGCGTATGGTGCAGGTTCAAACCACCACTCCAGATTGCTCCAGGTCAGTCTTAAGCTCTTTGGATGTTGTACATGATGTTTTTCCAACAGTTCACACTAACCTTCAAAGACTTCTTGGATTCATTTCCTCTTCCCAACATGTCCTAGAAGGTTCTTGACAGTTCCATGAACAGAAAACTTCTTAATTACATTGCAAACTGTAGACTCAGAAATCCCAAGGTCTTTGGAGATGGCCTTGTACCTCTTTGAAGTTTGATGTTTGGTGATTATGGCTTTTCTGATGGTCTTAGGCTTCTCTCTTGTCTTCACCATTGTGAAAATGGAACAGGGAGTTAATGTGGCCATTTTAAACATTAGAGCCATCATTCATTGGTTGATTCAAGTAATGTGAGCACTGACAATTGATCTCAAGTGTGTCTATTTTTAATGCAATGAGAATGTGGTTCTTCTGTTCAAACTGATTTGAATTGTTAATAGGGGTACCAATAATCATGTCCTCCAAACAAAAATGATTTCCTAAAGTGAACGATTCTATAAACAGTACCTAACCAAAACTGAAAAATAAATTTTTTGTTGGATTACCTACCATGAGTGGAATTTCCCTTTTGTAGTGGATCCTCCTATTTAATCAATTTTAAGAAGACCTATACAGGCCTATATTAACGGAACCGGCCACATGAACGGCTGCTGTTCCAATCTGGGATGTGATAAAAAAGGCTTTTAATGCCTCACTACACTCCCCAATATCAACTCGTGTCCCAGAACTCCAAATGAGTATTATTCGCTAAGTAAAACAGCCATTTATGCAACACTTAGCTGATTGATCTGGAGATGACCTTCCAACGATTGTAACACTGCTGATTGCCACGTCTCCCCAAACGTTAATGTCAACCATACAGCTGTACTGGTTCAGAGAGTGGCTAATCGCTGATATCAAAAACAACAAGGTCCTTGCACACCACATAGTGTTTCTAAGCTCTTCTTCAGGCGTATGAATTAATTCCCCATGTTTACCATTTTATTGTTCCACTTAAGTTTTCTACTTTTTTGGGGGTGTGGGGGAACAATGTTATCAATAGTGCAAGTGTGCCCCTAGTATGTACTATTCTTCACTAGTGCATCTATTGATAAGTAATATGCATTACTTAGCAGTAACATGTACTGTTCGCAACACAGGAAAACCACCACACTTTCATGTTTTTTTTCCTGTTTCAAGCTAAAAATGACGTGAAACATGTAAAATATCACTGACATTTCCTAGATATTTTCAAATGAGCACACATCCCTGTAAGCAGACGGTAGTTTTTTTTCTCAGAAGAAAACCACAGGGGAGCATTATCATGAGACTGTCCTAAAAGGGAATGCAGCTAGTTGCTTTGAAATACCCTCAAGTGTTAAACCAAAAAAAACATTGCACATCTGATCTATAAATCAAAAGTAAATTAAAAAACAGATGTCAATCAACATATCATAAGAAAACAGTATTTAAGAGAGGCACCATAAGTGATTAAACTGTGGAAGACGCCAGCTGTAAGACCAACATTTATACACAGTGCATTTTTCCCAGCAAGGTGCCGTTACTCATATGCAGGGCTCTTTCATTAATACATGGGGAACATGATTCAATTTTAGTAGGCAATGCAAAGGTGCCAAGACTCTGTACCTCTGCGTACTCCCTCAAAGAAAGCCCTATTTATACATACAGTATGGTCATTTGCTGGCAAAAATCCATGAAAGATGCCTTTCAATCATTTACCTTGCTGTTTATCTCCTTTCACATCAAGATATATGAAAATCTAAATACTGTATATCTGTGAAACACATGTGAAATTATAATTTTTTTCCAAAATAAATCTATATTTAACTGACTGAAAATGTAAGAGGTCATCAAGTAGCAGCCCTGAAAGTTTAATAAATGATTCGGCAAAAGCTTGAGAACACTCCAATATGCCTGCTTCTAGAGGCAATCTGCTTGTAGCAATTTTAATTTGCAAAATTTATTGAGCCAAATTTTTTTACTTTTACCCACAATGACAGGGTACCAGTTCTGAAATGTTTTTTCCCCTGGGTAAAATGCCTATTTATTCCTGGTTAACCCTTTAAATATGCCCTTTCCCCCACCCCATACACATGATACCAAAGCACAAATTCTGTCTTCTCCACACACAACCTTGAATAATTCACTTTACGCTAAAATCTGTATAGTTTAAGGAGTACACTGAAGTGAATGAATCCACATAAGCAAACATTCACTTACTAAGGTTAAATGTGTACTTAAAGAACAAGCATATTAATTCAAATTATGAAAAGAGCTATTTATGTGGTTGTTTTGGAGATGTTGTTGAAACCAATGCATGTAGATTTCATTTTAAAAGCAGTTGCATACATGGGAGACATGCCAATGTGTTGGGGTGTGCACTGGAAGCATTTTCATTTCAGTTTTTCATATTGTTTCCGTTTTTTCCCATTAAGAACATGAGAGCATAAAAAAAGCCATGCTGGATCAGGCCAAGGTCCACTGAGCCCAGCATCCCTGTCTCTGAAAATGGCCAATCTGGTTTGCAAGTTCCCTGCTGATCCCAGAAAGTAGATCTATTTCCCATAGTTCATTTCCAGGGATAAACAATGGCTCTTCCGAGTCTGTCTGGCTAATAATTTTTGTGGACTTTTCCTCTGGCAACCTTTCCAAGTGTTTTTTGAATCCCACTATATTGGTTGCCTTGACCACATCCTCCAGCAACAGATTCCACAACTTTATTATGCGCTGTGTGAAAAAAAAAATCTGTCCTCTCCCAGTGCTCATAATCCACTGTCAACAAGCCCTCCTTTTCTCCCCTTTTACCCCTTACATAAATTAAAAATAATTCCCATTGTAAACCACTTTGATTGAAGGAAAAGCTGGTATATAAATCTGAATAAATAAAAAATAAAATAAAATAATGGTTAAAGCCACCCATAATTTTGCATACTTGTATTATATCCCTCTGTGTTATCTTTTCTGCTAACTGAAGATATCCAACCTATTTAACTCTCTTCATAAGGGTGGTGTTCTATCCCTTTATCCTTCTGGTTACCCTTCTCTGAACCTTTTTGAGACAGGGAGACCAGAACTGCACATAATATTCAATGTACAGATACACCAGGGAACCATACAGAGGCATAATGATATTCTCAGTTTTGTTCTCCACTTCTTTTCAGATAACTTCTAACATTCTGTCTCCCTTTTTAGCAACTATAGCACATTGGGCTGAAAATGTCATTGTTTCAACCACAATGACTCTAAGGGGTATGTTTACTAAACCGTCTTAACATGCACCCAGTGATAATGTGCAGGATGCCATAAAAGGCATGGGCATTCCGGCCTTAAGGTAGCAGGTGCGGGTTATCGCGCGATAACGTGCACTGCGCTCATTATCGGGCGATAGAGGGAGCTGTGCACGTTAATGAGCATTAGCCTTAATTAGGCGCGCTGACCTGTAAACACAACAACAGAGCTGTAGTACAATGGTTAATACACGGACTGATGGTATGGTGTCATGAGTTTGGTCCCCCAGTGGGCTTAATGAGTAAGGCTGTCCAAGGCATTACCCTTTACTTTAACTCAGTGCTGTATGAGGCATTTTCATTTTTAATTTTAATTAGTGCTGCCAGCAAACACACCCTCACAGTGCCGTAATCTAAGGTGCAGCCTAAGGCACCCTATAAGGCACTCCAGAGGGCACATTATAAAGTGCACTGTCCGCCAAGGCACCTTATAATGTTCCCTATAGGGCGCCTTATAGGGTGCTTTATAGGGCACCTTATGAGGCACCTTAAGGTTACAGCACTGCGAGGGTGTTTTTGCTGGCAGCACTAATTTAAATTAAAAAAGGAAATGCCTCAGACAGCCCTAGCAAATAACACCACTGTGGGATCAAACCCATGACCTCTAGCTCCACAGGCAGTGAAGTAACCAGTGGGCTACAACTCCAGAGCTGTTAACAAATGCCTGGCTGGCTACAGAAGGACTGCAGGTCACCTCACAAACTGTCTGCTGTGGTTACCAGAATAGGGATAACCCACCTGTACCCATGATGCACTGCACATGCAAATCAGCAGTCTACAGATGATCACATTATGGGGTATGCACCCCCGTGCACTTAGGCTGTGGGGGGGGGGGGGTGTCACTGGCACAGAGTAACTACAGACCATTACATTGAGGGGGTACTGTGCTCACCATGAGGGTGAGGTGGGGCACCCAGCACCAGGTCCGCAGCACCTGGCATGGCTGAGACAGGCCATGCTGCAGGTCCCCATCAGTGCCAGTGTGTGATAGGTAGTTCCTGCAGATACACCTGTGTCCATCTGTATTTCTCAGTCACATCTAGCCCTTATGGACTATGATGCACCCAGAATAGTGCATATCCTGTGTGGGTGCTATGGTCACATGATTTAAGTGAAGGTGGGTGTTTGGACCCATAGGCAGATTATGTAGCACCACCCAACCCACCCTGTGTGGCTCAGGGTGGTGAACAGGATCTCCCACCAACAGAGCCACATTCTACATCCCAGCAATGGTAGCAGTAGAGGGGACCATCAACCCCAGTCCTGCTGGGGAACAGACACCCTACAGGGCAGTCCTTGCAGATCTGTACACATCCATAAGGCAATGGATGACAGACAGTAGGCCTGGAAATGCTCAGCTGCCCCCCTCCACTATCTGACACTCTGCAGCAGCAAGCACAGTGAGTCTCCAGCCATACACATACTAACTGCAAACAATCTGCTAGCTAGTCCATAGTGCATGTTCCTGGAGAGGATGTGAGCACACCCACCAAGCAGATAAGTCAGTGATTGGGTCCCAGAAAATAGAACCCATAAATACCACTTGAGAAAAATACTACATAGCACTATGGGGGAACCTAGCCATGCCGTGGTCACTGCTCAGTCAGGGTGAGAGTGACCTCCCAGCAGGACATGCTGTAGCCACCCTGTCCGTGCAGGTGGTGGCCGGGCACTACAATGTCCCAGCCATTGCCCTATGCCCTGTGCAGATGCATCCTGCCCAGGCCGCCCTGTCCGGGCTATACCCACAGTACCTTGCTCCTCATTATGCACATTGGCAGGCTAACACTGGAAACAGTGCAAGCAGTGTGGGCTGAGTAAGGTGTTGGCAGCCACCACACACTGGATAGACAGACACACACTCCCACACCTATGCCAGCATTGTGCAAATATAGAGGCTTTTGGCAGCCCTAGCCACCACACCAGTCCTGAGCACGGTGCAGGCATGGCTATGGTACGCAATACTGTTGGGGTCACTCCCCGGGGTGGTAAATACTGTCAGAAACCAGAACTATCCTGGTAACCACAGCAGACTGTTTGTGTGGTGACGTGCAGTTCTTCTGTAGTCAGCCAGGGGTTTGTTAGCAGCTGTAGCCCACTGGTTACTTAACTGCCTGCAGAGCCAGTGGTCATGGGTTCTAGCCCACAGTGGGGTTATTTGATAGGGCTGTCTGAGACATTGTCTATTTTTAATGTACATTAGTACTGCCAGCAAAAACACCCTCAGAGTACTGTAACCTTAAGGTGCCTCATAAGGCGCCCCATAAGGCATCTTATAGGGCGCCCTATAAGGCGCCTTATAGGGCGCCCTACAAGGTGCCTTATAAGGTGTCCTATAGGGGACATTGTAGGGTGCCTTGGTGGACAGTGCACTTTATAATGTGCCCTCTGGAGTGCCTTATAGGGTGCCTTATGTGGCACCTTAGGTTACGCCACTGTGAGGTTGTGTTTGCTGGCAGCACTAATTAAAATAATACTACAATGCCTCAAAAATCACTACTTAAACATAAAGGGAGATGCCTCAGCCAGTCTTGCTCATTAGGTACACTGGGGGAATCAAACTCATATCCCCTGTACTATCAGTCACTGTATTAACCACTGTGCTACACCTCTGTTTCTGTGTTTAGATGTCAGCGCGCCTACTTAAGATTACCGCACGTTAACATGCTTAGCGGCTTCTTGCCCAATAATGTGCTCAGTGCACGTTATAGCGCGATAATTCCGTTTTGCTACGTTAAGACCGAAACGCCCATTCCTTTTATGGTAGCCTGTACACTATCGCCGGGCGCACGTTAAGACTGCTTAGTAAACATACCCCTAAGGGGTATGTTTACTAAATCACATTAGTGCAGTTCGCGTTAGGAGCCGCGGTAGTGAAAGAAACCCCAAATAAGGACATGGACGGTACATCGTTACCACTACCGCGCGTTAGAAAAATTAACGAGCGTTACCGGGCGCCGTGCCGCATTACTGCGCGTTAATCGTAAGAAGACGTACAGACACAAAGCACTGAAACAGAGCTGTAGCACAATGGTTACGGTACTGACCTCTGTTACAGGCAGCATGGGTTCGAGCCCCCAGTGTGCCTAACGCAAAAGGCTGTCTCAGGCATCATCCTGTACATTACAGAAGGAAAGAGGAGGCATGTTTTTCGTTACGCTGAGTATTGGTGTCAAAAAAACACCCTCGGAGTGTGCCTAGCCACGTACGTTGGTGCGTGCATTGGTAAGTGCGTAGCTGCGTGCGTGGGTACGTGTTTGTTTACGTGCGTGGGTACGTGTGTTTTTACCAGTGTGGGCATCTTATATTACAGACTTTGTAGGGTGTCCTGCACCTATGCATTATGCTAACAGATGTACGTGTGATGGCCTATGGTTTAGCAGAGCCTGTGTGCTGGTGTTTCACAGGGTTGGATTGGGCCAGTCACACCCATGATGCACTGCACATGCAAATCAGCTGCCACACATACACACCATGGGGAATACACCCCCACAGCACCTCGGCCTGATAGGGGGTACCGACCGTGTGTTGTACTGGCACAGAGTAGCTACACACCGTCACATTGTGCGGGTACTGTGCTCACCCTGAGGGTGCAGTGAGGCGCCCAGCACTAGGTCCACAGCACCGTCCATGGCTGAAAGAGGCCATGGTGCAGGTCCACAGCAGTGTTATAGTGTGAGAGGTAGTTTCTGCAGAAACACCTTGGACATCTCTGTCTGTATCAGTCAGGTGTAGCCCCCATGCACCACCACCCCCTCCCCCAGGGCAGCAAACAGGGTCTCCTATCAAAAGATACAACATCTACCTCCCTGCAAGGTGGACGTAGAGGGGAACATCAACCCCAGTCCTGCTGAGGGACACACACCCCACAGAGCAGTCAATGCAGTTCTGTACACATCCAGAACACAATAGCAGACAGACATTAGGCCTAGATATGGCATGCTGCACCCCACCACTATCTGATATTCCCCTGGTGCAAGCCACTCCATCACAACACATACCAGCTGCAAATAGTCTGCTAGTGCCCAGTGGAGATGCCTGCACCCAGAACTGAGACATCAGCATACACAGTTAAATCAGTGACAGGGCCCCAAAAGGCAACCCATATATATCACATGAGAGAAATACTAGATAGCACTATGGGGGTGCCTAGCCATGCTGTGGTCACTGAACAGTCAGGGTGAGAGTGATCTCTCAGCAGCACATACTGAGGTCACCCTGTCTGTGTAGGTGGTGGCCGGCCACTACAATGTGCCTGTCACTGCCCTATGCCCTGTGCAGATGCACCCTGGCCAGGCCACCCTGTCCGGCCTATACCCATGGTACCTTGCTCCTCATTATGCACATTGGCAGCCCAATACTGGCAACATTGCTGGCAGTGTGGACTGTGGAAGGTGTTTGCAGCCACCACACACTGGATAGACAGACAGCCACCCCCACACCTATGCCAGCATTGTGCTACTATAGAGGTGGTCAGCAGCCATACCCACCACACCAGTCATGGGCATAGTACAGGCATGGATATGGTACACAAGGCTGTTGGGGGGTCACTCCCCAGGGTGGTGAACACTGTCAGGGACCAGACCTGCAGCACACACCGCAGACATCAGAATGATTGTTATGGTGGAGCTCAATGAGCAAAATGTGCTTAACGTAGGAATTGATATCTGCCAGTTATCATAGGAAACGTTTGATAGCTCTGTACCATATACCCAGGTGTAGGGTGGCATTGCTAAGGTATGCAACTGCTAGTATTGGGAGATACAGGCAGGGCCCAATGTCTTGCCTCTCCAGGAGGCATTGGCCAATGGGGCCTGTGGGTGGGTGTGCAGCCCTGTTGGCTGCTGCTTTACGGCAGAGTTTCCCAACTCCAGTCCTGGTGTTCCAAACACTGTTCGGGTTTTCCTGCTGTCCCTCATAAATATGCATGAGCTACATCTGCATACCATGGGGGTGGTGCATAGCTATGCAGCACAGGCATCTTTATTAGAGGCAGCATGAAGCCGGAATGGTGTGGGGCCCTCCAGGACTGCATTTGCGGGACTCTGCTTTAGATAATGTGCCTGTTTCTGGTGTCTGTGTTTGGTGTGGTGAAATATAGGCCATGCGTATGTTCTCTGCAATAAAGGAGTATCTTTACTATCACTGTTTAGTGGTGGGTAAAACTATGGGTACTGGGTTGGCAGGAGCCCCAGCTGGGATTTGAACCTGTGATCCTCTGGTCTTACAGGCACTGGCTGTGTCTGTTGCACCACACTGTGGCCACAGAGACAGTGCAGTCCCTGGAGTTAGTTAAACCGGCCTGACGAGTCAGAAACCCTGCTCTGCAACAGGTTTACTGTGGCCTCATTTACCTTGTATGCAGACAAAGGTGCACATAAACCTCAGAAAAGACCTCACAAAAGGGGCACACACCCATAACCAAGCTGGGCAACAATGATATCATTGGGAAACATTACACAACACTCCCAGGACAATCCATTACCATGAAATGATATTTAAAAGGGTCTGTGAAGCGTAGACCCTTCCACACATCATTTCTTTTTTATTTGGTGCTTTCCAGGCAGTGTTGTTCCTTGTTGCCCATTGCTATCACTGTTGCCCAGCTGTATTCTGCTTTTTAAAATGTTTCCTGTGGTCATTTTTAACGTTTTATGTGCTATTTTGTTCAGTGCACATGTATCACACTGCTCACGTTTTGTGTGTTTCCCCGGTTTTTCTGTACATTGCTGACGGAAATGGTTTCTCTTCCCTTTAATTGCCTTTAACGGCAGGTTTTCTTTCGCGTTGGAATTGAGCTCAGAATTGCAGCGCGTTAGTGAGGGGGAGCCTCTCCACGCCCCCTCTCCGCCCATTGACCCCTTCTCTCCGCCCACTCTCCACCTTCTGCGCTGTTTTAACGCGCCGCGGGGCTTTACGATCGTTAAGCGCGGTTACCGCGCGTAGTACGATGTTACCGGTCGTTGGCGCGTGTTTACGCGTGTTACACTGCACTTACGGTCGTTAACGTCATACTACGCGCGTTATTCACGTTTAGTAAACATACCCCTAAGTCTTTTAAAATGACCTCTATTGTGTTCAGTCAAAAACGTTATTAAAATTTAGGCATACTGACCATCCCCAAGTTAGTTACTGTTAGGTGGTAATATAACCCATGTTCTTCAGTTTAATGCATTGTTTTGCTAAGTTTAATACATTTTTTGGTAAATGTTTCATGTAACTATGAAGTTTTATCCTTAAATGTAAATCGCTTTGATCCAGCAGGATTCAAACACTGGGCGCACTGCATCTAACCCACTCCTCTAATCATTATGCTACTCTATATGGATGGCTTCCAAAATATGGTTCTAAGAAGACACCCCTGTAGGCAAGGCAAGGCAAGTCCAGATTTGTGAAATCATGTCTGCACCTGGACGTGTCTGCATTTTTTTCAGACTCCTAGATTGCACTTGGACATCCTAGATTGCACTTGGACAGATCTTCTAAAATTCCCCTCCATGTGTCTTTTTAAAATAAGCACCCAGAACCAACCCCAAATGCATAAATTTAAACCTACTCCAAAGATGGGGTAAATGTGTATGTTCCCATCACAACTCTGCCTCTGATCTGCCCAAGCTTTAGCCCCAGGAATGCCTGCATGCATCCCATGTAACTATGTGCAATCTTCCAGTATGTGTTCTTTTTAAACACTTATATGGTCATGCAATGTTATATAAGGTTTTTACTGCATGTAAAACAGGTTTTCCATGCAGAAAATCTTTTATAAAATTGCTTCCTTAGTGTTATCGAGTTCTTCTTCATGTTAAATAGTATTCTAAAAAAAAAAAAGTGCCAATTAATGCATTCCATCCGAAAAGAAATACAATCAACCCCTAGCAGCTAAAACAAATTCACAGAAGGCAGCCACTGTGCTCTCTTCATTTATTGAAACAGTACTGTACATTTACAATTTAACACTGCAGTAAAAGAAATTCAGATGTAAAGATATACTATCCAGCTAAATATAGGACCTGTAAGTGCTATTGTCAAACAACAGAGAAAGTAATTTAGCAGAGAGAAAGACACACACAAATAGGCACGGGTGCTGAGAACCCAGGCTGGTAGGAAGATCATAGTGTATGCCTGGGTCTTTCTTGAATAGTCTACGAAGAGTAATATTGCTGCAGAAAAGTTTTAGTGAAAGAACAGATGTTGCCAATGCAGTGAACTGGTTCCCTCTTCTGGCAAAAACTAACATGTTTATTATATGACCCAGCTGTGGTCCTCCACAGAAGGAAAATATTTATCCTGTCAAAAAGTTCACAGAATATTGTAAAAGATCTGTGTGCCACCTGCAAGAACCCTGGTTTCCTGTGGCTGCACAGGGGTAAATTCTATGATGAGAGAAAATTCTGTGGCACGTTTTTGAATACAGCAATTTTCTGATGCATAATAAAACTAAGGGGTATGTTTACTAAACCGTCTTAATGTAGCAGTGGCAATGTTATCGCGCAAAAACATCACGTATCGCGCAATAACGTCGGCAGCAGCATTAAGGCACACTAACGCTGTGAAATCTTTTTCTGAAGGGTGGAGTAAGGCCTCCAAGAGGGCGGAGAGAGGGGTCAATGGGCAGGGAGAGGCTCCAGGCACACTAACGCTGTGAAATCCGGTCTGAACACTAACGCCAGTGAAACCCTTGCGTTAGAGGCACATTTGCAGAAGAGAGAAACGATTTCAGTCAGCAATGTACAGAAAAGGCAGGGAAACCCAGAATAGTTATAGTAGTGATACATGTGCAGGAACCAAAAAAGGCAAATAAACATATAAAATGACCAGAACCATATCTGAAATCCCAATAACCAAGCTGGCCAATAGTGATATTAATTATAAACATAAAGCAACACTACTGACAAAGCGTAAAAAGGAAGATATCATGGTTGGAAGGGTCTATGTTCTGTCCCCCTACAAAGTGAATGATCCCACATTGAAATAGCGCTGATCAGGGTTTTTGTTGTTTATATTGGGCAGGTTTGTTAGGGCGTGCACATGTGCAGCAACAGCAGAGTGGGCACGTAGGAAAGGGCAACTGTACTGATGCTGTAAATGGAATACAGGGGGCTGCAGGTGGCACATGCTGTGGTGCAGCTGGGGCACAGTGCGGATTAGGCAGATGCCTAGGTGGCACATAGGAATGCTGAAACTGTAAAGCAGCAAGACAGCAACTGACGAGGGACCAACATGGGCACGAGTGTGTGTCCCACAGTGTCACAGGGGATATTACCCAGCAGGTACACCCAGGGCACATAACATTGGCAGGTGGTGCCGGGGGGGGGGGGGAATGTGCATGTCCATGTAGGCACCCCTACCCGAGAACCCACACCATAGGCAGCTGCCTACCGGCACACTGGATGGCCTGGGACTGGGCACCACCAGCACCACCAGCATAAGGGCATGTCAGCATTCTGGCAGAGGGGTGCTGGTGGCGGAGGGGGCAGTGGCATCTGCCCACAGCAGACCACGGCCAAGCCCCGTTTAGGTGGGTGCCGTGCACTGCAACAGACAAGATCTGTCTGACGAACAGTCATGGTATCCCTAGGGAATGAACTTCACCCTGCAGCAACAGATTGATGCAGTACACATAGCCAGTGTGTTCAGGGGCAGAAGGTCACAAGTTCAAATCCCAGCTGTGGCTCCTGCCAACCTTGTCCCCATATTTTACCCAGTACTAAACCATGGTAATAAAGACGGAACCTTTATTGCAGATAAATTAAACATGCTTGAAATGCCTATATTTTACCCTACAGAGCACAGACACCATAAACATGTGCAATCCCTAGAGCAGGGTTCCCCCAAGGGAGGAGTGGCTTAGTGCTTAGGACAAGGTACTTCAGGCCAGAGGGCTGGGGGTTCAAGTCCCATCTGAGGACAGCAATCTCAGGTCAGAGGGACTGGGATTTCTAGTCCCATAGGCACTCCTTGTGGTCTTGGGCAGGCCACTTTACTCTCCATTGCCCATGTTCCCTGTAAGTATTAGCATATGTGTCTCATATCCCCTTGTATTAAATGTATCCCCGAATTGACTGCTTTGACCGCCAGCTTTTGTTGGTGTTTTACCTTACATGACATCAAGCACTGCTGTAGTGGACATTCTTAAAAAGCATTGGTCTATATTAGCATTACATCCATGTTTTCAAAAACCTTTTATGGTGGCTTTTTCTCGGGGAACTAATCTGGGGGACATAATAGCCCGTTCCACGGTGGTGGTAGATAGATCTCCTGTTCCACCTTTGCAACATAATGGCTACACTACTTGTGGTTGTTGCATTTATTGTGCTGCTTCATTAACAGGTAGTACGTGAATGCACCCTATGACGGGTCAGTTGATTAAACGGCGATGGGAAACCGATTGCACTACATCATATGTGGTGTATGTTATACATTGCCCTTACTCTCTGGTATATGTAGGCAGGACAACACAAACGATCAAGACTCGTCTAGGAGAACATGCTTCGCGTCTTCGATGAGAAAATGAGTCGGCCCCGATGGTAGAGCACTGTCTTGCATTTAATCATGACTTTCAAGATCTTCGTTGGTCAGTTATCGATCATGTTCCTTTCGATCCCAGAGGTGGAGATTGAATTAGCAAACTTCAAAGATGTGAGCAAAGTTGGATATATCGTTTGCAAACTGTGCATCCTACAGGTCTCAACAAAGAAGTTGATTGGTCCAGCCTCATGTGATGTCATCCAAGAGACGAAGGGGTTTCCTTGAACTAGTGGAGAACCCCTATTGATTTCATTGGTTGACGTTCCTTTGATTGAAGGATGTGAATAGCCAATAGGAAGAGTTCTGCCCTTTGAAGAATTGGCTGATGTTTTGAATTTCAGCATTTTGTGGCAGATGGGAAAATCTGTGATGACAGCACTTGAAACAGGGAGCCTGTCCCGAAACGTGCACGTCGTGTGTGGCATTTTGAAACCCGCAATTCTGATTGAGCTACGTTTATATAGCTAAGTTGTGGAGTGATTTTACTTCATATTTACTATTTTGGAAGCCACAATTTTGACGGAGCTAAGTATTTGAACAATTCTATGTTTGGTTTTTGATTAAAATGGATGAAACTGAGTGGTGGGCATAGTTTAAAGTGTGTGCCCTCTACAGTAACATCCGACAAAAAAAGATACAAATATTTTTTAGGGGGTAGTTTTGGTGATTCTTGTGGATTTTGTATTTATTTGTCACTAATTTGGGAGTTTTTTGGTTGACCTGGTGAAAAGCAGGATATAAATACAGCTAAATAAATTGCAGGCCTGGAGGGCCAAACACCATTCAGGTTTCATGCTGTCCCTAATAACTATGCCTGTACTGCATTAGTATGCGCTGCCCCCATTGTATGCAAATGTATCTCATGCATATTCATTAGGGACAGCATGAAAACCTGAACAGTGTTTGGCCCACCAGGACCGGAGTTGGGAACCTCTGCCCTAGAGCAGCAGCCAACGGGGGCAGAAACACCCACACTCACAGGATCCACTATCCAAAGCCTCATGGAGCGTCAGGCTGTTGGGCCCTGCATGGAGAAGCATCTCCCAATACTGGCACCTGCATACCTTAGCAATGCCGTCCTAAACTTGGGAACGTGTTCCACATATATCAAAAGGTTGCTATGATTAATGTCAGCTAACAAATCCTAAGTTAAACATGATTTGTTGATAGAGATTCATCATAGCAACCTTTCTGATATCTGTGGAGTGTGTTTTAGCTATTGCTTCTGACAGTGTTTACCACCCCGGGGAGTGACCCCCAACAGTATTGTGTACCATAGCAATGCTCGCACTGTGCCCAGGACTGGTGTGGCGGCCAGGGTTGCCACAAACCTCCAAATTTGCACAATGCTGGCATAGGTGTGGGAGTGTGTGTATGTCTATCCAGTGTGTTGTGGCTGCCTACACCTTACTGAGCCCACACTGCTTGCACTGTTTCCAGTTTTAGCCTGCCAATGTGCATAATGAGGAGCAAGGTACTGTGGGTATGGCCCGGACAGGGTGGCCTGGGCAGGATGCATCTGCACAGGGTATAGGGCAATGGCTGGGACATTGTAGTGCCCGACCACCACCTGCACGGACAGGGTGGCCACAGTATGTCATGCTGGGAGGTCACTCTCACTCTGACTGAGCAGTGACCACGGCATGGCTAGGTTCCCCCATAGTGCTATGCAGTGTTTTTCTCAAGGGATATTTATGGGTTCTCTTTTTTGGGGCCCAATCATGACATACCTGCTTGGTGTGTGTGCTCACATCTCATTTTTTGGGTGCACACAGTTCCTCCAGGAGCATGCACTATGTATTAGCTAGCAGACTGTTTGCAGTTAGCATGTGTATGGCTGTAACACCTTGCAGTGTGTGGAGACTGACTGTGCCCTCTGCTGGTGAATGTCAGATAGTGGTGGGGTGGCAGCTGAGCTTCTCCAGCATTCTGCCTGTCTGCCATTGCCTTATGTGATGCGTACAGATCGGCATCGACTGCCCTGTAGGGTGTCTGTTCCCCAGCAGGACTGGGGTTGATGGTCTTCTCTGCTGCTACCATTGCAGAGATGTAGAACATGGATCTGTTGGTGGGAGATCCTGTCCTCCCACCCTGAGCCACAGAGGGCGGGTTGAGTGGTGCTACATAATCTGCTTTTGGGTCCAAACACCCCCCGCCTCTTCACCTATAACATGTGACCATGGCACCCACACAGGATATGCATTATTCTGGGTGCATCATAGTCCACAAGGGCTAGACGTGACTGGAAAATACAGATGGACACAGGTGTATCTGCAAGGACTACCTATCACACACTGGCACTGATGGGGACCTGCAGCATAGCCTATCTCAGCCAAGCCAGGTGCTGCGGACCTGGTGCTGGGTGCCCCATCTCATCCACAGGGTGAGCACAGGGCCCGCACAATGTCACGGTCTGTAGCTGCTCTGTGCCAGTAACACACACGGTCAGTTCCCCCTACCAGGCCTAGGTGCTGTGGGGGTGCATACCCCATTATGTGATCAGCTGTAGACTGCTGATCTGCATGTGCAGTGCATCATGGGTATGGGTGGGTTTACCCTATCCTGGTAACCATAGCAGACAGTTTGTGTGGTGATCTGCAGTCTTTCTGTAGCAAGCCAGCAGTATGGCAGTTGCTATAGAGATGTAGCCTATTGGCTATTTCAATGACTGCGGAGGCAGAGGTCATGGGTTTGATCCCACAGTGGTGTTATTTAGGAATGCTGTCTGAGGCTTTTCCTTTTCATTTCAATCAGTGCTGCCAGCAGAAACACCCTCACAGTGCTGTAGACTAAGGTGCCTCATAGGCTCCCTATAGGGCACATTATAGGCAGACAGGGCACTTTATAATGTGACCTATGGGACACCTTATGAGGCACCTTAGGTTACGGCACTGTGAGGGTGTTTTTGCTGGCAGCACTGATTTAAATTAAAAGAAGATGCCTCAGACAGCCTTTTTAGATTACACCACTGCAGGATCAAACCCATGACCTCTGTCTCCACAGTCATTGCAGTAACCAGTGGGCTACATTGTTATAGCTTCTAACACTGCGCTGGCATGTACTTAGGGTTAACGCACGTTAACGTGCCATGGCGCCCACTATCGCGCAATACAGATTCTTGCTCCTTAGGAGTGGAATGCCCACTCCTTATATGGCATTCTTCACATTATCGCTGCAACTAGCGCCGGTAATATTAAGACAGTTTAGTAAACATGCCCCTAAGAGGTCCTTTTACTAAAGACGCACACTTACTGTGTGATTAGCAGCATAAGTAATGTGTGGTAAGTGCAACCGTCGTGCACTGTTGGGGGTGTGTCCAGCAAATTTCCAGCAGTTAGCACACAATCATGTACTGGAACACACAGCACGATTAACGAAGGTGCACCTATTGACACCCACAGAGGTATTGCTATATGCACTCAAACTAATTACCAAATGGCAACTTAGCATATGAAAATTGCCCTCTTGCTGGCAGCAATATGCTCTCCGTGCCCACACTCTCCATCCCTAAGCCACCCATTCTCCACCCTAGCATATGATAGCCACTTAACATGCATTTTAGCTGCCAGTAGTTGGCTTGTACACGTGTTAGTGTTTTCAGCTGCTAAAATGAGAATTAACTGATTGGTAGCCTTTAGTAAAAGGGCTCCAAAGACCTGGCTGGCCTGTACAGATTTATTTTTTTAGCTTATTTCTAAATTGTTTATTAAAACTACTGCTAACACTTGCAATGAGGTTTCAGTTTTGTGGGATACTTTATCCTTTCTGATTGGGCTGTCATTCATTTGGTGTTTGGCTTTGTTTATAAATGTTTTGTTATATATGCAGGGTTTATGTTACCCATATTTATTTTTTGCTCTGTTATGTATTTATTGATGAGTATGTATTTACTTGTTAATGCTATTTGATATCCATACATTTATGTGCTATTGCATATTGTGCCTTGCTTTGGGTGAGGTAGTTTGGATGAGTAACTTCTAAGAAGCCACAAATAAACATGAAATATATCATAATAGATGTCTCTTTTTTGTAAAAATCCTTCATTTCAAATATTCTTCTTTAAAACATAAAATAGCTTTTCAAACTTTTCTTGTATGCATTTTTTCTTTCTTCTGTCATCACGTTTTTTTCCATGTACATAGTAAATAGGAAAAAAAAAAGATCAATTGACTCATCCAGTTTGCTCTGTTATTTCTGTCCACATTGCTAAGAATGCAGCACCACTACAGTGCCAAACGACCCATGTCCAGCTTACTGGATCAGGATGATGCGTTCAGAACTCAGTCCTATTCTAGCTCACATCATGAAGCTCTCATTCTCATCTGGATCATTCCCATCAACACTTAAACAAACGTCCATACGCCCTCTCCTGAAAAACAACCGACTTGACCCGACTATGGCAGACTCATACCGTCCGATCTCAAGCATACCCCTTCTAGCCAAACTTATTGAGAAGGTGGTCCAAATGCAGTTGCAGCAGCATATCGAAATATATCAGCCCCCCTCGATCCCTGCCAACACGGATTCCGTGAAGCCCATGGTGTAGAAACCCTACTTACCATACTTTCTAATGCATTATCCAGTGGTATAGACAAAATAGAAGATGGGTTTGTACTCGTCTTCCTCGATATAGCTGCTGCGTTTGACTCTGTTAACCATGAACTGCTCCTCTCCAGACTCCAGGAAAAAGGAATTCAGGGATTGGCTTGGGAGTGGTGTAAATCTTATCTAACTGACCGCTGGCAACATGTTCGGATAGGATCATCAACATCGGAGCCTTTCCAGAAACAGCAGGGAGTTCCCCAAGGCTCCTCCCTGTCGGCTCTACTTTTCAACATCTATATGCAACCAATTTGTAATATCATCCGCTCATTCAATATATCCAGTCTTATCTATGCAGATGACGTCTTGCTCTTCGCCCCAGTCAAAATCATGCTTCCTGACTTTTCCCCTCTAGTTAAGTGTTTCAACGCAATCACTGACTGGCTCCTATCTCAGAATTTAAGGATAAACTTCAAGAAAACCGAGGTCTTATTCATCTCTAGGAACAAGAGCTCCCCCCCCCCCCCCCACTACCTTGAAGGTACGGGATGCAGAACTCCCATGTAAATCTGCAATTCGTTACCTGGGCGTCACACTTGACCATCATTTCAACTTCAAAGAACACCACCAAGTCCATCTACAATAAAATCATGACTTTAAGGCACCTAAGACCATTACTAGCCCCAGATGACTTCAGAACTATATTCCAGGCGCTCGTAATTCCACATTTCGATTATGCAAACATCATCCTGCACGGTCTCCCTAAGAGCACCCTCAACCCTCTTCATATGGCCATGAATGCAGCAGCTCGCATTCTCTGCGGCATATCCAGAAATGATCACATCACACCCATACTTATGGAATTACACTGGCTACCGCTGCATAGCAGGCTCTCCTACAAGACGCTACTCCTAACCTTTAAAGCAATTAACCGGTTATCTCCTTCATCCCTCACCGCACTCCTTACCATCACTCCCAACAACAGGTTGAGAAGGTCAGCAGCCACCAACACGCTAAGGGGTATGTTTACTAAACCGCGCAATTGTGCGGGGCACACTTGAGCGTGCGCTAAGGTACCTTAAATTCTATTTAACCTTTTCGATGTCTTGGACATCTGCACCTTGCTTACTCACATTCTTAAATGACAGAGGTGTAAGGCAGGGGTCTCCGAATCCAGCCCTAGAGGGCCACAAACCAGTCAGGTTGGCAGGATATCTCTAATGCATATATATCTCATGCATATTCATTAGGGCTATCCTGAACACCCGACTGGCCTAGGGGTTCAAGGAGGACTGGTTCAGAACCACTGGTCTATACAGTGTGTGGTGGCTGCAAACACCTTCCACAGCCCACACTGCCAGCAATGTTGCCAGTATTGGCCTGCCAATGTGCATAATAAGGAGCAAGGTACCATGGGTATAGCCTGGACAGGGTGACCTGGCCAGGATGCATCTGCACAGGGCATAGGACACTGGCTGGGACATTGCAGTGCCTGGCCACCACCTACACAGACAGTATGTCCTGCTGGGGGATCACTCTCACCCTGACTGTGCAGTGATGACAGCATGTCTAGGCACCCCCATAGTGCTATATAGTATTTCTCTCATGTGATATTTATGGGTTTTGTTTTGGGGCCCAGTCACTGATTTGTCTGCTTGTTGTGTATGCTGACATCCCAGTTCTTGGTGCATGCATTTCCACTGGGAACATGCACTATGGACTAGCTAGCAGACTGTTTGCAGCTGGTATGTGTCTGGATGGAGTGGCTTGCAGGGTGCAGTGGCTGAAGGCTTGCTGCAGGAGAATGTCAGATAGTGGTGGGGTGCAGCTTAGCATATCCAGGCCTAATGTCTGTCTGCTATTGTGTTATGGATGTGCACAGAGCTGCATTGACTGCCCTGTAGGTTGCCTGTTCCCCAGCAGGACTGGGGTTGATGGTCCCCTCTACTGCCACCATTGCAGGGAGGTAGAATGTTGATGGGAGACCCTGTTTGCCACCTTCAGCCCTGGAGGAGGAGTGTATGGCCCACCTAGGTGTCCATGGGGGCTATACCTGACTGAGACAGACAGAGAAATCCAAGGTGTTTCTGCAGAAACTACTTATCTCACACATTAACACTGCTTTGGACCTCTGGCATGGCCTCTTTCAGCCATGGAAGGTGCTGTGGACCTGGTGCTGGGCGCCTCACCACACCCTCAGGGTGAGCACAGTACCCGCGCAATGTGACGGTGTGTAGCTACTCTGTGCCAGTAAAACACACGGTCTGTACCCCCTACAAGGCCGAGGTGCTGTGGGGGTGCACATGGTCAGTTCCCCCTACCAGGCCAAGGTGTTGTGTGGGTGCATACCCCATCTTGTGTTCATCTGTGGACAGCTGATTTGCATGTGCAGTGCATCATGGGTATGGGTGTGCTAACCCTATCCTGGTGACCACAACAGACTGTCTGTGTGGTGACGTGCAGGCTCTCTGCAGCCAGCCAGGGGCTTGCTAGTAGCTATAGAGCTGTAGTCCAATGGTTACTTCACTGCCTGTGAAGTCAGAAATCATGGGTTCAAACCCACAGTGGGGTTATTTGATAGGGCTGCCCAAAGCATTAACTCTTTTTAATGTACATTTTTGCTGCCAGCAAAAACACCCTCAGCGTACTGTACCCATAAGGTGCCTCTGAGGGCGCTTTATAGGGCGCCCTATAGGGCACCTTATGGTTCCCGTTCATATAAGGTGCACTATACATTATCCTGTGACGCAACTTATAGGGTGCCCTGTAGGGGACATTTTAGGGTGCCGTGGCGGACAGTGCACTTTATAATGTGCCCTATGGAGTGCCTTATAGGGTGCCTTATACGGCACCTTCAATTACGGTACGTGAGGGCGTGTTTGCTGGCAGCAATTAATAAAATAAAAATAAAGTGCTGCAAGAAACAAAACATACATTGCAAAGCTTATGCCTTAGCCAGCCTTACATATTAGGCACACTGGGGAGCAAACTCATGACCCCTGTATCAGCAGTCAGTGCCTTAACCATTGTGCTCCACTGCTGCTCCTCCTTGCATGTCAGCGCACCTACTTATGCTTTTCATTCCTTAAACTGCACAGTGCTGCCATCAAAAACAGTACTCTGACCTTGCGGTACCTCATACGGCACCCTATAAAGCGCCCTATAAGCAACATTCTAGGGTGCCTTGGCGGACAGTGCACTTTAAAATGTGCCTTATGGGGCGCCTTATGTTAACACACTTTGAGAGTGCGTTTGCTAGTAGTGATAATTAAAATAAAATGCCTCCTAAAGCAATCTTCCCCATAATATGCAATGCCTCAGCCAGCCTTGTTCATTGGGCACTGTGGGGGATTGAATCCCTGATCCCTGATCCCTGCACTATTGGTCAGTGTCTTAACCATTGTGCTGTGGTTCTGCTCTTGTGCTTGCACATCAGCGTGCCGCCTTATGCCACCCAATATTAAAATGCCTCCTAAAGCAATAGCATGCCGCCTTATGCCGCCCAATATTAAACTGGCTCCTAAAGTAATGCCTCAGCCAGCTGTCTTCATTGGGCACTGTGGGGGATTGAACCCCTGATCCCTGCACCAGTGGCAAGTGTCTTAACCATTGTGCTGTTGCTTTGCTCTTCTACTATCAATAGTAAACCTCTGTGAGTAAATCAAAATAAGTCTCTCAATATTGAAGGCCACTCACCAATTTTCCATAATTATTGTCATAACATGTTCTCTACTAGGAACCTTGTTCTCAAATTAATATTTTTTGTCGGATCACCTGCTGTGAGGGTGTAACACACTCTCTAGTAGCAGGCCCTCCTTTTTATTCAACATTTATTTAAAAGGTCTGTATGACCTATGAATGCCTGAGGCTATAACAAGCCCTAAAGGACCAGCCCCTGCATAAATTAGAACTACTTATTGTAGACTTAAGCGTTTTCAAACAAATCTGCAACTAGCAGAACAATCAATATAAGGAAGTAGTAACACTTAGCTGAGTAGAAGGGAGTCCAGGACCGTTAATCGCCAGAGAAAACCATCTGGAAAACCATCTAGAAAACTTCTTAAACTGGATAGTCCAAATAATTTTTTTGTCCTCAAAGAACTCCAATTAACTCCCAAAATGACTCGCTAGCCAAACTTCCGTATCACATCAAACTGTGGTTGGGTACTTGCGACACAAATCAGTTGTGTTTTGTGTTTGCTCTTCTACTTACACATCAGCGCGCCACTTATGCCTCCCACGCAGCTTTCTCATGCGCTAATGTGCGGGGCGCACATGGGCGCCGCGCACCTTAGCGCTTATTTAAATCCCGGTTTTGCTTTTTCAGAAAGAAATGCCCACTCCTTATATGGCATCCGCACACTACCGCGGCCCGCACATTAGCGGGGTTTTAGTAAACATACCCCTAACTGTACCCCCGGAATCTACAAAATGCAATCAAACAACCAGGAACAGGTCCTTTGCATTCTACGCCCCGAGATGCTGGAATGACCTCCCCCCACATATCCGATCAATAAATGACCTTTCTCAATTTAGAAAAGCCCTAAAACATCACTTATTCCTCCTTCATTTTGCCCACCCTAACCCTATACAACCACCCACCACACCTCAACTCATTCACCCAAACTCTGTCTCTCCCACAACCTGACCTATGACGAAGCTCACAACAGCTCACCATGTCAGGTACATTTCACAGACTTCTTAAACTAATAACCAATGCATTATGAATACCAGCTTGTAATATAAACTGTAAATAGTTTTCAATAATCTTGTTATTGACTTGTATATAGTCTCCCTAATTTTTCAGCCCAAGTTTATTTCTCCTGTTACGATGTAAGCATTAAGATCACTTGTTCTGATGCAAAGTTTTTGCTATTTGTAAACCGCATTGATACTGAAAAGCGCGGTATATAAGAATGAATAAATAAAATAAAATAAATAAATAAATAAATAAATCCCAGCTGTCAACCATAAAACATGACCGGAGAGTTTTTGCTTTTCCTTATTTGTACTTTTCCGGGTCAATATTTAATTTTTTTAAACACCCGCAACTAAGGTTATTCAGCACCAGTATCCAAATAGTGGCCAGCGCTAAATATCAGGTCTTTGCAGTCAGCTGCAGCTACCATCTATAATGGTACTTCTCAGCACTGCTATATAGATAGCCTCCGTACCATCGAGTCCCTCCTCAAAAACGTCCTGCAGATAGCTATCCAGATAGCCATTTAGGACACTATACAGATAAATCAAGGGACCACGCCAGCTCTGGCCCCAGACTACCCTGGCACTATGTAGAGAGTGCTGAGGTAGCCACACAGAATATTCAATGGCACTATCGGGATAGTGCTACTGAATTATCTGGATAGCATGGTCTGCTGATCTGAATTATCTGGATAGCATGCTCTGCTGTCTGTATAAGTGTCTTTGAAAATTGACCCATACCAAATAATTCAGATAAAAATACAAGATCATCTCTTGGGCCTATTTTATAAAGGGGGTAATATATGCATACAGTACATAAAACGTAATGAGAGTAATTTTATAAAAAGTTGTCTATGTCTGAAGGGAAGTAGATGCTTATTTTTAGCCTTATTTAAAAAGATACATATGTGCCTATGAGGGTCATTTTAAAAGTCTCAGTCATGATTTGGATGTCTGGAAATGTACATGTGGACATCCAAATCACAGAGATGTTCCCAGAGCCATTTTACAAACAGCTTTTAAAGACTTCTCCAAGTAGGTAGGGGGCATGACAGAGGCATGTCTGGAGCAGTGCAATGGACTTAGATGACCCCACTTGATCTCACAAATGTCAGTGATGTCCAAGTTTAGACCTGCTCCAGGCAGGAATAGGCTTTGAGTAAGTGCTTGCTTTGACCTTAAACATCCAGAGAGTATAGAGAAGATGGAAAGTTAAGTGACTTGCCCAGGATCACAAGGAGCAGTATTGAGATTTGAACCCTGACTTCCTTGATCCTAACCCACTATTTTAACTATTATGCTATTAAACTTCACCAGTCTCAAATGCCATTCCAGGGATGTCAATGTAGATGTCCCCATAGATGTCCATATCGAGCACTCCCACATTTGTGAAATCTTGCCTGAACTTGAACGTGCCTCCTTTTTTTTCAGACGTTCTGGCTTGGATGTCCCAGATTGCACTTGGACGTCCTTTGCTAAATGTGCCTTCAAGTGCCTATAAAATACCAGCAAAAATCCTGCAGAAATTGCAGGTAAAACGAACCCCCATACATTTACACCAGCTTGAAAAGCAGGTGTAAAAGTGCGCTCATACAATACTTGCAATCATGCATATTTTATAAAATACAGATGGTCTGCTTAAACTCTGCCCAAGAATATGTATATACCAAAGTCACACACAAGCATGCATGAGCTATTTCATACTGTACATTCAAGCTAAATTATCTTTATGAAATTACCCTCCCCGTGGAGAAGTATGTGTCTATAAAAGGGTGTGCTCTGGGAGGCGGAGCCTGCGGGGAAACAAGATGGCTGCTTAGCTTTTGAGCTCCTGCATTCCTCGACTTGAATCCTGACAACAGAGTGCTCTATTCCCCCAATTAAGGTATCTAACCTGCCGGGTCTGGTGCCTGTAAGCCCTGGGATTATGGCAGGGGGAAAACCGACCAAGCTGGACTTCGCGGCGGCGGTGAACTCAGGGACGAAGAGAGCGAAGTCCGACCCCTTGTCTCCCCAAAAGATGGCGGCCCCACGAGACACGGGTGATGGCCTCAAGGAATTGCTGGCCGAAATCCGGGCGGTTAAAGACCTGGTACTAGCTAACGGAGATGCA